>CM055122.1:303383264-304638264 GCA_029206835.1 Rana muscosa | reverse complement strand
TGTAGCGTAATAGGGGCGGAGGATCGTATTCTCTATTCTCCCCTCCCCCCCAGACCCCCCCGTTGCATGTTGAGGGGATAAACTGGCTTAGAGCCTCGGTCATGACCAATATTCGGGGTGCATGGTATCGTGACTGCACAAATACGGGGTACCCTCGTACAAAAAGGAAGATTCAAGAGGAAAGGGCAAAAAAGAAAGAGAAAGTGAAGCAGAAAGAGGAAGGAAGACCACAAAGAAAGAGGAAAAAGTAAGGAAAAAAAAAAAGGGGGGGGGGAAGGAGTCTAGCAGGGGACAATCAGAAGGGGCATGGGTGGATCCAGGTCTTCCCCCCCCATCTCCCCCACAGTAGGGGGGGTAGCTCCCTTATTGCAAGACAAAGTTATGAGAGATACTGGAGGTAGCGGTCGGTGGTGGCGAAGTGGTTCCAACAGGCCCACTTAATTGAGAATTTGTGCATTCTATCCTGCGAAGTGAAAATCAATTCCTCCATTTCCTTTATGGAAGAAATCTGTGCAAGCCACTCCCTGACGGTGGGAATGCCGGTGGAGCGCCAGTGTCTGGGAATACAAATTCTGGCAGCATTAACCATGTGCATGGCCAAGGATTTGTAGTAATCTTTCTTAGGGAGAGAAGTATGGTGTAAAAGAAACTGGGACGGGGTAAAGTCTAGGGTATAAGTTGTAACATGTGAGATGAGATCGCGGACCTCCCTCCAAAAGGGTTGAAGGGCCCCACAATCCCACCACACATGAAGCATAGTTCCCACTCCCTCCCCGCATCTCCAACATGTGTCAGGAATGCTAGAGGAAAATTTATGGAGACGAGACGGGGTCCTGTACCACTTAGTGATTATTTTATAGCCATTCTCCTGAATGGCCACATTCAACGAGCCTTTATGAGCATAGTCATAGATAGTGTTCCAGTCCTCCGTAGACAAAGGCGTTTGGAAGTCCCTATTCCAGGAAGTCTGTGCGGGGGTAGGGGTCAGTGATGGTGTGTTCCGAGAGAAGGGTATATAGAAGGGAGATCAGGTGCCTTTGTGGTGTTTTACGATAATAAAGGGATTCAAAGGGTGTGAGTCGTCTTGTCCAGGTTGACTGATTTGCATAGGTCATGAGAAAATGTCGGATTTGTCTGTAAGTCCAGAAAGATAGAGAGGATGTCTTGGTGGAAGTCTGTAGCGCTTCAAAGGACAGAGGCCTTCCCTCAGAGTAAAACTGTAGTGCTATCACGTCCTCATGTGGCCACTCTTGACTCAAAAACCCCTCAGATACCCCAGGAGGGAAGTCTGGATTCCCCCTCAGCGTTGTCAAAGGGCTCGGGGGAGGGGGTGGGGACCCATGTAATGCAGACTTTTTAAATGCCAAAAGTGTAGGGTAGATGAGCGGATGAGAAGACAGAGAATGGGGCCAATTGTTAGAAGGCAACCATGGGAGTAAATATAAAGGTCCTGTCGAGAAGGCCTTCTCAAGGAACACCCATACCTTTTTAAAGGCATGGACATTCCAGTCAACGAGGTGACATGCGGTATGGTATTGGCAAATATCCGGTAGACCGATTCCCCCTCTAGATTTGGGCAAAGTGAGATGAGAGAACTTAATGCGTGGTTGGGAATTCCGCCATAAGAAGGCAGAGCATGTTTTCCGGTAAGATGTAAAGAACCCTGGCAGTAGGGAAATGGGGATAGACTGCATTTGGTAGAGTAGACGGGGCAAAATTATAATTTTAATCAGGGCTGCGCACCCAAACCAGGCCCATCCAGTCTTTGAGGTGTTTCTGGACCTGAAGCAGGGCGGGATGGAAGTTTTTCAGATACAAATCTGTCAGACGAGAAGGGATACGAATGCCAAGATATGTGAGTGCGTCCTGTACCCACCTGAAAGGGAATGACTCTTGACAGTGTAGTACCTCCTGCATGGGAAGGGAGACATTTAGCGCCTGCGATTTTGAGTGATTGATCTTGAGATTGGACAGGAAGCCAAAATGTTCCAAATCTTTGAGAAGATTAGGAAGGGAAATACGGGGGGCCTGCAAAGAGAGGAGGATGTCGTCAGCAAAGGCCGCCACTTTAAACTCTCTGCCTTTCACGGTAATCCCCTGTATGCTCGAGTTGTCTCTTAGTCTGTTAAGGAAGGGTTCCAGGGCAGGGATATAAATCAGCGGGGATAAGGGGCATCCCTGACGAGTGCCATTGCTGATGCGAAAGGCGACCAACAGGTGGCCATTAATTTTCACTGCCGCAGAGGGACCAGAATACAAGGTCATGATATATGACAACATACGGGTCCCAAGGCCCAGAGCCCCGAGCACCTCCCGCATATAGTCCCAGGCAACCCTGTCAAACGCCTTCTCAGCATCAAGCGAAAGAAAGAATCCATGAGATTTAGAGGTCGTGAGCCAATGGTGTAAGTTTAGTGTACGGATGGTGTTGTCTCTGGCCTCACGTCCGGGGACAAAGCCAACCTGATCTAGGGAAACAAGTCCGGGCACCAAAGGGAGTAACCTGTTTGCTAAAATCTTTGCATAGATTTTGATGTCTACGTTGAGGATGGAAATCGGTCTGTAGTTTGCAACTGAGGATGAGTCCTTGCCCTCCTTAGGGATTACCGCGATGTGCGCAGCTAACATGCTGTCAGGTTTATTCTGGGAGTCTGACAAGGCATTGAAGATGGCTAAAAGGTTGGGGGCTAAAGGAGCAATGAAAGATTTGTAGTATTGGAGGGAAAGGCCGTCTGGGCCCGAGGACTTCCCCGTTTTCATCTGTTTCATGGCCATATCCAATTCCGACGCCGAAATAGGACTTTCCAGGTCGAGTGACTGTTGAGGAGAGAGCGGCCTGGGATTGTAGCGGGAGAGGAATTCTCTAATATGTGTGGCTCGGGTGTCGGCTGCGTACGGTGAGGGAGTGTGGGGCTGTAAATTGTACAACTTGGAGTAAAAGCTCTCGAACTCCTTGCCGATATCCGCATTCTTGACCAGAAGCTCTCCCCCAGGGCTGCGTATGTGGTGAATTGTAGAGGAGATTTTTTAATTTTGTACTGTGCACGCCAAAAGACGGACACATTTGTTGCCCTGTTCATAGAAGACTCTCTGGCCAAGAATGTAACGTCTCCTAGAGCACTTACCTAGCTCCTCCAAGAGAAGAGCTCGGGTGTGTGTCAGGTCCTGCAAGGTGGCTCACGCACGTGTTAGTTTGTGAGAAGTTTAGAGAGATTTAATCTTCCCGATGAGGGAGTTTATATGTTCTTGGCGTTGTTTCTTAACATTAGTGGCCAGAGCAATGAATTCACCCTGGATCACGCATTTGTGAGCTTCCCAGAGGGAGACCGGCGAGACCTCCTGACCCGAGTTCTCCGCAAAGTATTGTTGGATTCTTGTGCGAATATGGTCAATCACCAAGGGGTCCTCGAGTAAGGAGGAGTTCAGGCGCCAAGACTTCGCTCTGAAAGAAGTTTCAGGGAAGGACAGGGTAACAGTGATTGGGTGATGGTCCGACAGAAACATCGGTTCAATAGTGGACTGTTGGAGTAGGGGGAGGTCTGACTGGGAGAGAAAGAAATAGTCTATCCTAGAATATTTTTGATGCGGGGTTGAGAAGAACGCCACACGTCGTGTTAATAATATTATTATTATTATTATTAATATTATTATATTATTTTAGAATTTTATCATTTATGAAATTTCGAATTAACTAATTTTACGAATTTCCGAATTGCGATCATTACGAATGACCCGAAAAACGTAAAAAAAAAAAAAAACAGATGAAAGGAAAAGGAAAACAAACACATTTTTTGGCAGTGCATGTCTAGCTTCCTGTAATAAAGACTGCTCACTGCTGCTCTCTCTCCTTGTGCAGGGGGACTGGTCTTGTTTCCGCCCCCCTCCTGTAGTTTTCTACAGGCAGCCTATAGTGGATATGGAGGAGGGGGCTTCCTTTTCATCAACCAACACAAGTGGTAGTGGTGACAGAAGATGTGAACACAGAGTGGCACGAGGGCCTATGCTGCAAGCAGTGCCAAATGTTGGATGTGGAACACGGATAAGGACCAGGACAGAAGTGAAGCCAGGACACAAGCCAAAGGTTGTCAACAACAAAGCACATAATCAGAATGCAGAGACAGTGTCATAAATAGCGAGGTATAAGAATATATGGCAGAGACAGAGTCAAGATAAGCCGGGGTCAGTTCACAGCCGGGCAGCCAAGTACTGAACCAAGAAGCATTATATAGAGTCAAAAACACAAGCTGAGGTCACAATGGGTAGGCAGGAATCCAAAGGCAGGTCAAAGGCAAGCCAAGTTGTACCCAGGAAAGCAAACCTAGCAGGTCAAGTCACAGGTAAATCAGGGACTTGCTGAAGACCACTCGACAATCTGTCCATGTCACATTCCAGCCTACATGTCAGGGGGCTGATGCCAGTACCAAGCATGCATGCTAATATGTCTGTGAGTTTATGCTCAAAAAAAGGGCATGCAATGGTCTTCTCGTATTAGCAAGCACTGGACTTTTCCTGCAAGGACTGCCTATTGTCCCTTGATACCAATTTGCTCCAGTTGGTACAGGTGAGTTTGCAGTAGAGAAGCAGACACTGTGGTCAGCAGCATGGTGCATACAGTTGACTTAAGCCCATACAAGAGCCAAATGTTGGGCGACATTCAGCCCGTGTGTATGCTTCTGTTGGGCAGGTATGCTGGAAAACCAGCTCCTGATCAGCGCTCTCAGCTAATGGCTGAGAGCGCTGATGGGAGAGTTCTGGTGGGGGGCCGTCGCCTGTCAGGACACAATAGCTCAGCGGGGAAGATCGAACCGGACAGCCCACTGGGTTGAATGAAGAAAAAACTAGTGGTGTGTACCAGGCTTTAGGCTGAGGCAAACCTATCCTTCAAGCAGTGCAAGAAATATCAGTTCTGATTGATATAACACTGACAGTGGATATTCCATGGCTTTGCATTTGTCTAGGCCCACTTATGCTGCATACACACGATCGAGTTTCTCGGCGGTGAAAACACTGCCGTGAAACCCGACGGGAAAAACGAGGACCGGCTTGGTCCCCTTTTCCCCGTGTACACATGGCCGTTTTTCACGACAGGTTTTCTCTTGGTCGAGAAAACCGGCCGTGTGTAGGCTCTCTAGCAGTGTTTCCCTATGGGAAAACTGCAGAGGAAAAAAACGCTGCGATTTGCGACGAGAAAAATTGAGTGCATGTTCTAAATTTTCTCGTCGTGATTCTCGACGGTTTTCTCATCGGGAAAACTGCTGGAGAGCCTACACACACCCATTTTTTTCATCCAAGAGAAAACATGACAGTTTTCCCGACGAGAAAACTGATCGTGTGTACGCAGCATTAGTCTTCCATTCCGCAGCACTGTGCAGCTGCAAGAAGGCTGCCATGTTAGGTGCAACTATCACCAGACAGTTCTTCATTTTCCTGGACCCCATTAACCACTTAAGGACCGAGCCTCTTTATGAGATTTGTTGTTTACAAGTTAAAAAATTTTTTTTTTTGCTAGAAAATTTAATAGAACCCCCAAACATTATATATAGTTTTTCTAACACCCTAGAGAATAAAATGGTGGTCATTGCAATACTTTCTGCCACACCGTATTTGCGCAGCGGTCTTACAAGCGCACTTTTTTTGGAAACAATACACTTTTTTTTAATTGAAAAATAAGACAACAGTAAAGTTAGCCCAATTTTTTTTATATTGTAAAAGATAATATTACGCCGAGTAAATTGATACCCAACATGTCACGCTTAATAATTGCACCTGCTCGTGGAATGGCGACAAACATTTACCCTTAAAAATCTCCATAGGTGACGTTTAAAAAATTCTACAGGTTGCATGTTTTGAGTTACAGAGGAGGTCTAGTGCTAGAATTATTGTTCTTGCTCTACCGATTGTGGCGATACCTCACATGTGTGGTTTGAACACCGTTTTCATTTGCTGGCGCTGCTCACGTATGCGTTCACTTCTGCGCGCTAGCTCGGCGGAACGGGGCGCGTTTAAAAAAATGTTTTTCTTATTTATTTTACCTTTTATTTTTATTTTTTACACTGTTCTTTTAAACAAAAATGTGTCACTTTTATTTCTATTACAAGGGATGTAAACATCCCTTGTAATAGGAAAAAAGCATGACAGGACCTCTTAAATGTGGGATCTGGGGTCAAAAAGACCTCAGATCTCATATTTACACTTAAAAAAAAAAAAATGGCCCTTTAAGAGCTATGGGCGGAAACAAGGTTTTGACGCCACTTCCGCCCTGCAATGATATGGAAACGGGTGGGGGCCATCTTCCCCTCACTCTTCATACCCAGCCAGCAGAAGGACCTGATTGCCTCCACCCCTGCCGATGGCTCCGGTAAGCGGCGGAGGGCACCGAAGAGCGGTGGGCCCTCTACCACCGCCGATAACAGTGATCTTGCGGCACCGCAGAGACCACTATTATCGGAAACCGGTCCGCTCACTAAAGGAGAAGATACCGGGGTTATGGCAGCTAGCTGCTGCCATAACAAAGATATACCTCTTCAAAGTGCCGACATATATCGGTGTAAGCTGGTCCAGAAGTGGTTAATGATGATGACAATATTAACCATTTTACAACAGCCCACTGCACATATACTGCGGCAAGGCGCCTGCTCTGCGCCGGATCACGTACCTAGTACGTTATCCGACACTTCTGGATCTGGGGAGCGCACGCACGCGCTCAATGCCTGCCAAAACCCACCGATCATTAGGCAGAGAGCCAGAATGGGGATCTGCCTATTTAAACAAGGCAGATCACCGTTCTGTCAGTAGGGAAGGCATGCAAAGCAGCAACATGGCTCCATGCCTTCCCCTAGTAAAAGCACCTCCCACACAGTATAAAAACCTGCCAGTGTCATTAGTACAGTGACCGTGCATATTTTTAGCACTGATCACTGTATTAGTGTCACTGGTCCCCAAATGTCAGAAGTGTCAGTTTCCCGACTGTCCACCGCAATATCGCAGTCCCGCTATAAGTCGCTGATCGGTGCTATTCGTAGTAAAAAAAAAGTAAAAAAATATATATATCGCATAGTTTGCAGACGCTATAACTTTTGTGCAAACCAATCAATATACGTGTATTGGGATTTTTTTTACCAAAAATATGTAGCAGAATACATACTGGCCCACCCCAAAGCACCTTGTCCCCAAGTTGGTGGGGACAAGGGCCTCTCCCCGACAACTCTGGGCTCTGGATGTCAGGGTTTGCGGGTGTGGGGCTTAATGGAATTTGGAAGCCCCCCTTTAACAAGGGAGCCCCCAGGTCCCGCCCCCCCCCTATGTGAATGGATATCTGGTACATTGGATCCCTATCCATTCACCGAAAAAGTGTAAAAAAAAGTAATAACCACAAGAAACAGTTTTTGACAAGTCCTTTATTAAAAAATAAAAAAATAGTGTCCCTCAATGTAAATCCATTGTCAATCACGATGCCCGCCGGACCCGAAGAATAGAAAAAAATAAAAATTCTCAGACTCCTGGGTGGCCTCCTGCGGACTGCCCGATTTGCGCTTTGACAGTTCTTATCAAGGGGCGGGGCCATCCTGCTACATCGCTCGGTGGCACCGCCCCCCCTTTTGACGTCACGCGACGTCAGAAATCCTCCAGAAAAAAAACTTCCAGATTTCCCTCTGCACATAATACTGTTATTGAACCACTGGGGATATACAGTCACTTATGGTACTGGGTATCACCACCGAGTAGATCATTTATGCTAAACTCTGTCTTTGATGTTTTTATGGAAAGATACGAGCCTCATGGAGGTTCTTTTTTAACCTTTTGAACAATAAAACCTATGAAAACGTTGTTTGCTTATATTGGTTGCCATGGAAAAGTCCCAAATAGAGGTATACTGAGATGTTTTTTTTCACAGAGTTAGTTAGCACGCATTTCTGTGTCCACCACCACCAATAGAGTCCTGAGATAGACTAATGAGAAGATACTAATGGGGGGGGGGGGGTTAACTCTGTACCATCTACCGAAAAATTAAATATCAACTTTGAGCTTGCTGAATGCTGACCCTTTAACTTCAATTCGCAAAAATACAGCAAAGCCATTATCCCTACTTTGCAGTATTTTACATACTAGACACTGGAAATCCAATCACTTTCACTTATTACTGTCAGAATTCTTGAACCTCGTCGCTCTTTCTGTGAAATCAGAATATTCTGTCCAAAAAGCTGAAGATTAACAAAGAAAAAAAGAAAAAGATTTAAAAAAAAAAAAAAAAAAACAAAGGAATTTTTCAATTAAAAAATATTCAGATGGTTTTGCTTTAAAATGTACATTATTGTATAATGTAAAATCGCCCAAAAAAAAATGTTACTTGCCAAATAAAGGGCTTCCACAGTCCTTTCACGTTTCTTAATAAAAGAAGTGGACTCGCCTATAATTTTAATAATGTATTCACCCTATATCTCCAATTATACTAATGCTGACACGGGTATTCATGCAACGCATATGTCAATGTCTCGTATTCGGTGATGGGGGAGCCGCTTGCAAATGAGCTGATCTTAGATTTAGGTCACATTAGATTTCGATTTTATAGATATGATATGAGTTCTGTAACTTACAGCGAAAAACAAATGTGCCTTCATTAGTTAAAACCAGCACAAAATGGACTTATTGGTTTCTTTTTTTTTTTTATTCTTTCTTTTCAATTTTTGCTTGCACATATTATCATATAATTATATATATATATATATATATATATATATATATATATATATATATATATATATATATATATTTTTATATTTTTTTTGCTTAACCACTTTAACCCCGGAACATTTGGCTGGCCAAAGACCAGAGCACTTTTTGCGATTCGGCACTGCGTCGCTTTAACTGACAATTGCACGGTCGTGTGACGGGGCTCCCAAACAAAATTGACTTCCTTTTTTCCCACAAATATAGCTTTCTTTTGGTGGTATTTGATCACCTCTGCGTTTTTTTTTTTTTTGCGCTATAAACAAAAATAGAGCGACAATTTTGAAAAAAATTCAATATTTTTTACTTTTTGCTATAATAAATATCCCCAAAAAATATATTTAAAAAAACAAACATTTTTTTTCCTCAGTTTAGGTCGATACGTAATCTTAAACATATTTTTAGTTAAAAAAAATCGCAATAAGCGTTTATTGATTGGTTTGCGCAAAAGTTATAGCGTCTACAAAAGAGGGGATTGTTTTATGGCATTTTTATTAATATTTTTTTTTTTTTACTAGTAATGTCGGCGATCAGCGATTTTTATCGTGACTGCGACACATCGGACATCTTTGACGCCATTTTTGGACCATTGTCATTGATACAGCGATCAGTGCTATAAAAATGCACTGATTACTAGTGGTGCAACGGATCGGTGGTGATCCGTGATCTGAACGGGTCACCCTGTTCGGATCAGATCACCACGCGATTCGCGGAGTGCTCTGGAGCCTCGGCCATAGGAAAGGCCGCGGCTTCGGCCTAGCTCCGGAGAGGCAGCCATCTTGGTACACCCGGTGGCGCCGCTGTAATGACGTTTCATCACCGCCATCTTGCTCCACTCACACTCCTGCACAGTAATGATAGTAAGAAGGGGCCAAGCGGACATCTTGTTACACCCAACGGAGTTTTCAATTTCACAGTTATTTTCAACACAAAATTGAGTTTAGAAGCTTAAATACATTATTTCGAAATCCAACAGACTGTTTACATGTTAAATTTTAAAAGCAGCAGCAAACCTGTTGACCTTACATGCTTGCTAATGTGACAGAACACCTCTGATTTTCACATTTAACATTTAGTTAAATGTGAAAATCAGAGGTGTTCTGTCACATTAACGACCATGTAAGGTCAGCAGGTTTGCTGCTGCTTTTAAAATGTAACATGTAAACAGTCTGTTGGATTTCCAAATAATGTATTTAAAGGGGTTGTAAAGGTTCGTTTTTTATTTTCTAAATAGGTTCCTTTAAGCTAGTGCATTGTTGGTTCACTTACCTTTTCCTTCGATGTCCCTTCTAAATATTTTTTTTCTTTGTTTTCTTTGTCTGAATTTCTCACTTCCTGTTTATCCTCAGTAAGCTGTTCAGTAAGCTGTTCTGGCTGACTCCACACCGCTCGGATGATGGTGTGAAGTTTAGTGAGGAGAAACAGGAAGTGAGAAATTCAGACAAAGAAAACAAACATTTAGAAGGTAAATCAAAGGAAAAGGTAAGTGAAGCAACAATGCACTAGCTTAAAGTGGTTGTAAACCCACTTTTTCAACTTGCACCTACAGGTAAGCTTAGATTAAGGTTTACCTGTAGGTGCAAGAAATATCTCCTAAACCTACACGGTTTAGGAGATATTTAGTTAAATGCAGGCGCCGCTGTCTACGGCGCATGCGCGCCGTAGACAACGGCGCATTCATGGGGTTAATCCCATTCACAAAATCGGCTACTTCCCAGCAATCGCTGGGCATAGCCGAATGTGACGGCTCCCGCGCGCATGCGCAGAGTGACGTCTCCACCGCTCCGGCCAATCACAGCGCCGGAGCGGCACTGTGATTGGCTGGTGCGGCGATACCCGGAAGTAACATTCCGGCTATCGCCGCATCGATGGCTGCGGCTCAAGACAGGGACACGGACGGCTTCGGGGGCCCCGGTCTAAGGTAAGTGGTACATAATGAGCAGGTGGGGTAAAAAAAAAAAAAAAACGATTAGTGGGTTTACAACCACTTTAAAGGAACCTTTTTAGAAAATAAAAAACAAACCTTTACAACCCCTTTAAGCATATAAGCTCAGTTTTTGTGTTGAAAATAACTGAAATCTAAAACTCCAGTGTAACAGTGTAACAAGATTTGTGTTTTTTTTTGCCGATCCGAAAATGATCCGATCAGTGACCCCTGATCCGAGGATCGATCCGATCCGTGAGTTTTTTGATCCGTTGCACCCCTACTGATTACTGTAAAAATGACACTGGCAGTGAAGGTGTTAACCACTAGGGGGTGAGGAAGAGGTTAAGTGTGTCCTAGGGAGTGATTCTAACTGTTAGGGGGCGTGGCTACGAGTGACACGTCACTGATCGCTGTTCCCGATAACAGGGAACAGACGATCAGTGACATGTCATTAGGAAGAACGGGGAGATGTTGTGTTTACACTGACAACTACCCGTTCTTCAGCTTCGTGACCCGATCGTGGGACACCGGCAGACATTGAGTCCGCGGGTCCCGCGGGCACGGTCATGGAGCGCGTGACCACACGGCGGCAAATTTAAAGGGACGTACCTGTACGCCCATTTGCCTGTCCGTGCCATTCTGTCGACGTATATGTGTGTGCGCTGGTCCTTAAGTGGTTAACCACTTATCTAAGTACATTTATACACAGCATGATAGACTAGTGGTCAAATCAAGCTATGACCTCGGAACTGGTTTGTTAGCCACCTGCTGATAGCAATGAAGTAGCAAAAAAAAAAGCAAAAGAGAAAAATAATTATATAAATTAATAAAAAATAATATAAAAAAAGAAATATTAATGCACCCCCGTCACCCTCGTAGACACTCCATATAAAAAGGTAGAACATAAAATAACGCTAGATCAAAAAGATTCTATGTTAAAAAGTCCACCAGTGCTTGAAACTATGGGCTTAGTCACAAAATCCATCCACCATCTTCAACGTGCACGTTCCACCACCAAATGATATATTTGTCTCCTTACCAGATCTGTCTGACCCCCCCGTTACAGAGGATCAAAGAGTGCCTGTAACAAACCACAGCCTGGATCTTTCTCCGGGAAAAGCCATGCATCTATCTCCAGGATGCCTCTTATCCACTCGTATGGATGTATGGATGGTTTTTATAAAAAATATAAAGGCCATAAACAATTTTATTTGCATTAAAAATAAATTGCACTTACATTATCCGTATTCATAGAAAGCCTTAAGTCTGGTGTGCCGGCCGGCGCACATCCAGACAAACCCGTCCTTCCGGGACACGAATGGAAACCCGAGGTGACGTCAGTGCGTCGCTCCACTTACGCGTTTCGTCAGAGATGACGTCGTGCAAGGGCACTAAACCTGTATGTAAACATGTCATGATCATCACGATAAGAGCAATTGTTCTAAGGCCATAATTAATGCTTAAAGTGATACTATAGGTTTGATTTTTTATTTTTTTATAAAAAACATGTCATACTTACCTCCACTGTGCAGTTAGTTTTGCACAGAGTGGCCCCGAACATCCTATTCTGGGGTCCCACGGCGGCTCTCTCGGCTCCTCCCCGCATCAGATAACCCCCTCTGGGAAGCGCTCTCCCAAGGGGGTTACCTTGCAGACGCTCTCCCATGTCCAGCATTCGGCGCCGGATGCAGGACTCGGCACCGCCCCCCCGGCGCCCATTGGATTTGATTGACAGCAGCGGGAGCCAATGGCTGCACTGCTATCAATCTATCCAATGAAGAGCCCAGAACCCGTGGAGAGAGCGACGGGATGCACTAAGGTGAAAAAACACGAAGGTTTACAATCCCTTTAACTCAAAACCTGTAAAGACTTTTAAAGCGTTGCCTATGGAGAATTTTGGGTACTATTTTTTTTTTCTTTGTGATTTCGCAGATATTCACAATTTTCTGCCTTCAGATGTTTGGTATCTATTTACTCAATGCAACCTAATCTTTTATATTTTATTTTAAAAAAATGGCTATAATATTGTGTTTGTATGCAATAAAATTTATTTTAGTGATTTTTTTTCTGTAAATGTACGTTTGATAAATAGCTGTGCAAATATCATGCAACATAATTTTTTTTAACTACCACCATTTTATTCACCAGGATCTCCGCTTTCAGAAAATATATACTATTGGGAAAGGGGGCGGGGGGGGGGGGGGTTACAGAAATATCTAGCAAAAAAATGCTGATTTTAAAATGTGTGCAAAAAGATTAAAAAAAATGCCCTAGTAGACAAGTGGTTAAAGTATGTCATCCTTTTTATGCTGTTGAAACAAAAATGGAGAACAAAAAAGGACCAGTCAGACTTTAAAGGCAGATTGGACAATATAAAAAAAAAAAAAAAAAACGTATTTTATTAATAGAAAAAAAAAATGTTTATATTATGGTCCAATCTGCCTTCAAAGTCTGACCTACTGGTCCTTTATTGTTCTTCATTTTTGTTTCAAATTATACTTATGGATGTGGCAAGGTAATGATCTTTAGTAGTTGTATCTTTTTATGTCTTTCTCTCTGTGAGCTTAAAGTGTACCTTTACTTAAAGGTACTGTATAATATAACGGCTTTACGTTATTATTATTTTGATCATTATTTTATTATATATGTATTTAGGATTATGTGTTTTACACTAATGTTTTAAATCTTTATATTTTTCTATACTTTTCTATCTTTATGGAATCTTAGTTTTACGAGTTTTAAGCTTTTCTGATCTCCATGATCTATTCATGTGCAAGCAAAAATACAGTTTTTTTTTTTTTTTTCTTGAACATGATTGGGCATTCTTTGCAAAGTAAAAATTCGCACTTAAAGGAGTTGTAAAGGTACATGTTTTTTTTCACCTTAATGCATTCTATGCAGAGTGGAGGTAAGTATGATATGTTTGTTATTTTTATTTTTTTAAACCACGAACCTTTACTATCACTTTAAAGTTGAGGTCCACCCTGAAAAAATGTTTACATGAAAAATCCTACAAAAAAAATAAAAATAAATTATACCCTAATCTGCCTCTAATGTGCCTCTTCTCGTCCACGGTGGGTCTCCTTCCGCTTCCTCTTCTTGTGAATGGGGCGCGCTGCGTGTATCCCAGGAGGCAAGCCGCCCATTCACAAAGCGTCGTGCGAGTGGCGCATGCGTGGTAGGAAACGGGCAGTAAAGCCTTACGGCTTCACTGCCTGTTTCCCTTACTCAGGATGGAGAAGCCGGGACCTGCCAGCAGCGATCGATCGTCCTGGCAGGACCGACATCGCGGGCGAGTAGGACAGGTAAGTGTCCTTATTAAAAGTCAGCAGCTACACTGTTAGTAGCTGCTGACTTTTTTTTTTTTGGCTGCACCTCCTCTTTAAGTGAAAATTCCCTTGCAGCCACTTTGCCTATTAAACCAACCCTATTTGGGGAGTTTGATGTATAAGATGTTCTTCATATTAGGCTACTTTCACACTGAAGCGCTGGATGCGCTGGTGGTATAGCGGCGCTATTTTTAGTGCCGCTATACCATTGTTTTTGCCGCGATTTGCGGGCGCTAGCGGGGTGATTTTAACCCCCGCTAGCGGACGAAAAAGGGTTAAAAACGCCCGCAATTACGCCTCTTTGCAGCGTTTTGCGGGCGTTTTGGAGGCGCTACCCCATTGATTTCAATGGGCAGGGGCACGATAGGAGCGGTATATTTACCGTTCCTATCGCGCCTCAAAGATGCGGCTTGCAGGAGTTTTTTTACCCTCCTGCAAGCGCACCGCTCCAGTGTGAAAGCCCTCAGGCTTTCACACTGGATACAAAGTAGCGGCTTTTTCAGGGCACTTTGCAGGCGCAATTTTTAGCCCAATAGCGCCTGCAAAGCGCCTCAGTGTGAAGGGGCCTAAAGGTTTGTGAATGAGGTGGAGCTGTGTTTACTTTGAACACCTAATCATGTGAAAGGGAAATACATTTTTTTATTTTTGCTATATAATATAATTATTATATATTACATATGAGCATTAGTTGTATAGTATTATTATTATTATTATTATTATTATTATTATTATTATTATCATTAAAGTATAACTAAAGGCAAAACTTTTTTTTAGTTTTAGTTTCGGATAGAGTGGAGATAAATTAGAACACCTGTCAGCTGTTTGTGCAGCAATAAAAACTGTTTGTGAAGAAAATTCACCCTCTCTATTTGGCCTGTTTACCATTATCATTGAAAGCGAAAGTAAAAGAAAAAAAACAAAAATTTTGGGTATTCCCCAGAAATGTAATAGAGGGGAAATCGTCCAATGGGGACACTAGTTCTGGTGACCTGGGGGTCCCCAAAGATTTCCCCTAATTTGCAGGGATTTCCTCTCACTTCCTGTTTGGCTATGGGACAGGAAGTGAAAGGAAATCTCCATAATGTGACACAGATGGTGAAAAAAAATAAAAAATCTGATAGGGGTTATAACCCTTGCTTGCTCTATTCGAAATGAAAAAAAAAAAAAAGTTTTGCATATAGTTCTACTTTAATAATAATAATCATCATCCTCATCTTATTTATTAAAGTAGAACTTCCTTAAAATAAAATAAATAAAAAATACTAATTAAAATACATACCGTATATACTCGAGTATAAGCCGACTCGAGTATAAGCCGAGGTACCTAATGTTGCCCAAAAAAACTGGGAAACCTTACTGACTCGAGTATAAGCCGATGCCCCACTGTTCCCTAGCTCGCTGTTCCCTGTAAATAGAAATTTTTACATTGTAATTATTACCTGTAAAGAAGTTGCGGCTGCGGCGTCCATCGTTTGAATTCTGCGGCGTCCATCGTTCAAAATTCCGCGGTCTCTTCCTGTTCCTTACTTGATAGGCGAGTCTCAGCAGACACTCTCCGCCTATCACGATTATTCTCTCATCCTTAGTTTTCCCAGCAGACACTGTGTTGGGTGTTCCGCCAATCACAGACGTCTGCTGGAAAACTGAGGATGAGAGAACGTTCGTGATAGGCGGAGAGTGTCTGCTGAGACTCGCCTATCAAGGCAGGAACAGGAAGAGACCGCGGAATTTGAACGATGGACGCCGCGGAATTTGAGCGATGGACGCTGCAGCCGCAACTTCTTTACAGGTAATATTTCCAATGTAAAAATGTATATGACTCGAGTATAAGCCGAGGGGGGACTTTCAGCCCCAAAAAAAGGGCTGAAAATCTCGGCTTATACTCGAGTATATACGGTATGTAAAATAATAATAAAAATATTAATAATCATATTCATAATAATAAAAAAAAAAATTATACCAATAATAAATAATAATAATAACTGATATATATAATAAAATAAATATTTAACTGTACTATTTAGTAAAGTTGTTGTTAGTGTGATAGTATTAGTAATTGTTAGTAATTCTCTACAGTTTTATCACAGATAATTACTTTTATGCATACACATTATTTTCCTTATTATATGATTGATTTTTGTGGCATTTATATAAGTAATTTCAGAAGAGTTATTGCAAGGGTTTTAGTTTGTTATTATTCCTCCATTGTGTTGTCGCTAGCTTCTGATTGGTGTGTGTGGTCATGTTTATGAGGAGAGCAAAAAATGAAGCCATTAGAAGTTTGTCAAATAGCAAAAAATGCCGACAACACGAATGCTTCTTCTTATAAAACCTTTATTGAAGAGCGACAAGCAGCACTATATCTGAAATGCTAACGCGTTTCGGCAATAGCCTTAGAAGTTTTTTGTCTGTAAACAAGAATAAGGAAAAAAAAACTTCAATTGACAGGGTGGCAATGCAGGAACACAATTAGGAAACAGGAAAGGAGCGTTGTCACTTTGTAACAACAAGTTCCTGAAGAAGGACCTTCATGGCAGGATCACCAGGTTTTATTTTAACCACTTACGGACCGCCCACCGTCGTTATACATCGGCTCTTTGAAGTGGAATATCGTTGTTATGGCAGTAGCTAGCTGCCATAACCCTGGTATCCACTTCTTTAGCGGGCGGTCCGCTTTAAGATAAAAGTGGTTTCAGTGGCGGATTCGCCGTGAGCTCACTTTTATTGGTGGCGGGAGAGGCGATCGGATCCTCTCCCCTGCTTGGCGTGGAGCTGAGCTAGGGGAAGATGGCCCCCACCTTTCTCCATACCATTGCAGGGCGGAAGCGACGTCAAAACATCACTTCCGCCTATAGCTCTTAAAGAGACATTTTTTTCAAACAACATTTTTTTTAATTATTATTGCATTTTAGTGTAAATATGAGGTGTGAGGTCTTTTTGACCCCAGATCTCATATTTAAGAGGACCTGTCATGCTTTTTTTCTATTACAAGATATATTTACATTTCTTGTAATAGGAATAAAAGTGACAATTTAAAAAAAAAAGAACAGTGTAAAAATAAATAAATAAAATAAATAAGAATTTATTTTATTTTATTTTTAACGCACCCCGTCCCGCCGAGCTCGCGTCCAGAAGCGAACACATACGTGAGCAGCGACCGCATATGAAAACAGTGTTCAAACCACACATGTGAGGTATCGCCGCGATCGTTAGAGTGAGAGCAATAATTCTAGCACCTCTGTATCTCAAAACATGCAACCTATAGAATTTTTTTAAACGTCGCCTATGGAGATTTTTAAGGGTAAAAGTTTGTCGCCATTCCAAGAGCAGGTGCAAAAATTTTGAAGCGTGACATGTTGGGTATCAATTTACTCAGCGTAACATTATCTTTCACAATATAAAAAAAATTGTGGGCTAACTTTATTGCTGTCTTATTTTTTTTTAATTAAAGAAAGTGTCTTTTTTCCAAAATAAAGTGCTCTTGTAAGACCGCTGCTCACTGTGTGACAGAAAGCATTGCAATGACCGCCATTTTATTCTCTAGGGTGTTAGAAAAATATATATATAATGTTTGGGGGTTCTAAGTAATTTTCTAGCAAAAAAAAAATGATTTTAACTTGTAAACAACAAGTTTGAAAAATAGGCACGGTCTTTAAAGCGGAGGTCCACCCGAATTTTTTTTTTTTAAAAGCCAGCAGCTACAAATATTGCAGCTGCTGACTTTTAAAAAATGGACACTTACCGCGATGTCGGCAGACGAGGCTGAGCAATCGCTCGGTCCTCGGATGCTGCCGCCGTCATGCTCGGTGAGGGAATCAGGAAGTGAAGCCTTGCGGCTTCACTGCCCAGTCCCCTACTACGCATGCGCAAGTAGCGCGGCGTGCCGTTCCTGGTCCCCGCTCTCTCCTGGGAACAGTGTGTTTCCCAGGAGACAGCGGGGGGGACGGGGGTCAGTGTTGCCAACTTTCAGCAAATTTACAAACAGTTTGTAAAATCTGTACTTTTTGCATCTGTCCTTGAATGTCCATTACGGACATGTAGGTTGCATGTCCGTAACTGACATTCATGGACAGATGCAACAATTATGGATTTTACAAACTATTTGTAAATTTACTGAAAGTTGGCAACCCTGATGGGGGGGGGGGGGGATGTGGCGTAGACTCCCATGGGAGTCTATGCCCGGAAGTGGGTGCAAATACCTGTCTTAAGCCTCGTACACACGATCGGACTTCCATTGGACTTTTCTGTGGATTTTTGTCCGAACGGAGTTGGCCGGACACACCCATAGCATACACACCACAGGACTTTTCTGCAAACTTTCCCAAAACTTTTTTCAACATCACGTGGTTTTTCTGCTCTTTTCTGCTCTTTACCGCCACCCTTTGGTCAACTTCTGCTATTGTTGGTTGATTTTAACATTATTTGTTTTGTCCATCGGACAAAAGTCCGATGGTTTCCTGTACACACGGTCGGACTTTGCTCCATCGGACTTTTGTTGGCCAAAAGTTTGTCCGTTTGCAGACCGAACCTTTGTCCGATGAAAACCAAAAAAGTTAGTCCGATGGAGCCTACACACGGCCGGATTTTTGGGCAAACTTGTTCAAAATGAAGTTTGTTGGCAAAAAGTCAGACCGTGTGTACGGGGCGTTAGACAGGTATCTGCACCCCCCTCCCCCCCTGAAAGGTGCCAAATGTGTCACCGGAGGGGGGGGGGGTTCCGAAAAGTGGAAGTTCCATTTTTGGGTGGAACTCCGCTTTAAGTGGTTGATTAATGAAAGCTGCAGATTGGAAATGATTAAAAATGACATTAAGTCGCTGAAGCCTATTTGAGATTGTAGTAATCGGCGAAAGTTTCCTTCTAATTTTGCAATTTTGTTTTAAATTTAAGAGTGCCGCAAACATGATATTGTTTCTGAACCCTCTACGATCATTCAGCATCACCGGGATTCTTATATAGTTTGTTGCAGCACATTGTAAAACACATACTAAAAAAAAAAAAAAAAAAAAAAATCTAATCATTAACATTTAATTGTTTACAATGTGTAAGTTTCTAACAAGGTTCAAGTATATAGGTTATTGTGTTCTTTAATTCTTTGTTACAGTCTGGAGAGGAAAAAAAAATAAAAAAAACAAATAGTGTCACACAGCCAGAGATTTAAACTGTTGCCCCATTTTTTAATAAGATTATCAGTCAAATGTAATATTGCCTTTGACAAGTAGCTAATTTGTAATGAACATTGACATGGAAATCCCACAGAGCCACCACTGAGATTTGAACTTCAGCATGACAACATTGTCTGACTATTTCCACATTGAAATGATGTTTGTCCTTTTCTCCAAGTAAAGAACGAGGCGTTTGTAAATTCTAAAGAACATTACATGATTAAGACTATCATTTTTATTCATGAACACTTAATATTTCTTTCCGTCTGCTCTCTTTTTTTTTTTTTTTTAAGTAGCCACGCGAGAAGGGTATTTTGTCACTGTAAACATCTAGTTTCTTCCTCTCTTGACAGTTTAATGTTGTTATCCTTTAATAAATTCACTGGAAATTCATATTTGCTTTCTAATAGATAGTTATTTATAAACTGTGTTAAAAACTGGAGTAGTTCAGGGCTCTTAAAGAGCAAGTACCGTAACAAACAGAGAGGTTGATTTACTAGAACTGGAGAGCGCAAAATCTGGTGCGGCTGTGCATGGTAGCCAATCAGCTTTTAACTTCAGCTTGTTCAATTAACCACTTGCTGACCAGCCGCCGTCATTATACTGCTCTTTCATGCGAATCGCCGTAGCTGTACGTCGGCTCCTTTAAGAGCTATAGCACGTGCGCCTGCACGCCCGCTGCAACGCGATGTCCACCGGCCACCCGCGATCGATCGCGGGAACGAGAGCCAGAACAGGGATGTGTGTATGTAATAGACATGTGCGGTTCATTTCGTATCCGAATTTCTGAATTAAAATAGTGCCGAGTTTAAACGAACCCGAAATAACGAAATTAGAATTTGGGCGAAATTCGAATTGTTTAAGAATACTTTTCAAATACTTTTCGAATTTGAATAGTTTTCAAATTCGAATTCAAATAGTTTTCCAATTTCCAAAGAGAATAAAATAGAATAGAAAATAAAGGAATAGAATATAATTTTTTTATTTTCTATTCTATTTTTTTCCTTTGAATTAGAAAACTATTCGAAATTGATTCAAAAACGTTTCAAATCGATTTGAAAATGAATAGACAAAAAGAATCCTGAAAACGAATTAAAGGAATGAAACAAATTTAACTAAACGAATTTATGTAAATAACGAATCAAAAAGAAACAAAACAAATGTTTTCGTTCTGCACATGTCTAATATGTAAACACACAGATCCCCGTTCTGACAGGGGAGGAGAGACAGATCTGCTGTTCCTAGTGATTAGGAACAGCGATATGTCTCCTCCTCCAGTCAGGAAAGATTTATGGAGAACGGTAATTCAATGCATTTTTTAGTGCCACATCCAGTTTTTGAAAAAAGCAAACAAACCCCTTGTGGCGGACTTTTAAGGCACAGTTTACTAAAGAGTATAAAAAAATTTGGGTAAAATATTTATTTATTAAACCTATTGTATAAAATTCAACACATAAAGCAAGGAATGAATTTTGTATCTACAACATTGTCACCATTTATACATATATAGATATACAGTACTCTTGCACCCAACGTGTTTCGGAGTACAGGTATCTCCTTCTTCAGGGGTATATATTGGCAAGAGAACTCTATATTCCGGAATAAGATATTAACAAAAGCAGGTAAGTATATAGCATCATATATATATATATATATATATATATATATATATATATATATATATATATACATATACATATACATATATGTAACATTCTATAAATAATTTCAAAAAAATGCACTTACATGTGTTCTGGTGATCTGGTGAATAACACCATCACCAGATCACCAGAACATATGTAAGTGCATTTTTGTGAAATTATTTATAGAACGTTACACATATGTATATGTATAAATATATGATGCTATATACTTACCTGCTTTTGTTAATATCTTATTCTAGAATATAAAATTTTCTTGCCAATATATACCCCTGAAGAAAGAGATACCTGTACTCCGAAAAAAAAAAAATGCCATAAATCTATACCCTATTTTGTAGACACTATAACTTTTGTGCAAACCAATCAATATACGCTTATTGCGATTTTATTTTTTACCAAAAATATGTAGAAGAACATATATCGGCCTAAACTGATGAAGAAATTACATGTTTTTTGGATATTTATTATACCAAAAAGTAAAACATATGTACCGTATATAATTGAGTATAAGCCGACCCGAATATAAGCCGAGGCACCTAATTTTACCATAAAAAACTGGGAAAACGTATTGACTCGAGTATAAGCCTAGGGTGTCCATCTGCATGCCTCACTGTGCCTCACTTTGCCTCACTGTGTCCATGTGCATGCCTCACTGTGCCCATGCCTCACTGTGCCCATCCCTCACTGTGCCCATGACTAGACTGACGTTTAACATTGGTGTCTATGGAAGGGGTGTCCGGGTTTGAAAAATCAGTGCTCCCCGGCCGTAGGTCCGACGGACAACAAACTTTGCAAACTTGTAGAGGAAGAGTAGGGCTACATGTGTGCCAAGTTTGGGGTCCAGAGGACCTACGACCGGCCAGTACTGGGTCCCCAAACTCCTGGAGATCAGGCGCAAAACGGTAACTCGAGTATAAGCCGAGGGGGGCATTTTCAGCACAAAAAAGGGCTGAAAAACTCGGCTTATACTCGAGTATATACGGTATATTTTTTTCAAAATTGACGCTTTTTTTTTGTTTATAGTGCAAAAAATAAAAAACGGCAGAGGTGATCAAATACCACAAAATGAAAGCTCTATTTGTGTGAAAAAAATGTTGTCAATTTTGTTTGGGTACGACTTTGCACGACCGCGCAATTGTTAATGAAAGCGACACAGTGCCGTATCGCAAAAAATGGCCTGGTCATTAAGGGGGAAAATCTTCTGGTCTGTAAGTGGTTAAGCTTTGACAATAAAAAAAGAAAAACCTGGAAGCTGATTGGTCTCTATTTCGAACTGCACCAGATTTTGCACTCTCCAGTTTTAGTAAATCAACCCCAATGTGTAGCGCTCACCCACAGAGGGGCTGTTGGAAACAACCCAGGTCTGCCCTGCCTTACCCCTTCCAGGGGCTGTCAGGCCCAGATACCAGTCCCAGAGCACACCGAGACACACAGGCTTAGTCTAGGCATGTCTTTTTGAAGTTTTACCCACACAGGTGGGTAGAGGGTTGAAGGTACAGGATACTTCAGAATCACAGATAGGTACTCCTACGAGGTGCAACATGGACCTTTTAATTTGCCTCAACTGCTTGTAGCCAGTGAGGGGAATTGGTAAATGCATAACCCCGCCCCCTCATTACACACTGCCATTCAGTGGCAGTTCAGCACAGTTCATTTTTTATGCCGAGTGACATCCTTCACGCTGCGTTGGGCGCCCTGGTACTTGCCTGATGAAGGGGTCCTGCGTGGCTCAGAAACATTGCCCTAAGTGTACTAAGTGACCATGAAAATAAAATTTTGGACCCTTTTGAGGAATCCTTGGTGTGCTGATGACATTTCATCTCTCTGATTGCCTACAGTTTCCAGCCAGTGGTCATTACAGAACCCTGCATTACTGAACAGCCATTATCAGCAACGTGTGAGTGGGGAATATTGCATTTGGACATCACATTAGGGGGTACAGGGGGGGGTACAGGGGAGGGCAAAATGCACCTTCAGCTGTGTAGACAAAAATCCTCTGCAGCCAGCCAATCTGAGACTCTGTAAGAGCAGTCACAGTCTTTATAGCAACCTCTGGTGTCTAACCCTAAAACCACAGCTCTAGGCTAAAAGGTTCCACTCACAATGCCTACAGACAGCTCTACAACCAGGTTCCCTGCGATACTCTTCAGAGAAAGGTGTCCCTCTCTAGCCCAGCTTCCTAAGGCAGTGACCTCCAGCAATTTTTTTTTAGTCCAGGTTCCTCCGGGCTCTCCGCCAAGCACATGCATGCAGAGGCCTAAGAACAACAGCTCTTCAGTAACCCAGGCTGCATCCCAGGGGTAGATGCCCCTGAAGAAAGAGTTCTACCCAGACACTCCCAAATATTTATCTTCTCCCCAGCCACACCTTCTGGGCACCCCTGCCCAGTGATTGGCTAGGTTTAGGTAAATATTCATAGCTCAAAAATGTATCCCCCTATTCTAATTCTGGAAGCTTCTTCCAGAGGCAGGCAGGAGCAATAGACCTGACCAGACATGAAAAATAAATTGTTGCCCAACTGAATACAGCAGAGCCAAAAACCAAATGCAGGGCACTACAAGTGTGACGTGAAAGGTAACCTAAATCTATTTTACAGCCCCCTATGGACTCATTACCCAAGCTGATGATAAAAGTTGTGTAATGCTTTTTTGTTGATAGGCTTATAACACAGTTGTGGTGGTGGGTCATGTGGTCACCACCAAAGAGTGAAATTCGGGCATTAGTGGCTCAACCAAAACACAGAATTAACTTTTTGACACGAAGAACACTTGACTCATAATTGTGGCCTTGTTTGGGTGCTTGTGCAGGGCAATTTCAGTATAGGATCAGATGACAGCGCTAAACCTCTAATATAAAAGGGCGAGGTTGCCACACATTCCTGTCATCTATGGTGTCTGAAAATAGAATAGACCCACAAGAAGATGAGATAGGCGACATCCACAGTAATGATGGAATCAATGCGTAATAATAGCGCTTATTATTATTATACAGGATTTATATAGCGCCAACAGTTTGCACAGCGCTTTGCAATATAAGGGGAGACAGTACAGTTACAATACATTACAACACAAGAGGGTTGGGTCCTGCTTACAATCTAATAGGGTGGGGCAAGTGGTACAAAAGGTAATAACTGTGAGGGATGAGCTGATGGAAGAATTAAAAGTTCAGTTGTTGGGTGGAGGTGGAATAGGCTTTGTTGAAGAGTTTTCAGGGATTGCCTAAAGGTGGACAGAGTAGGAGATAGCTCGACAGATTGGGGTAGGGAGTTCCAGAGGATGGGAGAGGCTCTTGAGAATTCCTAAAGATGAGCATGGGATAATGACCCTAAATATTGTCTCCTGGGGCTGGTGGAACAAATGTCAGTGCTTCGACCCAGGAAGGTACTCATCTCCCTGCTACTGTACTATGCCTGTAAGGCTATTACGATGCATTGGAAAAAAACATCTCCCCCCTCTGTCGGATTCTGGAAGAGCCTAGTGAGTACCAGTTTACCCCTCTATAAGGCCACCTACTCCACAAAAATTTGAGAAGGTATGGACTTGTTGGTTAGAGGATGCTTCCACGGCAAATGATGTAGTAACCACTAACTAGTTTAAAGGATTCATGCTAGTTTATTAATGTAATGACCAAAAATTTTATTTACATTTTTTCTCAGAATGCAGCATCCTCCTGACATTATGTTGAGCACTGTTCACCCTGAACCGACCCTCTCCCCACATTGGGGTTGTAGTTTAAATAGGACGTTTATTGTTCATGGTTGTGCCCTGCTGCAACCTGTTCCCGCAGCGGGAGATTGGCCCCTGCGTGGAGCAAATGTTCGGCCCTTGTGTGGGTTCATTTTGTGTTTAGAAAATTTAAATAAAAAAAAGATTTTTCCAAAAAAAAAAAAAGATGAGCATGGGAGGAGGAGACTAGGGAGCTAGAGAGTAGGAGGTCTTGAGAAGAGCGGAGAGGACGGTTTGGGTGATATTTTGCGACAAGATTGGTGATGTAGCTCGGGGCAGAGTTGTGAATGGCTTTGTATATTGTTGTTCGTACTTTGAATCAAATTTGTTGGGCAAATGGAAGCCAGTAAAGGGATTGGCATAGAAGAGTGGTGGATAATGAGCGGTTGGTAAGGTAGATGAGTCTGGCAGCAGCATTCATAATAGACTGAAGGTGGGGAGGGGGGGTAGCCTGTGTAGAGGTAGGTCTATGAGAAGGGGTTAATGTCTGCAGATCCTGGGACCTAGACTCAAGACTTGGGATTTTGTGATTTTGATGAAATTTGTTTTGCTGAAGCAGAAACTTTACAGTTCACTTCTTGAAAGGAGATAAAAGAGTTTGTTTTTTTGGGGGGGAAAATGGGTTGTTTGTACTTTTTTTTTTATTTTTTCATGTATTTGATCGATATGTTTAATTACCCTAATGTTTTTCTTTTTCTTTTTCTTTTTAGCTGCTGTCTCTTAAATTTTTTTTTACTGTGAAAAATGGTAAAAGAATAAGGCTAAAGCCTCGTACACACGGCCGAGTTTCTCGTCGAAAAAAACACGTCGTTTTTTTTCGACGAGATCCTTGGACAAGAAACTTGTCCCGGCCGAGTGTACAGACGCTCGATTCAAAGAACCCGCGGTTCTTTGAATGGAGCGTACGCGGTGACGTCATCGACTACGACGAGCATGCTTTCGTCACATTCAATGCCGTCGCCGCCATCTTGGTATACCCTACCTATGCCTAGGAAGCTACCGCGCATGCGTCTAATTCATTTCGAACATGCGCGGGCTTCCCGGAGGACAGGTAAGTGTACACACACTCACTTTTCTCGTCGAGAAACAGGCTGACGAGAATCTCGACGAGAAAATAGAGAGCAGGTTCTCTATTTTCTCGTCGAGGTTACTTGTCGGTTTTCTTGACGAGAAACCATACACACGAACGAGTTTCTCGGCAAGACATCTCTGCCAGCAAGTTTCTTGCTGGTTCTTGCCGAGAAACTCGGTCGTGTGTACGAGGCCTTAAGAGGGGCTATTTGTTTGGCACAAGCTCAGGTATGGGATTGTTCAAAGGAACTTTTCTAATCTTCAGGAGCACATTTCACCTCTGAACATACCATAAAATATCTTAATTTTTCTCTCCACATTGACTTCAACACATGTGGCCAAAATGGTTTGGCAGAAACCTGCTGACTTTGCTGGAATTCAGATAAAATTAAAACTCTTGATTTAAGCCCCGTACACACGATGAGATTATCGAACGAATGATCATCCGTTTTTTATTTTTGCATGCTAATCTCAGATCGAATCTGAAGAGTTTACTAAAGTCACGAAAATTCTCGTACGACAGAATAAAAATTTGGACGTGATGTCATGTGTTGTAATGCATTTGTATTGCATTTTCGAACGACAGCTGTACTGATTAAATGAAAATTGTATACGATCTGGCACCGTATGAAAAAAAAATCCGTGCATGTCCGATAGAATAATATCGGATGAACTGTCCTGATCGGCTCTCGAAATCTCTGTACTAACGATCCGATTATTGTACGATCGATTCAAAAGCGTCATTTTCCGTGCGATTTTCGGATCGTGTGTAGCTTATTCCAACTCAAACGTGATTGGCTGGTTGTTGTTCAGTGTTAGCATAAACATGAGATTGTTCTATGGATTGTTCCATGAACCTTTACCTAAGGCAGTATATATACAGTGCCTTGGAAAAGTATTCATACCCCTTGACATTTTTCACATTTTGTCACGTTACAACCAAAAACATAAATGTATTTTATTGGGATTTTATGTGATAGACCAACACAAAGTGGCACATAATTGTCAAGTGGAAGGAAAATGATAAATGGTCTTCATTTTTTTATACAAATAAACATGTGAAAAGTGTGGGGTGCATTTGTATTCAGTCCCCTTTACTCTGATACCCCTAACTAGAATCTAGTGGAACCAATTGCCTTCAGAAGTCACCTAATTAGAGTCCACCTGTGTGTAATTTAATCTCACTATAAATACAGCTGTTCTGTGAAGCCCTCTGTTCAATCCATCATCCGAAAATGGAAAGAGTATGGCACAACTGCAAACCTACCAAGACATGGCCATCCACCTAAACTGACCGGCCGGGCAAGGAGAGCATTCATCAGAGAAGCAGCCAAGAGGCCCATGGTAACTCTGGAGGAGCTGCAGAGATCCACAGCTCAGGTGGGAGAATCTATCCACAGGACAACTATTAGTCGTGCTTCTCCACAAATCTGCCTTTATGGAAGAGTGGCAAGAAGAAAGACATTGTTGAAAGAAAGCCATAAGAAGTCCAGTTTGCAGTTTGTGAGAAGCCATGTGGGGGACACAGCAAACATGTGGAAGAAGGTGCTCTGGTCAGATGAGACCAAAATTGAAATTTTTGGCCTAAAAGCAAATCGCTATGTGTGGCGGAAAACTAACACTGCCCATCACCCTGAACACACCATCCCTACTGTGAAACATGGTGGCAGCATCATGGTGTGGGGATGCTTTTATTCAGCAGGGACAGGGAAGCTGGTCAGAATAATGGGAAGATGGATGGAGCCAAATACAGGGCAATTTTAGAAGAAAACCTGCTATGCCCTGTACACACAATCGTTTTTTCCAATGAAAAAACAATCGTGTGTGGGCCCCATCGGGCTTTTTTCCATTGGTGTAAAAAAATAGAACATGTTTTAAATTTTTCCGATGGAAAAAAAAACGATGGGAAATTCCAATCGTCTGTGTGGAATTCCATCCGAGAAAAATCCACGCATGCTCAGAATCAAGTCGACGCATGCTCGGAAGCATTGAGCTTAATTTTTCTCGGCTCGTCGTAGTGTTTTACGTCACCGCGTTTTGGACGGTCGGAATTTAGTCTGACAGTGTGTAGGCAAGACTGATGGAAGTCAGCTTTATCGGAATTCCGACGGAAAATTCCATCGGATTTTATTCCATCAGAAATCCGATCGTTTGTACAGGGCATTAGAGTCTGCAAAAGGCTTGAGACTGGGGCGGAGGTTCACCTTCCAGCAGGACAACGACCCTTAACATACAGCCAGAGATACAATGGAATGGTTTAGATCAGTGGTTCTCAACTCCTGTCCTCAGGACCCACTAACAGGCCAGATTTTAAGTATTACCTTGGGGGAGATGCAGACTAGAATACTGCAATCCCAGAGCAGCAAATTATATCACCTGTGATGCATTTCACTTATCTTGCAAACCTGGCCTGTTAGTGGGTCCTGAGGACTGGAGTTGAGAACCACTGGTTTAGATCAAAGCATATTCATGTGTTAGACTGGTTCAGTCACAGTCCAGACCTAAATCCAATTGAAAATCTGTGGCAAGACTTGAGAATTGCTGTTCACAGACGCTCTCCATCCAATCTGACAGAGCTTGAGCTATTTTGCAAAGAAGAATGAGCAAAAATGTCCCTCTCTAGATGTGCAAAGCTGGTAGAGACACCCCCAAAAAGACTTGCAGCTGTAATTGCAGTGAAAGGCGGTTCTACAAAGTATTGGCTCGGGGGCTGAATGAAATAAAACCATTTATCATTTTCCTTCCACTTCACAATTATGTGCCACTTTGTGTTGATCTATCACATAAAATCCCAATAAAATACATTCACGTTTTTGGTTGTAACATGACAAAATTTGTAAAATTTCAAGAGGTATGAATACTTTTTCAAGGCACTGTAGCTAGCACTATAGACAGTAGAAGGCAGCTGGACATGCAGGCATGATCTGAGTGTCTTCTGGTATCTGGGTTGTTAAACACGAGCAGCCTCCCCAGGTGCTTGTTTGACCACGAGTAATGTGAGTGAAGCGAAAGGGAAATACGCACCTAACTATATTTTTTGTACTCTGTCTTACTGTTATTTCCCACAATAAGCCCCAGGTTAGGTTAGCAGTGGATCTAAAGACTGCCATTCAATGTCTATGGGCACATTAAGGCGAATTTTATCCTCTCCCAAGACTCAGATCAGCACGTGGTCAGAACACAATTCAGCCAACTGTCATTCCACTTGACAGACAGTTCAGTCATTTCCAATCGGCATTGACATGAAGCTCCAGCAGAGCAACTGCTGTGATCTGAACTTCAAGCTTATAATGCCACCATGTCCAGTTTTGAATGGCATTGTTCTTTTCAAAGTATGGCACAAAACACTATGAGGCAGATTACTGCTTCAGTACGTTATTCTTTTTTTCTTTCTGACTGAGAGTGATTCTCATTCCTGAATCCTGAGTTATGGAAGAAGTTGTCTATTGTCTCAAAGCTGCTGTTAGTTTCAGAACTGACCTGTGCTGTCCACATAGACCTCTCTGAGATGATGTTTCTGGGCTCCTGTTCATGTGATTCATGTCCCAGTCTTGGAACAAGCCTTTACCGATTATGTACCTTGTCTTGCTGCTGTCAGAGCTGTTGCCAGTATGGGTCTATCTGAGGGCGGCAACTAGTGATGAGCCGAACACCCCCGGGTTCGGTTCGCACCAGAACCCGCGAACGGACCGAAAGTTCGAACGAACATTAGAACCCTATTAAATACAATGGATGCGAACGTTCGAATTCTAAAGTGCTAATTATAACAACTATTATGCATGTTATTGTCCTAAAAAGGGTTTGGGAACCCGGGTTCTGCACCAGGGGACATGTATCAATGCAAAAAGAAGTTTTAAAAACGGTCGTTTTTCGGGAGCAGTCATTTTAATGATGCATAAAGTGAAAAAAAAAAAGTCAAATATTCCTTTAAATATCGTACCTGGGGGGTGTCTAAAGTATGCCTGTGAAGTGCCACGTGTTTCCCGTGTTTAGAACTGTCCCTGCACAAAATGACACTTCTAAAGGAAAAAAAAGCCATTTAAAACTGCTTGCGGCTTTAATGTAATGTCTGGTCCCGGTAATATGGATGAAAATCTTTAAGAAAAATGGCATAGCTACCCCATGACCCCCCCCCCCCCCCTACCCCAGCCCATTACCAGCCCCTTTGGGTCTTGTATGGATATTAAGGGGAACCCCGCACATAAAATAAAAAAGGCCCTATATACTCTGAACAGCTCTATACAGGCGGTGCATACAAGACAGGGACTGTAGGTTTGTTCTTATGTAGAATCTGTTTGTAATTTTGAACAGGTACATTGTTGAAGTGTAGCTCCAGACCAAAAATCTATTTTTAAACTTTTTGGAAAACATAGGTAAGGGTTATCACCCCTGTAACATTTGTTTTGCTGTCTGTGCCCCTGTTCAGAACATTTCACCTCACTTTCCGTCCCAATGACAACTGTTTTTGAAATGTGGTGTTTTTCTTGAAACAAGGATTGCTGATAAAGCATCAGTACAGAGGAGACACCTTTCTCCCATATTTATTCTTACAGGAGAGAATTTTCCTTCCTAGTGGTAGATTTCCTCTCACTTCCTGTTGTCTTCTTGCGTTTGCAAGTAGGAGTCGTTTGTAAGTTGGATGTTTGAAAGTAGGGACCTGCCGTATATACTCTGCAGAAATAGGCCCCTTAGTTGTTGGTGTTGGCACAACACTGTAAGCACTCACAGTTACTCTTGGTTGGTGCTGGAACGCCCTGCTGTCAACTATTATATCAGGAATTTTAATTACATATAATTGTTGAACAGTGGTAGTAAAAATTGGGCCTTTGATGGTGGTGCTGGTGCCACAACACTGTAAGCCCTGACAGTTACTCTTGGTGGGTGCAGCAATGGGCCCTGCTGTGAATTATTAGATCAAGAATTGTAATTACATGCCCCTGTTGAACAGGGGCTGAAAAATTGGGCCTTAGGCACTGGTGGCACAACACTGCAACCCCTCACAGATACTGTACTTGGAGCACAGCAATGAGCCCTGTTGCAAAGTATTGCTTCAAAAATTGTAATTACACGCCCCTGTTAAACAGGGGCTGAAAAATTGGGCGTTAGGCACTGGTGGCGGCACCCATAAACAAAAATGATCTTCCAAGCTATCATCATCAATCGTATCATTGAGGACTCGGAGGAGGAGGATAGCCAGTCAACATAACAGCACAGGCACTCAGCATCAGCATCAGTCTTGAAGGGATGTGACATGTTAAAATCAATTAGTCTGTTATATCAGCATCAGGTGTGTGGTAGCTGGTGGTGATCCAAGACTGGTTCATCTTGATGAAAGTCAGTCGATCAACCGAGTCGGTGGACAGGCGCACCCTGTGATCCGTGACAAATCCTCCAGCAGCACTGAATGTGCGTTCCGAAAGAACGCTGGATGCAGGACAGGCCAGTAGCTCAATTGCATACTGTGCAAGCTCTGGCCAGTGATCCATCCTCAAGACCCAGTAAGCCAGAGGATTTTCGGTGGGGAAGGTGTCCAAGTCTGACCTTGCCCCTAGATATTCCTGCACCATGTTTATCAGACGCTGGCGATGGTTGCTGGAACCGATCATACTTTGGGGCTGCGGACTAAAGAATTGTCTGAACGCATCGGTCAGACGGCCACCTTCCCCACCGCTCCTTCTTTGACTGGCCGAAGCCTCAGCAACTCGTTGTCCAGGACCAGGAGTTTGCAACCTCCCAGTCTCTGGGAACGCGTTGCACAGACCTTTCTGCAAGGCCTCCCGGAGTTGTCTCATCCTCTGCTCCCTCTGCAACGGTAACATAAGGTCCGCAACCTTACCCTTGTACCGTGGATCAAGGAGAGTGGCCAGCCAGTAATGGTCCCTCTCCTTGATCCGAAGAATACGAGGATCCTTCCGCAGACTTTGCAGGATCAGGGAGGCCATGCAGCGTAGGTTTGCTGAGGCATTCGCTCCGGAGTCCTCTGGGTCACTAAGGACGACATGATCCGCAGCCACCTCCTCCCAGCCACGTACAAGTCCACTGGTTTCTTGGGACTGTAAATCATCCCTAAAAGACTGCTGCTGATGATGCTGAGTGCCAGCCTCCACCTCCATGCTGACACAATCCTCCTCCTCCTCCTCCTCCTCCTCTTCCTGTGCGATGGGTGGGACAGAAGGAACACTGTCTGGGTAAAGGGGGCCTTGAGAGGCAAGGAAGTCCTCCTCTTCCTGCCTCTGTTCTGCCTCAAGTGCCCTGTCCATTATTCCACGCAGCGTGTGCTCCAACAGGTGGACAAGAGGTACAGTGTCACTGATGCATGCACTGTCACTGCTCACCATCCTCGTGGCCTCCTCAAATGGTGCCAGGACAGTGCATGCATCCCTGATCATGCCCCACTGGCGTGGAGAAAAAAAACCAAGCTCCCCTGACCCTGTCCTGGTGCCGTAGTCGCACAGGTACTCATTGATGGCCCTCTGCTGCGTGTGCAGCCGCTGCAGCATGGCCAACGTTGAGTTCCACCTGGTGGGCATGTCACATATAAGGCGGTTCTTGGGCAGGTTCAACTCCTTTTGCAGCTCAGCCAGGCGAGCACTGGCATTATAAGATCTGCGGAAATGCACACAGACTTTCCTGGCCTGCCTCAGGACATCCTGTAAGCCCGGGTACCTGCCCAAGAAGCGCTGCACCACCAGGTTAAGGACGTGAGCCACACAGGGCACATGGGTCAGTTGTCCCTGTCGGAGGGCGGAGAGGAGGTTGGTGCCATTGTCGCAAACCACCATTCCTGGCTTAAGCTGGCGTGGCGTCAACCACCTCTCGGCCTGGCCCTGCAGAGCAGACAGGACCTCTGCCCCAGTGTGGCTTCTGTCCCCCAAACACACCAGCGCAAGCACGGCATGGCATCTTTTTGCCTGCGTACTTGCGTAGCCCCGTGAACGGCTACGGAGCACCGCTGGTTCATAGGACAAACCACAGGAAGAGGCCATGGAGGAAGAAGAAGAGGAGGGGGTGGAGGAGAGAGGTGTGTCACAACCAGTAGTAGCATTTTGGAGGCGTGGCGGTGGGACAACCTCCAACACTACTGCACCTTGTCCTGAATCCTTCCCAGCTGCCAAAAGAGTGACCCAATGGGCCGTGAAAGAAAGGTAACGTCCCTGTCCATGCCTGCTGGACCATGAGTCAGCGGTAATATGCACCTTACCGCTGACCGCCCTGTCCAGTGAGGCCAAGACATTGCCTTCCACATGCCGGTAGAGAGCCGGAATAGCCTTCCGTGAGAAAAAGTGGCGTTTGGGAACCTGCCACTGAGGAACCGCACATTGCACAAACTCACGGAAGGGGGCCGAGTCTACCAACTGAAAAGGCAGCAGTTGAAGCGCTAGCAATTTAGCCAAGCTAGCATTCAACCGCTGGGCATGTGGATGGCTGGGAGTGAACTTCTTTCGACGGTCCAGCAGCTGGGGCAGGGAAATTTGCCTGCTAGAATCGGACGTCGGTGTACTGCTAGCAGAGTGGGCGCAAGTACTTGGCTGTGACACACCTAATTCTACACCTTCATTCCTCTCAGTGCATGTTTCAGAGAGGACTGAAGTTATAGTGGGGTTGGAGATCCCAGCTGATGCGGTGCAAGGAGAGGTCCGCTTTGTTCTTTGGTGTGGGTCTTTGAGGTAGGCTTGCCAACGAGCTGCATGGCAGGTCAACATATGTCTGGTCAGGCATGTGGTACCCAAGCGGCTGATGTTTTGGCCACGCGATATACGCTTGAGACATATGTTGCAAACAGCAGCTGTGCGATCTGATGCACTAGCCTCAAAAAAGGCCCACACCAAAGAACTTTTTGAATGACGGGCAGAGGCAGCGCCCTGCACAGGCGGAGCTCTGCGGTGTGATTCCGTCGGTGTACTGCCCTTACGCTGGCCACCAAAGGGCATCCTGCCTCGTTGGAGATGTGCCTCCTCCTCATCCTCCTCCTCCTCCTCTCTCCTATTAGGCACCCACGTGGAGTCAGTGACCTCATCATCCCCTCCCTCCTCATCACTGGAGCCAATCTGGCAGTATGCTGCAGCTGCTGGAACATGACTGCCAGATTGGTGTCCTTCTTGAGCATCCCCTCTGTCTGCTCTCACGCTACTGCCTTCCTCTAGCTGGGTTTCATCATCAGACCCTTCGAAACGCTGGGCATCCTCCTGGAGCATGTACCCAACACTGTGCTGAAACAGTTCGGGGGACTCCTCAGGAGGAGGACATGGTGGGTCTAGGGAAGGAGTGACTGATGATTTGTCTGACATTGATACCAGGGAAGACGACGCTTTGGCAGCTGCTTTTCCAGTACCCTGAGCCTGGGTGAGAGAGGATGAGGAGGAGGAGGAGGGCTTGGTCATCCACTCTACCAAGTCTTCGGCATGATGTGGCTCAACATGTCCAGCTGCCGAAAAGAAGGACAAGCGTGTCCCATGGCCATGTGCTGATGACAATGCACCGCGTCCACGACCAGCACTGTTGCCCCCAGACACAGAGCCTGCTTGCCCTCTTTTATTGCCTCCTGACTGTCTGCCTCTCCTTGTTTGCCTTCCAGACATTCTAATAGATGGCCTGCAGGGAGATGGGAAAAAAGCAATAAGGGCTACCTTCAGGTGTCCTTCTCTGTCCCTTGAAACAAGGACTTTGACAGTGAAAGAAACTGACACACTCTCCCTACCTACAGTTTTCTGTCCCTAGAAAAAATGTTTTTTTTAATCACAATATAGCACAAGGACAATTCACTCACTGTCCTTACAGGTCCCTGGAAACAAGGACTTGCAGAGTGAAAGAAAAAAAACACTCTCCCTACCTACAGTTTTCTGTCCCTAGAAAAAATGTTTTTTTTAATCACAATATAGCACAAGAACAATTCACTCACTGTCCTTACAGGTCCCTGGAAACAAGGACTTGCAGAGTGAAAGAAAAAAAACACTCTCCCTACCTACAGTTTTCTGTCCCTAGAAAAAATGTTTTTTTTTTAATCACAATATAGCACAAGGACAATTCACTCACTGTCCTTACAGGTCCCTGGAAACAAGGACTTGCAGAGTGAAAGAAAATAAACACTCTCCCTACCTACAGTTTTCTGTCCCTAGAATAAATGTTTTTTTTAATCACAATATAGCACAAGGACAATTCACTCACTGTCCTTACAGGTCCCTGGAAACAAGGACTTGCAGAGTGAAATAAACTGACACTCTCCCTACCTACAGTTTTCTGTCCCTAGAATAAATGTTTTTTTTAAGCACAATATAGCACAAGGACAATTCACTCACTGTCCTTACAGGTCCCTGGAAACAAGGACTTGCAGAGTGAAAGAAAAAAAACACTCTCCCTACCTACAGTTTTCTGTCCCTAGAAAAAATGTTTTTTTTAATCACAATATAGCACAAGGACAATTCACTCACTGTCCTTACAGGTCCCTGGAAACAAGGACTTGCAGAGTGAAAGAAAAAAAACACTCTCCCTACCTACAGTTTTCTGTCCCTAGAAAAAATGTTTTTTTTTAATCACAATATAGCACAAGGACAATTCACTCACTGTCCTTACAGGTCCCTGGAAACAAGGACTTGCAGAGTGAAAGAAAAAAAACACTCTCCCTACCTACAGTTTTCTGTCCCTAGAAAAAATGTTTTTTTTAATCACAATATAGCACAAGGACAATTCACTCACTGTCCTTACAGGTCCCTGGAAACAAGGACTTGCAGAGTGAAAGAAAAAAAACACTCTCCCTACCTACAGTTTTCTGTCCCTAGAAAAAATGTTTTTTTTAATCACAATATAGCACAAGGACAATTCACTCACTGTCCTTACAGGTCCCTGGAAACAAGGACTTGCAGAGTGAAAGAAAAAAAACACTCTCCCTACCTACAGTTTTCTGTCCCTAGAAAAAATGTTTTTTTTAATCACAATATAGCACAAGGACAATTCACTCACTGTCCTTACAGGTCCCTGGAAACAAGGACTTGCAGAGTGAAAGAAAAAAAACACTCTCCCTACCTACAGTTTTCTGTCCCTAGAAAAAATGTTTTTTTTAATCACAATATAGCACAAGGACAATTCACTCACTGTCCTTACAGGTCCCTGGAAACAAGGACTTGCAGAGTGAAAGAAAAAAAACACTCTCCCTACCTACAGTTTTCTGTCCCTAGAATAAATGTTTTTTTTTTAAGCACAATATAGCACAAGGACAATTCACTCACTGTCCTTACAGGTCCCTGGAAACAAGGACTTGCAGAGTGAAAGAAAAAAAACACTCTCCCTACCTACAGTTTTCTGTCCCTAGAAAAAATGTTTTTTTTAATCACAATATAGCACAAGGACAATTCACTCACTGTCCTTACAGGTCCCTGGAAACAAGGACTTGCAGAGTGAAAGAAAAAAAACACTCTCCCTACCTACAGTTTTCTGTCCCTAGAAAAAATGTTTTTTTTAATCACAATATAGCACAAGGACAATTCACTCACTGTCCTTACAGGTCCCTGTAAACAAGGACTTGCAGAGTGAAAGAAAAAAACCACTCTCCCTACCTACAGTTTTCTGTCCCTAGAAAAAATGTTTTTTTTAATCACAATATAGCACAAGGACAATTCACTCACTGTCCTTACAGGTCCCTGGAAACAAGGACTTGCAGAGTGAAAGAAAAAAAACACTCTCCCTACCTACAGTTTTCTGTCCCTAGAAAAAATGTTTTTTTTAATCACAATATAGCACAAGGACAATTCACTCACTGTCCTTACAGGTCCCTGGAAACAAGGACTTGCAGAGTGAAATAAACTGACACTCTCCCTACCTACAGTTTTCTGTCCCTAGAATAAATGTTTTTTTTAAGCACAATATAGCACAAGGACAATTCACTCACTGTCCTTACAGGTCCCTGGAAACAAGGACTTGCAGAGTGAAAGAAAAAAAACACTCTCCCTACCTACAGTTTTCTGTCCCTAGAAAAAATGTTTTTTTTAATCACAATATAGCACAAGGACAATTCACTCACTGTCCTTACAGGTCCCTGGAAACAAGGACTTGCAGAGTGAAATAAACTGACACTCTCCCTACCTACAGTTTTCTGTCCCTAGAATAAATGTTTTTTTTAAGCACAATATAGCACAAGGACAATTCACTCACTGTCCTTACAGGTCCCTGGAAACAAGGACTTGCAGAGTGAAAGAAAAAAAACACTCTCCCTACCTACCGTTTTCTGTCCCTAGAAAAAATGTTTTTTTTAATCACAATATAGCACAAGGACAATTCACTCACTGTCCTTACAGGTCCCTGGAAACAAGGACTTGCAGAGTGAAAGAAAAAAAACACTCTCCCTACCTACAGTTTTCTGTCCCTAGAAAAAATGTTTTTTTTAATCACAATATAGCACAAGAACAATTCACTCACTGTCCTTACAGGTCCCTGGAAACAAGGACTTGCAGAGTGAAAGAAAAAAAACACTCTCCCTACCTACAGTTTTCTGTCCCTAGAAAAAATGTTTTTTTTAATCACAATATAGCACAAGGACAATTCACTCACTGTCCTTACAGGTCCCTGGAAACAAGGACTTGCAGAGTGAAAGAAAAAAAACACTCTCCCTACCTACAGTTTTCTGTCCCTAGAATAAATGTTTTTTTTTAAGCACAATATAGCACAAGGACAATTCACTCACTGTCCTTACAGGTCCCTGGAAACAAGGACTTGCAGAGTGAAAGAAAAAAAAACACTCTCCCTACCTACAGTTTTCTGTCCCTAGAAAAAATGTTTTTTTTAATCACAATATAGCACAAGGACAATTCACTCACTGTCCTTACAGGTCCCTGGAAACAAGGACTTGCAGAGTGAAATAAACTGACACTCTCCCTACCTACAGTTTTCTGTCCCTAGAATAAATGTTTTTTTAAGCACAATATAGCACAAGGACAATTCACTCACTGTCCTTACAGGTCCCTGGAAACAAGGACTTGCAGAGTGAAAGAAAAAAAACACTCTCCCTACCTACAGTTTTCTGTCCCTAGAAAAAATGTTTTTTTTTAAGCACAATATAGCACAAGGACAATTCACTCACTGTCCTTCCAGGTCCCTGGAAACAAGGACTTGCAGAGTGAAAGAAAAAAAACACTCTCCCTACCTACAGTTTTCTGTCCCTAAAAAAAAAGTTTTTTTTAATCACAATATAGCACAAGGACAATTCACTCACTGTCCTTACAGGTCCCTGGAAACAAGGACTTGCAGAGTGAAAGAAACTGACACTCTCCCTACCTACAGTTTTCTGTCCCTAGAATAAATGTTTTTTTAAGCACAATATAGCACAAGGACAATTCACTCACTGTCCTTCCAGGTCCCTGGAAACAAGGACTTGCAGAGTGAAAGAAACTGACACTGTCCCTACCTACAGTTTTCTGTCCCTAGAAAAAATGTTTTTTTTAAGCACAATATAGCACAAGCACAAAACACACTGACACTCTCCCTACCTATCCTTCTCTTTCCCTAAACTAAAGGAATCCAGGTTAAGCAAGAAAGAAATAAAAGTCACTGTCCCTGCCTATGCTGCTCTATCCCTGCTCCGGAACACACTACACTAGGCCGCCGTGCTGGCGGCCTTTTATAGTGTGGGGCGTGTACTAAACACCCTCAGCAATAATTGGCCACAGGCATCCTGCCTGTGGCCAATCATTGCTCTCCTCGCTGCCGGCGCTGTGATTGGCCAAGCATGCGGGGTCACAGTGCATGCTTGGCCAATCACAGCGCCTGGATGACACTGCGATGGCGTAGTGCATTGTGGGCCGTTCGCGTCACTCGAATTTGGCGCGAACGGCCCAAATCGTTCGATCTTCGTTGAACGATCGAACAGCCGATGTTCGAGTCGAACGTATGTTCGACTCGAACACGAAGCTCATCCCTAGCGGCAACCTTGGAGCTGTCAGCAGCAAAACCCTTCTCTAATTGCAACAATAAGGGGGGGGAGCGAGACTTTGAATGAAGCACGCAGTCATCAGTGAGGGGTCAGGACAAGGTACATTTATTACATACCATACAAATTCATACAAATCAATAAATAATGTCACGGTATAATTCATCTATATACAAAAAGGAACATGATAATACATGACAGTGGAAAGGATTGAGTCTACACAACCTAGGAACTTCCTATTGCATCAAAATTATTTAAAACTCGTGATCATATAAAATTGTGCATATGAATCATAGTAATAACATAGTCGGTGTAAACATTGCATATACAAAGGCTCTACGCGTTTCGTGATGTATTTATATCCACTCTTCAGGAGCAGCAATGTCAATATCTCGCTCTGGGCCTTGGGATCGCCGGCTCTGGCCTTTTCCAGCAGCTTGGAATCCAGATCCTCACTCATGGATTCCTCTCTAAAATGAGTTTCCTGAATGTATGCCGCATCCGAGTGTGAGCGTTTCAAATCTTGCATTAAAATCTTCCTTTTCTCCGGCACATTAAGCCCTTTCGCATTTAAAGAAGTGTCCTTTAAAGCCTCCATCTCCCCTGGCACAGCTGCAAAGCCTCTGGGTGATCCGGGGCTGGAGGGTCCCGCTTTATGGAGGAGGACAGCTGGGTCTGCTGGGACTGATACTGCAAGGAGAAAGCTGGCTCATCTGCCTGCATGAAAACATGGAGTCGGAGCAAGCCGCTGCCCCACATGTACTTGGCCGATCACAGCTGAAAGCAGCTACTGACACAGAGGTGCAAGAAGAGACTCATAAAGTGGGACCCTCCAGCCCCGGATCACCCGTTATCGGCATTCCTTTCTCACATTAAGGAGAGGAGAGCCGATCAGTGGCATTTCCTCACAGGGGAGATCTGCACAGATAATTAGGGCACTGATTATCAGTGCAGCCCCAACAGTGCCCAGCAGGCATGCCAGTCTGTGCCCAGCAGTGATGCCAATCAGTGCCCAGCAGGGATGCCAGTCAGTGCCCAGCAGTGCCTGCTCATTAGTGCTGCCCGTCATTGCTGCCAATCAGTGCCCATCAGTGCCACCTATGTGTGCCGCCTATCAGTGCCCATCAGTGGCACCTACCCGTGCGCATCAGTGCTGCATATCAGTGGCGCCTATCAGTGCCCATCAGTGCTGCATATTAGCGCCACCTCATCAGTGCCCATCAGTGCCTCCTCATGTGCTGCCTCATCAATGCCCATCAGTGCAGCCTCATCAGTGCACGTTAGTGAAGGAGAAAAATTAATTATTTACAAAATTTTAGAACAGAAACGTAAAAAAAACTTTCTGTGTTTTTTAATTTTTTTTAGCAAAAAATAAAAAACCCAGTGATGATTAAATACCACCAAAAGAAAGCTCTATCTGTCTTAAAAAAAATTATAAAAATTTCATTTAGGTACAGCGTTGCATGACCGTGCAATTGTCATTCAAAGTGCGACAGTGCTGAAATTGACCTGGGCAGGAAGGGGGTAAAAGTGCCCTGTAGGCAAATAGTTAAGAAGGGGAAAAAAATCCCTTTAAGCCCGAGAGGCAGAAGTGACTTCAGACGTCGCTCTGGTCCTCCGAGGGCATAGAGCTCAGCGGGGGCTATGTTGCCCTCACTTGACTTCCTGCCCAGGCATCAGGAGGATTGGATCGGCTGCGGGCTTACCAACGGCTCCAGTAAGCTCGGAGATGACCGGGAAGTGGAGGGAGGAGAGGGAGGGAGGGCACCTCTCCCACTGCCTATAAAAGTGATCCCACAGTGAATCTGCCACTGAGACCACTTTTATATAAAAAAAAGCCGACCGCCTGACTGAAAAAAAGATACTGGGGTTATGGCAGATAGCTGCAGTCATAACCCAGGTATTTAACGTCGAAGTAATGACCTACATTTACAGTTAGGCAAGTGGTTAATACCAGATGGCTCCTTAAATCTGGCACCTTCGATTTTTTTAGGGTTTACATTCACCTGGTAAGGACCACGGCTACCAAAACAGCTACATAGAGATGTGCTATTGTTTCCAAAACTGCCCATAATACAATTCCCCAATGCAACGCTAGATGAGATCTAATCCCCGTCCCCTGGGCAAGAGCCCGCAATGGTTTACCGAGGAGCTTAGGCTCCTCAAAAAGCGGGTTCGGTCCAGGGAGAGACGCTGGCAGAAGTTCCTTCTGGAAGCTGACAAAAAGCTGCATCTGGTGCTCCTCTATCTTTATAAGAGGGCTATTAGAGAGGCTAAAAAGACCTACTTCCGAGAGCAAATCAGGAAGGCAGCCAACAGCACGGCCGAACTTTTCAAGATCTCCTCAGAGTTAACCCATCCCGAAGCTACCAGCTCTGCTCCCAAGGAGTCACAGGACTGGTGCCAGGAGCTTGCTGACTTCTTTGTCTCTAAGGTTAAGACCATTAGAGACAACTAGGGATGAGCTTCGTGTTCGAGTCGAACATACGTTCGACTCGAACATCGGCTGTTCGATCGTTCGACGAAGATCGAACGATTTGGGCCGTTCGCGCCAAATTCGAGTGACGCGAACGGCCCACAATGCACTACGCCATCGCAGTGTCATCCAGGCGCTGTGATTGGCCAAGCATGCACTGTGACCCCGCATGCTTGGCCAATCACAGCGCCGGCAGCGAGGAGAGCAATGATTGGCCACAGGCAGGATGCCTGTGGCCAATTATTGCTGAGGGTGTTTAGTACACGCCCCACACTATAAAAGGCCGCCAGCACGGCGGCCTAGTGTAGTGTGTTCCGGAGCAGGGATAGAGCAGCATAGGCAGGGACAGTGACTTTTATTTCTTTCTTGCTTAACCTGGATTCCTTTAGTTTAGGGAAAGAGAAGGATAGGTAGGGAGAGTGTCAGTGTGTTTTGTGCTTGTGCTATAGTGTGCTTAAAAAAAACATTTTTTCTAGGGACAGAAAACTGTAGGTAGGGAGAGTGTCAGTTTCTTTCACTGTGCAAGTCCTTGTTTCTAGGGACCTGGAAGGACAGTGAGTGAATTCTCCTTGTGCTATATTGTGCTTAAAAAAAACATTTTTTCTAGGGACAGAAAACTGTAGGTAGGGAGAGTGTCAGTTTCTTTCACTGTGCAAGTCCTTGTTTCCAGGGACCTGGAAGGACAGTGAGTGAATTCTCCTTGTGCTATATTGTGCTTAAAAAAAACATTTTTTCTAGGGACAGAAAACTGTAGGTAGGGAGAGTGTCAGTTTCTTTCACTGTGCAAGTCCTTGTTTCCAGGGACCTGGAAGGACAGTGAGTGAATTCTCCTTGTGCTATATTGTGCTTAAAAAAAACATTTTTTCTAGGGACAGAAAACTGTAGGTAGGGAGATTGTCAGTTTCTTTCACTGTGCAAGTCCTTGTTTCCAGGGACCTGGAAGGACAGTGAGTGAATTCTCCTTGTGCTATATTGTGCTTAAAAAAAACATTTTTTCTAGGGACAGAAAACTGTAGGTAGGGAGAGTGTCAGTTTCTTTCACTGTGCAAGTCCTTGTTTCCAGGGACCTGGAAGGACAGTGAGTGAATTCTCCTTGTGCTATATTGTGCTTAAAAAAAACATTTTTTCTAGGGACAGAAAACTGTAGGTAGGGAGAGTGTCAGTTTCTTTCACTGTGCAAGTAAGTCCTTGTTTCCAGGGACCTGGAAGGACAGTGAGTGAATTCTCCTTGTGCTATAGTGTGCTTAAAAAAAACATTTTTTCTAGGGACAGAAAACTGTAGGTAGGGAGAGTGTCAGTTTCTTTCACTGTGCAAGTAAGTCCTTGTTTCCAGGGACCTGGAAGGACAGTGAGTGAATTCTCCTTGTGCTATATTGTGCTTAAAAAAAACATTTTTTCTAGGGACAGAAAACTGTAGGTAGGGAGAGTGTCAGTTTCTTTCACTGTGCAAGTCCTTGTTTCCAGGGACCTGGAAGGACAGTGAGTGAATTCTCCTTGTGCTATATTGTGCTTAAAAAAAACATTTTTTTCTAGGGACATAAAACTGTAGGTAGGGAGAGTGTCAGTTTCTTTCACTGTGCAAGTCCTTGTTTCCAGGGACCTGGAAGGACAGTGAGTGAATTCTCCTTGTGCTATATTGTGCTTAAAAAAAAACATTTTTTCTAGGGACAGAAAACTGTAGGTAGGGAGAGTGTCAGTTTCTTTCACTGTGCAAGTCCTTGTTTCCAGGGACCTGGAAGGACAGTGAGTGAATTCTCCTTGTGCTATATTGTGCTTAAAAAAAACATTTTTTCTAGGGACAGAAAACTGTAGGTAGGGAGAGTGTCAGTTTCTTTCACTGTGCAAGTCCTTGTTTCCAGGGACCTGGAAGGACAGTGAGTGAATTCTCCTTGTGCTATATTGTGCTTAAAAAAACATTTTTTCTAGGGACAGAAAACTGTAGGTAGGGAGAGTGTCAGTTTCTTTCACTGTGCAAGTAAGTCCTTGTTTCCAGGGACCTGGAAGGACAGTGAGTGAATTCTCCTTGTGCTATATTGTGCTTAAAAAAAACATTTTTTCTAGGGACAGAAAACTGTAGGTAGGGAGAGTGTCAGTTTCTTTCACTGTGCAAGTCCTTGTTTCCAGGGACCTGGAAGGACAGTGAGTGAATTCTCCTTGTGCTATATTGTGCTTAAAAAAAAAAAAATTTCTAGGGACAGAAAACTGTAGGTAGGGAGAGTGTCAGTTTCTTTCACTGTGCAAGTCCTTGTTTCCAGGGACCTGGAAGGACAGTGAGTGAATTCTCCTTGTGCTATATTGTGCTTAAAAAAAACATTTTTTCTAGGGACAGAAAACTGTAGGTAGGGAGAGTGTCAGTTTCTTTCACTGTGCAAGTCCTTTTTTCCAGGGACCTGGAAGGACAGTGAGTGAATTCTCCTTGTGCTATATTGTGCTTAAAAAAACATTTTTTCTAGGGACAGAAAACTGTAGGTAGGGAGAGTGTCAGTTTCTTTCACTGTGCAAGTAAGTCCTTGTTTCCAGGGACCTGGAAGGACAGTGAGTGAATTCTCCTTGTGCTATATTGTGCTTAAAAAAAACATTTTTTCTAGGGACAGAAAACTGTAGGTAGGGAGAGTGTCAGTTTCTTTCACTGTGCAAGTCCTTGTTTCCAGGGACCTGGAAGGACAGTGAGTGAATTCTCCTTGTGCTATATTGTGCTTAAAAAAAACATTTTTTCTAGGGACAGAAAACTGTAGGTAGGGAGAGTGTCAGTTTCTTTCACTGTGCAAGTCCTTGTTTCCAGGGACCTGGAAGGACAGTGAGTGAATTCTCCTTGTGCTATATTGTGCTTAAAAAAAACATTTTTTCTAGGGACAGAAAACTGTAGGTAGGGAGAGTGTCAGTTTCTTTCACTGTGCAAGTCCTTGTTTCCAGGGACCTGGAAGGACAGTGAGTGAATTCTCCTTGTGCTATATTGTGCTTAAAAAAAACATTTTTTCTAGGGACAGCAAACTGTAGGTAGGGAGAGTGTCAGTTTCTTTCACTGTGCAAGTAAGTCCTTGTTTCCAGGGACCTGGAAGGACAGTGAGTGAATTCTCCTTGTGCTATATTGTGCTTAAAAAAACATTTTTTCTAGGGACAGAAAACTGTAGGTAGGGAGAGTGTCAGTTTCTTTCACTGTGCAAGTAAGTCCTTGTTTCCAGGGACCTGGAAGGACAGTGAGTGAATTCTCCTTGTGCTATATTGTGCTTAAAAAAAACATTTTTTCTAGGGACAGAAAACTGTAGGTAGGGAGAGTGTCAGTTTCTTTCACTGTGCAAGTCCTTGTTTCCAGGGACCTGGAAGGACAGTGAGTGAATTCTCCTTGTGCTATATTGTGCTTAAAAAAAACATTTTTTCTAGGGACAGAAAACTGTAGGTAGGGAGAGTGTCAGTTTCTTTCACTGTGCAAGTCCTTGTTTCAAGGGACAGAGAAGGACACCTGAAGGTAGCCCTTATTGCTTTTTTCCCATCTCCCTGCAGGCCATCTATTAGAATGTCTGGAAGGCAAACAAGGAGAGAAAGACAGTCAGGAGGCAATAAAAGAGGGCAAGCAGGCTCTGTGTCTGGGGGCAACAGTGCTGGTCGTGGACGCGGTGCATTGTCATCAGCACATGGCCATGGGACACGCTTGTCCTTCTTTTCGGCAGCTCGACATGTTGAGCCACATCATGCCGAAGACTTGGTAGAGTGGATGACCAAGCCCTCCTCCTCCTCCTCATCCTCTCTCACCCAGGCTCAGGGTACTGGCAAAGCAGCTGCCAAAGCGTCCTCTTCCCTGGTATCAATGTCAGACTCATCATCAGTCACTCCTTCCCTAGACCCACCATGTCCTCCTCCTGAGGAGTCCCCCGAACTGTTTGAGCACAGTGTTGGGTACATGCTCCAGGAGGATGCCCAGCGTTTCGAAGGGTCTGATGATGAAACCCAGCTACAGGAAGGCAGTAGGGTGAGAGCAGACAGAGGGGATGCTCAAGAAGGACACCAATCTGGCAGTCATGTTCCAGCAGCTGCAGCATACTGCCAGATTGGCTCCAGTGATGAGGAGGGAGGGGATGATGAGGTCACTGACTCCACGTGGGTGCCTAACATCTCCAACGAGACAGGATGCCCTTTGGTGGCCAGCGTAAGGGCAGTACACCGACGGAATCACACCGCAGAGCTCCGCCTGTGCAGGGCGCTGCCTCTGCCCGTCATTCAAAAAGTTCCTTGGTGTGGGCCTTTTTTGAGGCTAGTGCATCAGATCGCACAGTTGCTGTTTGCAACATATGTCTCAAGCGTATATCGCGTGGCCAAAACATCAGCCGCTTGGGTACCACATGCCACCTTCCCCACCGAAAATCCTCTGGCTTACTGGGTCTTGAGGATGGATCACTGGCCAGAGCTTGCACGGTATGCAATTGAGCTACTGGCCTGTCCTGCATCCAGCGTTCTTTCGGAACACACATTCAGTGCTGCTGGAGGATTTGTCACGGATCACAGGGTGCGCCTGTCCACCGACTCGGTTGATCGACTGACTTTCATCAAGATGAACCAGTCTTGGATCACCACCAGCTACCACACACCTGATGCTGATATAACAGACTAATTGATTTTAACATGTCACGTCCCTTCAAGACTGATGCTGATGCTGAGTGCCTGTGCTGTTATGTTGACTGGCTATCCTCCTCCTCCGAGTCCTCAATGATACGATTGATGATGATAGCTTGGAAGATCATTTTTGTTTATGGGTGCCGCCACCAGTGGCTAAGGCCCAATTTTTCAGCCCCTGTTTTACAGGGGCGTGTACTTACAATTTTTTTAGCAATAATTTGCCATAGGGCTCATTGCTGTGCTCCAAGTACAGTATCTGTGAGGGGTTGTAGTGTTGTGCCACCAGTGCCTAAGGCCCAATTTTTCAGCCCCTGTTTAACAGGGGCGTGTCATTACAATTTTTGAAGCAATACTTTGCAACAGGGCTCATTGCTGTGCTCCAAGTACAGTATCTGTGAGGGGTTGTAGTGTTGTGCCACCAGTGCCTAAGGCCCAATTTTTCAGCCCCTGTTCAACAGGGGCATGCAATTACAATTCTTGATGTAATAATTCACAGCAGGGCCCATTCCTGCACCCACTAAGAGTAAGTCTGAGGGCTTACAGTGTTGTGGCAACGCCACCACCACCACCACCACGAAAGGCCCAATTTTTCAGCCCCTGTTCAAAAGGGGCATGTAATTACAATTCTTGATCTAATAATTCACAGCAGGGCCCATTCCTGCACCCACCAAGAGTAACTCTGAGGGCTTACAGTGTTGTGGCAACACCACCACTACCACCACCACCACCACCACGAAAAGCCCAATTTTTCAGCCCCTGTTCAACAGTGTTGTGGCACCAGCACCACCATCAAAGCCCCAATTTTTACTACCACTGTTCAAGAATTATATGTAATTAAAATTCCTGATATAATAGTTGACAGCAGGGCGTTCCAGCACCAACCAAGAGTAACTGTGAGTGCTTACAGTGTTGTGCCAACACCAACAACTAAGGGGCCTATTTCTGCAGAGTATATACGGCAGGTCCCTACTTTCAAACATCCAACTTACAAACGACTCCTACTTGCAAACGAAAGAAGACAACAGGAAGTGAGAGGAAATCTACCCCTAGGAAGGAAAATTCTCTCCTGTAAGAATAAATATGGGAGAAAGGTGTCTCCTCTGTACTGATGCTTTATCAGCAATCCTTGTTTCAAGAAAAACACCACATTTCAAAAACAGTTGTCATTGGGACGGAAAGTGAGGTGAAATGTTCTGAACAGGGGCACAGACAGCAAAACAAATGTTACAGGGGTGATAACCCTTACCTATGTTTCCCAAAAAGTTTAAAAATAGATTTTTGGGCTGGAGCTACACTTCAACAATGTACCTGTTCAAAATTACAAACACATTCTACATAAGAACAAACCTACAGTCCCTGTCTTGTATGCACCGCCTGTATACGGCTGTTCAGAGTATATAGGGCCTTTTTTATTTTATGTGCGGGGTTCCCCTTAATATCCATACAAGACCCAAAGGGGCTGGTAATGGGCTGGGGTAGGGGGGGGGGGGGGTCATGGGGTAGCTATGCCATTTTTCTTAAAGATTTTCATCCATATTACCGGGACCAGACATTACATTAAAGCCGCAAGAAGTTTTAAATGGCTTTTTTTTCCTTTAGAAGTGTCATTTTGTGCAGGGACAGTTCTAAACACGGGAAACACGTGGCACTTCACAGGCATACTTTAGACACCCCCCAGGTACAATATTTAAAGGAATATTTGACTTTTTTTTTTCACTTTATGCATCATTAAAATGACTGCTCCCGAAAAACGACCGTTTTTAAAACTTCTTTTTGCATTGATACATGTCCCCTGCAGAACCCGGGTTCCCAAACCCTTTTTAGGACAATAACATGCATAATAGTTGTTATAATTAGCACTTTAGAATTCGAACGTTCGCATCCATTGTATTTAATAGGGTTCTAATGTTCGTACGAACTTTCGGTCCGTTCGCGGGTTCTGGTGCGAACCGAACCCGGGGGTGTTCGGCTCATCACTAGAGACAACATTCCCAGGCCAGAGACTGTGCAAGAGGACATCAGCCACACAGCGTTGGCCCCTGGATTGCCCGGTTTCCAACCGGTTACGGTTAAACAGGTGGTTGAGGTAATTGCCTCTTTGAAACCATCTTCTTCTCCATTAGATGTATGTCCTGCCGGGCTGGTTAAAAAATATGCTGCCCTTTTGGCCCACTTTATTGGGGAGACAATCAACTGCTGCTTCAGGACAGGTACTGTCCCAGGTGCTCTGAAGCGGGCCGTGGTCTTGGCCCTGCTGAAGAAACCGACCTTGGACCCGGACATACTGGGCAACTACAGGCCGATTTCCATCTTGCCTTTTGTTGCAAAGGTGATGGAGCGCCTGGTGGTTATCCAGCTACAGGCTTACCTTAAGGCCCCTTTCACACGGGGCGGATCCGTGCAGATCCGCCCCGTGAAGCTCCGCTTGCTCAGCGGGGATCGCTCCGTTGATCCCCGCTGAGCCGACGGATGACTGGGCGGTCCCCGCACACTGTGCAGGGACCGCCCTGTCAGAGCGCCGCTCTCCCCTATGGGGAATCGGATGACGACGGACCGTAGAGTCCGTTGTCATCCGATCCGCTCCGCCGACGGAAGGAAAAATAGGGTTTTCCTCCGTCACACTTTGGCGGAGCGGAGCGGATGTCAGCGGACATGTCTCCGCTGACATCCGTGCCTCCATAGGGGTGCATGGAGGATCCGTTTCAGGTCCGCCTAAAAAACTGACAGGCGGACCTGAACGGACCTCCGTGTGAAAGAGCCCTTAGTCTTTCCATCTCTTGGACAAATTCCAGTCCGGATTTCGACCTGGACATGGAACAGAGACGAGCCTCATCTGTGTCTATGATGATGTCCTTCACAGCTTGGACAGAGGTGACTCAGTAGCTCTGGTTCTTTTGGATCTGTCGGCCGCATTTGATACAATTAATCATGGAATCTTACTGGAGCGGATGAGATCTGTTTTGGGTATGAGTGGGTCGCCTTTGGCATCGGTGGCCTCTTTCTTAGAGGGCAGAGTTCAGGGAGTCAAGACTGGCCCCTTTTACTCTAAGTACACTGCCCTGGATTGCGGAGTGCCACAGGGCTCTGCCTTGTCTCCCCTGCTGTTTAATATCTATATGAGGCCCCTTGCCGACCTGCTAAAGTCCCACGCTGTCCATTACCATGTTTATGCGGACGACACCCAGGTTTACCTAAAGATTCCTAGGAACCAGACGGCTGATGCCACCCTTGCCAGCTGTTTGGAGGCCATCAACACATGGATGTCTGCCAACTTCCTGAAACTTAATGGGGGAAAAACTGTGGTGATCATCTTCAGCGATCTGACCACCCCTCCAGATATCCCACCTTGGCCTCCTTCATTTGGTCCTGCTCCGGAGGTGGCCCCCCAGGTCCGTGATCTGGGATTTGTCCTAGATTCAGGTTTTACTTCGGCTCCTCAGGTAAAGAGGGTCGTCAGTGCTTGTCACTGGCAGCTAAAACTCCTGAGGGGACTGTTTAAATATCTGGATATCTCAGACAGAAAAACTGGCATCTGTGCCACGATAGGTAGCTGCCTAGACTACTGCAACTCTCTTTATCTGGGATTGCCAAAGATGTTAGTGCAGAAGCTTCAACTTATTCAAAATGCTGCGGCTAGGTTACTCATGGATGTCCCACTGAGGGATCATATCACCCCTGTCCTCTGCGCCTTGCATTGGCTGCCGGTCCACTATCGCATCTTATTTAAGGCTGGATGTATTATGTTTAAGATAATGAGAGGCCTGGCCCCAAGCTATCTCTGCTCTCGTTTTCATAAACAAGCTTTTGTTAGATCACTCAGATCTACCGGCAGAGATCTCCTCCACATCTCGGTGCCCAAGAAGATCCGGCGTGGTGGTCGGGCCTTATCCCATCGGGGTGCCGTTTTGTGGAATAGCCTCCCTGTCGAGCTCCAGGAGGCCCCTACTATTCCGGTCTTCCGCGGGTTACTGAAGACTTGGCTTTTCACGCAAGCCTTCCATGCGTAGCCTCTCTCTTCCACCCTTTCTGCCGCACTGTGCTGCTTCTGGTTCCTGGGTCCTCTTTTCCCAGGAACTCTGCTATGCACGTCAGGACCCTTCGGGGTAAGACCGCGCTATATTAAGATACCTCTCAACTCAACTCATAAACATCATCCCTGTTTATGGTGTCCAAAATGTATAAAAATTTGGAAGAATTAAGGTGTGGCATCGGCAGTTACCAACAACTATCACCTGACACCTGAACGACCACAACATATAGGGATATACAAGGTAATACTGACCTATAATCACACACATAGGTTGGACTTGATGGACTTGTGTCTTTTTCAACCTCACCTACTATGTAACTATGACATAAATAGAATATGTATATGCAAAAAGTCGTTATTTCAACTCTTCATGAGCAGCCTCCATGATGGACGTTTGCCGCACACAAAAATATGGAACAACCACCGCTGTAATTCTCTCTAATGACCAAGTCAAAAAATAAAGTTATACCCAAACACTTAAAGTGATTCTAAACCCTCACATATACCCAGTGAAGTGACTGACCTCAGGTGATACACAAATCCTCCTACATAAATAAGTTGTATCTATTTATCTGCAGTCTTCTCTTCTCTACAGCTATTCAAAGTGCTGAATTTACAAAGCTTGTGCGAGAGTTCAGAAAAAAGGGGGCGGAGAGCTGAAATTACATGACTATGGTATTAACTACGGCTATGCTATTAACCAATGCCCCATCCCTCCCCCTAGTAACCACACAAAACATAGATGGGGTAAATTGGCCAAAGCAGCCATTTTATTAACCAAAATATATATATAACTCTCAATAATAAACATAATAAACATAATAACACAATAACCTTTTATATAAACTTTCCAGTATTTTACCACCCTGGGGCACAAGGTCCAATAGGCATAACCATAACTGTACCTGCTAGTCACTTCCAGGCCTCCAGTCGCTAAAACCTCAGACTCAGAGACAACTAGCAGGTACCCATATGCCAACTGGGAGCCGTACCTCCGACGGGTCCCTAACCATGCCTTTAGGTGCCCAAATGACCTAGCAAAGACCTTGCACCCCGCCACAATGTCCGCCTCTCATGGTCATGAAACCCCCATACCAGTATACAACGGTCCCTTAAAACACAGGGTGGGTGGGTGTTAAGCTCCTTACCCCTCGCTCCTCGTGGTGAACTGGCCCCTCCCCTTCCTGTTCCTCCTAACCTCACAGAGCCTCCTCCTCCCCCCTTGACTCTGCCAACCCACGTTAACCCTGCGTCCCCTATGCTCCGCCCAGTTAACCCCTGTTGGATACAGCGGGAGCCAATCAGCGGGTCCGGCGCCTGTGATGGCCAACGACCACAGGTGATCGCTCTCAAGAGAGGGAGAATGGCGGTCTGCCTTGTTTACATGGGCAGACCGCCGTTCTTCCTCTCCTGGTAATGATCGCGGGTGTTCATCGGCCATCACAGGCACCGGACCCGCTGATTGGCTCCCACTGTGTCCACACAGAGGGAGAGAGAGATCTCGTGTTCCTGCTAATCAGGAACACAGATGTCTCTCTTCCTCCAGTCAGACCATCCCCCACAAAGTGAAAGCACACCCAGGGAACACAATTAACCCTTTGATCGCCCCTGATGGTAACCCCTTCCCTGCCAGTGTCATTTATACAGTGACAGTGCATTTTTTAGCACTGATCACTGTATTGGTGTCACTTGTCCCCAAAAAGTGTCACTTAGTGTCAGATTTGTCGCAGTCCCGCTATAAGTCGCTGATCGCCGCCATTACTAGTAAAAACAATAAGAAAAATAAAAAGTCCATAAATCTATCCCATAGTTTGTAGACACTATAACTTTTGCGCAAACCAATCAATATACGCTTTTTGGGACTTTTTATTTTTTTACATATTAGCTTAAATTGATGGAGAAATTTGATTTTAATTTTTTTTTTTATTGCATATGTTTTATAGCAGAAAGTAAAAAATATTATTATTATTATCTTTATTTTTTTAATTGTCAGATACCCCTTCACTGCCAGTGTCATTTTTACAGTAACCAGTGCATTTTTATAGCAGTGATCACTGTAAAAATGACACTGGTCCCAAAAATGTGTCAAAAGTGTCCGATGTGTCCGCCATAATGTCGCAGTCACGAAAAAAATCGCTGATCGCCACCATTACTAGTAAAAAAAAGAAAATAATAATAAAAATGCCATAAAACTATCCCTTATTTTTTAATCGCTATAACTTTTGCGCAAACCAATCAATAGACGGCAATTGCGTTTTTTTTTTTTTTTTAACAAAAATATGTAGAAGAATACGTATCGGCCTAAAGTGAGGAAAAAAATGTTTTTTTCTATGTTTTTTTGGGGGATATTTATTATAGCAAAATGTAAAAAATATGGATTTTTTTTCAAAATTGTCGCTCTATTTTTGTTTATAGCGCAAAACATAAAAACCGCAGAGGTGATCAAATACCACCAAAAGAAAGTTCTATTCATGGGGGGGGAAGGCATCAATTTTGTTTGGGTACAGCGTCGCACGACCGCGCAATTGTTATTAAAATTGACGCAGTGGTCGTGAAGGGGGGTAAATCTTCCGGAGGTCAAGTGGTTAAACAAGTGCCCAAAAGACACAAAAAAGGGCTCTACAAAGGGTTAAAGCACAGGCAAAAAAAAAAAAGAAGACAAAAATGCGCTTCTTTGCAGCAATCAGAAACAACAACAATGTGCAAAGACAAAGCACACAATATACCAGTAATGGTTTTTAGCTCCTATTGTAGGTGAACGCTCGTTTTTGCGGTCGATTGAAATCACATTTATAAAATGTAGTCTTTATAGACAGCTGCTTACATGTTATTCCAAAAGAAAAAAAATGTTCAGGAATGATGGGAAAAAAATACTTTTTTTTCCTCCTCTCTCTCTTCAAATATGTTCAAAACCAAAGATAAACCATAGAGCGAGCTTTGATCTTTCATCACACGGACAGTTGTGTGTTTAAGAAATTTCCATATTGGAGCGTAATTCTTAGAAAGAAAGAAATCTGTTTTCTAAAATTAATTAAAGCTGAACGCCAGGAAAACAGCTTTATGTGTGTGCGCATGCATGGACTGTCCTATTCTTACACAGCCAAGGAGGAGACACCACCATCTCTGGTAGGGTTCAGGAGATAGGCGTGCGCACAGGGTATGCCGGATGTGCCTGGGCACACCCTTATCACTCCATGAGCTTTAGCATTATCGCTCTGTGTGTCAGCAGGAAGATGGGAAAGATCTCCCTCTTACCGGCTCTGCCTATAAGAGAAGTGTTTACGCACTTCTCTTCCACTGTGCCAGTAGGGAGATCAATGTGTCTGGATCATATACTGTATTTATTGGCGTATAACACTCACTTTTTTACCCTGAAAATAGAGGGTACACTGTGCCCGCGTGTTATACGCAGGGGGCTGTGGAACGTTTTTTTCCTGAAACTTCCCTCTTAGGCCCCTTTCACACTGAGGCGTTTTTCATGCGGTTTAGCGCTAATAATAGCGCTGTTTTACTGCATGAAAAAATCCTGCCCTGTGCCTTCAATGTGAAAGCCCGAAGGCTTTCACACTGAAGCGGTGCGCTAGCAGGACCACTCCAAAAGTCCTGCTAGCCGCTTCTTTACAGCGGTGAAGGAGCGGTGTGTTCACCGCTCCTTTACCGCGGTCTCCCATTGAAATCAATGGGACAGCGCGGTAATACCGCCCGCAAACCGCGGCAATAGCCGCGGTTTGCGGGCGGTATTAACCCTTTTTCGACCGCTAGCGGGGGTTAAATTAACCCCCCTAGCGACCGCATACCGCGGTAAGAACGACGGTATAGCAGCGCTGAAAATCGCGCTGCTATACCGCCACCGCTCCTGCCCGCCCCAGTGTGAAAGGGGCCTTAAAGTTAGGGTGCGTGTTATATGCCTGTGCGTGTTATACGCCGATAAATACGGTATATGTAAACACCAGACATGTGCACTGCCAAATTTTTTTTTGATTTAGTTTCATTGTTTTTTTGTTTTGTTTTTTCGTAAATTCGAAAAATTCGTAAATTCGTAAATTTAAAAATTTGGAAATTCGGAAATGCAAAAATTTGGAGTTCGTAAATTTGAAAATTCGTAAATTTGAAAATTTGGAGTTCGTAAATTTGTAAATTCGAAAATTCAAAAATTCTGAATTTGAAAATGTGAAAATTCGTAAATTTGGAAATTCAGAAATTCAAAAGTTCGGGAAAATTCATAATTTGGAATTCGTAAATTTGTCAATTTGAGAATTCTAAAACTTGGAAATTTGGAAATTCGGAAATTCGAAAATTCGAAAATTCTGAATTCGAAAATTTGAACATTCGGAATTTGGAAATTCCGAAATTTGAAAGTTCGACAATTCAGAAATTCGAAAATTTGAAAATTAGAACGAAAATCAAAAAATCTAAAAATTCAAAACAATAACTAACTAACTAATGATAACTTACTATTAAATTATAGGTATTGGAAATTCCTTTTAAATTTGGCTGTTAGTGAACGTAATGAATACGAATTTATCTGAAGTTACGAATTATCCAAAATAAATTGGAACAAAACTAAATAATAATAACTATTAATAATAATATGTTTTTATTATTATTATTATTGTTATTTATTATTATTAATTCGCTACGTTCCATTAGTTTAGATACGGCATTCGTTATTACGGATAATTCGTAACTTCGGATAAATTCGTATTCGTTACGTTCACTAACAGCCAAATTTGAAAGAAAATTCCAATACCTATCATTTAATAGTTATTAACCACTTAAGCCCCGGGCTATTTTGTCTAGTTAATGACCAGGCCCCTTTTTGCGATTCGGCACTGCGTCGCTTTAACTGACAATTGCGCGGTCGTGTGACGTGGCTCCCAAATAAAATTGACGTCCTTTTTTTCCCACAAATAGAGCTTTCTTTTGGTGATATTTGATCACCTCTGTGGTTTTTATTTTTTGCGCTATAAACAAAAATAGAGAGACAATTTTGAAAAAAATTCAATATTTTTTACTTTTAGCTATAATAAATATCCCCAAAAAATATATAAAAAAACAAAATTTTTCCAGTTTAGGCCGATACGTATTCTTCTACATATTTTTCGTAAAAAAAATCGCAATAAGTGTTTATTGATTGGTTTGCGCAAAAGTTATAGCGTTTATTTTTTTCTTTTTACTAGTAATGGCGGCGATCAGCGATTTTTTTCGTGACTGCGACTTTATGGGGGACACATTGGACACTTTTGACACATTTTTGGGACCAGTGTCATTTTTACAGCGATCAGTGCTATAAAAATGCACTGGTTACTGTAAAAATGACACTGGAAGTGAAGGGGTTAACCACTAGGGGGTGAGGAAGGGGTTAAGTGTGCCTAAGGGAGTGATTACTACTGTTAGGGGGCGTGGCTACGAGTAACACGTCACCGATCTCCGCTCTGATTACACAGAGCGGAGATCGGTGACAGTGTCAGTAGGGGAGCGGGGAGATGTTGTGTTTACACTAACATCTCCCCGCTCCATCCCTCCGTGAGAGGATCGCGGGGATCCCCGCGGCGATCGAGTCTGCGGGACCCGTGGTCCGACTCACGGGGGTCGCGCGACCCCCACGTCAGGCAGTTAAAGGGGACGTACAGGTACGTTGGTGTGCCTGTACGTGCCATTCTGCCAACGTATATCTACTGGAGGGGGTCCTTAAGTGGTTAATAGTTAAGTGATTATTAGTTAGTTATTGTTTCAGATTTTCGAGTTTTCGGGCTTTTGCTTTTATTTTCTGATTTTGAATTACGGACTTTTATCCTTTCATCCTTTTTTTGGGGGGATTTCCGAATTTTCAAATTTCCTGGATTTTTGAATTACCGAATATCAGAATTTCCGAAATTTTAAATTTTCGGATTTTCGAATTTCAAAATTTTAAATTGTAGGATTTTCGAATTAAAAAAAATTCAGAATTTCTGAATTTTCTAATTTTTGAATTTCTGAATATAATTTGGAACTAAACGAATTGCACATGTCTTGTAGACACACACACACACACACGCATATTTGAGAACTAGGATGCACACCTATGGTTCAGGAATACAGTGGTGCCACTTATCGCCTTAGCTTGCTGATTGGACAGTGAAGGTGCAGAAACGCCCTGATAAGTTACCAACTCTGCTCACTCTACTCTCTCCCCATGTCTGCATGTTCCGTGTCAGAACATGTGCATGCAGCAGAACCTGATTGGCTTCTAGAGCTACCCACCCCTCTCCGAATCTGCTATCCTGCTATGCAAGAGATGACAAAAGGCAAGAAAGATTTAGGTACCTATTTTAGTAGTAAGTAAAATGTATTTTATTATTTTTTAAAGGACACTAAAGCAGGGTTCGACTTCTGCAGGCCTAGGCTTCATTCTGTAATCTGGCGCCCTCTTGTGGTGGCCGTTGGTATGACAAGACAACCAGCAATGCTTGCCTGTTTCACTGGCCGCCCATCTCCTTAAATAAATTTATTTAGTTACTCCCGAAATTCGTCTTTATTTATTTTGTTTCATTAAAAAATGCATTCGTCCGAAAATCCAAATTAATTAAAGCGGAGGTGCAGCCGAAAAAAAAAAAAGTCAGCAGCTACTAACAGTGTAGCTGCTGACATTTAATAAGGACACTTACCTGTCCTAATCGCCCGCGATGTCGGTCCCGCCACGGCGATCAATCGGTGCTGGCAGGTCCCGGCTCCTCCATCCTGACTAAGGGAAACAGGCAGTGAAGCCGTAAGGCTTCACTGCCCGTTTCCTACTGCGCATGCGCCACTCGCACGGTGCTTTGTGAATGGGCGACTTGTCTCCTGGGATACACACAGTTCCCAGAAGGCAGCGCGGCCCATTCACAAGAAGAGGAAGGGGAAGGAGACCCACCGCGGACGAGAAGAGGAACATTAGAGGCAGACTTCTGCATAGCAACAGGCATTTAGGGTGAGTATAATTTATTTTTATTTATTTTTTCATTTAATTATTTATTTATTTTTTAGATTTTTAATGTAAACATTTTTTCAGGGTGGACCTCCGCTTTAAGGTCGAATCTGTCACTGAAGGCTTATGGTGTCTGTCGAATGTTAAAAGAAGATTCGACGGAGCAGCTAAACTGTACGACGCCGCAATCGTACATTTCCGGTTAAATGTTCCGCCCACAAGCTATAGAAGAATTCTAATGTTGTATGACTAGTAATAATTATGTTTATAAATTATTATTACTAGTCAACCAGCATTAGAATTCTTCTATAGCCTATAGGCCGAGCATTTGACTGGAAATGTATGATTGCGGCATCGTACAGTTTAGCTGCTTGTCGAATCTTCTTAGAACTTTCGACAGACACCATAAGCCTTCAATGACAGATTTGACGTTTGTATGTTTTTCGCTGCTTTGTCGAATCTTCGTCGTTCATGTCGAATGGTCTACACCAACACTGTCTCTATAATGTTGAATCTTTCCTCTCTATGTAGAATAATCTTGGACTAATAGAGTTAAGGTTAGGCACATTCGACCACAGGTTCGATGGACACAGATTGTTATTGTCAGCGTCACGTCCAATCTCCTATCTATATCCAACTGTTGTCGCAACGAAAACGATAATAAAGCATTTTTTATGTCGGATATTTCGGATTCTGCCCGTTCGTTTTAGTTTGCTAAAACAATAACGAAAATACCTGAAATTCGGACGAAAATGCATTCGGACGAAAACGAATGCACATGTCTTAAAGATAGAGGTTTGGGATGTTTTGGCCCCCAGATCTCTTCATAAGGCCTCATGTACACTGCTGCTGGTAAACGGACGTTTAGGAGCGGTTGGGCATTTTTTTCAACTGCTCCTGAACTCTCCTCTATGTTATCTTATCAGTAGAGAGAAAATTACCGCTCCAGGTGAGTGAGTTCTGTTAATCCTTCAACAATCAGGAAACCATGGGTGCTGGCAATGCACAAGGCAAACAGGAACAGCAGAAAGGAAGGGATGGACAGCCGCACTCCAAAAAAAAACTTAAAGGTTGCTTTTATTGTAAAAAAGATAAAACACATGCACCACAGGTCACAGCAAGGCAGGGATCAGCTGACGCGTTTCACACTACAAATGTTAGTGCTTACTCAGATGATCCCTGCCTTGCTGTGACCTGTGGTGCATGTGTTTTATCTTTTTTATCTTTTTTATCTTCATTTTATCTTCATAGCTCTGAGTAAGCACTAACATTTGTAGTGTGAAACGCATCAGCTGATCCCTGCCTTGCTGTGACCTGTGGTGCATGTGTTTTATCTTTTTTACAATAAAATCAACCTTTAAGGTTTTTTTTTTGGAGTGCAGCTGTCCATCCCTTCCTTTCTGCTGTTCCTAATCTTATCAGTACATGTACACAGGGTCATTTAGGCTCCTTTCACACTGGAGCTCATAAACTGACATTTTTTGGAATTTGGCTGTTGTTTTTAAAAGCCCATAAACTCCACTCTATGTTATCCTATGTGTCCATGCACACATGGACGTTTTTGGACGTTTATCAGCTCAGCAGTGGAGTTTATGGGCTGTTTTCTGAATGCCCTAAAATCACGCGCAGGCGTCGTTTTTCTGACCACAAAACGCCAAACGCTCATAATTGCTGATAATGGTTGATAAACGCTCAAACGTTGCTCACCAGCGTTTTTTTAAGTTTTTGATCCATTGAAAAAAAAAAAAAAAAAATTTGAAAAACGCTAACGAGGAAAAACGCTACAAAACGCCAATAAACGCTATTGCAAAAACATTAAAAAATATTTGAAAGACTCACTGCAAAGCTACTGGCGTTTTTATCACAATATTTTAGCGTCCAGTGTGCATGAAGCCTTATGCCGCGTACACACGATCATTTTTCCCGTCGGGAAAAATGACATTTTTTTTTTTCGCCGAGAAAAACGATCGTCTGTGGGCTTTATGCCGTTTTTCTCGTTGAGAAAAACGGCAGGAAAAATGACGAGAAAAATTAGAACATGTTCTAAATTTTCTCATCGTTTTTTCCATCATTTTTTTCCGCGGCAGTTTTCCCATAGGGAGACACTGCCGCGGAGCCCACAGACGGTCGTTTTTCTCGTCAGAAAAAAAAAATGACGGGAAAAACGGTCGTGTGTGGGGGAACATGCCGTTCCCTCGTTTATCAATTTTTTTCATGCCGTGATTCACGGCGGTGTTTTCACCACCGTGAATCACGATCGTGTGTACGCGGCATTATAGTCGTTTCTAGGCAGTTGAGTTTAGAGTTTTTTTCTGGAACCCAAAAAAATGCGTTCAGAAGCTGAGTTTAGAGGCATTTCAAGCGTCAAACGCGGCTAAACGCAGTAACTCGGGTTTAGCAGCATTTCGTTTATAAACTTTTTTTTTTCAACCCTAAAAAAAAAAAAAAAAAAAATTCAAACGCTTCTAGACGCAAACGCGGCTAGACGCGGCATATAAACGCGGCTAAACAGACGTTTTTAGATGCCGGTTTCTAGCTGTCAAGTTAAATTGTTCAGGAGAGGTTGAACAACGTCCCGTGTATATGAAGCCTAAAGAGGTCCTGTCATCTCTATTTGTTGTATATTACAAGGGATGTTACATTCCTTGTAATAGGAATAGAAGTGATAAAAAAAAAAGTCCCCTCCCGCCGCTTCGGAAACCGTTTCAGCAGCTCATTAGCCGCTCGGAACGGTTTCATGAAAAAAAAAACGTCCGCCGGCTGCAAAAGAAACGGTACTGGGGTTATTGTTGATATCCTCATTCATTGTATGTATTGCAGACGGCAAGAGGATACATTATATCAGTTATCTCTCAAGAATAAAGATAGAGAGAGAGAGAGAGAGAGAGAGAGATAGAGAGATAGATAGAGAGATAGAGAGATAGAGAGATAAACAGAGAGATAGATAGAGAGATAGATAGAGAGATAGAGAGATAGACAGAGAGATAGACAGAGAGATAGACAGAGAGATAGATAGAGAGAGATAGAGAGATAGATAGAGATAGAGAGATAGATAGATAGATAGTTAGATAGATAGTTAGATAGATAGACAGAGAGATAGATAGAGAGATAGATAGACAGAGAGATAGATAGAGAGATAGAGAGATAGAGAGATAGAGATAGAGTTCAGCCAAAACGAGGAAGATCCCTACTTGTTTCTTATCTCTAGACATGCGTAAAGCTTTTGATTCGGTCTCATGGCCATTTATGAATTATATTCTACAAAAATGGGGCTTTGGGAACAATTTTCTACTATGGATCTCTGCTTTATATAATGATCCAAAGGCATATATTAAATATATGGGATACAGATCGTCTACATTCGATATTAAAAGTGGTACGAGACAGGGTTGCCCCCTTTCACCTTTGATTTTCGCTCTTCTCATAGAACCACTGGTGATGCTCATCAGATCCAACCCTAATATTAGAGGCTTGGAACTAGGTGGACATCCCCATAAATTATGTCTTTTCGCAGACGATATACTTGTCTTCCTAACCCATCCTCACATTTCAGCTCCAAATATATTGAACACCTTAGAAAAATTTTCAGATATCTCAGGGCTATATATTAACAACTCCAAATCCAATGCACTTAACATAAACTTATCGCAATCCGAACTTCATAGAGCTCAAACAACCTTACCATTCAACTGGGTCACTCACTAAATCCCATATTTGGGAATACAACTTACATCCTCAATCTCAGACTTGTTCAAAGCAAATTACTTACCACTACTAAAACAAATTACAAACTTGTTACATAATTGGTCCACACTTTCTCTATCATGGTTCGGTAGAATTAACGCTGTGAAAATGTCCATTCTACCAAAATTCTTGTATCTTTTTAGGGTGCTCCTCATTCCCATTCCTTCCTATTTTTTAAGGCTATTACAACAGAGAGTTGTATCGTTTGTATGGGGTAAGATTAAACCACGTATTTCTAAAGCGACACTTTTTATCGAAAAATCTAAAGGGGAACTGGGGATTCCTAATTTCACCAATTACTATTACGCAGCACAAATCGCCCAATTATCTAAGTACCACGCACTGTTTGAAACCCCTTTGTGGGTGGCAATAGAATCTATTGATATTGATCCAATATCTGTGGCTAATATAATGTGGTTATCCCCTTGTGATAGAATTAGCCTGTCTAATCCTATTACAAAGCACTCCATGACTATCTGGGACAAATTTAGATGTTCACATAAACTACTGTAGCGCTACCCCCAGTTAAGAGAGCCGCTGATATTGATTTGGGCCCTGTAGTGCACTGCTGTCAACCCCTGGCAATCGGCTCTAACCTCCCGTGGCACAGCTGGTGATAGAGGGATAGGACCGCGTGACCGCAACTGTTGGTGACGCAGTCCTATAACAAACATACACAGAATATACTTTAAAACTCCTATTAAAGTAAGCGGAACTGACACCAAATGTACTTTACCCAGATATTTTACTGAGGCTAATGGGCAAGTAATAAACAACAGTATAACAAGTTGCAGATCCCTGCAATAAACAGTAATAAAGATAAACAGAGTAATCAGAATAATTAAGTATTGCTATGCAACTCTAGCGCTGCCCTTTTACAGCTACTTCCCCTCATGGGTAGACTAACACCCAGCAATGTCTACCTATGCAGTCAGGCCTGACTGATCTAAATGGAAGTTCAGTGAAACAATATTTGCTAGCAATCTCTCGGTGGTGCACTTGAAGAACAACTTTGTAATCCCAACGAATAGTAAAGATAAAGTATCTGTCTTTAAACAGCTCTCACCACCTGGACAAGTCCAAGTCCCTTTCCTCCATCGATTCGTCTAGGAACAGGAATCCACCGACATCCAAGTCTTCAATCCTTCTGGTGTACTGCAGCAAGGAGGATTAGATGTCTCTAAGGCTCTGCTAGGCTGGCAGAGGGCTCTTTGGAAAGGAGCACACGGCCCAGGCTTCAGGCCTTGTGCACACAGCAGTTCAGCACAGACATCCTCTTGCTAGGAGAGGGGTGTCCAAAGAGGCCGACCAAAACTCTGCCTCCCCTTTATAAAGTCTGCCCCAGCAGTCTCTGTTCTGGAGCAATGCACCCTGGGTGCTGCAAGATGTACTGGGAGATGTAGTCTCTCTCTCCTCTGCTTTCACTTCCATAATGTCTCTTTACTTCCTCCCGACTCACCTCTCACCTGGAACTTCTTGTCTCTCTGCATTAAAGGGGAACACCCCGCTACACACTCCCCCCACTTGAACTCTTTGGTCCCCAAAGATAAACTTCAACAAATACTGTTTACCATTTTGGACAATGTCGAGCATGATGTTGGCATAGGGAATTCCCACCAAAACTTTGGGATGGAACTCTCTTGCCCACAGGTCACACTACCATGAGTGGCCTGCCTAACTGTGCCAGAGAGTGAGCTGGGGTTGCCCTCCACCAAATGGACGGTGGAAGGATCAGGTTGTTCAACACTTCTCCTAGCCGTTACAACAGAGTCCTCTGAGCTCGTCCCCATTTGGGGGTAAGTTAGTTTCTTGGGAGGCCTGATGACTCTGCGAGCCCTCTGCTCTCTTGGTGCTTCTGACTCTGGCACCACAGGCTCTTCTTCAGGAGTAAGTTCAGGTAACTTTGCTGGTTCTGGAACCTCTGATTCAGAAGTCGACTGACGTATGGAATCTCTAGAGTCCTCCTCAGCGCAAGTGTCAGGAACATCTTCCCAGTAATCAGCTGAGGGACTGAAGGGTATGAATTCAGTAGCCTCCGGATTCAGCGTTGCATCTGGGGTATCCCCTCCATTTGGGAGATCTATGGCGGACGTTCCCAGAGTCGAGGGAGGCCACAGCCAGTCCAGTTCTCCACCTTCTTCTGTACTCAATTGGGAGGCCTCCCCATCTTTGGCTCGAGAGGTCTGGGACCGAGTGTTCGGCCTAGGAATATCCAGGATAGAGGCCGGTTCAGGGGAGTCTCTCACGGGAGGTATTCTGACTGCCTCAGCAAGTGGGAGCAGGTGGTTCCGATGCCACATCTTCAGTGGACCCACCTTTCCTTCTGGCTTTAGTTTGTAGACAGGCAAACCGGGCAACTTCCTACAGACAACATAGGGCTCAGATCTCCACCTGTCGGCAAGCTTGTGTTTTCCAGGGACCCCCAGATTGCGTAGCAGTACTCGGTCCCCGGGCTGCAGATCTTGCACTCGAACCTTCAGATCAAAATTTCTCTTGTTGCGGGCCCCCCTTTGATCCGAAGCCGCCTGGGCTTGTTCATAGGCCACCTGCAAGCTACGTCTAAGTCTGTCCACGTATCCCTTGTGGGATGTAGCTGAGGTATTGTCTATAGAAGTGCCAAAGGCCAGGTCCACAGGTAGCCTTGCTTCTCTCCCAAACATAAGTCGATAAGGGGAGTAGCCAGTGGCGTCACTTGTGGTACAGTTATAGGCATGTACTAGGGCTGATATGTGCTGACTCCAGTGTTGCTTCTTCTCTGTTTCTAAGGTTCCCAACATGTTGAGCAGGGTCCGGTTAAATCTCTCCGGCTGAGCATCTCCTTGTGGGTGGTAAGGCGTGGTTCTGGTCTTCTTTATTCCTAATGAATCCAAAAGTCTTCGGATCAACCGACTCTCAAAGTCCCTTCCTTGATCTGAGTGGAGTCTCTGTGGTAGTCCGTAATGGACAAAATACTTCTCCATAAGTATCTTGGCCACGGTGGATGCCTTCTGGTCTTTGGTTGGGAAAGCTTGAGCATAGCGGGTGAAATGGTCGGTTATTACCAGAACATTCCCCAATCCACTCAGGTCGGGTTCGAGGCAGAGAAAGTCAATGCATACCAGATCCATTGGGCCTTGACTCTGTAAGTGGCCCATTGGGGCAGCTTGATGGGGTAGGGTCTTTCTCTGAATGCATCGTGCACAGGAATGGCAATACTCCTCTACTTCTGCCCTCATGCAGGGCCAATAGAACCGATTTCTGACAAGCTGGAAGGTCCTTTCTGCCCCTAGGTGACCATGATGGTCATGCAGGGCAATTAGTACAGTCTCTCGGTGCTTCTCTGGAAGAAATAACTGCCACTTATCTTCTGAGTCATCAGAGGGGCCCCTTCGGTAGACCACTCCCTGATGTACCTGTAGCCTGTCCAATTCCTTCCTCAACAGGCGAGCCTCCTTTGAGGGGTGATGTAGAAATTTGTTGGGATCCTGATTCTCCAGGGCTTCGAGTACCAATCTCCCCATGGGGTCTTCCAATTGGTCACACCTCAACTCCTTCTTGGACAGTCTCGGTAGGTTGTCTTCCTCCAGTTGAGTTACCCCACAATAGTGTTTGGGGACTCCTACCATGGTAACCCCTATTTCTTCTGCTCTGGAGCCCCCTCTGGCTTGGAATTCAGCCCCTTGACAAAGGGCCCGCACCCCGTCCGGTGCCACTTGGGTCCAATCTTCCCAGTCATTTGTCGTGGCATGAGACCTCCGGGACAGGGCATCTGCATCCCTATTTCCGGCTCCTGGTCTGTACTTCAGACTGAAGTTGAATCCACACAATGCGGCCAACCACCTGTGTCCGGTGGCATCTAGTTTCGCGGTGGTGAAGAGGTAGGTCAGGGGGTTGTTGTCTGTCTTCACAGTAAACTCTGCCCCATACAAGTAGTCTTTTAGCTTGTCTACTACCGCCCATTTGAGGGCCAGGAATTCCAGCTTATGAGTGGGGTAATTCTTTTCTGAGGGGGTCAGGCTCCTGCTCACATAGGCCACTGGTCGCAGTTGTCCTTCATGTTCTTGGTAGAGTACACCACCTAGACCCTCATGGCTGGCATCCACATGTAATTCATAAGGTCTGGTAGGGTCGGCGTAGGCCAGGACTGGGGCAGTGGTTAAGCTCCTCTTCAGAGCATGAAAGGCCTCTTCACACCTTGGGTTCCACTGATCTTGAACTGACTCACCAGGCCTCCTGGGCCCTGAGTCATCCTCTTCCCCTTCTGCCTTTAGCAATTCATTCAACGGGCGGGCAATCCGAGCAAACCCCTCCACAAACCTCCTATAATAGGAGCAGAACCCCAGGAAGGATCTGAGCTCTGTTACTGTGGTGGGTCGTGGCCAGGAAGTGACTGCTTCCAACTTCTCAGGATCTGTGGCCACCCCTTCTTCAGACACTATGTGCCCCAGATAGTTCACAGAAGACTGGTAGAACCGACACTTCTCGGGGGAAAGCTTAAGTCCCTCTTCGCTGAGTCTTCTCAATACTTTCTCCAACCTGGCTTCATGTTCTTCCAAGGTTCTTCCAAAGACAATGACATCGTCCAAGTACACAAGGACTTCTATAAGATTCATGTCTCCAACAGTCTTCTCCATAAGGCGTTGAAAGGTAGCAGGAGCTCCAGACAGACCCTGAGGCATCCTATTGAATTCGAAGAATCCCACCGGGGTTATGAAGGCTGTCTTCTCCCTGTCTTCTGGGTGCATAGGGATTTGATAGTACCCACTCTTGAGGTCCATCACACTGAACCATTTGGCTCCAGACAAACTTTGTAGGGCATCTTCTATCCTTGGCGTGGTGTATTGGTCAGGGATAGGGATGAGCTTCGTGTTCGAGTCGAACATACGTTCGACTCGAACATCGGCTGTTCGATCGTTCGACGAAGATCGAACGATTTGGGCCGTTCGCGCCAAATTCGAGTGACGCGAACGGCCCACAATGCACTACGCCATCGCAGTGTCATCCAGGCGCTGTGATTGGCCAAGCATGCACTGTGACCCCGCATGCTTGGCCAATCACAGCGCCGGCAGCGAGGAGAGCAATGATTGGCCACAGGCAGGATGCCTGTGGCCAATTATTGCTGAGGGTGTTTAGTACACGCCCCACACTATAAAAGGCCGCCAGCACGGCGGCCTAGTGTAGTGTGTTCCGGAGCAGGGATAGAGCAGCATAGGCAGGGACAGTGACTTTTATTTCTTTCTTGCTTAACCTGGATTCCTTTAGTTTAGGGAAAGAGAAGGATAGGTAGGGAGAGTGTCAGTGTGTTTTGTGCTTGTGCTATATTGTGCTTAAAAAAAACATTTTTCCTAGGGACAGAAAACTGTAGGTAGGGAGAGTGTCAGTTTCTTTCACTGTCAAAGTCCTTGTTTCCAGGGACCTGGAAGGACAGTGAGGTAATTCTCCTTGTGCTATATTGTGCTTAAAAAAAACATTTTTTCTAGGGACAGAAAACTGTAGGTAGGGAGAGTGTCAGTTTCTTTCACTGTCAAAGTCCTTGTTTCCAGGGACCTGGAAGGACAGTGAGTGAATTCTCCTTGTGCTAAATTGTGCTTAAAAAAAACATTTTTTCTAGGGACAGAAAACTGTAGGTAGGGAGAGTGTCAGTTTCTTTCACTGTGAAAGTCCTTGTTTCCAGGGACCTGGAAGGACAGTGAGTGAATTCTCCTTGTGCTAAATTGTGCTTAAAGAAAACATTTTTTCTAGGGACAGAAAACTGTAGGTAGGGAGAGTGTCAGTTTCTTTCACTGTGAAAGTCCTTGTTTCCAGGGACCTGGAAGGACAGTGAGTGAATTCTCCTTGTGCTAAATTGTGCTTAAAAAAAACATTTTTTCTAGGGACAGAAAACTGTAGGTAGGGAGAGTGTCAGTTTCTTTCACTGTGAAAGTCCTTGTTTCCAGGGACCTGGAAGGACAGTGAGTGAATTCTCCTTGTGCTAAATTGTGCTTAAAAAAAACATTTTTTCTAGGGACAGAAAACTGTAGGTAGGGAGAGTGTCAGTTTCTTTCACTGTCAAAGTCCTTGTTTCCAGGGACCTGGAAGGACAGTGAGTGAATTCTCCTTGTGCTAAATTGTGCTTAAAAAAAACATTTTTTCTAGGGACAGAAAACTGTAGGTAGGGAGAGTGTCAGTTTCTTTCACTGTGAAAGTCCTTGTTTCCAGGGACCTGGAAGGACAGTGAGTGAATTCTCCTTGTGCTAAATTGTGCTTAAAAAAAACATTTTTTCTAGGGACAGAAAACTGTAGGTAGGGAGATTGTCAGTTTCTTTCACTGTCAAAGTCCTTGTTTCCAGGGACCTGGAAGGACAGTGAGTGAATTCTCCTTGTGCTAAATTGTGCTTAAAAAAAACATTTTTTCTAGGGACAGAAAACTGTAGGTAGGGAGAGTGTCAGTTTCTTTCACTGTGAAAGTCCTTGTTTCCAGGGACCTGGAAGGACAGTGAGTGAATTCTCCTTGTGCTAAATTGTGCTTAAAAAAAACATTTTTTCTAGGGACAGAAAACTGTAGGTAGGGAGAGTGTCAGTTTCTTTCACTGTCAAAGTCCTTGTTTCCAGGGACCTGGAAGGACAGTGAGTGAATTCTCCTTGTGCTAAATTGTGCTTAAAAAAAACATTTTTTCTAGGGACAGAAAACTGTAGGTAGGGAGAGTGTCAGTTTCTTTCACTGTCAAAGTCCTTGTTTCCAGGGACCTGGAAGGACAGTGAGTGAATTCTCCTTGTGCTAAATTGTGCTTAAAAAAAACATTTTTTCTAGGGACAGAAAACTGTAGGTAGGGAGAGTGTCAGTTTCTTTCACTGTCAAAGTCCTTGTTTCCAGGGACCTGGAAGGACAGTGAGTGAATTCTCCTTGTGCTAAATTGTGCTTAAAAAAAAATTTTTTTCTAGGGACAGAAAACTGTAGGTAGGGAGAGTGTCAGTTTCTTTCACTGTCAAAGTGCTTGTTTCCAGGGACCTGGAAGGACAGTGAGTGAATTCTCCTTGTGCTAAATTGTGCTTAAAAAAAACATTTTTTCTAGGGACAGAAAACTGTAGGTAGGGAGAGTGTCAGTTTCTTTCACTGTCAAAGTCCTTGTTTCCAGGGACCTGGAAGGACAGTGAGTGAATTCTCCTTGTGCTAAATTGTGCTTAAAAAAAACATTTTTTCTAGGGACAGAAAACTGTAGGTAGGGAGAGTGTCAGTTTCTTTCACTGTCAAAGTCCTTGTTTCCAGGGACCTGGAAGGACAGTGAGTGAATTCTCCTTGTGCTAAATTGTGCTTAAAAAAAACATTTTTTCTAGGGACAGAAAACTGTAGGTAGGGAGAGTGTCAGTTTCTTTCACTGTGAAAGTCCTTGTTTCCAGGGACCTGGAAGGACAGTGAGTGAATTCTCCTTGTGCTAAATTGTGCTTAAAAAAAACATTTTTTCTAGGGACAGAAAACTGTAGGTAGGGAGAGTGTCAGTTTCTTTCACTGTCAAAGTCCTTGTTTCCAGGGACCTGGAAGGACAGTGAGTGAATTCTCCTTGTGCTAAATTGTGCTTAAAAAAAACATTTTTTCTAGGGACAGAAAACTGTAGGTAGGGAGAGTGTCAGTTTCTTTCACTGTCAAAGTCCTTGTTTCCAGGGACCTGGAAGGACAGTGAGTGAATTCTCCTTGTGCTAAATTGTGCTTAAAAAAAACATTTTTTCTAGGGACAGAAAACTGTAGGTAGGGAGAGTGTCAGTTTCTTTCACTGTCAAAGTCCTTGTTTCCAGGGACCTGGAAGGACAGTGAGTGAATTCTCCTTGTGCTAAATTGTGCTTAAAAAAAACATTTTTTCTAGGGACAGAAAACTGTAGGTAGGGAGAGTGTCAGTTTCTTTCACTGTCAAAGTCCTTGTTTCCAGGGACCTGGAAGGACAGTGAGTGAATTCTCCTTGTGCTAAATTGTGCTTAAAAAAAACATTTTTTCTAGGGACAGAAAACTGTAGGTAGGGAGAGTGTCAGTTTCTTTCACTGTCAAAGTCCTTGTTTCCAGGGACCTGGAAGGACAGTGAGTGAATTCTCCTTGTGCTAAATTGTGCTTAAAAAAAACATTTTTTCTAGGGACAGAAAACTGTAGGTAGGGAGAGTGTCAGTTTCTTTCACTGTGAAAGTCCTTGTTTCCAGGGACCTGGAAGGACAGTGAGTGAATTCTCCTTGTGCTAAATTGTGCTTAAAAAAACATTTTTTCTAGGGACAGAAAACTGTAGGTAGGGAGAGTGTCAGTTTCTTTCACTGTCAAAGTCCTTGTTTCCAGGGACCTGGAAGGACAGTGAGTGAATTCTCCTTGTGCTAAATTGTGCTTAAAAAAAACATTTTTTCTAGGGACAGAAAACTGTAGGTAGGGAGAGTGTCAGTTTCTTTCACTGTCAAAGTCCTTGTTTCCAGGGACCTGGAAGGACAGTGAGTGAATTCTCCTTGTGCTAAATTGTGCTTAAAAAAAACATTTTTTCTAGGGACAGAAAACTGTAGGTAGGGAGAGTGTCAGTTTCTTTCACTGTCAAAGTCCTTGTTTCCAGGGACCTGGAAGGACAGTGAGTGAATTCTCCTTGTGCTAAATTGTGCTTAAAAAAAACATTTTTTCTAGGGACAGAAAACTGTAGGTAGGGAGAGTGTCAGTTTCTTTCACTGTCAAAGTCCTTGTTTCCAGGGACCTGGAAGGACAGTGAGTGAATTCTCCTTGTGCTAAATTGTGCTTAAAAAAAACATTTTTTCTAGGGACAGAAAACTGTAGGTAGGGAGAGTGTCAGTTTCTTTCACTGTGAAAGTCCTTGTTTCCAGGGACCTGGAAGGACAGTGAGTGAATTCTCCTTGTGCTAAATTGTGCTTAAAAAAAACATTTTTTCTAGGGACAGAAAACTGTAGGTAGGGAGAGTGTCAGTTTCTTTCACTGTCAAAGTCCTTGTTTCCAGGGACCTGGAAGGACAGTGAGTGAATTCTCCTTGTGCTAAATTGTGCTTAAAAAAAACATTTTTTCTAGGGACAGAAAACTGTAGGTAGGGAGAGTGTCAGTTTCTTTCACTGTCAAAGTCCTTGTTTCCAGGGACCTGGAAGGACAGTGAGTGAATTCTCCTTGTGCTAAATTGTGCTTAAAAAAAACATTTTTTCTAGGGACAGAAAACTGTAGGTAGGGAGAGTGTCAGTTTCTTTCACTGTGAAAGTCCTTGTTTCCAGGGACCTGGAAGGACAGTGAGTGAATTCTCCTTGTGCTAAATTGTGCTTAAAAAAAACATTTTTTCTAGGGACAGAAAACTGTAGGTAGGGAGAGTGTCAGTTTCTTTCACTGTGAAAGTCCTTGTTTCCAGGGACCTGGAAGGACAGTGAGTGAATTCTCCTTGTGCTAAATTGTGCTTAAAAAAAACATTTTTTCTAGGGACAGAAAACTGTAGGTAGGGAGAGTGTCAGTTTCTTTCACTGTCAAAGTCCTTGTTTCCAGGGACCTGGAAGGACAGTGAGTGAATTCTCCTTGTGCTAAATTGTGCTTAAAAAAAACATTTTTTCTAGGGACAGAAAACTGTAGGTAGGGAGAGTGTCAGTTTCTTTCACTGTCAAAGTCCTTGTTTCCAGGGACCTGGAAGGACAGTGAGTGAATTCTCCTTGTGCTAAATTGTGCTTAAAAAAAACATTTTTTCTAGGGACAGAAAACTGTAGGTAGGGAGAGTGTCAGTTTCTTTCACTGTGCAAGTCCTTGTTTCAAGGGACAGAGAAGGACACCTGAAGGTAGCCCTTATTGCTTTTTTCCCATCTCCCTGCAGGCCATCTATTAGAATGTCTGGAAGGCAAACAAGGAGAGGCAGACAGTCAGGAGGCAATAAAAGAGGGCAAGCAGGCTCTGTGTCTGGGGGCAACAGTGCTGGTCGTGGACGCGGTGCATTGTCATCAGCACATGGCCATGGGACACGCTTGTCCTTCTTTTCGGCAGCTGGACATGTTGAGCCACATCATGCCGAAGACTTGGTAGAGTGGATGACCAAGCCCTCCTCCTCCTCCTCATCCTCTCTCACCCAGGCTCAGGGTACTGGAAAAGCAGCTGCCAAAGCGTCCTCTTCCCTGGTATCAATGTCAGACTCATCATCAGTCACTCCTTCCCTAGACCCACCATGTCCTCCTCCTGAGGAGTCCCCCGAACTGTTTCAGCACAGTGTTGGGTACATGCTCCAGGAGGATGCCCAGCGTTTCGAAGGGTCTGATGATGAAACCCAGCTAGAGGAAGGCAGTAGCGTGAGAGCAGACAGAGGGGATGCTCAAGAAGGACACCAATCTGGCAGTCATGTTCCAGCAGCTGCAGCATACTGCCAGATTGGCTCCAGTGATGAGGAGGGAGGTGATGATGAGGTCACTGACTCCACGTGGGTGCCTAATAGGAGAGAGGAGGAGGAGGAGGATGAGGAGGAGGCACATCTCCAACGAGGCAGGATGCCCTTTGGTGGCCAGCGTAAGGGCAGTACACCGACGGAATCACACCGCAGAGCTCCGCCTGTGCAGGGCGCTGCCTCTGCCCGTCATTCAAAAAGTTCTTTGGTGTGGGCCTTTTTTGAGGCTAGTGCATCAGATCGCACAGCTGCTGTTTGCAACATATGTCTCAAGCGTATATCGCGTGGCCAAAACATCAGCCGCTTGGGTACCACATGCCTGACCAGACATATGTTGACCTGCCATGCAGCTCGTTGGCAAGCCTACCTCAAAGACCCACACCAAAGAACAAAGCGGACCTCTCCTTGCACCGCATCAGCTGGGATCTCCAACCCCACTGTAACTTCAGTCCTCTCTGAAACATGCACTGAGAGGAATGAAGGTGTAGAATTAGGTGTGTCACAGCCAAGTACTTGCGGCCACTCTGCTAGCAGTACACCGACGTCCGATTCTAGCAGGCAAATTTCCCTGCCCCAGCTGCTGGACCGTCGAAAGAAGTTCACTCCCAGCCATCCACATGCCCAGCGGTTGAATGCTAGCTTGGCTAAATTGCTAGCGCTTCAACTGCTGCCTTTTCAGTTGGTAGACTCGGCCCCCTTCCGTGAGTTTGTGCAATGTGCGGTTCCTCAGTGGCAGGTTCCCAAACGCCACTTTTTCTCACGGAAGGCTATTCCGGCTCTCTACCGGCATGTGGAAGGCAATGTCTTGGCCTCGCTGGACAGGGCGGTCAGCGGTAAGGTGCATATTACCGCTGACTCATGGTCCAGCAGGCATGGACAGGGACGTTACCTTTCTTTCACGGCCCATTGGGTCACTCTTTTGGCAGCTGGGAAGGATGCAGGACAAGGTGCAGTAGTGTTGGAGGTTGTCCCACCGCCACGCCTCCAAAATGCTACTACTGGTTGTGACACACCTCTCTCCTCCACCCCCTCCTCTTCTTCTTCCTCCATGGCCTCTTCCTGTGGTTTGTCCTATGAACCAGCGGTGCTCCGTAGCCGTTCACAGGGCTACGCAAGTACGCAGGCAAAAAGATGCCATGCCGTGCTTGCGCTGGTGTGTTTGGGGGACAGAAGCCACACTGGGGCAGAGGTCCTGTCTGCTCTGCAGGGCCAGGCCGAGAAGTGGTTGACGCCACGCCAGCTTAAGCCAGGAATGGTGGTTTGCGACAATGGCACCAACCTCCTCTCCGCCCTCCGACAGGGACAACTGACCCATGTGCCCTGTGTGGCTCACGTCCTTAACCTGGTGGTGCAGCGGTTCTTGGGCAGGTACCCGGGCTTACAGGATGTCCTGAGGCAGGCCAGGAAAGTCTGTGTGCATTTCCGCAGATCTTATAATGCCAGTGCTCGCCTGGCTGAGCTGCAAAAGGAGTTGAACCTGCCCAAGAACCGCCTTATATGTGACATGCCCACCAGGTGGAACTCAACGTTGGCCATGCTGCAGCGGCTGCACACGCAGCAGAGGGCCATCAATGAGTACCTGTGCGACTACGGCACCAGGACAGGGTCAGGGGAGCTTGTTTTTTTTTCTCCACGCCAGTGGGGCATGATCAGGGATGCATGCACTGTCCTGGCACCATTTGAGGAGGCCACGAGGATGGTGAGCAGTGACAGTGCATGCATCAGTGACACTGTACCTCTTGTCCACCTGTTGGAGCACACGCTGCGTGGAATAATGGACAGGGCACTTGAGGCAGAACAGAGGCAGGAAGAGGAGGACTTCCTTGCCTCTCAAGGCCCCCTTTACCCAGACAGTGTTCCTTCTGTCCCACCCATCGCACAGGAAGAGGAGGAGGAGGAGGAGGAGGATTGTGTCAGCATGGAGGTGGAGGCTGGCACTCAGCATCATCAGCAGCAGTCTTTTAGGGATGATTTACAGTCCCAAGAAACCAGTGGACTTGTACGTGGCTGGGAGGAGGTGGCTGCGGATCATGTCGTCCTTAGTGACCCAGAGGACTCCGGAGCGAATGCCTCAGCAAACCTATGCTGCATGGCCTCCCTGATCCTGCAAAGTCTGCGGAAGGATCCTCGTATTCTTCGGATCAAGGAGAGGGACCATTACTGGCTGGCCACTCTCCTTGATCCACGGTACAAGGGTAAGGTTGCGGACCTTATGTTACCGTCGCAGAGGGAGCAGAGGATGAGACAACTCCGGGAGGCCTTGCAGAAAGGTCTGTGCAACGCGTTCCCAGAGACTGGGAGGTTACAAACTCCTGGTCCTGGACAACGAGTTGCTGAGGCTTCGGCCAGTCAAAGAAGGAGCGGTGGGGAAGGTGGCCGTCTGACCGATGCGTTCAGACAATTCTTTAGTCCGCAGCCCCAAAGTATGATCGGTTCCAGCAACCATCGCCAGCGTCTGATAAACATGGTGCAGGAATATCTAGGGGCAAGGTCAGACTTGGACACCTTCCCCACCGAAAATCCTCTGGCTTACTGGGTCTTGAGGATGGATCACTGGCCAGAGCTTGCACAGTATGCAATTGAGCTACTGGCCTGTCCTGCATCCAGCGTTCTTTCGGAACGCACATTCAGTGCTGCTGGAGGATTTGTCACGGATCACAGGGTGCGCCTGTCCACCGACTCGGTTGATCGACTGACTTTCATCAAGATGAACCAGTCTTGGATCACCACCAGCTACCACACACCTGATGCTGATATAACAGACTAATTGATTTTAACATGTCACATCCCTTCAAGACTGATGCTGATGCTGAGTGCCTGTGCTGTTATGTTGACTGGCTATCCTCCTCCTCCGAGTCCTCAATGATACGATTGATGATGATAGCTTGGAAGATCATTTTTGTTTATGGGTGCCGCCACCAGTGGCTAAGGCCCAATTTTTCAGCCCCTGTTTTACAGGGGCGTGTAATTACAATTTTTTTAGCAATAATTTGCCATAGGGCTCATTGCTGTGCTCCAAATACAGTATCTGTGAGGGGTTGGAGTGTTGTGGCACCAGTGCCTAAGGCCCAATTTTTCAGCCCCTGTTTAACAGGGGCGTGTCATTACAATTTTTGAAGCAATACTTTGCAACAGGGCTCATTGCTGTGCTCCAAGTACAGTATCTGTGAGGGGTTGTAGTGTTGTGCCACCAGTGCCTAAGGCCCAATTTTTCAGCCCCTGTTCAACAGGGGCATGCAATTACAATTCTTGATCTAATAATTCACAGCAGGGTCCATTGCTGCACCCACCAAGAGTAACTCTGAGGGCTTACAGTCTTGTGGCAACGCCACCACCACCACCACCACCACCACGAAAGGCCCAATTTTTCAGCCCCTGTTCAAAAGGGGCATGTAATTACAATTCTTGATCTAATAATTCACAGCAGGGCCCATTGCTGCACCCACCAAGAGTAACTGTCAGGGCTTACAGTGTTGTGGCACCAGCACCACCATCAAAGCCCCAATTTTTACTACCACTGTTCAACAATTATATGTAATTAAAATTCCTGATATAATAGTTGACAGCAGGGCGTTCCAGCACCAACCAAGAGTAACTGAGTGCTTACAGTGTTGTGCCAACACCAACAACTAAGGGGCCTATTTCTGCAGAGTATATACGGCAGGTCCCTACTTTCAAACATCCAACTTACAAACGACTCCTACTTGCAAACGAAAGAAGACAACAGGAAGTGAGAGGAAATCTACCCCTAGAAAGGAAAATTCTCTCCTGTAAGAATAAATATGGGAGAAAGGGGTCTCATCTGTACTGATGCTTTATCAGCAATCCTTGTTTCAAGAAAAACACCACATTTCAAAAACAGTTGTCATTGGGACGGAAAGTGAGGTGAAATGTTCTGAACAGGGGCACAGACAGCAAAACAAATGTTACAGGGGTGATAACCCTTACCTATGTTTCCCAAAAAGTTTAAAAATAGATTTTTGGGCTGGAGCTACACTTCAACAATGTACCTGTTCAAAATTACAAACACATTCTACATAAGAACAAACCTACAGTCCCTGTCTTGTATGCACCGCCTGTATACGGCTGTTCAGAGTATATAGGGCCTTTTTTATTTTATGTGCGGGGTTCCCCTTAATATCCATACAAGACCCAAAGGGGCTGGTAATGGGCTGGGGTAGGGGGGGGGGTGTTGATGGGGTAGCTATGCCATTTTTCCTAAAGATTTTCATCCATATTACCGGGACCAGACATTGCATTAAAGCCGCAAGCAGTTTTAAATGACTTTTTTCCCTTTAGAAATGTTATTTTGTGCAGGGACAGTTCTAAACACGGGAAACACGTGGCACTTCACAGGCATACTTTAGACACCCCCCAGGTACGATATTTAAAGGAATATTTGACTTTTTTTTTTCACTTTATGCATCATTAAAATGACTGCTCCCGAAAAACGACCGTTTTTAAAACTTCTTTTTGCATTGATACATGTCCCCTGGTGCAGAACCCGGGTTCCCAAACCCTTTTTAGGACAATAACATGCATAATAGTTGTTATAATTAGCACTTTAGAATTCGAACGTTCGCATCCATTGTATTTAATAGGGTTCTAATGTTCGTTCGAACTTTCGGTCCGTTCGCGGGTTCTGGTGCGAACCGAACCCGGGGGTGTTCGGCTCATCACTAGTCAGGGATGGTTCTCCTGTTGAGAGTCCTGTAATCGATACAAAGCCTCAACGACCCATTCTTCTTTCTGACCACCACGATTGGGGAGGCATAGGGACTTCTAGACTCCCGGATCACACCAGTCTTCTTTAGTTCTACAAGTTGTTCCCTCAGATCCTCCAGATCTGCCAGGGGGACCCGCCTGACCCTCTCTCGGAAGGGCTTATCTTCTTGGAGGCGGATCCGATGGGTGGCACTTCTTGCACACCCCACATCGAATTCATCTTCGGAAAAGATCTTCTCCCACCTGGTCAGCTGGGCCTTGGCTCTTTCTTTCCAAGCCCTGGGTAGGTTCGGGTTTTCCACGGACAGTTTCTCCCAAACATCTCCTCCGTCACCCGTCCCCTTGACTTTGGACCAAGTGACCGGGGCAGCAGGGCTCACCTGACCAAGCAACACTCTGGCAGGGATCTCCATGGGTCCTCCCGTAGTGTTCCTAACACTCACCGGAACTCTGCCATGGGCCTTCTTCAGGGCCTTGAACGGAATCACTTCTGGTATCACTTCCAGGCCTGAGGACTCTTCCCTTGGGTCTGATTCCAGCATGACAAAGGGGCCAGGTTGTTCCCACGAAAGCTTCACAGTGGCCCTAAGACAGGTTACTTCTCCGGGCTGTAGCACTACTCCTTCTCTGCCAAGTCTCCACACCTTCCCTATCCCCTCTCCCGGGGTCTTCTGCTCTAAGACCAGTCGTTGGTAGGCCGTCTTTAGCATGGGATGGATTTTGGTGGCTGAATGGTTTCTCTCTTTCACTAGAGGGGTCAGGAGTCTCCTGACTAGATCCGTGTTTGTCCCAATGATCAGGGAAATCTTGCTGGCTCCAGGCGGCCGGGGACACACAACTGCCAGGGTGTCAAACACTTCAGCCTTCCCAGCCACGGATGGGTCGAAAGTCATCTTTATGGGCAGGTACCCATCATAAGGGAAACTCTGGGTTCCAAGTCCCCATATCTCCAGCTCTTCTATCTTCTGGATAGGCAGATGACTCAAGTGCCTATCATAGAAGTCCCGGTATAGTAAAGTCACCTGTGCTCCGGTGTCCAAAAGAGCTTTAGTATAGACTCCTTCCACTTGAATGGGCACAGTAGGAGACGGGCCCACCAGTTCCTTTGGGTATGGCCGGACTGGGGTCACCTCTTTTTTTTTGCTTTCGACCCTTGCCCTGCTCCTTTTGGACTTTAATTTTTCCTGAGCCTGGCATGCATTGACTTTCTCCCTCTCAATGGGGGCACAAACCCGCTGAGGGATGTTATTGTTCCTTTTAGGTGGATGTTCCTTCTTTGGGGTGCTGTACTTCCACTGAGGGGTCTTGCCCCCTCCCTCTGGGGTACATCTTGGTGGGGGTGTGCTATACCTCCTCCTAGGAGTTTTGTCTCCTCCATTCTTGGCCTTTTTTTTTAGTTTGGAGCGCACTGAAGATGATGGGCACCCGGTTGACTCCTTCACCGGGGCCCTTTGGAGTTTCCCGCCGGCTTGCAATTATCTGTTCTCTTCTTCTTTGGGCTGGAGCATACGTTTGCAAAGTGGCCACTCCCTCCGCAGTTATAGCAAATCACCTCTTCTCGGTCCTGTAGGGAGGCCGGTGCTGAGGTGTTCGGGAACAACTCCTTTCTTGGGCTTGGTTTCTCTCGTCTTCTCTGATCTTTCTCCATCAAAGAGGTCAGCATCTCCAACACTTGGGCCATTTGCGATTTCAGAGTGTCAACCTCCGCTTCTCTTTCTGGGCTCTTGACCGAATGTACCAACACTGGTACAGGTGTGACATTCGCCTTGGCCACCTGCTGATCTTCCTCCAGCGCCTCTTCGTCCCTAATAATTTTTATTAGATCAGAGTAGGTTAGTGACATTCCTCCTCCTGAGGTTTTCAGGTGCAGCCAGACCGGGTCTGAGCGCCGCGCTCCCCTCATGATCTGCTTCATGCGTGCTTCATCTGCATCTTTGGGCAGCATTCCCTTCTTCAGTACAATCTTGCATAACTGCCTGTTCAGCCTTCTAACATATTCTGACAGTTTCTCATTTGGCTGCTGGAGAGTGTGTTCAATTTGATAAATCATCTCTGACACCTTCTCCAGCTGACCAAACTCTTCCTGCAGCATGGCCAGGCAATCTTGAGCTGTACAGTTTTCATTTCCAAACCGGAAGCTCTTCACCGATTCTGCCGCGGCACCTTTCAGACTTTCTAAGACTCGCTGTCTCTTCTGTGCCTCAGGCACCTCCCATGCTTCTACTGCCTGCAATGCCTGTTCCACCCAAGTGTCAAAATCTTCCTCCCCCGCAGGGACGGGGAGCTTCCCTGAGAAGGTGCTAAGCTTCTGGTAACCGGCCTCCACATGCACCGTACTGCTTTTCTGGCACTTAATTACAAGGTCTCCTAGAGCATTCAACAATTCAGGCCCTATAGCGGCCAGCGGTGATCCCGGGCTTAATAGTTCCTTAAGCTTTTCTGCTTTAGGGGATAGTGGTGGAGATAATTGTGGGAGTGATGGCTTTGGTGTCTGAAACCATTCTTCCTTCACTGGCAGCGTATGTATCAAGTGATAGATCTGATTATCTATGGCTTGTATACTCTGACTTTTAAAATGCTCTGGGATTTCGTTTTTCCATTCTACCAGTGCGTATGTAAACGAGATCACTGGATCTGGCCTAAAATCCATCACCCATGCTTTGTGGCTCGGAGACAGTAACAATACGAGCTGTTTTATCTCCTCTTCCTTCAATCTTTCCCCCGGGAGTACAATGACTACCGCCGCGGTTGGATCGGCGCCAATCGCTGCGCACCACTGTGACATTGCCAGCGGGTCCATGCTGGTACTTCTGACCGGCTTGATTGCAGCGTGCAACGTACAAGGATCCCGGACTCGAGCCCCCACGTGTAGCGCTACCCCCAGTTAAGAGAGCCGCTGATATTGATTTGGGCCCTGTAGTGCACTGCTGTCAACCCCTGGCAATCGGCTCTAACCTCCCGTGGCACAGCTGGTGATAGAGGGATAGGACCGCGTGACCGCAACTGTTGGTGACGCAGTCCTATAACAAACATACACAGAATATACTTTAAAACTCCTATTAAAGTAAGCGGAACTGACACCAAATGTACTTTACCCAGATATTTTACTGAGGCTAATGGGCAAGTAATAAACAACAGTATAACAAGTTGCAGATCCCTGCAATAAACAGTAATAAAGATAAACAGAGTAATCAGAATAATTAAGTATTGCTATGCAACTCTAGCGCTGCCCTTTTACAGCTACTTCCCCTCATGGGTAGACTAACACCCAGCAATGTCTACCTATGCAGTCAGGCCTGACTGATCTAAATGGAAGTTCAGTGAAACAATATTTGCTAGCAATCTCTCGGTGGTGCACTTGAAGAACAACTTTGTAATCCCAACGAATAGTAAAGATAAAGTATCTGTCTTTAAACAGCTCTCACCACCTGGACAAGTCCAAGTCCCTTTCCTCCATCGATTCGTCTAGGAACAGGAATCCACCGACATCCAAGTCTTCAATCCTTCTGGTGTACTGCAGCAAGGAGGATTAGATGTCTCTAAGGCTCTGCTAGGCTGGCAGAGGGCTCTTTGGAAAGGAGCACACGGCCCAGGCTTCAGGCCTTGTGCACACAGCAGTTCAGCACAGACATCCTCTTGCTAGGAGAGGGGTGTCCAAAGAGGCCGACCAAAACTCTGCCTCCCCTTTATAAAGTCTGCCCCAGCAGTCTCTGTTCTGGAGCAATGCACCCTGGGTGCTGCAAGATGTACTGGGAGATGTAGTCTCTCTCTCCTCTGCTTTCACTTCCATAATGTCTCTTTACTTCCTCCCGACTCACCTCTCACCTGGAACTTCTTGTCTCTCTGCATTAAAGGGGAACACCCCGCTACACTACAATCCCCACATAACCCCCTACTGTCATTTATTAGACACCCAGCTTTTTATCCTACATGGACGTTTCCCTCTTCCTTTACAGCCTGGACTACCAAAAATCTGACATGCTTATGTAGCGGGTATTTGAATTCATGTGAGGACTCTGGTGGTGTGAGGTTCCTTGGGGTCCCTGGGTGGCACTGTTGCCCGGGCTGAAGCTGAACTCACACCGCAAACTGTGCCTTTTTGTCCTCCCCTGACCTTGGGGTAGAGAGTCGGAGGACACGGCCGCACCCAGGCACCTTCAGCTTGGGTGCTGGCGTTCTGGGGTTCCGGGCCTAGGCGCCCTTGGCCTAGCCGGAGCGGAGATGGAGTCCATCTCAGGCACCTTTAGCCTGGGGTGAGGTACTATGGCGGATGCCTGGGGCTCAGTACCTTTGACTGAGTTCCGCGAGGGTGGAGGAATCCGAGGGGGCCCTAACTCCTTGGGTGCCCGTGTCTGAGTTTGTGAGGACTGGTGCGTAGTAACTTCTCCGAAGAGTCCGGCGCAGCATCGCTGGTGATGGAGAGGCCTCCACTTCTCCCTTGGACGGATTTCTTCCTCTGACAGGGGCAAAGTGAGCGAAGGTAATTCATATTCTATATTACCTAGTCAGTGGCAGTGACTATTCACCACTGGTGACAGCACAGTGGGCAGCAGCAAGAAGGGAAAGGATTTTGCCTCGATCTGTCCCCATTTTCCAAAGGAGAAAGATTGTTTTATTGCTTGGCAAGGAGAATAAAACTGAGTTGTACCTATTCTCTGTGTGGAACTTGGGTTACTAAGCAAAGGAGTCAGGGACGAAGGACTGGACTTGACTCTAGGACACCTACACAAAAGCCCAATCTTCTGGCCTTCACCTCTCAGCTACAGGAGGACATGGGCCGTGGTGTGTATCATCTCTCTCCCAGGTACCCATAGACAACAGCCATATAACCGATAAAGCAAGGGAGAGGGGTGAGGCCGCTACACTTATATGATATAACCTCCATCAATAACATCCTGACATTTCCTGATCTATGCGACATTCATGGTTTACCCAGTAAAGAAATTTTCCGGTACCTACAGATTAAAAACTTTTATACACCGGTTATTGAATCGGGTTCCATACTTAATCAACTATCACAGTTTGAAAGGATCTGTAAATGCGATCCACACACTAGAGGTCTGATCTCACTACTCTATAAACATCTCAATTCCCCCCTCACAGACACTCCACCCTTATATGTCACCAAATGGTCTCAGGATTTTGATAAGACATTTAGTACGAAAGATTGGGACAATATCTGGTCGACCATTATGCGCTCATACACAAATTGTTATGCTCTTGAAACAAATTTCAAGGTCTTATCACGCTGGTATCTGATACCAGCAAGGTTAGCTAAATTCTCGCCTACTTGTCCAAATATTTGCTTTTGTGGCTGTGCGACTGTAGGTAATTATCTCCACATCTGGTGGGAATGTCCAATTGCCCAAAATTTTTGGAACAAAATATTCGGTATGGCTTCCACTGCTCTAGAAAACTTGATTAAGCCAGACCCAGTCGTAGCATTATTGAATCTTAAACCCCCTGAACTTACCCACAATCAATTCCAACTATTATTATATCTGACAACCTCAGCTAAACAAACTATAGCTAAGGCATGGAAATCTCAGACATTGGTTGTGACTGAAGCTAAACACCGAATGAACAGAGCCCTCATTTTCCACAAAATGTCAGCTATTGAGAATAATAATGTGAAATAATTAAAAAAAATTGGCAACCATGGGTTAAACATTTCCTACCATCCGATTTTGACCAATCTCTTTTGCTGCCCTGCTAATCCAATTAATTTTTTTTTTTTATTCTCTTCCTTTCTATCAAATGTTGCTAGTCTTAGTTAGCATTTCTTGGGGCTGGATCATCCCTGGGAGGGAACCTCTTCTTTTCCTTTCTTATCTCTTCACTTCTTTCCTTTCTCAATCTCTTCTTTTCTTTCTTCCTATCTCAACATTCTTCTTTTTTTTTCTCTTTTCTTTTCTTTTCATTATTGCCCAGTATGTGATTTTGGGATTTATATTTTCTTCAAATTACTAATACATATACTCTAGAGTTTGGAATAATAACCTGAGAAAATCCTCTATCCATTTAATACACTGTTTTTCTTCTGTTGTTCCTTCATAGGATTGGTTTTGACATTTATAAGTGACTTTAATAGGCTTCTAACTACATTACTTATATGTTAGGATAACGTATTCATCCTTTCAGGACTCTAGCTTACCTATACCTTAGTTAATTCATTTATTTCCCTTTTTTAACATGTGCCCCCTCCCATCCACAGTTTGACCCCATTAGGGGTGGATGGGAGGTCCGGAGGCACTTTCTACCTGATGTAAGGTATCGTTTTTTTTTTTCTTTATTTTATGAGTCCGATATACATGACATTTGTTATTACGATCTATTTTCTTATCTTTATTATTTCAAGGATAAAAATTATCTTTTCTTTTTTCTTTTTTTTTTGAGCATCAAACTCTACAAACATATATCCCACTCTCGCATCATCTGTATTGTACCTGTGATATGTATTCTTGTTAAAATACTTAATAAAAAACTATTGAACGAGAGAGAGAGAGATAGAGAGATAGATAGATAGATAGATAGATAGATAGAGAGATAGATAGATAGATAGAGAGAGAGAGAGAGAGATAGATAGGTAGAGAGATAGATAGAGAGATAGCTAGAGAGAGAGATTGACAGAGAGATATATATAGATAGATAGACAGAGAGATTGACAGATAGATAGATAGATAGATAGAGAGATAGAGAGATAGATAGATAGATAGATAGATAGATAGATAGATAGATAGATAGATAGATAGATAGATAGATAGATAGATAGATAGATAAAGAATAACTCAAGGCTCATGTGCAGTGATGTCATCATGAAAGGAGTGACATCACCATGGGTTCGGAAATAGATTAGGTGTAATATCACTTTAAAAAAAAAAAGTAAAAGTGACTGAATTACCAAATAGAAAAAAGAAATTCCATGAGTGTCTCATTTCTATGATGAAAGACATGACAGTAATGTAATGTTAGTGATGTGGATTTATGTTGGTACCCTGTAATGGGACGAGGAGGGGATTAATAATACCGTTCTCTCCGCACCATGTGTACTGCCTGGCAATCATTCAGCTTACTCTAGCTGAAAAATAAGAGTCTTTCTGTACTATTGCAGCCCATGTTAATTACTGTCATTGTCTCATCAGAGGTCTGTGTACAATGACAGATACAGATGACTGAGACACTGAATCCCTCTGTCAAGGACATCAGCTGATGAGAAGACTCATATGATATCTGATACAATCATTACTGCTTTACTTCCTTCTTGATAGATAGATAGATAGAAAAAAACAGATATCTAGATTAAAATATATTTTAAAAAAAGAGTTGCATTATAAAACAGTGATAATTAAAACATATAAATCAAAATGAATCCAAGTGTAAATTCGAAAGCCGCGGAACACCCTTTAAAAGTCTATGGGAGAAATCAAAAGTGCTCATTTTAAAGGTTAATATGCAAGTTATTGTCATAAAAAGGTGTTTGGGGACCCGAGTCCTGCCCCAGGGGACATGTATCAATGCAAAAAAAGATTAAAAAATGTCAGTTTTTTTCGGGAGCAGTGATTTTAATAATGCTTAAAGTGAAACAATAAAAGTGAAATATTCCTTTAAATTTTGTACCTGGGGGGGGGGGGGGGGGGTGTCTATAGTATGCCTGTAAAGTAGCGCATGTTTCCCGTTTTTAGAACACAAAATGTAATTTCTAAAGCAAAAACAAGTCATTTAAAACTGCTTGCGGCTATAATGAATTGTCGGGTCCTGGCAATACAGATAAAAGTCATTGAAAAAAAACGGCATGGGTCCAGTCCATTAACAGGCCCTTTGAGTCAGGTATGAATATTAAGGGGAACCCCGAACCAAAATAAAAAAAAAATGCGTGGAGGTCCCCCGAAATTTCATACCTGACCCTTCAGGTCTGGTATGGATATTAAGTGGAACCCTGCGCCAAATTTTTTTAAAAAATGGCGTAGGGTACCCCCTCAAAATCCATACCAGACCCTTCAGGTCTGGTATGGATTTTAAGGGGAACCCGCACCAAAATGTAAAAAAAAATGGTGTGGGGTTCCCCCCAAAAATCCATACCAGACCCTTATCCGAGCACGCAACCTGGCAGGCCACAGGAAAAGAGGGGGGACAAGAAAGCACCCCCCCTCCTGAACCGTACCAGGCCACATGCCCTCAACATGGGGATGATATCCCCATGTTGATGGGGACAAGGGCCTCATCCCCACAACCCTTGCCCGGTGGTTGTGGGGGTCTGCAGGCGGGGGGCTTATCGGAATCTGGAAGCCCCCTTTAACAAAGGGGACCTCGATATCCCGCCCCCCCTATGTGAATTGGTAACGGGGTACATTGTACCCCTACCATTTCACCCAAAAAAGTGTAAAAAATGGTAAAAAAAACACACACACACAGCTTGGGACAAGTCCTTTAATAAAAAAGCAAAAAAAAATTCCAGCGATGTAATCCTTCTACGAACGATGATACGCGCCGCAACGATCTATTCCGCCTCCATGGCAAGCGGCCCCCGAATGACACGAGAATCGCTTGACAGCTCTTATAAAGCCGAGGGCGGGGCCACACGTGACGTATTCTGGTGACCCCGCCCCCCTCTGACACAACAGGGTTTCCGTGGCGTCAAAGGGGGGCGTGGTCACCCGTACATGTCACTGGGTAACCCCTGCCGCAAACCCCCTTTGCATCAGAGGGGGGCGGGGTCACCCGTATATATCACTGGGTAATCCCGCGGCAAACCCCATTGCGTCAGAGGGGGGCGGGGTACGTCACGGGTGGCCCCACCCTCGGCTATATAAGAGCTGTCATTCGGGGGCCGCCTTCCATGGAGGCGGAATCGATCGTGGCGGCGTGTATCGTCGCTCGTAGAAGGATTACATCGCTGTAATTTTTTTTTGCTTTTTTATTAAAGGACTTTTTGGGGTGAAATGGAATGGGTACAATGTACCCCGTTACCAATTTACATGGGGGGGCGGGATCTGGAGGTCCCCTTTGTTAAAGGGGGCTTCCAGATTCCGATAAGCCCCCCGCCCGCAGACCCCCACAACCACCGGGCAAGAGTTGTGGGGATGAGGCCCTTGTCCCCATCAACATGGGGACATCCTCCCCATGTTGAGGGCATGTGGCCTGGTACGGTTCAGGAGGGGGGCGCTCTCTCACCCCCCCCTCTTTTCCTGCGGCCTGCCAGGTTGCATGCTCGGATAAGGGTCTGGTATAGATTTTTGGGGGGAACCCCACGCCAATTTTTTTTATTATTTTGGCGCGGGGTTCCCCTTTAAATCCATACCAGACCTGGAGGGTCTGGTATGGATTTTGAGGGGGGCCCCTACACAATTTCTTTTTAAATTTGGCGCAGGGTTCCCCTTAATATCCATACCAGACCGGGTATGAAATTTGGGGGGACACCCACGCATTTTTTTTTTGGTTTGGACACACATGCTGTTTTTTTTGTAATGACTTTTATCTGTATTGCCAGGACCCAACAATTCATTATAGCCGCGAGCAGTTTTAAATGACCTTTTTTGCTTTAGAAATTACATTTTGTGCAGGGACTGTTCTAAAAATTGGAAACATGCGCTACTTTACAGGCATACTATAGACACCCCCCAGGTATGAAATTTAAAGGAATATTTCACTTTTATTCTTTCACTTTAAGCATTATTAAAATCACTGCTCCTGAAAAAACGACAGTTTTTAAAACTTTTTTTGCATTGATACATGTCCCCTGGGGCAGAACCCGGGTCCCCAAACACTTTTTATGACAATAACTTGCATATTTACCTTTAAAATTAGCACTTTTGATTTTTCACGTTCGTATCCCATAGACTTTAATGGTGTTCGCGTGTTTGAACAAATTTTTTGCCTGTTCGCATGTTCTGCTGCAAACCGAACTGAGGGGTGTTCGGCTCATCCCTACTGTGTCGCTTTAACTGACGTTGCACCCAAACAAAAGTGATGTCCTTTTTTTCCCACAAATAGAGCTTTCTTTTGGTGGTATTTGATCACCTCTGCGGTTTTTATTTTTTGCGCTATAAACAAAAAAATAGCCACAATTTTGAAAAAAAGCAATATTTTTTTACTTTTTGCTATAATAAATATCAGCAAAAAATATATAAAAAACGAATTTCTTTCTCAGTTTAGGCCGATATGTAAACTTCTACATATTTTTGGTAAAAAAATCACAATAAGCGTATATTAATTGGTTTGGAAGTTATAGCGTCTACAAAATAGGGGATAGTTTTATGGTATTTTTATTATTATTATTTTTTTATTAGTAATGGCGGCGATCAGCGTTTTTTATTGTGACTGCGACATTATGGCGGACATATCGGACACTTTTGACACTATTTTGGGACCATTGTCATTTATACAGCGATCAGTGCTATAAAAATGCACTGATTACTGTGTAAATGACACTGGCAGGGAAGGGGTTAAGCACTAGGGAGCGATAAAGGGGTTAAGTGTGTTCTAGGGAGTGATTCTAACTGTGGGGGGGGATGGGCTACCAGTGACACGACAGTGATCACTGCTCCCGATGACAGGGAGCAGTAGATCAGTGTCCTGTCACTAGGCAGAGGAGGGAAATGCCTTGTTTACATAGGCATCTCCTTGTTCTGCAGCTCCGTGACACGATCACGGGACATCGAGTCCGCGGGTCCCGCAGGCACGGTCACGGAGCACGCGGTGGCACGCGCGCACCCGCATGGCGGCAAATTCAAAGCAACGTACCTGTACGTTGCTTTGCGCAGCCGTGCCATTCTGCCGACGTATATCGGCGTTAGCCAGTGGGCAAGTGGTTAAAGGAATTGGACATTTGTAATGTTTCACTTTAAGCATTTAAAAATCACTCCTCCTGACCGAATTAAATGTAAAAAATATTTTTGCATTGGCACATGTTCCCCACCCTTCCTTCCCCCATCCCCCATGCAATTTTTTTTTTTTGTTACAATCCCTTGCCTATTGGCCTATTAGCCCAGAAAATAGGCATTTTTAATTGATCAAACTTCAATAGGGTTTGGGACCCAAGCTTCTTTGAAATTTGCCAAACCCTGCTCAAACCAAACCAAGAATCTCGTCGAAAAAAAAAACCCGTTGTTTTTCTCAACGAGATTCTTGTCAAGCTTTCCTTGCACTGTGAATTCCAAATCTCGTTGTTGTAAAGTGCGGTGACGTACAACACGTACGACGGCAGTATAAAAGGGAAGTTCAAATCCAATGGTGCCACCCCTTGGGCTGCTTTTGCTGATCTTGTGTTAGCGTGTGTTAGTAAAAGTTTGGGGAGAGACGATTCGCGCTTTTCAATCTTTGTGCTTTCAGTTCGTTTTAGCGTGACAAATGTGCTATCTCCATTACGAACGCTAGTTTTACCAGAAGGAGCGCTCCCGTCTTATACTTGATTCTGAGCATGCGCGATTTTTTAAGACTCTGAAAAGCATACACACAACCGGTTTTCTCGTCGGGAAACAGGCCGACGAGAATCCCGCCGAGAAAAACGAGAATCCTGACGAGAAAATAGAGAGCAGGTTCTCTATTTTTCTCGCCGAGATTCCCAGCAGTTTTCTCGACAAGAAACCATACACGCGAACGATTTTCTCGACAAGAAAGCTCTCCCAGCTGTTTTCTTGACGTTTCTTGCCGAGAAAACCGGTCGTGTGTACGAGGCTTTACTATCTACCTATTATCTATCTGTCTATCAATCTGTCCATCTATCTCCCAGTCCATAGTGATGAATCTTTCTATCCATTTGTTTGCTTATACATTAATCTTCCATCTGAATGTGTAGTGATGTCATCACACCTTTTACAATGATATCATGGCTCATGAATCTTGAAAGTTAACATACAGTATACTGTATCACATAAACTATCTATCTATCTATCTATCTATCTATCTATCTATCTATCTATCTATCTATCTATCTATCTATCTTTCATTTAGATAAGCTCTTTCTCTCTGAAATCAATTCAGAGAAGGCAGACGAGCATGCAATAATGAAATGGCTCTTTTTTGATGCACTCCGTCTCTTCAGTCAGCATGGGGTTGATGATGATAACTAATTAGGCTGTTAATGCTTTTGCACAAGACAAGATCCTGATTCCCAGCCAACAAGCCTTGTCTTCTAAGGGTGCTTGACAACCTTACCATCAGCTTACCTTTGTAGCTGGAACACAAAAAGAGTGACTACTTCATTTCCACTTCATCCTCGAAATACTGTGTCTTCTTCAAGTTGAACATGAGTTAGTTATCTTCGGCGTGTGTATTTAATGTTTGCTCTGGGTGAAATAACCACAGAGAGCGATGATGTTTTTAAGCTGGCCATAGATGAATGGAAATATGGCCGGATCAGCAGGGACTGCTCAGTTTTTTCGATTAGCCCAGCTTTAGTCTTATGACTCTACCTTTAGCCTGGTGTGTCTATTCCGGATCTTCATAGTCTAGCTGGGCTTCTTAAAAGTTGGCTCTTGTAGTTTTGGGGTTTAGTCTTTGGTTCCCACTAGGGCTAAAGCTGGGCATACATGGATTGAAATTCGCTCGGTTTAGCAGGACTGGTTGATATTTGATCAATGTGTGACTTCTGTTCAACCACCCTGTCGGATAAAAGCCATTCAGGCAATAGACTGCAGTGCTGATTTTTGTATTTTGAAAGCGGGGAACTTTCCCCGCTGTCAGAATACAACAATGCAGCGGGAAGGATTCAAGGTGGATGGGGGAATCAGGTCAGTTTTTTGTCATTCAATCCGCGGGTTGGCCCACGTATGGCCAGTTTTAGACTGCATTAGGTTTGTGTGTTAAAGAAAATGTAAACCCTAATGTTGACCTTCTACTTGCTACCTTTTGAACTGTTAAATGTTCTATTGAAAGCACTTAGTTATATCTTTTTGATAAGTATAAAAAATACCTGGCATGCACAGGTTAAATTTAACAGAACTATAGTAAACCCAAGCCATACCATTCAAATAGACACAGGGCCCCCACCCCTAACCAAGGGACGAGAACGGGAGGATACCAACAGCATGCTCGCCACCCCCTCCCCTTCACATACCACACTAGGTTGTCATATAGACAAAATAAGGCTTCTGGTGGAGGCCGAGGAGTCAAATCCCCTGCGCGTCGTTCCCCTTTCCCTATCCCCCCCCCCCCTTCTTCCCCTTCTTCTACCCTCACATCCATACAACACCTTAGCTTAATTCTCCAGCACAAGTCCTAATATCTAATACCATCACGTTGTTCCTGATGGAACACTCCTTCAACTCAACAGAACAGCACTTAAACCTATACCCCACACAACCACATAATATATTAACCAAGCATAAGAACCCAACCCCATCCTAATCGACACTATAAGTTGAAATACACGTCACCCTTTATGAATCAATGGTGGAGGAGTTTCTTCTTTTTCATTTTTGTTTCATTCATGTTTCGATTTAGTATTGATACGTTATTAGGTATTAGGATGGAGAGAATATACCGTATGCTGCTTTTGTTCTACATGCATAAGTTCTATACTACAGATCTACACCAAATACTGTTTTGTATTTACGTATTGTTTACATGATGACATTGTAATCTGCTTTTATTTTCCTCAATAAAAACTTATTGGGGAAAAATAAATAAATAAATTAAAGTTAAAAAAAAAGAAAGAGAAACAGGTTACTATGATGGCATTAAAAAAAACTGTTGGCAGTTAATACTGCTTCAGAGTCTAACTAGGTGAATATAAAAGCTACTTATTGACACAGATGTGCAACCATTAAATGTATTTTGTTTTTATGTTTTCAATGCAAAAAAAATAAAAAATACCTATTAATCCTGCAAGAAATCCATTGAGTTTATAAATTCCTGTGCTTGTGCTACACTTATTAGCCCAATTGGTTATCAATCTCCCTTTGCCCTGTTCAAAGCTGTGGACTACAGAACACCTTCTCCCCATGTTATGAAGTAGAACTAAAAAAAACTGTACTCCTACCTTTTCCATAAGCTCAACCCTCACAGTTATTACCCTTTGTACCACTTGCCCCTCCTTTTTATATTGCATGCTCCTATGAGCAGAGTCCTCCTAATCCTCTATTGAATTGTATTGTACCTGAACCATCTATTGTTATTTTGTAAAAGCGCTGCGCAAATTGTTGCCGCTATAAAAATCCTGTATAAAATAATAATAATATTTATAAATATACTGTATATAAATATATATTATAAGTATACAGTATATGTAAATGTCACTTTATTGCGTAGCATTTTTTCCTTCCTTAGTTTTTCTGCTTTTATATGCTTCTCTGGATATTTTATAATCATTTTAAAGTAATCCTTATCTGTAATGTTTATAGTATGCTAATATCATTTTAGATAAAGATTTGTTTATATTATATTATGTTATATTATGTTGTTAGCCCTGAAAAGGTGGGACTTTCATAACCCCTGAAACACATCAGGGGACATTAACTAAAAATGGAGAGAGCAAAAGCGGATGCAGCTGTGCATAGTAGCCAATCAGCTTCTAACTTAACCACTTGCCGACCGCCGCACGCAGATGTACGTCGACAGAATGGCACGGACAGGCAAATGGGCGTATATATACGTCCCCTTTAATTTGCCGCTGTTTGGTCGCGCGCGCCGCCGGTGGCGCGCTCGCGACCGTGCCCGCGGGACCCGCGGACCCGATCGCCGCCGGTGTCCCGCGATCGGGTCACAGAGCTGAAGAACAGGGAGATGTTAGTGTAAACACAACATCTCCCCGTTCTGCCTAGTGACACTGTCACTTATCGTGTTCCCCGTCACCAGGAACAGCGATCAGTGACGTGTCACGGCAAGCCACGCCCCCTAACAGTTAGAAGCATTCCCTAGGTCACACTTAACCCCTTCAGCGCCCCCTTCAGGTTAACCCCTTCACTACCAGTGTAATTTTTACAGTAATCAGTGGCTTTTTATAGCACTGATTGCTGTAAAAATGACAATGGTCCCAAAATGGTGTCAAAAGTGTCCGATGTGTCCGCCATAATGTTGCAGTCACAATAAAAATCGCTGATCGCCGCCATTACTAGTACAAATTTTTTTTTCGATAAAAATGCCATAAAACTATCCCCTAATTTGTAGACGCTATAACTTTTGTGCAAACCAATCAATAAACGCTTATTGTGATTTTTTTTTGAAGAATACGTATCGGCTTAAACTGAGGAAAAAAAATGTTCTTTTAATATATTTTTTGGGGATATTTATTATAGCAAAAAGTAAAAAATATTGAATTTTTTTCAAAATTGTCGCTCTATTTTTGTTTATAGCGCAAAAAATAAAAACCGCAGAGGTGATCAAATACCACCAAAACAAAGGTCTATTTGGGGGAAAAAAAGGACGTCAATTTTGTTTGGGAGCCACGTTGCACGATCGCGCAATTGTCAGTTAAATCGGCGCAGTGCCGAATCGCAAAAAATGGCCTGGTCTTTGCTCCTTGCCTGCTCCGGGGCTTAAGTGGTTAAAGGGATTGTAAAGTCTCATGGTTTTTTCACCTTAATGCACTGTCCCTGATTTGGAGCAATGTCCCTCTGTCCCTTTTTCCTCCTCATTTCTCCCTCATTTTGGTCTGATCTATATAGTTGTATATAAAATGCACTTTATATCTAATAAAACGTGTTTCCCGGTGCTAAACCTTTCATCTGATTTCTAAATTGCTGCATTTGTAAATTCCAAAAGCCAATATAAAGGAATAGTAGCGTTAAAAAAAGCACTTGGGGGTTTAACCACTCTTGTTTTTTTGTTTGGTTATCCTTTAAGTGGGCGTGGCAAGGGGTGTGTCCTATGCCTGCATACTTTTGCTGATAGGTGTCCCTCATTCCCATCTCAAAAAGTTGAGACGCATGGAATAAGGCTTACCTATAGGTACTGTAAATATCTTTATAATTATAATTTAGGAAATATTTACTTTGTACTACGCCGATTATGTCATTGGCGCATGCACTGTTTTTTGCTGTCTGTGTCCTGCTAGGGAGATTTCCCTTCATTTTTTGGCCTAACTAGCCTCTCATTTCTAGACAGCTGTTGCTAGAACATGTGTCCTTATTGGAAGATTTCTCCTTACCTTTTATTCTTGTGACAACTAAGATTTCCACACCCTTTCTGTCTCAATGACAGTAGTCACCAGTACAAATAAAGAGGGTAAATCTCCCCAATGAGTACATAGACAGCAGTAAGAACTTGGCAGAGTATCCTTCCTCACTGTATACTCATACACTTTGGGACAAGTAGTGCCACCATTCTTGGCTTTCAGTGAGCACCCATAGTTGGCAGGCCTCAGGAATATTACATATTTCGACTTTGCAGAGTGGCCATTTTTGAACACACAGACTTTGTACAGAACATAATGCAAACGTGGGCATAACTTATTTATTACTTATATAGGTTGTTCACATTACACATATTGGTAGAGTGACTCCTCTTGTACTTCTTTCTTCTTCTTCCATCTTCTTCTTCCATCTTCTTCTTCTTTTTTCGTCTTCTTCCTCCTGTTACTTCTTCTTTTTCTTCCTTCTTCTTCTTTCTTCTTATTTGTTCTAATTTCTTCCTTCTTTATCTTCTCCTTTTTTCTTCTTTCCGAGCATAACCAATTGAGTTTTTCACGAAGGAGGGGTGCAGACCATTGGCGGCTGGTGGGTTCTTCTTTTGGGGAGGCGGCAAACAAACAACATCCTGCTACAGTGGCACGGCACTGAGACAGCACCCCCCCTCTGCACGAGCGGTCCGGCAGAGATGTGGTGTCCTCTCCTCCTTTGCATGAGTGCGGGCAGCGGCGGCTCCGGTATCCCCTCCTCAAGCTTCCTCCGCCGTGTGTCTCCTCTTCCGCCACAGCGCTAGGCATCCAATGGGATCTCCTGATGCTTTGGCCTCTCGACCTGCCTCCTGATTAGCGGGGAGGAACTAGTGTTAAAATTGGTGAAAATTCATTCGCTATCGTCACACAACTGGGTGGGCTTGGAGCGCAATGCTCTGCGCTCTGAGACCACCCTTTTTTGAAGCCAATAAGAGCGCATGGGTCTAATCAGGTGCTTTAAAAAAACACCCACCCTGCATTGGAATCCATGGTCCAGTGCCCTGATATGTAGATCAGGGCGCCGGATGCATGGATAGGGGAGGCGGTGCCCATGTGCCCTCTGTGGACAGGCCGCCACTGGTGCAGACTGTCTTTAAATGATCTTTAAATGGTATCGTCTCCAAAAACATTTTCTAGCCTTCTGTGGATGTCTGTGGAAGCCTGCACCCATCCTTCATCAAGAACTCAATGACAGCATGTTTCTTCTGCTTGGAACCCATTATTTACCTGCAATGAAAAAGAAGAAGAGTTATGATAGAGGAAAGTTTTATATGAACTATGTAAATTGTTAAAAAGTTATGCCCACTTTTGGTACAGCCCTCATATATACAATAGCACCATCAATTTACACATTACTTTACAAAATTGCATATTTACAAAATTTCAATGTGGAAGGTTAAGTCAATTTGGTCATTAGATCGAAAAACTCATGTATTAGTGGAAGTCCGCGTTAGCAGGCCTTGGGGGAAAACCCTTGTTTCCACTGTACATAGTGGCTGTTATTGGTGAAAAATGGAACACGGTCAGGTGGTTAAACGCAAATACAGTAAAACCTTGGATTGCGAGCATAATTTGTTCCAGAAGCATGCTTGTAATCCGAAGCACTTGTATATCAAAGCAAATTTCCCCATAAGAAATAATGGAAACTCAGATGATTCGTTCCACAACCATTTATTCATAAGTCCTTCAGTTTATAGTCCATATAAAAAGATTATAGGAATGTGACCAGTTTGTGTAACCATAAAATGTCCATCCACAAATGGAAGCCCCCCCCAAGGGGATTAGATGCAAAATCCAGCAGGAGCCACAGAGGATAAAAGAGAAGAGAGGCGCCTCTAAGTGTAGCAATATGTTGCTAAATGTTGTACCTTCATTAAATGTAACCACAATGCTACACTTAGAGGTGCCTCTTTTCTCTTTTATACATAGTTGTGATATGACGCCACTTGTATATCAAGTAAAAATTTATAAAAAAATGTAGCTTGTCTTGCAAAACACTCTCAAACCAAGTTACTCTCAAACCAAGGTTTTACTGTAACTTGAAATTCCATCTGTGGCCTTGTTTTTGGTATACATAGCACGGCCTACTTTGAGATACCTAATGACCTTGATGAATACTTGAAGATCAATAACAATTTTATGTCATCAAAAGATTGATACACTTTTTTTTTCCTCCTCCGGCATTGTGATACTAGAGGTTGAAAGTCAAAGCTTGCCTTGGCCTGTCCTGCCTTCTATAAACAGAATTCACGTATGCGGGCTGGTAAATAACTGATGAACTCACTTAGCTGTGATTATAGATTTTCTCAGAGCTTCTTTATACCACAATTTGTTTTTGATTCTTAATTCAAGGTTGTCTGGGGGTATGTTTGCCAACTTTTTTTTTTAACAGTAAGTGTGAAGCCAGCCAGCGGTTCAGTCAACCTTTATGCCAGGCAGACATGTGGTGGACATAACTCAAGTTGGTGGTTACAATATACTGTACATTACACGGCCTGTTCTGTTAATGATTTTCTTTTCTCGTTTTTACAGTTCATTGTGTTGTAAGAACTACATAGAACTTAAAGCTGAACTTCAGGCAGTGGCGGAACTACCAGGGTCGCAAAGGTTGCACTTGCAACCGGGCCCTGGCGTTCCGCCACTGTGGGGGGAGTCCAAGAGCCCAGACTGTGTCTCCACTGCATGGCTGCTGGCTGAAGTTGTAAGCAGAGAGCGTCTGTAACACTCTCTCTTATACTGCCCAGACCCAGTACTGACAGCCTGTCCGGCCGTCGGCCCCCCGCAGGGATGGGAGAGGAGAGAGAAAGCTGGATCTGCTCCTGCTTCTCCTCCCATTCTTCTCCTGTGTGTGCCTACAGCCCCACCCACACTCCAATCCCTGGCAGCGCTGTGCTCAGAAAGGGTATGAGTGGGTGGGTAAGAGCCAGCAGCTGGCAACTACATTGTGGAGGAATATGCCAACTGCCCAAGCCTCCTTCCTGTTGTGAGTGAGCTCACCATCCATAGTGACTGGACTGACCCCCCCTCTCTCTCCTACCTCTGAGTACACTAATGTAAGGGGTGATCTTTGGACTGTGAGTGGGGGCTTTGGTGAGCAGAGACCCCCTTACATCAGAGTTCCCCTTAAAACTAGAGTCTGCAGCATTCCCCCTTCCCAGAGCACCCCTTACATCAGAGTTTCCCTTTACATTAAAGTCCACAGAGCTCCCACTTACAGTGAAATTCTGTGGACTCTGATGTACGGGGGGCTCTGTGGACTCTGTAAGGGTGCTCTGTACACTCTCATGTAAGGGGGCTCTGCAGACTCTCATGTAAGGAGGGCTCTGCAGACTCTCATGTAAGGAGGGCTCTGCAGACTCTCATGTAAGGGGGGCTCTATGGACTCTAATGTAAGGGGGCTCTGCGGACTCTGATGTAAGGGGGAGCTCTGCGGGCTCTGATGTAAGGGGGAGCTCTGCGGGCTCTGATGTAAGGGGGAGCTCTGCGGGCTCTGATGTAAGAAGGACCCTGGGAACCCTGATTAAAGGGGAATGCTGGGAACTATGATGTAGGTGGGGGCTCTGGTTACCAAAGCCCCCCTTATATCAGAATTGCCCTTTACACCAGAGTCTGCAGTGTTTCCCCTTACATCAGAGTCCCCTACTTACATCACAGTTCTCAGTGTTCCTCCTTAAATCAGAGTCTGCAGAGTCCCCCCTTACAGTGTAAGGGAACTCTGCGAGTTCAGATGTAAAGGGGAACTCTGCGAGTTCAGATGTAAAGGGGAACTCTGCGAGTTCAGATGTAAAGGGGAACTCTGCGAGTTCAGATGTAAAGGGGAACTCTGCGAGTTCAGATGTAAAGGGGAACTCTGCGAGTTCAGATGTAAAGGGGAACTCTGCGAGTTCAGATGTAAAGGGGAACTCTGCGAGTTCAGATGTAAAGGGGAACTCTGTGGATTAAGATTTAAAGGGGAACTCTGTGGTTTCAAATGTAAAGGGGAACTCTGCAGTTTCAAATGTAAAGGGGAACTCTGTGGTTTCAAATGTAAAGGAGAACTCTGTGGTTTCAGATGTAAAGGAGAACTCTGTGGTTTCAGATGTAAAGGAGAACTCTGTGGTTTCAGATGTAAAGGAGAACTCTGTGGTTTCAGATGTAAAGGAGAACTCTGTGGTTTCAGATGTAAAAGGGAAATCTGCGAGTTCAGATGTAAAGGGGAACCCTGTACATTCAGATGTAAAGGAAGAACTCTGTGGACTCTGATATCACCCTGCACAAGGAGAGAGAGCAGCAGTGATTGGTCTTTATTACAGGAAGCCCCTACACAGAGGGAAAGTCTCACGCTGGATTACTATACAGATATGGAAGAAATACACAATGCAGATTCAGGGAAGAATACACATGACCTTTGTATTTGCTTATCCTGAAGTTCAGCTTTGGCATAGACCCAAAGTAAGAGATCATTTTTTGTTTGGTGTTAGTTTGGTATAGCCTTCTCACCACAACTTGTATGGTTTTAGTATAAATACTTGATTAATACTTGATTGTGTGTTTGTATCTGCTTGTTTTTATTCTCTACAGAGCATGTGTCAGATATAGAGAAAGAGGGCAGACCTTGCAGCCAGCAGACTGCTGTACTACATAATGTTGTCAGTCTCACACAGTAAACCTGCTTACAGGGGGAGGAACAAAAGGATAACTCATCCATGCGGTGCTTCTTCCAATCAGCATGCAGGGGATGTGCTCTGTACAGCTTAAATGCAGTGCAGGTGAAAGACTTGGCTGGTGCTCTCTGTTCTCTTGACAGTGATGACCGGAGCAGGAATAAAAATCAGACACAACTTTTCAACTTTTGCTACGCTATCCAAAAACAATGCTTTGGCTGAAGGTTTTGTTATTGACTTAAATCTTCTGACTCTAGTTTTAAATATTTCTTATTTAATCCCCCCAATAATGTCATATGGGGCCACGGCAGCCTGGGGGCACCTACAACATTATAAGCTCATAGTAAATTTACAGCATGGCCACCGTATGTACTGTCCATGCATGTCCATTAGCATTGTTGAAAAAGTTGCCTAGACTGTCATACACCATTACATTGAACAAGTTCTTCGGATGGCTAAAGCTCATTTAAATGTGTACAGAAGAACTGGACCAGATAATGAAATTCTTATTTTTCGTTCCTGGATTATGGGTAAGCCTCAAGGAGTGTGAGAAGTCTGAGAAAATCCATACATACTTGCTACACCATAGCCAAGAGTATGAATACGTATTGATTACCTTTCTAGGAGGTTTGGATTGTAATGGTCCATAAAGAAAAGAATAAGCAATGCTTTATGGCAAGAGCTGGCCAAACAAGAGAGTCAGCGTGTGCAGATTTTGCTTAATATAGTGGTAGTAAACCCTGGATTTGGAGTTTTATGTGCACCATTTAGGATAGTGGTCGGACCTCATGGACCACTAAACTCACAATTTTGACTCCCATGGACCACTAACATGAATATTTTACATGCCTTATACACACAATTCTCCGTCTTGACTGCCCCCCCCCCAGATCACACTACTGCCTTATACACACAATGCTCCGGGTCTCTGCCCCCCCCAGATCACACTACTGCCTTATACACACAATGCTCCGGCTCTCTGCCCCCCCAGATCACACTACTGCCTTATACACACAATGCTCCGGCTCCCTGCCCCCCCCCAGATCACACAACTGCCTTATACACACAATGCTCCGGCTCTCTGCCCCTCCAGATCACACTTCTGCCTTATACACACAATGCTCCGGCTCTCTGCCCCCCCCCCAGATCACACTACTGCCTTATACACACAATGCTCCGGCTCTCTGCCTCCCCCAGATCACACTACTGCCTTATACACACAATTCTCCGGCTCTCTGCCCCCCCCCCAGATCACACTACTGCCTTATACACACAATGCTCTGGCTCTCTGCCCCCCTGCACTCTGCATCACACTGCTGCCTTTCACAGACTCATCATTGGATCTCACCTCCTTATCCAGCCTTCTTATGTGCTCGAGCTCCATGTTCCCTCCCACAGTCTGTGATCAGCGCTGCTTTTGGTAGCCCCCTCCTTCTTCACCTCCCACTCTCTACACTACACACGGAGCCTCCCTCTGAGTTCACAGGAGTCAGAAACAGCAGAGGAGGCATCGGGTATCAATGGTATACATCCACCACAATGTTGATTTGCGGCAGAACCCCCAGGGACCACCAAAATTTTCTCGAGGACCATCAGTATGAGCCATACTAGCACATTATGCCTTTACCTTGCAGGGAGAACGTTTTTGTTTTTTTTCTTTACAAGTTTACTATGGCTTTAAAGGGTCAGTCCACCCAAAACTTAGAATGGTGGGCAGAGCGATGGAAATAATTCCTTTATACTCCTGTGGAGAATTGCACATGTAGAATTAATTTATGGTACAGATACAGCCTAAAATTACAGAGCTGTTTTTTGCAACCGTTATACAGTACAGCCATTTCAGTTAGTTGACCATTGTCAATACATATTATGAAAACAATGGTGTCCATGGGGTAAGACCTATGGTTTTCCTACACTGCACTGCTGATAGCCAACTAGGCAGATGGATGCAGTTTGGGGAAAAAAATGTCTTTATAATATAAAGCTGTGTCTGTACTGTATTGCTCTGTACACACGATCGGAATTTCCGATGGGATAAAATCTGATGGAATTTTCCGACGGAATTCCATTCAAGCTGTCTTGCATACACACTGTCAGACCAAATTCCGATCTTCAAGAATGCGGTGACGTACAACACTACGACGAGCCAAGAAAAATTAAGTTAAATGCTTCCGAGCATGTGTCGACTTGATCCTGAGCATGCGTGTTTTTTTCTCGTCAGAGTTCCACACAGACGATTGGAATTTCCGAAAAAATGAATAAAACATGTTCTATTTCTAAACTCCAACGGAAAAAAGTCAGATGGGGCCCACACACGGTCGGAATATCCGATGAAAAAATTCCGTCAGACTTTTTTCATCGGAACCCTTGTATGCTACCGCGCATGCGTTGAAGTCTTATCGAGCATGCGCGGGCTTACCTGGGACAGGTAAGCATACTCACGAACGGTTTTCTCGGCAGGAAAGACTCTGCCGAGAATCCCGACGAGAAAAATAGAGAGCAGGTTCTCTATTTTTCTCGTCGAGATTCCTGGGAGTTTTCCTGCTGAGAAAGCATGCACACAAACGGTTTTCTTGGCAAAAAGCTCTCCCAGCAGTTTTCTTGCCGAGAAAACCGGCCGTGTGTACGAGGCTTTAGCCTGTGGATCTATAAGCTGAGGTGTCCAGTTTATTTTGCCTATTAAAGTGGGGTTCTACCCGCCATTTTTTTTAAAGTCAGCAGCTACAAACACTGTAGCTGCTGACTTTTAATAAGGACACTTACCTGTCCTAGGCATTCGCAATGTCGCCCCCCCCCCCCCGAGGCCGATCCCTCGATCCTGGCGTTGCCATCCTCAGTAAGGGAAACAGGCAGTGGAGCCTTGCGGCTTCACTGCCTGTTTACTACTGCGCATGCGCAAGTCTCGCGGTGCTTTGTGAATGGGCGGCTGCTTTCTGGGATACACACAGTTCCCAGAAGGCAGCGTGCCCCATTCACCAGAAGACAACGCGAGGGGGATGCGAAAGAAGACCAGCCGCGGACTAGGAAGAGGCAGATTAGGAACATCTGCATAGCAACCGGCATTTCTGGTAAGTTAAAACATTTTTCTTTTTTTTTCAATTATTTTTTTTCAAATTTTTTGCAGGATTTTAGTGTATTTTTTTTTTTTTTTAGGGTGGAACTCCACTTTAAATTGAATATGCAGTTGGAAATGCTTGTAATATCGTGCATTTCGTGCGTTACACACTCCTGACTTCTGCACTCTGTGCTTTATATACCCCTGGCCCTTTCACTCATGCACTACACACTGCTGACCCCTGCACTCTCAGCATTGCACATTCCTGACCCCTGAGCTCATTATGTTACTTATTCTCTACCCCTTGTAACCTGGGGGACAGGTAGCAGGTACAAAAGCTCCCTGGGATGAGCAGGCACAGATACCAAGTCCATGGGATAAGTGAAAACACAGTGTTATTTATTGGTGCTATATACAAAGTCTAGTGACAGGTGCTGTACAGAGTGCAGAAAACAAACAGAACAAAAAATAGTTAAACAAAACCCTAGCCGTGTCTCGGCTCTAACTATACAGTATTTACAAGCCCTCACTACCAGGCTGAACAAGCCTACCGCTTGCCAGCTTCCACATCAACTGATTAACAGTTTTCACCAACCTTCTTACTCTCACAGACCAGCGTTGTCTGTGTGTCCCAGGCAGAGCAAAGGCTGTCTGTTCAGGTGAGCTTTTAATTGACCTGGGAGAGAGGACCAACACCTGGACTGGACCATGGATCAGAGATCCCTAAACGTATAAGAGAGGAGCCTGGGAGATGTATAAACCCCGATCAGGACTTTTCCTGTCTCTCTCAGGGACGCTCTGCTACACATCCTCCCCCCTTGTTTCAACCCCAGGGTTGGAACACCTGTGCCCAACAGGAGTGAACACGGGACAGGGCATCTACATTTCCCATCTCCACACCTGGCCTGTGTTTTACAGAAAAGGAATAATCCTGTAGAGCCAAAAACCACCGGTTCATCCGTCTATTAGTCTCCTTCTTTTGGGCCATCCATTTCAGGGGAGCATGGTCAGTTATTAATTTGAACTGGCGCCCTAACAAGTAGTACCTGAGCGCGTCCACAGCCCACTTTATGGCTAAACATTCATTTTCAATGACTGCATACTTTTTCTCATGGTCATTGAGCTTTCTACTTAGGTAGACCACAGGGTGTTCTTCTCCAATGTATACCTGTGATAGTACTGCCCCGAAAACAACATCAGACGCGTCTGTTTGAACCAAAAAGTCTTTGGAGAAATCGGGGGAGTACAATACTGGTTGTGCACAAAGAGCCTTCTTCAGGACTTGGAAAGATTCCTCGGCTACTGGGGACCATTTCACCATTACAGAGTCTTTCCCTTTCGTAAGGTCTGTCGGTGGGGCAGCTATAGTTGCAAAATTTGGGATAAACCTTCTATAATATCCCGCAATCCCAAGAAAGGCCCTGACCTGATTCTTGTTTGCAGGATGTGGCCACTCCTGGATGGCTTCTATTTTATTCACCTGGGGTTTTATGACACCACGGCCAATAGTGTAGCCCAAATACTTGGCTTCCTCTAGACAAATGGAACATTTTTGGGGATTTGCCGTAAAATCTTCTTTGAAGAGGGAATCAAGGACAGCCTGGACACGGGGCAAGTGAGACTCCCAGTCAGTGCTATGTACCACTATGTCATCTAGATAGGCTGCTGCATACTGTCGGTGGGGTCTTAGGGTCCTGTCCATGGCCCTCTGAAATGTCGCAGGGGCATTTTGCAAGTCAAAAGGCATCTTTTTATATTTAAAAGGAACCCTCCGGGGTCACAAATGCAGTCTTCTCTTTGGCGCTTACAGTCAGGGGTATTTGCCAATAGCCTTTTGTCAAGTCCAAAGTGGTCAGATAGCGAGCCTTGCCAAGTCGGTCTATAAGTTCATCTACCCTGGGCATTGGGTACGTGTCAAACTTTGTCACTGCATTAAGCTTCCTGAAGTCGTTACAGAATCTCCAAGTACCATCCGGTTTTGGGACTAACACGATGGGGCTAGACCAGTCACTATTGGACTCCTCAATGACATCTAGCTCCAACATTCTTTTAACTTCATCACTGATGTCCTTTCTCCTCGCTTCAGGAATTCGGTACGGTTTGAGCTTGACACGGACCCCAGGTTCAGTAACAATATCATGCTGAACTGCTGAAGTCGTGCCAGGTAACTGTGAAAATTTCTTTCTATTCCTTATCAGGAACGCTCTAGCTTCCCGTTTTTGGGAATATGACAGGGTGTCTGGAATCATGACCTCAGGGACCAGAGGGGACCCAGTACCCTTAGGCGTCCCCGGGAGGTAGCTCGCAGTTAACGCCAGTCTATCCTTCCTGGGCTTTAACAGGTTTATGTGGTAAATCTGTTCGGGCTTCCTTTTACCTGGTTGATAGACCTTGTAATTGACCTCCCCAACTCTTTCAATTACTTCAAAGGGACCCTGCCACTTAGCCAGGAACTTGCTCTCAACAGTGGGAACTAACACGAGGACCCTGTCACCAGGTGAGAAAACACGGAGTTGGGCCCCCCTGTTGTATATTCTCTGTTGGGCTGCTTGGGCCTGCAATAAGTGTTCTTTTACCACCGGCATGATTGCTGCAATCCTGTCCTGCATTTGAGCGATATGCTCAATGACACTTTTGTGGGGTGTTTGCTCCCCCTCCCAAGTTTCCTTGGCTATGTCTAAGAGTCCCCGAGGGTGTCTCCCATAAAGCAGCTCAAATGGCGAGTACCCCGTAGAGGACTGGGGAACTTCCCTGATGCGAACATCAAGTATGGTATCAGGAAGTCCCAGTTTTTCCCATCCTTGTCAACAACCTTTTTTAACATACTCTTTAATGTTTTATTGAAGCGTTCCACCAAGCCATCCGTTTGAGGATGGTACACCGAGGTTCGCAACTGCGTCACCTTAAATAACTTGCACAGCTCCCTAGTTATTCGTGACATGAATGGGGTGCCCTGGTCTGTAAGGACTTCTTTAGGGACGCCAACCCGACTGAACACCATAAACAGCTCTTTGGAACGGCCTCGGGGTAACGGGTAGCATAATCCATGATCACGAGGATATGCTGATGACCGTGGGAAGATTTGGGGAGCGGACCCACAAGGTCCATGGCAATCCTCTCAAAGGGCACTTCAATAATGGGCAAGGGCACTAAAGGATTTCGGAAGTGGGGCTGTGGGGCTGACATCTGACACACAGGACAGGATTGACAATAATTCGATATTTTTCTGTATCCCAGGCCAGTAAGACCTGCGCAACACCCTTTCAGTGGTTTTCTCAACCCCGAAATGGCCTCCTAGCAAGTGCCCATGGGCAAGTTCTAACACCAACCGTCTGTACGGCTTAGGGACTACCAACTGTTCAACCACTTCATCATTAGTTTTACATACACGATACAGTAAATCCTCATTGCTGCAGAAATATGGAAAACAGGGCCTGTCCCCTGGTTCGACAGGTACATCATTAATCACCATTACATTTTCCCAGGCCCTGGCAAGGGTATGGTCTTTTCTCTGCTTAGTACCAAAATTTCCCTTGTGCACATTAAGATCAGCAAACTCCAACGTAGGCTCAGATTCAGCAGACGGCTGTCCAGCTGTACTGGTTGTGGGGATTTCTTCAGGCTCCTCCAGCTCTCCTGCCATAACTGAGAAAGGATAACCCAGAGAGCCCTGAGAAGAGTCCCCTGAACCCACAATGTCAGTAGCAGCCAGGAGTTCTGGCTCTGCGACTGAGTCAGGTACTGCGACTGGGTCGGGACGATCCCACAGTTTCCAAAACTTAGGGAAGTCCCTACCAATGATAGCCTCATGCACCAAGTGGGGCACAAGTCGGACCGAATAGGTCACCGTACCTAAGCCCGTTTTAAACTGAACAGTGGCTATAGGATACTCCCGGGTATCCCCATGTACACAGAAACTTTTTTAGCATGAAAATTCACAGTTTCAACCATCTCAGCTGTAACCAAAGTAACTAGACTTCCAGAGTCTAGCAAGGCCGTAATAGGCTTATTATTAACAGTCATTTGACACATGTGTTTTCCCACATTTGGCACTGCAGCGCATGAAACAGCAGCAAATATAGACTGCCTTCTAATAGATAGATCACACTGCATTGGTTCATCTGTCAATGGACAGTTTGCTGCAACATGTCCCAGTTCTTGGCAACAAAAACACCTGATGTTTCCCCAGTTTAGTTTGCTGACAGGCAGTGGCTTCCCTTGTTTGGGCCGCCAAACTTCAGTCCTGGCACCAAAAATCCTCCCCCCTATTTCCTTGACAGTCTTACCGGTTGCCTGGGGAGACCGTGGCTTTGGGTGGAAAATCCGTGCGGCTGTAGGGGTGGTGACCAGGTTCTCTGCAGCAAAGTACCTCTCAACGAGCTCAACCAGGTTGTCTGCCGACTTGGGGTCTCCTTGACTCACCCACCTTTGCAGGGGAATTGGCAGTGACCTCAGGAATTGGTCCATGACCACACGCTCCAGTATTTTTGGCGCAGACAGGGACTCCGGCTGTAGCCATTTCCGCACCAGGTGGATTAGATCAAACATCTGCGATCTTGGGGGCCTCTCATCTTGGAAGAACCAGCTGTGGACCCGCTGAGCTCGAACAGCCAAGGTGACACCGAGTCGCGCCAGGATTTCCCACTTGACCTTCTCATAGTCTCCTGCTTCTGCTGACTCCAGATCATAGTAGGCCTTCTGCGATTCTCCAGAAAGCAAGGGGGCGATCAGTGGGTTTGAGGCCAACCTTCCCTCTCAGCGGTCCGTTCAAACGTTAATAGGAAGGCCTCTGGATCATCATCTGCAGTCATCTTAGAAAGAAAGCGACCCACATGGATGGCTGAGGGCTTGTCTCCAATATTATTCATTTTCACAGGTGACCCCTGTGCTAGCGTCTCCACAACCTCAGTAAGGGTTTTCCTATCTGCTTTTGCAGCAGTGGCAAGCTGTTCAAACAGCCTCTGCGATTGCTCCTGTACAGCACCAATCTGTTGGCACAGCACCTTGGTTTGCTCCTGTGCGATAGCGTTTGCTTGCTGCAGTGCAGCGTTAGTTTGCTGTTGTGCAGCGTTTGCTTGCTGTTGTGCAGCGTTGGATAACAGCATTTGTTTGAGGATTTCCTCCATGTTGTCACTTTAGGTACTGGCCTTTTAAATAGTAACTTACTACAGCTTGTCACAGTCTCCACTATATGTAACCTGGGGGACAGGTAGCAGGTACAAACGCTCCCTGGGATGAGCAGGCACAGATACCAAGTCCATGGGATAAGTGAAAACACAGTGTTATTTATTGGTGCTATATACAAAGTCTAGTGACAGGTGCTGTACAGAGTGCAGAAAACAAACAGAACAAAAAATAGTTAAACAAAACCCTAGCCGTGTCTCGGCTCTAACTATACGGTATATACAAGCCCTCACTACCAGGCTGAACAAGCCTACCGCTTGCCAGCTTCCACATCAACTGATTAACAGTTTTCACCAACCTTCTTGCTTTCACAGACCAGCATTGTCTGTGTGTCCCAGGCAGAGCAAAGGCTGTCTGTTCAGGTGAGCTTTTAATTGACCTGGGAGAGAGGACCAACACCTGGACTGGATCAGAGATCCCTAAACATATAAGAGAGGAGCCTGGGAGATGTATAAACCCCGAACAGGACTTTTCCTGTCTCTTTCAGGGACGCTCTGCCATAGTTGCCAACATTGCAAAAAAAAAATCCGTGACACTTTTTCGCATGTAGGCGGAGCCTTGGTATAATTAGGGGGTGGGGCATTCATTTGAAGGTGTGTTATACTTTAGGAGAAAAAAGTGGCGCACGAAGCGTGGGCGTGGTTTACGCGGGTAGTGGGAGTGGCTTAAATGAGCGTGGCTCAAAGGGGGTGTGGTTAAAGTCTGAGATGAATGAGGGATGAAGGGAGAAAGAAAGAGGGAGGGAAGGAAAGAGAAGGAAGGATGGAAGGACAGCAGGCCCAGATCCTACACCATAATAGTAATATGTGTATTCCAGAGTTTAACAATCAACAGATAAAGATAATCCAAACATCTGGTGTTAGCTCTTTAATCATCCCGGCACCATGGTTGTTAGGGTGTCAGGATGACTGAAGTGCATTATTTCTCTTATTACATTTTAATATAAAATGAAATCATTCAACTCACCAAAATGCCGAATCAGTGGAAGCCCCGAGTGTGTCACCTGCCACGTCGCCTGCCACCAGATGCCATCAGGTGTCCCCAGGGGAGTCCCTCCTTACATCAGGCGTCCCCAGAGGAGTCCCTCCTTACATCAGGCGTACCCAGCGGAGTCCTTCCTTACATCAGGTGTACCCAGAGGAGTCCCCCTTACATCAGGCGTCCCCAGCGGAGTCCCCCCTTACATCAGGCGTCCCCAGTGGAGTCCCCCCTTACATCAGGCGTCCCCAGTGGAGTCCCCCCTTACATCAAGTGTCCCCAGAGGAGTCCCTCCTTACATCAGGCGTCCCCAGCGGAGTCCCTCCTTACATCAGGCGTCCCCAGAGGAGTCCCTCCTTACATCAGGCGTCCCCAGAGGAGTCCCTCCTTACATCAGGTGTACCCAGCGGAGTCCTTCCTTACATCAGGTGTACCCAGAGGAGTCCCCCTTACATCAGGCGTCCCCAGCAGAGTCCCCCCTTACATCAGGCGTCCCCAGCGGAGTCCCCCCTTACATCAGGCGTCCCCAGTGGAGTCCCCCTTACATCAAGTGTCCCCAGCGGAGTCCCCCCTTACCTCAGGCGTCCCCAGCGGAGTCCCCCCTTACCTCAGGCGTCCCCAGCGGAGTCCCCCCTTACCTCAGGCGTCCCCAGCGGAGTCCCCCCTTACCTCAGGCGTCCCCAGCAGAGTCCCCCCTTACATCAGGCGTCCCCATCGGAGTCCCCCCTTACATCAGGCATCCCCAGCGGAGTCCCCCCTTACATCAGGCGTCCCCAGCGGAGTCCCCCCTTACCTCAGCTGTCCCCAGCGGAGTCCTCCCTTACCACAGGCGTTCCCAGCGGAGTCCCCCCTTACCACAGCCATCCCCAGCGGAGTCCCCCCTTAACCACAGGCGTCGCCTGTCTCGGCCGCCATTATTGTTTCCCTTCCCCGAAGGGGAACAAAATAGAGGCGGAGCCGACAGTGTGGCTGCAAAAAAAAAAAATTAAGCTGTGGCGCTGCCGACCCCCGCCCCTTTCCATTACAGACAGACCTGCAGCGGGCGGGGCGGGGCGGGGGGGTGGCCGGCCGGCCAGCCAAAACACAGATGTAATACAATAGAAGATAAAGCTGCTGCGGCGCCGCCCACCCCCGGGGAGGTGCGGGGTGTGGGCGGCGCCGCAGCGGCTTTATTTTCTATTGTACTACATCCGTGTTTTGGTCTTCTTGAACATGGCGAGACATTGTCTCCGCCAGCCGTGGACCTCTAGCGGCGGCGGCCTGCGGCGTCCAAATTCGGGGAAAACGGGAAAAATCGGATTGGCCGGGACATTGGCCGGGACAAAATAAATCCGGGAAAAGGGTTTGAATCCCGGGAACGTCCCGGCCAATCCGTGACTGTTGGCAACTATGCTCTGCTACACCCTGCACTCTGTGCTTTATCAAGGAGAAAGAAATAATAGCTATGGCGCAAAATTGAGAGTAAATTTATTTTGGGAGAGAGAGCAAAAAAGGAGCATGTATAGCTTCAAAACGCGTAACCATGCCCACTTTACTGGCCTCATCCACTGAGCTCAACCGAGTCTACCCGAGCCTGTCGAGTCCTTTGCGGAAGTCCTCCAGCAACATCCTGCTTGCCCCTCAGCGTGGATCTGTCCCCGCCACTCCTATCCTGCAGCTTCCTGGTGTAGTTCTGCCTAGCCTGGCTGCTCTCCCTTTTTGAACGCTGCTAAACCTGGCCGCTTCCCGGATGAACTCTGCAAAGTTTATAGACCAGTATGCCTACTTTTCATCTAATACAGTGAGTGCATAATTGTTATTTTTAAAGCTTTTATTATGTTAATAAATGGCTGCACTTAGATGGCGCCCTCTTTTTTTTTTTTTTTTGCATATACTGACCCCTGCACTGTGTGCATTACCTACTGCTGAAACCTGCACTCTGTACATTACTTACTCCTGACCTCTGTTCCCTGTGAATTATGCACTTCTGACCCCTGCACCCACTCCTGATCTCTGTGCATTCTACGCTCCTGACCCCTGCACTATCTGTGTTACCCACTCCTGACCCCTGCACTGTGTATGTTATACACTCTTGACACCTGCACTTTATGGTTAACAGTGGGCATGAGTCAGTGGGGGGGGGTCCCTGGATCCTAAAGTGGTGTTCCAGTGTTCTGCCGATATGGTTCCTCCTATCGATATGGTTCCCCCTTGACTGCGCAGGCGCAATCCAAGCCGACGGCAATCACTGAACCTGATCAGCTGTTTTCAGGTGTACCCGCCCCTCAGTTGTTATTGCAACAGGTCCAGGGCGACGTGGACCTCGCTGTAAGTGACCAGTCGGCCAAACGTCCTCGCTTCGCTCGCTCGGCCTCCTGGCTCTTTTTTTAACATGCTCCGAGTCCACAGGGATGGTAAGGAATGAGCCTGGATGTCAGAAGTGTAGCACCACCGCTATTCAGGACACCGTCAGTTATTGTAATTGAAATTCTAACCCGCCCCGAGCCGCGCATGCGCCATGTACACCTGAAGAACAGCTGATCAGGTTCGGAGATTTCCGTGGGCTCTGTCTGCGCCTACGCAGTCGAGGCTGGACCCTATCCGATAGGGGAACTAGCTCAACAAGACACCGGTCCAAAAACATAATTAAAAGCCAGCAGCTACACATACTGCAGCTGCTGGCTTTTAATAAATGGACACTTAACCTGTCCCGGAGTCCCTCAATGTCGGCACCGCAACTGAGGTTTCCATCAGCTGTCGGGTGCTGCCGCTGCCATTGCGAGTAAGGGAACCCAGCAGTGTAGCCTTTCGGCTTCACGCCGGAAACCCTACTGTGCATGCGCGAGGCCCCGCTCCTCTTTCCTATTGGCCCGACGGTCGGAGGAGGAGGAGGAGGAGGAGGAGCGAGCCCCACGGTGACGTCACAGGCCATGGCCCGGACTCCCAGAAGTGGGAAAGGATGCCTGTCAAAGACAGGTATCCTGTCCCCCCTCCCCCTGAAAGGTGCCAATTGTGGCACCGGAGGGGGGGGGGAGGGAATCAGATGAGCGGAACTCCGCTTTAAAATGAGAAATAATCACCCTGTTTTTGGATCTGTGATGTAAGTGAGATATGCAAATACCTTCTCTCTCCAAAACTAGGAAGAAATGTTTGAACTGGAGTTCCGATTTAAGCCAAGTGTTTCGTTTTGTTATGGCGGAGATAATAGTTATTGTTAGCAGAGGAAAAAACGAAAAAAGAGCTTTTCTGTTGTGTTGTACACAGCTAGTACGTCAATGACCTGCCTTTTCCAAATACAATATGTTTGGATAGGCGGCCCTCTTAAAACCAGTATTTAGTATTCATATATTTATGCGGCTCGTACAGCATCTTACCGCGGTGTAAAGTACAAATCAGGTTGGTAACATTTTGTTCAAGCACTTCAATTAGAGCGCAGTTAGTAACCACGGAGAGCTTGTTAGAAACAGTTTTCCACTGGTGCTTAAGCTGGACTCTTCAATTATCAAAACAGATGCTTGCCAAAAGCCACAAGACCAATTTAAAAGTAGAATTAGTTCATCAGTAACAACTGTTCTGAGACATCTACATGGATCAGCCTTCTGAGCTACATGGAGAGTCGACGGTGGAACTGAACACGCTTATGTCTTTATTCAGATCCGTCATACGGCAGCAGAGTGCATCTCGAAATATTGCATTTATTAAATTCATTACTGTTCTCTGCTTAGTCGGAGGCTGCCTTTTTAAAAAAAAAAAATAATAATCAGCTTTGTCCCAATTTGCAGTTACAAAGTAAAAGTCTCAAGACATTGATAATCTGTAGAACTTCTTTTCCTACCCTATAAAAATTGGGTCTGCTTGCGCTTAAAGGGAACTGATCACAAGAGATATGGCTGTATTGTCACAGCTTAAAGAAGTATTTTCAACCATTTTTACCCCAGAGGAACCCAGTGGCGGATGGTGAAATCGTTTTTGAGGGGGCGGCAAACAGAGTCCTTGCATCCAGGACGGACAGGAACAGCAGAGTAGTACCTCACCCTGGGACTAAAGGTGCCCAGGCTGGAACCGGAACAGAGAACACCCGCCCCTGGGCCTAGGGCGCCCAGGACGGACTGGAACCAGAACCCGGGGTAGGACCCCACCGACTAACCCCGAACAGGCAGCGTCTGCCCTTTTATCTCCTTTCCCAGCGTGCACAGCAGGTTAACCCCGCACCACCGTACGTTTGCCGAGAGGGGACACAAAAAGCACAGCCCTGTACTAGTGGTTCAACCCTAGCCTACTATGGCAGCGCCACCCGTAGGCCACATGGAACTGTACACCAATACTCTCTCTGTGGATAAAATGGTTGTAAACCCTGACAAATTAGGGTGTTTGGGCATACTACCTCCCAAACACTTCCCTTAAATTGAGGACCCCGCTACAGTAGCATAGTAACATAGTTAACGTATACCTCCATCAGGATAGTAGTTCCATTTCAGAATTTACATACATTTTATTCATGCTCAAAAAAGAGGAGAAAAAAAAAAACACTTTTTTATCTCTCCAAGTTTCCATCTCCATTTGGTCATGCATTTATTAACTCAATCTAGTCCAGTATTCCCAGTACGGTATTTGTCTCTGTCCCTCCCTCCCCTCACCAAACACGCAACTAGACAAAACAACAACAAATAAAAAATAGAGAAAAAAAAAAAAAGATCCCCCCCCCTTCCCACTCTGCAGCATCCCCCCTCTTCCTCCCCGGCCTCCTTCATCGAAAATATAATACTCCTCTATACTACTCCCATAAGCGTCTCCCCCTCCTTTGACCCAATAAAGAGATTCCATGCAGACCATGTTTTCCGATAGGTCTCTCTTTTCTGTCGTGCTGTCCATATCAGTTCTTCCATTTGATTCATTTCCTCTACTTTTTTAAGCCAGAGTCCTATTGATGGGGGTTTCCTTTGCTTCCAGGTGCCAGGTATACATGCTTTAGCCACATTCAAGAGATGGCATACTATCGTTTCTTTCTATCTCTTAACTGGCATTTTTGTTTCATGTAATACAAAGAAGACCGGGTCATCGGCACTTCCGCTATCCCCGGCAGGTTCCCTTGCTCGGCAGTAGCGGCCTCCTGTTCTCCTGCTCTCCACGGGTCCTCAGGGCGGCTTCGGCTTCCGTTTCCTCCCTCCCCCCTCGGCGGGCAATCGGGAGTCTTCTCTTTTCGGGCAATCAGAATATTCATTAGCTGTTGTAACACATCTGGGTGGGCTCCGGTCGCACTCTTCGCAACCTGAGCACATCCTATTTTGAAGCCTATTAGAGCCTCTGGCTCTAATCAGCTGCTTCAAAAAAAAAAATGGCCACTGTAATTCATGCGCCCGGTGCCCTGAAAGGGGCCGGACGCAAGAATAGGGGGTGGCTTCGGTGGCCATGGATAGATTCATGCTATGTATTAATCTATCCATTGCATATGGGGTGGCCTGGAGAGAGGGGGCGCCTAATGGATAATATTCTGGTCTAACGGCACCCATGCTAAAACCAGATGTAGCACCCCTCAAAATAGGTTGCTACTGTAGGTTGGTTAGGTATATTTTTAGTTATTTTAGCTCCTCTGTAATCAGTGGAGTAGTGTTTGATTGCTTTGGGCTGTTATGTGTTTCAACAGGTTTGATTGCTCCCCCCTGCCTTCTGGAGAATACTAGAATGTAGTGGGCGGGATGAAGCAAATCAACAGATGAATATTGATGTTGTCTCAGCCCAGCTAGCAAGCAATTGTGCTGCAAGTTTGAAAATGACTTGCTAAGCCAGTGTTTCTCAACCTTTTTTCAGTCAAGGCACCAGTGGCGGCTGGTGTGTTTTTTTTTTTTTTGGGGGGTGGCAAACAATGCACCCACAGCCTCCCACCCCACCGGTCAGTCACCAGCCCTGCACTTACCCCATCTAGGTTGCAGGCAGCTCTTCCTCCAGGCGACGTGTGGCGGCTTCCCCTGCGTCCCCTCCTCCTCTACATCATGGCGGCTTCCGCCGTGCGTCTCCGCTCTCCTCCTAGGCGGCCAATAGGATCGCTTCTCCTCTCAGGCAATCGGGTGACGGGACCCGCTCCTAAATGGGCTGGGAGGAGAATCAGGAGGACAAGAGCAAATATTAATTCACTATTGTTACACAACACCACAAAAAAGAGCTCACCCTTTTTTGAAGCCTTTTAGAGCCTCTGGCTCTAATCACGTGCTACAGTAAAAACAAAAAAAACCATTGGAATCCGTGCGTCTGGCACCCGCATGTAGATTAGGGGCCAGACGCATGGATAAGGGGGCTCCTGAGCCTCGTAATAACAGGCTGCTACTTCAAGGCACCCTTTAACCACTTCCCATCCCAGCCATAGTCATGTCAAAATTATTCTAATAGTTTTACACAATGCAGCAACATCCACAAATGTAAGACGTCCAACGTAAGAGGTGATTTATTCTTCCAAAGCAAATCAATTTTTCAAACTGGTACTGACTAGTATTCCAGTGTTTCTCTCCTCCCTCAGATTTTCTCCATCACTCAGCTAATGTGACCCCAACACTGATGGAGAGGGGCAGGGGAGGGTCAAACAAGGATGCTGTGCGGGTGACTAATATGCTCCCTATCAACTGATTATGCCATTGGTTATTAGAATGCCAGCAGCTAGAAGGTTGTGATGGGGCACAATGAAAACCTGTGGCTTTGTGTAACTCAAAGGCAGGCTTCATTCACATGCTGGTTTGTATACAATTTTTGGGCAATTTATAGGCATTTTGCCACAGCACCCCTGAAGAAACCTCAAGGCACCCCAGGGTGCCTGGGCAGCCTGATTGAAAAAGGCTGTGCTAAGCTATTGCTAGACTTTCCAGGCTTCACAAGTTTGTTGCACAATTGCAGCAAGTCTGCATTGCATGACTCCAGATCAACTTTCTTTGCAAACATTCTGCAAGTCTGCTGCAAGTTCTGGTTTAGTTATGTTGTGCAATAGTCATCCCACCACAGTGGTCACTGTGACTTGCAGAGCTCTTGCTGTAGACACATCTCTGCAACTTTGCTCTTGCTAGAGACTTGCCACGCAAATTTGTTACAAATTGGAAAAGTGTCAACTAGAACTTGTGCTTCAAGTACTCTGCAAGTGTACAACTTGTCAGGGAAAATGTGCAGCAAGTTTACAAGACTTAGAATTCAACACTGCCAAAATTTGTGGAAGTTATCCTTACTATCTGGGAGCCAATCCCTGAAGGAGGGTGCCCGGATGGTGACTGGGAGTGAGTATAAATAGTCTGAAGCTTGGAGCTTCCCTGTCTTGTCCAGGAGAGAAGTCTCTGTCTTGAAGGACTGCTGCCCTTCTGGGAAGCCCTGCTGAAAATTCTAACTATGCTCATCGAGGTCCCAGCTGTGGCAGAACTGGGGGATCTGTTCTGCTAAATATCTGTGAAGCCAAGTGAGGGATTTCACTGGGCAACCAGTCTGGGAGACCACAGAAAAAATTACTGTCTGATATTGGAGGGAGGCATCCAAGTATCCAGGGACATTGTGAGTTAGTGATGAGCCGAACACCCCCGGGTTTGGTTCGCACCAGAACCCGCGAACGGACCAAAAGTTCGCACGAACTTTAGAACCCTATTAAATACAATGGATGCGAACGTTCGAAATCTAAAGTGCTAATTATAACGACTATTATGCATGTTATTGTCCTAAAAAGGGTCTGGGAACCCGGGTTGTGCACCAGGGGACATGTATCAATACAAAAAGAAGTTTTAAAAACGGCCGTTTTTCTGGAGCAGTCATTTTAATGATGCATAAAGTGAAAAAAAAAAAGTCAAATATTCCTTTAAATATCGTACCTGGGGGGTGTCTAAAGTATGCCTGTGAAGTGCCACGTGTTTCCCGTGTTTAGAACTGTCTCTGCACAAAATTACATTTCTAAAGGAAAAAAAGCCATTTAAAACTGCAGCTTTAATGTAATGTCTGGTCCCGGTAATATACCCCAGCCCATTACCAGCCCCTTTGGGTCTTGTATGGATATTAAGGGGAACCCCGCACACAAAATAAAAAAGGCCCTATATACTCTGAACAGCCGTATACAGGCGGTGCATACAAGACAGGGACTGGAGGTTTGTTCTAATGTAGAATCTGTTTGTAATTTTGAACAGGTACATTGTTTAAGTGTAGCTCCAGCCAAAAAATCTATTTTTAAGCTTTTTGGAAAACATAGGGAAGGGTTATCACCCCTGTAACATTTGTTTTGCTGTCTGTGCAGTGTGCACCTGTTCAGAACAGTTCACCTCACTTTCCGTCCTAATGACAAATGTTTTTTGAAAATTTGGGGTTTTTATTGAAACAAGAATTGGTGATAAAGCATCAGTGGAGAGGAGACACTTTTTTTCTCATATTAACTCTTACAGGAGAGAATTTGCCTTCCTAGGGGTAGATTTCCTCTCACTTCCTGTTGTATCCTTCCGTTTGCAAGGAGGAGTCGTTTGTAAGTTGGATGTTTGAAAGTAGGGGCCTGCCGTATATACTCAGCTGAAATTCGCCCCTTACATGTTGGTGTTGCCACAACACTGTGAGCCCTCACAGTTACTCTTGGTGGGCGCATGAATGGGCCCTGCTGTGAATTATTAGATCAAGAATTGTAATTGCATGCCCCTGTTGAACAGGGGCTGAAAAATTGGGCCTTTGGTGGTGGTGGTGGTGGTGGTGGTGGTGTTGACACAACACTGTAAGGCCTCACAGTTAGTCTTGGTGGGCGCAGGAATAGGCCCTGCTGTGAATTATTAGATCAAGAATTGTAATTACATGCCCCTGTTAAACAGGGGCAGAAAAATTGGGCCTTAGCCACTGGTGCTGGTGCCATGACACTGCAACCACTCCCAGATACTCTAGTTGGAGTGCAGGAATGAGCCCTGCTGCAAAGCATTGCATAAAAAATTGTAATAACACACCCCTGTTAAACAGGGGCTGAAAAATTGGGCCTTAGCCACTGGTGGCGGCACCCAGAAACAAAAATGTTCTTCCAAGCTATCATCATCAATCGGATCATTGAGGAGGAGGAGGATAGTCAGTCAACATAACAGGACAGTCTCTCAGCATCAGCATCAGTCTTGAAGGGATGTGACATTTGAAAATAAATTAGTCTGTTATATCAGCTTCAGGTGTTTGGTAGCTGGTGGTGATCCAAGACTGGTTCATCTTTATGAAGGTCAGTCGATCAACGGAGTCGGTGGACAGGCGCACCCTGTGATCCGTGACAAATCCTCCAGCAGCACTGAATGTGCGTTCTGAAAGAACGCTGGATGCAGGACAGGCCAGTAGCTCAATTGCATACTGTGCAAGCTCTGGCCAGTGATCCATCCTCAAGACCCAGTAAGCCAGAGGATTTTCAGTGGGGAAGGTGTCCAAGTCTGACCTTGCCCCTAGGTATTCCTGCACCATGTATATCAGACGCTGGCGATGGTTGCTGGAACCGATCATACCTTGGGGCTGCGGACTAAAGAATTGTCTGAACGCTTCGGTCAGACGGCCACCTTCCCCACCGCTCCTTCTTTGACTGACCGAAGCCTCAGCAACTCGTTGTCCAGGACCAGGAGTTTGTAACCTGCCAGTCTCTGGGAACGCGTTGCACAGACCTTTCTGCAAGGCCTCCCGGAGTTGTCTCATCCTCTGCTCCCTCTGCGACGGTAAGATAAGGTCCGCAACCTTACCCTTGTACCGTGGATCAAGGAGAGTGGCCAGCCAGTAATGGTCCCTCTCCTTAATCCGAAGAATACGAGGATCCTTCCGCAGACTTTGCAGGATCAGGGAGGCCATGCAGCGTAGGTTAGCTGAGGCATTCAGTCCGGAGTCCTCTGGGTCACTAAGGATGACATGATCCGCAGCCACCTCCTCCCAGCCACGTACAAGTCCACTGGTTTCTTGGGACTGTAAATCATTCCTAAAAGACTGCTGCTGATTATGCTGAGTGCCAGGCTCCACCTCCATGCTGACACAATCCTCCTCCTCCTCCTCTTCTTCCTGTGCGATGGGTGGGACAGAAGGAACACTGTCTGGGTAAAGGGGGCCTTGAGAGGCAAGGAAGTCCTCCTCTTCCTGCCTCTGTTCTGCCTCAAGTGCCCTGTCCATTATTCCACGCAGCGTATGTTCCAACAGGTGGACAAGAGGTACAGTGTCACTGATGCATGCACTGTCACTGCTCACCATCCTCGTGGCCTTCTCAAATGGTGCCAGGACAGTGCATGCATCCCTGATCATGCCCCACTGGCGTGGTGAAAAAAACCCGAGCTCCCCTGACCCTGTCCTGGTGCCGTAGTCGCACAGGTACTCATTGATGGCCCTCTGCTGCGTGTGCAGCCACTGCAGCATGGCCAACGTTGAGTTCCACCTGGTTGGCATGTCACATATAAGGCGGTTCTTGGGCAGGTTCAACTCCTTTTGCAGCTCAGCCAGGCGAGCACTGGCATTATGAGATCTGCGGAAATGCACACAGACTTTCCTGGCCTGCCTCAGGACATCCTGTAAGCCCGGGTACCTGCTCAAGAACCGCTGCACCACCAGGTTAAGGACGTGAGCCACACAGGGCACATGGGTCAGTTGTCCCTGTCGGAGAGCGGAGAGGTGGTTGGTGCCATTGTCGCAAACTACCATTCCTGGCTTAAGCTGGCGTGGCGTAAACCACCTCTCGGCCTGCCCCTGCAGAGCAGACAGAACCTCTGCCCCAGTGTGGCTCCTGTCCCCCAAACACACCAGCGCAAGCACGGCATGGCATCTTTTTGCCTGCGTACTTGCGTAGCCCCTTGAACGCCTACGGAGCACCGCTGGTTCCGAGGACAAAGCACAGGAAGAGGCCACGGAGGAAGAAGAAGAGGAGGGGGTGGAGGACAGAGGTGTGTCACAACCAGTAGTAGCATTTTGGAGGCGTGGCGGTGGAACAACCTCCAACACTACTGCACCTTGTCCTGCATCCTTCCCAGCTGCCAAAAGAGTGACCCAATGGGCCGTGAAAGAAAGGTAACGTCCCTGTCCATGCCTGCTGGACCATGAGTCAGCGGTAATATGCACCTTACCGCTGACCGCCCTGTCCAGCGAGGCCAAGACATTGCCTTCCACATGCCGGTAGAGAGCCGGAATAGCCTTCCGTGAGAAAAAGTGGCGTTTGGGAACCTGCCACTGAGGAACCGCACATTGCACAAACTCACGGAAGGGGGCCGAGTCTACCAACTGAAAAGGCAGCAGTTGAAGCGCTAGCAATTTAGCCAAGCTAGCATTCAACCTCTGGGCATGTGGATGGCTCTGAGTGAACTTCTTTCGACGGTCCAGCAGCTGGGGCAGGGAAATTTGCCTGCTAGAATCGGACGTTGGTGTACTGCTAGCAGAGTGCCCGCAAGTACTTGGCTGTGACACACCTAACTCTTCACCTTTATTCCTCTCAGAGCAGGTTTCAGAGAGGACTGAAGGTATAGTGGAGTTGGAGATCCCAGCTAATGCGGTGCAAGAAGAGGTCAGCTTTGTTCTTTGGTGTGGGTCTTTAAGGTAGGCTTGCCAACGAGCTGCATGGCAGGTCAACATATGTCTGGTCAAGCATGTGGTGCCCAAGCGGGTGATGTTTTGGCCACGCGATATACGCTTGAGACATATGTTGCAAACAGCAGCTGTGCGATCTAATGCACTCGACTCAAAAAAGGCCCACACCAAAGAACTTTTTGAATAACGGCAGAGGCAGCGTCCTGCACAGGCGGAGCTCTGCGGTGTGATTCCGTCGGTGTGCTGCCCTTACGCTGGCCCCCCGAGGGCATCCTGCCTCGTTGGAGATGTGCCTCCTCCTCATCCTCCTCCTCCTCCTCCTCCTCTCTCCTATTAGGCACCCACGTGGAGTCAGTGACCTCATCATCCCCTCCCTCCTCATCACTGGAGCCAATCTGGCAGTATGCTGCAGCTGCTGGAACATGACTGCCAGATTGGTGTCCTTCTTGAGCATCCCCTCTCTCTGCTCTCACGCTACTGCCTTCCTCTAGCTGGGTATCATCATCAGACCCTTCGAAACGCTGGGCATCCTCCTGGAGCATGTACCCAACACTGTGCTCAAACAGTTCGGGGGACTCCTCAGGAGGACATGGTTGGTCTAGGGAAGGAGTGACTGATGATGACATTGATACCAGGGAAGAGGACGCTTTGGCAGCTGCTTTGCCAGTACCCTGAGCCTGGGTGAGAGAGGATGAGGAGGATGAGGAGGGCTTGGTCATCCACTCTACCAAGTCTTCGGCATGATGCGGCTCAACACGTCCAGCTGCTGAAAAGGACAAGCGTGTCCCATGGCCATGTGCTGATGACAATGCACCGCGTCCACGACCAGCACTGTTGTCTCTAGACACAGAGCCTGCTTGCCCTCTTTTTTTGGCTCCTGACTGTCTGCCTCTCCTTGTTTGCCTTCCAGACATTCTAATGGCCTGCAGGGAAATGGGAAAAGCAGCAATACAGGCTAAGTTAAGGTGTAATATGGTCAGGAGGCACACTCCGCCCGCTGTAAGTGCCGCAAAATCCTGTTGGTGTAACACACCAGGAAAAAGCAGCAATATAGGCTAAGTTAAGGTGTAATATGGTCAGGAGGCACACTCCGCCCGCTGTAAGTGCCGCAAAATCCTGTTGGTGTAACACACCAGGAAAAAGCAGCAATACAGGCTAAGTTAAGGTGTAATATGGTCAGGAGGCACACTCCGTCCGCTGTAAGTGCCGCAAAATCCTGTTGGTGTAACACACCAGGAAAAAGCAGCAATACAGGCTAAGTTAAGGTGTAATATGGTCAGGAGGCACACTCCGCCCGCTGTAAGTGCCGCAAAATCCTGTTGGTGTAACACACCAGGAAAAAGCAGCAATACAGGCTAAGTTAAGGTGTAATATGGTCAGGAGGCACACTCCGCCCGCTGTAAGTGCCGCAAAATCCTGTTGGTGTAACACACCAGGAAAAAGCAGCAATACAGGCTAAGTTAAGGTGTAATATGGTCAGGAGGCACACTCCGCCCGCTGTAAGTGCCGCAAAATCCTGTTGGTGTAACACACCAGGAAAAAGCAGCAATACAGGCCAAGTTCAGGTGTAATATGGTCAGGAGGCACACTCCGCCCGCTGTAAGTGCCGCAAAATCCTGTTGGTGTAACACACCAGGAAAAAGCAGCAATACGGGCTAACTTCAGGTGTATAATGTGCAGGAGGCTTAGCAACAATGACACTGACACTGTCCCCTGCCTATCCTTCTCTCTCCCTGCACACAAGGTTTATCAAAGTATATGACACTGACACTCTCCCTGCCTATCCTTCTCTCTCCCTACACACAAGGTTTAGCAAAGAATATGACACTGACACTCTCCCTGCCTATCCTTCTGTCAGGTCACCTGTGGCCAGGTGACAGATGCACACCGTAGGGGGACAGGAGTGCACCGCAAGGTAGTGAACCCTATGGCTGACTGCTGCGGATAGGAAACTGGGTGGTTGTGGAAAGCGGGACCAGAGGAGCACAACCGGGATCCTATGGGAAGCTAGAGCCAAGATTCCCCAGGGCGCGGAGTCTAAGACCCAGCAGGTCTTCTCCAGAGCCTCTAGTGGTGAGGATGTTATGCTGCAGGCTGGGTCCAGGTCGCGGCCCCTAGAGTCTCCTAGCTCACGCCCCGTAGGATAAGGGGACAAGGGGGAAGCAGCAGCACGAGATATAAGAGTAACGAAAGACAAGCCGAAGGTCAAGGGTCACGAGCAGACAGGGATAGTCGGGGACAAGCCAATAATGTAACAGAGAGACAGACGTAGCACACGGCAGGCAGGAACCCAAACACACAATGCCTAACAAACACGTTGATCAGCAAAGCAGGCTTGCAGTGCACAGGTTAATATAGTGTTCTGTGATAGGGCCTGGGGTGGAGTCAGGCTGGGAGGAGATTATAAAGGAAGCCAGGTGAAAGGGTTCAGGCCTCTAAGATGAACACATGGGAAGGAAGGTAAGCTGACAGACAAACACTACTGCATATCCATGACACCTTCTCTGTCCCTACACACAAGGTTTAGCAAAGAATAGATTTGACAAGATTTGACACTGTCCCTGCCTATCCTTCACTTTCCCTGCTCCGGAACACACTACACAAGGCCGCCGCGCTGGCGGCCTTTTATAGTGTGGGGCGTGTACTAAACCCCCTCAGCTATAATCCTGCCTGTGGCCAATCATTGCTCTACTCGCTGCCGGTGCTGTGATTGGCCAAGCATGCAGGGTCACAGTGCATGCTTGGCCAATGACAGCGCTGGGATTACACTGCGATGGCGCAGTGTATTGTGGGCCGTTCGCGTCACTCGAATTTGGCGCGAACGGCCCAAATTGTTCGTTGTTCGCCGAACGCGCGAACAGCCGATGTTCGTGTCGATCCTATGTTCGACTCGAACACCGAGCTCATCCCTATTGTGAGTACAGACCTGAATGGAGCATATTAGTGACTGTCGCTGCTGATATCCCTAGCATGTCATTTATAGTTCTTGCCTGGCCTGGGACATAACTAAAGGTGTCCTGGTGCTGTTCAATTTCTAGGCTTTTGCTGGAAGAACTGCCCAGAGAAGTAGGGAGACAGTGAAAAGTGTCCTCAATCTGTTGCTCAGTGTTCATGGAGTATGGCACAGCTCCCTATGCCTTATCTAATGTATTCCGAAAAAATATTAAATAGGAACTACTATACTGTTTATTGAGAAGAGTGACTATTGAGGTGTGCTTGGTTGTTGCTGCCCTGGTAAAAGACCTTCCAAGTAGATAAAGTCAGGCAACCAGGTGAGGATGAATAATGCCTTGTACACACGGTCGGATTTTCCGTCGGGATAAACTTCGATGGATTTTTCAGACGGAATTCCGTTCAAGCTGTCTTGCATACACACTGTCACACCAAATTCCGACCGTCAAGAACGCGGTGACGTACAACACTACGACGAGCCGAGAAAAATTAAGTTCAATGCTTCTGAGCATGCGTCGACTTGATTCTGAGCATGCGTGTTTTTTTCTCCGTCGGAGTTCTATACAGACTGACGGAATTTCCGATAGAATTTTTTTCTATCGGAAAAAAAGAGAACATGTTCTTTTTCTAAATTCCAACGGAAAAACGTCCGATGGGGCGCACACACGGTCGGAATATCCGAAGAAAAAATTCCGTCTGACTTTTTTCATCGGAAATTCCGAATGTGTGTACAAGACATAAGATGTCTCTTTATTTTGTCCAAGGAGAACACTTGTTCCAAACAGAACCAAGTCTGTATTGGCTCTGTTTGAAACGTGTACTGCTTGGACAAAATAACGGAAAATTGAATTCAAATACTTACTACTTAATTTTCCTTTCCTGACGAGCTCATGTCAGCACAGCTGGGTGAGGCCCCGCCCACCCCTACGTGATCAGGACTTAACTATAAGTTTTTCACTCACCTCAGTCTCAGAGTTTCGTAACTAGTACTACTTAACGGGGTGGGTTCTTTGCTGACATGGAGCTCGTCAGGAAAGGAAAATTACGGTAAGTATTTGAATTCAATTTTCAGTTTTCCTGGCGGCTCCATGTCAGCACAGCTGGGAATTAACTAGCCAAAACAGGGAAGGGATAATGCTACACACTCCAATTCTGACCAAAACAGTAACAGAAACCATGATGCCCCTGACAAACTCAACTGTCATGAATATGAATATTTTTGGTGTCCACATAGTTGTATTGCAGATAGTTTGAGACACCCGGCCTGCTGTCACTCTCAAGGTCCGGACCCTTCTAGTGAGAGTGTCGCGATTCTCCTGGCACAGCCAGCCCTACAACCTGCAGGCCAAGGAGATGAGGTTATCAACCAAGAGATAATAATTTTGCTGGAAGCCGTAAAATCATTATGTGTTCCACCTGAAAATGACAAACAGATGTACAGACCTCCTGATGGCAGGAGTCGCCTTGATTAAATATTTTAGAGCTTAGTCCATATCCGATGGGCTAACTTCTTGAGTACTCCCCAAAGGGAACGTAGGAGGAAAACCTCTTGTGTGATATGAACTCTGAAAGTCAGTTCAGGCACAAATTCAAGCATTGGCATGAGCACCATCTTGTCTGGGAAGTACGCGAGTATGGGTTCTTTAAACCCAAGGACACCAATGCTGATGTAATTGCCACCAGTAAATTAGTTTCAGTGAAAAAGTACCACAGAGTGATTGAAGGCATCCAAGGAAATAACATCCATCAGCATTGGTATATCTTATTCCGGAAACAAGTTGAGGTTTCAACCAAATTGCATCTTGAAAAACTGTATAATTAAGCGTTGGAAGCTTGCTGAATGCCGGTGAAGACAGAGATCGCCAAAATGCATGCCTATAGCATGCTTGCGCATAGAACTAAGTCAAGCCACGCCTGTAGGCATTCTGAGCAGGCTTCTGAAGAGTCCAGCATAAAATCTTGATCAGCGAATATACTGGCCATATATGCCATGTTCCACTCTAGGCATGCTTAGGCTGTCCTTTCTTGTTTCGTAGAACTATTCAAATCTTAACAGAGCATTCGACATCCATTAGGCTCTGCCACTCCCGACCCAGGCCATCAGCCTGAGCTTGTCGGATGCTGGATGAATGGGACTGGAGAAGATTTGATCTACCAGGCAGAGGGCGTCACTACTTGACACTTATCAGGATGAGTAGCGGGTACCAAAACTGTCACCTTCCCTTGCCCCAGCCTTAGCTGGAAGCTGAGAATCAGAGGGAGCAGCTGAAAAAGGCATAAGCCGTCTTGGCGATCCATTCTGCGGTCAGCACCTCCACTCCGAGAGCTTGTGGATCTTGGGCCCTGGAATGGAACTTCAGCAACTTAGTGCCGACTGGGAATGTAAGTGGTCTACCTCTGGCAGACAAAACACCAAGCTCTCTTAGTTCTCGAAAGACTCACAGTAGTCTGGATCATCCATTGTCGTCCAGACTTGACCTGGACAAATAGTTTGTCTGAAGATTTTTCCGACCAGGCATATAGGTCGCAGATCGTTGGGAGGATTGACTTGGGTGAATTCTAGAATTAGAGAAAACTTCAGAAGTGAGATACTGAGCCTTGTTTCCAGATTTGGCCACAGTCGTTGCGCTGTCCAACTTTCCCAGGACAGGCTTACTCTGGATGAGGTGACTGAAAGCTAAGAGCCTAAAAAGGCTGCCCTCAACTCCAAGACGGAGTCTTGGATCCTTGACAAAGGACAATTGGTCCTGAGCTCATTGTTCCTGAAGTAGGGCTCCCCTAAACTGGCTGGTATCTGCCTGTACCACCAGGTCGTCTGAGCTGCTGGGGCGAGGCAATTTCTATGGCTCAATCTGAGACGTGAAGGATGACTGATCTCCCAATATGGACCAAAACGCTTTCCTTAGGGGACGACGTGTCCATCCCCAAGCTGTCCCTATGTTCACAGAGGAACCACATAGTGCCCCTAGGGCATGTATGGGTGGCACAATCCCAAAATAACAGAGAGCATCCTGACATGGAAGTTTTTATTGACTTCTTGGTCTATGCATTGGCTTCCTTGTCTTTCCTTGACTCCCATCCAGAACAGCGCAGGAGCTACGCTCTCTGGCGTGAGCGTGGAAACTGACTCTTGAGTTTTCGGTCTTCTTTAACTCAGTAGACCTTCATCTTGAGGCAGGAAGCCAAACTGGCCACTATTAAATTTAGGCTTGCCCTTCTGCGATTAAGAAAAAAATGCAGTGATCGCGTTTGTCCTTGAGGGTCACACCTTCTGATGGTAAGGTCATGTAAATGGCCAATCCCACAAGGGACACATACTGACCAGTGGGGTGATCCCAACCCCTGGACCTCTATTCGTTCAAAAGGGCATAACTTTGAAGTCCTGCTGTGGCGATATCCTCCCATCTTGACGAACAGGCATTTGATCCATTCCACATCCAGCTGTCTTCTGGAAGTACTTAAAATACTTCCAAAGCTTCACTTCTATACACAGGCATTTGACCAACCTTACCAATCTGGACACAGGTCGTCCTCTTTTTCCTGTTTAGAAGAGACTGGAGAGAATGGATTGGCCTGAGCAGGCCCTGAAAGAAGGCTGGACAATGCCAAACAGACGGTCCCCGCACAAGACTAATCTAGTCATCCCTTTAGAGTGTCTTGACCATCTGCTTAATTGTGACAATTGGTTAGGTGCCGTCGTCATCTTTATCCTAGGTTGCTTGACCTAGGCAACATCCCTGCAGTCCTATTCGTCTGTTTCTCTTTGGAAGGATCTGAAGCGGATTGTTTGCTTGCGAAGGCTTGGAGACTTCACAGGGTGAGTAGAAACACTCTATAGAGTGTATTGACCACATGTTACATGAATGCGACAACCTGTTAGGTGCTGTCATCCTTATCCTTGGTTGCTTGAACAAAGCAGACTGTGTGCAGTCATGTCCATCCGGAAGTTTGGAAAATGGGCTGCTTCACCTGGTATGGACAGGCAGCTTCTCATTGTCAGAGCAGATAACCCTTTCACAGGGTGAGCCAAAAACACCCCTTTAGAGTGTATTGGAAATTTGTTTATTGGGTGTGACACCTTTTACAGTAGGTGTCACCCTCCTCCCTGGCTGTTTAAGCCAGTGGGATACATACTGTCATTCCCATCCATGTATTCCTCTTATAGAGCTTGAGGAGGGATGTTTGCTTGGGAAAGCTATGAGACTGCTCCTTCATGTTCATCCATGTCTTCTTATTGAAGGGCCTGAAGCATATTCGTTCTGAGATTGGTAAACACCAATAGATAACCTCACCACAGGGCTTGCGCACCATTCAGCAAACCAACCCATAGCCCTGGATCACACTGGTGCGTTTTTGACACGCGACCTGACCAGTCAAATCACATGAAAAATAGGTGGCAACCGCACCGCCCTAATCGGTGCAACTCTGCATCAGCGGCGCCACACCAACTTCAAAAAGGCAGTTTTGTACTACCTTTGCGATTTCGGCTTGCAACCTATATTGACATCCGCACAGAGACTTGCACAGATGTCTCTGAAAATTGCGACCGGAATAGAGACTGACCAGCGGGAGACAAAGCTGAATAGCACAGCCTCATTCCCGCAATCAAGTGCGACCCTGGACAAGGGAAAAAAACTGTTAAATGCAGTAAATAGCTTGTTTAGTAACAAACCCTGAGGGGTTAACCACAGCTAGAGGGAGGCAGAAGCTTCCATCTACAGCCCTCTTAACCAGGTGGAGGTTAATTTGGCTAAAATCTAATCCTGGAGGAATCAGGTCATGATGAAAAAGTTTGTTTCAGAACAGCAACAAAAAGGTAGGAATTTGTAACAAAATTACAACCATCTGCAGTGTACACAAACCAAGGGAATTGTAGACATCATAAACATGCTTCTCCATACTCTTTTTTTCCTTCTTTTTTTTTTTTTTTGAGGAAAACCACATTGATCACATAGAAAAATACAAGGATATCCCATATCTCCACAGGCTATGGCTGGATCCAGTAGACATCCCAGGTGGCTCCAACTACCTTCTTTGGAAAATGCTGGTCTTTGGACAGGGTTTGGCATAATGGCACGACAGTAAGCAAACATGAGAAGCCACCAACAGATTATAGCCATGTGTGAACAGACAAATTGTTACTTTGTGTATCTGTTATGCAGAGTACTCCCTGTCCAGTAATGCAGCATACATTGGATAAAAAGCATTTAGCTCACCCAACCTCCGTCATCTGACCGTCGACACTGGCACAGCACGGGTGCGCGTGCATAGGGGAGCACTGTGCCACGACCGCTGTCCATCTTGTTTGGACCGTGCGGACCCCAGACATGGCTGTTAGCCATGATAAAGCCATCCCGAGGACCAGCAGCGGGGCTCCCTGGATTATGGTAATTTAGACGAGACACCAGGGACTTCGTCCAGCTTCATCCACACGTATGGACGACCCGCCAGCCATTTAGACCAGCTAGGTAGAGGAGCACACCTACATCCTGCATGTAGGAGGAAAGGAGAAGAACACTGAGGCTGAGGTGAGTGAAAAATTTATAGTTAAGTCCTAATCACGTAGGGGTGGGCGGGGCCTCACCCAGCTGTGCTGACATGGAGCCTACAGGTAAAAGAGAAATCTGATTCATCCTCACCTGGTTGCTGACTTCATCTACATGGAAGGATTCTTGTGTTGTGGGGTGGAGGCAGCAAGTCTTGCATGATAAGTGGAAACAGAGAGCTCTTTCTGCTGCCAGCCCTGATTGCATGATTGGGTTGCAGTGCCATTATCTTGCATATGTGTTTATCTTGGAAAAGAACCTGTGACAAATCAGCAGCCCATTTCGGGGGTGAGGGCTACACAATTTATTGGTAATAAATCAGAAAAATGTATTTACATTGGTGGTCAGTGGGACTAATGCCCCCTTAGAGTGGTGCTCAGAATCAGTGTTAATTTTGGCAGCAAATTTTCGATTTAGTTTTAGTCTTATGCCGCATACACACGACCGTTTTTCACGACGTTAAAAATGCCATTTTTTAAATTGAGCATTAAAAACGATCGTGTGTAGGCTCCAGAGCATTTTTAACGACGTGAAAAATGGCCTAAAAAAATTAGAACCTGCTCTATTTTTTCACGTCGTTTATCACGTCGTTCTTTTAACGTCGTGAAAAACGGTAGTGTGTATGCTTTTACGAGGGTAAAAAATATGCGCATGCTCAGAATCAAGTATGAGATGGGAGCGCTCCTTCTGGAAAAACTAACGTTCGTAATGGAGATAGCACATTCGTCATGCTGTAACGGACTGAAGAGCATGAGGCTGAAAAGCGCGAATCGGCTCTCACCAAACTTTACTAATACGAGGATCAGCAAAAGCAGCCCAAAGGGTGGCGCCATCCGAATAGAACTTCCCCTTTATAGTGCCGTTGTACGTGTTGTACGTCACTGCGCTTTGCTCGAGCATTTTTTTTCACGATAGTGTGTAGGCAAGGCAGGCTTGAGAGGAAACACGAAAAATCACGTCGAGAAAAACGTCGTTTTTTTCAATGACATTAAAAACGGCCATGTGTACACGGCATTAGTCTTAGGACTAAAATGACATTTTAGTTTTAGTCCCATTTTAGTTTTCTGCAATTGCTTTAGTTTTAGTCGTATTTAGTCGACTAAATCTCCAGTACATTTTAGTCGACTAAAACTCATTTTAGTCGTCTAAAATCTAATGTTTGTAGTTAAATTGTAATGCATTAGTTAACATTTCTCTACAATTTCCAAACTCATTATAAACTCCTGTGAAAAATCTAATGTTATTATTTATGGTATTGAGGTATAAACATGCACTACAGACCAATGTTAATTTTGAAGTCAAATTTGAATTTAGTTTTAGTCTAATGCCACGTACACATAGTCGGAATTTTTTCTTCGGATATTCCGACCATGTGTATGCCCCATCGGACATTTTTTCCGGTCGGAAATTCCGACGGACTTAGATACAGAACATGTTCTCTTTTTTTCAGATGGAAAAAATTTCTATCGGAAATTCCGTTCGTCTGTATGGAACTCCGACGTTGAAAAAAACATGCTCAGAATCAAGTCGACGCATGCTCGAAAGCATTGAACTTCATTTTTCTCGGCTCGTCGTAGTGTTGTACGTCACCGCGTTCTTGACGGTCGGAATTTGGTGTGACAGTGTGTATGCAAGACAGCTTTAACCGAATTCCATCGGAAAAACCCGTCAGAGTTTATTCCGATGGAAAATCCATCCGTGTGTACAAGGCATTAGTCTTTTGACTAAAATGGCATTTTAGTTTTAGTCCCATTTTAGTCTTTTGACTAAAATGCCATTTTAGTTTTAGTCGGTTCATTTATTAGACTAAAATGTTTTAGTCGTTTTAGGCGACAAAATTAACACTGCTCAGAATACCCCCTTACATTAGTGTAGATGGCTTTGTCAAGTGGCATTAGCCCCCGGAACTATGCAGACACTATCAAATGGGAGGTCAATAAGTCACAGTTCAAGGAATCTTGAGCAACCTCTGAAGGAACATTATGTTATTTAAACCCAAGAACAAACGTTTATTATATTTAGGCTTAACAGGCATTAGATACGTTGGCTGCTTTAGTTTGAATTTGTTTAGGCTAAGTACATTTTCAGCAAGTTCAGAAATTACCTGTCAATCCTGCCAGAGTGTCCTTGTCAATTTCTGTGAATTGGATATCAGTGCTGGGGGATGGCGCTCATTGGAACTGAAGAATCTGCTGGATAAACTACAAAATGTCTTCAACATTACAGAACAAGTCCAGTTGAATGTGATCAACAATTATCTCTCGCCTTGACTATTGCAACTCCCTTTCCATAGGGATCCCCTCCCCACTCTATCATGAATGCTGCTACCAGACTCATCAACCTTATCAATCGCTCAGTGTCTGCCACCCCCCTCTGCCAATCTCTCCACTGGCTTCCGATCATCCAACAAATTAAATTCAAAATATTAACAACAACATACAAAGCCATCCACAATTCTGCCCCCAGCTACATCACTAAACTTGTCTCCAAATATCACTCAAACCGTCCTCTTCGCTCCATCCAAGACCTACTTCTCTCAAGCTCCCTCGTCTTCTCCTCCCATGCGTGTCTCTAGGACTTCTCCAAAGCCTCTCCCATCCCCTGGAACTCTCTACCTCTATCTCCTACTTCCTGAAAACTCATCTCTTCAGGGAAGCCTATCACACTTCCAACTAATGCCCTGTACACACGATCGGATTTTCCGATGAAAAAAGTCCGATGGACTTTTTTCATTGGAAATTCCGATCATGTGTGGGCCCCATCTGACTTTTTTCCATTGGAGTAAAAAAATAGAACATGTTTTAAATTTTTCCAATGGAAAAAAAATCAGATGGGAAATTCCAATCGTATGTGTGGAATTCCATCAGAGAAAAATCCATGCATGCTCAGAATCAAGTTGACGCATGCCCAGAAGCATTGAACTTAATTTTTCTCGGCTGGTCGTAAAGTTTTACGTCACCGCGTTTTGGACGGTCGGAATATAGTCTGACAGTGTGTATGCAAGACTGATGGAAGTCAGCTTCATCCGAATTCCGACGGAAAATTCCATCGGATTTTATTCCATCGGAAATCCGATCGTGTGTACAGGGCATAAGTGAACTTTTATCACTTCCATCAGCTCGCCCCCCACAGTTATACGTTTTGGACCACTTGCCCCTTCCTATTAGATTGTAAGCTCTTCTGAGCAGGGCCCTCTTAACCCTCTTGTATTTTATTGTATTGTAACTGCAATGTTTCCCTTTAGATTGTAAAGTGCTGTGCAAACTGCTGGTGCTATATAAATCCTGTATAATACCAATAATAGCAACTACTATTTCAATGAATTGTTCATAATATCCCTTTCCCAATGAGCGTACGCATATATGTGGCCTTGGCTTTCGGGGGTTATACCGGGATGATGCCCGCAGCTGCAGGCATGATCCTGGTACCGTTGTTTAGAGCGGGCGATTGGCTATCCAGGTATAACAACCGATGCGGCTAAAAGCCACTCGGTTGTTATACCAGAGGAGCGGGAGGGGACATCCCCCCCCTCCCGCCGCCTCCCGCCGCTCTGACCGGGCCTCCCGTCCCACCGGGAGACCCGATCCGCGATCCGTCACTTCCGGCGCCTAGAGAGAGACTGGCATGAAGCCGTAAATGTCTTTTTGCCAGTCTCCTGAATGTAAACACGGAAGCGACGTCACTTCCTGTTTACTCGGCTGCCAATGGCGCCGGATTTTAAAAAGTATACAGTATTCAGAATCGCCGTTTTTGGCGATCTGAATACTTTGAAGTGCAAAGGAGATATTTGGGGTCTTTTAGACCCCCGATCCCTCCATAAAGAGTACCTGTCACCACCTATTACTGTCACAAGGGATGTTTACATTCCTTGTGACAGCAATAAAAGTGATCAAATTTATTTATTTTTTTAAAAACACAATTTTATATTATATAAAATAAATAAGAAAAAATATATATATTTTTTTATTAAAGTGCCCCCATCCCCGTGAGCTCGCACAGCAAAGAAAACGCATACGGAAGTCACGCCCGCATATGTAAACGGTGTTCAAATCACACATGTGGGGTATCGCCGCGATCGTCAGAGCGAGAGCAATAATTCTAGCCCTAGACCTCCTCTTTAACTCTAACCTGGTAACCGTAAAAAAAAATTAAAGCGTCGCCTATGGAGATTTTTAGGTACCATAGTTTGTCGCCATTCCACGAGTGTGTGCAATTGTAAAGCATGACATGTTTGGTATCTATTTACTCGACTTAACATAATATTTCACATTATACAAAAAAATTGGGCAAACTTTACTTTTTCATTTTTTTAAAATTCATGAAAGTTAATTTTTCCCAAAAAGTTGCGTTTAAAACACTGCTGCACTTCTTCTTCTTCTTCTCCTTCTCAAATAGAGAATGAGATCTATATGAAGATAATTATATCCCTTTATTAAATAAAATACAATTAGAATTAAAGAGATACCCAATAGAAAAACTCTTGTGGTGGGGTAGAATCAACACAGTGAAGATAATGATATTACCTAAAGCCCTGTACATACATATTCCAAACTCTCCCGATTAAAATCTCGGATACATATTTTAAAGTATTTAGGAAGATAATAAGGAAGTTTATCTGGAGAGAAAAGAAACCTTGTATATCAACTAAAATCATGTCTAGTAGTAGAGAAGAGGGAGGATTAAACTTCCCAGATTTGAAAAGATACTACGAGGCAGCGGTATTAAAGAGGATATTAGACTGGTCCCATGGAACTAAATATCAGGGGAAAAAATGGGTAGATGTTGAGGAGAGCATGAGTATGAAAAAACTAGGAAGGCTGATATGGATACCAAAACAATACAGAGGCTTCACTCAAGAATCACCAGTAATAACAAAATAAACTTTTAGAATTTGGGATAGAGTGTGCAAAGCAAAGAAGTGGCATTATAATAGTCCTCTGATGCCCCTCACAGGTTCGGACTATTTCCCCCCGGGGAAAGAGGGTGGTGCGTTCCTGCGATGGGCAACGGGGGACACACTAGTACTGAAAGACGTATTGAAGGGGAACACTCTATGCCCGATTCTAGAATTACAAGAGAAATATGGATCAGAGAGGGGAGACAGTTGGAGATATAGACAAATCCAACACTTTGTAAAGGATATACCAAGACCCCTTCGATCGAGAAACAAGCTAAATGGATGGGAAAAACTTAAAGAAGCAGGAGGAACAGGAAGACCGGGAATATCAATTATATATAAGATACCGTTTCTTACAGGGGGACCTGACGCGTGTAAAGCACTAGGAAGTTGGGAAGTAGAACTAAATCAAACCATGACAATAGAAAAGAAAAGACAGATCTTAGAATACGTCCACTCTACGTCAGTAGAGGCAACTATAAAAGAGATGAATTACAAACTGCTATCTAAATGGTATTTTGTACCAATGAAACTACACAGAATAAATAGGGAGGAGTCTCCTCTATGCTGGAGAGACTGTGGGATGGAAGGAACCCATGCTCACATTTGGTGGTTCTGTCCTTTGATACAAAAATATTGGAGGGAGATTAAACACTGCTGCACAAATACAGTGTGACATAAAATATTGCAACAATCACCATTTTATTCTCTAGATTCTCAGCTAAATAAAATATATATATATTAGTGTTTGGGGGTTCTAAGTAATTTTCTAGCAAAAAATATGGATTTTAACTTGTAAACACCAAATGTCAGAAATAGGCTTAGTCATGAAAGGGATAACATTATATTCCCTTGTGTGTCAGGTGAAATGTCCCCTGTTGTGGCTGAAGTGCATATACTTAAAGGGTACTATTTTTTAGTGGGGAAAAAATAATAATATAGCATATACAACTGCAACACAAGTCATATTGAAATTGAATGTTATTAAAAATGACCTTTCCTTTTCAATCTGCTGTAATTTTCTGTAAATGTAATATGGCAACCTGGAGGTGTTCTGTACACGGAATATGTACAGAACACCCCAAAGTCCACATTGCATGACTCCAGATCAACTTACTTTGCAAACATTCTGCAAGTCGGCTGCAAGTTCTGGTTCAGTTATTTTGCGCAATAATCATCCCACCACAGGGGGCACTGTGACCTACAGAGCGACAGCTGTAGACTCACCACTGCAACTTTGCTCTTGCTAGAGACTTGCCACGCAAATTTGCTACAAGTTGGAAAAGTGTCACCTAGAACTTGTGCTTCAAGTGCTCTGCAAGTGTACAACGTGTCAGTAAAAATGTGCAGCAAGTTAACAAGACTTAAGCCTCGTACACACGGCCGAGAATCTCGTCGTAAAAAACATGTCGTTTTTTTCGACGAGATCCTTGGACAAGAAACTTGTCCCGGCCGAGTGTACACACGCTCGTTTCAAAGAACCCGCGGTTCTTTGAATGGAGCGTACGCGGTGACGTCATCGAATACGACGAGCATGCGCTCGTCACATTCGATGCCGTCGCCGCCATCTTGGTTCACCCTACCTATGCCTAGGAAGCTACCGCGCATGCGTCGTAGTCATTTCGAGCATGCGCGGGCTTCCCGGCGAACAGGTAAGTGTACACACACACAAATTTCTCATCGAGAAACAGGCTGGCGAGAATCTCGACGAGAAAATAGAGAGGAGGTTCTCTATTTTCTCGTCGAGATTCTTGTCGCTTTTCTTGACGAGAAACCATACACACGAACGAATTTCTCGGCAAGAAATCTCTGCCAGCAAGTTTCTTGCTGGTTCTTGCCGAGAAACTCGCTCGTGTGTACGAGGCTTGACAATTCAAAACTGCCAAAAATTTGTGGAAAGTTATCCTTGCTATCTAGGTACTAGTATTAAAAAAAGAAATAAATAAAAAGTCCAGTATATATCTCATTGTTTGTAGACGCTATAACTTTCACTACAATAAAAAAAAAAAAAATCTTTCTTTTTTTTATTGGAAATGTTTTTATAACAGAAAGTAAAAAATATAAAAAAAAATTCAAAGTTTATGCTCTTTTTTTCATTTATAGCGCAAAACAGATTGTCTGTCTGTTACACTATGGTGTTCACTGGCGGCCGGTGGTAATTTTGTTTGGGGGGAGCGGAAAATTGTAACCCCCCCCTAGTTGGCCGGTCAGCGGTCGGTCAGGTGGGTTTAGTGCACTTATGGTGGGCAGCGCTTCTCCCGGGCATCATCATCAGCTTCCCTTGCTTGGCAGCATATCGGCGATGGCTTTCCCTTCCCCTGCTCTTCACAGGCAGACGGCTTCCATTTCCTCCCCCCTCCTTGGCGGCATATTGGGACTCTTCTCTTTTCGGACAATCAGAAAACGGGTCTCAGACCTGCTTCCGATTGGCCGGATTGAGGATCAGTGTTTCAATAGCGAATATTCATTCTCTGTTGTAACACCTGGGTGGGCTCCTGACGCAATGCTCTGTGCCACAAGCCCACCCTATTTTGAAGCCTATTAGAGCCTCTGGCTCTAATCAGGTGCTTAAAAAAAAACACCCACGCCGCTGTAACTCACATGCCCGGCATCCTGAAGGGGGTCGGATGCATGAATAGGAGGTGGCGGTGTCCTGTCAAAATGGCGGCCGTGAATAGAGCATGGGGTGGCGGCCGTGGATAGAGGGGGAGGCGCTCCGGCGCCCCTAATAGACGGGCCGCCACTGCTGGTGTTATCTTCTAAGCTTCTGTGAGAGGAAAAATTTTAAGGAGATTTACAGATAGATTGATAGAAAGAACAATATACAAATTTGTCATCCCTTGGGCCAGTGGCGGCTGGTGCTCAAAATTTTTTGGGGGGCGCAAACAAACTGAAAAAAAAAATAATAATTGCCGCCACTGTGCCCATTAAACACAGCCACTGTGCCCAAACGCCACCAGTTTGCCCCCTCAAATGCAGCCAGTTTGTCCCCAAATGCAGCCAGTTTGTCCCCAAATGCAGCCAGTTTGTCTCCAAATGCAGCCAGTTTGTCCCCATATACAGCCAGTACGTCCCCCATATACAGCCAGTATGTCCCCCATATACAGCCAGTGTGTCCCCAAATGCAGCCAGTGTGTGCCCATATACAGCCAGTATGTCCCCCATATACAGCCAGTATGTCCCCATATACAGCCAGTTTGTCCCCAAATGCCGTCAGTATGTCCCCCATATACAGCCAGTTTTTCCCCAAATGCAGCCAGTGTGCCCCCCAAATGCAGCCAGTTTCCCCCCCCCAGCCCTACACTTACCTTCCTCGGGTCAGCGCCATCCTTCTTTTCTTCTCCCGCCCTCAATGTCGCTTCAGCCAATCAGATTACCGGTAACCAGATCCGGTGAACCTGATTGGCTGAAACGCCTGTCATTGTTCACCAAGGAACGCATCCCCGTGCGTCCCTCGGTGAACTATTTGGAAGCCGAATACAGCCTGGGGGCTGTAATCGGAAAGCCTATCAGAGCCGCTGGCTCGGATAGACACTTCCAAAACACACCCACCGCCGGCCACCGCTCTAATTCAGATGGCCGGCGCTCACCAGGGGGGCGGCCATCTGAATAGTGGGCGTCAGCGACAGCGGTGACAATACATAGGTTCATGCAATGCATGAACCTATGTATTGTTTTTCAGTGGCGGTGCAGGAGCGAGAGGGGGCGGCGCTCCGGCGCCCTCTATGGACGCACCGCCACTGCCTTGGGCTATGCAAGTGAGAAGAAGACGTAGATTTGAAGTCGATCCATTTCATCATTGATGCCAGCTCAGAATGACAAGGGTGTTTCTAGAGACATAGCCCCCCCCCCGGGTGACTGCTATGGGGCCCATGCATGGGAGGGGGGGGGGGGGGGTTGGTTCGGCAGTGGGCTGAGTGTGGATAATCTGTCACCACTTGGTCAAAATTGGTGGTCAAAAAAAAAAAAAAAACTACGGCCCAATATGGCAATATCATCTTCACGAACCTGAATAGCAAAAAATGGCATGGTCTTGAAGGGGGTAAAATCTTCTTAACGCAAACCAGTTAGTAATACATATTTTTCAAATTGCCTAAAGCAGTGGTTCTCAACCTCATTCCTCAAGTACTCACAACAGGCCATGTTTGCAGGTTTTCCTTTATCTTGCACGGGTGCTTTAAATCAGAGTCAATGGCTTGGTATTTTGAACAGCTATTTTATCTAGGAGAAATTCCCAAAACATGGCCTGTTGGGGGTACTTGAGGACTGTGGTTGAGAACCACTGGCCAAAGAACCCAAAAATGCAGATGGGCCCTACTTTTCAACAAATCAAGAAAAGGTTTTGGCTTGATTTCCATTTTGAAGGTACTGTCTTTAAAGTGGAAGCAAACCCATCGATTTACCAGTTTCAAAAAACAGTTACGTTTCTGGCATGTGCCGGGAATGCAACTGTCACATTGGTTGTGCTCTCAACCAAACTGTCAAACCATCCAATGGCTGGTGTCATAACGTATCACATGTGCAGCATCATGGTAACTGAAGAATAAACAGAGGCCAAGATGGTGGCTTCCTTGGCTGAAAACGATAGAAGGGTTAAATTCCACGTTAACCGCCTCAAAACCGTACGCCGTCATATGACGTCCTGGAATTTGTGCGGGGATATCTGAATGATGGGTGCAGCTACAGACATCATTCAGATATCCTTCTTTTCAGACGGCGATATTGCGCACCATAAGAATGATCCGCCGCTTGATCGTTCTTATAGGCGACTGGAGGGGACGCCCCCCCCCTCCCGCCGCCATCCGGTGCTTCTCCGGGCTCTCCTGTGCCATCGGGGGCCCGGAGAACAAATCGGCCAGCGCCGGATGGGAAGCATAGAGGTTTCTGGTCACCAGTCATCTCTATAGCCGTCAGAGGCCCGGGCGTGACGTCATAACGTCACGCCCGGGTACCCAAAAGTAAACAAAGCCGTGATTGCGGCTGTCAGCATGAGATTGGTGAATTTTTTTTCTCGATCTCATGCTTCCCAGCCTGGAGGAGAGATGTGTGGTCTTATTGACCCCGCATCTCTCCATAAAGAGGACCTGTCACAATGATTCCTATTACAAGGGATGTTTACATTCCTTGTAATATAAACAAAAGTGATAAAAAAAAAAAAAAAAAAATTAAAAAAAAAGTGTAAAAATAAAAAAAAATAAGTAAACAAAAAAAATAAATTTAAAATGCCCCTGTCCCCGGTAGCTCGCGCTCAGAAGCCAACACACACGTAAGTCGCACCCACATATGTAAACGCCGTTCAAACCACACATGTGAGGTATCACCGCATGTGTTAGAGCGAGAGCAATAATTCTAGCACTAGACCTCCTCTGTAACTCTAAACTGGTAACCTGTAAAAAAAATTTAAGCGTTGCCTATGGAGATTTTTAAGTACCGAAATTTGGCACCATTCCATGAGTGTGCGGAATTTTAAAGTGTGACAAGTTAGGTATCTATTTACTCGGCGTAACATCTTTCACATAATACCAAAAAATTGGGCTAACTATACTGTTTTGTTATTTTTTAATTAATGAAACCGTTTTTTTTCCCAAAAAAAAAGGCGTTTGAAAAATTATTGCACAAATACTGTGCGAGATAGAATGTTGTAATGACCGTCACTTTATTCCTGCTAATAAATATATATATAATGTTTGGGGGTTCTGAGTAATTTTCTAGCAAAAAAATGATGATTTTTACATGAAGGAGAGTAGTGCCAGAATAGGCCCGGTGTTGAGGTGGTTAAGAGAGATGAAAACAAAATCAGGGGTCCTAGTAGTCTTCAAAGTATTGCTGATTGTGGAGATCCTCCGCTTGTATTTGCTGCGACCCAGTCCCAGAGATGCATTGGACCATATCTTAGATGCCAGTCTTGGCTGAAGCCTTGTACACACGGGTGGGATTCTCGTTGGGAAAACCGACGTTTTTTTTCCCGACGAGAATCCCGGCAAGCTTGCCTTGCTCGCCGAGAGTACACACGGCCATTCAAAAGAACCACCGTTCTTTTGAATGGCAAGAACGTTGTGACGTCATCGACTACGACGAGCCTGCGCTCGTCACATTTGATGCCATCGCCACCATCTTGCTACACCCCTACACTACCCTTGTCTGCTACCGCGCATGCGTCAAGGTCTTTTCAAGCATGCGCGGGTTTACCATGGACAGGTAAGCATTCACACTCACGGTTTTCTCGTCGGGAAACAGGCCGACGAGAATCCCGATGAGAAAATAGAGAGCAGGTTCTCTATTTTTCTCGTCCAGATTCCCGGCAGTTTTCCCTAAAAGAAACCATACACACGACCGGTTTTCACGGCAAAAAGCTCTCCCAGCAGTTTTCTTGCCGAGAAAAACGGTCGTGTGTATACGAGGCTTCAGGCTAAAACAGGAAACCTGGGTAACTCTGCAGGTTCGGAAGATAATATTACCATATTGGGCAGTCGTTTTTTGGGGTTTTCACCACCAATTTTGACCAAGTGGTGACAGATTATCCACACTCAGCCCACTGACCCCCCCCCCCCCATTCCTTCCATGGGCCCCATAGCTAGGCTTGCTACCTCATTATTATTATAATTATTATTATTTAGGTACTTATATAACGCCCGTCAATTTACGCAGCGCTTTACATTATACATTGTACATTCACATCGGTCCCTACCCTCAAGGAGCTTACAATATAAGGTCCCTAACTCACATTCATATACTAGGGCCAATTTAGACAGAAGCCAAATAACCAGCATGTCTTTGGAGTGTGGGAGGAAATCGGAGTACCCGGAGGAAACCCACGCAGGCACAGGGAGAACATGCAAACTCCAGGCAGGTAGTGTCGTGGTTGGGATTCGAACCAGCGACCCTTACCTCATCCCTTTAAACCCGAACACATATGAATCATACAGGTTCTGAGGCTAATTAAGGTGGTAATTAAACTCACTTGACGCCTTATCTACATTAAAATAGCCACAGAACTTGTGTAATTCATGTGTTCAGGTTTAAAGGGATGAGGTGGCAACTCTACCCATAGCAGTCTCCCGGGGTGCTACGTCTCTAGGAACACCCTTGTCATTCTGAGCCGGCATCAGTGATGAAATGGATCCACTTCATACCCATGTCTTCTTCTCACTTGCACAGCCCAAGGGATGAAATATTTGGATATTATCCTATATTGATCTTTGTATCGATCTATCTGTAAATCTCCTAGAAGTTTTTCCTCTTACAGAAACTTAGCAGAAAACACCATAGTGTAACAGACGGGCAAACTCTTTTGTCCAGCTTTCTTAAAATAGACAGGAAGCTAGATAAATATATTAAGTTACAACAAGCATTTGCAAATTACTACGGCTCACCGCCTGCGTGATTCATCCCTTTAAAAGGAAATGTACAAATATACTTAATTTCTGAGTAAGGCTAATTTTAACTTTGCTGTTACAAATGCACAAATGTGCCAGCCCCGTAATTAAAGTGTAGTGTATTTTCACTAGTTGTACATTTTAACTTGGATATGTTCTATGTGACTCTTTTTTTTTTTTTTGTTTTGAAAAATCTTTTCATTGATATTTTATAAAGTGCAAAAACATAGTAGCGGCGGCCACAAGACCGATGCCACAATAACAGGCCTCGCAAGGCCAAAACTTACAGGACAAAAATTACCGAAAGCAAAACGACTTCCTGGCTAAATAACAGAGACCTTCTGTGTGATATTTTCACAAGCTGGCTAATGAGCTCTAAACATGTGCAATTTGTTTAGTTACGTATTCGTTTTTTATTGAATTTCGACAAATTTGGTCATTTGGAAACATCCAAATTATTACGAAAACCTGTTTAACCACTTGCCGACCGCTCACGGTATATATACGTCGGCAGAATGGCTCGTACAGGCACAATCACGTACCTGTACGTGGCCCTTTAACTGCCGACGTCGGGGTCGCGCGCGCGCCGCTCGCGACCCCCCTGCCTTCCCAGTGAGTGGGACCGCAGGTCCCGCGGACTCGATCGCCGCGGGCATCCCCGCGAACGTCTCACGGAGGCTCGGAGCGGGGAGATGTGTGTGTAAACACAACATATTCCCGCTCCTCTACTGACAATGTCAGCGATCTCCGCTCTGTGTAATCAGAGCGGAGGTCGGTGACGTGTCACTCATAGCCACGCCCCCACACAGTAGTAAACACTCCCCTAGGCACACTTAACCCCTACAGCGCCCCTAGTGGTTAACCCCTTCACTGCCAGTGTCATTTTCAGAGTAATCGGTGCATTTTTATTGCACTGATCGCTGTAAAAATGACAATGGTCCCAAAAATGTGTCAAAAGTGTCCGATGTGTCCGCCATAATGTCGCAGTCACGAAAAAAATCGCTGATCGCCGCCATTACTAGTAAAAAAAAAAATAATAATAAAAATGCCTTCAAACTATACCCTATTTTGTAAACGCTATATTTTTTGCGCAAACCAATCAATAAACGGCGATTGCGATTTTTTTTACCAAAAATATGTAGAAGAATACGTATCGGCCTTAACTGAGGAAAAAAAAATGTATATATTTTTTGGGGATATTTATTATAGAAAAAAGCAAAAAATATGTAATTTTTTGCTCTATTTTTGTTTATAGCGCAAAAAATAAAAACCGCAGAGGTGATCAAATACCACCAAAAGAAAGCTCTATTTGTGGGAAAAAAAAGACGCCAATTTTGTTTTGGAGCCACGTCGCAGGACCGCGCAATTGTCAGTTAAAGTGGTGCAGTGCCGAATCGCAAAAAGGGGCCTGGTCATAATGCCCCGTATTGGTCCGGGGCTTAAGTGGTTAACAATTTTTTCCGAATGTTCGAAAATTCGGCAATTCGGAAACCCAAAAATTTGAAAATCTGAAATAATAACTAATAATAACCATTACTAACTATTAAATGATAGGTATTGGAATTTCCTTTCAAATTTGTCTTAGTGAACGTAACGAAAACGAATTTATCCGAAGTTACAAAATATCAAAAATAACGAATGCCGTATTTAAACAAATGGAATTTAATGAATAATAAGAATAAGAATAAAATCTTTTTTTTATTATTATTTATTATTATTTCGTTCCGTTCCATTTGTTTTTTGATGCGGCATTCGTTATTTCGGATAATTCGTAACTTCGGACAAATTCGTATTCGTTACGTTCACTAATGCCGCGTACACGCGGTCGGAATTTCCGATGGAAAAAGTCAGATCGGACTTTTCCCGTCGGAATTTCCGACGCACTTAGAGAGCAGGTTCTCTATTTTTCCGTCGGAAATTCCGACGGAGTTTTGCCCGTGGCAAAGTCCGGCTGTGTGTACGCGGCATAACAGCCACATTTGAAAGGAAATTCCAATACCTATAATTTAATAGTTTGTTATTATTTCAGATTTTCAAATTTTCAGGTTTTTGAATTTCAAATTTACGAATTTTCAAATTTACGAATTTGGAAAAATGTGTTTTTTGAAAGGAAATTCCAATAGTATATAATTGGAATATATAATTTATAATATATAATTATAATATATAATTTAAAAGTTAGTTATTATTAGTTAGTTATTATTTAGATTTTTTGGATTTTCGTTCTTTCGGATTTACAAAATTGTGAATTTACAAATATGTGAATTTACTAATTTTCAAATTTACGAATTGCGATCTTAACGAATGACCCAAAAAAACTAAAAAAAGGTGCACATGTCTACTCTGCTGTATTTTAATGACAGCATTTAAAAAAGCAGTTAGTAGATCGGCCACTAGAGGGAGCAAATACTTTATTGGCAATTACTCTGCTTCTCTTTTTCACAGCTGTAGAGATAAGATCTCCCACACAGGGAGTGCATTGTTTTCAGTGTTTTGGCAAACTTATTGGTTTACATTGCGAGAATGAGCAGTAAAATGCAACTATTGTGTAGCACTGCAAAGCACAAAGCAAAGACTGTGTAAAAAGCATAGAAAAGTGATGGCAGAAAAAAGACTAAGTGGCTCATCTGCCCCATTTTTTATACATGAGTTTGTATTTTTTTTTTTTGTTAACTTTTTTTGTCTGTATATAGATTTGTCCCAAGCATGTTTGAATCCACTTATTGTTGACGGACTCACTACCTCTGCTGGAAGTCTATTCCAAGCATCAACTACTGGCTTTATATTGAAAATACCGACCTCCTGAACCGTATTCACTGCCTCAATGTATGTAAAGGTTCCAGTCATGTGTCCTCTTTCCCTTCTTTCCTCCAGACTGTACATATTAAGTTTCTGATTCGTCTTATCCCTCAGACCTTTCACCATTTTTGTTACCCGTCTCTGGACTTGTTATACAATATTTATACATACAGCGGGTAAAATAAGTATTGAACACGTCACCATTTTTCTAGGTAAATATATTTCTAAAGATGATATTGAAAATGAAAATGTCCCCACATGTAGGTACCAACCCATGTAATCCATACATACAAAGACACCAAATACAAATACATTCAGGAATGAAGTTCTGTGTAACAAAATGGTAAAATTATGTTCTTTCCACTTCCGGATTATGGCCCCAACAGTGCTCACTGGAACATTCAGAAGTTTAGAAATTCCTCTGTAACCAACGCCATCACTGGCCCATCAGTATGTTTTGCAACAATACGGTTGTGAAGGTCTTGAGAGAGCTCTTTGCTTTTATCCATCATGAGATATTTCTTGTGTGACACCTTGGTAATGAGACACCTTTCTATAGGCCATCAGTAGAGGTTGCCACCTTTTCTTCAACACAAACCCGAACACTTTAGTGCGACACAGCAATTTTATTTTTATTTTTTAAAGGGGGAACACTGTGGTGTAAAGGGGAACTCTGATGTAAGGGGGTTTCTGCTCACCAAACCTTCCACTTACATCAGAGTTCCCAGCATTTCCCCTTAAATTAAGGTTCCCAAGGCCCATCATAGTCCACAGGGCACCCCTTACCTCTGAGTCCCCCACTTACCTCAGTGTGATTCAGGAATGAGAAGGGAGGGAGGGAGGGGGGAGACTTCAGTCACAGACATTGGATGGTGAGCTCACTCACCTGAGGATGGAGGCTCAGGCATGGACACCTTTCATCCATGATGTATCTGCTAGTTGCTGAACTTCATACTTCCAGCCCACACATCCGTTTCCTGAGGCACAGAACGGCGGGGATCGGAGTATGGGTGGGCAGACAGAGGGGAAGGGGCGGGAGAAGGAGGAGCAGATCAAGCACTCTTTCCTGTCTGTGTATGGGGGTGGGGCTCTATGCACTTGCCGGGTTGTGGTATTGGGTTACCCGGGGAGCCACAGTCCATTCTGAATATTGTGTCTGGGTTTCAGGTGTTCTAAAACCTGGACACACAATTCAAATCCCTGACTGTCCGGGTGAATCCCGGACAGGTGGCAACCCTAGCCATCAGTTGAGACTGAACCAGCTCATATGAATTTGCACTGACAAGGGGCAGGATTGCTTTCTAATTACTAATAGATTTCAGCTGGTGTCTTGGCTTTCCATGCCTATTTGCACCTCCCTTTCTTCATGCGTTCAATACTTTTTCCCCATGTCATTCCATTTTATTACACAGAACTTAATTTCTGAACTTATTTCTTTTGTTTTTTTTGTATGTGTGGATTGCACGGGTTGTTACCGACATGTGTCGAAAATGCCATGTCAATAGCATCTTTGGAAATATATTTACCTAGAAAGATGGTGACGTGTACTTACAGGTCCTTCTCAAAAAATTAGCATATTGTGATAAAGTTCATTATTTTCTGTAATGTACTGATAAACATTAGACTTTCATATATTTTAGATTCATTACACACAACTGAAGTAGTTCAAGCCTTTTCTTGTTTTAATATTGATGATTTTGGCATACAGCTCATGAAAACCCAAAAATCCTATCTCAAAAAATTAGCATATTTCATCCGACCAATAAAAGAAAAGTGTTTTTAATACAAAAAAAGTCAACCTTCAAATAATTATGTTCAGTTATGCACTCAATACTTGGTCGGGAATCCTTTTGCAGAAATGACTGCTTCAATGCGGCGTGGCATGGAGGCAACCAGCCTGTGGCACTGCTGAGGTGTTATGGAGGCCCAGGATGCTTCAATAGCGGCCTTAAGCTCATCCAGAGTGCTGGGTCTTGCGTCTCTCAACTTTCTCTTCCCAATATCCCACAGATTCTCTATGGGGTTCAGGTCAGGAGAGTTGGCAGGCCAATTGAGCACAGTAATACCATGGTCAGTAAACCATTTACCAGTGGTTTTGGCACTGTGAGCAGGTGCCAGGTCGTGCTGAAAAATGAAATCTTCATCTCCATAAAGCTTTTCAGCAGATGGAAGCATGAAGTGCTCCAAAATCTCCTGATAGCTAGCTGCATTGACCCTGCCCTTGATAAAACACAGTGGACCAACACCAGCAGCTGACATGGCACCCCAGACCATCACTGACTGTGGTTACTTGACACTGGACTTCAGGCATTTTGGCATTTCCCTCTCCCCAGTCTTCCTCCAGACTCTGGCACCTTGATTTCTGAATGTACTTTGGACCACTGAGCAACAGTCCAGTGCTGCTTCTCTGTAGCCCAGGTCAGGCGCTTCTGCCGCTGTTTCTGGTTCAAAAGTGGCTTGACCTGGGGAATGCGGCACCTGTAGCCCATTTCCTGCACACGCCTGTTCACGGTGGCTCTGGATGTTTCTACTCCAGACTCAGTCCACTGCTTCCGCAGGTCCTCCAAGGTCTGGAATCGGTCCTTCTCCACAATCTTCTTCAGGGTCCGGTCACCTCTTCTCGTTGTGCAGCGTTTTCTGCCACACTTTTTCCTTCCCACAGACTTCCCACTGAGGTGCCTTGATACAGCACTCTGGGAACAGCCTATTCGTTCAGAAATTTATTTCTGTGTCTTACCCTCTTGCTTGAGGGTGTCAATGATGGCCTTCTGGACAGCAGTCAGGTCGGCAGTCTTACCCATGATTGCGGTTTTGAGTAATGAACCAGGCTGGGAGTTTTTAAAAGCCTCAGGAATCTTTTGCAGGTGTTTAGAGTTAATTAGTTGATTCAGATGATTAGGTTAATAGCTCGTTTAGAGAACCTTTTCATGATATGCTAATTTTTTGAGATAGGAATTTTGGGTTGTCATGAGCTGTATGCCAAAATCATCAATATTAAAACAAGAAAAGGCTTGAACTACTTCAAGTTGTGTTTAACGAATCTAAAATATATGAAAGTCTAATGTTTATCAGTACATTACAGAAAATAATGAACTTTATCACAATATGCTAATTTTTTGAGAAGGACCTGTATTTTACCCGCTGTATAACTTGGTGCTGCCCTTCTTCCTGTCTGAGCTCTGTTGTACGGGACGTTTTCGGAAGACAATAACGAAACAAAATCTAGGTGCTTACACTACCCACATTTTAAAATACATTTAATGTATAACTGCATGCATTGATGTTTGCCTTTTTTTTGTAGTTGTCTAGATTCCAGTTTTATAAAAATCGTACAGACATAAAAAAAAAAAAAAAATCTCCAGACAATAAAATACATGATGCTGCATTTATTTTCGGTATTTCCGTTAGCAATAATTTGGTGCTAGACATGTTTAATAAAGTTTGTGTCTGCCCAGAACCCAGAGGGGACGATCTTTTCGTGAAACGCTCGCTCTCTCAGTGAACCTTGACTGTGTTTTCTTTATCGTACTGCGGCAACCTCATAGTAATAAAGAGGCCCATTCATACTCCTACGGGAACTCTGTCCAATTTTCCCAACACACTGCAGTGCTTTCTTCATGCACAAATAGTTTTTAGATTGTCCCCCCCCTCCCCCCCCCCCAGCATTGCAACGTGCGCCCAGCGTCATACAAACGGGCGCGCTGGAGACCGGCTTCCTAATAATCTTTTGCTGCTTCTTAAAGCTGAACTCCAAGCAAACAGCTAAACACGCCAATGAATTACATACTGTATGCCGAGATGTTTCATTCGCCAACCTGTACAGTGTGTATCTCCAGTCCATCCAGTCCTGAGATTTTCACAGCTCTGCCGCACAGCACAGCCCTGTCTAGTAAACGGGAAACTTGATTTGTCTCCTGTTGATTTTTCTCTTTCAGAATGAAGAATAAATTTTGGTATTTTGAGTTCGGGACATCTGAAACCTTTTCTGCAACGTGCAAAAAACTGCATGAAGCAATTGAGCTAGAAGTAAGTGATTGGTGACTTTAAATCCTTTATTGCAAGATACAATCCGTACATTGTGTGGGGTAAAATCTGTTCCATTCTAACATGAAAGTGTTGAAGAATATACAACGTATATACTCGATAGGCTTGTGCAATTCGTTTCGTAACGAATCGAAATTCGTCCGAATTTAGCAACTTTCGGACATTCGGAAGCATTCGAATTTCCGAACAAAGCAATTACGAATAAAACCGAATCCGAAATAAATTATACCGCAAAATAGCGAATGCCCGAATGTCTTCGGCATAATTCGTTATGAAAAAACTTATGAATGTACAAATCCATTGGAAGCACAATAACACTCTGCTCTGCTCTCTGCTTCTCCTTCACCATGCTGAACTCCCTCTCAAAATGGTGTACAGGGGTGGAGGCTATAGCCGCATGTAAAAAACGAAAGTAAAATACGAGATTTCTAATCCATTCGAAGCACAATAACACTCACTCTGCTCTCTGCTTCTCCCTCACCGTGCTGAACCCTCTCAAAATGGTGTACAGGGGCGGAGCCTATAGCCGCATGTAAAAAACGAAAGTAAAATACGAGATTTCGAATCGTTACAAATAACCGCTATGTATTTAGAAAAGTACAAATCCATTCGAAGCACATTAGGCATAATAGTCAGCGTCGTTGTGGGAGAGACACGGAAAATTACGAATCAACGAACCCAAAAAAAGTTACGAAAGTAGGAGTTGTGTCCAGAATCAACGAAAAACAACGTACTCTACCGAAAGTACGAATTATAAAGCAACAAAAAATTCAACGAAAAATGTCGCTTGCAAAAATACGAATGAGTCCGAACACGAAAAATCCCGTCTAGCAAAATTACGAATGATTACGAATCAACAGGACCGGAAAGAAACGAACCGAAACGGAACGAATTTTTCCGTTGTGCACAAGCCTAATACTCGAGTATAAGCCGAGTTTTCAGCACATTATTTTGTGCTGAAAATGCCCCCCTCGGCTTATACTCGAGTCACCTTTTTGTGCCTGATCTCCTGGATTTGGGGACCCGGTACCGGCCGGTCGTAGGTGCCCTGGACCCCAAACTTGGCACACATGTAGCCCCACTCTTCCTTTACAAGTGTGCAAAGTTTGTAGTCTGGGGGACCTACGGCCGGGGAGCACCGATTTTTCAAAGCCGGGCACCCCTTTCATAGACTCCCATGTTAAACGTCAGTCTAGTCATGGGCACAGTGAGGCATGGGCACAGTGAGGCATGGACACAGTGAAGCATGGGCACAGTGAGGCATGGGCACAGTGAGGCATGGACACAGTGAAGCATGGACACAGTGAGGCATGGACACAGTGAGGCATGGGCACAGTGAGGCATGGACACAGTGAGGCATGGGCACAGTGAGGCATGGGCACAGTGAGGCATGGATACAGTGAAGCATGGACACAGTGAGGCATGGGCACAGTGAGGCATGGACACAGTGAAGCATGGACACAGTGAGGCATGGGCACAGTGAGGCATGGGCACAGTGAGGCAATGGACACAGTGAGGCATGGGCACAGTGAGGCATGGACACAGTGAGGCATGGGCACAGTGAGGCATGGGCACAGTGAGGCATGGACACAGTGAGGCATGGACACAGTGAGGCATGGACACAGTGAGGCATGGGCACAGTGAGGCACGGGCACAGTGAGGCATGGACACAGTGAGGCATGGACACAGTGAGGCATGGACACAGTGAGGCATGGGCACAGTGAGGCACGGGCACAGTGAGGCATGGGCACAGTGAGGCATGGACACAGTGAGGCATGGACACAGTGAGGCATGGGCACAGTGAGGCACAGGCACAGTGAGGCACGGACACAGTGAGGCATGGGCACAGTGAGGCATGGGCACAGTGAGGCATGGACACAGTGAGGCATGGACACAGTGAGGCATGGGCACAGTGAGGCATGGACACAGTGAGGCATGGGCACAGTGAGGCATGGACACAGTGAGGCATGGACATGGGCAAAGTGAGGCATGCAGATGGACACCCTAGGCTTATACTCGAGTCAGTACGTTTTCCCGTTTTTTTGTGGTAAAATTAGGTGCCTCGGCTTATACTCGAGTATATCCTTTAAAGTGGATATAAACCCGATTTTTTTCAAAGAAATGCATGTGTCTTGTAGTGCTTGTACTGCGTTAGTCTCTGAGGAATAAGATTGCTCTTCAGAGAGCATTTGGCAGACGTTGAGTTGCTTCCTCACTGCCTGCTTTAACCCCTTGAACCCCATGTAGATATGTGCACTGCCGAAAAATTTGTTTGTTTTCGTTTCATTAGTTTTTTAGCTTTTTTTTCGGAAATTCGGATATTCGAAAATTCGGAATTCAGAAATTCGGATATTTGTAATTCGGAAATTAGCATATTCGGAAATTGAAAATTCGGGGAAAATTCGGAAATTCGAAAATCCAAATTTTCAGATTTTCGAATTTCCGAATTTTTGAATTTTTGAATTCTGAATTTCAGAATTTCAGATTTTCGAATTTTCAAATATCCGAATTTCCAAATTCCGAATTTTCAAATTTTCAAATTTCCGAATTCTGAATTTTTCAATTTCCCGAATATCCGAATTTCCTAAAAAAAACAAAAAAACGACTGAAATGAAAACCAACACATTTTTCAGCAGTGCACATAGTGTATACAGTGTACATCTACTAGTTCAGTTCCGAATTCGTTTTTTAACGAATTTTGACAAATTAGTTAATCCCGAAATTTCCGAATGTCTGAATTTTTCAATTTCAAATTTTCGGATTTCCGAAATTTCGAATTTCGAATTTTCAAATATCCGAATTTCCAAATTCCGAATTTCCGAATTTTTCAATTTCCCAAATATCCGAATTTCCTACAAAAAAAAAACAAAAAAACGACTGAAACGAAAACCAACACATTTTTCAGCAGTGCACATAGTGTGTACAATGTACATCTACTAGTTCAGCTCCGAATTCGTTTTTTAACGAATTTTGACAAATTAGTTAATCCCGAAATTTACGAATGTCTGAATTTTTCAATTTCAGATTTTCAGATTTTCATATTTCTGAAATATAGAATTTCCGAATTTCCGAATTCTCGAGATTTAGAATTTTCACATTTCCAAATTTCCGAAATTCCAAATTTGCGAATTTACGAAATTCTAAATTTACGAATTTACGAAATTCAAAATTTACGAAATTCAAAATTTCCGAAATTTCTGAAATTCAAAATTTCTGAAATTCCTGAAATTCAAAATTTCGGAAATGCAAAAATTTGGAAATTCGACATTTCGGAAATCCGAAAATTGAAAAATTCTGAGATTTCGGGATTAACTAATTTGTCAAAAGTTGTTAAAAAACGAATTCGGGAACTAAACAAATTGCACACGTCTAACACCCACTAGGATTGCCACCTTTTCTTCAAGCCAAACCTGAACACTTTAGTGGCCTGAGACACCTTTGGGTGCCCCAAGGAGAGTAGTAATGCTGTGCGCATAGCCTGCTGCAGCGAACAGTGGGTGCAGCCAAATTGCTCCTGCTGACATTATTGCCCTGCCCCCCCCCACCAGTGATGCCAAACCTGCCCCCAGACAGCCGCCTGCAGCTCCCGGACAGCAACAGATGTGTGTGACTATCTTGGTTACATGGGGAGCCACAGCCCAGTCTGAATAATGTGTCCGGGTTTCAGTCTGCCTGAAACTCGGACACATGATTCAAAAACCGAACTGTCCGGGTGAATCCCGGACAGGTGGCAACCTTAAACCCCACACTAGTGCCCTGCAACCTCATGCATTGTATGTGGCTGAAGGGCGCTTGCACAGAGGTCCCATTTACTTAAATGGGTCGCATTCGGCAGGCGCTACACCCACCAAAAGTAAAGTAAAGCATTGCCGTTGTGGAATGTGAACACCCCCAGCCGCTGCCTTTGCAGTTAAAGGTGAAGCAATTGGGGAACAGCTCAACCGCGGGGTGATACTGCCACTCAACTGCTAGTGTGCATGAGCCCTTAAAGCTATTTAAGTTATAGGCACAAAAAGTGATTGCCAACTATTTGGAAAAAACTGCTTCAGGTCCACGTCCCTAATACAAAATGTAAAAACGGGGTTCCTCAAAGAGTGGGACTTTAGTGGACAATGAACACTCAGAAAAGTAGGGCAGATTCTGTGGGTGGATCTGTTGTCTGGAGCTCGGTGGGCGGAGTTGTGATGTCAGTAGACTCCCCGCCCACCTCTACACTCCCCTTGTCAACATGCATTTTCTCCTGTGTATTCCTTCTGCTATGATCACTAACATCCAGTCAAAATCCAGAAAAGTAACCACATGACTTCAGAAAAGGAGTGGGGGTGGGAATTAAAAAATAATGCCTGTCTAAAGCTAGTGCACGAGATATGTAAATAACCTGTCACTCAAAGCAAGGGGGCGAAACGGACTGTTTTCATCGGTAAAACCAATCGTGTGTACGCGGCTTTAGTGTGTATGGTTTCTCGTCTGGAAAACTGCCTGGAATCTCGACGAGAAAAATAGAGAACCTGCTCTCTATTTTTCTCGTTGGGATTCTCAGCAGAGTTTTCCTGCCGAGAAAACCGGTCGTCTATATGCTTACCTGTCCGAGGTAAACCCGCACATGCTCGAAAAGACTTTGACGCATGCGCGGTAGCATACAAGGTTAGTGTAGGGTGTAGCAAGATGGGGCCACGGCTCGTCATAGTCGATTCTTGCCATTCAAAAGAACAGCGTTTTTTTTTAATGGCCGTCTGTACACAGGGCTTGGCAAGACAAGCTTGCCAGGAATTCCGTCGAGAAATCCGACGTTTTTTTTTCCAACGGGATTCCTGCCCGTGTGTACAGGGCTTTAATTACAGAAATGCCAGATTCACCTTAAAGCAGAAGTAAAGTTAACAAAAAATAAAACTTTCCCTAGAGCGGTCCGCCCAGGGCAATCTAAGCGATTGGGGGAGAAGGGCCTTAGTCAGGGAGGTGACCAAGAACTCGATGGTCACTCTGACTCCAGCGTTTCTTTGTGGAGAGAGGAGAACCTTCCAGAAAAATAACCATCTCTGCAGCACTCCACCAATCAGGCCTGTATGGTAGAGTGGCCAGACGGAAGCCTCCTCAGTAAAAGGCACATGACAGTCCACCTGGAGTTTGCCAAAAGGCACCTGAAGGACTCTCAGGCCTCGTACACACGGCCGAGATTCTCGTTGAAAAAAACATGTTGTTTTTTTCGACGAGATTCTTGGACAAGAAAATTGTCCCGGCCGAGTGTACACACGCTCGTTTCAAAGAACCCGCGGTTCTTTGAATGGAGCGTACGCGGTGACGTCATCGACTACGACGAGCATGCGCTCGTCACATTCGATGCCATCGCCGCCATCTTGGTATACCCTACGTATGCCTAGGAAGCTACCGCGCATGCGTCTAATTCATTTCGAACATGCGCGGGCTTCCCGGCGGACAGGTAAGTGTACACACACTCACTTTTCTCGAAAACAGGCTGACGAGAATCTCGACGAGAAAATAGAGAGCAGGTTCTCTATTTTCTCGTCGAGGTTACTTGTCGGTTTTCTCGACGAGAAACCCGATAGCAGCGTACACACGACCGATTTACTCGGCAAGACCTCTCTGCCATCAAGTTTTTGCTGGTTCTTGCCGAGAAAATCGGTCGTGTGTACGAGGCCTCAGACCATGAGAAAGAAAATTCTCTGGTCTGATGAAACAAATATTGAACTCTTTGGCCTGAATGGCAAGCGTTATGTCTGGAAGAAACCAGGCACCGCTCATCACCTGGCCAATACCATCCCTACAGTGAAGCATGGTGGGGGCAGCATCATGCTGTAGGGATGTTTTTCAGCGGCAGGAACTGGGAGACTAGTCAGGATCAAGAGAAAAATTAATGCAGCAATGTACAGAGACATCCTTGATGAAAACTTGCTTCAGAACGCTCCTCAGACTGGGGCAAAGGTTAATCTTCCAACAGGACAACGAACCTAAGCACACAGCCAAGATAACAAAGGAGTGGCTATGGGACAACACTGTGAATGTCCTTGAGTGGCCCAGCCAGAGCCCAGACTTGAACCTGATTGAACATCTCTGGAGAGATCTGAAAATGGCTGAGCACCGACCCTCCCCATCCAACCTGATGGGGCTTGAGAGGTCCTACAAAGAAGAATAGGAGAAACTGCCCAAAAACAGGTGTGCCAATCTTGTAGCATCATACTCAGAAAGACTTGAGACTGTAATTGGTGCCGGAGGTGCTTCAACAAAGTATTGAGTAAAGGCTGTTTTTTTTTTAATTTGAAATAAATTTGCAAAGGTTATAAACAAACTTTTTTCACATTGTCATTATGGGGTAATGTTTGTAGAATTTTAAGGAAAATAATGAATTTATTCCATTTTGGAATAAGGCTGTAACATAAAAAAAATTGAAAAAAGTGAAGCACTGTGAATACGTCCCGGTTACACTGTGTTCTCTGAGAAAAAAAAGCCCTGGGCAGAAGTGTCCAATGGGACTTTACTACCACTTTGAAGCCTCGTACACACGACCGGTTTTCTCGTCAAGAAACGACAAGAAAACTGTTGGGAGAGCTTTCTTGCTGAGAAAAACGTTTGTGTGTATGGTTTCTTGTCGAGAAAACTGCCGGTAATCTCGACGAGAAAAATAGAGAACCTGCTCTCTATTTTCTCGTCAGGATTCTCGTTTTTCTCGTCGGCTTGTTTCCCAACGAGAAAACCGGTCGTGTGTATGCTTTTCCGAGTCTTAAAAAATCGCGCATGCTCAGAATCAAGTATGAGATGGGAGCGCTCCTTCTGTTAAAACTGGCGTTCGTAATGGAGATAGCACATTCGTCACGCTGTAACGAACTGAAAGCACGAAGACTGAAAAGCGCGAAACGTCTCTCCCCAAACTTTTACTTCACACGCGGTAACACGAGATCAGCAAAAGCAGTCCAAGGGGTGGCGCCATTGGAATCGAACTTCCCCTTTATACTGCCGTCGTACGTGTTGTACGTGACCGCGCTTTCCAACGATGAGATTTGGAATTGACAGTGTGTATGCAAGGAAAGCTTGACAAGAATCTCGTCAAGAAAAATGACGTTTTTTTTTACGTCGAGATTCTCGGTCGTGTGTACGAGGCTTTAAGCTTTGTAAAGCAGAGAGTGTAAACTGGTGTCTGATTGGAACTCTGCTCTGGATATCTGTTGCTCTAAACTCTCTCTCTGTGTTGATCAATTGCTATCTAATAAATTCAATTTATTTGCCAAAGTTGAGAGGCACCCAATGTCTTTCATCCATGGGTGGCCCGTCCATTAGGGGCGCACGGGTGCCGCCCCCTCTATTATGCCGCCCCCTACATGTATCATGGATAGATTCATGCATAGCATGAATCTATCCATGGCCACCGCGGCGCCCCCTATTCAGGAGTTCGGCCCCTTTTCGGATGCCGGGCGCCTGAATTACAGTGGTGGGGGTGATTTTTTAAAGCATTTGATTAGAGCCATAGGCTTCAAAACGGGGTGAACTTGGAGCGCAGAGCATTACGCTCGGAGCCCACCCAAGTGTGTTAGAAAAGCAAATTAATATTTACTTTTCTAACATTGACCCGCCTCTCCGCCAATCAGGAAGGGCGGATCTAATACCTGTCACCTAATTGGCTGAAGGCACAGGCAATCCTATTGGACGCCTAGCTGAAAGGAAGAAGAGACGCACAGGAAGTATGGAGGACACAGGACCTGTCACTTGACCCGCTGCCCATCCCACAGCTCGCCGCCATCACCCGCTGCCTGACCCGCCACCAAGATGGGGTTACTGCCAGTCAGACAGTTATCGGGCAGGCGGTGGGGTCACAGTGAGGCTGCATTTGATGGGCACAGTGGCTGCATATGATGGGCACAGTGGCTGCTTTTGATAGGCACAGTGGCTGCATATGATGGGCACAGTGGCTGCATATGATGGGCACAGTGGCTGCATATGATGGGCACAGTGGCTGCATTTGATGCGCACAGTGGCTGCACATGATGGGCACAGTGGCTGAATTTGATGGGGCACAGTGGCTGCATTTGATGGGCACAGTGGCTGCATTTAATGGGCACAGTGGCTTTATTTGATGGGGCACAGTGGCTTTATTTGATGGGGAACAGTGGCTGCATATGATGGGCACAGTGGTTGCATTTGATGAGCACATTGGCTACATATGATGGGGCACAGTGGCTGCATATGATGGGCACAGTGGCTGCATTTGATGCGCACAGTGGCTGCACATGATGGGCACAGTGGCTGCATTTGATGGGGCACAGTGGCTGCATTTGATAGGCACAGTGGCTCTATTTGATGGGGCACAGTGGCTGCATATGATGGGCACAGTGGTTGCATTTGATGCGCACATTGGCTGCATATGATGGGGCACAGTGGCTGCATTTGATGGGCACAGTGGCTCTATTTGATGGGGCACAGTGGCTGCATATGATGGGCACAGTGGCTGCATATGATGGGCACAGTGGTTGCATTTGATGCGCACAGTGGCTGCATTTGATGGGCACAGTGGCTGCATTTGATGGCACAGTGGCTGCACATGAGGAGCACAGTGGCTGCACATGAGGGGCACAGTGGCTGCATATGATGGGCACAGTGGCTGCATATGATGGGGCACAGTGGCTGCATTTGATGGGCACAGTGAGGCTACAATTGATGGTTTTTTTCAGTATTTTTCAAAGATTTTCAGGTTGTTTGCGCAAAAAAAATGTTGAGCACCAGCCGCCACTCCTTTCATCCCTCACCATTCACCACAGATTCATACCTGGAGTGAAATGCTAGCCCGTCCTGCCTCTGGGGGTCCCTAATATGCCTCTGTGGATCAGGGTATTGCTACACTGGCAACATTCCCTGCTCCTTTGAGCCCCACTCCTTATATTGCATTGTCCATAATGTGAGATAAATGAAAAACAGTGATATTCTGTTGTGATAACCATGACCTGGAGAGAGAAGCTGGGAGCTCAGATGAAGAGGTCTTGTCACTGAAGTACTTGAACGCTATAAATAGGCGATGAGTCATTTAAATTGTCAGCTGATACCCAAGAAGTGAAATACCAGTTTAGAAGTATAGAATCTCCAATGCCGTGTTTCTTAAAGCGGAGCTCCGCCGGAAAAAAAAATATTAAAAGCCAGCAGCTACAGCTACAGCAGCTGCTGGCTTTTAATATTTGGACACTTACCTGTCCTGGAGTCCAGCGACGTCCGCAGCAGAGGACGAGCGATCGCTCGTCACTCTGCTGCTCCCTCCGCCATCCTCGCTGAGGGAACCAGGAAGTGAAGCCCTGCGGCTTCATGCCCGGTTCCCTACGGCGCATGCGCGAGTCGCGCTGCGCCGTTCTGATTGGTGCTCCTGTGTTCTGGGAGCCGAGTGTCTCCCAGAACACCAAGGGAAGTCTGGGGGAAGTGACGTCACTCCCGCAGATTCCCGGAGACAGGACTCCCGGATGTGGGTGAAAATACCTGTCTTAGACAGGTATCTTCACCCCCCTCCCCCCTGAAAGGTGTCAATTGTGACACCGGAGGGGGGAGGGTTCCAAATAGCAAAAGTTGCTATTTAGGGTGGAGCTCCACTTTAATATTACCAAAATCTGTAATGCTTTATGAAAGCACACACTGACTTGGGTCACTTTTTCCAGGCACCCCTTGACATATAGATATTTATTAACCACATATACTCACCGTCCACTTTATTAGGTACACCTGTTCAAGTGCTTGGTAACACAAATTACTAATCAGCCAATCACATGGCAGAAACGCATGCATTTAGGCATCGAGACGTGGTGAAGACGACTTGCTGAAGTTCAAACCAAGCATCAGAATGGGGAAGAAAGGGGATTTAAGTGACTTTGATCTTGGCATGGTTGTTGGTGCCAGACAGGCTGGTCTGAGTGTTTCAAAAACTGCCCATCTGCTGGAATTTTCACACAAAACCATCTCTCGGGTTTACAGAGAATGGTCCGGAAAAGAGAAAATATCCAGTGAGTGGCAGTCAAGTGGAGGAAAATGTCTTGTTGATGTCAGAGGAGAATGCGCAGACTGGTTGGAGATGATAGAAAGGCAACAGTAACTCAAATAACCACTGGGATGCAGAATACCATCTCTGAATGCACAACACATCAAACCTTGAAGCAGATGAGCTACAGCAGTAGAAGACCACACCGGGTGCCACTTCTGTCAGCTAAGAACAGGAAACTGAGGCTACAATTCGCACAGGATAACCCAAAATAAGATAATAGAAGATTGGAAAAACGTTGCCTGGTCTGATGAGTCTCGATTTCAGCTGCGACATTCAGAGGGTCGGGTCAGAATTTGACGTAAACTACATGAAAGCATGGACCCATCCTGCCTTGTATCACCGGTTCAGGCTGGTGGTGGTGGTGTAATGGTGTGGGACATATTTTCTTGGCACACTTTTGGCCCCTTAGTACCAATTAAAGCGGAGCTCCACCCTAAAGTGGAACTTCCACTCATCGGATTCCTCCCCCCCTCCGGTGCCACAATTGGCACCTTTCGGGGGGGAGGGGGGACAGCATACCTGTCTTTGACAGGTATCCTTTCCCACTTCCGGGAGTCCGGCCGCGGCGTCACCGTGGGGCTACCTCCCCCGGCCGGAGAGAGGAGCGGGGGCCTCACGCATGCGCAGTAGGGTTCCCGGCGTGAAGCCGAAAGGCTACACTGCCGGGTTCCCTTACCCGCAATGGTGGCGGCAGCACCCGACAGATGGAAACATCAGCTGCGGTGCCGACATCGAGGGACTGCAGGACAGGTAAGTGTCCATTTACTAAAAGCCAGCAGCTGCAGTATGTGTAGCTGCTGGCTTTAAAAAAATATTTTTTCCCGGAACACCACTTTAAGCATTGTTTAAACCCCACGGCCTACCTGAGTATTGTTGCTGACCATGTCCATCCCTTTATGACTACAGTGTCCCCATCTTCTGATGGCTCCTTCCAGCAGGATAATGCACCATGTCACAAAGCTCCAATCATCTCACCACTGGACAATGAGGTCACTGTCCTCCAATGGCCTCCACACTCACCACATCTCATCCAATAGAGCACCTTTTGGGATGTGGTGGAACGGGAAATTGGCATCATGGATGTGCAGCTGACAAATCTGCAGAAACTGCATAATGTTATCATGTCACTATGGAGCAAAATCTCTGAGGAATGTTTCCAACTCCTTGTTGAATCTATTCCACCAAGAATGAAGGCAAAAAGGGGTCCAACCCGGTACAAGAAAGGTGTACCTAATAAAGGGGCCGGTGAGTGAACAACAGATGTCGTTGGCGCCTTATTATTAGAAAAAAAAATCGAAATTGTCATCACAAATTTACATTAGGTCCTGTTAATACCTATGCATCAAAACATTACGACGCATATTACTTGATATTCCGGCATTTTTAATGAGTCTGGTTCACATAGTAGCATTGTGGCTGGTGATGTAAAATAGTTCAGGTACAACTTTATATTCACAGATGCACATTCAAGGCCCATAGAGGTCACTTGGAGCAAACAATAAATGCTTTTTAATGTGCTGCATATGCAAGGTTCAGTGTTGGGACCCTTACTTTTAATATCTTTATAAATGATATTGGGTCTGGGATGAAAAGTAACATTTCTGCCTTTGCAGATGACACCAAGCTATGCAGTGGAATAACGTCCTTACTAGGGTGACCATGTGTCCCGGATTGCCCGGGACAGTCCCGCATTTTGCAGGTCTGTCCCGGGCACCTTAATTCTAGGACAATACAGTGTCCCGGAATGAAACTGACACAGCCACCCCCCTGGGCCAATCTGATGCCCCCAAAAAAGGGCACCACATCACCACTTTACTCACTCACAGTACTTGTCCTGTCCAGGAATGCCTGGAGGAGCACAATCCCCGCCCCCTGCTTGTGATTGGAGAAATCATAAATCGCACCTCTTGTGTCCAAACACTGTGCTGTGATTCGTTACAGCACAAGCTGATTTTTGGGAAGGGGGGGGTGTCTCTGAATGGTAGTTTAAAAATGTGGTCACCCTAGTCCTTGCAGGATGTCTCCAATTTACAAGCCGACCTCGATGCTCTGTCTAATTGGGCGACTATGTGGCAGATGAGGTTTAATGTTGATAAATGTAAAGTTATGCACTTGGGGGCTAAGAATATGAATGCATCATACATACTAGGGGGAGTACAACTGGGGGGATCCGTAGTGGAGAAGGATCTGGGGGTTTGGTAGATCATAAGCTCAATAATAACATGCAATGCCAAGGTGCGGTCTCCAAAGCGAGCAAAGTCCTTTCTTGTATTAGGAGAGGTATGGACTCCAGAGAGAGATATCATTTTGCCCCCCTGTACAAATCATTAGTGTAGCGCTACCCCCAGTTAAGAGAGCCGCTGGTATTGATTTGGGCCCTGTAGTGCACCGCTGTCAACCCCTGACAATCGGCTCTAACCTCCCGTGGCACAGCTAGTAAGGGGAGATAGGACCGCGTGACCGCAACTCTAGGTGACGCAGTCCTATGGCAAACACACACAGTGATATACTTTAAAACTTCTATTAAAGTAAGTGAAACTGACACCAATGTACTTGACCCAGATATTTTACTGAGGCTATTGGGCAAGTAATAAACAACAGTATAACAAGATGCAGATCCCTACAATAAACAGTAATAAAGATAAACAGAGTAATCAGCATAATGAAGTATTGCTATGCAACTCTAGCGCTGCCCTTTTACAGCTACTTCCCCTCATGGGTAGACTAACACCAAGCAATGTCTACCTATGCAGTCAGGCCTGACTGATCTAAATGGAAGTTCAGTGAAACAATATTCGCTAGCAATCTTTCGGTGGTGCACTTGAAGAACAACTTTGTAATCCCAACGAATAGTAAAGATAAAGTACCTGTCTTTAAACAGCTCTCACCACCCGGACAAGTCCAAGTCCATTTCCTCCATCGATTCGTCTAGGAACAGGAATCCACCGACATCCAAGTCTTCAATCCTTCTGGTGTACTGCAGCAAGGATGAGAAGATGTCTCTAAGGTTCTGCTAGGCTGGCAGAGGGGCTCTTTGGAAAGGAGCACACGGCCCAGGCTTCAGGCCTTGTGCACACAGCAGTTCAGCACAGAGATCCTCTTGCTAGGAGAGGGGTGTCCAAAGAGACCGACCAAAACTCTGCCTCCCCTTTATAAAGTCTGCCCCAGCAGTCTCTGTTCTGGAGCAATGCACCCTGGGTGCTGCAAGATGTACTGGGAGATGTAGTCTCTCTGTATTAAAGGGGAATACCCCGCTACACACTCCCCCCACTTTAAATCTTTGGTCCCCAAAGACAGCATCAACAATATGTACATAAAAGATAGTTCACAGTTATAAAGGAACCTGGCAGGGGAATCTCCCACCTAGCATGGTGAGGAAGATTGTCCTGCCCACAGGCCATATTATTGGAAGTGGCCTGCCTAACTGTGCCAGGGAGTGAGTTGGGGTTGCCCTCCACCAAATGTACAGTGGAGGGACCAGATGTGGGCATGGTCCTTCTTGAGGTTAGGACCGTGTCTTCGGAACTTTCTCCCATCTGATCATGAATTAGTTTCCGGGGAGGATGAATGACTCTCTTCCTTCTGTTCCCCCTAGGAGTCACAGTCTCAGCTACTCTTGGTTCTTCCTCTGGTACTGAAGCAGGAACCTCTTCCGGTAGTGAGGGTATGGGATCACATCTGGGGACAGCAGGGGCTAAAAGCCGTTTCACCAGATCGGTATTGGTCCCAATGATGAGAGAGCTTCTTGAGGGCCCTGGCAGCCAGGGACAGACAATGGCCAGTGTCTCAAAGTTCTGGGGCTCCCCAGCCCTCAATGGATCACACGACAACTTGATCCGCACACATCCATCACAAGAGTACTCTTCTGCTAGGATACCCTGAATCTTGGTGTCTCCCATCTCTTCCAGGGGCAGGTATGACAGGTACTTCTTGTAAAAGTCTCTGGTCATTAGGGTAACCTAAGCACCTGTATCAAGGATGGCTCTGGTGTAGATCCCTTCAATCAGAACAGGCACTACAGGCAGAGGACCTACCAATTGGGTAGCAGTCCTTTTGGAAACACCTGTAACAGCAGGCTGGCATACTTGGACTTGTGCTCTCTTCAGCTTCCGGCGCTGGGAATGCCGTTTCTGGCGTTGTTTGGAAGGCTGATAGGCGTTGTTCACTGAGACGGCATAGACTGCAGGTGTCCTCCACCGCTCCCTCGCAGATTCAGGGAAAGTTATTTTTGAAGGCCCGGATCTTCTCTCCATTCTTGGGTCACTTCTCTGAGGCCTCTGCCAGCCTTCTGTCTCCATTCGTGGACTTGGACATACTCACTGGTAGTGGCCTACACCTCCACAGTTGAAACAGACAATCTCTCTTCTCTTCTGTAGGGAGGTTGGTGTTGAACTGCTCTGGCGTGGTTCATTCTTAATTTCCTCGGGTTCCTTCATTCCTGAGTTTTCAGACAGGAGTGTGGTCAAAAGATCCAGCACCTGGGTCATTTGGGACTTCAGGATCTCCACTTCTGAGTCCCGTTCAGTAGCCTTAGCTGATCTGACTCCCACCGCAGGGAGGGTAGTTGGTTCGGTATGTTGACTCCTCCTTTTCTCTTCCAACACAGCCTCCTCCTCCCTGATTATCCGGATCAAGTCGGGGTATTCCAGGCTCTTCCCATCCTGTCGGGTGCGTAGCGCCAATGCAATAGGATCCAGGGGCTGAGCTCCCCTCAATACCTGTTGAGCACGGGCCTCGTCTACTTTCCCTGGGTCGATCCCCTTCTTAAAAATGATCCTATGCAGGATCTTGTCTAGACGTCCCATATATTCTGATAGTTTCTCGCCTGTCTTCTGGTAGCAGTGCTCCAGTTGATAGGTAAGCTCAGTGATTTTTTCTGTCCCACCGAACACATTCTGCAGGATGTCTAAGTAATCCTGTGCAGTACAGTCTTTTCTGCTTATCTTCAGGTTACGTATGGCATCCAGAGCAGGCCCCTTTAAACGTTCAACAATCCTCTGCTTCTTTTGTCGCTCCGGGACCTCCCATTCTTCTAGGGCCTGAGTGGCGCCGTCTAGCCACTCTTCAAATCAGTCTTCTTCCGAAGGTACAGGTTTCCTTCCAGAAAATATCCTGAGTTTCCTGTATCCTGACATCGGGTAGTCTGTGGGGTCTCTTTTACACTGGGCCACAATTTCCTGCAAGACAGCGCACAGTTCTGCACTAAGGGTGGCCGGTGATGATCTGGGACTCTCTGTATCCTTCTGCTTTTCCGCCTTAGGGGATGGCGGGGGAGATATCTGTGGAGATGATGGTTTTGGTGTCTGGAACCATTCTCCCTTCACTGGCAGCGTATGTATCAAGTGATAGATCTGATTATCTATGGCTCGTATACTCTGACTTTTAAAATGCTCTGGGATTTCGTTTTTCCATTCTACCAGTGCGTATGTAAACGAGATCACTGGATCTGGCCTAAAATCCATCACCCATGCTTTGTGGCTCGGAGACAGTAAGAATACGAGCTGTTTTATCTCCTCTTCCTTCCATCTTTCCCCTGGGAGTACAATGACTACCGCCGCAGTTGGATCGGCGCCAATCGCTGCGCACCACTGTGACATTGCTAGCGGGTCCATGCTGGTACTTCTGACCGGCTTGATTGCAGCGTGCAACGTACAAGGATCCCGGCTCGAGCCCCCACGTGTAGCGCTACCCCCAGTTAAGAGAGCCGCTGGTATTGATTTGGGCCCTGTAGTGCACCGCTGTCAACCCCTGGCAATCGGCTCTAACCTCCCGTGGCACAGCTAGTAAGGGGAGATAGGACCGCGTGACCGCAACTCTAGGTGACGCAGTCCTATGGCAAACACACACAGTGATATACTTTAAAACTTCTATTAAAGTAAGTGAAACTGACACCAATGTACTTGACCCAGATATTTTACTGAGGCTAATGGGTAAGTAATAAACAACAGTATAACAAGATGCAGATCCCTACAATAAACAGTAATAAAGATAAACAGAGTAATCAGCATAATGATGCTATGCAACTCTAGCGCTGCCCTTTTGCAGCTACTTCCCCTCATGGGTAGACTGACACCCAGCAATGTCTACCTATGCAGTCAGGCCTGACTGATCTAAATGGAAGTTCAGTGAAACAATATTCGCTAGCAATCTTTTCGGTGGTGCACTTGAAGAACAACTTTGTAATCCAAACGAATAGTAAAGATAAAAGTATCTGTCTTTAAACAGCTCTCACCACCCGGGCAAGTCCAAGTCCGTTTCCTCCATCGATTCGTCTGGGAACAGGAATCCACCGACATCCAAGTCTTCAATCCTTCTGGTGTACTGCAGCAAGGAGGAGAAGATGTCTCTAAGGCTCTGCTAGGCTGGCAGAGGGGCTCTTTGGAAAGGAGCACACGGCCCAGGCTTCAGGCCTTGTGCACACAGCAGTTCAGCACAGAGATCCTCTTGCTAGGAGAGGGGTGTCCAAATAGACCGACCAAAACTCCGCCTCCCCTTTATAAAGTCTGCCCCAGCAGTCTCTGTTCCGGAGCAATGTACCCTGGGTGCTGCAAGATGTACTGGGAGATGTAGTCTCTCTGTATTAAAGGGGAATACCCTGCTACATTAGTAAGACCTCATCTGGAATATGCAGTTCAGTTTTGGGCCCCAGTTCTCAAAAAGGATATCGGGGAACTGGAGAAAGTGCAGAGAAGGGCAACCAAACTGATAAGAGGCATGGAGGAGCTCAGCTATGAGGAAAGATTAGAGGAACTGAATTTATTCACTCTTGAGAAGAGGAGAATAAGGGGGGATATGATCAACATCTACAAATATATAAGGGGTCCATATAGTGAGCTTGGTGTTGAGTTACTCACTTTAAGGTCAACACAGAGGACAACAGAGCACTCTTTACATCTAGAGGAAAAAGAGATTTCATCTCCAAATACGGAAAGGTTTCTCCACAGTAAAAGCTGTGAAAATGTAGAATAGACTCCCTGCAGAGGTGGTTCTGGCCAGCTCAGTGGACGTCATATGACAGCTTCCCAGAACGGCCGCTCACGCGTGCTGCTAGGACACAGCGCGACCCTGATCTCTGTAAAAGAGCCACAGCCACAGCTCTTTAACCATGTGATCGGTTGTGTCCATTTACAGCCGGTCACATGTAAACATGGAGATGCCAGTAATCGGCGCTCCTCGCCTCACACTGACAGAGTGTGAGGAGAGGAGAGCCGATGAGCAGCATCTCCTCGCAGAGGACATCTAGGTATGTATGTAATCAGGGCACTGATCATCAGTGCCCTGATTACAATAAAGCCCCCACAGTTCCAGCAACAAGTGCCCACCAGTGCCAGCAATCAGTGCCCACCAGTGCCAGCAATCAGTGCCCACCAGTGCCCACCAGTGCCAGCAATCAGTGCCCACCAGTGCCAGCAATCAGTGGCTATTAGTGATGCCAGTCAGTACTGGCTATCAGTGCTGCCCATCAATGCCATCCATCAATGCCCGTCAGTGCTGTTCATTAGTGCTGCCTATCTGTGCCCACCAGTGTCGCCCTGCCTATCAGTGCCCACTAGTGCCACCCAGTGCCGCCTATCAGTGCTCATCAGTGCCACATATCAGTGCCCATAAGTGTCACCTCATCAGTGCCCATCAGTGCAGCCTATCAGTGCCCATCAGTGAAGGAGAAAAATTACTTATTTACAAATCTAAATGACAGAAACTAAGAAAAACTTTATTTTTTTTCCAAATTTTCCGTCTTTTTTTGTGTGAAGAAAATGATAAAAATTTCACATGGTTACAGTGTAGCATAACCTTGCAATTGTCATTCAAGTTGCGACAGTGCTAAAAGCTGAAAAATGGCCTGGGCAGGAAGTGCCCGGCATAGAGGTGGTTAAAAACAGCCTGGATTAACATTAGTCATAGTAGGTGAGGTTGAAAAAAGACACAAGTCCATCAAGTCCAATCTATGTGTGCGATTTTATGTCAGTATTACATTGTATATCCCTGTATTTTGCGGTTGCGATTTTTTCCTAAATGTACATAATATAACTGGGTACTGACATTTATAGGTAAAGTTGATCTGGAGAAAATCCGATTGCCTCTCGGGGGATCAGGAAGGAATATTTTCCCCTGCTGTAGCAAATTGGATCATGCTCTGCTGGGGTTTTTCACCTTTCTCTGGATCAACTGTGGGTATAGAATTGTGTATACGGGATTGTATGATTTTTTTGTTGTTTTTGAACTAGATGGACTTGTGTCTTTTTTTAACCTGACTAACTATGGTAACAGTTAACTATAGCGAGGAACAAGACAGCAGCGGGAGAAGATAGCACAAAAAGACAGCTCGGGGAGAAGACAGCAGTGGGAGAAGACGATGGCGGGAGAAACCCTCTCCCGCCACTGATAAAAGAGATCTTGCAGCGAATCCGCCACAGAGACCACTTTTATCTGAAAGCTAACGGCCCACTGAAGAAGCAGATACAGGGGTTGTGGTAGCTAGCTGCTGCCATAACGATATTCCTCTTCAAACAGCCGACATATAATGACGGTGGGCGGTCGGCAAGTGGTTAATAAAGGACATTCCACTGCTTTTTGAGGTGAATGGGTAGGGGTACAATGTACCCCTACCCATTCACATAGAGGGGGCGGGATCTGGGGGCCCTCTTCTTAAAGGGGGGCTTCAAGATTCCGATAAACCCCCTGCCCGCAGACCCCGACAACTGATCAACATGGGGGCAAGCTGCTTCGGGGCACGCTCGGATAAGGGTTTGGTATTGGCTTTGGGGGGACACACCACGCCATTTAAAAAAAAAATTGGTGTTGGGGGGCCCTTCGGGTCTAATATGGGCCTGGGGGGGACCCCACACTGTTTTTTTCCCAATTTTTCTTTTGCTCGCAATTTTATTTTATTTTTTACATTCAGTTGACAGCTGATGACTCATCGGTTGTTAAGGACGCGGCGGCCGGCTTCACGGTCCCCTGCTTAGCAAACAACTATATACAGTGTTAAAATAAAAACCACAAAATGCATAAAAAAATCGCATCACAAACACAACACTTTTGTTTCCTGTGAAATTCCATTGAAGTCTATTACCCGCAAATTGCGGGGGGAAAATTCCCAGATCCTTTCCAAAAACGCACTGGCCGCAAAACGCATAGATGTGAACTTGTGCCATAGGAAGCCATGTGAAATGGACTGTAGTGCGTTTTTAGTGCAAAATACACAAAAAATGCATGGGTGTATACCTCTCTCTTTTTTTTCATAGGTAACCAAAGACAAAAACTTTTATTTTTCAAGCCTCGTACACATGGGCGGGAATCCCGTCGGGAAAAAAAAAAAGTTGGTTTTCCCAACAGGATTCCCGGCAAGCTTGCCTTGCTCACCGAGTGCACACACGGCCATTCAAAAGAACTGCCGTTCTTGGGAATGGCAAGTACGCGGTGACGTCATCGACTACGACGAGCATGCGCTCGTCACATTCGATGCCGTCGCCGCCATCTTGCTACACCCTACACTAACCTTGTATGCTACTGCGCTTGCGTCAAAGTCTTTTCGAGCATGCGCAGGTTTACCTGGACAAGGTAAGCATACAGACGACCTGGTTTCTCGGCAGGAAAACTCTGCCGAGAATCTGGACGAGAAAAATAGAGAGCAGGTTCTCTATTTTTCTCGTCGAGATTCCCGGCAGTTTTCCTGCCGAGAAACCATACACACAAACGGTTTTCTCGGCAAAAAGCTCTCCCAGCAGTTTTCTTGCCGAGAAAACCGGTCGTGTGTACGAGGCTTCAGACATCAATCTCTTTCACCCTCAAGCCGGCTAGTGCGCTGATTTACGTGTGGACCTAGAACGTCTGGCTTTTCTATTCAAGTAGCTTTGAGTAAATGACTGGTACACTTTTACAAAGTTAAAAAAAAATGTAAAAAAAAAAAAAAAAAAATTCTTTCTAATCATACAAAGTTTAGCCGTGGCAAGAGTCATGTCCACATCTATCACCAATGCCAATTCTCAAGGACCGTGCCATCGCCCTATCATCACTGCTTTGCCACTCACGTCAAAGTCCTAACTCGCTAACTATCAACTGCAAAAGTGCAAACTAATCTGTGTACGATCGGTGTTAATTAGAGGTCCTCTGGCTAAATGTGAAAACTAGCTAGTCTAACAAGTCACAACGGGGTTCTGATTCCAAGTTGAATAATTGCCTTGTCGTACTCCCCGCCGCGCTCTATATTAAACGAAAATAACCGCCGATGCCTTTGCACCCCCTCCCCAACCCCCACCCCCTTCCTCCCTCCCCCCCCCGTCCGATGTGTCTCCACCTATTTAAATAATTCCTCTTGGTTTGGGGACTCCAGACCTTTATAAATTAACAGCGGGAAAATACCAAAGGTGTCAGCTTGCATATGTATTATCTTTTTTGTGTAATGCTTAAATATGTATTATGGATTGACTGACATAAATTAGGCAGATTTCAGAATCCACAGGCTGTGGCTTGCGAAGGACCCCTTGCTGTCTGACATTTCATCCTTGTCAAAGATCAAATTATTTTAATTTAGGCTGTAAATTATAAGGAATGAAGTCTTCTTTGTGGGAATTCCCTGTGGTAATCTGACTTTTGTTGTTACTGCTGCTTGTCAGTGTGCAAAAAATATTATATGCATGCAAATGAGCTTGGAAAAGGTGTACTATCTAATTATCCATCCAGTGCCTTCCACTTGAACCCAGTGGGTAGTCTGACACGCAGTATGTGTTTGATTCATAGAGGCCTGCAGGGTATTTACACAAGATTACTTTTAATTATGAAATTAATATCTTTTTATCTGAAATGTATAGAAGCCGGCACAGCCATGACCAGAATTTTTATCAAACTCCGTTTTACGATATGGGCTAAATAAAAAAAAGGGTGTTTAATCAAGAGATACATTATATTACCAAAAGTATTGGGACCCCTTCCTTTACACGCACATAAACTTTAAAGGCATCCCAGTCTTAAAGCCTCGTACACACGGTACGATTGTTGGCCAACCGAGCGTCTGATTTTTGCCAAAAGGGCGTGTGCCAGGATCTTGTCTTGCATACTAACGGTACACAATTGTCACGAACCTACGAACGTAGTGAGGTTCTACAAGGAATTTCAGCTCTTGAGCGCCACCCTTTGGACCTCTTCTGCTAATTTCGTGTTTGGTGAGCATCGATTCCGAGCATGCGTGTTTGTACTTTCGACTTTTGTGTGCCGGATTTGTCTACTGACCATACGAAAATCTGACGTCAAACCTTTGCCCGCCAAAAATTTACTAGCCTGCCATCCAACATTTCTTGGACAACAATTGTCAAAAGGAGCGTACTAACGGTAAGATTTTAGGACAACAGCCTGTCAACAGACAATCCCCTGCCAACAATCGTACCGTGTGTACGAGGCTTTAGTCCGTAGCATTGGCGCCCAGTGGAAATTTTTTTTGGGGTAGCGGCAAACAGTATGACAACCCCCGTCGGTCAGTCAGTAAGGTAGCGCTTACCCCATCACCAGCGGCTTCTCCTGCTCGGTGACGGCCTCCCGTTCTCTTGGTCATCATGGCGGCGGCAGCTTCCGTTTTTTCCCTCCTCCTCGGCGGCTAATCGGGAGTCTTCTCTTTTCGGGCCAATCGGAAAACGGGTCTCACAGCCGCTTTTGATTAGCCGGATTGAGAATCGGTGTGTCAACAGCGAATATTCATTGCTGTTGTAACACACCTGGGTGGGCTCCAGGCGCATCCTCTGCGAGCCGAGTCCACCCTATTTTGAAGCCTATTAGAGCCTCAGGCTCTAATCAGGTTCTTAAAAAAAATTGCCCGCTGTAATTCAAGCACCCGGTGCACTTATGGGGCCGGACGCATGAATAGGGGGTGGCCGCGGCAGCCATGGATAGATTCATGCTATGCATAAATCTATACATTACCCATATAGGGGGTGGCAAGGAGAGAGGGGGCAGCGCCAGGGGGGGCCCTAATGGACGGGCTGCCACTGGTCCGTAGGGTTCAATATTAAGTTGGCCCACCCTTTGCCGCTATTACAGCTTCAACTCTTCTGGGAAGGCTGTCCACAAGGTTTAGGAGTGTGTCTATGGGAATGTTTGACTATTCTTCCAAAAGCGCATTTGTGAGGTCAGGCACTGATGTGGATGAGAAGGCCGGGCTTGCAGTCTCCCCTCTAATTCATCCCAAGGTGTTCTATCGGGTTGAGTCAAGTTCCTCCACCCCAAACTCGCTCATCCATGTCTTTATGGACCTTGCTTTGTACACTGGTGTGCAGTCATGTTGGAACAGGAAGGGGTCATCCCCAAACTGTTCCCACAAAGTTATGTGCATAAAATTGTCTAAAATGTCTTGGTATGCTGACGCCTTAAGAGTTCCCATCACTGAAACTAAGGGTCCAAGCCCAACCCCTGAAAAAAAAAACCCACACCATAATCCCCCCTCCACCAAATGATTTGGACCAGTGCACAAAGCAAAAAAGAAATCTCTGAAGCTAACCAAAGAATTTCACTGATTGTCCTGTCTGGAGAGCTCTCTGGAGAAAAGTCTGGCTGATATTGGAAGGAGGCATCCAAGTATCCAGGGACCAGGGGCGGATCCAGGGGGAGGCAACTGGGCAATTGCCCCCCCGAGACCATCTGTCACACTCGCTTGCTTGCTCTGTTATTTTTTTTTTTTTGCGGTTGATCTCCCGGACTTTGGGGACTCGTTACCGGCTGGCCGTAGGTTCCCTGGACCCCAAACGTGGCACACATGTAGCCTCATGTCTCCTCTACAAGTGTGCAAAGTTTGGTGTCTGGGAGACCTACGTCCGAGGAGAACCGATTTTTCAAAGTTGGGCACTCCTTCCATAGACTCCCATGTTAAACATCAGTCTAGTCATGGGCAATGTGAAGCATGGGCACAGTGAGGCATGGGCAAAGTGAGGCACAGTGAGGCATGCAGATGGACACCCTAGGCTTATACTCGAGTCAATACGTTTTCCCAGTTTTTTGGGGTAAAATATTTGGGTCGGCTTATACTCGAGTATATACAGTACTTGTTCTGCGGCTGCCGCTGTCTCTCTGAGTCTCTCTCTGTTTCTCACATCAGCAGATCAGCGGCGCCGAGAGAGAGACTCGTCTAATGTAGTTATGTGGTGCACTGACACGATACCAGGAGCAGAGGAGGAGGTGGGTGGAGCCTCTTCCCTGCACTCGTTGCTAACGCCTGGGCCGCTTGGCGTCTAGCAACGAGTGACGTCAGTGCGTCACGTCGGGCCGCTCTGCGGGCAGGTGCGATAGCGTGCTGCTCCACAGACAGGTAAGAAAGCGGGCGGCTCCGCTTGCGGCGCGGTTTGTGGGCGAGCGGTGCGGTTTGTGGGCAGACCGTGCTGCTCAGTGTGTTGGCAGCGCAGGTGAGAGTGAGAGAGCAGACTCAGTGTGGCAGCTGGCCAATCAGCTAGCCGGGAGCGGGGGAGCAAAGAGATGAGATCATCTCTCACCGCCCGTGCCTGCCCTGCATTCCTGCAGTGACTTCCGCCCTCACTGTGCAGGCAGCAGAGAGATTACATTATCTCTCTGCTGCCTGACTCTGGGAGTCTGGGACACAGCAAGAGACAACCAAAACTACACCTTAGCAGGCAAGTTAGTGACAATCCGCAAGGTGTGGTAGGCGACGTGGCAAATGACAATCTGCATCTGGTGGCAGGCAAGTGACAATCAGCAAGGTGTGGCAGGTGACGTGGCAAGTGACAATCCGCAAGGTGTGGCTAGTGACAATCCGCAAGGTGTGGCAGGTGATGTGGCAAGTCACAATCCACAAGGTGTTGCAAGTGACAATCCACAAGATGTGGCAGGTGGCGTGGCAAGTGACAATCCGCAACGTGTGGCAAGTGACACGCTCAGGGCTCCCACTAATTGCAGGCGACGGTGGCAAGTGACACACTCGGGGCTCCCACTGATTTTGCATTGAACTATTTAATTTTATATTACAATGTAATAATAGAAATAATGCGCTTCAATCATCCTGACACCATAACAACCATGGTGCCGGGATGATTGAAGCGCCGACACCAGCCATTTCCCCGATAAATTTCCCACAAAAAAAAAAAACATATTTTTTGGCAGTGCCCCTCCCGAGAAAAGACTCTGGATCCGCCCCTGCCAGGGACATTGTAAGTACAGACCTAAGTGTTGTATCCTGGTGACTGTTGCTGCTGCTATCCCTTGTGCATCATTACTAGTGATGAGCCGAACACCCCCGGGTTCGGTTCGCACCAGAACCCGCGAACGGACCGAAAGTTCGTACGAACATTAGAACCCTATTAAATACAATGGATGTGAACGTTCGAATTCTAAAGTGCTAATTATAACGACTATTATGCATGTTATTGTCCTAAAAAGGGTTTGGGAACCCGGGTTGTGCACCAGGGGACATGTATCAATGCAAAAAGAAGTTTTAAAAACGGTCGTTTTTCGGGAGCAGTCATTTTAATGATGCATAAAGTGAAAAAAAAAAAGTCAAATATTCCTTTAAATATCGTACCTGGGGGGTGTCTAAAGTATGCCTGTGAAGTGCCACGTGTTTCCCGTGTTTAGAACTGTCCCTGCACAAAATGACACTTCTAAAGGAAAAAAAAGCCATTTAAAACTGCTTGCGGCTTTAATGTAATGTCTGGTCCCGGTAATATGGATGAAAATCTTTAAGAAAAATGGCATAGCTACCCCATGACCCCCCCCCCCCTACCCCAGCCCATTACCAGCCCCTTTGGGTCTTGTATGGATATTAAGGGGAACACCGCACACAAAATAAAAAAGGCCCTATATACTCTGAACAGCCGTATACAGGCGGTGCATACAAGACAGGGACTGTAGGTTTGTTCTTATGTAGAATGTGTTTGTAATTTTGAACAGGTACATTGTTTAAGTGTAGCTCCAGCCCAAAAATCTATTTTTAAACTTTTTGGAAAACATAGGTAAGGGTTATCACCCCTGTAACATTTGTTTTGCTGTCTGTGCCCCTGTTCAGAACATTTCACCTCACTTTCCGTCCCAATGACAACTGTTTTTGAAATGTGGTGTTTTTCTTGAAACAAGGATTGGTGATAAAGCATCAGTACAGAGGAGACACCTTTCTCCCATATTAATTCTTACAGGAGAGAATTTTCCTTCCTAGGGGTAGATTTCCTCTCACTTCCTGTTGTCTTCTTGCGTTTGCAAGTAGGAGTCGTTTGTAAGTTGGATGTTTGAAAGTAGGGACCTGCCGTATATACTCTGCAGAAATAGGCCCCTTAGTTGTTGGTGTTGGCACAACACTGTAAGCACTCACAGTTACTCTTGGTTGGTGCTGGAACGCCCTGCTGTCAACTATTATATCAGGAATTGTAATTACATATAATTGTTGAACAGTGGTAGTAAAAATTGGGCCTTTGATGGTGGTGCTGGTGCCACAACACTGTAAGCCCTGACAGTTACTCTTGGTGGGTGCAGCAATGGGCCCTGCTGTGAATTATTAGATCAAGAATTGTAATTACATGCCCCTTTTGAACAGGGGCTGAAAAATTGGGCCTTTCGTGGTGGTGGTGGTGGTGGCGTTGCCACAACACTGTAAGCCCTCAGAGTTACTCTTGGTGGGTGCAGCAATGGGCCCTGCTGTGAATTATTAGATCAAGAATTGTAATTACATGCCCCTGTTGAACAGGGGCTGAAAAATTGGGCCTTAGGCACTGGTGGCACAACACTGCAACCCCTCACAGATACTGTACTTGGAGCACAGCAATGAGCCCTGTTGCAAAGTATTGCTTCAAAAATTGTAATGACACGCCCCTGTTAAACAGGGGCTGAAAAATTGGGTCTTAGGCACTGGTGGCACAACACTCCAACCCCTCACAGATACTGTACTTGGAGCACAGCAATGAGCCCTGTTGCAAAGTATTGCTTCAAAAATTGTAATTACACGCCCCTGTTAAACAGGGGCTGAAAAATTGGGCCTTAGCCACTGGTGGCGGCACCCATAAACAAAAATGATCTTCCAAGCTATCATCATCAATCGTATCATTGAGGACTCGGAGGAGGAGGATAGCCAGTCAACATAACAGCACAGGCACTCAGCATCAGCATCAGTCTTGAAGGGATGTGACATGTTAAAATCAATTAGTCTGTTATATCAGCATCAGGTGTGTGGTAGCTGGTGGTGATCCAAGACTGGTTCATCTTGATGAAAGTCAGTCGATCAACCGAGTCGGTGGACAGGCGCACCCTGTGATCTGTGACAAATCCTCCAGCAGCACTGAATGTGCGTTCCGAAAGAACGCTGGATGCAGGACAGGCCAGTAGCTCAATTGCATACTGTGCAAGCTCTGGCCAGTGATCCATCCTCAAGACCCAGTAAGCCAGAGGATTTTCGGTGGGGAAGGTGTCCAAGTCTGACCTTGCCCCTAGATATTCCTGCACCATGTTTATCAGACGCTGGCGATGGTTGCTGGAACCGATCATACTTTGGGGCTGCGGACTAAAGAATTGTCTGAACGCATCGGTCAGACGGCCACCTTCCCCACCGCTCCTTCTTTGACTGGCCGAAGCCTCAGCAACTCGTTGTCCAGGACCAGGAGTTTGTAACCTCCCAGTCTCTGGGAACGCGTTGCACAGACCTTTCTGCAAGGCCTCCCGGAGTTGTCTCATCCTCTGCTCCCTCTGCGACGGTAACATAAGGTCCGCAACCTTACCCTTGTACCGTGGATCAAGGAGAGTGGCCAGCCAGTAATGGTCCCTCTCCTTGATCCGAAGAATACGAGGATCCTTCCGCAGACTTTGCAGGATCAGGGAGGCCATGCAGCGTAGGTTAGCTGAGGCATTCGGTCCGGAGTCCTCTGGGTCACTAAGGACGACATGATCCGCAGCCACCTCCTCCCAGCCACGTACAAGTCCACTGGTTTCTTGGGACTGTAAATCATCCCTAAAAGACTGCTGCTGATGATGCTGAGTGCCAGCCTCCACCTCCATGCTGACACAATCCTCCTCCTCTTCCTGTGCGATGGGTGGGACAGAAGGAACACTGTCTGGGTAAAGGGGGCCTTGAGAGGCAAGGAAGTCCTCCTCTTCCTGCCTCTGTTCTGCCTCAAGTGCCCTGTCCATTATTCCACGCAGCGTGTGCTCCAACAGGTGGACAAGAGGTACAGTGTCACTGATGCATGCACTGTCACTGCTCACCATCCTCGTGGCCTCCTCAAATGGTGCCAGGACAGTGCATGCATCCCTGATCATGCCCCACTGGCGTGGAGAAAAAAAAACAAGCTCCCCTGACCCTGTCCTGGTGCCGTAGTCGCACAGGTACTCATTGATGGCCCTCTGCTGCGTGTGCAGCCGCTGCAGCATGGCCAACGTTGAGTTCCACCTGGTGGGCATGTCACATATAAGGCGGTTCTTGGGCAGGTTCAACTCCTTTTGCAGCTCAGCCAGGCGAGCACTGGCATTATAAGATCTGCGGAAATGCACACAGACTTTCCTGGCCTGCCTCAGGACATCCTGTAAGCCCGGGTACCTGCCCAAGAACCGCTGCACCACCAGGTTAAGGACGTGAGCCACACAGGGCACATGGGTCAGTTGTCCCTGTTGGAGGGCGGAGAGGAGGTTGGTGCCATTGTCGCAAACCACCATTCCTGGCTTAAGCTGGCGTGGCGTCAACCACCTCTCGGCCTGGCCCTGCAGAGCAGACAGGACCTCTGCCCCAGTGTGGCTTCTGTCCCCCAAACACACCAGCACAAGCACGGCATGGCATCTTTTTGCCTGCGTACTTGCGTAGCCCCTTGAACGGCTACGGAGCACCGCTGGTTCAGAGGACAAAGCACAGGAAGAGGCCATGGAGGAAGAAGAAGAGGAGGGGGTGGAGGAGAGAGGTGTGTCACAACCAGTAGTAGCATTTTGGAGGCGTGGCGGTGGAACAACCTCCAACACTACTGCACCTTGTCCTGCATCCTTCCCAGCTGCCAAAAGAGTGACCCAATGGGCCGTGAAAGAAAGGTAACGTCCCTGTCCATGCCTGCTGGACCATGAGTCAGCGGTAATATGCACCTTACCGCTGACCGCCCTGTCCAGTGAGGCCAAGACATTGCCTTCCACATGCCGGTAGAGAGCCGGAATAGCCTTCCGTGAGAAAAAGTGGCGTTTGGGAACCTGCCACTGAGGAACCGCACATTGCACAAACTCACGGAAGGGGGCCGAGTCTACCAACTGAAAAGGCAGCAGTTGAAGCGCTAGCAATTTAGCCAAGCTAGCATTCAACCGCTGGGCATGTGGATGGCTGGGAGTGAACTTCTTTCGACGGTCCAGCAGCTGGGGCAGGGAAATTTGCCTGCTAGAATCGGACGTCGGTGTATTGCTAGCAGAGCGGCCGCAAGTACTTGGCTGTGACACACCTAATTCTACACCTTCATTCCTCTCAGTGCATGTTTCAGAGAGGACTGAAGTTATAGTGGGGTTGGAGATCCCAGCTGATGCGGTGCAAGGAGAGGTCCGCTTTGTTCTTTGGTGTGGGTCTTTGAGGTAGGCTTGCCAACGAGCTGCATGGCAGGTCAACATATGTCTGGTCAGGCATGTGGTACCCAAGCGGCTGATGTTTTGGCCACGCGATATACGCTTGAGACATATGTTGCAAACAGCAGCTGTGCGATCTGATGCACTAGCCTCAAAAAAGGCCCACACCAAAGAACTTTTTGAATGACGGGCAGAGGCAGCGCCCTGCACAGGCGGAGCTCTGCGGTGTGATTCCGTCGGTGTACTGCCCTTACGCTGGCCACCAAAGGGCATCCTGCCTCGTTGGAGATGTGCCTCCTCCTCATCCTCCTCCTCCTCCTCTCTCCTATTAGGCACCCACGTGGAGTCAGTGACCTCATCATCCCCTCCCTCCTCATCACTGGAGCCAATCTGGCAGTATGCTGCAGCTGCTGGAACATGACTGCCAAATTGGTGTCCTTCTTGAGCATCCCCTCTGTCTGCTCTCACGCTACTGCCTTCCTCTAGCTGGGTTTCATCATCAGACCCTTCGAAACGCTGGGCATCCTCCTGGAGCATGTACCCAACACTGTGCTCAAACAGTTCGGGGGACTCCTCAGGAGGAGGACATGGTGGGTCTAGGGAAGGAGTGACTGATGATGAGTCTGACATTGATACCAGGGAAGAGGACGCTTTGGCAGCTGCTTTGCCAGTACCCTGAGCCTGGGTGAGAGAGGATGAGGAGGAGGAGGAGGGCTTGGTCATCCACTCTACCAAGTCTTCGGCATGATGTGGCTCAACATGTCCAGCTGCCGAAAAGAAGGACAAGCGTGTCCCATGGCCATGTGCTGATGACAATGCACCGCGTCCACGACCAGCACTGTTGCCCCCAGACACAGAGCCTGCTTGCCCTCTTTTATTGCCTCCTGACTGTCTGCCTCTCCTTGTTTTTCCTTCCAGACATTCTAATGGATGGCCTGCAGGGAGATGGGAAAAAAGCAATAAGGGCTACCTTCAGGTGTCCTTCTCTGTCCCTTTACTTAAGGATTTCTAAATATGGTTGAGGATGATTGCTTTCGCACAGAATAGCACAATGACAATTTCCCTGACTGTCCAAAAAACAAGGATTTCAAAGATGGTTGATGAGGAATGCTTTAGCACAGTATAGCACAATGAGAATTTCCCTCACTGTCCTTCCCCGTCCCTACAAACAAGGTTTAGCACAGTAAAACACACTGACACTCTCCCTACCTATAGTTTTCTGTCCCTATAAAAAATGTTTTTTTAAAGATGGTTGATGATGAATGCTTTAGCACAGTATAGCACAATGAGAATTTCCCTCACTGTCCTTCCCTGTCCCTACAAACAAGGATTAGCACAGTAAAACACACTGACACTCTCCCTACCTATAGTTTTCTGTCCCTATAAAAAATGTTTTTTTAAAGATGGTTGATGATGAATGCTTTAGCACAGTATAGCACAATGAGAATTTCCCTCACTGTCCTTCCCTGTCCCTACAAACAAGGATTAGCACAGTAAAACACACTGACACTCTCCCTACCTATAGTTTTCTGTCCCTATAAAAAATGTTTTTTTAAAGATGGTTGATGATGAATGCTTTAGCACAGTATAGCACAATGAGAATTTCCCTCACTGTCCTTCCCTGTCCCTACAAACAAGGATTAGCACAGTAAAACACACTGACACTCTCCCTACCTATAGTTTTCTGTCCCTATAAAAAATGTTTTTTTAAAGATGGTTGATGATGAATGCTTTAGCACAGTATAGCACAATGAGAATTTCCCTCACTGTCCTTCCCTGTCCCTACAAACAAGGATTAGCACAGTAAAACACACTGACACTCTCCCTACCTATAGTTTTCTGTCCCTATAAAAAATGTTTTTTTAAAGATGGTTGATGATGAATGCTTTAGCACAGTATAGCACAATGAGAATTTCCCTCACTGTCCTTCCCTGTCCCTACAAACAAGGATTAGCACAGTAAAACACACTGACACTCTCCCTACCTATAGTTTTCTGTCCCTATAAAAAATGTTTTTTTAAAGATGGTTGATGATGAATGCTTTAGCACAGTATAGCACAATGAGAATTTCCCTCACTGTCCTTCCCTGTCCCTACAAACAAGGATTAGCACAGTAAAACACACTGACACTCTCCCTACCTATAGTTTTCTGTCCCTATAAAAAATGTTTTTTTAAAGATGGTTGATGATGAATGCTTTAGCACAGTATAGCACAATGAGAATTTCCCTCACTGTCCTTCCCTGTCCCTACAAACAAGGATTAGCACAGTAAAACACACTGACACTCTCCCTACCTATAGTTTTCTGTCCCTATAAAAAATGTTTTTTTAAAGATGGTTGATGATGAATGCTTTAGCACAGTATAGCACAATGAGAATTCCCCTCACTGTCCTTCCCTGTCCCTACAAACAAGGATTAGCACAGTAAAACACACTGACACTCTCCCTACCTATAGTTTTCTGTCCCTATAAAAAATGTTTTTTTAAAGATGGTTGATGATGAATGCTTTAGCACAGTATAGCACAATGAGAATTTCCCTCACTGTCCTTCCCTGTCCCTACAAACAAGGATTAGCACAGTAAAACACACTGACACTCTCCCTACCTATAGTTTTCTGTCCCTATAAAAAATGTTTTTTTAAAGATGGTTGATGATGAATGCTTTAGCACAGTATAGCACAATGAGAATTTCCCTCACTGTCCTTCCCTGTCCCTACAAACAAGGATTAGCACAGTAAAACACACTGACACTCTCCCTACCTATAGTTTTCTGTCCCTATAAAAAATGTTTTTTTAAAGATGGTTGATGATGAATGCTTTAGCACAGTATAGCACAATGAGAATTTCCCTCACTGTCCTTCCCTGTCCCTACAAACAAGGATTAGCACAGTAAAACACACTGACACTCTCCCTACCTATAGTTTTCTGTCCCTATAAAAAATGTTTTTTTAAAGATGGTTGATGATGAATGCTTTAGCACAGTATAGCACAATGAGAATTTCCCTCACTGTCCTTCCCTGTCCCTACAAACAAGGATTAGCACAGTAAAACACACTGACACTCTCCCTACCTATAGTTTTCTGTCCCTATAAAAATTGTTTTTTTAAAGATGATTGATGATGAATGCTTTAGCACAGTATAGCACAATGAGAATTTCCCTCACTGTCCTTCCCTGTCCCTACAAACAAGGATTAGCACAGTAAAACACACTGACACTCTCCCTACCTATAGTTTTCTGTCCCTATAAAAAATGTTTTTTTAAAGATGGTTGATGATGAATGCTTTAGCACAGTATAGCACAATGAGAATTTCCCTCACTGTCCTTCCCTGTCCCTACAAACAAGGATTAGCACAGTAAAACACACTGACACTCTCCCTACCTATAGTTTTCTGTCCCTATAAAAAATGTTTTTTTAAAGATGGTTGATGATGAATGCTTTAGCACAGTATAGCACAATGAGAATTTCCCTCACTGTCCTTCCCTGTCCCTACAAACAAGGATTAGCACAGTAAAACACACTGACACTCTCCCTACCTATAGTTTTCTGTCCCTATAAAAAATTTTTTTTTAAAGATGGTTGATGATGAATGCTTTAGCACAGTATAGCACAATGAGAATTTCCCTCACTGTCCTTCCCTGTCCCTACAAACAAGGATTAGCACAGTAAAACACACTGACACTCTCCCTACCTATAGTTTTCTGTCCCTATAAAAAATGTTTTTTTAAAGATGGTTGATGATGAATGCTTTAGCACAGTATAGCACAATGAGAATTTCCCTCACTGTCCTTCCCTGTCCCTACAAACAAGGATTAGCACAGTAAAACACACTGACACTCTCCCTACCTATAGTTTTCTGTCCCTATAAAAAATGTTTTTTTTAAAGATGGTTGATGATGAATGCTTTAGCACAGTATAGCACAATGAGAATTTCCCTCACTGTCCTTCCCTGTCCCTACAAACAAGGATTAGCACAGTAAAACACACTGACACTCTCCCTACCTATAGTTTTCTGTCCCTATAAAAAATGTTTTTTTAAAGATGGTTGATGATGAATGCTTTAGCACAGTATAGCACAATGAGAATTTCCCTCACTGTCCTTCCCTGTCCCTACAAACAAGGATTAGCACAGTAAAACACACTGACACTCTCCCTACCTATAGTTTTCTGTCCCTATAAAAAATGTTTTTTTAAAGATGGTTGATGATGAATGCTTTAGCACAGTATAGCACAATGAGAATTTCCCTCACTGTCCTTCCCTGTCCCTACAAACAAGGATTAGCACAGTAAAACACACTGACACTCTCCCTACCTATAGTTTTCTGTCCCTATAAAAAATGTTTTTTTAAAGATGGTTGATGATGAATGCTTTAGCACAGTATAGCACAATGAGAATTTCCCTCACTGTCCTTCCCTGTCCCTACAAACAAGGATTAGCACAGTAAAACACACTGACACTCTCCCTACCTATAGTTTTCTGTCCCTATAAAAAATGTTTTTTTAAAGATGGTTGATGATGAATGCTTTAGCACAGTATAGCACAATGAGAATTTCCCTCACTGTCCTTCCCTGTCCCTACAAACAAGGATTAGCACAGTAAAACACACTGACACTCTCCCTACCTATAGTTTTCTGTCCCTATAAAAAATGTTTTTTTAAAGATGGTTGATGATGAATGCTTTAGCACAGTATAGCACAATGAGAATTTCCCTCACTGTCCTTCTCTGTCCCTACAAACAAGGATTAGCACAGTAAAACACACTGACACTCTCCCTACCTATAGTTTTCTGTCCCTATAAAAAATGTTTTTTTAAAGATGGTTGATGATGAATGCTTTAGCACAGTATAGCACAATGAGAATTTCCCTCACTGTCCTTCCCTGTCCCTACAAACAAGGATTAGCACAGTAAAACACACTGACACTCTCCCTACCTATAGTTTTCTGTCCCTATAAAAAATGTTTTTTTAAAGATGGTTGATGATGAATGCTTTAGCACAGTATAGCACAATGAGAATTTCCCTCACTGTCCTTCCCTGTCCCTACAAACAAGGATTAGCACAGTAAAACACACTGACACTCTCCCTACCTATAGTTTTCTGTCCCTATAAAAAATGTTTTTTTAAAGATGGTTGATGATGAATGCTTTAGCACAGTATAGCACAATGAGAATTTCCCTCACTGTCCTTCCCTGTCCCTACAAACAAGGATTAGCACAGTAAAACACACTGACACTCTCCCTACCTATAGTTTTCTGTCCCTATAAAAATTGTTTTTTTAAAGATGATTGATGATGAATGCTTTAGCACAGTATAGCACAATGAGAATTTCCCTCACTGTCCTTCCCTGTCCCTACAAACAAGGATTAGCACAGTAAAACACACTGACACTCTCCCTACCTATAGTTTTCTGTCCCTATAAAAAATGTTTTTTTAAAGATGGTTGATGATGAATGCTTTAGCACAGTATAGCACAATGAGAATTTCCCTCACTGTCCTTCCCTGTCCCTACAAACAAGGATTAGCACAGTAAAACACACTGACACTCTCCCTACCTATAGTTTTCTGTCCCTATAAAAAATGTTTTTTTAAAGATGGTTGATGATGAATGCTTTAGCACAGTATAGCACAATGAGAATTTCCCTCACTGTCCTTCCCTGTCCCTACAAACAAGGATTAGCACAGTAAAACACACTGACACTCTCCCTACCTATAGTTTTCTGTCCCTATAAAAAATTTTTTTTTAAAGATGGTTGATGATGAATGCTTTAGCACAGTATAGCACAATGAGAATTTCCCTCACTGTCCTTCCCTGTCCCTACAAACAAGGATTAGCACAGTAAAACACACTGACACTCTCCCTACCTATAGTTTTCTGTCCCTATAAAAAATGTTTTTTTAAAGATGGTTGATGATGAATGCTTTAAAACAGTATAGCACAATGAGAATTTCCCTCACTGTCCTTCCCTGTCCCTACAAACAAGGATTAGCACAGTAAAACACACTGACACTCTCCCTACCTATAGTTTTCTGTCCCTATAAAAAATGTTTTTTTAAAGATGGTTGATGATGAATGCTTTAGCACAGTATAGCACAATGAGAATTTCCCTCACTGTCCTTCCCTGTCCCTACAAACAAGGATTGGCACAGTAAAACACACTGACACTCTCCCTACCTATAGTTTTCTGTTCCTATAAAAAATGTTTTTTTTAAAGATGGTTGATGATGAATGCTTTAGCACAGTATAGCACAATGAGAATTTCCCTCACTGTCCTTCCCTGTCCCTACAAACAAGGATTAGCACAGTAAAACACACTGACACTCTCCCTACCTATAGTTTTCTGTCCCTATAAAAAATGTTTTTTTAAAGATGGTTGATGATGAATGCTTTAGCACAGTATAGCACAATGAGAATTTCCCTCACTGTCCTTCCCTGTCCCTACAAACAAGGATTAGCACAGTAAAACACACTGACACTCTCCCTACCTATAGTTTTCTGTCCCTATAAAAAATGTTTTTTTAAAGATGGTTGATGATGAATGCTTTAGCACAGTATAGCACAATGAGAATTTCCCTCACTGTCCTTCCCTGTCCCTACAAACAAGGATTAGCACAGTAAAACACACTGACACTCTCCCTACTGTGAGGGGGTTAGCTCGGCAGCGGGTGTGTGTGACCCCCGGGATGGGCTCCCCACACAAAACAGGCCCAGCAAACGGAGGTTGTGGTTTTCAAAATCAAAAAAAGGTGCGGTTTATTTTCTATTTACAGTGACAAAACACAGCAAAGCAAAAGAAACATAACCAAAACAAATCCTGGTCAAGTTGACCTCTGACTAAACATACAGGTTTCCTAACTAACAACTGGGATCAGCCTAGTGCTGTCCTAGTCCCTAAGTCCCTGGTTTTAAATGTCCAAGCAAATAGCCACACAGGCTTTGTCTCACCGCACAGGGGTTCACTCTCCCTAGACAGTCCACACAGGTCTGGTTCCAGGCATGAGCTAACATCTAATGAAGCTGGGAGTTCTTATAGAGGCCTAAATGAGCTGACAAGCTTCAGCTGGTCTCATCAACTCCCTGACTGCACGACGCCCAGCCCTCTCCCTAGAGGTATGAGTCATCCATGAGCCCACTAGCCTTATACAACTCTCCACCTAGTTGTATAAGTCGGCGTAAAGCCTGAATCTGGGCGAAATATATCTACCCCCCTGGATGCAACCAGGTGACTTTACCTTCCTGCTGTCACATACCCCCCCCTCTTGTTTTAACCTCGGGGTTGGAACACCAGCAATCAGGCATTCATGTACTCGAGACAAAGCATCCACATTCCCCATTTGAACGCCAGGGCGATGCTTTACTGTGAAGTTGAATTCCTGGAGGGCCAGGAACCACCTATTCACTCTTCTATTTGTTTCCTTGTTTTGAGCCATCCACTTTAACGGAGCGTGATCCGTAGCCATGTCAAAGTGCCTACCTAGCAGGTAGTACCGAAGGGAATCTAGAGCCCACTTCACCGCTAAACACTCCTTTTCAACGGTGGCGTAATTTACCTCATGGGACTTCAACTTCCTGCTGAGGTAAATGACTGGGTGCTCTTCCCCGTTCCAGACCTGGGACAATACTGCTCCTAACCCCACATCTGACGCATCACTTTGTACGACAAAGTCTTTAGAGAAGTCGGGTGAGTACAACACTGGCTGGCTACATAAGGCTTGTTTCAAGAATTGGAATGCTGCCTCAGCCTCGGGGGTCCATTTAATCATGACCGACCCTTTCCCCTTCGTCAGGTTGGTTAGGGGCACAGCCTTAGAAGCAAAGTGGGGAATGAATCGCCGATAATACCCAGCGATTCCCAGAAAGGCTCGTACCTGCTTCTTGCTGTTGGGACGTGGCCAACTCTGGATGGCCTCGACTTTGTTGAGTTGGGGTTTTATTACTCCCCTCCCAATGGTGTACCCAAGATATTTGGCCTCCTCCTGCCCAATGGTACACTTCTTGGGGTTAGCCGTAAACCCCGCTTCCCGAACAGAGTCCAGGACTGCTTGCACTTTTGGCAGATGTGAGGCCCAATCTGTGCTATGGACAATTACGTCATCCAGGTAAGCCGCAGCATACTTCCGATGGGGCCTCAGCATCTGGTCCATTTTCCGCTGGAATGTGGCCGGCGCATTCTGTAACCCGAACGGCATTCTTTTATATTGGAACGCCCCGTCTGGGGTTACAAATGCGGTTTTCTCTTTGGCCGACTTGGCCAGGGGGATTTGCCAATACCCTTTTGTGAGGTCAAGAGTCGTCATGTATCGGGCTGTTCCCAGCCGGTCGATCAACTCATCTATACGTGGCATGGGGTAGGTGTCAAATTTTGTAACTTTGTTCAACTGACGAAAATCGTTACAAAATCGCCAGCTCCCATCCGGTTTAGGCACCAACACGATGGGACTAGACCAATCACTTTGGGACTCCTCTATCACCCCTAAGTTCAGCATTTTCTGTACTTCCTCCCGTATTGCCTCCCGTCGAGCCTCTGGGATCCGATAGGGTTTTAACTTCACCCTTTCACCGGGCGGGGTAATGATGTCATGCTCTACCCCAGATGTTTGTCCCGGCAGCTCAGAGAATACCTCCTTGTTGCGAAGCACAAACTCCTTAACCTCCTGTTGTTGGGGTTGTGACAAGGTGGCTGCTATTCCAACCTCAGGAATCACGCAACCAGTTTGAGCTGGTGACCAAGTGTCTGCGACTAGGGACTCTCTATCCCTCCAGGCTTTCAACAGATTAACGTGATAGATCTGTTCGGGCTTTCGCCTTCCTGGTTGTCTGACCTTGTAATTCACTTCGCTCACTTTTTCCATTATCTCGTAGGGGCCTTGCCATTTGGCAAGGAATTTACTTTCAACCGTAGGGACAAGTACCAATATCCTATCCCCCGGGGAAAAGGTACGGGTCTTGGCTCCACGGTTGTACACTCTCTGCTGTGCCAACTGCGCTTGGGCCAAATGTTCCTTCACGATGGGCATTACCTGTGCAATTCGATCTTGCATCAGGGCGACATGCTCAATCACACTCCTGTGGGGAGAACTCTCACTTTCCCAAGTTTCCTTGGCAATATCCAACAGCCCTCTTGGGTGTCTCCCATACAGTAACTCAAAGGGGGAGAATCCCGTAGAGGATTGGGGCACCTCCCTAATAGCAAACATCAAATAAGGAAGTAAACAGTCCCAATCCTTTCCATCTCTATCCACCACTTTCTTCAACATTTGTTTTAGGGTTTTGTTGAATCTTTCAACCAGCCCATCGGTTTGGGGGTGATACACAGACGTACGCAATTGCGTCACTTTGAACAATTTACACAGCTCTTTCATAACCCGGGACATAAAGGGTGTACCTTGGTCCGTAAGCAGTTCTTTACAAATACCCACCCGGCTAAAAACAAGAGATAGCTCTTTGGCTATGGTTTTGGCCGAGGTATTTCGGAGAGGGATCGCTTCTGGATAACGGGTGGCATAGTCCATTATAACTAATATGTACTGGTGCCCCCTAGCGGACTTGATTATAGGACCTACCAAATCCATGGCGATCCTCTCAAACGGGACCTCAATGATGGGTAGAGGGACCAGCGGGCTACGGAAATGTGGCATCGGGGCCAACCTCTGACACACAGGGCAGGAGGAACAATAATTTTCTACGTCCTTCATCACCCCCGGCCAATAGAATCTCTGTAATACCCTCTCTCGGGTTTTCTCTGTCCCCAGATGACCTCCAAGAATGTGCCCATGGGCCAACTCCAACACCAACTTCCTGTAAGGTTTGGGCACCACAAGCTGCTCAACGGTTTCTTCTGCCCTTTTTGCCACCCGATACAGTAGGTCCTTCTCTACGCTGAAGTATGGGTAAGTGCAGGTATTATCTGGGTTCACTAACTCGCCATCTATTTTCACTACGTTTTCCCGTGCCTTTATTAGGGCGGGGTCTTTCAACTGTTCTGTGGCAAAGTTTTCCCTGTGAACCTCAAGATCAGAAAACTCCACAGACGGTAGGTTTTCGTCTGAGGAGGTGGGCTCCTCTCCAGTTTCTTGAGTCTCCCCTGCCAATACTGATAAGGGAAATTCCGGAGAGTCCTCACCACTCTCAGGGGAGTTCTGGCTATCACATTCCTGGTACATAGGGGCACCAGTGAGGGGCTCAGGATCATCCCACAGTTCCCAGAACTTCGGAAAATCCCTTCCCACAATGGCGTCATGCGGTAACTGAGATACTAAGCCCACTGGATGAGAGAGGGTACCTTTGGGGGTCTCGAAACACACTGTAGTCACTGGATACTCTCGGGTGTCCCCATGCACACAAATAACAGCTACCTTGCTATTCCCAGAGACCTCTGTTTTAACTAACTCAGCCTTTATCAGGGTCACAAGGCTACCTGAATCCAGCAATACCACAACATTTCTACCATTAACACACATTTTGCATAAATGTTTCTCAGTTCCTCGAATGGCAGTGCATGCGACTGTCGCACACAGCGACTGACGTCTGCCCGTCAGAAAGTCACACTGCATGGGTTCCTCCACAACCGGGCAATTGGCTGCAATATGTCCCGCTTGCCGGCAGCGGTAGCAAACGATCCTTCTTGCCGCCTCTTGAGCCGCTGATTTCCCAGGCTGTTCTCGCCAAACTTGGGGTAGAGCTCCCACCCTCTCACTCTCTCCACCCTCACCCCTTGGAATCCTCCTATCCGCCCCTGGGGATGGTCTGGTCTCAGGGTGGAAAGTCCGAGTGTCTCTGGAAGAGGCCGTCAGGTTCTCTGTAGCCAAGTATCTCTCCACACGATCCACAAGACCATCGGCCGTCTCTGGGTCTCCATGGCTTACCCACTTTTGGATGGCAGTAGGAAGAGCTCTCAAAAACCGATCCATTACAACACGTTCCACAATCTTTGGTGCGGACAAAGTCTCTGGCTGTAGCCACTTTCTGCTCAGGTGAATGAGATCATACATTTGAGACCTGGGGGGTTTTCCAAGCTGGAAAGTCCAGTTATGCACACGCTGAGCCCGGACAGCCTGGGTGACACCCAGCCTTGCCAATATTTCAGCTTTTAGCATCACATAGTCTTTTGCTTGGTTAGGCTCTAGGTCATAGTAAGCTTTCTGCGATTCACCAGTTAACAGAGGAGCCACCAGTCCAGCCCACTGCTCCTCAGGCCACTTTTCTCTTTCAGCGGTCCTTTCAAATGTGGTCAAAAATACCTCTGGATCATCCTCTCCAGTCATTTTTGTCAATAAACGACTCACCCCAAAGGACGCGGTATTAGTGGGACGGCTTTCCTCACTGGTCTGCGGACGTTGCTGCATTACTGCTTCCAGCTGTTGTTGTAGTCTCTGCTCTTGCTTCTGCAACAGGTCTATGAAGCGGGCCTCAGATTGCTGCTGGGCTCGTTGCTGAGCCTCCAGACTCTGTTGCAAAGTTGCGTTTGTCTGCTGCTGGGCTGCAAGGCTCCTTTGCAAACCTGCATTTGTCTGCTGTTGATTGGCATTTGCTAGAGCCAGCTGCCAAACTGCCACTGGTTCTCCACCAACTGTGAGGGGGTTAGCTCGGCAGCGGGTGTGTGTGACCCCCGGGATGGGCTCCCCACACAAAACAGGCCCAGCAAACGGAGGTTGTGGTTTTCAAAATCAAAAAAAGGTGCGGTTTATTTTCTATTTACAGTGACAAAACACAGCAAAGCAAAAGAAACATAACCAAAACAAATCCTGGTCAAGTTGACCTCTGACTAAACATACAGGTTTCCTAACTAACAACTGGGATCAGCCTAGTGCTGTCCTAGTCCCTAAGTCCCTGGTTTTAAATGTCCAAGCAAATAGCCACACAGGCTTTGTCTCACCGCACAGGGGTTCACTCTCCCTAGACAGTCCACACAGGTCTGGTTCCAGGCATGAGCTAACATCTAATGAAGCTGGGAGTTCTTATAGAGGCCTAAATGAGCTGACAAGCTTCAGCTGGTCTCATCAACTCCCTGACTGCACGACGCCCAGCCCTCTCCCTAGAGGTATGAGTCATCCATGAGCCCACTAGCCTTATACAACTCTCCACCTAGTTGTATAAGTCGGTGTAAAGCCTGAATCTGGGCGAAATATATCTACCCCCCTGGATGCAACCAGGTGACTTTACCTTCCTGCTGTCGCACTACCTATAGTTTTCTGTCCCTATAAAAAATGTTTTTTTAAAGATGGTTGATGATGAATGCTTTAGCACAGTATAGCACAATGAGAATTTCCCTCACTGTCCTTCCCTGTCCCTACAAACAAGGATTAGCACAGTAAAACACACTGACACTCTCCCTACCTATAGTTTTCTGTCCCTATAAAAAATGTTTTTTTTTAAAGATGGTTGATGATGAATGCTTTAGCACAGTATAGCACAATGAGAATTTCCCTCACTGTCCTTCCCTGTCCCTACAAACAAGGATTAGCACAGTAAAACACACTGACACTCTCCCTACCTATAGTTTTCTGTCCCTATAAAAAATGTTTTTTTTAAAGATGGTTGATGATGAAGGCTTTAGCACAGTATAGCACAATGAGAATTTCCCTCACTGTCCTTCCCTGTCCCTACAAACAAGGTTTAGCACAGTAAAACAGACTGACACTCTCCCTACCTATCCTTCTCTTTCCCTAAACTAAAGGAATCCAGGTTAAGCAAGAAAAAAAATGTCACTGTCCCTGCCTATGCTTCTCTTTCCCTGCTCCGGAACACACTACACTAGGCCGCCGTGCTGGCGGCCTTTTATAGTGTGGGGCGTGTACTAAACACCCTCAGCAATAATTGGCCACAGGCATCCTGCCTGTGGCCAATCATTGCTCTCCTCGCTGCCGGCGCTGTGATTGGCCAAGCATGCGGGGTCACAGTGCATGGCCAATCACAGCGCCTGGATGACACTGCGATGGCGTAGTGCATTGTGGGGCGCGAATGAGGCGCGAACGGCCCAAATCGTTCGTTGTTCGGCGAACGATTGAACAGCCGATGTTCGAGTCGAACGTATGTTCGACTCGAACACCGAGCTCATCCCTAATCATTACTAGAGCTTGCTTGGCCTGGGATATTTCTGATTTGTCTCAGTGCTGTCCATTTTCTGAATCTTTACTAAAGAGACTGTTCTAAGGAGTAGCAAGAGCAACTCTTTACTAAAGAGTACTGTTAAGCGTTCATGAAGTATCCCACAGCTCCCTCTGCCCTACCCCAGTTATTCAGCAATAAAGTTAAAAAAGCCAAACCCTAGGCTGTTCATTGAGCCAGAAGAGTGACGGTTGCTGTGCGCCTGGCTGCCGCTGCACTAACCTGGAAAGGAACCTGATGAAAACCAGCGACACTTACGGGGGTGAGCGCTACTCTTGAGTGACAGCTTTGAGGCTGCTAGGGCTGTTGACATTACATCCAAGATGACAGTGCTCAGGCAGCCAAACTTCATGCCAAAAACCATGCATAAATTAGGTGTAAGGCACACATAATCTCATGGAAAAACCTGCTTTTGAAATAAATGGTCTGGCTGTAGTATCCCCTTGATGTGCGTTGTTAGGCCAGTTCCCACGCTGAGATCTACCATGATAGTTTTCAGTGATGGTGGGTCTGAGACCCAAATTACCATCCATCTAGTTCACTAAATTGTTCTTCAGTAAAATTGGACCTAATCACAAGCTTACACACTTACAAGGTTTCTCTCCTTTTCCAGTGGTCTCCAGGCCTAGTCCACATGGGGCCTCCTGAACACCTGAGGTCCATGTGACATGGGGGGGCTGGGTCACCAGGTGCATGCAACCAGAGGAACCATTCCTACCACCACCAAGCAGGCTTACCCCCTTTACTAGGCCAGCATTCATTCTGGCCTAGTAAATGTAGCAAGGGCTCTACCTTGCTACATTATAACAGGATTTAACAGGATACAGAATGACAGCTGAGATACAGTTTTGCCTACTGAGGTGAAGCGGGCTTGTGGCCTACCTCTACTAAGAGAGAACATTGTGTCAGCCAAAGTGGACCCATGCTATGCTGTGCAAAGCAACAGGTTCTCTAAACTGTCTCCCTCTCCAGCTGCACATACCTTCCTTTTGCTCCCCCGCTGCTCCGTTGAGCTGCTGAAAATGAAGAGAAGATGCAACTTGTAATTGGCACGTTGGGACTTGGGGCTTATTCAGGGCTGAGAACTTTCTAACTGCCATCATGTGACAGTGTCGGGTGCCTGAGTGGCCGATCACCAAGCACAAAATTTTCATGTAGGAGGAAGGGCACCACTTAACCCAGAAGTACCCAGGGACAAAAACAAAAGTGAATACGTGCTGGTGGGGTGGATGGCAGCTAAATTAAAATTTTTCCTTTGCCCTTAATGTGAAAAACACAGGTTCTGATGAAAAAATCTCCAACCTCCATGTTAATGCCGTGTCTTCTACTGAAAACAGGTGGAGCCACTGAGAGCAGCGCAGGACACATATATCATGTTTCATCTGCAGGGGATACCGGTGCTCGTTCTGGCTCCTGTTAGCCTCCCAATTATCCAAACAACAGCAAAAAATGGCATCCGGTCTTTAATCTTACTACCACTGACTGTCTGCTGCATTGACTGTAAGTTTCCGGTCGGGTAAACTCCCCCGCCGGGTTGTTGTACCGTTTGCAAGTTCTTCAATACAATGGTTATTGCACTCCGGCACTCCATGTGTTTACTGCCACCACATCGCGCTGCACCTACATAAGTGTGCCGCCCCAATGGGGCATAGAATTTATATATATATTGTTTCTCTGAGCCATTTTCTATGGACGTTTATATTTAGTTCACATGCTGCCATCTAGTGACCTTTTATGGAAATGCACTTGTTTCCATGTTTCTTTTGTCTGATGTTATGACACACTTCCTTTGTATGTAATGCTCCACCCCTTCTTCCTGTGATTGTACTTCCTGTGTAATGGAGGCAGCTACAGGCCACATGTAGCAGGGCACATGTATTCTGCATAGTAAGCTACAGACAATAACTTGACCACATAAATACCACAACCTATTCATATGTTGTATCCTGTCATCTGCTGTAACCCGATGTTCAGAATTAAAGCACTTCTGTGGATGGAATCAGTATTTGGTGAGTTCAAGCTATCTGATGAGGATTGTCCTCAGTGATTATATCTGCTTATACAGGCCAGGCATAGAGGTCTCAAAAGGGATTAATCGCTTCACAACAATCGGAGTCAGAATAGTCAAAAGATGTATACAATTCCTACAGCCTGCTGTGTATATGTGTGTACCTGATCTGCAATCAATCTTGTGAAAGCACATGGTCACACAAGCTTACTGCACCTCATGTGAATGTTAAAAAAAGTTTCTCTACATTGAACTGTGTTACCCCACCTGTCTAAGCTGCTGTTCGTCTTCTTAAAGAGACAGTATAATCTTTTGCAAAAACGTGAAAAATGTCTAGACAAGACTCTGAGCACCTTTTTGTGGCTGAACCAACGCAGATTCATCATGCCTCTGAACCTGCAGACGTACAGGGAGCAGATTCTGCAGATATTGCCGAACAGAGTGTAAGACCCAAACGTACAATAAAACCGACACAGAAACTCAGAGAAAACTATGAAACCACTAGAAATTAGTTCTCCAGCAATCTGTCAGACTTATGGAACAGATCTTCACACTGCATGTCAGTTTTGTCACACTTTAATGATCAAACAGCTGAACTAAGAGACTCTATAGATCGCTTATCTGTCGCGTATGAATGCTACCAGCGTCTGTTTGCAAAATACACAGCTTTCTTGCAGGACTGTAATATAGAGGACTCTTCAGCAGAACTGACCGGGGCTGATGCACTAAACCAACAAAGGGATCTCTTAGTGCAAAATGTTCAGCATAAGGCAGAACTCTGCATTGCTCAACTGCAGGAGACCAGATCTCACAGATCAACATCAACCAAGCACACTGCACGTTCTTCTAGATCCTCTCGCTCCAGAAGTTCAACATTAAGTGATAAGATAATAGAGGCCCGCACTGATGCGGAATCAAAAAGAGTGCAAAGCTCCTTTACCAGTGTAGCACTACCCCCGTAGGAGCTGCTGGTTTAAGTTTTGGGTCTACGCTCTGCCTATCAACCCCAGAAGTTTGTCTCAAACCCTCCCTTGGCACAACTGGACAACACAATGATTGTGAAACCCACTGGTAGTTGGGACCCACAATGATATCATACAGTAATGATAATATAGTGAAATGTTGTTACCTTATGCTGGTTACCTGCCCCAACTGTAACAGACAAGATTCCACACAAGTGTAGTTTAACCAAGGATAAAGCGTTTACTTGGTGAAAGAAGGATGAAACAAAGTTAAATAAATGACAGTTGACTTCAAACAGGGCCCTTTAGGAGTCAATGGCATGGAATTCAATAACAGGTTTAAACAATATGAGCTGAAGTCAGACCTAAGTAAGCACGAAGTGGAGGGATTTCCCCAATGCAATAAGATCAGCACTGAAGTACCTCTCCACCAGGCCTCACCCAGCTCTCAGTAATAACAATGACTGTACAAACTAGCATAAACAGTTATTGTATATATGTGGATGAGTCTATATGCTCTTTGGCTCCCTCTAACGGGCACCTCCCATATACGTGTCCTACTGCTTTAGTTAAAACAAACAAACTGAGTCCTGTAAGTGTTCCTTCCGGTTAATAGTAGTCTTCGCTAGCTTTAGTTGGTGCACATTAATAATTTGTAATCCAACTGGTATGAAGAAAACGAACATTCACAGTATATATAACGTGCTGGCGGCATAAGCGCCAATCCTTTCAAGGTACTGCCACAGCAAGATGCAATGTGTCTTTGCAAGTGGCGTGTTAACTTCCAGACAGTAATTTTGAGTCTATAAGATCCACCCTCCTGCGATATAGTTATTTATATCATTGGACAGGTGCCCTCTCACTCAATGAGGCCTCGCCTCTCCGGTATATTCCGCCTGTAGTGTCTCGGTTCTCGGACTCTCTGCAACTTGCAGTCCCTGCTCCTCCGCGCATCCGTCACAAGGTGTCAGTGGATGGGCGACTCTGGTTGCTGTGGAGCGTAGGTCAGACACTATGAAAAGGATCCCTCTCAGGTTAGGCGATCCGCTCTGGCGACGGTGGGCCCGGGCTTCTCTGGCCTACGCACACTGGTAGCAGGCCCAGCACAGACTTCCTGCTTAATTGAAGGCCGCGTCCCAAGAGGCCGGATGTCCGCCTCCTCCTCCTTTAAAAAGCCTCTCCCAGAGTGCTGTTCTTGCTGCAATGCACTCTGGTAGCACAGTAGCACTCTGGGTATTGTAGTCTGTTTAACACCCAAGGCAATGGAGTCTCTTATCTCCCTGTACTTCAAGGTCCATAATGCATTGTTCTAGTATAATTAAACTGAACTGAAGTTGAAGCAATAATGTGATTGAACACCGGAGGGAGCTGAGTTCTTCGTTGTCACAAACTGTAGTCTATTAGCTACGTTACAAAGTGACACCCTTGCTACACCAGAAAGGAAGCAGAAGTAGAAACACAAAAGGCAGCTCGTCAAGCAAAGATGGTAGCTCAACAAGCAGCTCAACAAGCAGAGATGAAAGCTCACCAAGCAGAGATGGAAGCTCAACAAGCAGCTCACCAAGCAGAGATGGAAGCTCAACAAGCAGCTCACCAAGCAGAGATGGAAGCTCAACAAGCAGCTCACCAAGCAGAGATGGAAGCTCAACAAGCAGCTCACCAAGCAGAGATGGAAGCTCAACAAGCAGTTTAACAAGCAGAGATGGAAGCTCAACAAGCAGAGGCAGATTCCCAAATAAAGATTCCTCAAATGGAAAGGGAGGAAGCAGCTGCCCTAGCAAGGCTGAGAGTCCTCGAACAAGCGATGGGAGAAAGTGCTAACTCAGACTGTTCCATCCCAGCGGAACTGCAAGACCCAGTTGAACGCACCAGTGAATATGTACTAAAGCATAGTGTTTGCAATGATACAGAGTCATCTCCTGTACATCCTACTAACAACACTGTTCTGACTCTCAACACAGAGACCTCTCAGCTCCAAAGGCCTGAGCCTCTTCAATTCTACAACCCAAGTACATCTACGCAGCAAACCGCATCACCTCTTGCTGACAACAAGGTAACTTCCAGTGACAAGCCGCAGCTCAAGCCACAGCCAGAACAAGCCTTAGGGATTACACCGCCGTCTAACGCTCTTGAAACATCATTTTATCCTGGTAAACCTCATCCTACTCCACCAAAGAACTTTCACACCCGAGGGGTTCCACAAGTTACTTTGGCACCAAAGAGTGAGAGATCAGACTTGAATGACTTTGCCAGATATATGGTATACCGTGAGCTCATTAACACTACCCTATCAAGGTTTGACGACTGTCCAGAGAGCTACAGGGCCTGGAGATTAAACTTCAAAGCTGCTATTGCTGATCTCAACCTTACTACCAAGGAGGAACTTGATTTGCTCAAAAAGTGGCTGGGGCCAGAATCTGCAGATTGTGTTAAAAGACTGAGAACAGTGCATGTTGACCACCCAGATGCAGGTCTTGTTGCTGTATGGGCAAGACTTGAGCAAGCCTATGGTAGCTCTGAAGCCATAGAAAGTGCTCTTTTTAAGAGACTGCAAAACTTCCCAAAAATAGGGAACAAAGACTATCGCAAGCTCCAAGATCTGAGTGACCTTCTCTTGGAGCTGGAGTTGGCAAAGACAGACCCACATCTACCTGGACTAAGCTTCCTGGACACTGCTCATGGTGTCAATCCAGCGGTGTCTAAACTGCCATACGGCCTGCAAGAGAAATGGGCACAACAGGGCTCAAGGTACAAAAGAGACTATAACGTATGTTTTCCTCCATTTGCATATTTTTGAACGTTCATCAGTGATCAAGCCTGGACGAGAAACGATCCCAGGTTCAGCTTCAGTGAACCCAACTTGCCTGCTTCATCATCATCATCATCTTCATCAAGGTATGATAACACAGCAGCTAAACGTAAAGACTTTAATAGAGCAATATCTGTTAAAAGGACAGACATCACACCTCCCGTATCCTCTCCTGCTCACCAAAGAGATTCGGGTGACAGAGATATAGACCCTAATCGTCAGTGCCCTATTCACAAGAAGCCTCACCCCCTAAAGAAATGTCGTGGGCTTAGGGCAAAGACGTTACAAGAGCACAGGGAGATTCTTCAGAAACTTGGAATATGCTACAGGTGATGTGCTTGTTATGGACATTTTTCTAAAGATTGTAAAGTTGTCATCATGTGCACAGAATGCAGTAGCGACAGACATGTTACAGCTATGCATCTAGGCCCACCCTCAGACAATTCACAGCAGCCTACCTCCAGCCCTGTCTCAAATCATGGCGGGGAGCAACAAGGTCATGCTCCAGCCACAGCTAAGTCTGTGGAGAAGACTTAGATCACAAATGCTGTGCTAAGATATGCCTAGTCAAGATATACCCAAAGGGCCAACCTGAGGAAGCTATTAGGATGTATACCATAATAGATGAACAGAGCAACAGATCCCTGGTTAAGCCTACATGCTTTGAGATCTTTGGTGTAGCGATACCCCCAGTTAAGAGGGCTGCCTGTATGATTTTGGGCCCTGTAGTGCACCGCTGTCAACCCCTGGCAATCGGCTCTAACCTCCCTTGACACAGTTAGTAGGAGTGAATAGGACTGTGAGGCCTGTAACTCACAGCGGCACAGTCCTATGACAAGAACAAACAGCAATATATTAAAACTTCCTTAAACTGTCTCTTCTGTAAAGTAAAGGACACAGACACCAATATACTTAACCCTTGTATATTTACTTAGACTAGTGGGTAAACAATAAAACAGGAATGCACATGTCACGTGCAGAGCCGTGCAATAAACCGTGTTTATTGCAGGGCTCTCGTGGACAAAATGGCGCCAGGAAAGTCTACGCTACACAGTCAGGCCTGACTGAACTAAGTGGAAGTTCTGTAAGGAAAATCTTCGCCGGCAACGGTGGTGCACTTGAAGAATAGAATTTGTAATCCACCAATGTAACTGGGATACTGTGTCTGTCTATGAGCAAATGCTCTCTCACCCAACCGGACCAGTCCGCGTCCGTTTCTTCCACTGCTGTGTCTAAGTACACAGTTCCTTCGACATCCGGGTCTTCGGTCCTCTTGGCAATGGTGCAGTAACAAAGGAGAGATCTCCCTCAGGTTCCTCGGTGCGAGCGGAAGGCTCTTTGGAGAAAGGCCCCAGGCTTTGGGCCTAAAGTCACAGGAGATCAAGCAGTAGTTCAACCTGCTGGGCGGGCGGTGTCCAAAGAGAAAGCCTCTCCCTTATAAAGTCCACCCCAGCAGTCCTTGCACGGGGCAATGCACCCTGGGTGCCGTAAAGTGTACTGGGTAATGTAGTCTCTGAGATATAAAAGGGCAATACCCCGCTACATTGGTATAGAGGGACATGCATCACCGTATACTCTCAGAACCTGTTCTGGTCGTGAAGAGACTTTCAGCAGAAGGGCAGATGGGTTCATGATCTCACACATCAATAAGGGAGAGGGCATACCCCTACCAACATTAGTTGAGTGTGACCAGATACCAGACAAAGGGGAAGAAATTCCTACTCCAGAGGCTGCATATCACCATCTCCACTTAAGGCACCATGTTAATGAGATTCCTGCAATGGACATAAATGCTGAAATCTTGTTTTTTCTAGGAAGAGACATTCTCAGAGTACATAAGATACGCAAGCAGTGCAGTGGACCTGATGATGACCCCTACGCACAAAAACTTGATCTAGGTTGGGTAATCATGGGCGACTTATGCTTGGATAGAATACGTACGTCATCCGAGATCCACTCCTTCAAAACGTACATGTTAGGAAATGCACCTGCATCCCACTTCAAACAGTGCCCTCGCCATTATGAAGTAAAAGAGAAGCCTCTTGACATCATCCAAGTACCTGATGTCACTCCTAACCTTTGTGATGACAACCTAGGTACCACAGTGTTTTGTACTACAAGCGATGACAACAAATAGCTTTGTCAGTTGAAGACAGAGAGTTCATCAAAATAATGGACAAAGAATTCTTCCAGGATGAGTCTAACAGCTGGGTTGCACCACTATGTCTTCGTGCTACAAGGGTTAAACTCCCAACCAATCGTGAACAGGCTCTATCCAGATTCAACTCACTTCAGCGAACACTAAAGAATAGGCATGAAATGATTGACCATTTCATCGCCTTTATGAAAAGGATCTTTGACAATGATCACGCCGAACCAGCTCCACCACTTCAAAGACAAGATCAGTGCTGGTACCTGCCTTTCTTCGGAGTGTATCATCCACGTAAGCCAAAACAAATCAGGGTAGTATTTGACTCCAGCGCCAAGCATCAAGGCGTATCCCTGAACGATGTTCTTCTCACTGGTCCGAACCTAACCAACAACCTTGTAGGTGTACTTATGAGGTTTAGACGGGAGCCAGTTGCCATAACTGCTGACATTGAACAAACTTCCTAAGGTTTCTATGGCACCGTGACAACAACATGGACAATGAGATGATTGAATACCGCATGAAGGTACATGTTTTCGGAAATAGTCCCTCACCCACTGTTGCAACATACAGTTTATGAAGGACTGCCCTTGATGGAGAAAAGGAGTATGGCGCGGAATCCGCAGATGCTCGACACTTCGTTGAGAGAGACTTCTATGTGGACGAAGGACTTAAATCTTTACCAACAGATGAAGAAGCCATAGACCTGCTCCGAAGGACACAAGGTATGCTTTCTGAGGCTAACCTCAGACTACACAAGATTGCCTCAAATAGTTGTAGCGCACAGACCCCTGTCTTTACCTGCATTCAATTAGGCTCCTCGCAGGCAGAGAGAGGCACACCGCACCACAAGCCCGTACCCTCCTGTGTGAGGAGGTTGAGCGGTGTTAGTTTTCGGGCCTGCCTGCGCTTGGAATTGAATCCTCCCCGAGGATGATTCTCACCTCTACCTCGAATAGATGCAAGTCCTTATGTTTCCCCAGTAATGTAACTGTCCACACCAACTGAAAGTCCAACTTCTATATTTATTACACACTGGATAACAAATAGTCTCTTTAACAGCAGACAGGTTGGAACAAGACACAGACAGAACAAGACACAGGGCAGCTTAGGTGGGAGGAGGTCCAGGCACAAACTCAAATGATTTCTTCAGACTGTTCAGGTTTCACAAACAGTTTTGGTGCACGATCTCTGCCACAGACCGTGAGGTTGGTCTCTGCCACAGACCTGGTGAATAAAAGTCACTGCCACTGACTTGGTGGATAGGCTAAGGGCCTTGCCCTATGAAGTCACTGCCACTGACTTGAATAACGGGTAGGGTCACTGCCACTGACCTGAAGAACGGGTAGAGTCACTGCCACTGACCTGAAGAACTACCCTCTCAAAGTATTTGGCCCATATCAAGGAGAAAACCATCCCTCCGGAGAGTTACCAAAGGCCCTCACCGTCACCACGACGCTGGGTCTTCGGAAAGGGTTACCCCCCTGGCCTCCTCATCTCAGATACGGGTCCCCTCGCAAGGCGGCACCCTGGGAGCTCTCAATCCCTGCCGGACCCCAGCCGAAGGTTGCTGGGCCCCGGGCCTTCAAAATAGTACCTCACCCCAGACTGAAGGTATCTGAGATGGAACAGGAACCAGGCCTCCGGGCCTAGGGCACCCGGAGATGACCTTCCTCACGCCCAGGCCGAAGGCACCTGGGCGCGGATGAACCACACACACCCAGGCTGAAGGTGCCTGGGCGTGGACGAAGACGACAATGGAAGATGGCTGCCCCTTTTTATACCCTCTCCCGACAGGCACAGCAGGTTCTCCGCCCCGCCGTACTACTGCCGCAAGGGGACAAAAAAGGCACAGCCTTGTATCAGTGGTTCAACCCTGGCCCACGGCAACATCGCCACCTGTAGGCCACAGGGAACTGCACACCAACACCATCTCCCATAAAACAGAAATGGTCCATTAACCCTAACAATCAGTGTGTCTGAGCCTAATTACCACTCAGACGCTTCCCCTAAATTCAACACCCCGCTACATAGTGTTGCTGTTATGAAAGCCTTTCAACCTGGGTATCATGCCACAGGGCTTAAAGACTTAAATCTGGGAATGGACATACCACCTGTACAGAGAAGTCTGGGCCTACGGTGGGACTTATTAGAAGATACCTTCGGCTTTCAAGTCAGCTCTGCAGACAAGCCATTTACCAAACGTGGTGTTCTGTCAGTGGCGCCGGTGAACAGTCTTTACCATCCATTGGGATTCGTAGCTCCTATCACCATACAAGGTAAATCCTTACTTAGACAGCTCTCAGAGACTATTAAAGATTGGGATGCTCCACTACCAATAGACCAGCTTTCAAAGTGGGAGTCCTGGAAACAATCTCTACATGCCTTATGCGGCGTACACACGATCGTTTTTCATGCCATTTTTTAAACCGACGTTTTTCTCGTCGTTTTTTTCATGTTTCCTCTCAAGCCTGTCTTGCGTACACACGATCATTTTAAAAAACGTTCAAGCAAAGCGCAGTGATGTACAACACGTACGGCGGCACTATAAAGGGGAAGTTCCGTTCGGATGGCGCCACCCTTCATGTTAGTAAAGTTTGTTGAGCGACGATTCGCGCTTTTCAGCCTTGTGCTTTTCAGTCCGTTACAGCGTGACAAATGTGCGATCTCCATTACGAACGCTAGTTTTACCAGAACGAGCGCTCCCGTCTCATACTTGATTCTGAGCATGCGTGTTTTTTTTCACCTCCTAAAAGCATACACACTATCGTTTTTCACGTCGGTAAAAAAAACGACATGAAAAACGACGTGAAAAAATAGAGCATGTTCGAAATTTTTAATGCCCGTTTTTCACGTCGTTAAAAATGCTCTGGAGCATACACACGATCGGTTTTAATGCCCATTTCTAAAATTGGCATTTTTAACAGCATGAAAAACGATCGTGTGTATGGGGCATAAGATGGGATCTGTATACCACGCTGCTACACGCCTGCCTCTCTTGCTACAAGTCAAAGGAAAGAGCTTCACATCTTCTCAGATGCATCTACTGAGGCCATAGCAGCTGTCGCTTACCTCAAGGTAAGATATTTTTCTAAAAAAGCCCACATAGGGTTTCTGTTTGGGAAAGCTAAGTTAGCACCTAAGCCTGAACACACGATTCCCAGGCTTGAAATTTGTGGGACTGTGCTAGCTGTAGAAATAGCAGATTTCATACGACGTGAGCAAGACATTCAGATAGATGACATCAAATTCTACACAGACAGCAAAGTTGTTCTGGGATACATATACTACCAGTCTAAACGTTTCTATGTCTATGTCAGCAACCATGTAGAGAGAATCAGGAAATCATCTAAACCTGAACACCTGAAATTAACCCTGCAGATCATGCCACCAGGCCAATGTCTGCAAGTGTCTTTGCAAATTCTTCTTGGATAACGGGTCCTGAATTCCTGCTGGATCATCCAGAAGAAACCATCGGCTGTTCGATCGTTCGCCGAACAACGAACGATTTGGGCCGTTCGCGCCTAATTCGCGGCCCACAATGCACTACGCCATCGCAGTGTCATCCAGGCGCTGTGATTGGCCAAGCATGCACTGTGACCCCGCATGCTTGGCCAATCACAGCGCCGGCAGCGAGGAGAGCAATGATTGGCCACAGGCAGGATGCCTGTGGCCAATTATTGCTGAGGGTGTTTAGTACACGCCCCACACTATAAAAGGCCGCCATCACGGCGGCCTAGTGTAGTGTGTTCCGGGGGGAGAGAGATGCATAGGCAGGGACAGTGACATTTTTTTTTCTTGCTTAACCTGGATTCCTTTAGTTTAGGGAAAGAGAAGGATAGGTAGGGAGAGTGTCAGTCTGTTTTACTGTGCTAAACCTTGTTTCTAGGGACAGGGAAGGACAGTGAGGGAAATTCTCATTGTGCTATACTGTGCTAAAGCATTCATCATCAACCATCTTTAAAAAAACATTTTTTATAGGGACAGAAAACTATAGGTAGGGAGAGTGTCAGTGTGTTTTACTGTGCTAATCCTTGTTTGTAGGGACAGGGAAGGACAGTGAGGGAAATTCTCATTGTGCTATACTGTGCTAAAGCATTCATCATCAACCATCTTTAAAAAAACATTTTTTATAGGGACAGAAAACTATAGGTAGGGAGAGTGTCAGTGTGTTTTACTGTGCTAATCCTTGTTTGTAGGGACAGGGAAGGACAGTGAGGGAAATTTTCATTGTGCTATACTGTGCTAAAGCATTCATCATCAACCATCTTTAAAAAAAAAAAAATATAGGGACAGAAAACTATAGGTAGGGAGAGTGTCAGTGTGTTTTACTGTGCTAATCCTTGTTTGTAGGGACAGGGAAGGACAGTGAGGGAAATTCTCATTGTGCTATACTGTGCTAAAGCATTCATCATCAACCATCTTTAAAAAAACATTTTTTATAGGGACAGAAAACTATAGGTAGGGAGAGTGTCAGTGTGTTTTACTGTGCTAATCCTTGTTTGTAGGGACAGGGAAGGACAGTGAGGGAAATTCTCATTGTGCTATACTGTGCTAAAGCATTCATCATCAACCATCTTTAAAAAAACATTTTTTATAGGGACAGAAAACTATAGGTAGGGAGAGTGTCAGTGTGTTTTACTGTGCTAATCCTTGTTTGTAGGGACAGGGAAGGACAGTGAGGGAAATTCTCATTGTGCTATACTGTGCTAAAGCATTCATCATCAACCATCTTTAAAAAAACATTTTTTATAGGGACAGAAAACTATAGGTAGGGAGATTGTCAGTGTGTTTTACTGTGCTAATCCTTGTTTGTAGGGACAGGGAAGGACAGTGAGGGAAATTCTCATTGTGCTATACTGTGCTAAAGCATTCATCATCAACCATCTTTAAAAAAACATTTTTTATAGGGACAGAAAACTATAGGTAGGGAGAGTGTCAGTGTGTTTTACTGTGCTAATCCTTGTTTGTAGGGACAGGGAAGGACAGTGAGGGAAATTCTCATTGTGCTATACTGTGCTAAAGCATTCATCATCAACCATCTTTAAAAAAACATTTTTTATAGGGACAGAAAACTATAGGTAGGGAGAGTGTCAGTGTGTTTTACTGTGCTAATCCTTGTTTGTAGGGACAGGGAAGGACAGTGAGGGAAATTCTCATTGTGCTATACTGTGCTAAAGCATTCATCATCAACCATCTTTAAAAAAACATTTTTTATAGGGACAGAAAACTATAGGTAGGGAGAGTGTCAGTGTGTTTTACTGTGCTAATCCTTGTTTGTAGGGACAGGGAAGGACAGTGAGGGAAATTCTCATTGTGCTATACTGTGCTAAAGCATTCATCATCAACCATCTTTAAAAAAACATTTTTTATAGGGACAGAAAACTATAGGTAGGGAGAGTGTCAGTGTGTTTTACTGTGCTAATCCTTGTTTGTAGGGACAGGGAAGGACAGTGAGGGAAATTCTCATTGTGCTATACTGTGCTAAAGCATTCATCATCAACCATCTTTAAAAAAACATTTTTTATAGGGACAGAAAACTATAGGTAGGGAGAGTGTCAGTGTGTTTTACTGTGCTAATCCTTGTTTGTAGGGACAGGGAAGGACAGTGAGGGAAATTCTCATTGTGCTATACTGTGCTAAAGCATTCATCATCAACCATCTTTAAAAAAACATTTTTTATAGGGACAGAAAACTATAGGTAGGGAGAGTGTCAGTGTGTTTTACTGTGCTAATCCTTGTTTGTAGGGACAGGGAAGGACAGTGAGGGAAATTCTCATTGTGCTATACTGTGCTAAAGCATTCATCATCAACCATCTTTAAAAAAACATTTTTTATAGGGACAGAAAACTATAGGTAGGGAGAGTGTCAGTGTGTTTTACTGTGCTAATCCTTGTTTGTAGGGACAGGGAAGGACAGTGAGGGAAATTCTCATTGTGCTATACTGTGCTAAAGCATTCATCATCAACCATCTTTAAAAAAACATTTTTTATAGGGACAGAAAACTATAGGTAGGGAGAGTGTCAGTGTGTTTTACTGTGCTAATCCTTGTTTGTAGGGACAGGGAAGGACAGTGAGGGAAATTCTCATTGTGCTATACTGTGCTAAAGCATTCATCATCAACCATCTTTAAAAAAAAAAATGTATAGGGACAGAAAACTATAGGTAGGGAGAGTGTCAGTGTGTTTTACTGTGCTAAACCTTGTTTGTAGGGACAGGGAAGGACAGTGAGGGAAATTCTCATTGTGCTATACTGTGCTAAAGCATTCATCATCAACCATCTTTAAAAAAACTTTTTTTATAGGGACAGAAAACTATAGGTAGGGAGAGTGTCAGTGTGTTTTACTGTGCTAAACCTTGTTTGTAGGGACAGGGAAGGACAGTGAGGGAAATTCTCATTGTGCTATACTGTGCTAAAGCATTCATCATCAACCATCTTTAAAAAAACATTTTTTATAGGGACAGAAAACTATAGGTAGGGAGAGTGTCAGTGTGTTTTACTGTGCTAATCCTTGTTTGTAGGGACAGGGTAGGACAGTGAGGGAAATTCTCATTGTGCTATACTGTGCTAAAGCATTCATCATCAACCATCTTAAAAAAAACATTTTTTATAGGGACAGAAAACTATAGGTAGGGAGAGTGTCAGTGTGTTTTACTGTGCTAATCCTTGTTTGTAGGGACAGGGAAGGACAGTGAGGGAAATTCTCATTGTGCTATACTGTGCTAAAGCATTCATCATCAACCATCTTTAAAAAAACATTTTTTATAGGGACAGAAAACTATAGGTAGGGAGAGTGTCAGTGTGTTTTACTGTGCTAATCCTTGTTTGTAGGGACAGGGAAGGACAGTGAGGGAAATTCTCATTGTGCTATACTGTGCTAAAGCATTCATCATCAACCATCTTTAAAAAAACATTTTTTATAGGGACAGAAAACTATAGGTAGGGAGAGTGTCAGTGTGTTTTACTGTGCTAATCCTTGTTTGTAGGGACAGGGAAGGACAGTGAGGGAAATTCTCATTGTGCTATACTGTGCTAAAGCTTTCATCATCAACCATCTTTAAAAAAACATTTTTTATAGGGACAGAAAACTATAGGTAGGGAGAGTGTCAGTGTGTTTTACTGTGCTAATCCTTGTTTGTAGGGACAGGGAAGGACAGTGAGGGAAATTCTCATTGTGCTATACTGTGCTAAAGCATTCATCATCAACCATCTTTAAAAAAACATTTTTTATAGGGACAGAAAACTATAGGTAGGGAGAGTGTCAGTGTGTTTTACTGTGCTAAACCTTGTTTGTAGGGACAGGGAAGGACAGTGAGGGAAATTCTCATTGTGCTATACTGTGCTAAAGCATTCATCATCAACCATCTTTAAAAAAACATTTTTTATAGGGACAGAAAACTATAGGTAGGGAGAGTGTCAGTGTGTTTTACTGTGCTAATCCTTGTTTGTAGGGACAGGGAAGGACAGTGAGGGAACTTCTCATTGTGCTATACTGTGCTAAAGCATTCATCATCAACCATCTTTAAAAAAAAAAAATTATAGGGACAGAAAACTATAGGTAGGGAGAGTGTCAGTGTGTTTTACTGTGCTAATCCTTGTTTGTAGGGACAGGGAAGGACAGTGAGGGAAATTCTCATTGTGCTATACTGTGCTAAAGCATTCATCATCAACCATCTTTAAAAAAACATTTTTTATAGGGACAGAAAACTATAGGTAGGGAGACTGTCAGTGTGTTTTACTGTGCTAATCCTTGTTTGTAGGGACAGGGAAGGACAGTGAGGGAAATTCTCATTGTGCTATACTGTGCTAAAGCATTCATCATCAACCATCTTTAAAAAAAAAAATTTATAGGGACAGAAAACTATAGGTAGGGAGAGTGTCAGTGTGTTTTACTGTGCTAATCCTTGTTTGTAGGGACAGGGAAGGACAGTGAGGGAAATTCTCATTGTGCTATACTGTGCTAAAGCATTCATCATCAACCATCTTTAAAAAAACATTTTTTATAGGGACAGAAAACTATAGGTAGGGAGAGTGTCAGTGTGTTTTACTGTGCTAATCCTTGTTTGTAGGGACAGGGAAGGACAGTGAGGGAAATTCTCATTGTGCTATACTGTGCTAAAGCATTCCTCATCAACCATCTTTGAAATCCTTGTTTTTTGGACAGTCAGGGAAATTGTCATTGTGCTATTCTGTGCGAAAGCAATCATCCTCAACCATATTTAGAAATCCTTAAGTAAAGGGACAGAGAAGGACACCTGAAGGTAGCCCTTATTGCTTTTTTCCCATCTCCCTGCAGGCCATCCATTGGAATGTCTGGAAGGCAAACAAGGAGAGGCAGACAGTCAGGAGGCAATAAAAGAGGGCAAGCAGGCTCTGTGTCTGGGGGCAACAGTGCTGGTCGTGGACGCGGTGCATTGTCATCAGCATATGGCCATGGGACACGCTTGTCCTTCTTTTCGGCAGCTGGACATGTTGAGCCACATCATGCCGAAGACTTGGTAGAGTGGATGACCAAGCCCTCCTCCTCCTCCTCATCCTCTCTCACCCAGGCTCAGGGTACTGGCAAAGCAGCTGCCAAAGCGTCCTCTTCCCTGGTATCAATGTCAGACTCATCATCAGTCACTCCTTCCCTAGACCCACCATGTCCTCCTCCTGAGGAGTCCCCCGAACTGTTTGAGCACAGTGTTGGGTACATGCTCCAGGAGGATGCCCAGCGTTTCGAAGGGTCTGATGATGAAACCCAGCTAGAGGAAGGCAGTAGCGTGAGAGCAGACAGAGGGGATGCTCAAGAAGGACACCAATCTGGCAGTCATGTTCCAGCAGCTGCAGCATACTGCCAGATTGGCTCCAGTGATGAGGAGGGAGGGGATGATGAGGTCACTGACTCCACGTGGGTGCCTAATAGGAGAGAGGAGGAGGATGAGGAGGAGGCACATCTCCAACGAGGCAGGATGCCCTTTGGTGGCCAGCGTAAGGGCAGTACACCGACGGAATCACACCGCAGAGCTCCGCCTGTGCAGGGCGCTGCCTCTGCCCGTCATTCAAAAAGTTCTTTGGTGTGGGCCTTTTTTGAGGCTAGTGCATCAGATCGCACAGCTGCTGTTTGCAACATATGTCTCAAGCGTATATCGCGTGGCCAAAACATCAGCCGCTTGGGTACCACATGCCTGACCAGACATATGTTGACCTGCCATGCAGCTCGTTGGCAAGCCTACCTCAAAGACCCACACCAAAGAACAAAGCGGACCTCTCCTTGCACCGCATCAGCTGGGATCTCCAACCCCACTATAACTTCAGTCCTCTCTGAAACATGCACTGAGAGGAATGAAGGTGTAGAATTAGGTGTGTCACAGCCAAGTACTTGCGGCCACTCTGCTAGCAGTACACCGACGTCCGATTCTAGCAGGCAAATTTCCCTGCCCCAGCTGCTGGACCGTCGAAAGAAGTTCACTCCCAGCCATCCACATGCCCAGCGGTTGAATGCTAGCTTGGCTAATTTGCTAGCGCTTCAACTGCTGCCTTTTCAGTTGGTAGACTCGGCCCCCTTCCGTGAGTTTGTGCAATGTGTGGTTCCTCAGTGGCAGGTTCCCAAACGCCACTTTTTCTCACGGAAGGCTATTCCGGCTCTCTACCAGCATGTGGAAGGCAATGTCTTGGCCTCGCTGGACAGGGCGGTCAGCGGTAAGGTGCATATTACCGCTGACTCATGGTCCAGAAGGCATGGACAGGGACGTTACCTTTCTTTCACGGCCCATTGGGTCACTCTTTTGGCAGCTGGGAAGGATGCAGGACAAGGTGCAGTAGTGTTGGAGGTTGTTCCACCGCCACGCCTCCGAAATGCTACTGCTGGTTGTGACACACCTCTCTCCTCCACCCCCTCCTCTTCTTCTTCCTCCATGGCCTCTTCCTGTGCTTTGTCCTCTGAACCAGCGGTGCTCCGTAGCCGTTCAAGGGGCTACGCAAGTACGCAGGCAAAAAGATGCCATGCCGTGCTTGCGCTGGTGTGTTTGGGGGACAGAAGCCACACTGGGGCAGAGGTCCTGTCTGCTCTGCAGGGCCAGGCCGAGAGGTGGTTGACGCCACGCCAGCTTAAGCCAGGAATGGTGGTTTGCGACAATGGCACCAACCTCCTCTCCGCCCTCCGACAGGGACAACTGACCCATGTGCCCTGTGTGGCTCACGTCCTTAACCTGGTGGTGCAGCGGTTCTTGGGCAGGTACCCGGGCTTACAGGATGTCCTGAGGCAGGCCAGGAAAGTCTGTGTGCATTTCCGCAGATCTTATAATGCCAGTGCTCGCCTGGCTGAGCTGCAAAAGGAGTTGAAACTGCCCAAGAACCGCCTTATATGTGACATGCCCACCAGGTGGAACTCAACGTTGGCCATGCTGCAGCGGCTGCACACGCAGCAGAGGGCCATCAATGAGTACCTGTGCGACTACGGCACCAGGACAGGGTCAGGGGAGCTTGGTTTTTTTTCTCCACGCCAGTGGGGCATGATCAGGGATGCATGCACTGTCCTGGCACCATTTGAGGAGGCCACGAGGATGGTGAGCAGTGACAGTGCATGCATCAGTGACACTGTACCTCTTGTCCACCTGTTGGAGCACACGCTGCGTGGAATAATGGACAGGGCACTTGAGGCAGAACAGAGGCAGGAAGAGGAGGACTTCCTTGCCTCTCAAGGCCCCCTTTACCCAGACAGTGTTCCTTCTGTCCCACCCATCGCACAGGAAGAGGAGGAGGAGGAGGAGGAGGAGGATTGTGTCAGCATGGAGGTGGAGGCTGGCACTCAGCATCATCAGCAGCAGTCTTTTAGGGATGATTTACAGTCCCAAGAAACCAGTGGACTTGTACGTGGCTGGGAGGAGGTGGCTGCTGATCATGTCGTCCTTAGTGACCCAGAGGACTCCGGACCGAATGCCTCAGCTAACCTACGCTGCATGGCCACCCTGATCCTGCAAAGTCTGCGGAAGGATCCTCGTATTCTTCGGATCAAGGAGAGGGACCATTACTGGCTGGCCACTCTCCTTGATCCACGGTACAAGGGTAAGGTTGCGGACCTTATGTTACCGTCGCAGAGGGAGCAGAGGATGAGACAACTCCGGGAGGCCTTGCAGAAAGGTCTGCGCAACGCGTTCCCAGAGACTGGGAGGTTACAAACTCCTGGTCCAGGACAACGAGTTGCTGAGGCTTCGGCCAGTCAAAGAAGGAGCGGTGGGGAAGGTGGCCGTCTGACCGATGCGTTCAGACAATTCTTTAGTCCGCAGCCCCAAAGTATGATCGGTTCCAGCAACCATCGCCAGCGTCTGATAAACATGGTGCAGGAATATCTAGGGGCAAGGTCAGACTTGGACACCTTCCCCACCGAAAATCCTCTGGCTTACTGGGTCTTGAGGATGGATCACTGGCCAGAGCTTGCACAGTATGCAATTGAGCTACAGGCCTGTCCTGCATCCAGCGTTCTTTCGGAACGCACATTCAGTGCTGCTGGAGGATTTGTCACGGATCACAGGGTGCGCCTGTCCACCGACTCGGTTGATCGACTGACTTTCATCAAGATGAACCAGTCTTGGATCACCACCAGCTACCACACACCTGATGCTGATATAACAGACTAATTGATTTTAACATGTCACATCCCTTCAAGACTGATGCTGATGCTGAGTGCCTGTGCTGTTATGTTGACTGGCTATCCTCCTCCTCCGAGTCCTCAATGATACGATTGATGATGATAGCTTGGAAGATCATTTTTGTTTATGGGTGACGCCACCAGTGGCTAAGGCCCAATTTTTCAGCCCCTGTTTAACAGGGGCGTGTAATTACAATTTTTGAAGCAATACTTTGCAACAGGGCTCATTGCTGTGCTCCAAGTACAGTATCTGTGAGGGGTTGGAGTGTTGTGCCACCAGTGCCTAAGGCCCAATTTTTCAGCCCCTGTTTAACAGGGGCGTGTCATTACAATTTTTGAAGCAATACTTTGCAACAGGGCTCATTGCTGTGCTCCAAGTACAGTATCTGTGAGGGGTTGCAGTGTTGTGCCACCAGTGCCTAAGGCCCAATTTTTCAGCCCCTGTTCAACAGGGGCATGTAATTACAATTCTTGATCTAATAATTCACAGCAGGGCCCATTGCTGCACCCACCAAGAGTAACTCTGAGGGCTTACAGTGTTGTGGCAACGCCACCACCACCACCACCACGAAAGGCCCAATTTTTCAGCCCCTGTTCAAAAGGGGCATGTAATTACAATTCTTGATCTAATAATTCACAGCAGGGCCCATTCCTGCACCCACCAAGAGTAACTCTGAGGGCTTACAGTGTTGTGGCAACACCACCACCACCACCACCACCACGAAAAGCCCAATTTTTCAGCCCCTGTTCAACAGGGGCATGCAATTACAATTCTTGATCTAATAATTCACAGCAGGGCCCATTGCTGCACCCACCAAGAGTAACTGTCAGGGCTTACAGTGTTGTGGCACCAGCACCACCATCAAAGGCCCAATTTTTACTACCACTGTTCAACAATTATATGTAATTACAATTCCTGATATAATAGTTGACAGCAGGGTGTTCCAGCACCAACCAAGAGTAACTGTGAGTGCTTACAGTGTTGTGCCAACACCAACAACTAAGGGGCCTATTTCTGCAGAGTATATACGGCAGGTCCCTACTTTCAAACATCCAACTTACAAACGACTCCTACTTGCAAACGCAAGAAGACAACAGGAAGTGAGAGGAAATCTACCCCTAGGAAGGAAAATTCTCTCCTGTAAGAATTAATATGGGAGAAAGGTGTCTCCTCTGTACTGATGCTTTATCACCAATCCTTGTTTCAAGAAAAACACCACATTTCAAAAACAGTTGTCATTGGGACGGAAAGTGAGGTGAAATGTTCTGAACAGGGGCACAGACAGCAAAACAAATGTTACAGGGGTGATAACCCTTACCTATGTTTTCCAAAAAGTTTAAAAAGAGATTTTTGGGCTGGAGCTACACTTAAACAATGTACCTGTTCAAAATTACAAACAGATTCTACATAAGAACAAACCTACAGTCCCTGTCTTGTATGCACCGCCTGTATACGGCTGTTCAGAGTATATAGGGCCTTTTTTATTTTGTGTGCGGTGTTCCCCTTAATATCCATACAAGACCCAAAGGGGCTGGTAATGGGCTGGGGTGGGGGGGGGGGGTCATGGGGTAGCTATGCCATTTTTCTTAAAGATTTTCATCCATATTACCGGGACCAGACATTACATTAAAGCCGCAAGCAGTTTTAAATGGCTTTTTTTTCCTTTAGAAGTGTCATTTTGTGCAGGGACAGTTCTAAACACGGGAAACACGTGGCACTTCACAGGCATACTTTAGACACCCCCCAGGTACGATATTTAAAGGAATATTTGACTTTTTTTTTTCACTTTATGCATCATTAAAATGACTGCTCCCGAAAAACGACCGTTTTTAAAACTTCTTTTTGCATTGATACATGTCCCCTGGTGCACAACCCGGGTTCCCAAACCCTTTTTAGGACAATAACATGCATAATAGTCGTTATAATTAGCACTTTAGAATTCGAACGTTCGCATCCATTGTATTTAATAGGGTTCTAATGTTCGTACGAACTTTCGGTCCGTTCGCGGGTTCTGGTGCGAACCGAACCCGGGGGTGTTCGGCTCATCACTAACCACAGCTGATGTCTTCAGTCTTCTAGAACCTGTCAAAGATTCAGAGACCCCAACTATCCTTACCCCAGCTACTCTTCTTACCCAGAGGCTTGGGTCTGTTCCTGTTCCACCTGGAAACTTTAAGACCCCGTTCACACCTATGCGAATTGGTTGCGCCTTAAAGTGCATCCGATTCACATAACATTATAAAATACATTGATTTTAATGAGGCTGGTTCACATATGTGCGATGCATTCGCACTGCGCATTGCCCAAAAAACATGTGCGTTTTCTAGGCATTGCGGTGCGGCTCAGGTGCGAATTCAGGCCCATTATCTTCTATGGGCACGCATCTGATTCGCAGATGTGTTCAGTTCTCATCAGTATTTCTCTCCTTCACCTCACTACACTTCCCCCCTCCCCTCCTCTCTCCCAGGTCACCAAATTCGCAGCTAAAACGGAGATGATCTGCTGAACAGTTCTCTTATCTTTTTGCAGAAATAAGAGAGCTGCCGCCCCCTGCCCCAAAGCACCCACCCCCCCATGTTGAGGGCATGCGGCCTGGTACTGTTCAAGAGGTGAGGGGGGCGCTCGCTCGTCCCCACCCCCTTTCCTGACCGGCCGGGCTGTGTGCTCGGATAAGGGTCTGGTATGGATTTGGGGGGAACCCCCACACCGTTTTTTCGGTGCAGGGGGTTCCCCTTAAAATCCATACCAGACCGAAGGGCCTGGTATCGTCCGAGGGGGAACCCCACGCCAATTTTTCTTTTCATTTTTTGGCGGGGTTCCCCACGCAAGTCGCACCGCAAGTCGGATCATGATGATCCGACTTGCAGTGCGACTTCTATTCAAATCAATGGGCTAACATAGGGAACCATTGGTTTTGAATGGAGCCAGAGAAACGCCGAACGCTAATTAGCGCCCGCTAATTCGCGTTTATGTGCGTTTATCGGCGTTTGACTTTTTTTGCCGTTGTTTCCCGCCGAAAAACGTCACTTTGACCGCAAATTTCTTGCGTTCAGAAAAAAGCCCATAAACTGCACTGCTCATTAACGCAAAAAAACGACCATGTGTGCATGGACACATAGGCTAACATAGAGTGCAGTTTATGGGGCTTTTTAAAAAAACGCCAAAATGCCAATAAGCTGCAGTTCATCAGCTTCAGTGTGCATGGAGCCTTAGTCTTTATTTCTTCTCCAGCTTACATGCAAGGCATGACAGAGGTGCCAACATGTTTCGGCTGATGTGGCCTGGCTATGAGTAAGGCCACATCGCCCAAAACATCTAAGCACCTCTACCATGCCTTGTATGTAAGCTGGAGAAGAAGAAAAAAGACATATGTAGATGCACCGCCATGTGGCAGCAGTAAATGCACAGAGGACTGGAGTGCAATAACCGTTGTATTGAAGAACTTGCAAGTGGTACAACAACCCGGCGGGGGGAGCTCACCCAACCGGGAACAGTCAATACAGAGTAGTGGCGCTGGTGCTCAAATTTTTTGGGGGGGCGCGAACAAACTGAAAAAAAAAAAAATTGCCGCCACTGTGCCCATTAAACGCAGCCACTGTGCCCAAACGCCACTAGTTTGTCCCCAAATGCAGCCAGTTTCCCCCCATATACAGCCAGTTTCCCCCCAAAATACAGCCAGTTTCCCCCCAAAATACAGCCAGTTTGTCCCCATTATACAGACAGTTTGTCCCCCAATATACAGCCAGTTTGTCCCCCAATATACAGCCAGTTTGTCCCCATTATACAGCCAGTTTGTCCCCATTATACAGCCAGTTTGTCCCCATTATACAGCCAGTTTGTCCCCCATATACAGCCAGTTTGTCCCCCAAATGCAGCCAGTTTGTCCCCAATATACAGCCAGTTTGTCCCCAATATACAGCCAGTTTGTCCCCAATATACAGCCAGTTTGTCCCAAATATACAGCCAGTTTGTCCCCCATAATACAGCCAGTTTGTCCCAAATATACAGCCAGTTTGTCCCCCATAATACAGCCAGTTTGTCCCCATAATACAGACAGTTTGTCCCCCATATACAGCCAGTTTGTCCCCCCAATATACAGCCAGTTTGTCCCCAATATGCAGCCAGTTTGTCCTCCAAATGCAGCCAGTTTGTCCCCCAAATGCAGCCAGTTTGTCCCCCAAATGCAGCCAGTTTGTCCCCAATATACAGCCAGTTTGTCCCCATTATACAGCCAGTTTGTACCCCCAATATACAGCCAGTTTGTCCCCAATATGCAGCCAGTTTGTCCCCCAATATACAGCCAGTTTGTCCCCAATATACAGCCAGTTTGTCCCCAATATACAGCCAGTTTGTCCCCCATATACAGCCAGTTTGTCCCCCCAATATACAGCCAGTTTTTCCCCTATATGCAGCCAGTTTTCCCCCCAAATGCAGCCAGTTTGTCCCCAATATACAGCCAGTTTGTCCCCAATATACAGCCAGTTTGTCCCCCAAATGCAGCCAGTTTGTCCCCCAAATGCAGCCAGTTTGTCCCCTAAATGCAGCCAGTTTGTCCCCCCCAGCCCTACACTTACCTTCCTCGAGTCAGCGCCATCCTTCTTCCGTCCTCGATGTCTTCTCCCGCCCTCGATGTCGCTTCAGCCAATCAGGTTACCGGTAACCAGACCCGGTGAACCTGATTGGCCAGGGAACGCACCCCCGTGCGTCCTCTCATTAGGTATTTAGAAGCCGATTACAGCCCTCAGGCCGCTGGCTCTGATAGGCACTTCTAAAGGCCAACCAGACGCTGGCTCTGATAGGCACTTCTAAAGGCCAACCAGACGCTGTTATTCAGATGGCCGGCGCTCAAGGGGCCGGCCATCTGAATAGTGGGCGGCAGCAATACATAGGTTCATGCATGAACCTATGTATTGTGAGTGACGGCCGGGCGCAGAAGCGAGCGGGGGCGGCGCTTCTGCGCCCACTATGGACGCACCGCCATGTGTGTAAAAAAAAAAGGACATTTAAAAAAAAAAAAACTCTTAAAGGGCCCGTTTTTTTTTTTTGGTGACCACAGGATGGGGGGCGGCGCCCGGGCGCTCCCTATGGACGGGCCGCCACTGATACAGAGGGCAGTCAGTGGTAGTAGGCCCGAATTTAAAGCGGAGTTCCACCCAAAAATGGAACTTCCACTTTTCGGAACCCTCCCCCCCTCCGGTGTCACATTTGGCACCTTTCAGGGGGAGGGGATGCAGATACCTGTATAATACAAGTACAACGCTTCACTTCCCGATTCCCTCACAGAGGATGGCGTCGGGGGTAGCCGAGAGACGAGCGATTGCTCGCCTTCGGCTGCCGACATCACTGGACTCCAGGACAGGTAAGTGTCCATTTTTTAAAAGTCAGCAGCTGCAGTATTTGTAGCTACTGACTTTAAAAAATTTTTTTTTCGGTGGACCTCTTCTTTAAGACAAACTTTGTCAAGGGGAGTGGAATGCAACCTGGCTGGTCCAACCCAAAAGGGAGCTTGCCAAAGTGTAGAAGTAGGACCTGAGCTACTCCTACTCCTCCGGAACCTCTCCCTACCGCTAGTGTGGTCTTTGACAGAGGGGTATGCTCTCCCTACACTAGCCCCTTTGCAAATGCGCAGCAAAACCTAGGGGCAGGTTTCCCTTGACTTCCCTTCCAGCTGCAGTACTTCCCCGGGACGAGTGCCACCTAGAGTGGAGAAAATAGACTTCACCTGTCTATACATATAGAAACGGGGTCTCCAAATTTTCTAAACAAAGGGCCAGCTTATTGTCCTTCAGAATTTTCCCGGCATCAGTGGGAATAAACATTGCCACATTTGGTACTAGGGTTAAAAATAATGCCCTATTGTTGGTATCCTTGGGTGGAATAGTTCCCCTTTGTTGGTGTCAGTGGGAGAAATGGTGCCCCACGGTTGACTCTAGTTGGCAGAATAGTGTCTTGTATCAGTGGGAGGAATAGTGCCCCAAGGGCCGGATAAAGGCAAGCAAAGGGCCGCAGTTTGGAGACCCCTGATATAGAAGATCAAAGGCACCATGTGTCGTTTATCCTTTTTTTTTTTTTTTTAATGAAAGGCTTCTGGTTCCTCTATTGAGCCTAAACTGTTAAGCCTCGTACACACGACTGAGTTTCTCGGCAAGAACCAGCAAGAAACTTGCTGGCATAGCTTAGCGAGTAAATCGGTCGTGTGTACGCGGCTTTCAGTTTTCTCGTCAAGAAAACTGGCAAGAATCTCGTCGAGAAAAATAGAGAATCTCTATTTTCTTGTCGAGATTCTCGTCAGCATGTTTCTCGACGAGAAAAGCGTGTGTGTGTACACTTACCTGTCGCTGTGGAAACCCACGCATGCTCAAAATGACTTTGACGCATGCGCGGTAGCTTCCTAGGCATAGGTAGGGTGTAGCAAGATGGCAGCGACGGCATCGAATGTAACGAGCGCACGCACGTCGTAGTCGATGACGTCACCGCGTTCGCTCCATTCAAAGAACCGCAGGTTCTTTGAATCGAGCGTGTGTACACTCGGCCGGGACAAGTTTCTTGTCCAAGAATTTTGTCAAGAAAAATGACAATTTTTTTCCTGACGAGATTCTCGGCCGTGTGTACGAGGCCTAACTTATTTTCCACAAAATGGTTCTGGAAAAAAAAAAAATCTGCTCTCTGAATTTGGTGATTCCTCCTGAGTCCTCTTTCAAGTTTTCATACAAATCTAAAATCAAAGAGAATCATTCCCTCAGCCGATCTATAGTTTTTTTTTTTATGTTACTGGTCTGAAATAGCAAACAAAGGTGTGATCATGCTTTCAAACTACCATCAACACTACTAATGTATTGGCGGATTGAGGAAGTGGCCGTCTCTCTTCTCGTTGAATTGAACATCGTTGGTCATTTCCTTAAATGCATTTCTAACTCTCTCCGTTCTTCCTGCTGCTTTGATTACTACAATCTTCAGGTCTATATATAACCTGTTGTCTGCCTCCATTTGTTATATGTGTTTGCTTGATGCTTGTCTATAAAGTCCTAAAGGGCATTTAACCCCATAGGGCTTTATTTTACTATTGCATTTGTCTGCCCTAAATAATCCATGCTACATGCAGTTTTAATGCTGAATTGCAGGGACTTATAAAATGTCACAAATGAATGTAGCTTTCAATTCATTAACCACATCAGCTCCGGAAGATTTACACCTCTTCGTGACCAGGCCACTTTTCGCGATACGGCACTGCGTTACTTCAACTGACAATTGCGCGGTCGTGCGACGTTGTACCAAAATACAATTGATGTCCTTTACTTCCCACAAATAGAGCTTTGTTTTGGTGGTATTTGATCACCTCTGCGGTTGTTGTTTTTTTGTGTTATGTTTGCGCTATAAACAAAAAAAAGACCAACAATTTTGGAAAAAAAAAAAACAATATTTTTTACTTTCTGCTATAAAACATATCCAATAAATGAAGCAGTCTTCCTGGACAATGTTTCCGCCTACAAAAAATTATGGAGACTCTGGATAACCCATTTCATTCCCCCTGACTTTGATGACTCACTCCTACTACCATAGGCGTGCGCACAGGGTGTGCCAGGTGTGCCCAGGCACACCCTAATCACCCTGTACAGCACATATTCTCTCTACTGCCCTGCCCCCCCCCCCCCACAGTGCTTCCGGAATCCCTCATCTTTTTTCCCACCGGCTGCTGCTGCGGGCACACACAGGGGGATGTTTTAGGATGAGTGGAGAAGGGGCCGATAAATATGTGATTTACTGGCCCCTTCCCTTTCTGAGTGAACACATTGAGTGATCGGTAGCGTGTGTTTGAGCTTTGGCGTGCACACCCTTATCAAATAGGCTGCACACGCCTATGCCTACTACCTTAAACTACAGAATATTAAGGTTTTCTTTACTGGACATGGTCCTCTCTAGGGACCCCTATTTCTTTTGACCCCCCCCCCCACTCCTCCCCCTTCCTTTCCCTGTTCAACGCAAGCCTCGTACACACGAACCTGCTCTCTATTTTCTCGTTAGGATTCTCGTCGGCCTGTTTCCCGACGAGAAAACCGGTCGTGTGTGTGCTTTTCCGGGAATTAAAAAAAACGCGCATGCTCAGAATCAAGTATGAGATGGGAGCGCTCCTTCTTGTAAAACTAGCGTTCGTAATGGAGATAGCACATTCATCACGCTGTAACGAACTGAAAGCACGAAGACTGAAAAGCGCGAATCGTCTCTCACCAAACTTTTACTAACACGCAGTAACACGAGATCAGCAAAAGCAGCCCAAGGGGTGGCGCCATGAGAATGGAACTTCCGCTTTATAGTGCCGTCGTAGCGCTTTACAACCATGAGATTTTGGATTGACAGTGTGTATGAAAGGAAAGCTTGACAAGAATCCCGTCGAGAAAAACGTTTTTTTTCCTGACGAGATTCCCGGTCGTGTGTACTAGGCCTAAGTTCCATTTCTCTCCAACTCCCCCCCCCCCCCCACTCCCTCCCTCCTATCTGTCAGACAACTTAACAATACCTTGGCCAAGATACATGACAGCCTTCATTCCCCTCTACCCCCACCCACCCCCCTTTTTTTTTCTTATGCCGCGTACACACGACCGTTTTTAATGTCATTGAAAAAAACGATGTTTTTCTCAACGTGATTCTTCTCAAGCCTGCCTTGCCTACACACTATCATGGAAAAAAATACTCGAGTAAAGCGCAGTGACGTACAACACGTATGACGGCACTATAAAGGGCGAAGTTCCATTCGGATGGCGCCACCCTTCATGTTAGTAAAGTTTGTTGCGCTTTTCAGCCTTGTGCTTTTCAGTACGTTACAGCGTGACGAATGTGCTATCTCCATTACGAACGTTAGTTTTACCAGAACGAGTGCTCCCGTCTCATACTTGATCCTGAGCATGCACATTTTTTTTCACGTCGTTAAAGCCCACACGCGGCTGTTTTTCATGACGAGAAAAACGACGATGTAAAAAACGACGTGAAAAATTAGAGCATGTTCCAATTTTTTCATGGCCGTTTTTCACGTCGTGAAAAATGCTCTGAAGCCCACACACGATCATTTTTAATGACCATTTTAAAAAATTGCATTTTTCTCGTCATTAAAAACGGTCGTGTGTATGCGGCATTAGGCTACTTATACAGCCTAGGCACAACTTAAGGCGATAAAATGAGGGGCTTATGCTCAGTATCGAATATGTTATATAGGCACTACTGGATCGGAGCTAACCTCCTGTCTTTGGTCTTTGCCTAAAGTTATGTTATGATGAAATGATACTATGTTCTTCCAATCTTCCTGATTAGACATTTTTTATTTTATTTTTTCTGTTATTTGTATTGGTATGTTAAATGAAATTTGCACAATAAAATATTTGAACAAGAAAAAAAAAAAAAAAAACATATCCAATAAAATAAAAAAAATCTATTTTCTTTATCAATTTAGGCCAATCTGTATTCTACTTATTTTTGGTAAAAAAATATAAAAAATCCAGTAAGCGTATATTGATTGGTTTGCGCAAAAGTTATATCGTCTACAAACTATGGGAAATAATTATGGAATGTTTATTTATTTATTTATTTTCAACTAGTAATGGCGGCGATCAGCGACTTGTAGCGGGACTGTGATATTGCGACTGACAACACTAAATGACACTTTTTTGGGGACCAGTGACACTAATATAGTGATCGGTGCTAAAAATCTACACTGTCACTGTACTAATGACACTGGCAGGGAAGGGGTTAACATCAGGGGGGATCAAATGGGTGAACTGTGTGCCTAGTTGGTGTTTCAGTGTAGTGGGGAGGTGCTTTTACTGGTGGAAGGCATTGATTGGTATTACTGCTTTATAGGAACACAGGATCTACGCCTTCTGTACTGACAGAACGGCGATCTGCCTTGTTTACATAGACAAACTGCCGTGCCGCCTGTGTATAGAACGATCAGCGAGTGCCGGCGGACATTAGGACTGCGGGACCTGCTGATAAGCCATGAGCACTCGCGCCCGACACCCTGAAGTGCAGGATCACGTATATATATATATATATGTGTGTGTGTAATCCTGTGCAGCGTGGCTGCCCTGTAGCAGTGAAAGTGCTATGGGGTGGTCGGCAAGTGGTTAAAGAGTAACTCCACGTCTGTTGATCTGGGTGATCTGTGTACATGCTAAAATATGTATAAATCAGTGCGCAACCTATTAGGTAAGCCCACACAGTGCTTATAATTGTACAAATAAAAAGTGAAAATAAACATGTGAATAGATAGACACTTAAACAAATGTCCTATAGTGCCACCTGATTGGCAAGTAAAAAAAAAGTGGAAAAAAAAGGGAAGAAACAAAAATCAAAACCACAACAATGAATATTATCCCCTGAAACTAATATACTCCGGGGTACACAGTTCAAGTGTGTTTAAAGTTCATATAAATTGGAATGTCGACATCAAACGATTTCCATCAAACAAACAAACAAAACCCGATCCTGTGGTGCAGATAAGGCGAGACTTTTTCAACTTGCTGGAATAACTGATAAAGGCAATGGAGGCTTACCAGCTCAGGTGGATCCCGATTACAGAGATCATATGGGGCTCATGCATGAATAGAAACATCCACCGACATGCCGCAGGTCTTTTACCTCCAATCGTCCGATATCCCGATCCTCCAGGGGCCCTCAGAGCAAGGTGATCTTACAAGGGATTCCCTCGTTCATGCAGCAAGAAAGGATGTTGAAATAAAAAAGGAAAAAAACCTCATGGTGCAATACTTTAGTTTTAAAAAAAGATACCCTTTATTAATTTCGGGCAAAATAAAATCGCTTCACATGAAGTTTAAACACGAGGAAGGCGGCAAATTCAAAAAACTGATCATACTCAGCTGCTGTGTTGCAGTCAGCTGTAGCGTAGTGATGGCCCGATCAACAGCTGGAGCGATTTTATTTTGCCCGAAATTAATAAAGGGTATCTTTTTTTAAAACTAAAGTATTGCACCATGAGGTTTTTTTCCTTTTTTATTTCAACATCCTTTCTTGCTGCATGAACGAGGGAATCCCTTGTAAGATCTCCTTGCTCTGAGGGCCCCTGGAGGATCGGGATATCGGACGATTGGAGGTAAAAGACCTGCGGCATGTCGGTGGATGTTTCTATTCATGCATGAGCCCCATATGATCTCTGTAATCGGGATCCACCTGAGCTGGTAAGCCTCCATTGCCTTTATCAGTTATTCCAGCAAGTTGAAAAAGTCTCGCTTTATCTGCACCACAGGATCGGGTTTTGTTTGTTAGTTTGATGGAAATCGTTTGATGTCAACATCCCATTTATACGAACTTTAAACATACTTGAACTGTGTACCCCGGAGTATATTAGTTTCAGGGGACAATATTCATTGTTGTGGTTTTGATTTTTGTTTCTTCCCTTTTTTTTCCACTTTTTTTTACTTGCCAATCAGGTGGCACTATAGGACATTTGTTTAAGTGTCTATCTATTCACATGTTTATTTTCACTTTTTATTTGTACAATTATAAGCACTGTGTGGGCTTACCTAATAGGTTGCGCACTGATTTATACATATTTTAGCATACACGTTCACAGCTGTTATTCCGGCTGTTTATAAGTTTGCAGCACCTGTCACATTTAACTTCAAAGGTTTTTTTCATTTTTTCACATTTTATATGGTTTATCCCATTGGTTTAGATAGGTTAGCGCGGATTATTCACCTTTTATAACTGATCTGTGTACATTGCAGAGATTTTAACAAACTTTGTTGCAGATTCCTACCTTTTGTTATTCTGAAGAAATAGCTGTTTGTTTGTCTGTATTCATGTGGAAAGTGAATGTGAATGGGAGCGACCTTATAATTATCAATCAGCTGCTGCACTTGCAGGGTTCTAATTAGAAAAGTGGCAGGGTCTGCATCCCTTTGTACACTGGCACGCAGTCATGTTGGAACAGGAAGGGGCCATTCCCAAACTGTTCCCACAAAGTTGGGAGCATGAAATTGTCCAAAATGTCTTGGTATGTTGACACCTTAAAAGTTTCCTTCACTGGAACTAAGGGGCCAAACCCAACCCCTGAAAAACAACCCCACACCATAATCCCCCCTCCACCAAATGATTTGGACCAGTGTAGAAAGCAAGGTCCATAAAGACATGGATGAGCGAGTTTGGGGTGGAGGAACATGACTGGCCTGCACAGAGTCCGGACCTCAATCCGATAGAACACCTTTGGGATGAATTAGATACTGTGTGTGTATAATATATATATACTATGTTGTCAAAGTATTGTGACACCTGCCTTTACACGCACATGAACTCTAATGGCATCCCCATCTTAGTCTGTAGGGTTCAGTATGGAGTTGGCAATAATCCATGTCTTTATGGACCTTGCTTTGTACACTGGTCCAAATCATTTGGTGGAGGGGGGATCATGGTGTGTTTTTTTTTTTTTAGGCGTTGGGCTTGGCCCCTAAGTTCCAGTGAAGGGAACTCCTTAAGGCGTCAGCATGCCAAGACATTTTGGACAATTTACTACTCCTAACTTTGTGGGAACAGTTTGGGGATGGCCCCTTTCTGTTCCAACATGACTGCACACCAGTGCACAAAGCAAGGTTCATAAAGACATAGATGAGCGAGTTTGGGGTGGAGGAACTTGACTGGCCTGAACAGAGTCCTGACCTCAACCCGAAAGAACACCTTTGGGATGAATTAGAGCAGAGACTGCAAACAAGGCCTTCTCATCCAACATCAGTACCTGACCTCACAAATGCGCTTTTGGAAGAATGGTCAAACATTCCCATAGACACACTCCTAAACCTTGTGGACGGCCTTCCCAGAAGAGTTGAAGCTGTTATAGCTGCAAAGGGTGGGCCAACTCAATATTGAACCCTACAGACGAAGACTGGGGGGCCATTAAAGTTCATGTGCGTGTAAAGCCAGGTGTCCCAATACTTTTGGTAATCTTGTGTATTTTGATATTATTTTGCAGTTTTTAGAAATGATTTTGTTTCTTTACAGTGTGATGGCATTCAGATGGACATGGGCAACATCTCCCTTGAAGGCATTGCTATTCTCAACATCCCGAGTATGCATGGTGGTTCAAATCTTTGGGGGGAGACCAAGAAAAGGCGGACTAATCGAAGAATGGAAAAGAAGAATCTTGACAAAAGGACCACAGTCACTGACGTGAAAGAGCTGAAATTTGCAGCACAAGGTACAGTAAAGTAAAAAAAATCGACCATGTCCGCATACGCAAGGGAATTGCATTACTACAGTTTCTGTGACACCTCGTGAAAAAGGCAGATATTACAAAACAGGCGACCCGGCTATGCATGAGGAACCTTCCTGGAAAGCTGTGTATCTGCTAAGGTGCAAACTGAAAATTTGGGGCAGGTAGGAGGGCATTGTTAATTACCTGTAGTCAGGGCTTTTTTTCAGCGGGAACGCGGGGGAACGCAGTTCCGGCACCTCCTGGACTGACTGTATGTAATGTCAAGGGGTGCTGGGGTGTGCTGCAGGGTATTGATGCTCACTGCTGGCGGATCTATTCTAGCTGGAGGGCATCTATTTTTGCAGGGGGGGTCTATTGTTGCTGAGGAGGTCTAGTGTTGCTGGTGGGTGACCTATTGTTGCTGGGGGGTCAGTTGTTGCTGAAGGAGGTCTAGTGTTGCTGGTGGGTGACCTATTGTTGCTGGGGGGTCAGTTGTTGCTGAAGGAGATCTACTGTTGCTGGGGGATGGGATCTATTGTTGATGGCTGCCAGAGAGTCTATTAATGCTGGCTGTGCGGAGATCTGTTGATGTTGCCGGGAGTCTATTGTTGCTGGGGGGGGGGGGGGGAATTTTGTTGTGGGTGGTCCATTGTTGTTAGGGGGATCTATTGTTGCTGGCTGAAGGGGATCTATTTTACTACTTTTCTTTATATCATGGCCAAATTCCATACAAATTACTTAGTACCACAAAATGATACTTGGTTCTGTATTGTCTAAAAGGGGCGGTACTGGGAGGTAGGTAGGGGATGGAACCAAGGGACGTTGCTCGGAGGTGGGTAGGGGGCGGAGAAAAGGGGTGACTTGGAAAAGGGGAGTTCCTGCACCTATTGTCTGAGAAAAAAAGCCCTGCCTGTAGTTGCTTTCTACATCATTGATTAAAAAATCCCGTTGTATGCCATTAGCCAATCATTGCCTTTTAATAGAGGAAAGTTGCCAAGAATGTCATTTTGTATCCACTAGTAATGTGTGTTGGCTGAAGCCTCGTACACACGGCCGGTTTTCTCGGCAAGAAAACTGCTGGGAGAGCTTTTTGCCGTGAAAACCGTTCGTGTGTATGGTTTCTCGTCGGGAAAACTGCCGGGAATCTCAACGAGAAAAATAGAGAACCTGCTCTCTATTTTTCTTGTTGGGATTCTCGGCAGAGTGTTTCCTGCCAAAAAAAACGGTCGTCTGTATGCTTTCCTATCCGAGGTAAACCCACGCATGCTCAAAAAGACTTTGACGCATGCGTGGTAGCATACAAAGTTAGTGTGGGGTGTAGCAAGATGGCGGCGACGGCATCGAATGTGATGAGCGCCGGCTCGTCGTAGTTGATGACGTCACCACGTTCTTGCCATTCAAAAGAACAGCGGTTTTTTTTGGAGTGGCCGTCTGTACACAGGGCTTGGCAAGACAAGCTTGCCAGGAATCCCGTCGAGAAAACCAACGTTTTATTTTTCCCAACGGGATTCCGCCCGTGTGTACAGGGCTTAAAGTGGTTGTAAACCCTTATAATTTTTTTTTTCTTTAAACGACCTGTAAGAGAAAGGCATAATGAGCGAATATGACTAGCATAATAGCTCATTATGCATCACTTACCTTAGATCGGGGCCCCCGAAGCCGTCCTTGTCTCCCTCTTCAGCCGCAGCCATCGCTGCGGCGATAGCCGGAAGGTTACTTCCGGCTATTGCCGCTCCAGCCAATCACAGCGCCGCTCCGGCGCTGTGATTGGCCGGAGCAGCGAAGACGTGACTTCGCGCATGCGCGCATGAGCCGTCGAATTCGGCTACATCGTCGAATGCTGCGACCTAGCCGAATTTGTGAATGGGGTTAACCCCATGTGCATGCGCGTGACGTCAGCGTCGCCGCATTTAAATGCAAATATCTCTTTAACCGTGTAGGTTTAGGAGATATTTCTTGCACCTACAGGTAAGCCTTAATCTAGGCTTACCTGTAGGTCTTTGTTTATAAAGTGGGTTTACAACCACTTTAAAGTCATGTATAATGTCAAGGTACCAGGGCCACACAATGAAGGAAAGTGGAAAGATATATACCGTATATACTCGAGTATAAGCCAAGTTATTCAGCACATTGTTTTGTGCTGAAAATACCCCCCTCGGCTTATACTCGAGTCACCTTTTTGCGCCTGATCTCCCAGACTTTGGGGACCCAGTACCCGCCGGTCGTAGGTCTTCTGGACTCGAAACTTGGCACACATGTAGCCCCATGTCTCCTTTACAAGTGTGCAAAGTTTGTTGTCTGGAGGACCTACGGCCGGGGAGCACAGATTTTTCATAGCTGGGCACCCCTTCCATAGACTCCCATGTTAAATGTCAGTCTAGTCATGGGCACAGTGAGAAAAAGTGAGGCACAGTGAGGCATGCAGATGGACACCCTAGGCTTATACTCGAGTCAATACATTTTCCCAGTTTTTTGTAGTAAAATTAGGTACCTCGGCTTATATTTGGGTCGGCTTATACTCGAGTATATACGGTAGTGCTGGACTAGCAAGGTTGTCTTGTTGGTATTGCTATCTATGTAATGTAATGATGTTGTTGTAGGTGTTGTGTTGGGCAAGTGGGTTCTACAACCCAGAGAATCGCCTCTGTTTTCTTGGCCTGTTGTGTAATGTAGCAAAAATGGAAGCTGAAGCACTGCAAAAAGATTGAGCTTTCACTTTATTCCATGAGGGTCGGAGGGACAATCAAAAGAGACATTAGGGGGGCCGGACTGTGTCAATTGGGTGTAGAAAAGGTTCCCAATGTCAGTGGAAAAAAAAAATTCCCCTATCTTTGGTGTCAGTGGGAGGAATAGTGCCCCATCATTGGTGTCATTGGGAGAAATAGTACCCCATCATTGGTGTAATTGGAAGGAATAGTGCCTCATCATTGGTGTCAGTGGGAGGAATAGTGCCCCATCATTGGTGTCAGTGGGAGGAATAGTGCCCCATCGTTGGTGTCAGTTGGAGGGATAGTGCCCCAGCACTGATGTCATTGGGAGGAATAGTGCCCCATCATTAATGTCAGTGGGAGGAGTAGTGCCCCATCATTGGTGTCATTGGTAGGAATAGTGCCTCATCATTGGTTTCAGTTGGAGGAATTGTGCCCCATCTTTGGTGTCTAGTGGGAGGAATAGTGCCCCAGCACTGATGTCATTGGGAGGAATAGTGCCCCACCGTTAGTGTCAGTGGGAGGAATAGTGCCCCATCGTTGGTGTCAGTGGGAGGAATAGTGCCCCATCATTGGTGTCACTGGGAGGAATAGTGTCCCATTATTGGTGTCAGTGGGAGGAATAGTGCCCCGTCATTGGTGTTATTGGGAGGAATAGTGCCCCATCATTGGTGTCAGTGGGAGGAATAGTGCCCCATCATTGTTGTCAATGGGAGGAATAGTGCCCCATCATTGGTGTCACTGGGAGGAATAGTGTCCCATTATTGGTGTCAGTGGGAGGAATAATGCCCCGTCATTGGTGTTATTGGGAGGAATAGTGCCCCATCTTTGGTGTCAGTGGGAGGAATAATGCCCCGTCACTGGTGTCAGTGGGAGGAATAGTGCCCCACCATTGGTGTCATTGGGAGGAATAGTGCCCCACCATTGGTGTCATTGGGCCCCATCATTGGCAGAAACTGGACTACATCATTGGTGTCATTGGGAGGGATTGTGCCCCTTCATTGGTGTCATGGGGGGAGGGGTGCCCCACTGTTGGTATCAGTGGATGCAATAGTGCCCCAAATGTCAGATAAAAGCAAGCAAAGGGTCGCAGTTTGGAGACCACTGGAATAGATGATGGTTGGTTTGGTGGCTAAACCATGTGCTAATCCACCTGAGCAGATAATGGCACGGGATGAAATTCAAGGTCCAATTACCATCTAGTCCTTATACTCGTTTTCTATCTCCAGTCCTAATAAGGGGCATGTTTTGGGACCCCCATACCGTGTTGGATGGATACTCTTTCCATTGTCCCCCTGACGCTTACTAGAAGAAACTTATATCTGGACATTTTAGCAGGGATGTGGTACTTCAGCTCGCATTTTTGATGCAATTTAGGATGACCGAATGTAAGAATTTAGTAATATCTCTGTGGCTGCAGAGACGATCGAGTAGGCAGCAGTCTCAGATCTTACCGCTGCCACCAGAATGTAACGATTGTGCTCTCAGCCCCAACCTGCACAAAGATTTTCCAGCAATTCTAATCTTTAAAAATGTCTGTAAAACTCGCCGCCATGCCCAGACAGGAATGTACAGAGTTTTAAATATGTTCGCTTTCTTCAAAAAATTATTTAATTTAATTTGTTATTTAGATTCAGCCTAATGATTTTTCAAAAAATGTAAAAAAAAATAATAATAAAAAAAAAAATGTAAGAAGTTATTTACAGAAAAAAATGCAAAGCCAACAATAACAAAAGTTAAATAAATTGGTTTAACCACTTTTTTTTACCCTTCATGACCAGGCCATTTTTTGCTATTTGCTCGGTCATGCAACACTGTACCCAGGAAATTGATGTCGTTTTCCCCCACACATTGGTATTTGATTATCACTGGGTTTTTATATTTAAGGAAAAAAGACAGAAAAAAAAAAAAAAAAAGTTTACTTTCTGCTAAAAAAAAAAAAATTTCTTCAAAAATTTAGGGCAAAATGTCTTTTCCGTGGACTTTTGTCCGAAGGGAGTTGGCGGTGAACGCCCATAGCATACACACAGCAGGACTTTTTTGGCAACAAACACGAACGTAGTGACGTTTCAACGTACTGACGACCAGTGTTGGTCATCTTACTTTAAAAAAGTCATTAGTTACTGTTACAAATTACTTCTCCCAAAAAGTAATTGCGTTAGTAACTCAGTTACTACATTGGAAAAGTAATTAGTTACTCAGCAAAGTAACTGTGACTTTTTTTTTTTAATATTGACTTGAGTATAAGCCGAGGGTGAGAAATGCAGCAGCTACTGTAAGTGGAAAAGATGGTCAACAATGCCCATCTGCAGCTGCATACCTCCCTGTGTCCTGTGCATGCCTACCTGTGCAGATCTGCCTACCTCACTGTGTCCTGTGTACCTCCCTGTGTCCATTGCAGCCTACATGTGTGCTGTGCATGCCTCTGTGTGCCCATCTGCAGCCTCTGTGTGCCCATCTGCAGCCTCCGTGTGCCCATCTGCAGCCTCCGTGTGCCCATCTGCAGCCTCCGTGTGCCCATCTGCAGCTCCGTGTGCCCATCTGCAGCCTCCGTGTGCCGTTTTGCATCCACCGATCAGCGTGTCATAAAAACATACGGTGGCCATTCCAGTATTCAAAAGCCGCGCCTCCTCCTCGTCTGTGATAGGCGGAACACTCAATTTCCCAGCGTTCTGTGTTTCGCCTATCACGGACATCCGCTCATCCTCATAACACGGACGAGGATAAGAGGATGTCCGTGATAGGCTGAACACTGACTGCTGGGAAATTGAGTGTTCCGCCTATCACAGACGAGGAGGCGCGGCTTTTGAACACTGGAATGGCCGCCGTCTGTCTGCATGACACGCTGATCAGGTAGACAGACGGCGGCCGGCGACTCCAGTAGATGTAATTGCGGTAACGCCACCCAAGTAATGGGAACGGCGTTACCATGAGGGGAAGAGTAATCAGATTATTTGTTACCCTCAAAAGTAACTGCGTTAAGTAACGCCGTTTATTTTAACGCAGTTACTTACATAACTGCTGACGACACTTCAAAAGAGGAAGTTCAATTCTCCGGCGTCACCCCTTGGGCTCCTTCTGCTAATCTCGAGTTAGTAGACGTTTGGTCAGTGTTGATTCGCGATTTTCATTTTCACTAGAACACAAATCCCTTGTAAATACGTTTGTCATTTCTCCGTATCATCAGCAAAGCAGCTTTTTTTATTATCCCATTATTAAAGAAGAAGAGAATGTGCGCTGCATTTCAAGATTTCATAACTTGACGCGTCACAAATGTGATATCTCCATTGCGAACGCTAGTTTAACAAGACAGAACGCTTCCGGCTGGTCCTTGCTTCTGAGCATGCGTGTTTGTACTTCGGACTAAAGTCCGATGGATTTCTGTACATACGATAGGGCTTTGCACCGTAGGACTTTTGTTGCCGAAAAGTTTGTCCGTTTGCAGAGTGAACTTTTGTCCGATGAAAACCGAAAAAGTTTGTCCGATGGAGCGTACACACGGTCAGATTTTTTTGAAAACCTGCTCATTTTGAAGGTTGTTGTCAAAAAGTCACAGATCGTGTGTATGGGTCTCCTCCCGTTGTGAGTCTCCTCCCCCTACAGTTAGAATCACTCCCTAGGACACACATTTAACCCCTTGATCGCCCCCTAGTGTTTAACCCCTTCCCCGCCAGTGTCATTTATACAGTAATCAGTGCATTTTTATAGCACTGCTCGCTGTATAAATGTGAATGGTCCCAAAAATGTGTCAAAAGTGTCCGATGTGTCCGGCGCAATGTCACAGTCACAATAAAAATCGCAGATCGCCGCCATTACTAGTAAAAAAAAATAATAATAATAAAAATGCCATAAATCTATCCCATATTTTGTAGATGCTATAACTTTTGCGCAAACCAATCATTATACGCTTATTGCAATTTTTTTTTTTTTTTTACCAAAAATATGTAGAAGAATACATATCGGCCTAAACTGAGGAAAATTTTTATTTATTTTTTAAATTGGGATATTTATTATAGCAAAAAGTAAAAAATTGTGTTTTTTTTTTCCAAATTGTCGCTCTTCTTTTGTTTATAGCGCAAAAAATAAAAACCGCAGAGGTGATCAAATATCACCAAAAGAAAGCTCTATTTGGGTACAGTGTTGCATGACCAATTGTCATTCAAAGTGTAACAGCGCTGAAAAATAAAAATTGGTCTGGGCAGCAAGGGGGTGAAAATGCCCGGTATTGAAGTTGTTAATGTCTATCAAATCATGATTTCATTCTGTGCAATAATATTTTGGTAGTCGGACTGAAAAACATGGTTATCTGAAAATATTGATATACACTATATTGTCAAAAAGTAAATTGCATTGGGACGCCTGCCTTTACACTCACATGAACTTTAATGGCATCCCAGTCTTAGTGCGTAGGGTCCAATATTGAGTTGGCCCACCCTTTGCAGCTATAACAGCTTCAACTCTTCAGGGAAGGCTGTCCACAAGGTTTAGGAGTGTGTCTATGGGAATGTTTGACCATTCTTCCAGAAACACATTTGTGAGGTCAGGCACTGATGTTGGATGAGAAGGCCTGGCTCACAGTCTAAGCTCTAATTCATCCCAAAGGTGTTCTATCGGGTTGAGGCCAGGACTCTGTGTAGGCCAGTCAAAGTCAAGTTCCTCCACCCCAAACTCGCCCATCCATGTCTTTATGGACCTTGATTTGTGCAAGGGTCCAAATCACTTGGCAGAGGGGGATTATGGTGTGGGGTTGTTTTTCAGGGGATGGACTTGGCCATGTGATGGAGGGTCGCCCTGCCACAGTATAAGTGTTATGAGCGTCCCTGAAGCTGTTAAAAATGAAAGTGTTATGGTCTGGGGTTAGGCTTGGAGACCAGTGGCTATAGTAGTAGAGAGGCTCCCACCGATCAGCTGAATAAGTACGTAAGCAGGTCCCCCTGGCGGATGACGTGGGCTCACCCAAGGTGCAGGGTCTAAGTACTAACCAGAGATGGGTTTTGATGCGTGTTAGTGCCAGGTCACATTTCTCAGGATCACCCCGCCAGGAGGTGAGTGAGCCAGGGTCCAGTAGCGGATATCGTGGGTAGGGATCAGACAGAAGCCTAAGCAGTAAACAAGCCAAAGGTCGGTACCAAGTGGTCGTAGGTTGGGATTAGGCAGAAGTGTAGTCGATGAGCAAGCCAAAAAATTTTAACAAGTGGTAGCAGAGGTACTGTATGGATGGCAGCAGGAGCGACAAGTGCGAGATGACTGGAGAGAGCACAATAATCTGGCAAACAGGAAGTGCCAAGGCGGGGCTTAAATAGGAAGTTCATGGGAGGAGCAAGAAGTTCAAGATACAGCAGAAACAAGGCAGGATTGTCCAATGGATCAGACAGGGTACTGTCCAGAATCTCAGGTAACTCAGCAAGAACAGACTGTAAAGCCTCGTACACACGACCAGTTTTCTCGGCAAGAAAACTGCTGGGAGAGCTTTTTGCAGAGAAAACCGTTCGTGTGTATGGTTTCTCGACAGGAAAACTGCCGGGAATCTCGACGAGAAAAATAGAGAGCCTGCTCTCTATTTTTCTCGTCAGGATTCTAGTGAGGAAAACTTTCCTGCCGAGAAAACCGGTCATCTGTATGTTTACCTGTTCCAAGGTAAACCCGCGCATGCTCGAAAAGACTTTGACGCATGCACGGTAGCATACAAGTTTAGTGTGGGGTGTAGCAAGATGGCGGCGACGGCATTGAATGTGACGAGCGCCGGCTCGTCGTAGTCGATGACGTCACCGTGTTCTTGCCATTCAAAAGAACGGCGGTTCTTTTGAATGGTTGTGTGTGTACACAGGGCTTGGCAAGACAAGCTTGCCAGGAATCCCGTCGAGAAAACCAACGTTTTTTTTTTACGGGATTCCCGCCCGTGTGTACAGGGCATCAGACACAGCAGAGGTCGGAGGTTCAGACCCAGGTCCTGACAGAAAGGTACTTGGCAAAATTTCCTGGCCTTTGGCACCTGTGCAGGGTACAGTTCACTTCAGATCTAGTCCATTACTGACTGACTCATTAATGACTTTAGGGACTCTTCCAGTATCCGTCGAAAAATGAGCACTGCTGCAGATGCAGTCTTCTTTTCTGGACCTTGAAGAAGGTGTATACCAATATAAGGGTCTGAGGAGTGTGCTGAGGGCTGTTAAAAGGTATACTCTAGAGGACAATCCCGCAATGTTAATTTTTCCAACTATACTATATTGTCAAAAGTATTGGGACACCTTCCTTTACACGCACAAGAACTTTAATGGCATCCCAGTCTTAGGCCTCGTACACACGGCCGGTTTTCTCGTCAAACAACAAGAAAACTGCTTGCAGAGCTTTCTTGCCGAGTAAACCGGCCGTGTGTACGAGGCTTTCAGGTTTCTCGTCAAGAAAACTGGCCAGAATCTCGACGAGAAAAAAAGAAAACCTGCTTTCTTTTTTCTCGTCTGGATTCTTGTCGGCATGTTTCGCGACGAGAAACCCAAGAGTGTGTACACTCACCTGTCGCAGTGGAAACCCGCGCATGCTCGAAATGACTTTGACGCATGCGCGGTAGCTTCCTAGGCATAGGTAGGGTGTAGCAAGATGGCGGCGACGGCATTGCATGTGACGAGCGCACGCTCGTCGTAGTCGATGACGTCACCGCGTTCGTTCCATTCATTCTATTCAAAAGGACGGCGGTTCTTTTCAATCAAGCGTGTGTACACTCGGCCGAGACAAGATTCTTGTCAAGAATCTCGTCAGGAAAAACAACGGGTTTTTTCCTGACGAGATTTTCGGCCGTGTGTACAGGGCTTTAGTCCGTAGGGTTTAATATTGAACTCTTTGCAGCTTTAACAGCTTTAACTCTTCTGGGAAGGCCGTCCACAAGGTTTAGGAGTGTGTCTATGGGAATGTTTCACCATTCTTCCAGAAGAGCATTTGTGAGGTCAGGCACTGATGTTGGATGAGAAGGCCTGGCTCGTAGTCTACGCTCTAATTCATCCCAAGGGTGTTCTATCGGATTGAGGTTCCTCTACCTCAAACTCGCTCATCCATGTCTTTATGGACCTTGCTTTGTGCACTGGTGCGCAGTCATGTTGGAACAGAAAGGCGCCGTCCCCAAATTGTTCTCACAAAGTTGGGAGCATGAAATTGTCCAAAATATCTTGGTATGCTAACGCCTTAAGAATTCCCTTCACTGGAACTAAGGGGCCAAGCCCAACCCCTGAAAAACAACCCCCACACCATAATCCCCCCTCCACCATGACCTCAACCCGATAGAACACCTTTGGGATGAATTAGAGCGGAGACTGCGAGCCAGGCCTTCTCATCCAACATCAGTGCCTGACCTCACAAATGCACTTCTGGAAGAATAGTCAAACATTCCCGTAGACACACTCCTAAACCTTGTGGACAGCCTTCCCAGAAGAGTTGAAGCTGTTATAGCTGCAAAGGGTGGGCCAACTCAATATTGTAATTTGTGTTGGGAGGGGGGATTTCAGCAGGGGGCTCTGGGTGACCTTGTCCCAGCACTGTTTCCACCATCCAGGAACTGCCTGCATTGTATAGAGACACACAGAGAGTCACAATGATGACATAAAATAAGGTATCGAATGAAATCGGAAATATTTTGCTATAAAATGTAATTAGCATGTTAATGAGGGTGGGAGGGACGAAACAAAGAAGGCAACATATAAACAGATTTTACCTTTGCTTCAATAGTCGGGGAAGGGGATTGGGAGGACAGTCACATGGTATCCTTTCTTGTAAACTGACCGGCGTTCAGCTTTAAGTACATAGTAGCCGGTTTTGCAACCAGATTACCTACTTTGAAATTGTTCTGCATATGGCAGCATTTTATTAAATATAGCTTTTTTTTGACAAAAGAAAAAACAATAAACTTTAATAGTTATTTAATTTTAATATTTTACAGACTTTTTGATCTGTGATATAATAATGTCTTATCAATAGCAATTTTAGGGAACTATTCTTTATTTTGCAATCAGGGTATTTATGCGCTTCAACGAGGTCCTTGGGTCAACAGGGAATTATCTCTTCATTGTTTAACAGAAAATTCCCTGATTAGAGACTGTAAAGACCCATTCTGTGCACAATGACACTCAGAGACTGGAGATGTGTGCAGCCTATCCATCCACACGGGGGGGATTAGAATGTAACGTCTGATTGCGTTTTGGAAAGGGGATCAGTCTGAGACTCTGCCAAACCTGCTATTTTGGTCGGGTGCCTCCACTGCCTCTTCAAATAGCTGAGGTTATCAAAATGTAACTTTAAAAAAACGGACACTTTAACACCTTGTCTACCAAAGTATGTGTAGCAAGGTCCCAGGCCTCCTTTGGTCTGAGAACCTCCAGGGCCAGAGATAGCTGACATCCTTCTGTATGTGGCGGGTTGCAAGGCAGAGTGGGTGTAATACAAGGTATAATAATTGGGCGCCAGACACTTCTTGAATGCTAAAGAGATTTTATTTCTCTTAACAGAACTTTGGGAGAGAGGGTTCGAGCCAGGACACCCTTAAGTATTTGCAAGGTCAATTAACCACTTGCTTACTAGGCACTTAAACCCCCCTCCTGCCCAGACCAATTTTCAGCTTTCAGCGCTGACGCAATTTGAATGAGAATTGCGCGATCATTCAACGCTGTACCCAAATGAAATTTTTATAATTTTTTTACCCACAAATAGAGCTTTCTTTTGGTGGTATTTGATAACCTCCTTGGTTTTTATTTTTTTGTTAAAAAAAATTAAAAAACAGATTTAAAAAAAATATATATATTTTTTTATATTTTGTTATAAAACGTTGTAAACGGGTAATTTTTCTCCTTCATTGATGTACGCTGATGAGGCTGTACTGATGGGCACTGATGGGCTGCACTGATGGGCACCAATGGGCTGCACTGGTGGGCACCGATAAGGCAGCACTGGTGGGCACCGATAAGGCGGCACTGATGGGCACCGATAAGGCGGCACTGGTGGGCACTGATAGGCGGCACTGGTGGGCACTGATGGGTGGCACTGAAGGGCATTGATAGGTAGCACTGGTGGGCACTGAGAAGTGGCACTAATAGGTGGCATTGATAGGTGGCACTGACAGGTGGCAGTGATGGGCACTGATAGGTGGCAGTGATGGGCACTGATGTGTGCCAGTGATGGGCACTGATGGGTGACAATAATGGGCACTGGGAGGTTACACTGATAGGCAGCATTGCTAGGTGGCACTGATGAGGCACTGATTGGCGGCACTTGCGGGCATTGATAGGTGGCACTGTGGGCATTGATAGGTGGCACTGTGGGCACTGGCAGGTAGCAATAATTTTCATACTGGCAGGCACTGGCAGCTGGCACTGATGAGGCACATCTGCCTCCTTCCTCTTCGGGACCAATGTCCCTTGTGAAAGAGCCGGTGATCGACTTTTTTTCCTCCTCACGCTGTCAGCGTGAGGAGAAAAAAAAACGATTACCGATTTTTTGTTTACATCACGTGATCAGCTGTCATTGGCTGACAGCTGATCACGTGGTAAGGGGTCGGGATTGTCCCCTTATACGGATCGTTGATCACCCGAGTCTCAGTGCGCGAAGGGGAGGCCGTCTATTGACGGCCTCCCGGATTTTTAGGTCCGCTCTGAAGCCTTCATTTGGCTATAGCGCTGGCCTCAAGTAGTTAACAGACTCCGAGATGTCTACAGGAGGACAGCCATGCAGAGAAAGACATCCAGCAAGACGCCACATCTGCATGTGTAAGAATGCTGTCTCCTATAACAACCGTCTTTAACAGTTTCTAACACAGGGTGTAACAGTTCCTTCTCTTCCACTACAATCACTCCTTGTAGTTCTTCAACCCACTGAGCTCCCGGGCTCTCTCACTAGACCCTCTTATTCACTGCCACTGAATCCCTTGAGCTCCTCCAATCTTCACCGTAGTATCTTCCTCAAGCATCACCCCCGCCTCTCTGCTGGGTCCCTAGCTTGGCACTCCAGATACTTCTCAAGCTTCACCCCACTGGCCTGCTCGGTCCCTGGCTTGACACACAAGGCCGCTCTGCAAGCGTCACCTCCGCTGGTTGGGTCCCTGGCTTGATACCTGCTGAAGTTTCCTGATTTCTTCACCATCCCCGGTTGGGGAGAATGCTGCTCCGGTACTCGCTTCAGTTACTCATTGTGGTCCCTGGTAGCAAGGTAGATGGTCCCTTAGTGGTGACAGCTTCCCCTCTACCTCCGACCACGACAGGTTCTCCCGCCGGCAGAACCGTCACTTCTGGTTGGACTGCAAGCCGCAATCCCAACCCTGCGCTGCTCTCCTGCTTCTGGATAGGCCCTCAGACAGCCTAGCAGCCAGATGTGCCCGGGATAGGCCCAATCTCTGGCCTAGCAGCCCAGGCAATACAACACATGTCCACCCAGACAGCCGTCCAGGTGGCTCACAACACCGATCACCTGACTCCAGCCAAATATATAGGTTCTCCCAGAAGGACAAGGGATCCAAGAAAACCCTTGCCCATTGGCCGAGACACCCCATCTATTCCTAATCTGTCCTTGCTATGCCCTTCTCATATCTAATGTCACCAGGTACCCGGCAACTTAGCGACAGAAGAGAAAAGTGCAGCAATGCCAGACTTAGGGAGAAATCAAATGATCCCTCACAATTAGCCAAGGTAGCTGCTCCTGGCAGGTAAATTTAGGAGAAACCCTGCCTAAACTCCAGGGTGCTACATATGTTTATAAATAAGCGGCATGGTAAACAAGGGGTTAAAGTGGTTGTAAACCCTCAGGTAGAGCTTTCACCTACAGGTAAGCCTAGATTAAGGCTTACCTGTAGGTGCTGTAGGTGCTTGCAATATCTCCTTAACCTGGGTTTAGGAGATATTTGCAAAAAAGACTGTACCGATGTCTGCGGTGCATGCGCACCGTAGACAATGGCGCAGGCGCACTGAGCGTGCTGTTTTATGAATGGGGTCATGCCGTAAGTGTCGGCTTGCGCGCGCATGCACGGGAGTGATGTCACGCGCTGTCTCCCGACTCCGGCCAATCACAGAGCCGGAGTTCGTGGACCCCGGAAGAAGAAGGGTGAAGATGGACGCTCACTACTAGCGAGGAATACCGGGACATTGCGGGCTTCTCCTGCAGGTAAGTGACACATAATGGGCTACTATGTGATGCATACTAGCCCATTATGCTTTACCTTTGCAGGGAAACAAAGAGGAAGTAACACCCATCAGGGTTTACTTCCTCTTTAAAAGCAAACTCACGGGCTGCTCCTACAGCCGCCAACTCCCCCAGATCACTTTAAGGGCTCGATTGCACTTGTGGTGCTCCATTGATGTGTGCAGCCTATTGTAATAGAGTGTGCACCCCAGAGCACAAACACACATGTGTGTATTTCAGCAGAGCAGTGAACGATGTCAGAGCAGAAACTGGTGTTAGGAGTTTTTATTTTTATTATTTGTTACAATTTTTTTTACATAATTTTTTTTTTTTTTTATAAAAACAATTTTTAATTTTTTTTTTTAGGAGCCCCATTGGGGGGCTTTGGTGAAATATCAAGAGTCTAAACAGACCCCTGATGTCTCATTTTTGAGACAGAGAAAGGGATTGAGGATCAGGGATGAGCCGAACACCCCCCTGTTCGGTTCGCACCAGAACCTGCGAACAGACAAAATGTTCGTGTGAACTTTAGAACCCTAATAAATACAATGGACTCGAACGTTCGAAATCTAAAGTGCTAATTATAATGACTATTATGCATGTTATTGTCCTAAAAAGTGTTTGGGGACCCGGGTCCTGCCCCAGGGGACATGTATCAATGCAAAAAAAAGTTTTAAAAACGGCCGTTTTTTCGGGAGCAGGGATTTTAATAATGCTTAAAATGAAAAAATAAAAGTGAAATATTCCTTTAAATTTCATACCTGGGGGGTGTGTAAGATATGCATGTGAAGTGGCGCATGTTTCCCGTGCTTAGAACTGTCCCTGCAAAAAATGTAATTTCTCTTACCATCCATGGACTGACACGGTGTCTCTTTACACTTTACACGTGGGTTATGTCCCTGCTTGCAGGAGAAGACCTAGGCAGAATGTGAAATGTTATACATACATTCTAAAAGCCAGAGCTGAACAGCCCCACCCAGGGGGCCGTCCCTCCGGACATAACCCTCCCACTACAGTCAGCAGACTTCAGTTTTTTTCTGCCTAGCAGAAGGAGAAGACGTGGCTCTCTCAGGAGCCAGTCTCCTGACCTATTTTTATTCCTCTTCTGGAATTATTTTTTATTTTATTTTTGAGAATTTTCTATCAACTGTCGGCTGGGCAACAGGTTGGGTACAAGATATCCTCGTAGTCTTCCCTGTCCGACCATCGAGCGTGCTGATCCTCGCCTTGTGTGCGTGAGACTCAGTTCACGACAGGCCCCATGACTCCAGGGGTGGGCGGGTTTGCTTTCATGCTCCCACGGTCCTCTCAAGACTGAACAGTTCCTGACTGACTGTATCTTTCGCGGTGGACCGGGCCGACAGCTACTCAGTACTGCACTGTGATAGTCCTGTCAGAAACACACCAGTGGGTCCCTCAGGGGACGGGTAAGTAGTCTCTCCTGCCTGCAGGTGAGTACAAAAGGCTGTGTGTTTCTCTGTGGGGGATTTTCCCTGTCTCCCCCTGTATTTCATTGTCGCTCTCTGTCACCATTGCTGGTGCTGTGCTGTGTGGGGTGCCTGGGGGTCACACTGTTCTTGGAGGGGCTAATGCTGGTCTGCAGATATGCTTGGGGCCTTTTTTTGTGTGTTTTGGGGCCTGAGCGCCGAGTGGCGCTGTGTGTGTGCTGTTTTTTTCACTTTTGCTGAGTCATGGCGGCCATCTTGCCGCGGATCACCTCAGTGAAGTGCGGCGGCCATTTTCTTGTAGCCCGTGCGCTCTTCAGCACTAGTTTTGGCCTCAACGCTGCTGTAACAGCGCGAATCTCCTCACAATCTCCTCAAAGCTCACCAGCGCTGACACAGCGCGGTACAGACAGCGGAACTGAGCGGTCCCTGGTCCGGTTTGGTGAGTCCCCTGGGCGCCCCCTCCTCAGTCAGCACAGCCTGTGGGTGGACTTTTTATCTGAGGAGTCTCAGAGGGGGGCAATATGGAGTCTCTGTCACCAGCTTCCCCTAAATGTCAGTGGACAACAGGCAGTGCTTCAGCACATGCGGTCCCTAAGGACCAGTTGTGGGCAGTCCTGGAATAATTTCTGACCAGGATGGGAGCTGTGTGCAAGCGCAAGGGAGCAAAAAAGCGCCCTCTCCCCACTTTACTTCATGAGGGCAGTGCGCTGATTCAGATATGGGCCTAGCCACTACCGCTCAGGACCCTAGTTCTGAATGTATTGGATGGTTTTGAACAGGACATTCCTTATGAGGAAAACTCCAGTTCTGAGTCAGTAAATGACAGGGCGCTTGTTAGTGTACTCATGACTGCGGTGAGGGACACTCTCAAGCTAAAATGCTGCGGATGCAGAACCTCAGGCGGATACAGTCTCCTTTGGTTCTTTTAAGGCCAGGCCTTCTAAAGAGGTTTTTCCATATGTACTTTCTTTGACCAGCTCATTGATAAGGTCTGGGAAAAGCCGCAGAAGAATTTTTTTATGGTCCCGCGGTGTTTGTCTATCAGATACCCCTTGAAGATGCCCTACTTAAAAAGTGGGCTTCTCCCCCAGGGTCGACCCTCCAGTCGCCCGGTTGAACAAGGCCATCACTCTCCCGATGGAGGGGACTCCTGCATTTGAGGACCCCACTGACAGGAGGTCAGAAGTGGTGAGCAGAGCCATGTTTGCCTTGTTGGGATCCGCCCTACGGCCTGTGGTAGCGGCGACCCTTGTGTCTTAAACACTTACAGGTTGGGCAAAAATGTTGCACCTAGCTGTACAGGAGCATAATCTTCCTCCAGACACAGTTGCTTTGGCCCACCAACTGGTTCAGGGCCTGGTTTATGTGTGCGACGCCACGTTGGACGCGACCCCTTTAATATCCAGGGCCTCTGTCTCGGCGGTGGTATTGCGTCGTCTTATCTGGTTGAAGTGCTGGTCTGCTGACCTAGCCTTAGGAAGCTCCTGACGGATCTACCATTTAAAGGTGGTAGACCTTTCGGTGCTGCTCTGGATGACATCGTCATGGATGTCATGGGAGGTAAAAGCACTCTTCTTCCTTAGACTAGCAAGGGTGAGGAGGCCCGCCGCAAACAGGGGCCTTCCTTTCCAGCAAAAGTTTTTTTTTCGTCAGTCAGAGTCCACGGGTAGGCCCTCTCAGACTGACGGCAGTGCGGCTGGTGGGCACAAGTGCCCCTGGGTGCGTAAGCCGAACATGTGGCTCCCAAGCCCGCCTCCGCGTGAAGTCTTGCCTCCGCCCGACTCTGGGGTGGGGGGACGACTTCGCAGGTCACGAATCGGTGGTCCTCCCGAATCTCCGACTGGTGGGTGTGCGAGGAGGTCACCTCAGGATACAGGATAGTATTCCGATCCTGGCCCCCAGACAGATTCTTTCCCTCAAATCTTCCTCTCCTTCCTACCTGTCGGGCAGCCCTCTTGGGGGCTGTACAGGATTTGATCAGGTCCGGAGTGATTGTGCCGGTTCCGTCACAGGAGAGTTTTCAGGGATTCTACTCGAATCTGTTTGTCGTCCCAAAAATAGGACGTGGTTCGACCTATCCTGGACCTCAAGGCCCTGAATGTCTTCGAGAAGGTGCAGAAATTCCGCATGGAATCTATTCGCACGGTGATCGCTACACTCCACCAAAGGGATTTTCTTCTGGCGTCCTTGGACTTCAAGGACGCCTACTTGCATGTTCCGATCTGCGCAAGTCACCAGAAGTTTCTGCGCTTTGCGATCAGCGAAGTCCACTATCGATTGTGGCTCTTCCTTTCGGCCTAGCCTCGGCACCAAGGGTGTTCACCAAGGTGCTTGCTCCGGTTCTAGCCTTCTGTTACAGCGAGGTATTGCTGTCGTGGGCTATCTGGACGATCTTCTGCTAAGAGCAGAAAGTGGATCAGACTTAGAGGAAAGGTGACTATCGTCAATTAGACCCTCAGGGACTCGGGTGGTTCCTGAACATTCAGGAGTCAGTCCTGGTCCCGACTCAGTGTCTGGAGTATCTAGTTCTGATTCTGGACTCCTTGGAGGCAAAGGTATCCTACCTCTGGAGAAGTTGCTGACACTTCAGTCTGCGGTGCGGGTGCTGACATCCCAAAAATGGTTGTCAATCCGTTTTTTGCATGAGAGTCCCGAGACTCGAGGTGGCCTCCTTCGCGGCCGTTCCGTATGCCCAATCACACACCAGGGCATTGCAGAAGGAGATCTTGTCCACCTGGGACAAATCCCCGTTGTCCTTGGATCTTCAGATCCAGGTGATTCACCTGGTCAGGGCGCCCCTGACATGGTGGTTGAGATCCTCGGCTCTTCGGTCCGGAAAGTCGTTCCCCTCCCATCCAATGGACTGCACTCATGATGGACACCAGCCTGACGGACTGGGGTGGAGTCTGGGGAATCCTGTCGGCTCAGGCCTTGGACTCCGGACGAGCCCGTTTACCAATCACTGTTCTGGTAATACGGGCCATCGGACTGTGTCTCTCCTCAGGTCAGAGAGAGTACGGGGTCGCTCCATCAGGAGCCAGTCGGACACCGCCACGGCGGTGGCGTATGTAAACCATCAAGGGGGAACTCGGAGCTCAGCTGCGGCTTCCGAGGTAGTCCGTATCCTGAAGTGGGCCGGAAGAAACGTGCCGGCTCTGTAGGCCATTTTACATTCTGGGCATAGACAATGGGCAGGCGGACTATCTGAGTCGCCAATCGCCAGACACCGGACCAAGAAGAGTGGTCCTTGCATATTTCAACTCCTTTACCGACGGTGGGGCACGCCGGATGTGGACCTGATGGCCTCTCGACTCAATCGCAAGGGTCGAGGTTGTGGCCAGATCCAGGGATCCTTGGGCGATGCCTCGGATGCGTTGGTGGCCCCATAGGGTCCTTATCGCCTGATATAAACTCCAGCGATCCTAATTGTTCCGGATTGGCCTCAGCATCACTGGTACGCTGATCTGGTACGTCTCATCGCGGACGTTCCCTGGCGGTTGCCGATGAGGGAGGACCTTCAGTCTCAAGGTCCTATGTTTCATCCGGCTTACAGTCTCTGGCTTTAACGGCAGGGCTGTTAAAAGCCAGGTGCTGAGGGACCGAGGTCTCTCGGACTCGGTCATTTTGACCATGTTAAGGACACGGAAGTCTTCCTCCAGGCAGATCTTTCACCGTACCTGGAAAGCTTATATCGCCATGTGCGAAGCGCTGGACTGGCGTCCTCGGACGTATTCCGTCCCCAGAATCCTGCGTCCTCTGCAGTGTGGAGTGACCCAAAAGCTTGCTTTGAGTACCATCAAGGATCAGATTTCGGCCTTGGCCGTCTTCTTTCAGCGACCTCTAGCGGGTCATTTTCTTGGTTAGCACCTTGTGTTGGGGGTTCGCCATGTGCTCCCTCCTGTCAAGCCTCCTCTCCCACCGTGGGATCTGAATTTGGTGCTCTCGGTCCTCCAGGAACCTCCTTTTGGGAATATCCGGGATATTCCCCTCTTGTCTTGTCTCAGAAGGTGGCCTTTTTAGTGGCAATCACTTCTGTTTGACGAGTGTCTGAGTTGGCGGCTTTGTCCTGCAAGTCGCCATATTTAGTCATCCATAAGGATAAGGCGATGTTGCATCCGTGACCTTCCTTTTTTGCCAAAGGTGGTGTCGACCTTTCACCTACATGAGGACATTGCCCTCCCCTCCTTGTGTCCTCACCCTATCGCATCCCAGAGAGTTTGCGCTGCACATATTGGAGGTGGTACGAGCCTTCCGGGTGTACCTGTCTGCTACTGCTTCTATTCGGAAGTCCGACTCACTATTTGTGACTGTCTCTGGTCCATAACAGGGCCAAGCGGTTTCATCTGCCATCATTTTTAGGGGAATCAGACAAACCGTCATTCAAGCCTATGCTCTCAAAGGGCGGGCGCCTCCCTTTCCGGTTACGGCGCATTCCACCAGGACAATTGGTGCTTCCTGGGTTTCCCGACATCAAGCGTCGGTTGCACAAGTGTGCAAGGTGGCGACCTGGTCGTCTGTTCATGCCTTTTAAGTTTTATAAGGTTAATGTGGCTGCATCTTCGGATGCTTCCTTCGGCCGCAGGGTGCTGCAGGCCGCTGTTTAAAGTTGTGACTCCTCCGTTGAGGAGCTCTGCCTTATTGGAGTGAAGTTTTGGTTTTTCCATTTATACTGCTCCCATCCCTCTTGACACTGCTTTGGGACATCCCACGTGTAAAGTGTAAAGAGACACCGTGTCAGTCCATGGATGGTAAGAGAAAATAGGATTTTTTGTACTCACCGTAAAATCCTTTTCTCTGACATCCATGGACTGACACGGCACCCACCCTTCCTTTTAAGTTTGTACTGCTTTGTTACGAACTGAAGTCTGCTGACTGTAGTGGGAGGGTTATGTCCGGAGGGATGGCCCCCTGGGTGGGGCTGTTCAGCTCTGGCTTTTAGAATGTATGTATAACATTTCACATTCTGCCTAGGTCTTCTCCTGCAAGCAGGGACATAACCCACGTGTAAAGTGTAAAGAGACACCGTGTCAGTCCATGGATGTCAGAGAAAAGGATTTTTACGGTGAGTACAAAAAATCCTATTTTTTGAAAGAAAAAAAGTCATTTAAAACTCACTCGCGGCTATTAATGAATTGTCGGCTCCCGGCATTAAATTTAAATTACACAGTGAAGGAAGTTCCCTGCTCAAGCCAATGACGTAGGTGGGTCCGACATACCGAGGGGGCGGACCTGATGGGGAACTGCTCTCACTTTGGTAATACATGTATAGACCCGCCCCTTCTCATGTTCTGCATCTGGTCCGCTGAGCGGACCTGATGGGGAACTTTAGAAGGGGCGGGTCTATACATTTAAAATACTGAGAGGGAGTTCCCCATCAGGTCCGCTCAGGCACAACCAATGAAGGACAGCGCTGGACATCGGGATCGCCGCGGGACACTGGATTTCATCGCTGGAATGTATTTATTTATTTTTTAAATAAAGGACTTTTTCAAGGTGTTTGTGTGTTTTTTTAAAACATTTTTTTACGCTTTCTTCGTGAAATGGTAGGGGTACAATGTACCCCTTACCAATTCACATGGGGGGGGCCGGGATCTGGGGGTCCCCTTTGTTAAAGGGGTCTTCCAGATTCCGATAAGCCCCCCACCCGCAGACCCCCACAACCACCGGGCAAGGGTTGTGGGGATGAGGCCCTTGTCCCCATCAACATGGGGACATCCTCCCCATGTTGAGGGCATGTGGCCTGGTACGGTTCAGGAGGGAGGGGGGGCCGCTCTCTCGTCCCCCCCTTTTCCCCTGCGGCCGGCCAGGTTGCGTGCTCGGATAAGGGGTCTGGTATGGATTTTTAGGGGGACTCCACGCCATTTTTTTTTTAATTTGGGGTGGAGTTCCCCTTAAAATCCATGCCAGATCTGAAGGAACCCCACGTCAATTTTTTTTTTAATTTGCAGCGGGGTTCCCCTTAATATCCATTCCAGACCTGAAGGGCCTGGTAATTGAATTCTGGGGAACCCCCACACTTTTTTTTTTTTTTTTTTTTATCAATGACTTTTGTATGTATTGCCGGGAGCCGACAATTCATAGCCGCGAATGAGTTTTAAATGACTTTTTTTCTTTCAAAAATGAAATTTTTTGCAGGGACAGTTCTAAGCACGGGGAACATGCGCGACTTCACATGCATATCATACACACCCCCCAGGTACGAAATTTAAAGGAATATTTCACTTTTATTTTTTCATTTTAAGCATTATTAAAATCACTGCTCCCGAAAAAACGGCCGTTTTTAAAACTTCTTTTTGCATTGATACATGTCCCCTGGGGCAGGGCCCCGGTCCCCAAACACTTTTTAGGACAATAACTTGCATATAAGCCTTTATAATTAGCACTTTAGATTTCTCCCATAGATTTTTTGAATTTGCCGCGAACCCCAATTTGTTCGCTGTTCGGCGAACGGGCGAACAGGCAATGTTCGAGTCGAACATGAGTTCGACTCAAACTCGTAGCTCATCCCTATTGAGGACAGAGTTTCCCCAGTCCCTTTCTCTGCAGCCTCAGCTGCACTGGACAGTGTATGAATGGGAAGTAGGCTTGTGCAATTCGTTTCGTAACGAATTGAAATTCGTCCGAATTTAGCAACTTTCGGACATTCGGAATCATTCGAATTTCCGAACAAAGCAATTACGAATAAGACCGAATCCGAAATAAATTATACCGCAAATAGCGAATGCCCGAATGTCTTCGGCATAATTCGTTATGAAAAAGTTACGAATGTACGAATCCATACGAAGCACAATAACACTCACTCTGCTCTGCTCTCTGCTTCTCCCACACCGTGCTGAACTCCCTCTCAAAATGGTGTACAGGGGCGGAGGTTATAGCCGCATGTAAAAAACGAAAGTAAAATACGAGATTTTGAATCCATTCGAAGCACAATAACACTCACTCTGCTCTCTGCTTCTCCCTCACCATGCTGAACCCTCTCAAAATGGTGTACAGGGGCGGAGCCTATAGCCGCATGTTAAAAACGAAAGTAAAATACGAGATTTCGAATCGTTACAAATAACCGCAATGTATTTAGAAAAGTACAAATCCATTCGAAGCACATTAGGCATAATAGGCAGCGTCGTTGTGAGAGAGACACGGAAAATTACGAATCAACGAACCCAAAAAAAGTTACGAAAGTAGGAGTTGTGTCCAGAATCAACGAAAAACAACGTACTCTACCGAAAGTACGAATTATAAAGCAACAAAAAATTCAACGAAAAATGTCGCTTGCAAAAATACGAATGAGTCCGAACACGAAAAATCCCGTCTAGCAAAATTACGAATGATTACGAATCAACAGGACCGGAAAGAAACGAACCGAAACGGAACGAATTTTTCCGTTGTGCACAAGTCTAATGGGAAGTGCTCTGTGCTGAGCTGCTTCCTGTTCATTCATAAACTGATGCATAGTAAACATGCCACTTGCCGACCGCCTAACTAGGAAAATACGTCAGTAATTTGACATGTAATACCGGGGTTATGGCTAGGAGGATGCCATAACCCCGTTATTGACACTTTCCTCAGGCAGTGGTCTTTCCGATAAAAGTGTTCCGAGTGGTTGATTAGCCACTGGATCACTTTTAGAAGCGGTCGCCCCCTCTGCTTTCCGGTGGTTCTCTGGCTTACCTTGGCAGATCAGGAAGCCCGAGAACCAATCCAATCAATGTTTTTTTTTTCTATCTAATGCTTTCCATTGTTGAGGAGAGATATGGGGTCTTATTGATCTTACATCTCTCCATAAAGAGGACCTGTCATGCTTTCTTTTAGTCAAAAGAGATGTTTACCTTTTTTTTTTTCTCTTTCAATTATTTTTATAAAATGATTTCACAAATATAAAACCTTACATACTTTTACAAAGACACATTTACAAATCATTCAAAAGACACACATAAAACACAAGAATGGATCAATATTATAGCATATACTCCTCTCAAAATTTTCTCTAATTTTTCAAAGTTCTTGGAAAAAGTGAGGATTGGGACCCCTCCCCGCCCCCCGCCCCCCCCCCCCCTCCAACTGGTATTCCATACCGTGAAAGTCCTTTCCTATTCCCCTCATTCTATCTACTTTAACCTAAATGTGTATTTAGTGAGTGTCTCATCTAATTCCCTACTATATCATTAAAATACTCTAATGCCGTGTACACACGATCGATTTTCTCGACGGTGAAAAACCGCCGAGAAAATCGACATTAAAAACGAGGACCGGCTTGTTTCCCTACACACGGCCAGTTTTCATTACATTTTTTCTTTTGGTCGAGGAAAACGACCGTGTGTAGGCTCCCAGTCCCTGGCAGTGTTTCCCTATGGGAAAACTGCCGCGGGAAAAAATGCCGTGAATCACGACGAGAAAAATTAGAGCATGTTCTAATTTTTCTCGTCATGATTAATGCCGTTTTTCTCGTAGGGAAAAATGCTGGAAAGCCCACACACGGGCATTTTTCTCGTCAAAGAGAAAAAATGAAATTTTTCCCGACGAGAAAAATGGTCGTGTGTACGCGGCATTAGGAAAGTTTTTTAAGGCACTAGATCAATGTTTTTTTTTCTTCTATCTAATGCTTTCCATTGTCAAGGAGAGATGTGGGGTCTTATTGACCGCACATATCTCCATAAAGAGGACTTGTCATGCTTTATTGTTGTCATAAGAGATGTTTACATTTCTTGCGACCGCAATAAAAGTCCTAAAAAAAAAATTAAAGGAACAGTATAAAAAAATTAAAAAATTAAAATAAAATAATTTCATTGTTTGTTTGTTTTTAAAGCCACCCCCCGTGCTCACGCACAGCGGTGAATGCATACGTAGGTCATGCCCACATATGTAAACAGTATTCGCACTACACATGTAAGGTATCACCGCAATCGTCACAACGAGAGCAATAATTCTAGCACGCTGTAACTCTAAACTAGTAACCTGTAAAAAATGTTAAAGCATCGCCTATGGAGATTTTTAAGTTCCGTAGCTTGTCACCATTCCAGGAGCATTCGCAATTTTAAAGCATGACATGTTAGGTATCTATTTACGCGACGTAATATCATCTTTCATAATTTGGAAAAATAGGGTTGTATATAGTTTATTTTTTTTCAAATTCATTAAAGTGTATTTTTTCCCAAAAAATTGCGCTCGAAAAACTGCTGTACAAAAACCGTGTGACATATAAAATTGAAACAACCGCCATTTAATTCTCTAGGGCCTCTGCTAATATATATATATATATATATATATATATATATACACATATATAAAATTTGGGGATTCTAAATAATTTTCTAGCAAAAAAAAAATACAGATTTTTACTTAAAAACAAAAAAGGTCATATAAGGCCTGGTCCTTAAGTGGCTAGAGAAGCACAGGGACCCAGTGATGATATCACATGGTCTATAATAAGTTATTTAATAAAAACAAAATGGTTTTATTTAAACATTTCATTAGCATGTTGATGAGCATTGAGGGAAGGCAAAATATAACCAGATTTAATTTAATCTTTTTCCAACTTTTTCCACTCTAATGCCCCGTACACACGATCGGAATTTCTCACGACAAAACCGTGTTTTTTTTTTTCCGACAGATGTTGGCTCAAACTTGTCTTGCACACACACGGTCGCACAAATGTTGCTCGGAAATTCCAATCGTCAAGAACGCAGTGATGTACAACATTACGACGAGCCGAGAAAAATTAAGTTCAATGATTCCGAGCATGCGTCGAATTGATTCTGAGCATGTGCAGGATTTTTTTGTGCGTCGGAATTGGATACACGCGTCGGAATTTCCAACAAGGACTTTTGTTGTCGGAAAAATTGAGAACCTGCTCTCAATCATTTGTTGTCGGAAATTCCGACAGCAAATGTCCGATGGAGCCTACACACGGTCGGAATATCCGACCAAAAGCTCACATCAAACATTTGTTGTCGGAAATTCAGATTGTGTGTACGCAGCATAAAACAACAAAAAGTTTTGGCTGGAGTTCCAGTTTAAATGAGACGCAGAAACAGATCTGCCCAACAAAAAAAGGAAAAACATAGTTATGTAAGATTTTTATATAAGGTAAAAAAAAAATAATATTATTGCTATGTCTTTTTAGAAATTGTTTCAGTTTTGGGATATTGTCATTGACTTAAACGCTGTTGTCACCTTTGTGACAACCATTGAGACACTTACCTTAAGAGATGAAAATAGCATTACCCCCTGTAATGGCGTGTTCTCTGCAGAATTTGTTTTGGCATTTAAAGACACTAATGCACCTGCAGATGAAATGTTCTCGTCAGTGGATGACATCTGGATTGAAGACAAAAGAGTCGTGTGTCATCAAGCATACTGTAGCCGGGGACATAGCGGGTATGACAGCGCATGGGACTTCTAGAAGCTGCTGCGCGGTTTGAAGTCGCAGGTTTTCTTTATCGGCTTTGGGAGAAGTTATTTCTTGCCGACTCGTGTAAAAGTGTGATTCATGTAACAACCTGGATGTGTGAATGTTGCATAATATAGAAATTAATTTGATGCACACAGTATGCTGTAATCGACATAGATGTTTTGCGGCGGGAGATGACCGAACTTTAAAAAAATGTTCACTGCAAGCAACCTACCCAATTCATAGCTACAATCTGCTTTTGCATTCACCAATCTGCTGGAATTTTTTTTCTTTAATATATATATATATATATATATATATATATATATATATATATATATATATACACACACAGTATATATTTATGTAGCACTCACCACCCCTTCTCCCCTTTGGCTCACTCGTGGGAGAAAGGGGCACACCTATGCCACATGCCCCTACCCTCTTGTGTGAAGAGGTTGAGCGGTGTAATGTACCTGGGTCTCTGTGGTTGAGTTCCCCCCATAGAATGGCTCCCGTCTTCACCGCGACAAAGACAAGTCTCTATTCCCCAGTAACTTCAAGGTCCACACCAATTGCAACTCCAACGTAGAGTTTATTTCTCTCTTATACACGATAATTAGACAGGAGAAGGTTGGAGGAAGAGCAAGACAGGAAGAGGTGTGGAAATAGGTCCAGGCACAAACAAATTCTTATTCACTACCCATATCTTCAGGTAGACTCAGCTCATCCGGATAGTCTCCCAATGGAGTGGATCCTAGCAGCTCAAATCAGAGTACACGCACAGTCTCTGCCAGAGACCTGGTGAACGTTGGTTCTAGCTTTAGGCCTCTAACGGGAAATTGACATCCCTCCAGAGAGTTACCGGGCCCCTTCCTTCACTGGGATCTCTCACCAATCCTTCAGAGCGGTCCTCCCCCGACCTCCTCATCTAGATGCAGGCCTCCTCGCAAGGCAGCACCCTGGGATTCCTTCTCCCTCCGCGGCTCCAGCCAAAGGCGCTGGACCTGAAGCCTCCAGTCGCAGCCCTGGGGCTAAAGGTGCCTGGGACTGATCTGCCAGTGTACCGTACGAGGAACTCCACCCCAGGGCTAAAGGTGCCTGGGGTGGCCATGAACAGAATCACACGCTCCCGGGGTCGGACCACCAAGAACTCACCCCTCACAGACAGGGTCTGTCCCTTTTATATCTCCTCCCGGGATGCACAGCGGGCCGACACGCCCGCCATACCTCCGCCGAAAGGGGACATCCAAGGCACAGCACTGTACCAGCGGTTCAACCCTGGCCTCCGATGGCAGCGCCACCAACAGGCCAGGGGGAACTACACATCAGTATCCCACCTGCAGCTCAAAATGGGTTTTACAGAACCCTATCAAATAGTGTGTTTGAGCACAACTACCACTCAAACATTCTCCTAAATTTCAAAGCCCCGCAAAATATATATATATATATATATATATAACAGTAAACATGCTGAGAATGGAGGTGGAGCAGAATGAGCAGAGGCAGTGGCGGTGCGTCCATAGTGGGCGCAGGAGCGCCGCCCCCGCTTTCCCCTGCACCGTCAACAATACATACATTCATGCATTGCATGAATGTATGTATTGTCGCCGGCGCCGCTGCCACCCACTATTCAGATGGCCGGCCCCCTGGCGAGCGCTGGCCATCTGAATAACAGCAGTTGGTTGGTTTTTGGAAGTGTCTATCAGAGCCAGCGGCCTGTGGGCTGTAATCGGCTTCCAAATAGTTAACCATGGGACGCACGGGCTGTGCGTTCCCTCGTTAACACTGACATGCATCTCAGCCAATCGGGTTCACCAGGTCTGGTTACCGGTAACCTGATTGGCTGAAGTGACATCGAGGGTGGGAGAAGACATTGCGGAAGGAAAAGACATGAGGGAGCGTGGAGGAGGACGGCGCTGACCCGAGGAAGGTAAGTGCAGGGCTAGGGGGAAACTGGCTGCATTTGATGGGGAATCTGGCTGCATTTGATGGGGAAACTGGCTGCATTTGGGGACAAACTGGCTGCATTTGGGGACAAACTGGTTGCATTTGGGGACAAACTGGTTGCATTTGTGGACAAACTGGTTGCATTTGGGGACAAACTGGCTGCATTTGGGGACAAACTGGCTGCATTTGAGGGGGCAAATTGGTGGCGTTTGGGCACAGTGGCTGGGTTTAATGGGCACAGTGGCAGCAATTGTTGATTTTCAGAGTTATTGCTTGAAGAACTTGGTTAGGGTTTGGTTAAAGCCTTGGGATACTCCAAAAATGTAATGCAAATAGTAGAGGAGGACTCTCCTCTGACTATAACTGAAGTGAAACCCCTCATAAGGCTAGTAATAAGTGAACTACAGCTCAGGGGTCTCAATTGCAAGAGTATATCCGAGCCAACAAGTCTGGGGCAGTCTCTACAAGAGTTAACAAGGCCAATCTCTAGGATCTCTTTCATTCTTGTACTCACCTGTGTCCTGGGTACTTGAATGCTTTCCTGCAGTAGCAGACAGCTTCTGTACTGTGTGCCTCCAGGTCAGATCCTCTGTGAACTTCCTGTAAACTGCTCCCAGAACATTTGGACATGGGTCCCCCGCTCTACTTAAGCTGAGACCCAGGTTGCCTCCTCTAAACTTCAGCTGGATGGCCCAGCCTATTTATACACACCTCAGCCCACTACTGGTCATTCTTCCTACCATGGATTGGCTGAGGGTGTATAAATATGCAGGTGAGGATCTGTCTCTTTCAGCCCACTAAATTCTGGAACCTACCAGAAACAAGGAGGAAGCAGTCAAGCCTGCAATCAGCAGAACCCAGAACAGCCAAAAGCAATCAAACTTCACCCCACTGGCTGCAGAGGAGCCAAAAACTAGATTTGCCTAAAACTGCTAGCAACCTGACTTGGAGGATGCGACATCCATATCACAAGACTGGCTGAACAGAATTACAAATCCTTCCACAGAGAAATCAGTTCTGAAATATAATGGGGAAAAATACCAGCAGATGGGTCAGGGGTGTACCTACAGGGGTGGCAGGGGTTGCAATTGTGACACGGCCCCCCTGTACACCTGGATAGGAGGAGCGGTGGAGGTGGCATATATAGAAACCGATCCCCCCCATTTTTCTATTGCAGCTGCTGAAACCTGCTTCTCCTCCCGTACCTACCTGAAGGGGATACATTTCTCTATATGCCGCCCCATCGCCCCACCTATCGAGATCATGCTGCCCCTCTGTGTGGTCTCCTGCCCCCCCACCTCCCCGCTCTTTCTGGCTGCTGCGGGGGATGTGTCATTTACCGACCTCTTCCTTTTTCTCGGTACCGGCCACTGACTCTGTCCATTCATAACTGAAGCATAGTAAACTGTACAGAGCTATTCCTGTCCATTCATTCTGGGGAGATGAACAGATTGAGGGCTGTGTCCTCAATTTCCTTTCCCTGTTTTAAAGGTAAAACATCATCTGTTAAAGTGGAAGTAAACCCTCCTATCAGTTTCAGCCAAGGAAGCTGCCATCTGGGCCCCTGTTTAATCTACAACTGCCATGATGCTGCACATGTGATCAGTTATGACACCAGCCATTGGACGGTTTGACAGTTTGGTTGAGAGTACAACCAATAGAAGAGTTAAATTTCCAGAAATTGTGCCAGTAATTTAACTGTTCTTTGAAACGGTTAAATGGATGGGTTTACTTCTGCTTTAAGACTCCTGATATCTCACCAAACCCCCCCCAGTGGGGCTCCTAAAAAATAAAATGATAAAATAAAATGGTAAAAAATAATAAAAAAATAAAATAACAAAGTGGCGTACCTAATGGGGTTGCAAAGGTCGCACTTGCGACAGGGCCCTGGGCTTGGATGGAAGAGCCCCAGCTGGGGGTTGGGATGCCCTTTATGTTTTTTTGCACCGGGGCCCTGAAGGTTCTAGTTACGTCTCTGAGATGGGTGGTGAATACAATTGAAACCAGGATCACAAATGTCCCTGGATTTTACCCTTTTTTAAAAAAAAAAAAAACGCCTCTAAACATTTTTTCAAAACTTTTTGTTTTAACTGGAGCTCTTTCCCTGGTTCAAAACAGCAAAGTTTTAAATGTGCAACTTATTTATTATTCCGTTAACCTTCGCAGGAAACATTTTCATCTCCTGTGGTATCACAGAAAATGTAAGTGATTCGCTATTAAATGGCACATTATACTGCAAATTGTAATGTAGATTTTTTTATTAATTTTTTTCAACCTAAAATTTTACAGTTGCCTCTGCCACCCACAGGGTCGTGCTTTGCACACTACTTCCAAGTTTGATATTTTGTTTTGGTTCCTTGCCGTTCTTCTTGACTTTTTCACTGCAGCCTATCATGTCCAGGATGTAAATAATACAATATATTTAAATGCATTTCTCTATCGATGTGCGCCACTGTACTTATGCATGCCGCACTCCATAATTTCGATGATTGCTTCACTTAAGCGTTGTTTCTTTAAATGTCAAGAGTCTCTCTCTTCCATCGACAACTTCCATTGTCTGCCCAGGATCCTTGGATTAGCTGCTTTTAGCACTTGATAAATTAGTCATGTTGTACACTTGTGATGTTTTGAGACTCTGGTGCCCTCCGTTTGTAAATTGTGGTTTGATGCTGAAATGTACCGTTGCCGTCTATTTGCTGTCCAATTACCGGTAACCATTTAGGAGGAATTTTTTTTTTCCCCTTTGAGATGATGGATTTGGACCGGTTTAATACTGGAAACAGTTTGTTCACTTTGGGTCAGTATTTGATGAGCATAGCTGAGCGAAACAGTTTGCTTATCCCCCGCTGGTTAGTCAGTTCTTCTTGTTAAAGTGAACCTGTCCTTTTCTTATGTGTAGCAAGGTCCCAGGCCTCCTTCGGTCTAATGAGAACCTCCAGGACCAGAGACAGCTGACATCCCTCTGTGTGTGGTGGGTTGTGAGGCATGGTGGGTGCAAAATAGTTCAAGTTATTGGGAGCCAGACACTTCTTGAATGCGAAAGAGATGTTATTTCTCTTTTGGGCCAGGGGTAGGGCCAGGACACCCTTAGGTAGTTGCAAGATTAATTGGCAGACTCTGAGACTTCAATAGGAGGACAGCCATGCAGAGAAAGGCCTCCAGCAAGACGATACATCTGCAGGAATCCTGTCTCCTATGGCAAACGTCTTTAACAGTTCCTAACACAAAGCATAACAGTTCTTTCACTTCCACTACAAACACTTCCTGTAGTTCTTCAGCCCACTGAGCTCCCGGTCTCTCTCACTAGACTAGATGATTCACTGACACTGAATCCCTTGAGCTCCTCCAATCTTCACGTGGTATCTTCCTCAAGCATCACCCCCCACTTCTCTGCTGGGTTCCTAGCTTGGAACTCAAGATACCTCTCAAGCTTCACCCCTCTGGTCTGCTCGGTCCCTGGCTTGACACACAAGGCCGCTCTGCAAGCTTCACCTCCGCTGGCTAGGTCCCTGGCTTGCTACCCACTGAAGTTTCCTGATTCTTCACCGTCCCCGGTTGGTGAGAATGCTGCTCTGGTACTTGCTTAAGTTACTCACTGTGGTCCCTGGTAATAAGGTGGATGGTCCCTTAGTGGTGACAGCTTCCCTTCTACCTCCGACAATGACAGGTTCTCCGGCCGGCAGAACCATCACTTTTGGTTGGACTGCAAGTCGCAATCCCAACCCTGTGCTGCTCTCTTGCTTCTGGATAGGCCCTCAGACAGCCTAGCAGCCAGATGTGCCCGGGATAGGCCCAATCTCTGGCCTAGCAGCCCAGGCAATACAAACCACATCCACCCAGACACACAGAACATAGATCACCTGACTCCACCCGAATATATAGGTTCTCCCAGCAGGCCAAGCGATTCAAGAAAACCCCTGCCCATTGGCTGAGATACCCCATATACCCATAACCTGACCTTGCAATGCCCTTCTCATATCCAGTACCACCAGGTACCCGGCCACCTAGCGGTAAAAGAGAAAAGTGCAACAAGGTCAAACTTAGGGAGAAATGAATTGATCTCTAACAATTAGCCAAGATTATTCCTGGCAGGTTAAGTTTTGAGGAGCAACCCTGCCTAAACTCCAGAGTGCTACATATGCTTAGCAAAAGTCTCACTCAAAACCCAGCTGCAGGACATTTCAAAATGATCCCTTGCAGCGGTGCTGCTCATTTAGTCTTGTCAGTACGAGGATCACATTGTATATCCACTTCAGCTCTAGAAGGTTTTACACCCTTCATGACCAGGCCATGTTTTGCAATTCGGCACTGCGCTACTTTACTGGCAATTGCTCGGTCATGCAAAGCTGTACCCTAACGAAATTTATATAATTTAAATTTTTCACACCAATAGAGCTTTCCTTTGGTGGTTGATCACCACTGGTTTATTTTTTATTTTTAAAGAAGAAGTAAACCCATCGATTTAATCGTTTCAAAAAACAGTTAAAGTGGAAGTAAACCCTCCTACCGTTTTCAGCCAAGGAAGCTGCCATCTTTGCCTCTGTTTAATCTACAACTGCCATGATGCTGCACATGTGATCAGTTTAGACACCAGCCATTGGATGGTTTGACAGTTTGGTTGAGAGCACAACCAATGGGAGTGTTACTTTTCCGGCACTTGCCGGAAATGAAACTGTTTTATGGATGGGTTTACTTCCACTTTAACATTCCCGGCATGCCGAAAATGCTAGCTGTCATGCTTCGCAGGGATAAGAAACTAAGAGAGGTTGTTCCCTCTGTACAGAGCCCTGTGTTGATTGTCAGTACAGGGCTTTGGGCTGTGATTGGACACAGCAGATCAGCAAGTCCCAGCCATGGATCATTGGCCAGGACCTTACAGACGCCCGCTGTGTACAATCACCACCAGTACGTCACTTTGCCTGTACAGGCCGCCCATCTGCAGAGTACATTGCGAGCGGGCGGTCCACAAGTGGTTCATTTACAAATATTAGTGGGTTGAAAATTTTAGTCCCCCCCCCCCATTCCAGCAGACCCCCCCCCTTCAGACTTCACCTTCCAAATCAGATCTTCCTTTCACATCAAAAAGGAAACACAAGGGGGCTCCAAACTAAGTGTAATATGATGACCACCTATATTTATAAAAAAGTAAAAAAAAAAAAACAACTCTTAATTTAGTTTATTAAAATGGTGTATCTGGTAAACTATGGCAGGATGTTGGAGGTCTGTCATAGTTGTGCCGTTTTAGCTGTCACTAATGCTCCACAGTATGCTTGAGGGATGGCAGAGGATTGTGGCCGGTAACCAGCGTGGAACGCAGAAGGAGTTGTTCCGGAAGTGACGTCAATGGCGAGCCATGCTGCCGTAGATGGGTGTGGTAACACGTTTCGAAGCATCTGCTTCTTTTTCAAACCTTTTATCATGGATCCATTACTTATGGACTTTGTTTGTAAGGAGCGTATAGGGTATCATCTACTTCTCCAGCACCATTTATATTTACCCTCCCTTTAACATCAGAAGCTCCATTACATTTCAGTCCCCCTTTCATATCAGAAGTCCTCCCCATCTCACCAAAGTCCCCTGATCACAACAGAGCCCCCCGCCTCCTTCCATCACAGTCCCCCCTTTCCCATCAGATCTCTGATCTTTCAAATCGCAAGACCTCATCACATCACAGTCCGCCCCCTTTCACATCAGAAGTTCCCTCATCACACCATAGTCCCCCTTGCACATCAGAAGCTCCTCACCACATGAGAAGTTCCCTCATCACATCATAGTCCCCCTTTCACATCAGAAGCTCCCCCTTCATATCAGAGCCACCCCACCTTTCTTCAATCAGAAGCTCCCCCATCACATCAAAGTCCCCCTTTTCATATCATAAGTCCCCCCATCACACCAGAGTTTCCCTTTCACATCAGCATCCCCCTTCACCTGAGAGGCCCCCTTCACATCAGAGCCCCCCTTTACATCTGATTACCCCTTTAACATCAGAAGCCCACCCCCATCACATCAGAGCCCCTCCTATCACATAAGAAACCCCCCCTCTACGACAGAAGCCCCCCCACCACATCAGAGTTGCTGCAGGCCGAGTAAAATCTTGTAGCAGGCCGAATGAGGCTCTTGGGCTGTAGTTTGGAGACCCCTGATGTAGGGTAGAGTAGAAGCACTTTAACTTACCTGATCCTCAACTCCCCTGACAGATGGTGCTTCGCCATGCTCCAGCAGTGGACTATTCCCGGACGTCATCAGGTCCAGTGCAAAGCTAAGGACCTTGCATTGGTCTTGATGAAATCAGGATATTGGAGTGCTGGAGTGTAAGGCACAGATGCTGTAGGGATCATGACTAAGACATACCAGAGGTAGTGCATCACTTGCCACCATAGACCTCTAGGACCCACATGAACCCCACCTGCCACTTACAGCTAAAATGATAAGACATACACACTTTTTGGAGTAAAAATTGGCCATAGCAGCCATTTATTAACAATAACCAACATTCCTTAGAACAGAAATATAATAACAGTAACGATAATGACCAGTGTTGCCGATCCTTGGATTTTGATTCCCCCATGGCGCCTTTAACTTCTAAACCATATTACCCCATCAATTACTTTACCTATAGGTAAGAGCGGTTGACAATACCTTTGTACCCTCGCTCTGATTTTCCTCTGTGTCCAGCATCTGTTCATTTTATAATCCTTTTTTTTCTATTATAGACCGTTGCACATGCAACTGCTCCTGACAAGTGGAACCTCCATGAAACGCGTAGGGCCTTAGCTTTATGCTACACCACACAATCATGTGATCTTGAGATTCCGCAAAATAGGTGTTATGAAATTTTACTATCAATTTTTTTAATTTTATTAGTATTAACACAATTTTATTGTTCGTGACTTAGAATAATTGCATTATCGTGTACCAATGTATCTATAACCCATAGACTGGTTATGAAATATGTCATTATCATGCATAATAAATTGTTAAGACCATACTCATTATTATCATGTTATCTTTGTTATTCCATGTATATACGTTTGGAATCCACTATCATGTGATTTATACTTTTAGGCTCTTAGCTGTGCTTCATATAAAGTCCCAAACTTTTTCCTTTTGATGCTTTTGCATATAACAGGGATGGAGGCAGATGAACCTACCCACTCATTGCCTCATTTAAAGTCCCAAAACCCCCCCCCCTCCTTTTTTTGCCTTGGAGGCACTAACAAACCAACAAGAAACTTGTATCAGCAGAACCACTTAAAGGTCCTCAGACACAGAACATAGGCTCGAGGACAATACCAAATTTCTGCTGACACCTCCTTTTTCACCAAATCCTGTTAAACCACTGTTAACTGAGATTACACAGAGGACGCCATACCATAGACGGGTCCTTACTCTGATGTTACACGGTACACTTTGGACTAGACATGTGCAATTTGTTTTTTAACTAATTTTGCCAAATTCCTTAATTTCGAATTTCAGAATTTCAGAAATTTCGACAAATTCTGAAATTTTGACAAATTCAGAAATTTCGACAAATTCAGAAGTTTCGAATTTCAGAAATTTCTGAATTTCAGAAATTTCCGAATTCCGAATTTCAGAAATTTCCGAATTTCAGAAATTTCCGAATTTGTGAAATTCCGAATTTCAGAAATTCGAAATTCGAAAATTTTCGAAATTGCAAAATTCGAAAATCTAAAATTCGAAAATGGGAAATTTGGAAAGTTGAATTTCTGAAATTCCGAAATTCTGAAATTTCTGAAATTCCAAAATTCCAAAATTCGGAAATTCGGAATTTGGAAATTCGGAATTCCGAATTTTTGAATTTCCAGAATTTCCGAAAAAAGCAAAAAAACGAATGAAACGAAAACAAAACAAAAAAATAATAATTTCGCCAGTGCACATGTCTAATTTGGACGCCTCCAAGGACCCCAACCGCCAAGCCAGGACAACCCCCAAGTCCACCATCCACAGGATGGGAAGTTTCTTTGTCGTCCTCTTGCCGCAAAGTGCTTACAGACCTTGTGTCCCCGTCTCAACATAGTTGCTGCCTCTCCCTATCCATTCTTCCACCAATCCAGGTATGTGCCCCTTCTCCTGAACTCTTGACAGTGCTATTTATTTTTAACCCTCTGACTCCTGTACTCCCCTGCTAGCCCAGTCATGCCAGCCCTTTGCCTATTTATTTTTTTTGCTTCGGACCTATCTGTCTAGCAGTGTGGAGAAACAGATGATCAAGTCAGTAAATATACTAAGTCAGTAAATATACTTTAACAAATTTCCTAGACCTAAATGAGGAAACAACCCTTGCAGTATAGGTGAGTCATACTACAAGGAGAACATTTTACCTTTCACAGAGTTGGGCTTTAAGGCTTTAAAGCCGATCTCTGGGCAAAAAGAAAAAAAGTTTTTCCTTGCAATGGGGCTGTGCCCGCACTACAAGGGTTAACTGCTTGTTTTTGTCTAGGTGATTGGAGAAGGGAGGTATACTTACACAATGTTCCGATCCTCCCCGCACAACACCGATCCCTGTGGTCTAGCGGACTTGTGTGGTGGACTGTCCCTGGCGTCATCAGGCCCATATACCTACTATGGATGTAAGGGGCGCCAGAACAGTCAACAGTTGGATCGTGGGGGAGTGCCATTAGCCGCCGGAGTGGAGGTTTGGGTAAGTAGAAGTTTTCTGGTCGCCCCTGTACAAAACTAGCAACCAACCCATACAGCGCTGGCACAGCCCCACTCCATTGCAAAACTATTTTTCTCCTGAGTTGGGTTTTAAAACCGATCTCTGTAGAAATTAAAGCCAGTACTCATCGTTTCTCTCCAGCATTCTGGATGGGCCTTTGACATCTTCATTTACAATGCAGGACTACCGGTCCTCTATAGTAGTTGATGATGTCAGAGCTGCAACCTCCCACCAGAGCTCCTTAAAGGAGAAGTTCATTTGCCTCATTTGGCAGTACTTCTATGGATCACAGGAGTGCAGTTCGTTCTGTGTGGAGATGCAGTTAGGGTTAGGGTTGGGGTTAGGGGTTAAGATTAGGGTTATGTGTACATAGGTGTATGTGCTCGGTTTTAAAATAGAAATAATAAATAAATAATAAATAAAATAATAATACAATTATAATAAATCATAATAAAATAAAAACAAAATAAAATGGTAATTTTTTAGTACTGAATAAATAAATAAAATAATAATAATACAATTATAATAAATATTAATACAAAAATGGTAATTTTTAGTAATGAATAAATAACTAAAATAATAATAATACAAATATAATAAATAATATAAAAAAAATGGTATTTTTTTTAGTACTGAATAAATAAATAAAATATTAATAATAATAAAGGGTTAGGGTTATGTGTACATAGGTGTATGTGCTCAGTGCTCAGTTTTAAAATAGAAATGATAAATAAAATAATAATACAATTATAATAAATAATAATAAAATAAAAAGAAATAAAATGGTAATTTTTTAGTACTGAATAAATTAATAAAATAATAATAATACAATTATAATAAATAATAATAAAAAAATGGTATATTTTAGTATTGAATAAATAAATAAAATAAAAATAACACAATTATAATAAATAATAATAAAAAATGGCAACTTTGTGTAATGAATAAATAAATAAAATAATAATAATACAATTAGAATAATTAATAATTTGTTTTTATTTTTTTAGTACTGAATAAATAAATTAAATAATAATACAATTATAATAAATAATAATAATAAAAAAGGGTTAGGGTTATGTGTACATAGGTGTATGTGCTCAGTGCTCAGTTTTAAAATAGAAATAATAAATAAAATAATAATACAATTATAATAAATAATGTAGCGGGGTCTTTAAATTTATGTGGGACACCCAGGTGTGGAAGTATAGGGATAGTGGACCACTTGTGTTCGTGGAGGATTGGATGGTGTAATAATCTCCTTGGCCTCTGGGTGGCGGGGTACCTGGAGGCTCAAGGTAGATTTGCCATTACAGTGCTGGCCTTTTTGTCCCTTTCCGGAGATGGTACGGCGAGGGCGGGAAACCTGCCGTGGTGTCGATGGGAGGGTATAAAAGGGGGAGACGCCCTAACCACGAGGTTCTTCCGGAGGATTTTCTCCACGCGCCCAGGCACCTTAGGCCTGGGTGCGGGCAGTACTGGATTCCGGCCCAGGCGCCCTAGGCCTGACCGGAATGGAGTCGGAGTCCATCCCAGGCACCTTCAGCCTGGGGTGAGGTACTGTACTAAGAGGCCTGGGGTCCAGTGACTTCGACTGGATCCCGCGAGGGTGGAGATGTCCGAGGGTCCCTGAGGTGGATGGGGCCCATGTCTGAGGTGAGGAGGCCGGGGAGGTTACCCATTCGGAGAGTCTGGAGCAGCATCAACCCAGTGACGGATGGGCCTCTGGTAACTCCCTTGGAGGGACATCTTCCCCTGATAGGGGCTACAGCGCAGCGAAGGTACTCCTATCTATGTTCTCCTGAGTCGCTGGTAGAGACTCTCAGATTCTAAGTCCTTTCTAGCTAAGGCTATAGTAACCGCTGGCGAGATCGCAGTGGTTTAGTTGATAACCAGGATAGTGCCTCGACCTGCTCATCCCCCGTATCAAAATGTTATCAAGTCGCAACCAGATGGCTACTGAAGCACTGTTTATTGTGAGATATACAATAAAGCAAGAGTTGGACTGTGATCGGTGTGTGGAACTCTGGTTAACACCTTCCTTACTGGGCACATATACCCCCTTCCTGCCCAGGCTAAATTTCAGCTTTCGGCACTGCGTCGCTTTATCTGACAATTGCGCGGTCGTGCGACGTGGCTCCCAAACAAAATTAACGTCCTTTTTTTCCCACAAATAGAGCTTTCTTTTGGTGGTATTTGATCACCTCTGCAGTTTTTATTTTTTGCGCTATAAACCAAAAAAGAGCGCCAATTTTGAAAAAAAACACAATATTTTTTGATTTTTGCTATAATAAATATCCCAATTTTTTTTAAAAAAACTATTTTTTCCTCAGTTTAGGCCGATATGTATTCTTCTACATATTTTTGGTTAAAAAAAATCGCAATAAGCGTATAGTGATTGGTTTGCGCAAAAGTTATAGCGCCTACAAAATAGGGGAAAGAATTCTGACATTTTTTTTATTATTTTTTTTTTTTACTAGTAATGGCGGCGATCTGCGATTTTTATCATGACTGCGATATTGCGGCGGACACATCGGACACTTTTGACACATTTTTGGGACCATTCACATTTATACAGCCATTAGTGCTATAAAAATGCACTGATTACTGTATAAATGTGACTGGCAGGGAAGGGGTTAACCACTAGGGGGCGAGGAAGGGGTTAAATGTATGCCCTATGAGTGATTGGTACTGTGGGGGAGGGGACTGACTGGGGGAGGTGACTGATCTGTGTCCCTATGTACAAGGGACACACCATCGGTCTCCTCTCTCCCTGACAGGACGTGGATCTATGTGTTTACACACACAGATCCATGTCCTTGTCTGTGTACAGGCCGATCCCGGGTACCTGGCGGACATCGCGGCCGCCAGGCACGCGCATCGGCATCTCAGTGATGCGCCGGGCATGCGCGCGCGCCGCCGGCGGCGCTCGCGCGCCCCCCAGTGGCCGAAGGAGCGGAGGCCGTAAAATGACGGCCTCCCGGCATTTAAGAACCACTTTGCGGCCGTCATAAGTCGTATGACGGGCGCAAAGTGGTTAATGGGAGCAGAGGGAAGTGTGAACATGGCAGGACTGTATTCCAGAACAAAACACATAGGCCCGAGGAAATACCTGGTACTGGCCTTCACCTCACCCACAGCTATGGGGAGGACATGGGCCGTAGCGCATCTCACCCTGTCGTGTGACATACCCCTAGACAAAGGAGATGGGGTGAGGCCGCTACAATAATAATAATAAAAAAATGGTAATTTGTTTAGTACTGAATAAATAAATAAAATCATAATAACATAATTATAATAAATAATAATGATAATTTTTTTTAATTTTTAATACTCAATAAATACATACAATAATAATAATAATAATAATAATACAATGATAATAAATACTAATAAATAAAAATGAATACTGCATAAATAAATAAAATAATAATACAATTATAATAAATAATAATAAAAATTAATTAAAATGGTAATTTTCTAGTACTGAATAAATAAATTAATAATAAAATTATAATAAATAATGATAAAATTAAAATGATAAAATGGTAATTTTTTGTACTGAATAAAGAAATAAAATAATATTAATAATAATACAATTATAATAAATAATAATAAAATAAAAAAAAATATGGTATGGTAATTTTTAGTACTGAATGTGTTAAATAAAAAATATGTAAAAAAAAAAAGCTGTCTCTGTTGCCTTTAACAAGGTAGCATGTCAGTTTACTTCACATGGATTCATAATACTTCGGAATCAGTGAGCTTTGCGTTCTTTTGCAGCCTAACATTTACAATCCTTCCACTCGCTGCGCCTGGCAGTGTAATGAGCCCAGCAGGTGACCGCAGGTAAATGACAGTAGGTATTTAGTTAACAGGCGAAGTCTTCTCAGTCGGTTTAGGGGGTCACAGGTGACACATTTTCAGGTTTTTGTCTCATGGGAAGGGGATCGGCTAAAAATGTCTCCTCCACGTATCAATATTTTCGGTGTTTTCGATGACGGTGCTGTCAGGAGCCCTACAAAAATAGCTTTCCCAGCAGCTGTTCTCAGCATTATTTAATGCATCATTTAATCAGAAGTTAAATTATAAATAGTGCAAAATAAAAAAATAAAACAGATATACGTGTTTAAGATACTGTTCATCAGTTCAGTGTCATATGGAGACAAACCTGCCTACCGATAAAATGGCATAATAGAAAAATTACAAAAATGTGAACATCCCCCAAGCATAGTGTTAGTTCAGCAAGATAAATTTATAAGCTAATATTCAACTTTTCTTTTATTATTTTGCCTTTTTTTTTTTTTTTTCTTTTCTCTTGTACCGTTAAAGTTCATTACATGTACAAGGGCTCTTGATGCTTTGGAAGGGTGATTTTTTAAAGGTCATTACGAAAACGTTTTCAAAACATTCGATTTTTTGCCAACTTGATCAATTTGAATCTTAAATTATACCGCTTTTCGAAAAGCCCTTGAAAATGTTTTGTTTTGAAGTTAACATAGCATGGTTTTTGCTCCTAAAGTACACTTGTTTTTAACCTGCTGATGACCGCATTCTGTAAACCAGGGGTAGGCAACCTGGGGCCCTCCAGCTGTTGCAGAACTACAAGTCCCATCATGTCTCGGGGAGTAATTGTAACTGCCAGCCTTGCAATGCCTCATGGGAAATGTAGTTCTACAACACCTGGAGGGCCCCAGGTTGCCTACCTTTGCTGTAAAATAACCCCTTTTACGTCAGCGTCGCACATACACTATATTACCAAAAGTATTGAGACACCTACCTTTACACGCACATGAACTTTAATGGCCTCCCAGTCTTAGTCCGTAGGGTTCAATATTGAGTTGACCCATCCTTTGCAGCTATAACAGTAGAGATGGGCTCTGGGCTTATTGGTATCCCACCTGCTCAGGAAGCCGACACTGCACACCGCCAATCACAGGTCCTTAGACAATTCCAGATTAGCGGTGTGAAGTGTTGGCTCCCTGGCGAGATCGGGCAGGTGGGATCCTTAACACACCCCAAGCCCATCTCTAGAACAGCTTCAACTCTTCTGGGAAGGCTGTCCACAAGGTTTAGGAGTGTGTCTATGGGAATGTTTGACCATTCTTCCAGAGGGGCATTTGTGAGGTCAGACACTGATGTTGGATGAGAAGGCCTGACTTGCAGTCTCCGCTCTAATTTGTCCCAAAGGTGTTCTATCGGGTTGAGGTTAGGACTCTGTGCAGGCCAGTTAAGTTCCTCCACCCCAAACTCGCTCATCCATGTCTTTATGGACCTTGCTTTGTGCACTGGTCCAAATCATTTGGTGGAGGGGGGATTATGGTGTGGCATACCTCCCAACTGGCACGGATTGTGCGGGTTTTACCCACAGAGGCTCCTCCTTCCCGCACTCCCGCGAGACTATCATGTTCCCCGCACAGCAGGAAACATGAAGAGAAGAAGAGGAGCAGCATCAGCAGGTAAGAGCCCCCCCCCGCGATCGGCGCACTAGTATGCCCCCCCCCGATTTTTTTTTTGCCAATGTCCCGCACCCCCCCCCCGACACTTAACAACTCTGGTTGGCAGGGGAGAGGGGACATCAGAATGTCCCACGAAGGGACTTTACAAAGTTGGGAGGTATGGTGTGGGGTTTTTTTTTTCAGGGGTTGGGCTTGGCCCCTTAGTTCCAGTGAAGGGAACTTATAGGGCGTCAGCATACCAAGACATTTTAGATAATTTCATGCTCCCAACTTTGTAGGAACAATTTGGTGATGGCTCTTTCCTGTTCCAACATGACTGCACACCAGTGCACAAAGCAAGGTCCATAAAGACATGGATGAGTGAGTTTGGGGTGGAGGAACTTGACTGGCCTGCACAGAGTCCTGACCTCAACCTGATAGAACACAATTAGAGCACAGACTGGGAGCCAGGCCTTCTTGTCCGAAATCAGTGCCTGACCTCACAAATGCACTTCTGGAAGAATGGTCAAACATTCCCATAGACACACCCCTAAACCTTGTGGACAGCCTTCCCAGAAGAGTTGAAGCTGTTATAGCTGCAAAGGGGTGGGCCAACTCAATATTGAACCCTACGGACCAAGACTGGGATGCCATTAAAGTTCATGTGTGTGTAAAGGCAGGTGTCCCAATACTTTTGGTAATATAGTGTATGTGCTGCAACATAGCGGGTGGACCTTAAAGTGATACTTAGGCTCCATGCACACTGGGCTTAAAAAAAGTCTGTTCTCTCGGGAGAAAAAAAAACGCTCATATAAAGCATTTTTTGTACAAAGTTTATAGAATTTTACGTTTTTCTGACTCCAAGCTCCAATCAGAAGGTTTTTTTTTTTCTGCCTCTAAACGTTAAACTCAACATATGCCTCTGTGTATGGACACGTAGGATAACATTGAGCTGCTTCTACAGGCGGAACACAAAACTCCTATAGAAGCAACGTTTTTTAAGCCAGTGTGCATGGAGCCTTATGCCTCGTACACACGACCGTTATTCATGTCATGCAAAAAAACGAAGTTTTTCCCGACGTGATTCCTCTCAAGCCTGCCTTGCATACACACGTTCATGAAAAAAAAAAACGCTTGAGCAAAGCGCGGTGACGTACAACACGTACGACGACACTATAAAAGGGACGTTCCATTCCAATGGCGCCACCCTTTGGGCTGCTTTTGCTGATCCTTGTGTTAGTATCTCCATTCTGAACGCTAGTTTTACCAGAGCGAGCGCTCCCGTCTCATACTTGATTCTGAGCATGCACGTTTTTTTTCCCCCTCGTAAAAGCGTACACGCGACCGTTTTTCAGAACGTGAAAAAGTACCACGTGAAAGACGATGAGAAAAAATAGAGCAGGTTCTAATTTTTTTTCGGGCAGTCTTCTTGTCAAGAAAACTGCTATGGAGCATACACACCACCAGTTTTCACGAGCAATCTAAAAAATGGCAGTTTTCTCGTCATGAAAAACGGTCGCGTGTACGCGGTATAAAGGTAATCTTTTTTTTTTTAAATAACAAACAGTAGTGTAAATATATATATATATATATATATATATATATATATATATATATCCCCGAACACCCCCCCCCCCCCAGAGTAGTACATGTCAACATCAAAAAACTCGCCATGCCTCTTACTAAATACCTTGGACTGTCTACTTCCCAAAAAGGGGTCATTTGGGGGATAGTTGTACTCAAGAAATGAGTCAATACAGCAGGATTGATTAATTTTCAAATATATACTGTATACCAGAGTTTGTGGACTCTATAAATGTTCATACAGTCTAAATAATATACACTGATTTGGGTTATTTTTTTTACCAAAGAAATGTAGCAGAATACAATTTGGCCTACATTTATAATGACATTTTATTTTTTAATTTAATTTTTTTAAGGTATTTTATTGAGGTATTTTTAGCAATACAGCGATTATATCTTGCAACAGATACAGGTAAATGGTAACTGGTACAAGGTGTTGTGGAAACATATATTGAGCAACAAGAGAGTAACTAAACACTGATGTAGTGGTGTGTTGCCTACAAAGTGTAGGACTACACATTTAGTAGTGATAGTAGCACTAGTAGTGATAGCAGGTGTTGAGATTCTAAGTTTTTGTTTATTGTTTTATTGGATATGTTTTGTAGCAGAAAGAAAAAAATATATATTTTTTTTTTAAATGTTCGGTCTTTCGTTTATATAATAATAATTATAATAATAATAATAATGATAAAAAACATTGGAGTCAACTTGAGGACCAAGACTCTTTCTGAGATTAGTTTTTTACAAGTTTTTTTTTTAGAAAATTACTTAGAACCCCCAAACATTATACATTTTTTTTCTAATACCCTAGAGAATAAAATGGCGGTCGTTGCAATACTTTCTGTCACACCGTATTTGCGCAGCGGTCTTACAAGCGCACTTTTTTTTGGAAAAAATACACTTTTTTTAATTAAAAAAGACAACAGTAAAGTTAGCCCAATTTTTTTATTTTTATATATTGTAAAAGATAATGTTACGCCGAGTAAATTGATACCCAACACGTCACGCTTCAAAATTGCGCCCGCTCGTGGAATGGCGACAGACTTTTACCCTTAAAAATCTCCATAGGCAAGAAAAAAAAATGTACAGGTTGCATGTTTTGAGTTACAGAGGAGGTCTAGGGCTAGAATTATTGCTCTCGCTTTACCGATCGCGGCGATACTTCACATGTGTGGTTTGAACACCGTGTTCATATGCGGGCGCTGCTCACGTATGCGTTTGCTTCTGCACGCGAGCTCGGCAGGACGGGTTGCATTTAAATGCATGACAGGTCCTCTTAAATACGAGATCTGGGGTCAAAAAGATCTCAGATCGCATATTTACATTAAAATGCAATAAAAAAATAAATAATAAAATGTTGTCATTTGAAAAAAATAAATAAAAAAAATGTACCTTTAAGAGCAATGGGCAGAAGTGACGTTTTGACATCGCTTCCGCCCTGCTATGGTATGGAGAGGGGTGGGGGCCATCTTCCCCTCACTCATATCCATACCCAGCAACAGGAAGGACCCGATCGCCTCTGGTAAGCGGCAGAGGGCGCGGGAGAGCGGCGGGGGGGGGGGGGGCCCTCTCCCTCTGCCAAAAACGGTGATCTTGCAGCGAATCCGCTACAGAGACCACCATTATCGGAAACCAGACCACTAGCTGAAGACGAGGATACCGGGGTTATGGCAGCTAGCTGCTGCCATAACAGAGATATCCCTCTTCAAACAGCCGACGTATATAGTCGTGCGGCGGTCCGGAAGTGGTTAAAGCGGTGCTCCGCCGTTAAAAAAAAATATTAAAAGCCAGCAGCTACACATACTGCAGCTGCTGACTTTTAATATTAGGACACTTACCTGTCCTGGAGTCCAGCAACGTCTGGAGCAGAAGACGAGCAATCGCTCGTCTATCTGCTGCCCCCACCGCCATCCTCAGTGAGGGAATCAGGAAGTGAAGCGTTCCGGCTTCACTGCCCAGTTCCCTACGGCGCATGCGCGAGTTGCGCAGCGCCGTCCTCACTGGTCATCGTTGTGTTCTGGATGCTGTGTTTTTCCCAGAACACAACAGGCGGGGGTGGGAAGTGACGTACTAACCGCAGAATACCTGCAGAGAGGACTCCCGGAAGTGGGTGCAAATTCCCGTAGACAGGTATCTGCACCCCCCTCCCCCCTGAAAGGTGTCAATTGTGACACCGGAGGGGGGGAGGGTTCCGATGAGCGGAAGTTCCACTTTAGGGTGGAGCTCCGCTTTAAATACCACCAAAGGGGGAGCTCTATTTGTGTGAAAAAAAATAATTATATAAATGTAATTTGTATACAGTGTTGAATGACCACACAATTAACAGTTAAAGTAGCTCAGTGCTGAATAGCAAAAAAATGCCCTGGTCATGAAGAGGGTATAACCTTCCGGAGGTCAAGTGGTTAAAAATATTATAAATTATTTACCCCCAAAATACTGGATCATGTCGGTATCTGGGTATGGCCAGAATTGGTTGTTTCCTTTCAGTGCTGCCCCAACACAATTGAAGACCATTGGTGCACTTTGTATCCACTAAAAACAGAGGTCACTTATTTTTTAGTATTTATTTATGTAGTAGGTGACAATTTATTATGACTATCAGGCAGGGTTACCAACTGCCAGTAAATTTACTGACAGTTTGTAAAAAACAGTGTTTTTTTACAACTGTAAATAAATATCAGGGGCTAGAATTTTAAGCTGTGTTGACTTTTTAAGTGTAAATCAAGCAAATTACTTTTTTATAGGTATTGTCAGGCCCCTTTCACACTACTGCGACTTCAAAGTCACGCGATTTTGCCGCTATCCGCCGCCGCGATTTCAGGGAATGCCTGTGTAAGTGGCATCAAAATTGGGCCAAAGTAGTGCAAGGACTACTTTGAAGTCGGAATGACTTGAAGTCGTACTAATATGAATGGTTGTCATTGGAAATCATGGGGAACGACTTGTCATGCTACTTTGCCATCACAAATCATATAAGTGTGAAAGGGGCCTCAGTGTTTCCATATCATGTTTATACTGTTCAAATATTCACTGTGTTAGTTTGCAATAGGAGTTCTGTAATTTCTCGGCTTGGCAGTGAAAAAATGTGCTGTGTCGGTAAATTTTCCAATCCTGCTTTTGGGATGTGACAGCAGTAAAAAAACAGGACCCAATGACTGCAAGGCAATACAATAGTGGTAATCCCTATATCATTGTATGGAATAGAAAACCTTACTTCTAAGAACAGGTCTGTCCTTCTACCTTCGGGTTCTAGTCTTCGAGTCATCATGAAGTTTCTATGACATTCGGAAACACAGTTTATTGTTTTGCTAAGGAAAAAAACAAATAAGACTGGAAATTATTCACCTGGGAGAATCAAGATTCACATCATCACCATATTTGTGCTTTAGAACTACTAATATACTTTCTGCATGTTAATTTCTCTTGGAAGTCAGCGTGTGCTTTCTATAAATGTAAAACCATCTGTTGGCACCTTCTAAAAGACTAGAACTCAACCCATCCAGACATGAATTATTTATTTTGATGGAATTTTTTTTTGTGTGTGTGTTTCCTAGGCAAGCTTAAGGGTTCCACTCCTTGCGTTTAGATTTCATGAATTTTTTTCTTTTTTCACATGACCTATAATACATTTTAGGGTGATCATACAGACAGGCAGAGGTGACTTTATAATCACCTGCCGACCAAGCCTTTTTTGGCACTTTTCCTTTTATCTGTATTTTTTGCTCGAAAATTATTTAGAACCACCAAACATTTTATATATAGATTTTTGTGAGGTAAAGCTGCTAGCGCAGGTAAATTTAGGCAGGCCTATGCTGCATGCTAGGCCTGCTTGTTTTGATCTGGAGGCAGGGAGTGGTTAGTGTAGCAGTGGGTGTGACCACCTGTGTTTCAGTACTTGGGGGCTTCCCTTGCTTCCAGGGAGATTGTTCTGGAAGAGGGGTAGGGCCAGGAGCTGGAGTGACAGGGAGCTCATGTGGAATTGGCAGGGGGCAGGCCTCCCATATAAGCTGAGGTAACAGCTCACTGGGGGAGAGTTGTCGGCCTGGTGATGTGGAGAATGGAGTCCTAGATAGCAGCAGGGGCCCCATCCCCATCTGGGGGGGGGGGTGCGAGGCCCAGCGGAGGAGCCCGGGAGAGCTGGGAGGGAGCCTCATCCTTACACGGTCATGGAGGAGATGTCCTGGAACAGAGGGGCTGGAGAAGCTATTGGAAAGGATGTCCGGTTAAAGTTCTCCATTATGGACTCGGGGCAGGTGAAGGTCGGTAAGTGTGACACAGTGGATGTTCTGGAAGAGGCATGCCAGGGGAGCTGGGTGCGAGGCCAGAGGAGAGACTGTGGGATTCTTGTCAAATCGATGCGACCTGCGGGCACAGGATTTGCAGGCCGGACTAGCTGGGATCAGTAGTTCCCCAAGTTAAAGTTGCCAAATTACTAGGCCGTCGGGTAGAGGTACTGCACACCTCTGGCCTAGTAACTACACAGCCAAATACAACCAAGTACATCTAATTACAGCCAGAAATCTGGGATTATTCAGCGTGATCCCCTTTTGTCAGAATGAAGATGATGGGACAGAGAGAGAGACTTATGCCGCGTACACACGCTCAGATTTTCCGTTGGAAATTCAGACGGACTTAGAAAGAGAACATGTTTTTTTTCCGACTCAAATTTTTTTATCGGAATTTCCGTTCGTCTGGATGCAATTCCGACGGACTAAAAACCACGCATGCTCAGAATCAAGTCGGCGCATGCTCGGAAGCATTGAAGTTCATTTTTATTGGCTCGTCGTAGTGTTGTACGTCACCGCCTTCTTGACGGTCGGAATTTTGTGTGACAGTGTGTATCCTCTTAAATACGAGATCTGGGGTCAAAAAGATCTCAGATCGCATATTTACATTAAAATGCAATAAAAAAATAAATAATAAAATGTTGTCATTTGAAAAAAATAAATAAAAAAAATGTACCTTTTAAGAGCTATGGGCGGAAGTGACGTTTTGACGTCGCTTCCGCCCTGCTATGGGCAGTGTGTATGCAAGACAGCTTGAACGGAATTCCGTTGGAAAAACCCGTCGGAGTTTATTCCGACGCAAAATCCGACCGTGTGTACGGGGCATAACAGTTTATAGTGGGAGTATGTGCAGGAGGAGAGAAATCCTGGGAGCAACAGTCTGCAGGAGCTGTGCAGAGGAGGAGCAATAGTCTGCATGGGTGATGCAGGAGAAGAGACTATAAATGTTAGGGTTCATTAATTCTTCATGGCTCAACCTGTTTGTTAAAATTCTTAAATATGATGGCAAAGCATCTTGTTCTATGGGCATTCCATATTTCCTTTCCCCCAACCAAGTTATATCCCCTAATAAACAAAAACAAAACAACGCAAATGACCGTTCATTGTCTCTGAGGTGATAGATGGAGGTCTGACAGCAGGGTGATATGGTGGATGTTAGTAACTAGTAGCAACCATCCGCTACATATATATTTTTTTAGCAGAGACCCTATAGAATAAAATGCAGATCGTTGCAATTTTTTATGTCACACGGTATTTGCGCAGCGGCTTTTCAAACGCAATAAAAAAAATGCACTTTAATGAATTTTAATGCAAAAAACACAATATATATAACTCGGTTATTTTGGTAAAATATAAAATAAGATGTTACGCGGAGTAAATACATACCTAACATGTCACATCCTAAAACTGTGCACACTCGTGGAATGGCGACAAACTACAATACTTAAAAATCTCCCTAGGCGACACAAACATTTTTTTATAGGTTACCAGATTAGTGTTACAGAGGAGGTCTAGCATTAGAATTATTCCTCTTGCTCTAACGTTCGCAGCAATACCTCACACATGTGGTGCGGACATCATTTACATATGAATAAAAAAGAACAAGTGCGCTAATGTGAATTGACTAATAATCAAAAATTATGAATCCACACATATATTGAATAAATAAAGTCCAACAGTGATAACAATGAATGTGTCCTGTAAAAATGAATATATCCTAAATAAGTCCCATCAAAAATCAGCAATGAAGGGAAGCCGTGAAGAGGTGAACCGCAAAGAGTTTGAAATTCGGTGCATGCACACCCGTGTCCACCACCAACAATCAAGCTGCTTACCAGAGGTAAGAAACAAATAAGCCCATCAGCAATCCCAGGGGGAGATCCAGAGAAATCCAGATAAACTTTGCAGAGTTCCAACGTCACTTGATAGGCAGTGGGTACAGCAAAGATTTCCCAAGGAGAGAGAGGAGGCTCAATAGTGCATTACCCAATGTAAAATTTATTTTTAAAACGGGTTTAAAAACACTTACACAGGGAGGTGTGCGTGCTGACGTCATCACTACGGGACAGGTACGGCGGACCGGCCGGTTGTTATGTTTTTTAAATTGTACATTGTGTAAGTGTTTTTAAACCCGTTTTAAAAATAAATTTTACATTGGGTAATGCACTATTGAGCCTCCTCTCTCTCCTTGGGAAATCTTTGCTGTACCCACTGCCTATCAAGTGACGTTGGAACTCTGCAAAGTTTATCTGGATTTCTCTGGATCTCCCCCTGGGATTGCTGATGGGCTTATTTGTTTCTTACCTCTGGTAAGCAGCTTGATTGTTGGTGGTGGACACGGGTGTGCATGCACCGAATTTCAAACTCTTTGCGGTTCACCTCTTCACGGCTTCCCTTCATTGCTGATTTTTGATGGGACTTATTTAGGATATATTCATTTTTACAGGACACATTCATTGTTATCACTGTTGGACTTTATTTATTCAATATATGTGTGGATTCATAATTTTTGATTATTAGTCAATTCACATTAGCGCACTTGTTCTTTTTTATTCTTTTGTATACTTTATATGTTATCACATATCACAGGTGCTGCTGTATATTTATTTATGTTACTGGCTAGCGCGGTTTATTGCTTTAATTTCTTACACCATCATTTACATATGCGTGCCCGACTTACCTATTTGTTTGCTTCTGCGCCCGAGCACAAGGGGACGGGGGCGCTTTACATTTTTTTTTTTCTTGTTTTTTTGTTTTTTTTACACTGTCCCTTTATTATTATTTTTTTAATTACTTTTATTCCTATTACAAGGAATGCAAACATCCCTTGTAATAAAAATAAGGAATGGCAGGTCCTCTTTATGGAGAGATATGGGGTCTATAAGACACCAAATCTCTCCTCTAACTTTTAAAAGCAAAATATAAAAAAAAAAAAAAAAAAATGTAATTTGATCTTTTGCTTTAAAAAGAAAAAAAAAATAGTTTACTTCCACCCTAGACAGGAAGTGACGTCATGACCTAGGTCCTCCAAGATTACAGAGGTGATCAGAGATGGTCTCTGTTCACCGCTATCGCAATTTTATGGTTCCTTTGTTATGGTTAAGGTGGTGAGGGGTTAGAAGACCCCCATCAGATTTTTATTGCTCTTTCCAGTCTTGACATTCACTCTCTATTTGTCCTCATAGGTGGCGCTTGTCATTGGGACAGAAATAAGTAGAGAATCCAAAATGTTACAGTTGTCACCAGAAAACAGATATAAGCTTTTTCTGGTGATAACTGTCTAAGAGGGGATTTCTTCTGACGTTGGGGTTGTGTCTCTCGGGCAGGGAGCTGTGTCTTCCTGTTGTGTCTCTAGGGCAGGGAATGAAGGGAAATCTTTCCAATGGGACAATATTGTTTCTATTGATGTAATATTGGTGAGGGGACTCACTGGACACCTTTGCTGCCATTGTGCTACACTATATTACCAAAAGTATTGGGACACCTGCCTTTACACGCACGTGAACTTTAATGGCATCCCAGTCTTAGTCTGTAGGGTTCAATATTGAGTTGGCCCACCCTTTGCAGCTATAACAGCTTCAACTCTTTTGGGAAGGCTGTCCACAAGGTTTAGAAGTGTCTATGGGAATGTTTGACCATTCTTCCAGAAGCGCGTTTGTGAGGTCAGGCACTGATGCTGGACGAGAAGACCTGGCTCACAGTTTTCACTGTAATTCATCCCAAAGGTGTTCTATCGGGTTTAGGTCAGGACTCTGTGCAGGCCAGTCAAGTTCCTCCACTCCAAACTCACTCGTCCATGTCTCTATGGACCTTGCTTTGTGCACTGGTCCAAATCATTTGGTGGAGGGGGATTATGGTCTTGGGTTGTTTTTCAGGGGTTGGGCTTGGCCCCTTAGTTCCAGTGAAGGGAACTCTTAAGGCGTCATCATACCAAGACATTTTGGACAATTTCATGCTCCCAACTTTGTGGGAACAGTTTTGGGATGGCCCCTTCCTGTTCCAACATGACTGCGCACCTGTGTACGAAGCAAAGTCTATAAAGACATGGATGAGTGAGTTTGGGGGTGGAGGAACTTGGCTGGTCTGCACAGAGTCCTGACCTCAACCCGATAGAACACCTTTGGGATGAATTAGAATGGAGACTGCGAGCCGGGCCTTCTTGTCCAACATCAGTGCCTGACCTCGTAAATGCGCTTCTGGAAGAATGGTTTTAAACATTTCCATAAACTCACTAAACCTTGTGGACAGCCTTCCCAGAAGAGTTGAAGCTGTTAAAAAGGGTGGGCCAACTCAATATTGAACCCTACGGACTAAGACTGGGATGCCATTAAAGTTCATGTGCGTGTAAAGGCAGGTGTCCCAATACTTTTGGCAATATAGTGTATGTGCTGGGTGTCCAGTGCACCCCTGTGCCTTTAAGGAGAAGTGGGCTACCTCCAGGCTCACCATTAGAATGCATGTGCTTCTACTATGGAGGCTCTTATAAATTTACAGTTAGGACTGCAGATAATACTGGGGTGCTGTGGAGTAGCACTGCAGCTTACGTATGTATTTGCAAATGTATGCAAATGCGGTTGGTTGCAGGTTGGTGAGTTGAGCTGGGAGTTTTCTTTGATTATGTTTGGATATCATCACGATACCTAACTGCTATTATTAATATGCAGATGCCCCCCTTCCCAACACTCGTGGGGTAACATTGCTCCCTAGGACGATTGGACATTTTTTTTTTCTTTAGCATAACCCCTATCGGACACAACACTTTGGGCTCATTTGAACTCATATGAGGTGGGCAAGCTCCTCTCCTGAGTATCTCCTGCTTCCAAGGCACCTCGGCCCAAAAGACATTAATGCCTCGTTTCCACTGAGCGGATCGGTTCGGTACGGTACGCTATTTTGGGTGTTTCCATTATGAAAGCGTGCCATAAAACTGAACCGTACCGCACCATTCTGGGTCCTGCTTCAGATGTGGGGCCATAGAAAATGGAACGGTTCGGTTAGGGCGGAGCTACAATACATTCCACTGATTGGCGGACACGCTAGGCATTTTTTCAAAACCCTGAATGGTCCCTGATGGTCCAACTTGCAGTGGAAACGCTCACCAGAATAGACCGGACCATTCAAACTGTTCCAAACTGTACCGACCCGAACCGTTCCGTTCAGTGAAAACAAGGCATTCGTAACCCCAGTTTTGTTAAAAAAACATTCCCCTCTGGGTGATCTCTGTACATTGCAGGGATTTTAACAAACTTTGTTGCAAATTCCTTCCTTCTGTTATTTTGAAAGAATAGCTGTTTGTTTGTCTGTGTCCGTTTGTAAAATGAGTTGGGATGGGAGTGACTTTTATAATTGTCAATAAACTGCTGCACTTGCCGGGTGTCATGGATATGCAGTAGTGTTTGTCTGTCAGCTTACCTTCCTTCCCATGTGTTCATCTTTGAGGCCTGAGCCCTTTCACCTGGCTTCCTTTATAATCTCCTCCCAGCCAGACTCCACCCCAGGCCCTATCACAGAACACTATATTAACCTGTGCACTGCAAGCCTGCTTGGCTGATCAACGTGTTTGTTAGGCATTGTGTGTTTGGGTTCCTGCCTGCCGTGTGCTACGTCTGTCTCTCTGTTACGTTATTGGCTTGTCCCCGACTATCCCTGTCTGCTCATGACCCTTGACCTTCGGTTTGTCTTTCGTTATCCTTGTCTGCTTGTGGCCCTTGACTTTCAGCTTGTTATTCGTTACTCTTATATCTCGTGCTGCTGCCTCCCCTCTTGTCCCCTTATCCTACGGGGCGTGAGCTAGGAGACTCTAGGGGCTGCAACCTGGACCCAGCCTGCAGCATAACATCCTCACCACTAGAGGCTCTGGAGAAGACCTGCTGGGTCTTAGACTCCGCGCCCTGGGGAATCTTGGCTCTAGCTTCCCATAGGATCCCGGTTGTGCTCCTCTGGTCCCGCTTTCCACAACCACCCAGTTTTCTGTCCGCAGCAGTCAGCCATAGGGTTCACTACCTTGCGGTGCACTCCTGTCCCCCTACGGTGTGCATCTGTCACCTGGCCACAGGTGACCTGACACCGGGTTCTAATGAGGAAGGTGGCAAGGTCTATATCCTTTTGGATGTGATTTACTTTGGGAGTATCTCGCCAAAAATGACACTTTTGTTGCAGGCGATGCCCAAAATCTGACTTGTATCTTAGTGCAGACTTCTGGGAAAATCAGTGAGCCAATCACACAAGCAGAAAATGACATATCTGGGCTGCCATATTGCATTTTACAGAAAATTACTGCGGCTGCGGATTGAAAAGGAAAGGTAATTTTTAATAACATTCAATTACAGTATGACTTGTGAAGCAATTGTATACCCTATATTATTATTATTTCATTTTTGCAATTTTTTTGCTCACTAAAGGGGAGTAACACTTTGCACATATGTGACTTTTAGATTGGTATCTGGATCTATATACTGTGTATATATATATATATATATATATATATATATATATATATATAATGTATATACAGTTCTGCTCACAAGTTTACATACCCTGGCAGAATTTATGATTTCTTGGCCATTTTTTTAGAGAATGTGAATAGACATGTGTACTGCCGGAAAATTCGTTTTTTTTTTCGTTTTCAGTTTTTTTTGTTTTTTCGGAAATTCGAAAAATTTGTTGTTTTCGTTTTCGTTTTCGTTTTTTCTTCCTTTTTTCGGAAATTCGGAATTCCACAGCTACCACTCTGTGTTATTTATAACATAATTTTCTGTATCCATGGTTAGTGTTTGGCTGAAGCCATTTATTATCAATCAACTGTGTTTACTCTTTTTAAATCATAATGACAACAGAATTACCCTGATCAAAAGTTTACATACCCCAGTTTTTAATACCGTATATTGCCCCCTTTAACATCAATGACAGTTCGAAGTCTTTTGTGGTATTTGTGGATGAGGCTCTTTATCTTCTCAGATGGAAAAGCTGCCCATTCCTCTTGGCAAAAAGCCTCCAGTTCCTGTAAATTCGCACATTTGAGATCTCCCCAGTAGGGATGAGCTTCGTGTTCGAGTCGAACATACGTTCGACTCGAACATCGGCTGTTCGATCGTTCGACGAAGATCGAACGATTTGGGCCGTTCGCGCCAAATTCGAGTGACGCGAACGGCCCACAATGCACTACGCCATCGCAGTGTCATCCAGGCGCTGTGATTGGCCAAGCATGCACTGTGACCCCGCATGCTTGGCCAATCACAGCGCCGGCAGCGAGGAGAGCAATGATTGGCCACAGGCAGGATTCCTGTGGCCAATTATTGCTGAGGGTGTTTAGTACACGCCCCACACTATAAAAGGCCGCCAGCACGGCGGCCTAGTGTAGTGTGTTCCGGAGCAGGGATAGAGCAGCATAGGCAGGGACAGTGACTTTTATTTCTTTCTTGCTTAACCTGGATTCCTTTAGTTTAGGGAAAGAGAAGGATAGGTAGGGAGAGTGTCAGTGTGTTTTGTGCTTGTGCTATAGTGTGCTTAAAAAAAAACATTTTTTCTAGGGACAGAAAACTGTAGGTAGGGAGAGTGTCAGTTTCTTTCACTGTGCGAGTCCTTGTTTCTAGGGACCTGGAAGGACAGTGAGTGAATTCTCCTTGTGCTATATTGTGCTTAAAAAAAACATTTTTTCTAGGGACAGAAAACTGTAGGTAGGGAGAGTGTCAGTTTCTTTCACTGTGCAAGTCCTTGTTTCCAGGGACCTGGAAGGACAGTGAGTGAATTCTCCTTGTGCTATATTGTGCTTAAAAAAAACATTTTTTCTAGGGACAGAAAACTGTAGGTAGGGAGAGTGTCAGTTTCTTTCACTGTGCAAGTCCTTGTTTCCAGGGACCTGGAAGGACAGTGAGTGAATTCTCCTTGTGCTATATTGTGCTTAAAAAAAACATTTTTTCTAGGGACAGAAAACTGTAGGTAGGGAGAGTGTCAGTTTCTTTCACTGTGCAAGTCCTTGTTTCCAGGGACCTGGAAGGACAGTGAGTGAATTCTCCTTGTGCTATATTGTGCTTAAAAAAAACATTTTTTCTAGGGACAGAAAACTGTAGGTAGGGAGAGTGTCAGTTTCTTTCACTGTGCAAGTCCTTGTTTCCAGGGACCTGGAAGGACAGTGAGTGAATTCTCCTTGTGCTATATTGTGCTTAAAAAAAACATTTTTTCTAGGGACAGAAAACTGTAGGTAGGGAGAGTGTCAGTTTCTTTCACTGTGCAAGTCCTTGTTTCCAGGGACCTAGAAGGACAGTGAGTGAATTCTCCTTGTGCTATATTGTGCTTAAAAAAAACATTTTTTCTAGGGACAGAAAACTGTAGGTAGGGAGAGTGTCAGTTTCTTTCACTGTGCAAGTCCTTGTTTCCAGGGACCTGGAAGGACAGTGAGTGAATTCTCCTTGTGCTATATTGTGCTTAAAAAAAACATTTTTTCTAGGGACAGAAAACTGTAGGTAGGGAGAGTGTCAGTTTCTTTCACTGTGCAAGTCCTTGTTTCTAGGGACCTGGAAGGACAGTGAGTGAATTCTCCTTGTGCTATATTGTGCTTAAAAAAAAACATTTTTTCTAGGGACAGAAAACTGTAGGTAGGGAGAGTGTCAGTTTCTTTCACTGTGCAAGTCCTTGTTTCTAGGGACCTGGAAGGACAGTGAGTGAATTCTCCTTGTGCTATATTGTGCTTAAAAAAAACATTTTTTCTAGGGACAGAAAACTGTAGGTAGGGAGAGTGTCAGTTTCTTTCACTGTGCAAGTCCTTGTTTCAAGGGACAGAGAAGGACACCTGAAGGTAGCCCTTATTGCTTTTTTCCCATCTCCCTGCAGGCCATCTATTAGAATGTCTGGAAGGCAAACAAGGAGAGGCAGACAGTCAGGAGGCAATAAAAGAGGGCAAGCAGGCTCTGTGTCTGGGGGCAACAGTGCTGGTCGTGGACGCGGTGCATTGTCATCAGCACATGGCCATGGGACACGCTTGTCCTTCTTTTCGGCAGCTGGACATGTTGAGCCACATCATGCCGAAGACTTGGTAGAGTGGATGACCAAGCCCTCCTCCTCCTCCTAATCCTCTCTCACCCAGGCTCAGGGTACTGGCAAAGCAGCTGCCAAAGCGTCCTCTTCCCTGGTATCAATGTCAGACTCATCATCAGTCACTCCTTCCCTAGACCCACCATGTCCTCCTCCTGAGGAGTCCCCCGAACTGTTTGAGCACAGTGTTGGGTACATGCTCCAGGAGGATGCCCAGCGTTTCGAAGGGTCTGATGATGAAACCCAGCTACAGGAAGGCAGTAGGGTGAGAGCAGACAGAGGGGATGCTCAAGAAGGACACCAATCTGGCAGTCATGTTCCAGCAGCTGCAGCATACTGCCAGATTGGCTCCAGTGATGAGGAGGGAGGGGATGATGAGGTCACTGACTCCACGTGGGTGCCTAATAGGAGAGAGGAGGAGGAGGATGAGGAGGAGGCACATCTCCAACGAGACAGGATGCCCTTTGGTGGCCAGCGTAAGGGCAGTACACCGACGGAATCACACCGCAGAGCTCCGCCTGTGCAGGGCGCTGCCTCTGCCCGTCATTCAAAAAGTTCCTTGGTGTGGGCCTTTTTTGAGGCTAGTGCATCAGATCGCACAGCTGCTGTTTGCAACATATGTCTCAAGCGTATATCGCGTGGCCAAAACATCAGCCGCTTGGGTACCACATGCCTGACCAGACATATGTTGACCTGCCATGCAGCTCGTTGGCAAGCCTACCTCAAAGACCCACACCAAAGAACAAAGCGGACCTCTCCTTGCACCGCATCAGCTGGGATCTCCAACCCCACTATAACTTCAGTCCTCTCTGAAACATGCACTGAGAGGAATGAAGGTGTAGAATTAGGCGTGTCACAGCCAAGTACTTGCGGCCACTCTGCTAGCAGTACACCGACGTCCGATTCTAGCAGGCAAATTTCCCTGCCCCAGCTGCTGGACCGTCGAAAGAAGTTCACTCCCAGCCATCCACATGCCCAGCGGTTGAATGCTAGCTTGGCTAAATTGCTAGCGCTTCAACTGCTGCCTTTTCAGTTGGTAGACTCGGCCCCCTTCCGTGAGTTTGTGCAATGTGCGGTTCCTCAGTGGCAGGTTCCCAAACGCCACTTTTTCTCACGGAAGGCTATTCCGGCTCTCTACCGGCATGTGGAAGGCAATGTCTTGGCCTCGCTGGACAGGGCGGTCAGCGGTAAGGTGCATATTACCGCTGACTCATGGTCCAGCAGGCATGGACAGGGACGTTACCTTTCTTTCACGGCCCATTGGGCCACTCTTTTGGCAGCTGGGAAGGATGCAGGACAAGGTGCAGTAGTGTTGGAGGTTGTCCCACCGCCACGCCTCCAAAATGCTACTACTGGTTGTGACACACCTCTCTCCTCCACCCCCTCCTCTTCTTCTTCCTCCATGGCCTCTTCCTGTGGTTTGTCCTATGAACCAGCGGTGCTCCGTAGCCGTTCACGGGGCTACGCAAGTACGCAGGCAAAAAGATGCCATGCCGTGCTTGCGCTGGTGTGTTTGGGGGACAGAAGCCACACTGGGGCAGAGGTCCTGTCTGCTCTGCAGGGCCAGGCCGAGAGGTGGTTGACGCCACGCCAGCTTAAGCCAGGAATGGTGGTTTGCGACAATGGCACCAACCTCCTCTCCGCCCTCCGACAGGGACAACTGACCCATGTGCCCTGTGTGGCTCACGTCCTTAACCTGGTGGTGCAGCGGTTCTTGGGCAGGTACCCGGGCTTACAGGATGTCCTGAGGCAGGCCAGGAAAGTCTGTGTGCATTTCCGCAGATCTTATAATGCCAGTGCTCGCCTGGCTGAGCTGCAAAAGGAGTTGAACCTGCCCAAGAACCGCCTTATATGTGACATGCCCACCAGGTGGAACTCAACGTTGGCCATGCTGCAGCGGCTGCACACGCAGCAGAGGGCCATCAATGAGTACCTGTGCGACTACGGCACCAGGACAGGGTCAGGGGAGCTTGGTTTTTTTCTCCACGCCAGTGGGGCATGATCAGGGATGCATGCACTGTCCTGGCACCATTTGAGGAGGCCACGAGGATGGTGAGCAGTGACAGTGCATGCATCAGTGACACTGTACCTCTTGTCCACCTGTTGGAGCACACGCTGCGTGGAATAATGGACAGGGCACTTGAGGCAGAACAGAGGCAGGAAGAGGAGGACTTCCTTGCCTCTCAAGGCCCCCTTTACCCAGACAGTGTTCCTTCTGTCCCACCCATCGCACAGGAAGAGGAAGAGGAGGAGGAGGAGGAGGAGGAGGAGGATTGTGTCAGCATGGAGGTGGAGGCTGGCACTCAGCATCATCAGCAGCAGTCTTTTAGGGATGATTTACAGTCCCAAGAAACCAGTGGACTTGTACGTGGCTGGGAGGAGGTGACTGCGGATCATGTCGTCCTTAGTGACCCAGAGGACTCCGGAGCGAATGCCTCAGCAAACCTACGCTGCATGGCCTCCCTGATCCTGCAAAGTCTGCGGAAGGATCCTCGTATTCTTCGGATCAAGGAGAGGGACCATTACTGGCTGGCCACTCTCCTTGATCCACGGTACAAGGGTAAGGTTGCGGACCTTATGTTACCGTCGCAGAGGGAGCAGAGGATGAGACAACTCCGGGAGGCCTTGCAGAAAGGTCTGTGCAACGCGTTCCCAGAGACTGGGAGGTTACAAACTCCTGGTCCAGGACAACGAGTTGCTGAGGCTTCGGCCAGTCAAAGAAGGAGCGGTGGGGAAGGTGGCCGTCTGACCGATGCGTTCAGACAATTCTTTAGTCCGCAGCCCCAAAGTATGATTGGTTCCAGCAACCATCGCCAGCGTCTGATAAACATGGTGCAGGAATATCTAGGGGCAAGGTCAGACTTGGACACCTTCCCCACCGAAAATCCTCTGGCTTACTGGGTCTTGAGGATGGATCACTGGCCAGAGCTTGCACAGTATGCAATTGAGCTACTGGCCTGTCCTGCATCCAGCGTTCTTTCGGAACGCACATTCAGTGCTGCTGGAGGATTTGTCACGGATCACAGGGTGCGCCTGTCCACCGACTCGGTTGATCGACTGACTTTCATCAAGATGAACCAGTCTTGGATCACCACCAGCTACCACACACCTGATGCTGATATAACAGACTAATTGATTTTAACATGTCACGTCCCTTCAAGACTGATGCTGATGCTGAGTGCCTGTGCTGTTATGTTGACTGGCTATCCTCCTCCTCCGAGTCCTCAATGATACGATTGATGATGATAGCTTGGAAGATCATTTTTGTTTATGGGTGCCGCCACCAGTGGCTAAGGCCCAATTTTTCAGCCCCTGTTTTACAGGGGCGTGTACTTACAATTTTTTTAGCAATAATTTGCCATAGGGCTCATTGCTGTGCTCCAAGTACAGTATCTGTGAGGGGTTGTAGTGTTGTGCCACCAGTGCCTAAGGCCCAATTTTTCAGCCCCTGTTTAACAGGGGCGTGTCATTACAATTTTTGAAGCAATACTTTGCAACAGGGCTCATTGCTGTGCTCCAAGTACAGTATCTGTGAGGGGTTGTAGTGTTGTGCCACCAGTGCCTAAGGCCCAATTTTTCAGCCCCTGTTCAACAGGGGCATGCAATTACAATTCTTGATGTAATAATTCACAGCAGGGCCCATTCCTGCACCCACCAAGAGTAAGTCTGAGGGCTTACAGTGTTGTGGCAACGCCACCACCACCACCACCACGAAAGGCCCAATTTTTCAGCCCCTGTTCAAAAGGGGCATGTAATTACAATTCTTGATCTAATAATTCACAGCAGGGCCCATTCCTGCACCCACCAAGAGTAACTCTGAGGGCTTACAGTGTTGTGGCAACACCACCACCACCACCACCACCACAAAAAGCCCAATTTTTCAGCCCCTGTTCAACAGGGGCATGCAATTACAATTCTTGATCTAATAATTCACAGCAGGGCCCATTGCTGCACCCACCAAGAGTAACTGTCAGGGCTTACAGTGTTGTGGCACCAGCACCACCATCAAAGCCCCAATTTTTACTACCACTGTTCAAGAATTATATGTAATTAAAATTCCTGATATAATAGTTGACAGCAGGGCGTTCCAGCACCAACCAAGAGTAACTGTGAGTGCTTACAGTGTTGTGCCAACACCAACAACTAAGGGGCCTATTTCTGCAGAGTATATACGGCAGGTCCCTACTTTCAAACATCCAACTTACAAACGACTCCTACTTGCAAACGAAAGAAGACAACAGGAAGTGAGAGGAAATCTACCCCTAGGAAGGAAAATTCTCTCCTGTAAGAATAAATATGGGAGAAAGGTGTCTCCTCTGTACTGATGCTTTATCAGCAATCCTTGTTTCAAGAAAAACACCACATTTCAAAAACAGTTGTCATTGGGACGGAAAGTGAGGTGAAATGTTCTGAACAGGGGCACAGACAGCAAAACAAATGTTACAGGGGTGATAACCCTTACCTATGTTTCCCAAAAAGTTTAAAAATAGATTTTTGGGCTGGAGCTACACTTCAACAATGTACCTGTTCAAAATTACAAACACATTCTACATAAGAACAAACCTACAGTCCCTGTCTTGTATGCACCGCCTGTATACGGCTGTTCAGAGTATATAGGGCCTTTTTTATTTTATGTGCGGGGTTCCCCTTAATATCCATACAAGACCCAAAGGGGCTGGTAATGGGCTGGGGTAGGGGGGGGGGGGGGTCATGGGGTAGCTATGCCATTTTTCTTAAAGATTTTCATCCATATTACCGGGACCAGACATTACATTAAAGCCGCAAGAAGTTTTAAATGGCTTTTTTTTCCTTTAGAAGTGTCATTTTGTGCAGGGACAGTTCTAAACACGGGAAACACGTGGCACTTCACAGGCATACTTTAGACACCCCCCAGGTATGATATTTAAAGGAATATTTGACTTTTTTTTTTCACTTTATGCATCATTAAAATGACTGCTCCCGAAAAACGACCGTTTTTAAAACTTCTTTTTGCATTGATACATGTCCCCTGGTGCACAACCCGGGTTCCCAAACCCTTTTTAGGACAATAACATGCATAATAGTTGTTATAATTAGCACTTTAGAATTCGAACGTTCGCATCCATTGTATTTAATAGGGTTCTAATGTTCGTACGAACTTTCGGTCCGTTCGCGGGTTCTGGTGCGAACCGAACCCGGGGGTGTTCGGCTCATCACTACTCCCCAGAGTGGCTCAATGATATTGAGGTCAGGAGACTGAGATGGCCTCTCCAGAACCTTCACTTTATTCTGCTGTAGCCAATGACAGGTGGACTTGGCCTTGTGTTTTGGATCATTGTCATGTTGGAATGTCCAAGTACATCCCGTGCGCAGCTTTCTGGCTGATGAATGCAAATGTTCCTCCAGTATTTTTTACATACTGCATTCATCTTGCCATCAATTTTGCCCAAATTTCCTGTGCCTTTGTAGCTCACACATCCCCAAAACATCAGCGATCCACCTCCGTGTTTCACAGTAGGAATGGTGTACCTTTCATCATAGACCTTGTTGATTTCTCTCCAAATGTAGTGTTTATGGTTGTAGCCAAAAATCTCAATTGTGGTCTCATCACTGCAAATGACTTTGTGCCAGAAGGTTTGAGGCTCGTCTCTGTGCTGTTTGGCATATTGTAAGCGGGATACTTTGTGACATTTGCATAGTAATGACTTTCTTCTGGCGACTCCACCATGCAGCCCATCTTTCTTCAAGTGTCTCTTTATTGTGCATCTTTAAACAGCCACACCGCATGTTTTCAGAGAGTCCTGTATTTCACCTGAAGTTATTTGTGGGTTTTTCTTTGCATCCCGAACAATTTTCCTGGCAGTTGTGGCTGAAATTTTAGTTGGTCTACCTGACCGTGGCTTATTTTCAACAGAACCCTTCATTTTCCACTTGATTAGAGTTTGAACACTGCTGATTGGCATTCTCAATTCCTTGGATCTCTTTTTATATCCCTTTCCTGTTTTATACAGTTCAACTACCTTTTCCCACAGATTCTTTGACTGACAGTCACTTCTATCTGCTCTGAGCAGACCGAGAACTAACCGATTAGTGGTCATGTGATCGCTCAGTTCTTTGTCTTAGAGACATGACGTGGGATAGCTGTAGCATGGAGGTGAGTATGTGTGCTTGTTTTTTTTCAAAGATCTCACACTTTTCCTTTAATCATACAATTCCTCAAAGCAATCTCCATCTGTTGAGCGGTCTCTTTAGATAACTCATAGTGCTCCACGGATCCTTTGTCATGTATTAACTGGTAATTTGCAAAGCAAAGGTTATGTATGTAACGACAATTTAAAAACTAAGAAACATGAAATAAAAACAACTTGGCCCAAAACCATTATAACTTCCCTTTAAGACCACTCCGCCAAACCCGACTCCCTTAAGCGAGAACAGATGAAAGATGAGGAAAAACTTGTCGCAAGGCCAAGTGTATTTTTATCATTAGGACTTTGTTTTTATTGCTTTCCTGAAAAGGTATAAAAGCCTTTGTGTGGCCGCTCATCACATCATCAAAATGATTCAAGATAACTGCTCATCTCTATTACTGACATTGTGTTGTCCTTCACCTGAAATAATCCAATGATTTTCTTTTTCCGCGGTGTCAGAGCTCGCTACTGCGTTTTATATTTCAAATTTAAAGCGATTAGGGATTTTTTTGTAAGATACCAAACCCAGATCCTTACTAAATTGAACCAGTTTTTTTTTTTTTTTTTTGCGTGTGCCCATCATTTAATTGATTGGATGTGATTATATCCCCCACCCTCCAAGGTGGCCTAGCTGCAAATTTCAAAGGGACATGACCACTTTTCCCATTTAGGATTAGGAAGTGAATGTCTTCATCAGGATTCAGAGAAAATAAAAACACAAGTTCAAACCCACTACCAACACACAAAAAAAAAATTCAAACGGAAATAAACTTTAACCACTTACCCCGGGTTGACGCCATATGACATCGGGGACTTGAAGTGGAGATATCTGGATCATGGGTGCAGCTGCAGCCATCATCCAGATATCTTTTTTTTTTTTAACCACTTGACCACTGGGCACTTAAACACCCTTCCTAATCCAGACCAATTTTCAGCTTTCGGTGCTCTCACACTTTGAATGACAATTACTCAGTCATGCAACACTGTACCCATATGATTTTTTGTCCTTTTTTTAATACAAATAGAGCTTTCTTTTTCTATTTGATCACCTCTGGGTTTTTTATTTTTTGCGCTATAAATGAAAAAAGACCGAAAATTTGGAAAAAACAAAACAAATTTTTCTTAATTTTTGTGATAAAATTTTGCAAATTAGTAATTTTTCTTCAAAAATTTTGGCCACAATTTATACTGCTACATATCTTTGGTAAAAATTACCCAAATTGGTGTATATTATTTGGTGTTTTTGAAAGTTATAAAGTCCACAAGCTGTGGTGCCAATCTCTGAAAATTGATCACACCTGAAGTACTGAAACCCTAACATGCCAGGAAAGTACAAATACCCCCCAAATGACCCCTTTTTGGAAAGTAGACATTCCAAGGTAGAAAGAGGTATGGTGAGGTTTTTGAAGTTGTAATTTTTTCCCAAAATTCTTTGCAAAATCAAAATATTTTTTTTTTTCCACAAAATTGTCATATTATCAGGTTATTTCTCACACACAGCATATGCATACCACAAATTACACCCCAAAACACATTCTGCTATTACTCCCAAATATGGCGATACCACATGTGTGAGACTTTTACACAGCGTGGCCACATACAGAGGCCCAACATGCAGGGAGCACCAGCAGGCATTCAAGGGGCATAAATTCAAGTGTAATTTGACTATCTATTACACTTTGAGGCACTGTAGTGGCATGGATGCAAACTGATGTGGCACGGATGAGCCGTGGATGGGGATGGCTGAGCATGGTTGAGCCATGAATGTGGATGGCTGAGTATAGTTGGGTATTGCCGAGTATGGCTGGGTATGGATGAATGAGTATTGCAGAGTATGGATGGATGGATGGGGTATTGCAGAGTATGGATGGGGTATTGCAGAGTATGGATGGGGTATTGCAGAGTATGGATGGGGTATTGCAGAGTATGGATGGGGTATTGCAGAGTATGGATGGGGTATTGCAGAGTATGGATGGGGTATAGCAGAGGAGGGATGGGGTATTGCAGAGTATGGATGGGGTATTGCAGAGTATGGATGGGGTATTGCAGAGTATGGATGGGGTATTGCAGAGTATGGATGGGGTATTGCAGAGTATGGATGGGGTATTGCAGAGGATGGATGGGGTATTGCAGAGTATGGATGGGGTATTGCAGAGTATGGATGGGGTATTGCAGAGTATGGATGGGGTATTGCAGAGGATGGATGGGGTATTGCAGATTATGGATGGGGTATTGCAGATTATGGATGGGGTATTGCAGATTATGGATGGGGTATTGCAGAGGATGGATGGGGTATTGCAGAGGATGGATGGGGTATTGCAGAGGATGGATGGGGTATTGCAGAGGATGGATGGGGTATTGCAGATTATGGATGGGATATTGCAGATTATGGATGGGGTATTGCAGAGGATGGATGAGGCTGGAAAGGGCACAGAGCTGTGGACACTACAGATCCAGCCCACAGCGCTGCTGCAAACAATCTCTCCCCTCTCAGGGGGGAAAGGAACCGGACCTGACACCGGTTTGTTGTTGTGATGGCTCCGTCATTTGACAGAGCGATCACGTGGTAAACGGCCGCTATACTGATCCGTGATGCGCCGATGTCCTGACGAAAAAGGTCCCCCGGCGGCTAATGACCCCCCTGTACTGCACAGCGCTTGCGCAGTACGAACCACAATGGAGTAGCCGAAGATGTACACCTGTGAGTCAGCTGTACACGATGCCTGCGCAATGACGACAGGCGGGTGTATTACTGTTATATCGTGTAAGGGGGGGATGGCTACAAAAGAGGCCGAATTTTAAATTGATGGGCAGAGCTGATAACTTGGGGGTGGTTTTAGCAATAAACTACACGTCTTTGTAGCCACCCGCCCCTTACACAATATAACAGTAATACACCCGCCCCTAAAGGGCAGCACCTCTGCACCAGATCACGTGTGTGTATATATATATATATCTATATAGATATATATCTATATAGATATATATTTATATATACACGTGATCTGGTGTACACATATCATGCCTCCCAACATTTTGAGATGGGAATGAGGGACACCTACTAGCAAATGTATGTAGGCACAGGACACTCCCCCTGCTGCCACACCCCCTTAACCACTTAAGCCCCGAACCAATACGCAGCGCAAAGACCAGGCCCCTTTTTGCGATTCGGCACTGCCTCGCTTTAACTGACAATTGCACGGTCGTGCGACGTGGCTTCCAAACAAAATTGACGTCCTTTTTTCCCACAAATAGAGATTTCTTTTGGTGGTATTTGATCACCTCTGCGGTTTTTATTTTTTGCGCTATAAACAAAAATAGAGCGACAATTTTGAAAAAAATGCAATAGTTTTTACTTTTTGCTATAATAAATATCCCCCAAAAATATATAAAAAAAACTTTTTTTTTCCTCAGTTTAGGCCGATACGTATTCTTCTACATATTTTTTGGTAAAAAAAATTGCAATCGGCGTTATTGATTGGTTTGCGCAAAAGTTATAGCGTTTACAAAATAGGGGGTAGTTTTATGTAATTTTTATTAATTTTTTTTTTTTTTTACTAATAATGGCGGCGATCAGCGATTTTTTTCGTGACTGCGACATTATGGCGGACACATCAGACACTTTTGACACATTTTTGGAACCATTGTCATTTTTACAGCGACCAGTGCAATAAAAATGCACTGGTTACTGTAAAAATTACACTGGCAGTGAAGGGGTTAACCACTAGGGGGCGCTGAATGGGTTAAGTGTGCCTAGGGGAGTGATTACTACTGATGGGGGGGCGTGGCTACGAGTGACACGTCACCGATCTCCGCTCTGATTACACAGAGTGGAGATCGGTGACAATGTCAGTAGGCGAGCGGGGAGATGTTGTGTTTACACTAACATCTCGCCGCTCCATCCCTCCGTGAGACGATCACGGGGATCCCCGGGGCGATCGAGTCCGCGGGACCCGCAGTCGCGTGACCACACGGCAGGCAGTTAAAGGGCCACGTACAGGTACGTGATTGTGCCTGTACGAGCCATTCTGCCGACGTATATATGCCGTGAGCGGTCGTTAAGGGGTTAAAGAAGAATTAAGCAAAAAAAAATAGGTAAATTAAATCAACAAGGGCTTTTTTTTTACCATTACTATTCCTTTATATTGGCCTTTAAAATGTACAAATGCAGCAACTTAGAAATTGGATGAAAGGTTTAGCACTGGGAAACACTTTTTGAAAGATAAAAAGTACATTTTATATACAACTCTATAGATCAGACCAAAATGAGGGACAAATGAGAGGGAAAGAGGGACTTTGCTCCAAATCGGGGACAGTCCCTCGAAATCAGGGACAGTTTATATATATATATATATATATATATATATATATATATATATAATGTGATCCGACTACTCCCAGGTAGGGGTGTGCATACGCACCACCGGCCGCTTGCGTCCATTGTGATTACACAGAGCGGGAGCTGATTGGCATGTGCACGGTACCCAATGTCCTTCGGCACCTGTCAATCATTAGGCAGAGACACAGAACTGCAATCTGCCTAGGTAAACAAGGCAGAACGCTTTTTGAGGATTTTTTTTTTTTTTTTTAACAAAAATATGTAGCAGAATACATATTTTCAATGGTTTTATTGGATGCGTTTTATTGCAGAAAGTAAAAAAATATTGTTTTGTTTTTTTTCAAAATTTTCGCTCTCTTTTTGTTTATAGCGCAAAAAATAAAAACCGCAGAGGTGATCAAAAGAAAGTTCTATGTGTGGGGAAAAAAAAGGGCATACATTGTATTTGTGTACAGCTTTGCAGGATCGTGCAACTGTCAGTTAAAATAACGCAGCGCCGCATCGCAAAAAAATGGTCTGGCCATGAAGTGGGTAAATCTTCCAGAGCTGATGTGATTAATGACCGTCCTTGATGCGTTTGACCACTGTGGAGGTCCCCCTATCCTTGTGACAAGATTTGGAGTGCCTCTTATATTTTTTTAATTATATTTTTGACTGGGAGTGCTGTCTATTAGTCACATTGTAATGCAACAGAGCTGGTGAGACACACCCCTCTCCTTCTCTGCAATACAAGAGGTGTGGCTGTTACTCAGCTCTGCCAACACAGAGCACTGAAGTGTATGGGTACAAAAAAGTAATTCAGTATTTTATTTAAAGTCAATTGTTTATGATAAAAATAAAAAAGATAAATACAACTAATTTAATTTAGGGTTTACATCGACTTTAAAATGAATGCAGAAATTACATCCAACAACCAAATCAATTCATTTTCTTGCCTTCCGTAGAAAACCCCTTTAACATTTGTAGCCTCGCAAATTTCCAGACATCTCCCCTTCATTTCATCTATGGCTTAACTTTTTTCTTCCCCACCACATCAGTAAAAAAAAAAAAAGGTAATAATGGAACATAATCAAGACAACATCAAACCCAATTACCTTGTCACAACGTTTTGCGTCCAAATTAACCTCTTTGCGAAACTTTAATGCAACAACTTCATAGAAATTATAATTTATCCAGTAAGGACCGCAATTTTTTTCCTACACGTCTCTCTCGTATTGTTTTCTGCCTTAAAATTTTATAGCTATTTAGAGAAGCTAATTTACCTACAGGAAACTAAATATCAATAGGTATATAACAAGGAAGGAATTTTCAGAAGTAGATCCGCAGACAGTCCAATCTTCCATTTTCAACTTTCTTTTAATTTCTAAAGACGTCCAGGCGTGTGCCTAATTTTACGATGTAAAACGCGATAGGTTTAACTCTTTATAAGTATTATTTTTAGCTCTTGCAAATCAGTAGCCATGGTGACTAATGCAGAACTTTTCTGTAATTGATTTAAACTTTTAATGACTGTAAAATTTTACTTTTTTTATTTTTAGAATGACTAGGTGGAAATAGTCAATGTCTAGGAAATGTCTCAATTTTGGGCTGATTAATAGAACCACAGTGAAACTTCAGTCTGCGATCGTCTGAAACGCAGTGTGTTTCATAGAAATAAAATCAAAAGTGGTTTTGATAATGTTTCCTTTTTTTTTTTTTTTTATAAAATGCAATTGAAGTCTCACAACTTGCCTCTTAAGCTGGATACACACTATACAATTTTCTGTAGATTTTTTCCTTCAGATTTACCAAAACCATATAATATGAGGTCAAACCTTAAGAGTTTCAATTTGTATGCAATCAGGCAGGCCCTTGCACTACATGGTTTTGGTAAACCTAAAGGAAATCAGACAACAAAAGTTGTATAGTGTGTATGGGTTTTTATAGTCCTGAATGCCTGCATGTTATGGTTTGTGGCTTATATCATTTTTTTTCTCTCGTAAGAATTGCATTAAAATACTTTTTTCTCCCAGTCTCTCCCGTGTGATGGGGCAGCGAAACAATGAATCCGCCGGTCGTGGCGGTTTACCGGAAACTACACGGGACACATATGCTACTGCAGGATGCCAGCTCTAGAGACAAGTGCCGGCCTGCGCAGATAGCTTATGTCCCTGGGTACTGAAGCAAAACCTAGTTTTCTGGTCCTTGAATGCCCCCTATGGTCACCTATAGCTCTTGGTTTCCCTGACGCTGGCAGACACCTTGACCCATAAAGTGGTTTGATCATAATACACAATATTTCAAGAGACTTGGAAGGCTTGTACCTCTTATTGACAGCATTCCCTGAAGAAGCCCTGAATATGGGTGAAACGTGTTGGGAACTCCATTCTAAAGTGCTGTATCCATAAAATTGTATTGAAACGTACTTGCCATAATAGTTTTTAACAATTTTTTACTCTGTCTGTAAATAAAACCTTTTATACTATCTCTCGAGATCACTGTACCTTATTTTTGCACCTTAAAAATCCCATAAAAACTTCCCTATATCTATCCAATCAGGGATGTGGTGCTAGTAATAAGTTGGTTTGCCCGTGGTTATAAAGTCCCTTCTCCATAGAGATAGCCATGGACCAGATGCCATAGACCAGATGGCCCCCGGCCAACTCTATGACCCTTGGAGGCCTGAAGCGACATCATGACGTCACTTCCGGTGCCGGCAGATGTAAACACTGCCATTTTTTTTTTGCAGGTAAGCTGAGATCATTTTTTTTTGGTCTCAGGCTTTCCAGCATTGAGGAGAGATGTGGGGACTTATAGACCCCAGATGTCTCCATAAGGAGGGCCTTTCATGCCCTATTCCTATTACAATAAATAAGAAATGAAAGTGATCAAAAAATAAAAATAATTAAAGGGAAAGTGTAAAAATACAAAAATAAAATAAACAATAACTTATTTTTATTAATTTTTTTAAAGCACCCGCGTCCCCTTGTGTTTGTACGCAGAAACAAACTCATACGCAGGTATCGCTGCAATTGTTAGCGCGAGAACAATATTTCTAGCACTAGACCTCCTCTGTAACTCTAAACAGGTAACAAGTAAAAAAAATTAAAGCGTTGCCTATGGACCCTCAGAGGCCAGAAACGATAAAATTTTCGATACTTCCGGCGCCGGAAAGATGTAAATACTGCTGTTTTTTATTTATTTTTGCTGGAAAGCCTGAGATTTTCAGGCTTTCCAACATTGAGGAGAGATGTGGAGACTTATAGACCCCAGATCTCTTCATAAAGGGGACCTCTCATGCCCTATTCCTTTTACAAGGGATGTTTACATTCCTTGTAATAGGAATAAAAGTAGTAAAAAAATTAAAGGGAAAGTGAGAAAATAGAAAATAAACAAAATAAACATTAAACAAAAACAAAATAAAACTTTTATTGCAAAAAAAAAAAAAAAAAAGAAGAATAATCACGAAAAAAAATACTTTGCCCGGCTTCTGATGTTTCCGTGAAGCATGGATGATGCCAACATGCTTCCTGGGAGAGTGGGACACTTGAAATCTTGCTAAAATGTGCTCCAGCCTATTGCAGGAGTGCATTCATATTCCCAGCTCTCTTGTGCCTGGGAGACAATGATGAGGCACAGTGATGTCACTTAAACCTCCTAGAAGCATCGGAAGTTGGGAAAAGGCATATTTCTTTATTATTGTGTAAAAACGAAATTTTCCAGTGGCCTTTTGGGAATTTGGAAGATATAGGACTATTAGTAGGTATACCTTCTGTTTTAATGGAAGGTCCACTTTAATGCTAATGCAGACAGTCCATTTGGTCTCTGTGGCACAGGGTTGAAGACTCTCTCCCCAGCACCGTGTGACAGCAGTGTGAGCCCAACAAGCAAGCACCAGTCCATAAAATAAAGATAAGGTGCTACAACCCAATAAGGTGAAGGAATCCTCTAGAGCTGTCGGGTGCAGGATGAGTGGTCGAACGGTTGCAAACACAGTTGTAGAAGAAGACGATCCGCAACTCCATACATGCGTTTATAAATCTTCAGATTTATTAGTTCTCAATAAAAGACACAATGCTCGTGCAGCAGATGTTGACGTGTTGAACAAGGCTGAAATGTGTTAACATCTGCTATGTAATCATTATGTCCTTTATGGAGAACAAATGAATCTGAAGATTTATAAGAGCATGTATGGAGTTGTGAATCATCTTCTATAAGCAAGCACCAGCCCTGACATTTGAAACCCCAAATTATTGATCGCTTTTCTGCCCTTTGGCTAAGATCAAGTGAAGTACCTGTTGTCATTATTTTTCAGGGACAGAACGTTGGTTCCCTTTCCCAGTTGGGGGTGTCATGATTCCTGATGTAATAAGGTGGGTATGGTGGGAGGGATCCTTTTCCTTTCGGGTTGAATCCGTCCTGGTTTACCAGGCTTGCCTCTGGTTTTGGGCAAGACTTTCCCTAAGCACTAAGCCTTCCTGGTAGGATTGGGGCTGCACTTGTTTGGCCAGGGGGGTGGGCTTAAAAAAGCCTGAGGTGCTCGTGCCCCCATAGTGGAAGTCCAGGGGTGCCAGAAAAACTCACTTTGGGGCAACTCACAGGGGGTGATTTACTAAAACTGTAGAGTACAAAATCTGGTGCAGTCATGTAGAAAGAAACCAATCCGCTTCCAGTTTTTTTTTGTCAAAGCTTAATTGAACAAGCTGAAGTTAGAAGCTGATTGGCTACCATGCACAGCTGCACCCGATTTTTCACTCTCCAGTTTCAGTAAATCAACTCCACAGTATTTTTAGTATTCCACCATGGTCACAGCACTCTTCTATGCTTTTTTCTACACCTGCCTCCTGGGCTGGACCTTTTAGCCCAGGACCAGAGGAATTTATATACCAGCCAGAAGGCCTGGTAATGTCTTGCACTTTGGCACTCTTAAGTACTTATTTATTTTTGCACATGCATGTTGCTTTATACTCACTCACGATTAGTAGGATGTAGAGTCCTTGGACTTGCCCTAAAAGACTTGGTAGGGAGGACAAGTGGCCAATTGGTCAGGTTCTTCCTCTCCCATGTGATTTCCTTTTGTAGAAGACCCACCTAGTACTTGGGTGGACCTTGCCTCGGCAGGTGCTCTGTAGAATGGGGTCCTCCTAGTTCGGGCTAGGGGGGCCACGAGTCCCTTGTCCCTTTCAGCAGTCTTGTACCCCAGGGGTTCAGGGCTAGTGTTTTTAGTATGGCACCATGGTCACAGAACTTTTGCGTGCTTTTTTCTACACTTGCCTCCTGGACTGGGCCTTTTTATACCAACCAGAAGGCCTGGAAATTTCTTACACTTTAGCATTTTAAAGTACTTACCGTATATACTCGAGTATAAGCCGAGTTTTTCAGCACATTTTTTTGTGCTGAAAATGCCCCCCTCGGCTTATACTCGAGTCACCTTTTTGCGCCTGATCTCCCGGACTTTGGGGACCCGGTACCAGGCATCCAGGCAGTCCCCTTGACTTGGCACATGTCAAGGTCACCTGTGGCCAGGTGACAGATGCACACCGTAGGGGGACAGGAGTGCACCGCAAGGTAGTGAACCCTATGGCTGACTGCTGCGGATAGGAAACTGGGTGGTTGTGGAAAGCGGGACCAGAGGAGCACAACCGGGATCCTAACGGAAGCTAGAGCCAAGATTCCCCAGGGCGCGGAGTCTAAGACCCAGCAGGTCTTCTCCAGGGCCTCTAGTGGTGAGGATGTTATGCTGCAGGCTGGGACCAGGTCGCGGCCCCTGGAGTTTCCTAGCTCACGCCCCGTAGGATAGGGGGAAAAGAGGGGAAGCAGCAGCACAAGATATGAGAGAACCGAATAACAAGTTGAAGGTCAGGGGCCACAAGCAGACAAGGATAACGAAAGAACGAGCCGAAGGTCAAGGGTCACGAGCAGACAGGGATAGTCGGGGACAAGCCAATAACGTAACAGAGAGACAGACGTAGCACACGGCAGGCAGGAACCCAAACACACAATGCCTAACAAACACGTTGATCAGCAAAGCAGGCTTGCAGTGCACAGGTTAATATAGTGTTCTGTGATAGGGCCTGGGGTGGAGTCAGGCTGGGAGGAGATTATAAAGGAAGCCAGGTGAAAGGGTTCTGGCCTCTAAGATGAACACATGGGAAGGAAGGTAAGCTGACAGACAAACACTACTGCATATCCATGACAGCACACATGTAGCCCCACTCTTCTTCTATAAGTGTGCAAAGTTTGTTGTCTGGGGGACCTACGACCAGGGAGCACCGATTTTTCAAAGCCGGGAACCCCTTCCATAAACTCCCATGTTAAATGGTCATTTCTACAGTGATTTTGTGGACCCGGTACCGGAAGGTCAAAGGTTCCCTGGACCCGAAACTTAGCGCACCTGTAGCCCCATTTCTCCTCTACAAGTGTGCAAAGTTTGTTGTCTGGGGGACCTACGGCCGGGGAGCACCGATTTTTCAAACCAGGCACACCTTCCATAGACTCCCATGTTAAACGTCAGTCTAGTCATGGACACAGTGAGGCATGGGTATAGTGAGGCATGGGCACAGTGAGGGCAAAGTGAGGCATGGGCACAGTGAGGCATGGACACAGTGAGGCATGCACATGGACACAGTGAGGCATGCACATGGACACAGTGAGGTATGTACATGGACACAGTGAGGCAAAGTGAGGCACAGTGAGGCATGCAGATGGACACCCTAGGCTTATACTCGAGTCAATACGTTTTCCCAGTTTTTTGTGGTAAAATTAGGTGCCTCGGCTTATATTCGGGTTGGCTTATACTCGAGTATATACGGTATTTATTTTTGCACTTGCATGTTGCTCTTTACTCACTTGTGATAAGTAGGGTCCTTGGATTTGTCCTAAAAGTCTTTCACTTTGGCACTCTAAAGTACTTATTTATTTTTGCACCCCCCTGCTTTTTACTCACTCATGATTAGTAGTATGTAGGGTCTTTGGACTTGTCCTGAAAGTCTTGGTGGGGAGAGTAAGTGGCCCATTGGTCAGGTTCTTCCTCTCCCATGGAGTCTCCTTTGGAGAAGCCCCACCTAGTACTTGGGTGGACCTTGCTTCGGCAGGTGCCCTGTAGAATGGGGTTCTCCTAGTTCCAGCCAGGGGGGCCACGAGTCCCTTGTCCCTTTCAGGAGTTTTGTATCCCAGGGGTTCAGGACTATTTGTCCTTTCTTTTTGGAGGAGGACCATGTGTTACACCCTGTGCACTTTTTGGTTTGCTCACTTTTTTTGGACCTGGTTTTGTCCAAAACTTGGGAAATGAAATTACCAATGTCTCAGCTTCCAGCAGCTGAATTGAACCACAAGGGAGCAAAGAAAAGGTAACTATGTGCTGCTGGTAAGTCTGACTATAAAGTGAACCTGCCAAATAGGCAAAGCACAGGTTGACTTTCAACTGTTTCTAGTAGGTGCATGTTTCCAAAAAAGGTTAATTTAAAATTCTATGACCCACCAAGAGCTATTGCACTAAGTTAAAGGCTGACTCATTATCATTTTATCGTTCATTATCGTTCATTAATAAGCATTAATAAAAAGAGAAAGCCTTGCTAAAAACATCACCTAAAATAAAAGGACCTCAATAAGGTAGTACGTGAAATTACGATGTGTCAATTGTTAATTATTCCTATATGCCAGCGATTATTATTAATCCATAAAAGCCGTGTAGCATTTATCTTCCCCTGTTGCCTCTGTCTTGCTCTACTTCCTTTAAAATGATGAAATGATCAATAATCGTGGCTGCAGCTGGTCCTTGTGTTGGCAGACTGCCAACCGGCTCCTTCAGAGAACAACAAAAGAGGGGAAAAAAAAGCTTGCACCAATTTCCCAGCGATGATACATGGTGTGCGGCTTTGTTAACTGAACTTTTTTATGAAGATATGGTGAGAGCTAGCAAAATAAGAAAAAAGCCACTTTATGTCACGTACAATACGGGCTCGTCTCACACAACTTTTAAATGTCCCACCCTTTGAATCAAACACAAGCGGTACTAAACCAACAAACAATGTAATATATTGCAGCTTACCAATACTTAAAGTGGTAGTTGATATTAGGACATATAAGGATATATGGTGGACCCTGTAAGATAGTGGGTAGATTATCTTGGCATCTGTTGGAACTCTACGCGTTGCATGGATCCAATAATGTCCACTCATCGGGAGTTTGATGCAAAAGAGTATCTGTGAATATAGATATACCGTACATACTCGAGTATAAGCCGAGTTTTTCAGCACATTTTTTGTGTGCTGAAAAAGCCCCCCATCGGCTTATACTCGAGTGAGGGTCCCACTTATTGCTCTCCGGTCTCTCTGGGGCCGCTTTGAGCTGTTGCTACAACTGTCTCTAGAGGTCTAACAGAGGCCTGCAGTGTTTCGGAGTCACCGCCATTTTGTTGTAGCCGTGGCTTAAACCCGACAGTACAGTGGACAGCGGCACAGTGAGGCTGCAAATGGGCACAGTGAGGCTGCAGATGAGCACAGGAAGGCTGCAAATGGGCACAGTGAGGCTGCAGATGGGCACAGTGAGGCTGCAGATGGGCACAGTGAGGCTGCAAATGGGCACAGTGAGGCTGCAGATGGGCATTGTTTACCAGTAGCTGCTGCATTTCCCACCCCCTAGGCTTATACTCGAGTCAATAAGTTTTCCCATTTTTTGTGGTAAAATTAGGTGCCTCGGCTTGTATTTGGGTCGGCTTATACTCGAGTATATACGGTATGTTAAAAAAAAAAGGGGGTCAAACCCATATATAAAGGGAGTAGGTTAAATTGCTCCCCACAACAAGAGAGGGGAGGAAGGATTACAAATACTTTTTTGTTTTTTATCTCCAATAAATAACTATAAAATTCATCAAGTGAGACCTTTCTCTTTTTGGACTTGGGGCGCTCCTCTCCAACCACCCAAAGTGTTCACTCCGGTAACGCCTCCATTGTCGTTATCATAAAGGTAGCAGCCCTAGACCCCAACGGAGTCTATCACTTATCACCTATAGTTGGGATACAACCCATTGGAGGCAATTTCCTCTACACCTGCCACACAATAATTTGCCGCTAGACAGCCGGGAGCGGCACCAGTCCAGTGCTGTCTTCCACCCAAACTTGATAACTATCTCTCTGTCACACCATTCTTTCATCCTATCAGCATGTCCTTTGTTAACCACTTAAGGACCGGAAAGATTTACCCCTTTAATGACCAGGCCATTTTTCGAGATACTAAACTGCGTCTCTTTAACTGACAATTGCGTTGTCGTGCGATGTTGTTTCCAAACAAAATGTATCTTTTTTTTCCCCCCACAAATAGAGCTTTCTTTTGGTGGCATTTGATCACCTCTGCGGTTTTTATTTTTTGCACTATAGACAAAAAAAGAGCAACAATTTAGAAAAAAAATTAAATATTTTTTACTTTTTGCTATAATAAATATCCCCCCCAAAAAAAAAAAAAAAAAAAAAAAATTCTTCATCAGTTTAGGCCAATATGTATTCTTCGACATATTTTTGGTAAAGCGTATATTGATTGGTTTGCACAAAAGTTATAACGTCTACAAAATAGGGGATATATTTATGGCATTTTTATTATATATATATTTTTTACTAGTAATGGCGGTGATCTGCGTTTTTTAGCAGGATTGTGACATTGTGGCGGACACTTTTGACACTTTTTTTGGGACCAGTGACATTTATACAGCGATCAGCGCTATAAAAATGCACTGATTACTGTGTAAATGGCAGGGAAGGGGATAACACTAGGGGGGCGATCAAGGGGTTAAATGTGTTCCCTAGGGAGGTGTTTCTAACTGTGGGGGGAGGGGAGTGACTGGAAGTAGATGGAGATCGCTATTCATGATCACTTGGAAAAGCAGATCTCTCTCTACTCCCCTGACAGAACAGGGATCTGTTTGTTTACATTGACAGATCCCCGTTCTGGCTCTCTGAGGAGCGATCGCAGGTGGCCGGAGGGCATCGCGGCCGCCGTCCACGCGCATCAGCTCCCCCCGCCGTGCAGGGGGCGCACGTGTGCACGCCTGCTATAGCTATTAAATGGGACCGACGTACCAGTACGGTAAATCGTGGGATCGAGCCGACCTGCCACAGTATATTGACACATGAGCACTGCAGCACAACGGATTGGTTCCTTGTTCTGCTTCTTCCACCCCTAGTCTGAGCTTTACTGTACAGTGACTGCAGAATGGTGGAACCCGGTCAAATAAGGGTACTTACACTCCTTAGATTAAAAATAAAAATACATTTACTTATGTATCAAGGAATACTGAATGAACGATAAAAGCTTTTATATATGCCTGGAGTTCTGCTTCAACTGATCATAATGTATTGCCGCTCAATAAAAAAAAAACAAAAAAAAAAAACAATTGTATATTACCTGTGAATGTTGAAATCCTACTGGACCTTGATGAAAGAGGCACCTACTGTAAACTGAAGCAGGGTTTTGCTACTTGTGCAGCCTGCTTACCCAAATTTGGACAATGGGAATAATGGATTTTTAATTATCCTGCATTGACCTGCAGCCACCCTTCTCCTTCCCTTTGAAATTTGTAAAGAAAAAAGTCTGAACAAAAAAATCTAATCCTGATATTTTTAAAAAGTATATGTGGTTACTGTCATCAAATGCCAGCTCGTAGGGCATATAGCCATATACATTTTTCTGTTTAGTCTAAAAAGCAAATTGATGGGGTAACCAAGAAGTTTTTAAGCCAATTTTATTTTTTATTTTTTTAACTGATATTTTATATCTTTTTTTTAGTTAGCATTCATATTAGATCTTTGTTTATAAACAAACATTGATTATCAGTGGCGGCTGGTGCTCAAAATATTTGGGGAGCGCAAACTGCAAAATTCTGAAAAAAAAAACATCAATTGCAGTTTCACTGTGCCCATCAAACGCAGCCACTGTGCCCATCAAATGCAGCCACTGTGCCCATCAAATGCAGCCACTATGCCCATCAAATGCAGCCACTATGCCATCAAGCGCAGCCACTGTGTCCATCAAACACAGCCACTGTGTCCATCAAATGCAGCTTCACTGTGCCCATCAAACGCAGCCACTATGCCATCAAGCGTAGCCACTATGCCATCAAGCGCAGCCACTGTGCCCAGCAAACGCAGCCATTATGCCCATCAAATGCAGACACTATGCCATCAAGTGCAGCCACTCTGCCCATCAAATGCAGCCACTGTGCCCATCAAATGCAGCCACTGTGCCCATCAAATGCAGCCACTCTGCCCATCAAATGCAGCCACTCTGCCCATCAAATGCAGCCACTCTGCCCATCAAATGCAGCCACTCTGCCCATCAAATGCAGCCACTCTGCCCATCAAATGCAGCCACTGTGCCCATCAAATGCAGCCACTGTGCCCATCAAATGCAACCACTGTGCCCATCAAACACAGCCACCGTGTCCATCAAATGCAGCCACTGTACGCGGCATAAGTGTCACCATCACAGGGACTGAATAAATCCTTCAGTTGCTGGAGCAAGGAGGAGGGATCCACAGAGACATGTAGAAGAGGGTGAAATCGTATACAGAGCAGAGTGCTGGACAGGCAGAGCTTGTATGCACTGTAAGAGTCTCTGCCTGATAATGTTAGGGCTCCCTCACAAGAATTGCAGAAAGAGTGGTAAGCAGAATGGTCACCCCACTTACAGAAAGAAGGAATTCATGGCTATTCCTTACCATTGGCAAAAAGGACATGCCCGGCCATAGAGGCCACCTTTTCATCAATGCTACACAGCACAGAAGCAGTTATGGATGCAATTAAGAATATTTTTGTGGCAAGTACCGTATATACTCGAGTATAAGCCGAGGTACCTAATTTTACCACAAAAAACTGGGAAAACTTACTGACTTGAGTATAAGCCGAGGGTGAGAATGCAGCAGCTACTGTAAGTGGAAGAGGGTCAACAATGCCCATTTGCACGCCTCACTGTACCCATTGCAACCTCACTGTGCCAATTGTCACTGTGCTCAAACTCACTCTGCCTATTGCCACCTCACTGTGCCCATCCTTACTGTGCCAGTCCTCACTGTGCCCAACGTCACTGTGCCAATCCTCACTGTGCCCGTTGTCAGTGTACCTGAAATTGAGAGGCTGCGGGCGTCCATTCATTGTTTAAAACTCGCGGTCTCCTCCTGGTCCCTTCCGTGATAGGCGTTTCTCAGCAGACACGATGGACGCCCGCAGCCTCTCAATATTTTCAGGTACACTGACTCAAGTATAAGTCGAGGGGGGCATTGTCAGGCCAAAAATAAGGGCTGAAAATCTCGGCTTATACTCGAGTATATATGGTATGCTGCAGTCTAATGGCCCGTACACACGATCCGAATATCGTACGACAGATCGTACAACTTTTTTCGGTTAATAGTCACAAGTAGAAATTGAATAGGTTACTAAAGTCAAGAAAATTCTCGTACGACAGAAAAAAAAATCGGAAGTGATGTCATGTGTTGTAATGTATTTGTATTGTATTTTCGGACAACAACTATACTGACTAAACGAAAATCGTACAATCTGGTATCGTGCGAGGAAAATTTTCGTGCTTGTCCGATCTAATAATATCGGATGAACTGTCATGATTGGCTCTCGAAAGTAGTGTACACTTGATCCGATTATCGTACGATTCTTCCTCGGACGATCGTTTTTGTCCGATATTCGGATCAATGAAAGGTAATTTTTAAGGTTTAACCTCCTTAGCAGTATTCCCGAGTCCGGCTCGGGGTGAGTTTTTCATGCTAAGAGCGGTAACCCCGAGCCAGACTCGGGCTGCATTGCAGTATCCAGGGGAAGTTACTTACCTTGTCCCCTGGATCCTGCGATGTCTCCGCGCAGTGTGTGCAAGCCGTGTCTCGCTCGATTCACACTGCCTGTTGCTGAGCTCCGTTCCCGCACGGCGGCGGAGTTTGGCGCCAAGTTCAAAAAGTGAAAAAGACAGTATAGATACAGTATACTGTAATCTTACACATTACAGTACTGTATCAAATAATAACACATCCCCTTTGTCCCTAGTGGTCTGTCCAGTGCCCTGCATGCACTTTTATATTATAAAAACTGTTCTTTCTGCCTAGAAAATGGAGATTGTCCATAGCAACCAAAAAGTGTCCCTTTATGTCAAAAGTGGTTTTAGACCAGCTAGAAAACAGCGATAATAAATTAGAATCACTTGCAGAATTGAGCGATAGCGATTTGTGGGGAAATTCGTCATCAAACGCTAAATCTAATGACAGCGACAATTCTGCAACTGAGAAAATTTAAGTGTTTTTGATTTGATTACATTATTGAATAATTTTTATTATAATTACATTATTTTGTGTTTCAAACTTTATCATACCCGAGATGTCTACTAGACTCTTGTTTGGTCAGGTTTAAGTAAGTAAGTAAGTAATTACTAAGAATTGCAGGCCTACAATACATAACACCAAATTTCCATGCAAAATAATTTTACCGCTTTTGGTACAAAATTCCAGACAGAATAATACCGCCAGGGAGGTTAAGGTTGTCCTGGCAAAGATTGGAAAAGGGGTCTAGAGCTCCACCCATTGACTGGTGTTGGCTAAAGCTGGCAATACATTATTCTAATTTTGAAAATTTTAACTTTAAAGAACATTTGTTTGACTTTTCTAATGATTAGTGGGGGTCAAGTCAATACTTTTGTTTTGGACTGTAGTGATGAGAAAATCTGAAGGAGCAGGATTGACAATTTTTCTTGAATAATGAATTTGTAACACAGTATGTGGTTTTTGGTTCAGGAAAGTCCATTCGCTCTAAAATTGAATGTTACGTACTCCGGGGTTCAGCGCTTTTCATCAATTGCTACACATTGGGGAATCATTATTATCTTTGTGCAAAATGAATCTTCCAGGAAGTAGAGAGAAGACATTTCTGGAAGGGTCTCCTGTTTCTTCACATGCCCTGAGATTTGAACACGTGACCCATAGAGCTGTTACTGAACCTGTCGCATTGTTTGCTGTTTATGGGCTGGATCCATCCTGATGTTAATTGATATGTAAATTTATATTGCGCCAAATACTGTCTTGGAGGACTGCAACTAAGCGCGCTGTACCATAAATTCACCAATCAGCCTTGGAAAAATGAAAAAAAAAACTACTTGAGAAAAAGGGAGGGGAGAAAAAAAAGGAAGGCTCACAAGGGCAGTAGAAAAACAAAGTTGACATTAATTATTACAGAATTTATTGTCTCTACATCCGTAGTTAGGAAAAAGCGTTTTTAAAAAGGTGGGTTTTTAATTGCCTTTTAAAAAGAGCTTGGGGCATTGGGAGCCGGAGATGGTCGGGGAGTTGGTTCCAAAGGGCCGCGCCCATAGTCTGCATTCGTCGACCTCCCAAGGACTGGAGTCGGGCGGGTGCTTGGATGATCCTATTTTGAAGCCCTGACCGCAATGCTCTAATTGGTGTGTAATGGGGGGCCATTTCCGTGAGATAGAGTGGGCCCAAGCCCCAATATGCCATAAACATCAGAACCAAGATTGTACTCTATGCACTATAGGTAACCAATGTAGCTGTGCCATCACGGGGGTGATGTGATGTAATAGTGCGTGCTGCTTGATTCTGTATAATTTGGATTTTTTAACCCACTTAAGGGGAAGGCCAAGGCAAAAACCATTGGCAAAGTCTAGTCTGGATTGTACTAGAGCCAAAGTAAGTGTGATTTGGTGTCGATATGAAAGTAGATGTCTGATCTTTTGAATAATTTGCAAATAGAATGAGGCATTTTTCATACAGTTCATGATTTGCGGAATCCAGGTAAGTTTTGCATGATTCCAAGGTTCTTGACTTGTCTTTTAGGTTCTTGTCTTTTAGGTTCAATGTTATTTGATTGATTTCATCCATACACAATCAAGGCTGTCTGTGATCCTCTGTAGTGGGGGATCATGTAAATTTGGTAAGCAGGCATTACCTTACCTTATTTGGTGGTGGATTCTCCTGTTTTTCACAAATGAGAAGACTTTTTCAAGGGAATTTCTCCTCATCACAGACTTTCATATGTTGCACGGGTGTACAGTTTGAGTTTGGATCACTGCAAATTCTGATTTGTTGATTCACTTGTACAGATTTTGACCCCTCATCTGGGCTCATTTATTAATTTCTTATGGAATTTTTTCAATTTTTTATGATCTATTATTGCTTTTTCAGTTTTATGAACACTTTTTTCGCTCAGGATTACCTATTATGGTTCTAATGCATTATCACATTATGCTGCTATATATTATTGTTGCACCAATATTCATTTAGTTGTGACGTGTCATTAGGGTTAGCGCATCCACATATTTTTTCTATTTGTTTTACACTGTTTTTGTTCATAGAAGGTTTGCTGCTTACCACCACCTATATTCATTACTGTGGGTTTTGTATATGCTTTGTTTCTTAGCGCAGTTTTTTTTCCCTTTTTCCAAGCCTATAATAAGGCTTACCTATAGGTACTGTAAATCCTAAACACGCACCTTGCGTGTACTTTAGATGCAGTTGGTGACGTCATACCCGTGCCAGTGACGTCATCATGGCTCTGGCCACTCACCCGGCCGTAGTCTTCGAAACCCGGAAGGAAGAGCAGGTGAAGATGAAAGCGCCTTCAGCGGTGACAGCGTGCCGCTGGAGGGCTTTGTTCTAAATTAAGTTTTGCATAATGTGCTAGTATGCAATGGATACTTGTTCATTATGAAGTTGCTTTGCAGGTTGAAAAAAAAACCCCAAAAAACTGTGGTTTACTACTGCATTAAAATTATGATGTTTGTGAAAAACCATAAAAGGAATTCATATACTGATAGTAACCCTATACAGAACACAATAATTTTCACTATGGTGGGTCTTTAAGAACATCCTGGGTGGCTGAACCCGCAAGAGACCCATAAAACCAAAATATCAGTTTTGAGTTGAGATGGTCTTTATATTTATTTGACTATTTCTTACTTTAAAGTGGAGGATTAAACTAGGTGCTACTGTCAGTAAGAATTAAATTTTACAGCCGTATTCGTCATTTTTATGATAGGCATTAAACTTAGTTTATCAAGTGAAAAATCTGTTCTTATCTTTATGATCAGCACTTAATTGCCTGTATGATGCTATCTGGTTAAATGTTCAATATATTGCTCATACAAATTAGATTTCAGAGTCGTAAAATCAGGTTTTCTTGCTTTTTTATGCTTCTGAAAAGATAATAGTCACAAGTTTTTACTAGGGTTAGGCAAAGTATCCACCAGGTTCTAGTTCTGCTTTAGATTTCAGCCATGTTATCAGTGATTGGTTGGTATTTTAAGCGGTCCTGTCAAGTCCTTAAAAATACTGTTTTAAGGTTCGATGCAAGAGAAGATCCATGTTATTTACCTCCTTAGTGGTTCATGCATCTTACCTCCCCTCTGTTCCAGAACGTCTGAGAGTGTTGGATTCCTTTGTCACCAGCTATGCCCTTTGGTTCCATCCTCTGATCCCTACATCACTGTCCTGTAGTAGAGTCCTGTAGCCGCCTGGAGGAGTCGCAGGATAGAACTACAGCACAGTTGGTGCAGACACTGGTGGAGACTGCAGCACTGAAACGGAAGGGAGGCAGGGGGCACGACCAACCAAAGAGGTGAGTATACTACCCCTTCTACTGCAGGGTACCTTCAGATTGATTGTTTTAGAACAGGGGTCTCTAAACATTCTAAACAAAGGGCCAGTTTACCATCCTTTAGAATTTAGAGGGGCCGGACTAGGACCGGTGGGAGTAGAAAATGTCCTGGCATCCACTGGGAGTAAACAATGCTCAATCTTTGGTGTCAGTGAGAGGACTAGTGCACCATTGTTGATGTCAGTGGAATAATGGTACTCTATTGTTGGGTGTCAGTTTGCGATATAGTGCCCCATCGTTGGTGTTAATGGAAGGAATTCTGCCCCATCGTTGGTGTCAGTACTAGTGACCGGTTGTTCGTGTTAGTAACAGTGGCGGCTGGTGTTTTTTTTCTTGGGGGGGCGGCAAACAACCACCCCCCCGAGTGGCACCCACCCCCTGCTGTTTGCCAGTCGGTCCGGCACTTACCCCATTGGCGACGGCAGCGGGTGAAAGGCAGCAGCGGCTCTGTGTCCTCTCCTCCATGGTGGCTAACAGCTCCTCCCCTCCTCCTCCTAGGCATCCATTGTGATCACCTGTCCTTTCAGCCAATTGGGTGATCGGTGTCAGAACCAGCTTCCTGATTGGCCGGAAGGAGGATCAGAGTTACAACAGCAAATATTAATTTGCTGTTGTAACACACCTGGGTGGGATCAAAGCGCACTCTCTGTGACCCAAGCCCACCCTATAGTGAAGCCTATTAGAGCCTCTGGCTGTAATCAGTGCTTCAAAAAAACAGCCCCCCCCCCCACATTGGGGCCAGACGCATGGATGCGGGGGCGATGTTGGACGGGGGGGGAGGGGCATGCTCCCTTAATGGACAGGGCCGCCCCTGGAAAGAATTCTGCACCATTGTTGGCGTCATTGAGAGGAATAGTGGCCCATCGTTGGTATCAATGGAAGGAATTCTGCCCCAATCGATGTCAGCAAACAAAATGATGCCCCATTGTTGGTGTCAGTGGATGGCATAGTGCCCCAAGGGCTGGGTAAAGGCAAGCATAGGGTCGCAGTTTGGAGACCAGTTTTAGAACATACCAGGGACACCTTATTGGCAAAAATGTTTTGCTTTTATTAGTCCAAAAAAATAAACAGAATGCAATTAACATGTGTCAGTTGTACAAAGATTTACATTTTCCTGCTTGTTGCAGATCTGCCTGCTGGTGATTCTTTTCACAGAAGATCAGTAATCATTATATAACACCCTTCAAAAACTTAGACAGTCCATGTCAAGGCCCCAAATTTTACACCCATGATAACACTTGGATATGGATCTATCTAAGTATATCTAAAGCAAAATGCTTTTCTATTTTTTTGGGTGGGGATATGCAAATATGTAATAATTTCAATCAGATATGGTTTGGCCAAAGTTTTTAAATATTTTCAAACCTCTGAAGTTTTTAATTTCTGAACTGTAGGACCAATTGAAACTAGGCTCCAGGAAAGTGTGTATTACAGAGCAAAGAATGGTGCAAAATTGTGCTGAATGATGTGGGAATCTCCTGACATCGACGGGGCCAAAAAAACAGCCTGGGCAACTTTCTCTAAAAACTCTACCAGGGATGCTAAGATAGACGGGTGGGACCTGGTGACACTGGGAGTCAAGCTAAGGGTGCTCATGGAACAGCAGGAACATACTGTATATAGGGCAGACACAGTCTTTAGATCAGCCTTTGATCCAGAAGCCTTTTGCAAATCTGAACTATGAAAAATAACATTGAAATTGAAATTTTCGAGATCAACTCTAGTTTTGGGTAGAGTAGGGGAGGTTTTTTTTTTTTTTGCCACTTGTGTAAAATTTTCTGCCACTTCATGTCCTAAAACAAAAACAAAAAAATGGAAGGCAAGTAGAAATAACCGCAAGGGCCAGCGTGACCAAAACAGAGGCTCATTTTATCTCTTTAGCCAGTTTTATTATTATTATTGTACAGGTTTTATATTGCGCCAACAGTTTGCGCAGCTCTTTTACAACATATGGGCAGTGGGTATAGTTACAATGCAATTCAATACAGGAGGAATCAGAGGGCCCGGCTCGTTAGAGCTTACAATCCAAGGGGGAGGGTCAAGTGAGGCAAAAGGTAATAACTGTGGGGGAGGAGCTGATGGAGAAAAATAAAAGTACAGTTGTTAGGTGGAGGCAGGTTAGGCTTCCCTGAAGAGAAGAGCTTTCAGGGATCATCTAAAAGTGGAATAGAATGGGAGAGGCTCGTGAGAAGTCCTGGAGGTAAACATGGGAGGAGGTGACGAGGGAGCTAGAGAGCAGGAGGTCTTGGAAGGAACAAGGAGAATGACTTGGTTGGTATTTTGAGACAAGGTTAGTGATTTAGCTGGCGGCCACGTTGTGGATGACTTGGTAAATTGTTTTTAGTATTTTGAACTTAATTCATTGGGTAAGTGGAAGCCAGTGGAGGGATTGGCAGAGCGGAGTAGCAGACACTTGGTAAAGTGGATGAGTCCGGCAACAGAAATCATGATGTGCTGAAGGGGGAATAGCTTATGTAAAAGGTAAGCCAATGAAAAGGGAATTGCAGTAGTCGAGGTGAGAGATAACCAGGGAGTGAATTAGGAGCTGTGTGGTGTCATTGGTTAGGAGATGTTGCGGAAGTTGAGGTGGCAAGCTTTGGACAGTGATTGGATGTGGGGCAGAAAGGAGAGTTCAGAATCCAGGATTACACCTAGCACCCTGGCATGTGGGGATCAGTTGATAGTTGTGCCATTGATTTTGACAGAGAAGTCAGGGAAAGAGGCACCTAGAGGAGGAAATAGTATGAGCTCAGCTTTGGATAGATTGAGTTTGAGGAAGTGAAAGCTACTTAAAATGGCAAAAAGCAGTTGAGATTGCCATGGTTGTGGCCAGCATAATTAACTTGAGTGGACGCTTTCAACTAACCTCTGTCCACGCACAATCTATACATGAAGGTCCCCTAGCATGATGCTCCATTTATAAATGTCCCCTATTTGAGGGCCACCAGTAGACACTTTGCGCAGCTGATGGCTCTCGGTTCTGGCTATTACTGACAGCTCAGCTCAGGTCCCCACTTATGAATGGGAACCAGTTAGAGTGGCTCCCGATCTTATGGTCACGTATGTCAGCTATGCTATAGTGATCACATACATGCTGGAGGATATTAAAGCCTTCATCCTTCAGATAAACACTGTCACCTTCAGGCTGCAGTGGTATCTACAACTCAATATGTTTAATGCTTGAAATTATGAGATACAATTACAGTATCAAAAAAAATATTAAATTAACAAAAAATATTTCTCTTTTCGTCCATGGACGGACACAGCTCCTTAATTCTTGACTTGTGGGTTATGCTCTGTCTATTAGGAGAGGACTAGGCAGACATGTTAGTTATCTAAATACATGTAACTTTAACAGAGTTGAACAGCCCCGCCCAGGGGGCGGTCCCTTCGGTCATAACCCCACACCCTGAAGCTTGCAGCTCAGTTTATTTCTGCCTAGTAGAGGAGAAGGACCTGGCTCCCCCTTGGGCCCAGAGTCCTATGGAAATTTTTACCTTTTCTTGTTTTATTTTATATTTTGATCTTGAAATCTTCTATCAATTGCCGGCTGGGCGACAAGCTGGATAATATAGATCCTGATAGTCTCCCCAGCTCGGCCATAGAGCGTGAGCAGAACTTAGCTAAGCGCTGGGCTCGGCCACGACATACCCCATGGCTCCAGGGGTGGCCGGTGAGCTATTGATCCAGGGTGCCGTCACGTGGCTCTGTGGCTAATGCATGCGTTTGCAAATGCGTGCGGACAAAACCCCTGTTTTTAACGCATACTGTTAGGTTAATTGGTTGTCTGCGAGCTGGTCCCCAGGCTTTTGTTGTTATCTGTTTTAGCCTTCCAATGCTGCTTACTGCGATGGCCAGCTATAGATGAGGGCGGTGGACAAGTTTGTTTTTCATATCACATTGCTCCGGGGTCCACATATGACGGGGCTGCTTGCTGTCTCAGTCACAGTGGACCGTGGCCGACAGCCACTCCGTACTGTCCGGCAGTGAGTCTGTCTGGAACACACCAGTGAGTCCACGCATGGACGGGTAAGTACAGTTCCTCCTGTTTTGGGCAGTTTGGAACAGCTGGGCTTCCTGGAGGGTCATTAGGGAGTCTTCTATCCTCCCTTTCCCTCTTTCTGTCCCCCACGCTTTCCTCCTCCCACTTTTGGGGCCTACTGTGTCGGCGGGGTGTACCTGTAGGGGGCCTCCGTATCCCGGTTGGGGGCTGTGGGGGTGCCCGGGTCCGCTCTCTGTGGGGGGTGTCTGTTTTTTTGGGAGCCTCCGCTCGGCGTCCCTGCGGCCTTCTCGTCCACCTCAGTGTGCTCGGCCGCCATTTTGGGTAGTGCCGGCGCCATTTTCTAGTGTTTTTTTTCTGTATTGCAAAATTCCCATCGGCGGCCATTTTGTCGTGGCTGTGCTGTGATGCAGGTCTTTATTGCGGGCGGCCATTTTCTTGTAGCCCACACCATTTTATTCCCTGAGGAGTTCGGCGGCCATTTTACAGTGTTTTTTTCACTGTATGGCTTGGCCTCTAGTGCTGGAGTCTTCCTGAACGGCACAAATAGCGCAAATCACCTCACAGACCACCTCAGTCACACGCTGTGTGTGAGGCAGAGCGGACAATGGCGCTGAGCAGTCTCTGGCTGGGTGGTGAGTCCCTGGGTAACCCCCCTCCGGTCAGCACAGTTAGGAGGGTGGACATTTGTTATTACAAGTGCCTTGACTTAGTCCCTAAGGACTGTCAGTGGGTCAGAATGGAGTCTGAATCTGGCGTTTCTTCCTCCGACATTCCAGAGACATGCCCCTGCACCTGCGGTTCCCATGGACGCTTTGTCGGCAGTCCTGGAGTCATTTGTTACCAGGGTGGAAGCGGCATGCAGGCGTAAGGGGGGTAAAAAGCGCCCCCTCCCCCCGCCATCTCCTGGGGAATGCTCTGACTCAGACTCGGGCCTGGCTGCAGCTCAGGACCCGTTCTGGGATGTCAGAGGATGAGGATGAGGACCAGGACCGTCCGGGCACTGAGGAGGACTCCTCGTCTGGATCAACGCAGGACAGAGCACTTGTGGGAGCACTTATCACCACAGTAAGGGACACCCTTTAGCTAGAAGATACAGCTGGGACATCCACTGAGGTGTCAGTCCCTTTTGGGTCTCACAAACCGACCCGCTCTGTTAAGGTTTTTCCTTATGTAGATTTCTTTAACAAGTTCATAGATAAGGAATGGGAACGGTCGCAGAGGTCCTTTGTGGTCCCTCAGCGCATTGCGGTCCGTTACCCATTTGAAGAGAGCCTTTTGAAAAAATGGGCTTCTCCACCTGTCGTTGACCCCCGGTCTCAAGGTTGAACAAGGTAACCACTATCCCGGTGGAGGGGACCCCTGCTTTTAAGGACCCTACTAATAGGAGGTTCGAAGTGGTGAGTCGGACCGTGTTCACCATGCTGGGATCAGCATTGCAGCCGATAATGGCTGCGACTTTGGTGTCCCAGACACTCACTGAATGGGCTAAACTTTTGCACCAGGCAATGGAGGAGCATCAGCTCCCACAGGAAATCGTGACACTGGGCAACCAGCTGGTGCAGGGCCTTGTGTACGTCTGTGACGCAACACTGGATGTGGCCCCTTTAATCTCCAGGGCCTCTGTATCCGTGGTGGTCTTGCGCCACCTGATATGGCTAAAATGCTGGTCCGCGGACCAAGCTTCTAAGAAAGCTCTGACAGATTTACCTTTCAAAGGTGGGAGGCTTTTTGGTGCCTCACTGGGCGACATCATTAAGGATGTCACTGGAGGTAAGAGCACACTTCTACCTCAGTCCACTAAAAGTAAGGAGTCGCGCCGTAAGCCGGGGCCCTCCTTTCCCGCACAAAGGCGGTATTTTCGTCAGTCAGGGCCCGCTAGCAGACCCTCCCAAGCCGATAAAGGTTCAGCTGGGGGACAGCAGCGTCCCTAGGTGTGCAAGCAATCCAAGCCCGCAAACAAGCCCGCTTCAGCATGAAGTCTTCGCGAGATCGCAGCTCGGTGGACCTCCCTGCTTTCCGACCAGTGGGTTTGCGAAGTGATCACTTCAGGGTACAAGATCGAGTTTCTTTCTTGTCCACCGAACATATTCTTTCCCTCAAATCTTCCTCTCCTTCCGTCTCGTCGGGCTGCCCTGACTGGGGCAGTACAAGACTTGTTGAGGTGCGGGGTAATCTTACCCATACCGCCGCAGGACAGGTTTCAGGGATTCTACTTGAATCTGTTTGTGGTCCCCAAAAAGGACGGGGTCCGTCCAATCCTGGACCTCAAAGCCCTCAATGCCCTTGTGAAGGTTCGGAAATTCAGGATGGAATCGATTCGCTCGGTGGTAGCTGCGCTCCATCCGGGGGACTTTCTGGTGTCCTTGGACATCAAGGACGCGTATTTGCATGTCCCCATCTGCGCCAGGCATCAGAGATTCCTGCGCTTTGCGAAGACCACTATCAATTTGTGGCTCTTCCCTTTGGCCTAGCGTCGGCACCAAGAGTTTTCTCCAAGGTGCTTGTCCCGATTCTAACTTTGCTGAGACAGCGAGGCATTGCTGTCATGGGCTATTTAGACGATCTTCTTCTGAGAGCTGCTTCAAGCTGAGAATTAGAGGAGGACGTGTCTATAGCCAGTCAGACTCTCAGAGAATTTGGTTGGGTACTGAACCTCCAGAAGTCGGTGTTAGTACCGACCCAGCACCTAGAGTACCTGGGGTTTATTCTGGACTCCTCGGCGGCCAGAGTCTTTCTTCTTACAGAGAAGTTTCAGATGCTCCAAGCTGCGGTAAGGTTGTTAACATCCCGCAAATGGTCGTCTCTCTGTTTCTGCATGAGAGTCCTCTACCTCATGGTAGCCTCCTTCGAGGCAGTACCGTATGCCCAATCCCACACTCGAGTTTTGCAGAAGGAGATTCTGTCCAAATGGATCAAATCCCCATTTGTCTCTGGATCATCAGATTCAGGTAAATTGCCTAGTCAGGGCCTCTCTGACTTGGTGGCTGACATCCCCGGCACTTCAGTCCGGGAAGTCGTTCCTTCCTTTCCACTGGACTGTTATCACGACGGACGCCAGCCTGACAGGTTGGGGGGGAGTCTGGGGGGTTCAGTCAGCCCAGGGCCGCTGGACCCTGGAAGAATCTCTTCTGCCAATCAATGTTCTCGAGCTTCGAGCGATCAGGCTATGCCTCTCCAAGTGGTCACAATGCCACGGCGGTGGCTTTTGTCAACCATCAGGGAGGAACAAGGAGCTCGGCCGCAGCATCGGAGGTCGCTCACATCCTAAGATGGGCCGAAAGGAGTGTACCGGCTCTCTCGGCTGTTTACATTCCGGGCGTAGAAAACTGGCAGGCGGACTATCTAAGCCGCCAGATGCTGGACCAAGGTGAATGATCGCTACACCCGGAGGTGTTTCAACTCCTTTGTCAGAAATGGGGCACGCCAGATGTGGATCTCCTGGCCTCTCAACTCAATCGCAAGGTGTCGAGGTTTGTGGCCAGGTCCAGAGATCCCTGGGCAGACGCGTCAGACACGTTAGTGGTTCCATGGGGTCAGTATCGGCAAATTAATGCCTTCCCCCCACTGAAGTTGCTTCTTTGTCTGCTCTGCAGAGAGGAGGCCGAGGGGATCCTGGTGATTCTAATCGCCCCAGACTGGCCCCGGCGTCCCTGGCACGCCGACCTTGTGTGCCTGGTGGCGGACGCTCCCTGGCGTCTGCCAATGTGGGAGGACCTTCTGTCTCAAGGTCCCATACTTCATCCTGCTTTACAGTCGCTGGCTTTAACAGCATGGCTATTGAAAGCCAGGTTCTAAGGGACCGTGGTCTGTCAGACTTGATAATCTCCACCATGTTGAGGACTCGGAAGTAATCTTCCCAGAAGATCTACCATCGCACTTGGAAGGCCTACATCTCTATGTGTGAAGAGACTGATTGGCGCCCACGGGCGTATTCGGTTTCTCGGATCCTGCTGTTCTTACAGCGCGGAGTGGATAAGAAACTGCCCTAAAGCACTGTTAAGGGGCAGATTTCAGCCTTGGCTGTTTTCTTCCAACGACCCCTGGTGGCTCATTCACTGGTAAGCATGTTTGTGCAGGGGGTCTGACAAGTGCTTCCCCCGATTAAACCACCGCTTCCTCCATGGGACTTGAATCTGGTGCTCTCGGTACTTCAGGAATCTCCTTTTGAGAACATTGGGGAGATTCCTCTCTTGACACTTTCTCAGAAAGTTGCCTTTCTAGCTGCCATTACAATCGGTCAGAAGGGTTTCTGAAATGGCGGCCTTGTCTTGCAAGTCACCTTACTTGGTCCTCCATAAGGATAAAGCGGTGCTACGCCCGCAACCCTCATTCCTTCCTAAGGTAGTTTCGGCCTTTCAACTAAACAAGGACATTGTACTTCCTTCCTTCTGTCCTCGGCCGCCGCATCCTAAGGAGGCTGCGCTACATACTTTGGACATGGTACGTGCCCTACGGGTGTACCTGTCCGCTACTGCTCCGTTCCGGAGATCTGACTCACTGTTCATGTCGGTGTCTGGTCCAAAGAAGGGCCTGGCAGTCTCGTCGGCCACCATTTCGCGGTGGATAAGACAGACCGTGATCCAGGCCTATGCCCTTAAGGGGCGGGCGCCTCCCTTTCCTGTCACGGCGCATTCGACCAGGGCTATTGGTGCCTCTTGGGCTTTCCGACATCAAGCGTCTGTCTCACAAGTGTGTAAGGCGGCGACCTGGTCGTTCGTTCACACTTTCTCAAAGTTTTACAAGGTTGATGTGAGTGCATCTTCGGATGCTTCTTTTGGCCGAAGGGTTTTACAGGCGGCTGTTTGAGGTTGCAACTCCTCCATTGAGGAGCTCTGCTGTTTGGGGTGAAGTTAGTTTTTTGATTGCTGTTCCCACCCCTTGTTTTTCTGACACTGCTTGGGGACGTCCCACAAGTCAAGAATTAAGGAGCTGTGTCCGTCCATGGACGAAAAGAGAAAATAGGATTTTTGTGCTCACCGTAAAATCCTTTTCTCTGTCGTCCATGGACGGACACAGCACCAACCCCTCCTTCTTAAGTTTGTACTGCTTTTTGACGAACTGAGGTCTGCTGACTGCAGTGGGAGGGTTATGTCCGGAGGGACCGCCCCCTGGGTGGGGCTGTTCAACTCTTTTAAAGTTACATGTATTTAGATAACTAACATGTCTGCCTAGTCCTCTCCTAATAGACGGAACATACCCCACAAGTCAAGAATTAAGGAGCTGTGTCCGTCCATGGACGACAGAGAAAAGGATTTTACGGTGAGTACAAAAAAACAATTTTTTTTACTTTTACGTTTTGTGAGTTTATTAGCCCTCTAAGGGGGTTTTATTAAATAAAAATAAAACTTTTTTTTTTAAAATTGTATCAAATAAAAGCTTTATATATCCTTAAAATCTCTCTCTCTCTCTCTCTCTCTCTCTCTCTCTCTCTCCCTCGATATACATGTATATAGGGAGACATATATAAATAAAATGTAATGTATCTTTGGAAAAGTATTTTCTAATTAATAAAGATCACAATAAAAAGATAACTGACAATGCTAAATTTGCCTTGGACACCCAATCATCCACTACCTCTGGTAATGACAGGGTTAAGCACATTTAGCTACGTATCCTGGATCATTAATTTAACTTGTTGCCTAGAGTTGTTTTTTAAATGAATTAAGCAAATTTTTATTTTGCCTATGTTTTTTTCACCCCGATAAATAACAGATTGAACCGGGAAATATTTTTGATAGCCTTAGCAAGAATAATATTGTCAGTAACAACCCGGAGAAAAGTGGTGAAGTGCAATGTGTCTAAACCTTCCTCGTTGCAAAGTGTTTCCCAGATCTTTGAAGGGACCTGGAGTCGGGGTTGGGGGGGGGGGGGGGTGGAGAGAAAATAAGATCTGCTTATGGAAGCAGATGGTAGAAGTCAGAAATTACCCAGACTGCAGATATTTCCTTTGCACCTGGCACTGGAGGTGTTGGCCTTGCCAGCTCTTTGCTCAACACAGATGTTCGTGTATATTTTTATGAAAGTGCAACATCTACAGTCAAGTAAAAAAAAAAAAAATTGCTGCACTAGAAATGATTGCCCTAATCCGAGTCCTACACTTTATTAGCACACCTGTATTTTTGAAAGGACCTCACATTCCTCGATTCACTGCTTGATATTTCTGGCATGCATTATACACATTGGTGGGTATGTAGAAAACTGTAAAAATGTGTAAAAAAAAAAAACAGTTCACTTAAAGCAGACTTGCCATTATGCTCATGTTAAAAAAATAAATAAAATAACTGTATAAAAAAAATCTCATTTCATCTTAAATAAATTTCAACATAAATGCATCCTATATTTGCTGGTGCTACTATATGCTCCACACATTTCCTGTGCAAATTATATTCTGAAACTTAGATTTACGTCACCAAGTAACCCCCGTCCCTATGTTTACCTGTCATTCGGATGTGTACCTGGATGGGAGCATTTGTGTTCAGCGGGCGACATTTAAAAAAAAAAAGGACCTGTCAAAAACTGGTGCTGTGTTTTTATTAACATTTTTTTTTTTTTTGTGAATGAGTAGGGGTACTCATTCACATAGGAGGGGTGGGATCTGGGGGCTCCCTTGTAAAAGAGGGCTGCCAGGCACCAATAAGTCACCCCCTGCACCCCCACAACCACTGGGCCAGGGTTTGGGGTAGAAGAAGCCCTTGTCCCCGTCAACATACCCCCTGCCCCAAAGCATCCCTTCATGTTGAGGGAATGTGGCCTGGTATGGTTCAGGAGGGGGGGGGGGGTGCTCACTTCCCCCCACCTTTCCTGGCTGCATGCTCAGATAAGGGTCTTGTATGGATTCTGGGTAGGACCCCACGCCATTTTTTTAAAATAATTTGGCCCTGGGTTCCCCTTAAAATCCATACCAGACCCGAAGGGCCTGGTATGGATGGGGGGGGGGGGGGCATGCTGTACTTTTTTCAGAATTTTTATTCTGTTTACATTTAGCTGTCAGCGGGGAAACTGGCACCTGATGGATCATCGGTTGTAAAGGATGCCCTGGTTAGCTTCCCTGTCCGCTCTTTAACAACCAGCTACTCACACAGAATTGGAATCGGTCCATCATTTTTCAACGTATCCAAATTCGAATTGTTCCAAAAATTTGGAATTCGTTAGAAAACTAAATGAAACTAAAATAATTTCAACTAAATTGGATACTATTGTCATTTGGATATTTGTGTGAGACCAATTTTGTGTATATATATATTTAATTTTGTGTATATTTATATAAAAATAATGTACTATACACAATATTTACATGTTACATGACAAAACGCATCAGAAGTGGAGCTACATGACGTTATCCCGTCAAGTAGGATAATTTTTTTCATGGTAGTGAAACTATCACTGTGAGTAAATTTCCATTTATTTAGCAATTAAGAAATCTATTTCAAATGTAGTATGTGATGATTGCCTTTCATTGTTTTTGAGTAACACTTGAGTAACGGAGAAGGCTTTTGGTGATCCTGGGACCTGGTGATGGATGTGATAGGAAGAATAAGGTTGATACATATCGGGATATCCAGGGATTATGAAAGCCCCAAATTAAGGGGAAGGCACACTGGGACCTATTTGTCAATATCCAGAGGTGAGCATCTAGTGTGACTGGTGGAAGAGCACTGGTGTGGTGATAATTCGATATAATAACATTAATATTTGGAGAAGCACTGGCACACCACTTAATGACCAGACCTACTATGACACTTTTTGTTTACAAGAGAAAATCAGTATCTTTTTGCTAGAAAACTACTGAGAAGTTAGAACCCCCAAACATTATATATTTTATTTAGCAGAGGCCCTAGAGAATAAAATGGCGGTCATTGCAATTTTTGTATGTCACACTGTATTTGCGCAGCAATTTTTCAAACACATTTTTTGGTAAAAAATGTATTTTAATAAAAAAAAAAAAAAACACAATATATAACCCATTTTTTTTGTAAAATATAAAAGATGATATTACATCGAGTAAATAGATACCTAACATGTCAGCCTTTAAAATTGCGCACGCTCGTGGATTGGCGCTAAACTACAATACTTAACCACTTTCCTACTGGGCACTTTCACCCCCTTCCTGCCCAAGCCATTTTTCAGCTTTCAGCACTGTCAAACTTTGAATGACAATTGCGCGGTAGTGCGACGCTGTACCCAAACGAAATAGAGATTTCTTTTGATGGTATTTTATCACATCTGCGGTTTTTATTTTTGCGCTATAAACAAAAGAAGAGCGGCAAGTTTGAAAAAAAACACAATATTTTAAACTTTTTGCTATAATAAATATCCATTTTTTTTTTCCTCAGTTTAGGCCGATACGTATTCTTCTACATATTTTTGGTAAAAAAAATCGCAATAAGCGTTTATTGATTGGTTTGTGCAAAAGTTATAGCGTCTACAAAATAGGGGATAGAATTATAGAATTTTTATTATTTTTTTTTTACTAGTAATGGCGGCGATCAGTGATTTTTATCGTGACTGCGATATTGTGGCGGACACATCCGACACTTTTGACACATTTTTGGGACCAGTCACATTTATACAGCGATCTGTGCTATAAAAAAGCATTGATTACTGTATAAATGTGACTGGCAGGGAAGGGGTTAACACTAGGGGCGAGGAAGGGGTTAAATGTGTTCCCTATTAGTGATTGTTACTGTGGGGGGAGGGGACTGACTGGGGGAGGGGACCGATGGTTGTCCCTATGTACAAGGGACACACCATCAGTTTCCTCTCCCTGACAGGACGTGGATCTCTGTGTTTACACACACAGATCCACGGTCCTGCTCTGTTACTGGGCAATTGCGGGTGCCTGGCGGACATCGCGGCTGCCGGGCACGTGCATCGGGTCCCCAGTGACGCTGTGGCGCGCCCCCTAGCGGCTTTTAAAGGCGCGACGTCATATGACGTCCACTCAGAATAACAGTGTCTTCCTGCCACCATCATTTGACGGCGGCCAGGTGACAAGCAGTTAAAGATCTCCATAGGCGGCGCTTTTAATTTTTTTTACAGGTTACCCGTTTAGAGTTACAGAGGAGGTCTAGTGCTATAATTATTGCTCTCGCTCTGACGTCCGCTTCTGTGCACGAGCACGGAGGGATGGGGCGCTTTAAACAATTTTTTTTATTATTAATTATTTTATTACATTTATTTTTTATTTTTACACTGTCCTTTTTGTTTAATTTTTTATTTTATTTTTATTTTATCACTTTTATTCCTATCACAAGGAATGTAAACATCCCTTGTGATAGAAATAAGAAATGACAGGTCCTCTTTATGGAGAGATCTAGGGTCAATAGGAGATCATTAGATCTAAAAAAAAATTGAAAAAAATGGCCATGTTGACATCGGACCTGAACCGGAAGTGGCGTCGTACTGTTCACATTTATCGGAAAGAGCAGTAGCTGCAGAAAATGTTCATACCGGGGTGATGGCATCCAGCTGCAGCCGTAACCCTGTTATTAAACATCAAATTTATTGCGTATTTTCCCAGTTAGGCGGTCAGCAAGTGGTTAAGAACTGTATATGTACGGACTTTATACATATATTCATGTTTCAATAACTTGTATATATTTGATCCAGAGAAAATATATACTGTAAATGTAAATGTTTGTTCTGTTATTATGCACTATAAGTGATTTAAACCAGGGGTCTCCAAACTTTCGAAACAAAGGGCCAGTTTACTGTCCTTCAGGCTTTAGGGGCACCAGACTATAGCTAGTGGGGGTATAAAATGGCCCGGTGTCAGTGGAAGTGAACAAGGCACCATCAATGGTTTTAATGGGAGGATTAGTGACCAATTGTATCAGTGGGAGGAATAGTTCCTCATCATTGGTGTCAGTGGCAGGAATAGTGCCCAATCATTGGTGTCAGTGGGTGGAATAGTGCCTCATCATTGGTATCAGTGGGAGGAATAGTGCCCCATGATTGGTATCAGTGGGAGGAATAGTGTCCCATCATTGGTGCCAGTGGGAGGAATAGTGTCCCATCATTGGTGTCAGTGGATGGAATTTTGCACCATCATTGGTGCCAGTGGGAGGAATAGTGTCCCATCATTGGTGTCAGTGGATGGAATGTTTCCCCATTATTGGTGTCAGTGGGAGGAATTGTGCTCCATCATTGGTGCCAGTGGGAGGAATAGTTCTCCATCATTGTTGTCAGTGGGAGAAATAGTTCTCCATCATTGGTGTCAGTGGTAGGAATAGTACCCCATCAATGGTATCAGGGGAAAGAATAGTGTCCCATCATTGGTGTCAGTGGATGGAATGTTGCCCCATCATTGGTGTCAGTGGGAGGAATAGTACCCCATCAATAGTATCAGTGGAAGGAATGGTGCCCCATCATTGTTGTCAGTGGGAGAAATAGTGCCCCATCATTGTTGTCAGTGGGAGAAATAGTGCCCCATCATTGTTGTCAGTGGGAGAAATAGTTCTCCATCATTGGTGTCAGTGGTAGGAATTGTGCCCAATCATTGGTACCAGTGAGAGGAATACCGTATATACTCGAGTATAAACCAAGTTTTTCAGCACATGCTGAAAATGCCCCCCTCGGCTTATACTCAAATCACCTTTTCGCGCCTGATCTCCTGGTTTTGGGGACCCGGTACTGGCTGGCCGTAGGTCCCCTGGACCCCAAACTTGGCACACATGTATCCTCCCTCTTCCTCTAAAAGTGTGCAAAGTTTGTTGTCCGGGGGACCTACTGCCGGGGAGCACCGATTTTTCAAAGCCGGGCACCCCTTCCTTAGACTCCCATGTTAAACTGTCATTTCTCCGGTGAATTTGGGGACCCGGTATCGGCCAGTTGTAGGTCCTCTGGACCCGGACCTTGGCACACATATAGCCCCATTTCTCCTCTACAAGTGTCCAAAGTTTGTTGTCTGGGGGACCTATGGCTGGGGAGCACCGATTTTTCAAATCGGGCACCCTTTCCATAGACTCCCATGTTAAACGTCAGTCTAGTCATGGACACAGTGAGGCATGGGCACAGTGAGGCATGCACATGGGCACAGTGAGGCATGTAGATGGACACCCTAGGCTTATACTCGAGTAAATACGTTTTCCCATTTTTTTGTGGTAAAATTAGGTGCCTCGGTTTATATTCAGGTCGGCTTATACTCGAGTATATACGGTAGTACCCCATCAATGGTATCAGTGGAAGGAATAGTTTTCCATCATTGGTGCCAGTGGATGGAATGTTGCCTTATCATTGGTGTCAGTGGGAGGACTGGTTCTCCATCTTTGATGTAATGGTGCCCCAAGGGCCGGATATAGATGAGCAAAGGGCCACATCCAGCCAACAGGCCACAGTTTGGAGACCACTGATTTAAAACATTGAGGATTGTTGTGCTGCACTTTTTCTAAGTTGGTCTTCAAGCTCTGCAAAGTTCTATACATTGGTTTAGATACTATCTTGATTTAAAACAAAAAAAACAAACAAAAAAACAGCAAATTCCATTCCATTAATTGTGGGTTTTTTGGAAATTGGCCTACAATCAAGACTCTTCTTGGAACGTATAACAATGTGCCTTTTCAAGATCAGGATACTGGTAAAGTACTTTGTCATTGCCCACTTGTTCGTCAAGATATTTTCACCGTATTTGACTTATTTGTTGTCCACTATTTATATAGCAATATTTCAAACCACCCGATATTTTTAGAAATGGATTCTTGGCACGGTTATGGTTTTTATCCCTTTCTTTGTGTGATTAGCATTTAGGACAAGACATTCATTTAGATATTTGTGATCGGCTATAATAAAAGCTCTATTTTATAAATATATCCAACCAAAACAGCACAAAAAGTATTGTTAGAGTTGTCCGTGCGTTACGATCATTAGCGAGAGAGAGAGAGAGAGAGAGAGAGAGAGAGAGGGAGATGCATACTTATAAAGTTACCACATGTCCTACAGTGATGAAAGCCAAACCTATTTCCTAGAATAGAGCGTAGAAGGATTGAAGCTATTGTCCACCCAACCACTTCCTGCCATAACATTGTTGTTTGATTAAACATTTCAGCTCTGAATTTGAATAAAGTAAAACTTCCTCATCAATATTTTCCTCTTCTTCGATTCGCTAAATGGTTCTGGAGATTTAAGTTCTTGATGGAACAGACTTTTTTTTATTGTTTCCTGACTAGTTTATATTTATCGTCGTATCACATTTTCAAATAATATGGAAAGAAAAATACTTTTTGGCTTCTGAAGTCATAAAAATAATCTTTGTCCAGAAAAAAAAAAAAAAAAAAATAGAAACTTTGTGCACCAGGGAGCGGTGATTCTATTTCTGAAAGAGGCTTTTTTTTAAATAATTTTTATTTAGTTTGATTCATTTGTGTAACACCCACAAATTTTGCAAAATGGTACAAAGGAAATAGTCCCTTGATATTAGTTTTTGTGTCCTCAAATCACTTGACCTCCGGAAGATTTACCCCCCCTTAATGACCAGGCCATTTTTTGTGAAACGGCACGTCATTATTTTAACTGACAATTGTGCGGACGTGCGACACTGTACTCAAATAAAAATTATGTAATTTTTTCCCCACAAATAGAGCTTTATTTTGATGGTATTTAATCACCTCTGCGTTTTTTTTTTTTTTTTTTACACTATAAACAAAAAAAGAGCGACAATTTTGAAAAAAAAAACAAGATTTTTTTACTTTCTGCTATAATACATATCCAAAAATATATATATATATATATATATATATATATATATATATATATATACACAAGGCTTGACAAATTTGCTTGGAATCTAGGAGCCAGGTTTTTTTTTTTTTAACGACCGATGCGTGCAGAAGCGAACGCATACGTGCGTAGCGTCCACATATGAAAGCGGTGCTCAAACCACACATGTGAGGTATCGCCGCAATCGGTAGAGTGGTAGAGCGAGAGCAATAATTCCAGCCCTAGACATCCTCTGTAACTCAAAACATACAACCTGTAGAATTTTTTTAAATGTCGCCTATGGAGATTTTAAAGGGTAAAAGTTTGTCGCCATTCCACGAGCGGATGCAATTTTGAAGCGTGACATGTTGGGTATCAATTTACTCGGCGTAACATTATCTTTCACAATATAAAAAAAATTTGGCTAACTTTACTGTTGTCTTATTTTTTAATTTAAAAAAGTGTATTTTTTTCCTCAAAAAAGTGCACTTGTAAGACCGCTGCGCAAATACGGTGTGACAGAAAGTATTGTAACGACCGCCATTTTATTCTCTAGGGTGTAAGAATAAAAAATATATATAATGTTTGGGGGTTAACTTCTAAGTAAAGGGAAGGAGATGGGCGGGCAGTGAAACAGGCAAGCATTGCTGGTTGTCTTGTCATACCAACGGCCACCACAAGAGGGCGCCAGATTACAGAATGAATCATAGGCCTGCAGAAGGCCACAAAGCCGCGAGATTGCGGGGGGGGGGGGGGGGGGCGCACAGAGACACAGGAAACCTCAGCTGTGCTGCCTCAGGCGCCAGGTCGCTAATTCTAGTCGCATTTGCGACCTGGTGCCCAGGTTTTGTCGAACCCTGATATATATATATATATTTAAAAAAAAAACATATTCATCAGTTTAGGTCAATATATATTCTTCTACATATTTTTGGTAAATAAAAATTGCAATACGTGTATATTGATTGTTTTGCGCAAAAGTTATCGCGTCTACAAATTATGGGAAAGATTTATGGACTTTTATTTAATTTTTTTCACTATAAACAAAATAATAAAACAACAGAAAATTGGTGCTTCGGATAAAAATGTGATAGCAATTAAGCTGCAGCAGCTGCACCAAAGTGCTAAACTTTAAACGTGAACTACTACACCCAGCTGTATCACCAATACAAATATATATTTTCTATATATATATATAGATTTATTTTTTTTTTTTATATGGACTTGCTTCTAATTCAAGTTTTCACACAAGTTTACTGCCAGTGCTGCTTATAAACAAAATAAGACCCACAAATTAAAAAAAAATATATATATATATATATATATATATATATATATATATATATATATATTCTTTATGCTATAAAACACATCCAATAAAAAATTTAAAACATCTAATTTCTTCATCAATTTAGGCCAATAAATATTCTGCTATATATTTTTGGTAAAAAAAAATCCCAATAAGCGTATGTTGATTGGTTTGTGCAAAAGTTATAGCGTCTATGCAATATTTTTATTTATGTTTAAAAAATGTTTTACTAGTAATGGTGGTGATCGGCGACTTATAGCGGAACTGCGATATTGCAGCGGTCAGTCGGACACTAACTGACACTTTTTGGAGGTCAGTGACACTAATACAGTGATCAGTGCTAAAACTATGCACTGTCACTGTACTAATCACACTGACTGGAAAGGGGTTAAACATCAGTGGTGATCAAAGAGTTAACTGTGTGCCTAGCCAGTGTTTTAGTGTACTGTGTGAGGTGCTTTTACTAGGGGAAGAGACTGAATAATTTTCAGATTCCATCCCTTCCCTCCTGTCAGAACGGCAATCTGCCTTGTTTACATAGCTCCTAATCTCAGCTTATTACCTGTATAAAAGACACCTGTCCACAGAAGCAACCAATCAGATTCCAATCTCTCCACCACGGCCAAGACCAAAGAGCTGTCCAAGGATGTCAGGGACAAGATTGTAGACCTACAGAAGGCTGGAATGGGTTACAAGACCATCGCCAAGCAGCTTGGTGAGAGGGTGACAACAGTTGGTGCGATTTTTCGCAAATAGAAGAAACACAAAATAACTGTCAATCTCCCTCGGTCTGGGGCTCCATACAAGATCTCACCTCGTGGAGTTTCAATGATCATGAGAAGGGTGAGGAATCCGCCCAGAACTACACGGGAGAATCTGGTCAATGATCTCAAGGCAGCTGGGACCATCGTCACCAAGAAAACAATTGGTAACACACAACGCCGTGAAGGACTGAAATCCTGCAGCGCCCGCAAGGTCTTCCTGCTCAAGAAAGCACATGTACAGGTCCGTCTGAAGATTGCTAATGAACATCTGAATGATTCAGAGGAGAACTGGGTGAGAGTGTTGTGGTCACATGAGACCTAAATCGAGCTCTTCGGCATCAACCCAACTTGCCGTGTTTGGAGGAGAAGGAGGAATGCTGCCTATGACCCCAAGAACACCATCCCCCACCGTCACACATGGAGGTGGAAACATTCTGCTTTGGGGGTGTTTTTCTGCTAAAGGGACAGGACAACTTCACTGCATCAAAGGGACAATGAACGGGGCCATGTACCATCAAATCTTGGGTGAGAACCTCCTTCCCTCAACCGGGGCATTGAAAATGGGTCATGGATGGGTATTCCATCATGACAATGACCCAAAACACACGGCCAAGGCAACATAGGAGTGGCTCAAGAAGAAGCACATTAAGGTCCTGGAGTGGCCTAGCCACGCTCCAGACCTTAATCCCATCGAAAATATGTGAAGGGAGCTGAAAGTTCGAGTCACCAAACGTCAGCCTTGAAACCTTAAAGACTTGTAGAGGATCTGCAAAGAGGAGTGGGACAAAATCCCTCCTGAGATGTGTGCAAACCTGGTGGCCAACTACAAGAAACGTCTGACCTCTGTGATTGGCCACAAGGGTTTAGCCACCAAGTACTATGTCATGTTTTGCGAAAGGGGTCAAATACTTATTTCACTCATTAAAATGCAAATAAATGTATAACTTTTTTTAAATGTGTTTTTCTGGATATTTTTGTTGTTATTTTTGTCTCTCTCACTGTTAAAATAAACCGACCAATAAAATGATAGACTGATCATTTCTTTCTCAGTGGGCAAATGTACAGAATCAGCAGGGGGATCAAATACTTTTTTCCCCTTACTTGTAGTTAGGCAAACATTTTAAGGGCTCATGTACACACAGACTAGGTTGACCGCCAGCCTCAGGAAAGCGTAAAACGCAGCAGAACCGCACAACGAATTTACCACGATTTTGCTGCCGGCGGTCAAAACATTCCTATCCTGAAACGCGATTCTTCTGCGTTCAGGAGAGGGAGGTTGAACCTCCCCTAACTGCAGCACCTTCTAAGCTCTTGTAAGGATGGCCACACAGGCTTTTATGGAGTTGAGTTTAGGGGCTTTGGGAAAAGAACGCCAAAAGTTTCTAAACTCAAGTTTAGAAGCTGTAGTGTATATGAGCCCTAACCCCTAGATCGCCCTCGATGTTAACCCCTTCCCAGCCAGCAGTGTTGTTCATCTTACGTTAAAAAAGTAATTAGTTACAGTTACTAATTACTTCTTCCAAAAAGTAATGGAGTTACTCACTCAGTTACTACATTGAAAAAGTAATTCGTTACTCAGCAAAGTAAATATATTGGTTATATTATATATACACGGGGCGGGGGCGGGGCGGTAGAAGGATGATATATATGTAATTTTTTCAGTGTATAAAATAATAGGAGGGATAACAATAAATAATATTGGTTATGTGCCCATGCCTCACTGTGCCCATGCCTCACTGTGCCCAATGCCTCACTGTGCCTGTGTCTCACTGTGCCTGTGTCTCACTGTGCCCGTGCTTTACTGTGCCCAATGCCTCACTGTGCCCATTTTTCACTGTGCCCAATGCCTCACTGTGCCAAATGTCTCACTGTGCCGTGTCTCACTGTGCCCAATGCCTCACTGTGCCCGTGTTTCACTGTGTCCAATGCCTCACTGTGCCCAATGCCTCACTGTGCCCGTGCTTCAATTACTGTACAGTGTGCCCCTAGCCCCCTACCTGATCGGCGGCGTCCCGGCGGCCATTCCACAGCATTCAAAAGCCGCGCCTCCCGAGTCCTCGTCGTCTGTGATAGGCGGAACACTCAATTTCCCAGCATTCAGTGTTCCGCCTATCACGGACATCCTCTCATCCTCATAACACGGACGAGGATGAGAGGATGTCCGTGATAGGCAGAACACTGCCTGCTGTGAAATTGAGTGTTCCGCCTATCACAGACGACGAGGACTCGGGAGGCGCGGCTTTTGAAAACTGCAATGGCCGCCGTCTGTCTGCATGACACGCTGATCAGGTAGGCAGACGGCGGCTTGCAGTTAGTTAGTCTTACACATTACATCTACTTGCGGCGGCTGCGGCGATTAGATGTAATTGGGGTAACGCCGCCCAAGTAATGGGAACGGCGGTACCACGATGGTAAGAGTAATCAGTTAGATTACTCGTTACTCCAAAAAGTGGCTACGTTACCTAACGCCATTTATTTAAACGGCGTTAGTTACAACACTGCCAGCCAGTGCCTTTAGTACAGTGACAGTGTATAGTATTATTACTGATAATACTGGCAGTTAGTCAGTTCCCCCCAGCTCCAGTTAGTGTCAGCTCGCCCACAGCACTATCGCAGTCCCATTATAAGTTACTGATTATCACCATTGGTAGTATAAAATAAAATAAATACAGTATACAGTATATCCGATAGTTTGTAGATGTTATAACTTTCAATATACACTTATTGGGATTTATTTTATTTTATTTTTTTATCAAAGACATGTGGCAGAATACATTTTGGCCAAAATTTATGATTTTTTTTTTTTTTTTATGTGAAATGTTTTATAGTAGGAAGTAAAAAACATTTGGAAAATTTTAATTGAGGCTATAGTGGACATTTATGGTACCGTACAAAAAGCTTGGGATACACAATGTAAATATAAAAATATTACATTTTATTACAACAACACATTAAAGCATACATATCTTTAACCACTTTAGCCCCGGAAGAATTTACCCCCTACCTGACCAGAGCACTTTTTGCGATTCAGCATGGCGTCGCTTTAACTGACAATTGCGCAGTCGTGTGACGTGGCACCCAAACAAAATTGACGTCCTTTTTTTTCCCACAAATAGAGCTTTCTTTTGGTGGCATTTGATCACCTCTGCGGTTTTTTCTTTTTTGCGCTATAAACAAAAAAGGAGCGATAATTTTGAAAAAAAAAAACAATATTTTTTACTTTTTGCTATGATAAATATCCCCAAAAAATATAATTTTTTTCTCAGTTCAGGCCGATACGTATTCTTCTACATATTTTTGGTAAAAAAAAATCGCAATAAGCGTATATTGATTGGTTTGCGCAGAAGTTATAGTGTCTAGAAAATAGGGGAGAGAGTTATGGCAGCATTTTTTTTTTTTTATTCTTTTTTTTTTTTTTTTTTAGTAATGGCGGTGATCTGCGATTTTTATCGGGACTGCGACATTATTGCGGACACTTTTGATGCCATTTTGGGACCATTGTCATTTATACAGCGATCAGTGCTATAAAAATTCACTGATTACTGTATAAATGACACTGGCAGGGAAGGGGTTAACCATAAGGGGGCGAGGAAGGGGTTAAGTGTGTCCTAGGGAGTGATTCTAACTGTGGGGGGGGATGGGGGATGGGCTACCACTGACATGACAGCGATCACTGCTCCCGATGACAGGGAGCAGTAGATCCCTGTCATGTCACTAGGCAGAACAGGGAAATGCCTTATTTACATAGGCATCTCCCCGTTCTGCCTCTCGGTCTCACGATCACAGGCTGCCGGCGAACATGGAGTCCCGCGGCGCGCTGTCGGCGGCGTGCGCGCGCCCGCAAGGCGGCAAATTTAAAGGGACGTACCTGTACGCCCATTTGCCTGCCTGTGCCATTCTGCTGACGTATATGTGTGCGCGGTGGTCGGCAAGTGGTTAAAAGAAAGAGAATGGGTCTATAATCTGACAGATGAGATGACACTGGAGAAGTTGTCATTACCAGTTAACCATAAATCATCTGTGCATTACATGCTCGCTCGACATGTTTCGCGGAAAATTTTCCCGCTTATTCAGGAGCTTTTTACCTATACAGTATTGTAGAGCAGATATCAGTATCAAACTACAAATAAAAAAGAGAAAAAACGTTAATCATAACATCAATCGGTGAACATTAAGGTAATAGAACATGATAGTACAACATGTGTGGTGGTACTTTATAGCAGTGATAGCGAACCTTGGCACTCCAGGAAACTACATTTCCCATGATGCTCATGCACTCTGCAGTGTAGTTGAGCATCATGGGAAATGTAGTTCCAAAACATCTGGAGTGCCAAGGTTCACCATCACTGCCCTATACGCTGCCTTACCCAGGACATGACCATGTGCATGAACCCAAAAATATATATATATTTTTTTTTAAATCTTTTTTTCATTTATACCCCAAAAAAATAAAAAGCCAGTGATGATCAAATACTACCAAAAGAAAGCTTTAACCACTTGCCGACCGCCTTCTGCATATACTGCGGCAAGGCGGCTCGGCTGTGCAAACCGACGTACCTGTATGTTGGTCCGTGCATGTGATATTCTGGGTGGACTCGATGTCTGTCGGCCACCCGCGATCGCAGTACAGAGAGGTAGAACGGGGATCTGCCTATGTAAACAAGGCGGATCCCCGTTCTGACAGGGGACAACTCAGAGATCTGCTGTTCCTAGTGATCAGGAACAGCAATCTTTGTTGTCCAAGGCAGCCCAGCCCCCACACAGTTAGAACACACCCAGGGAACACAGTTAACTCCTTGATCGCCCCCCTAGTGTTAACCCCTTCCCTGTCAGTGTCATTTATACATTGATCAGTGAATATTTTTAGCACTGATCAATATAAAAATGTCACTGGTCCCCAAAAAGTGTCACTTGGGATCAGATTAGTCCGCCGCAATGTCACAGTTCCACTAAAAATCACAGATCGCCGCCATTACTAGTAAAAACAATTTAAAAAAAAAATAAAAGTCCCTAAATATATCCCATATTTTGTAGACGCTATAACTTTTGCACAAACCAATCAATATACATTTATTGCGATTTTTTTTTTTTTTTTTTAACAAAAATATTCCTCCCTTCTAGATTGTAAGCTCTAATGAGCAGGGCCCTCTGATCCCACCTGTATTGAATTGTATTGTAACTGTACTGTCTTCCCGACGTTGTAAAGCGCTGTGCAAACTGTTGGCACTACATAAATCCTGTATAATAATAATAATATGTAGAAAAATACATATTGGCCTAAACTAATGAATACATTTATATATATATATATATATATATATATATATATATATACACACACACATACATATATATATATATATATATATATACACACACACACACACATACAAATATATATATATATATATATATTGTTTTTTTTATTTTTTTGGCATATGTATTATAACAGAAAGTAAAAATATAGATATTTTTTTCAATATTGTCTGTCTTTTTTTGTTTAAAGCGCAAAAATAAAAAAAACGCAGAGGTGATCAAATACCACCAAAAGAAAGCTCTATTTGTGGGGGAAAAAAAGGACGTCAATTTTGTTCGGGTACAACGTCACACGACTGCGCAATTGTCAGTTAAAGCGTCGCAAAAAATGGCCTGGACATTAAGGTTACTTTCACATTGAAGCGCTGAATGCGCTGGCGGTATGGCGGCGCTATTTTTAGCGCCGCTATACCGTCGATTTTGCAGGCGCTAGCGGGGTGATTTTAACCCCCGCTAGCGGGCAAAAAAGGGTTAAAAATGCCTGCAAAAACGCCTCTTTGCAGCGTTTTTCAGGCGTTTTGGAGGCGCTTGATTTCAATGGGCAGGGGCGCTATAGGAGCGGTATTTTTACTGCTCCTACCGCGCCTCAAAGATGCGGCTTGCAGGAGTTTTTTTTACCCTCCTGCAAGCGCACCGCTCCAGTGAGAAAGCCCTCGGGCTTTCACACTGGATACAAAGGAGCGGCTTTTTCGGGGCGCATTGCAGGCGCTATTTTTAGCGCAATAGCGCCTGCAAAGTGCCTCAGTGTGAAAGGGGCCTAAGGGGGGTAAAGTAGGGTTGCCACCTCATCCTTTTAAACCCGAACACATATTAATTACACAGAGTCTGTGGCTGATTAAGGAGGTAATTAAACTCACTTGGTGCCTTATCTGCATTAAATCGGCCTCAGAACCTGTGTAATTCATATGTGTTCGGGTTTAAAGGGATGAGGTGGCAACCCTGGGGTAAAGCCTTCCGGGGCTGAAGTGTTGAATTGTGTGAAGAAGATGATATAAATACAGCATTGCATGACCGCGCAATTACCATTTAAAGTAGCGCAGTGCTGAATAGCAAAAAATGGCCTGGGCATGAAGGGGGTAAAATTTTCCAGGGATTAAGTGGTTAAGCAATTCATGGCCACCATTAGTACCTGTCACCTGTGAACACATTACCTCCAGCCTCGCCATTCATTATGGTTAGATGCTGATGTAAAACATTGAAATTCATTGTTGCGCACCACTGTTGGCTGCAGATGACCCTCACTGATCTTAAACATATTTCAGTATCTGTAACTGAATAGAAGGTTTTTGTACAGCATGTTCTAATGGTACTTTGGCCTTTCGCCAAAAGGCACTGAATAGGCCTGTTTGTAAAACACAGAAACTGGGAACAGCTGCAGCAATCAAATTTGATAAAAACAGAAAAGAACTTTGTTGTGTTTTCTCCCTTGACTTTTTTTTTTTTTTCCTCCAACATCAGTATTTAAGGCAATGATACTGCAGAGAAAATACAGGAAGACAAAGTCAATTTCTCCAGATAGGAGTAAATAAAAGAAAGAAAACTACAACATATTCCCTTTATTGTTGTATTTCTTTAAAAGCCATGAAATCATTTTTCAAATTCAAGTGTTATTATTTGGAATCTGTCTTTTATTGAGCTGCTGCATACCAGCTAAAAGTTTAAATCATGCTTGCAGTGGGAGTGGCCTGCTCTAACAGCCAATGAGTAAGGAGTAAGGGAGAAATGGGCTTACTATCACTCTGGATGGGAGTTACCAGTAAAGACCCATACACACGATCGCATTTTTTTCCGACGGGAATTGTGTGATGGCAGGCTGTTGTCGGAGAAATCCGACCGTTTGTACGCTCCATCGGACAATTGTTGTCGGATTTTTTTTCCGCCAACAAATGTGGGATAGCAGGCTTTCAAGTTTTATATTGTAGGCCTGTAATTCTTAGGAATAACTCGCTTAAATCTGTCCAAACAAGAGTAGACATCCCGGGTATGATAAAGTTCAAAAAACAAAATCATAAATTAGAATATAATAAATAACTATAAAATAATTATAACCAATAATAATATAATAATAATAAAAAAAGTGTTTTTCGGTGTTTGATGACGAATTTCCCCACAAATCGCTATCGCTCAATTCTGCGAGTGATTCTAATTTATTATCGCTGTTTTCTAGCTGGTCTAAAACCACTTTTGATGTAAAGGGACACTTTTTGGTTGCTATGGACAATCTCCAGTTTCCAGGCAGAAAGAACAGTTTTTATAATATAAAAGTGCATGCAGGGCACTGGACAGACCACTAGGGACAAAGGGGATGTGTTATTATTTGATACAGTACTGTAATCAGTAAGATTACAGTATATTGTATGTATACTGTGTGTTTCACGTTTTGAATTTGGCGCCGATCTCCGCCCCCGTGCGTCGCAACGTCGCAGGGAACAGAGCTCGGCGGCACTCGGCAGTGTGAATTGAGTGAGATGACGGCTCACTCACACAGCGGGGACACATCGCAGGATCCAGGGGACAAGGTAAGTAACTTCCCCTGTATCCTGCGATGGGATCCCGAGTCTGGCTCGCGGTTACCGCTTTAGGTACTGAAATCTCAACCTGAGCCTGACTCGGGAATACCGCCAGGGAGGTTAATGCCCTGTACACACGATCGGAATTTCCGATGGGATAAAATCCGATGGAATTTTCCGTCGGAATTCCGTTCAAGCTGTCTTGCATACACACTGTCAGACCAAAGTCCAAAACGCGGTGACGTACAACACGTACGACAGCACTATAAAGGGGAAGTTCAAATCCAACGGCGCCACCCTTTGGGCTGCTTTTTCTGATCTCGTGTTAGTAAAAGTTTGGTGAGAGACGATTCGCGCTTTTCAGCCTAAAAAAGTTAAATTTATTCACCACTTGGCGCCCGCGTTATAGACAAAAGACGTCTACAGCGCGGCGCCTTCCTGCCGGGAGGACGTCCATGGACGTCCTCCTGTTTACTTCCGCGATGCGCGCCGCCGCAAGCACGCATCAGGGAAAAACTGTGCCCGCTGTGTCACGCGGGTGCCGATGTGCGTGCCTGGGGGCCGTGATGTCCGCCAGTTACCCGCGATCGGCTGTCACAGAGCCAGGGACGTGGATCTGTGTGTGTAAACACAGAGATCCACGTCCTGTCAGGGAGAGGAGACCGATGGTGTGTCCCTTGTACATAGGGACAACCATCGGTCTCCTCCCCCAGTCAGTCCCCTCCCCCCACAGTAAGAATCACTTCCAGGGAACACATTTAACCCCTTCCTCGCCCCTAGTGTTAACCCCTTCCCTGCCAGTCACATTTATACAGTAATCAGTGCATATTTATAGCACTGATCGATGTATAAATGTGAATGGTCCCAAAAATGTGTCAAAGGTGTCCAATGTGTCCGCCATAATGTCGCAGTCACAATAAAAATCGCAGATCGCCGCCATTACTAGTAAAAAAAAAAAATTAAAAAAAAATGACATAATTCTTTCCCCTATTTTGTTGACGCTATAACTTTTGCGCAAACCAATCACTATATGCTTATTGCGATTTTTTTTTTTTTTACCAAAAATATGTAGAAGAATACGTATCGGCCTAAACTGAGAAAAAAAAAAAGTTTTAAAAAAAAAAATTGGGATATTTATTATAGCAAAAAGTAAAAAATATTGTGTTTTTTTTCAAAATTGACAGTCTTTTCTTGTTTATAGCGCAAAAAATAAAAAACGCAGAAATGATCAAATACCACCAAAAGAAAGCTCTATTTGTGGGAAAAAAGGACGTCAATTTTGTTTGGGAGCCACGTCGCACGACCGCGCAATTGTCATTCAAAGCGTGAGAGTGCTGAAAGCTGAAATTTCGCCTGGGCAGGAAGGGGGTATATGTGCCCAGTAAGGAAGTGGTTAATACACAATTTTAAATATTATTAAAAGATTCCCAAATGGGAAACCACAGTAAAAAAACACATGTACATGTATCATAATATTGCACAAAAAATTGTCACAAGTGGTAAAGCCCCACTACACATGATGGAACCATCCATATAAATTACAGATGATGATGATGAGTAGTGGGAGTATCCAACGCGTTTCGAAATGTGTATAAATTATATTCTTCTTCAGGGACTGATACCACTTCTGAAATTATAAAGTAAAGTATAGATACATTTTAGTATCCACATAAATGAATATCATATGGAACATAGAAAAATACATTTCAAAAAATCATTAAAGGGGTTGTAAAGGTTCGTTTTTTATTTTCTAAATAGGTTCCTTTAAGCTCGTGCATTGTTGGTTCACTTACCTTTTCCTTTGATTTACCTCCTAAATGTTTTTTTTCTTTGTCTGAATTTCTCACTTCCTGTTTCTCCTCACTGAACTTCACACCATCATCCGAGTGGTGTGGAGTCAGCCAGAACAGCTTACTGAACAGCTTACTGAGAAGGAACAGGAAGTGAGAAATTCAGACAAAGAAAACAAAGAAAAAATATATTTAGAAGGGAAATCTAAGGAAAAGGTAAGTGAACCAACAATGCACTAGCTTAAAGGAATCCATTTAGAAAATAAAAAACAAACCTTTACAACCCCTTTAAGCTTACATATCAACAATATTCTCGGAGAGAGTATTCCCTCAGCCTTGATGACCATCCTAGAAGTCTGCAGAAACAAGCCTTTCATCGCATGAAGAGGCCACTGGATTAAATACCAAAAGGGGCATCAAAAATAGGAATGAGGGGGACCCAAAAGTTCCAACCCAAAAAGGGGAACCTAAAAAAGAAAAATGATATCTATAACGATTCATACAATATTGGAAATATATCTATGCCCGACAGGGACTTACCTAGTTCATAGAGGAAAGGGAGCCCTAGACAAGGAGTTACCCCATCCACAAGGGAAGGGGACTCCACATGCGGGATCACCCAATCCCCAAGGAACAGGATCCCCTTAAAAGAGGGGGCAAATTTCAAAATACAAGGCCAAAAAATAAAAAACTATTAAATAGGAAAACCACCTACTGAGTAGAGTCTCAAGGTTATTCAGCCAAAAGACTAAGCAATATGGCTAGAAAAACCCAATCCAGATGGGTTGTGCGTGGTAAATTGGCCCCTTAATAGAGAAACATAGTTTCACTGGATGTCATCCAACCAAATGGTAAGGAGAGGAATGGCGCCAATATGGCCCCCGGCATCTTCCTTACTGTATATTCCCCATGTGGATCGCCAATTGAGCCATGCGCGGCACCCTTTGCAGCTATAACAGCTTTAACTCTTCTGGGAAGGCCGTCCACAAGGTTTAGGAGTGTCTATGGGAATGTTTGACCATTCTTCCAGAAGAGCATGTGTGAGGTCAGGCACTGATGTTGGACGAGAAGGCCTGGCTTGCAGTCTCCGCTCTAATTCATCCCAAAGCTGTTCTATCGGGTTGAGGTCAGGACTCCGTGCAGGACAGTCATAGTCCTCCACCCCAAACTCGCTCATCCATGTCTTTATGGACCTTGCTTTGTGCTCTGGTCCAAATCATTTGGTGGAGGGGGGATTATGATGTGGGGTTGTTTTTCAGGGGTTGGGCTTGGTCCCTTAGTTCCAGAGAAGGGAACTCTTAAGGCATCAGCATACCAAGACGTTTTGGACAATTTCATGCTCCCAACTTTGTGGGAACAGTTTGGGGATGGCCCCTTCCTGTTCCAACATGACTGCGCACCCCTACAGACTAAGACAGGGATGCCATTAAAATTCATGTGCGTGTAAAGGCAGGTGTCTACCAGCTTTGCACATCTAGAGAGTGACATTTTTGCCCATTCTTCTTTGTAAAATATCTCAAGCTCTGTCAGATTGGATGGAGAGCGTCTGTGAACAGCAATTTTCAAGTCTTGCCACAGATTCTCAATTGGATTTAGGTCTGGACTATGACTGGGCCATTCTAACACATGAATATGCTTTTATCTAAACCATTCCATTGTAGCTCTGGCTGTATGTTTTGTGTCGTTGTCCTGCTGGAAGGTGAACGTCCGCCCAGTCTCAAGTCTTTTTCAGACTCTAATGCCGCGTACACACGATTGTGATTTCCGACACGAAAACCGAGTTTTTTTTTCAGCAGAAAAACGGCTCAAAATCTTCTTGCATACACATGGTCACACAAATCTTGGCTGAAATTCCGACCGTCAAGAACGCGGTACAACACGTACAATGAGCCGAGATCAATGAAGTTCAATAGGCAGTTCGGCTCTTCTGCTTGATTCTGAGCATGCGTGTTTTTTTTTGCGTCGTAATTGCATACGGACGATCGCGATTCCCGATAGGAATTTTTCCTGTCACGAAAATTGAGATCCTGCTCACAATCTTTTCTTGGGCGGAATTCTCACAGAAAAAGTGTGATGGAGCATACACACGGTCAGAATTTGCGACGAAAAGCTCACATCGCACTTTTCTCCTCGGGAATCGTGATCGTGTGTACGAGGCGTAAAAGGTTTTCTTCTAAGATTGCCCTGTACAGTATTTGGCTCCATCCATCTTCCTATCAACTCTGACCAGCTTTCCTGTCCCTGCTGAAGAAAAGCATCCCCACAACATGATGCTGCCACCATGTTTCACAGTGGGGATGGTGTGTTCAGGGTGATGTGCAGTGTCAGTTTTCTGCCACACATATCGTTTTGTTTTTAGGCCAAAAAGTTCAATTTTGGTCTCATCTGACCAGGGCACCTTCTTCCACATGTTTGCTGTTTCCCCCACATGACTTCTTGCAAACTGCAAACAGGACTTCTTATGGCTTTCTTTCAACAATGTCTCAGATTTGTGGAGTGCACGACTAATGCCGCGTACACACGATCATTTTAACCGTCGGGAAAAATGTCATTTTTTTCCTTTGGACGAGAAAAACGATCGTCTGTGGGCTTTTTGTCATTTTTCCCGACGGGAAAAACGGCATTAATCACGACGAGAAAAATTAGAACATGCTCTAATTTTTCTCGTCGTGATTCCTGTCATTTTTTTTCCGCGGCAGTGTTTCCCATAGGGAAACACTGCTGCGGAGCCTACACACGGTCGTTTTTCTTGCCAAGAGAAAAAAATGACGGGAAAAATGGCCGTGTGTGGGGGAACAAGCTGTTCCCTCGTTTTTCCTGTCGTGATTCACGGCGGTGTTTTCACCGCCGTGACTCACGATCGTGTGTACACGGCATAATAGTTGTCCTGTGAACAGATCCTCCCACCTGAGCTGTGGATCTCTGCAGCTCCTCCAGAGTTACCATGGGCCTCTTGGCTGCTTCTCTGATGAATGTTCTCCTTGCCCGGCCGGTCAGTTTAGGTGGACGGCCATGTCTTGGTAGGTTTGCAGTTGTGCCATACTCTTTCCATTTTTGGATGATGGATTGAACAGAGCTCCGTGAGATGTTCAAAGCTTGGGATATTTTTTTATAACCTAACCCTGCTTTACACTTCTCCACAACTTTATCCCTGACCTGTCTGGTGTGTTCCTTGACCTTCATGATGCTGTTTGTTTACTTAGGTTCTCTAACAAACCTCTGAGGGCTTCACAGAACAGCTGTATTTATACTGAGATTAAATTACACACAGGTGGACTCTATTTACTAATTAGGCGACCTTTGAAGGCAATTGGTTCCATTCGATTTTAGTTGGGTGTATCAGAGTAAAGGGGGCTGAATACAAATGCACGTCACACTTTTCAGATATTTATTTGTAAAAAGTTTTGAAAACCATTTATTATTTTCCTTCCACTTCACAGTTATGTGCCACTTTGTGTTGGTCTATCACATAAAATCCCAATAAATTACATTTACGTTTTTGGTTGTAACATGACAAAATGTAGAAAATTTCAAGGGGTATGAATACTTTTTCTAAGCACTGTATATGGGCATTCTCTGAGTATAAAATATCACATATTGCTAGGTGCTTATATAACGCCGTCAATTTACACAATGCTTTATATATATATATATATATATATATATATATATATATACAGTGGAATCTTGGTTTACGAGTAACACGGTTAACAAACGTTTTGAATAACGAGCAACTTTAAAAAAAAAATCTGACTCGGTTTCCAAGTGTTGTTTCGCAAAACAAACAGAATTCAAGCTAATGGGGTGTGCAGTACCACATTTGGCCAGAGGTGCGGGGGCGCCGGTGACACTCGGAACAGTTCGGAGCCGTTCAGAAATACTCAGAATAACTCGGAAATACTGCGTTTCCGAGATATAGATGCCTTTCGCCAAGGATTCCCCCCGTCTTTACGGCTTGGCAAAATGATGATCTAACCACACACGTGCTTGTCGCAGTTCTGGTGTGAGACTACCTTTTCCAATTTTTGGCTGTGGTATATACAGGACTTATTCATAGTATTGACCAATCATAACCCTTAGAAAATGTTAAGACCTACAGCACACATTCCTCATTGGATCTTGGTCATTTGGTCAGTCTGTAATAGCATTCCTATAACAGTGGTCTCCAAACTGTGGCCCTTTGCTTGCCTTTGCTTGCTTTGGGGCACTATTCTTCTCACTGATATGAGACACTATTCTGCCAACTGACACCAACAATGGGGCACCATTTCTCCTACTGACTTAAATAATGGGGTACTATCTCTCCCAATGATAACAATGATGGGGCACTATTCCTTCCCCTAATACCAAACATGCTTATATGTTTATGCCCACTGATACCAGGAAAATTTACATTGCTGCTGGCCACAGTCCGGCCCTCCTAAAGTCCCATGGACAATAAAACTGGTCCTTTGTTTAGAAAGTTTGGAGACCCCTGCTATAGAATGAAGCCATCTAAGGTAACAAGGTTTAGGGTGCATTCTTATGTATTGGTGAGCCACAATAATAAGAAAATATGACATTTCTCCTTCACTCTGGATACAGAGAAAATCTGCCAGCTCTATTTGCGTGTTTGACTCCATCAGGAGCTTTGTCATATGACTAAACTCCGGATGGAGTGAAACGCGTAAGTAGATTCAGGTCATACTAATGAACGTATCTTTGAACTTTTAAAGTTTAGCTGCTCCATCCTTGTTTGTTTGCCTTTGATGGTAATGGAGCACGGATTGTTCTGGAGCTTGCATCCTTTGGTCGGTTGAGTAGTTGGGACTTATTGCATTTAAAGTGATTGTAAACGATCATCCAGTAAAACAACCCATTCAGTTTAAATTAGAAAGGAAAGACAAAAGATTTGTGTATATAAAAATACATTATAAATACCATTTTTCCCTTTCTATGAGTGAGCACATTCCCTCTGTTCTCAGCTGCATAAGAGCTGGGGGGAGGAGAAGCAGCAGTACACTGAGCTTTCCAGTAAATGGCTGTGCAGCGGGGGGCGTGTCAGGATAAGTCTCACCATTGGAGGAGGGCACACTGAGTTCCCAGCATAGCTAGAGAACTGACCACAGTGTTCTCTCCTGCTTAGTGTGGTCAGTTTTTAATAGGAAAGTAGAGGGACTGGCAGGAACTCATACGATTTCACATAAAGGAAGCAATACAAAGAGAACAGTATACTTTCTCATACAATTACATATTACAGCAGACATATATCAGGAATATGAAGTGTTAGGGTAACAAATGCTTTAACCACTTCCCGACCGCCTGCCGTCGTTATACGTCGTCAGTATGGCACTCCTGCGCAAATCGCCGTAGCTGTACGGTGGCCCGCGCAGGCGCTGTTGCGGGAGCGTGCCCGCGGGTCGGGCGGACTCGATGTCTGCGTTTGCCTTGTACACAGGCAGAACGGGGAACTGCCTATGTAAACAAATAATTTCCCTGTTCTGCCTAGTGACATGACAAAGATCTATTGTTCCCAGTGATCGGGAGCAGTGATCTCTGTCATGTCACTGGTAGCCCACCCCCCCCCCCCCTACCGTTAGAACACACCCAGGGAACACATTTGACCCCTTGTTCGCCCCCTAGTGTTAACCCCTTCCCTGCCAGTCACATTTATACAGTAATCAGTGGCTATTTATAGCACTAATCGCTGTATAAATGTCAATGGTCCCAAAAAAGGTGTCAAAAGTGTCCGATCTGTCCGCCGCAATGTCGCAGTCCTGCTAAAAATCGCAGATCGCTGCCATTAGTAGTAAAACCAATAAAAAAATAATTAAAAGTCCCTAAATCTATCCCCTATTTTGTAGTCACGATAACTTTTGCGCAAACCAATCAATATACGCCTATTGCGATTTGTATTATTATTTTTTACCAAAAATATGTAGAAGAATATATATCGGCCTAAATTGATGAATAAATTCGTTTTTTTTGGGGGGGGGGGATATTTATTATAGCAAAAAGTAAAAAATATTGTTTTTTCAAATTTGTCGCATTTTGTTTGTTTATAGCGCAAAAAATTTAAACCGCAGAGGTGATCAAATACCACCAAAAGAAAGTTCTATTTGTGGGAAAAAAAGGACGGCAATTTTGTTTAGATACAACGTCGCACGACCGCGCAATTGTCAGTTAAAGCGACGCAGTGCCGAATAACAAAAAATGCTCTGGTCAGGAAGGGGGGTAAATTCTTCTGGGGCTGAAGTGGTTAATCATGTAATAATGATTACAAAGTTGCATTAATTTATGTCTTTGATATCTGCCTTGAGTTCAGCATTTAGCACAAAACTCTCATCATAGTTTTAGTTTCCTTTTTTGGCAAAAAAAATAAAATACGTTTTCTAAGCCGGCTCATATTTGTTGCATCTGTTTACATTTTTTTTATTTTTTTTTATTGAAATGTAGCCTTACCATTTTTTTCCATATATATGATGACATATTTTTAACACAAGCTAGAAGTGTTTTCACAGGGCCTTTTTATGTGCATTCAGAGCTCACAAGAAAAATACAGTCACATAAAAGAATGTTGTTTGGGTTTCTGGCTAAATATTATGAGCCTTTTCACTGCAAGATTAATTAGACTTCATTAAGACTTATGAGGTGAACATGAAATGACTCTGGACATAATGTTCATAGCTCACAAATGTGAACTCTGTTGTCATTTGTTAAAAAAAATGTTTAGCATGTTGGATGTCTGAGAAATAAATAGCATCGAAAAAAAATCATAAATTTTAATTTGTGTGGAGAGCATTTGCTAAGCACTTGTCCGTAGTTTTAAAAATAAAATTCCATCTTTATTAAGAAACAAATCAACCATTAGGGATGAGCTTCAAGTTCGACTCAAACATCGCCTGTTCGCCCGTTCGCCGAACAGCGAACAATTTGGGGTGTTCGCAGCAAATTCGAAAAGCCGGGGAACACCCTGTAAAAGTCTATGGGAGAAATCTAAAGTGCTAATTATAAAGGCTTATATGCAAGTTATTGTCATAAAAAGTGTTTGGGGACCTGGGTCCTGCCCCAGGGGACATGTATCAATGCAAAAAAAAGTTTTAAAAACTGCTGTTTTTTCGGGAGCAGTGATTTTAATAATGCTTAAAGTGAAACAATAAAAGTGAAATATTCCTTTAAATTTCGTACCTGGGGGTGTCTATAGTATGCCTGTAAAGTCACGCTTGTTTCCCGTGCTTAGAACTGTCCCTGCACAAAGTGTCATTTCTAAAGGAAAAAAAGTCATTTAAAAGCACTCCCGGCTATAATGAATTGTCGGCTCCCGGCAATACAGAGAAAAGTCATTCATAAAAAATAAAAAATAAATGGGAAGGGGTCCCCCCAAATTCAATTACCAGGCCCTTCAGGTCTGGTATGGATATTAAGGGGAACCCTGCATCAAATTTTTAAAAAAAATGACGTGGGGTTCCCCCCAAATATCCATATTAGACCCTTCAGGTCTGGTATGGATTTTAAGGGGAACTCCATGCCAAAAATAAAAAAAAAGTGGTGTGGAGTTCCCCCCAAAAATCCATACTAGACCCTTTATCCGAGAACGCAACCTAGCAGGCCGCAGGAAAAGAGGGGGGAGGAGAGAGCGCCCCCCCTCCTGAACCATACCAGGCCACATGCCCTCAACATGGGGAGGATGCTTTGGGGGTCTGTGACCCCTCAAAGCACCATGTCCCCATGTTGATGGGGATAAGGGCCTCATCCCCACAACCCTTGCCCGGTGGTTGTGGGGGTCTGCGGGCGGGGGGCTTATCGGAATCTGGAAGACCCCTTTAACAAAGGGGACCCCCAGATCACGCCCCCCTCTATGTGAATTGGTAAGGGGTACATTGTACCCCTACCATTTCACAAAGAAAGTGTAAAAAAAAAAACCCCAAAAAAACCCTCCAAGGTACGAAATTTAAAGGAATGCCGCGTACACACGATCGACGTTAAAAACGAGGAACAGCTTGTTCCCCTCACACACGGCCGTTTTAAATGTCATTTTCTTTTTGGTCGAAAAAAACGACCGTGTGTGGGCTCCGCGGCAGTGTTTCCCTATGGGAAACACTGCCGCGGAAAACATGTCGAAAAAAACGACGAGAAAAATTAGAACATGTTCTAATTTTTCTCGTCGTTTTTAATGCCGTTTTTCTCGTCGAAAAAAACGACAGAAAGCCCACAGACTATCGTTTTTCTCGTCGAATGGGAAAAATTTCGTTTTTTTCGACGGGAAAAAACGGCCGTGTGTACGCGGCAGAATATTTCTCTTTTATTGTTTTACTTTAAGCATTATTAAAATCACTGCTCCCGAAAAAACTGCAGTTTTTAAAACTTTTTTTTGCATTGATACATGTCCCCTGGGGCAGGACCCGGGTCCCCAAACAATTTTTATGACAATAACTTGCATATTAGCCTTTAAAATTAGCACTTTAGATTTTTCATGTTCAAGTCCCATAGACATTAACGGTGTTCGGATGTTCAAACTAATTTATTGCCTGTTTGCAAGTTCTGGTGCGAACCGAACAGGGGGGTGTTCGGCTCATCCCTATCAACCATGATGTACAGTATTTATTGCAAGCAATTTATTGCATATTTCTAACTATTTCTGTTCTGGAGATATTTAGCCAAATTCAATAAAAGAGTCTATGTACAAAGGTTCAAAATTGTTATTGTACATTATTAGCTTGCCTTTTTTTATTTCTTTTGTCTTTTTTTTTCACATTTTAAAAACAAAATTATTTAATTTATTGCAGCTTAGATGTGTCCTTAGATGTGGTGGCTAAATTATTTATTTATTTTTATTTTAAGAATAAATTCTCTGCAAGTACAATAGTACCTTGGATTACGAGCATAATCCGTTCCAGAAGAATGCTTGTAATCCAAAGCACTCGTATTTAAAAGTGAGTTTCCCCCATAGGAATCAATGGAAACTCAGATAATTTGTTCCACAGCCACTGCTGGTCTATGCAGTACTGCATGTGGCCAGAGGTGCGGGGGCACCGGAGACACTTGGAAACACTCGGAGACACTCAGAGACACTCGGGAACAGAGTGGTTTTCTTCGAGTGTCTCTGAGCGGCTCTGAGTGTCTCTGAGCGTCACTGGCGCCCCCGCACCTCTGGCCAAATGCGGTACTGCACACTCCAGAGGCTTGAATCCTGCTCGTCTTGCGAGACAACGCTCGCAAACTAAGTCAGGATTTTTTTTTAAAAACAGCTCATATTGCGAAACGCTCGTAAACCGAGTTACTCGCAATCCAAGGTTTTACTGTACCATAAAATATCCATTGATTCTGTTAGAAATCTATTGTCCTTGTAACTTTCTGTGCACCAGACTGTAATCTAAAAAATTTTTATCGGCCTTCCTAATTATCTCCTGTGAACTACAAAGCAATGCCATTTTATAATGAAGGCGTAGAGGGGGGAGGTGCTTGTAGGTAGACGCAGGCAATTATCCCATCACTAGTTGGCACTGTGCTAATGCCACAGGAGAAGAGGATTCTGATAAGGGAAGTTTCCCCCTTATGGACTCTGCCAGTCCTCTCTAGGGAAGGTAGGTATCTGATTTGAAGCCCAGTCCCTAGAAAAATTCAGGTGCCCATCTTAACAAGGAAGCCATTAAATAGGGGATATCACTAGACATGTGCAGAATGGAAAAATGTGTTTAATTTTGTGTCGGATAGATTCGTTATGTTACTAATTTAATTTTGTTTATTCATTTCGGAATTCGTTTTGTTAAATTTAGTTTGGTTTAATAATTTTCCAACAAATTCCAAATTTTTGGAACGACTCGAATTCGGATCGGCTGAAAATGATCAATCAAGCACCAGTTTTTGACAACTCCTTTAATAAAAAATACAAATAAAAAACAATGTCCCCTGATGTAGATCCATCGTCAATCGTGATGCCCATTACACCGATGGACCTGAAAGAACAAAGAATTAGTGTCAGTACTTCCAATGGTGGTCACAGAATCCCAGCAGCTGCTTCCAATGGTACTTGCAGAATCTCCGCCATTACGTCCAATGGTGCTCATGCTCAATGAATCCCCACCAGTGCTTCTAATGGTGCCCACAGAATCTCCATCAGTGCTTCCAATGGCACTTGCAGAATCTCTGTCAGTACTTCTAATATTGCTCAAAGAATCTCCACCAGTACTTCCAATGTTGCTCACAGAATCTCCACCAGTACTTCCAATGGTGCTTGCAGAATCTCCGTCAGTACTTCTAATATTGGTCATTGAATCTCCAACAGTACTTCCAATATTGCTCAAAGAATCTTCACCAGTACTTCCAATGGTGCTCACAGAATCTCTGCCAGTACTTCCAATGATGCTCACAGAATCCCTGCCATTACTTCCAATGGCACTCGCAGAATCTCTGCCAGTACTTCTAATATTGCTCACAAAATCTCCACCAGTACTTTTAATGGTGCTCAGAATCTCTACCAGTACTTCCAATGGCACTTGCAGAATCTCTGCCAGTACTTCTAATATTGCTCACAGAATCTCCACCAGTACTTCTAATGGTGCTCACAGAATCTCTACCAGTACTTCCAATGGCACTCGCAGAATCTCTGTCAGTGCTTCCAAGTACTTCCAATGGTGCCCACAGAATCTCTGCCAGTACTTCCAATGGTGCTCACAGAATCTCTGCCAGTACTTCCAATGGTGCTCACAGAATCCCAAGACTTCCAGAGCTTCCTGAAATGATGCTGGGAGTGTCTTCCGACCCAAAAGAGTTTTTTAGCATAGGCTCTGAAACTGATTGCCTGTTTTGTTGCTAAGCCACAATGACCTCCATTTGAACCTGACCATTCTTCTGCTGTCTTGCCTGTTGCCAGCCCGGATTGTCCTGACCTCTACTCAGCTTCCTTGCCTGCCGCCTGCCTCTGCCTAGGCCCAGCCATTTTCTAGCCACTTTCTGTTGTATCATCTCCATGTCGTTGCCCCCTTGTCCCCGCTCACTCCTTGGTGGGGTGATTCTGAAGACTGTGACCTGGTACCAACATGCAGCGAAACCCATCAGCACCATCAGGAACTCTGGTAGATACCAGCTGGTGTTGGCATAACACTCCCACTCAGCTGGGGTCATGCACTGTCTAGGGTGACCACATTTCCAAACTACCATTCAGGGACACCCTCCCTTCCCAAAAATCAGCTTGTGCTGTAATGAATTTACAGCACAGTTATTGGAAACAAGAGGCGGGATTTATGATTTTATGATTTCTCCAATCACAAGCAGGGGGCGGGGGTTGTGCTCCTCCAGGCATTCCCGGCCAGGACAAGTACTGTCAGTGAGTAAAGCGGTGATGTGGCCTTTTTTGTGGGCATCAGATTGGCCCGGAGGGTGGTTGTGTCAGTTTCATTCCGGGACACTGTATTGTCCTGGAATGAAGGTGCCCGGGACAGATCTGCAAAATGCGGGACTGTCCCGGGCAATCCGGGACACGTGGTCACACGTGGTCACCCTAGCACTGGCCTGAGTGGAGACTCTAGCCCTAATTTATGGGGGGCATGTCGGACTGTAGCAGAGCTTTAAAAAAATTATTTTGAAATGATTTAGGTAAATTTGGTTATCTTAACCACTTAAGCCCCGGACCATTTGGTAGCTAAAGGACCAGAGGTGAATTCAGAATTTTGCACTGCGCTGCTTTAACTGTAAATTGTGCGGACATGCAATGTTGTACCCAAACGAAATTTGCGTCCTTTTCTTCCCACAAATAGAGCTTTCTTTTAATGGTATTTGATTGCCTCTGCGATTTTTATTTTTTGCGATATAAACGGAAAAAGACCGAAAATGTTGAAAAAAATGATATTTTCTACTTTTTGTTATAAGAAAAATCGAATAAACTCAATTTTAGTCATACATTTAGGCCAAAATGTATTCAGCCACATGTCTTTAGTAAAAAAAATGTCAATAAGCGTATATTTATCGGTTTGCGCAAAAGTTATAGCGTTTACAAACTAGGGTACATTTTCTGGAATTTACACAGCTTTTAATTTATGACTGCCTATCTCATTTCTTGAGGTGCTAAAATGACAGGGCAGTACAAACCCCCCCCCCCAAATGACCCCATTTTAGAAAGTAGACACCCCAAGGAAATTGCTGAGAGGCATGTTGAGCCCATTGAATATTTTTTTTTTGTCCCAAGTGATTGAATAATGACAAAAAAAAAAAAAAATTACAAAAAGTTGTCACTAAATGATATATTGCTCACACATGCCATGGTTATATGTGGAATTGCACCCCAAAATACATTCTGCTGCTTCTCCTGAGTACGGGGATACCACATGTGTGGGACTTTTTAGGAGCCTAGCCACGTACGGGACCCCGGAAACCAAGCACCACCTTCAGGATTTCTAAGGGCGCAAATTTTTGATTTCACTCCTCACTACCTATCACAGTTTTGAAGGCCATAAAATGCCAAAATAGCACAAAACCCCCCCAAATGACCCCATTTTAGAAAGTAGACACCCCAAGGAAATTGCTGAGAGGCCTGTTGAGCCCATTGAATATTTTTTTTTTGTCCCAAGTGATTGAATAATGACAAAAAAAAAAAATAAATACAAAAAGTTGTCACTAAATGATATATTGCTCACACATGCCATGGTTATATGTGGAATTGCACCCCAAAATACATTCTGCTGCTTCTCCTGAGTACGGGGATACCACATGTGTGGGACTTTTTAGGAGCCTAGCCACGTACGGGACCCCGGAAACCAAGCACCGCCTCCAGGATTTCTAAGGGCGCAAATTTTTGATTTCACTCCTCACTACCTATCACAGTTTTGAAGGCCATAAAATGCCAAAATAGCACAAAACCCCCCCAAATGACCCCATTTTGGAAAGTAGACACCCCAAGCTGTTTGCTGAGAGGCATGGTGAGTATTTTACAGCTCTCATTTGTTTTTGAAAATGAAGAAAGAACATTTTTTTTTTTTTCTTTCTTTTTTCAATTTTCAAAACTTTGTGACAAAAAGCGAGATCTGCAAAATACTCACAATACCTCTCAGCAAATAGATTGGGGTGTCTACTTTCCAAAATGGGGTCATTTGGGGGGGTTTTGTGCCATCTGGGCATTCCATGGCCTCCGAAACTGTGATAGGCAGTGAGAAGTAAAATCAAAAATTGACACCCTTAGAAAGCCTGAAGGCGGTGCTTGGTTTTTGGGGTCCCGTACGCGGCTAGGCTCCCAAAAAGTCTCACACATGTGGTATCCCCGTACTCAGGAGAAGCAACAGAATGTATTTTGGGGTGTAATTCCACATATGCCCATGGCATGTTTGAGCAATATATCATTTAGTGACAACTTTGTGCAAAAAAAATAAAAAATAAAAATAAAATTATTTTTTCCGCAACTTGTGTCAACATATAAAATATTCCATGGACTCGACATGCCTCTCAGTATATAGCTTGGGGTGTCTACTTTCCAAAATGGGGTCATTTGGGGGGGTTTTGAACTGTTCTGGCATTTTATACACAACATTAGGAAGCTTACATCCACTCTTCTAACCACTTGAAGACAAAGCCCTTTTTGACACTTTTTGTTTACATGAAAACATATTTTTTTTTGCAAGAAAATTATGTTGAACCCCCAAACATTATATATATTTTTAAAGCAAAGGCCCTACAGAATAAAAATGGTGGGTGTTGCATTTTTTTTTTCTACACAGTATTTGCGCAGCGATTTTTCAAACGCATTTTTTTGGGAAAAAATACACTTTTTTAATTTTAATGCACTAAAACACACTATATTGCCCAAATGTTTGATGAAATAAAAAAGATGATCTTAGGCCGAGTACATAGATACGCAAACACGACATGCTTTAAAATTTCGCACAAACGCGCATTGGCGACAAACTACATACAAAGCCTTTAAAAGCATTTACAGGTTACCCCGTTAGATTTACAGAGGAGGTCTACTGCTAAAATTACTGCCCTCGATCTGACCTTCGCGGTGATACCTCACATGCATTGGTGCAATTGCTGTTTACATATGACGCCAGACCGACGCTTGCGTTCGCCATTGGGCAAGAGCAGGGGCAGGACAGGGGTGGCTTTTTTTTTTTTTTTTTTATTATTAATTTTGCTTTTTTATTTTATTTTTAAACTGTTGCTTCCATATTTATTTCTTTTTATCACTTTTATTGTTATCTCAGAGGAATGTAAATATCTCCTATGATAGCAATAGGTAATGACAGGTACTCTTTTTTGAAAAAACTGGGGTCTATTGGACCCTAGATCTTTCCTCTGCCCTCAAAGCATCTGAACCACACCAAGATCGGTGTGATAAAATGCTTTCCCAATTTCCCAATGGCGCTTTTTATATCCGGGGGGGGGGGGGACATTCCCTCCCACTGCTTGTAAAAGGCAGTCCAGAGGCTAATTAGCCACTAGGATTGCTTTTACATGAAAGCCGGCCGCTGGCTGAAAAGAATGATACCAAGATGATACCTAAACCCGCAGGCATCATTCTGGTATAAACATTCAAAGTCCAGCAACATACCAGTACGTTGCTGGTCCTTGTTTGGACATGTATTGTAATCTTTTTTTTCATGTCAGCCTGTTGGCTGAACGAAAAAAAAAGATTGATCGGTGGGTATGCCCACCATTAGAATACCGCCCTTCATCCACCCCACTTCTAATGATGGGCATACATGCACCATTTATATATGCCGAAGCATGGGGGCATCTTCTCGCAAAAGTTATGCCGCGTACACATGGTCAGACTTTTCCACGGGCAAGCCTCCGTCGGAATTTCGACGCGTATATACGCGGCATTAGGAGCAAAATCGCTCCTCCGCTCCTGCTGCCACCAATGCTTCGGCATATTATGCTTTTTTTTTTTAACTGTGGTGGCGAAATCACCTCCTACAGCACTGGAGTCGCAGGGATCAGGCCTGTCTCTGCGAACGCTGCAGTTATGTGTGTTGTGTTTTGCAAGTGACAGTGATCGATCGATACTGCACTTCGGGGGTCTGGGCTGGACGGAGGGGCAAAACGCAGGTGCTAGCAGGTATCTGGGCTGATCCCGCTAACACTGCGTTTTTGGGAACCCTAAACTGCTGGGGACGCTAGTATAGATCTGATCAGATCAGATATTGAGCTGATCAGATACTATACCACTAAGGGGGGTGTATTGCTTCACGTGTGGGTGTTAGCGCTACTTGGCACTAACCTGACGCTGCCTGGGGTGTGACGCAGACCCTCTCTGATGCTAAAACCTAACTGATATCACCCGCCGGGCGATCAGGGGGTTAAACCTTTATTGGGTTATATACGGCGGGGTGCCCTGACACTATAAAAAGCAAACTAACTAACCAGCGTCACCCGTAACACTTATATGATGATCACTGGTGAAAGGGTTAACTAGGGGGCAATTAGGGGGTTAAAACCTTTATTAGGTAATATATGGGGGTACCTGACGCTATATTAAAAAACCTGACGGCGAACCTAAAAAAAAATTACTGGCTACCTATCGGCATCACCGACACTAAGACAACGATCATAAAAACGATTGCTTAGCGACAGTGGTGATAGGGGGGTGAAAGGGTTACCTGGGGGGCGATCACGGGGTTAAACCTTTATTAGATAATATATGGGGGTACCTGACGCTATAAAAACCTGCGGCGAACCTAAAAAAAATTACTGGCTACCGATCAGCATCACCGACGCTAAGACATCGATCAGAAAAATGATCGCATAGTGACGGCGGTGCTAGGGGGGTGAAAGGGTTACCTGGGGGGTGATCAAGGGGGTTACACCTTTATTAGGTAATATATTGGGGGTACCTGACGCTATAAAAACCTGCGGCGAACCTAAAAAAAATTATCTGGCTACCGATCAGCATCGCCGACGCTAAGACATCGATCAGAAAAATTATCGCTTAGTGACAGTGGTGATAGGGGGGTGAAAGGGTTACCTGGGGGGGCGATCAAGGGGGTTAAACCTTTATTAGGTAATATATGGGGGTACCCGACGCTATAAAAAACCTGCGGCGAACCTAAAAAAAAATACTGGCTACCGATCAGCATCACCGACGCTAAGACATCGATCAGAAAAATGATCGCATAGCCACGGCGGTGCTAGGGGGTGAAAGGGTTATCTGGGGGGTGATTAAGGGGGTTAAACCTTATTAGGTAATATATGGGGGGTACCCGACGCTATAAAAACCTGCAGCGAACCTAAAAAAAATTACTGGCTACCGATCAGCATCGCCGACGCTAAGACATCGATCAGAAAAATTATAACTTAGTGACAGTGGTGATAGGGGGTGAAAGGGTTACCTGGGGGGCGATCAAGGGGGTTAAACCTTCATTAGGTAATATATGGGGGTACCCGACGCTATAAAAACCTGCGGCGAACCTAAAAAAATTACTGGCTACCGATCAGCATCACCGACGCTAAGACATCGATCAGAAAAATGATTGCTTAGTGACAGTGGTGATAGGGGGTGAAAGGGTTATCTGGGGGGTGATCAGGGGGTTAAACCTTTATTAGGGGGGGGTTAGGGGGCTACACTGGACCTAAAACTAAATGTAGTGACACTTTTACAGTCACAAATGTCACTGATTGCAGTGATCACTAAATAAATGGTCACTGCAATCAGTGACACTGTGACTGGGGGCTGGGGGGGCTGGGGGGTGATCTGGGGGGGCGATTTATGTGCCTATGTGTCCTGGTGTCAGTGTGCTGTTTTGTGTACTAACCTGGCATCTTCTCCTGTACGGCGCTCGGTATATGTGAGCGCCCCAGGAGAGATGACATCACTTCCTCCTTCCTGGCAGGCAGGGGAAGCTCTCTCATTCGCCGGGAGCGATCGAGAGGGGGTGGCCGGGATCGAACGGCCGTCCCCTCATGCCGGATCGCTCCCGAAGGTAAAACGACCGCTCACTGTAAAGAAGGGGGGTCCGATCGGACCCCCCAACTATACAAAGGCAATCACGTACATATACGTGATTCTGCCTGTCGGTGCCATTCTGCTGACGTATATTTACAGTGGGCGGTCGTTAAGTGGTTAATTTGGTTTGGAAAGGTTAATTCAAGTTAATTGATGAAAACAAACTATCTAGCTTGTAAAGCAAACTTTTGGATACAAACTTTTTTGGGCCTCGTCTTCTAGAATACTAACTTCTTTATCAGGCTTTCGATTCAATAAAGCCGTCCTGCATAATCTTAATTTTCCATGCAAATTGTCGAAGGGGAAAGTTGTCCACGTTACACGCTGGAAGAGACAACAGCATCTCTTCCAGCCTTCACTTCAGATCCCGAAAAAATCTGCATAAAATTTAGACAAATTGGTTCATTTCATTATGAAAGTGTCCAGCTGGGAGTAGGCCCGCATTGTCGCTTACAGATGTGCTTCTCTGCAAAAAAAACACAACGTCACATATTTGTATTCTGTCAAATTGGGATCACATTGTGCACTTAGAAATTGTTAGAATACTCATTGTTAACTGCATTAGAAGTTCTCAATGTGCTACTTCTGTCCCGAGATTTCAAATTAGTCACCGATGAATAATTTTTCTTCCTATCAAAAATTCGTTTTTACAGATAACCGATTAAAAAAATGTTTTTTTTCTTTTTTTTGATGCCCCACCATATTAACCACTTGCTGACCAACGTACATAAAAAAACATCATTAAGTGGGTATTACAAGACCATGGCTGCAGCTGCAACTTTGGACTTGGTACCTTATTTTTTCAGCAGATGATCAGCTGTTTTGTAAAAGCACTGCAGGCTGCGGAAGGCCACTCCCCCCCCCCCCCCCCCACACACACACACACCCTAGCCGCCTTGTGATAGCAATAAAGTTAAATGAAAAAAAAAAATGAAAAGTGTAAAAAAAAAGTTTAATAAAATAAATAATAATAATGTAATTTGTTTTTTCTCTTTTCGTCCATGGATGGACACAGCTCCTTAAATCTTGACAAAGTGGGTTATGTTCCTGTTCATAGGAGAGGACTAGGCAGAACATGTTAGTTATCTTAAAACATGTAACTTTAACAGAGTTGAACAGCCCCGCCCAGGGGGCGGTTCCTCGGTACATAACCCCTCTATCTGCAGCCAGCCAGCAGCCTCAGTATTTTTCTGCCTAGCAGAGGAGAAGGGCGTGGCACCCTTTGGGCCAGAGTCCTGAAGAAATTTTTTATTTTATTTTTATTTTATTTTTATTTTTTTTGTGATATCTTCTATCGACTGCCGGCTGGGCGACAGGCTGGATATTATAGATATTATAGATCCTTGTATTCTTCCCAGTTCCGGCCAGCGAGCATGCCAGTCCCTAGCTTATCGCTGGTTTTCTGTCACGACGTACAGTCCTGAAGGATTTTTGGATATCTTCTATCAACTGCCGGCTGGGCGAAAGGCTGGATATTATAGATCCTTGTAGTCTTCTCAGTTCCGGCCAGCGAGCGTGCCAGTCCCTTGCTTCGCGCTTGGTTCTGACTACGACATAACCCATGGCTCCAGGGGTAGCCGGTGAGCACATGCTCCGGGGTCCACATATGACTGGGCTGCTTGTTGCCTCACTCACAGTGGACCGGGCCGACAGCTACTCTGTACCATCGGTTGTGGGTCTGTCAGGAACGCGCCAGCTTGTCCTCGCAAGGACGGGTAAGTACGGTTCCTCCTGTCTCAGCAGGATGGAACAGCTGGGCATTCCCGGGATTAAGGGTTTCTCCTGTCCTCCCTTTCCCTGCTCTCTGTCGCCCTTTCCCCTCCTGCCCTAGGGCCCGCTGCGACCGGGGTGTACCTGTGGGGGGGCTCCAAGTCCCTGTGAGGGACCGTGGGGCGCCAGAGCCTGCTTTCTGTGAGGGGGGTCTGTCTCCTGGAAAGTCTCTGCAGGCCTTCTCGTCCACATCCCTGGCCTGGGGCGACATTTTATTGCGGCGCTGACGCCATTTTTAGTGTGTTTTTTTCTGTATTTAAATTTCCATTGGCGGACATTTTCTTGTAGCCGCACTGTGGCGCAGGTCGGTATTGTGGGAGGCCATTTTCTTGTGGTCCGCGCCCTTTTATAACTGAGGCGTCTGGCGGCCATTTTGGGGTGGGTTTGGCACTGGCTTTGGAACAGCGCAGTTTCTTTTCCTCACAGCTTTTTCATCACACACGCTGTGTATACAAGGCGGGCAGCGGTGCTGAGTGGTCTCCTTCTGGGTGGTGAGTCCCCTGGGTTACCCCCCCGGTCAGTGCAGCATAGAGGGTGGACTTTTATGTGTGTTTCCCTCGGTCCCTGAGGGCTGTCAGTGGGTGTTTATGGAGTCAGTATGTGACCTTTCTTCCCCATACATTGCCAGAGGCAGCAAATGGTGCCCCTGCACCTGCGGTCTCCATGGATACGTTATAGATAGTTCTGGAACCTTTTGTTGCCAAGGTAGAAACGGATTACGGGCGTAAGGGGGGTAAAAAAGCGCCCTCCCTCCCCCCGCCATATTCTGGGAAATGTTTGTCAGGGCACTTCTGAGTGCACTTCTGATGCTGTGAGGGACACTCTCCAGCTGGGAATGCAGCTGGAACTTCCGCAGTGGAGTCTGTCTCACTTAGGTCACACAAATCTGCCCGCTTTCTGACATTTTTTCCTTATGTTACTTTCTTTGATAGTACATACCTAAGGAATGGGAACAGCCGCAGAGGTTCTTGTGGTCCCCCAGCGCATGGCGGTCCGTTATCATACGGGACCCTTCTGAATGCTTCTGCCTGGAATTTGCATGTTCTCCCTGTGTCTGCGTGGGTTTCCTCCGGGTACTCCGGTTTCCTCCCACACTCCAAAGACATGCGTGTCTTTGACGCCACAGTATGAACATAAGCATTAATGCATACGCAGCATGTGTATGTATTGTTTTTGGGGAATTCTGGCGTCTCTGGACACCAGGGTTGCATACTTGCCTGTCCCCATCCGCAACAGCCATCTGAGTTTTCTGCGCTTTGAGATTTGACTTGGCGTCGGAACCAAGAGTTGTTCACAAGGTGCCCGCCCCAATTTGGGATTTGCTGAGACAGCGAGACATTGATATCGTGGGCTACTTGGACGTTCTTCTTCTAAAAGCTGCTCCTGGCTCAGAATTAGAGGAGGACATGTCTATAGCCAGTCGGACTGTCACGTATCAGATAAGACCAGAACTATGTGGACTGCAACAGATAAAACCCAAACGTGTGTAAGTGAAATATAATGATTTATTAAAGATACTTGAAATAATATAAGTACAACCACCTCCAATACCACACAGTGCACAACAACCAATACCAAACAGAACCCACAAATAATAATAGTAACAGACAAATATGTACAAGTAATGGGGAAAACCAGAATCATAAACAGGGCCAGGCCAGGGTCGTCAACGGGAGATCAGCAGCTGGGGAAAGGGAAAACAAACTGGACAAGGAGAGGATGGATGGATCACAGGAGGGACAGGTACAGGTACAAGGCTCAGGGTTCAGGTAACAGACAGGAACAGGATCAGGTACAAATACACCAGGGGAAAGCTGCTGGTGGACCACAGTACTGCACGCCAAATATCAGGCAGTGTCACCAGCGGATGGAACCTTCCCTGACACCGACCCTCCGGGTCTTTGGTTGGGTACTGAACAGAAGTCGGTGTCCGTCTGCCCTATTCCACACTCGAGTATTGCAGGAAGAGATCCTGTCCACTTGGAACAGATCTCCATTGTCTCTAGATTCAGGTAAGTCACCTGGTCAAGGCTTCCATGAGCGGGCGGCTGCATTTCCCGACTCTTCAGTCCGGGAGGTCGTACCTTCCTTTCCTTAGGACTGTGATCATGTCGGACGCCAGCCTCACGGTCTGGTAGAATCTCACCCGCCGATCGATGTCCTCGAAATTCGAGCGATCAGACTCTGCCTCTCCAAGTGGTCGCAGAGACTTCAGGGGAGTCTGATCAGGTTTTCAGTTGGACGGCCGCACCGTCGGTAGTCGCTCGCATCCTAAGTTAGGCCGAAAGGAGCGTGCCGGCTCTATCGGCTGCTTACATCTGGGCGTAGAGACCTGGCAGGCAAACTGTCTGAGTCACCAGATGCTGAACCAAGGGGTATGATCTTTTTGCCCGGAGGTGTTTTTCAATTACTTTGTCGGAATTGGGGCACACCAGTTGTGGTTCTCCTGGTTTTCTCGACTCAATCACAGGTGTCGAGGTTTGTGGCCAGGTCAAGGGCTCCCTGGGCAGACGCGTCGGAGCTGGTGGCTCCATGGGGAATTTATGCCTTTCCCCTACTGGAATTGCTTTCTCAACTGCTCCGCAGAGTGGAGGCCGCGGGGATTCTGGTGATTCTAATCGCCCCAGATTGGTCCCGGCGCCCCTGGTGCGCCGACCTCAGGAGACTGAAAGGGTCCGTGGTCTGGCAGATTCAATGATCCCCTTCATGTTGATGGCCCGGGAACCTTCTTCTTGGACTATCTACCATTGCACTTGGTAGGCCTACATCTCTACGTGTGCTGAGATGGCCGGGCGTCCACGGACATAGCCGGTCTCTCGGATCCTGCTTTTCTTACAGTGCAGAGTGGGTTTGAACCTTGCCTTGAGCGCTGCCTCGGGTGGTTCACTCACTGGTAAGTACATTTGTGCAGGGGGTCTGACAGTGGTTCCCCTGATGGACCACCGTTTCCTCCGTGGACTTGACCCTAGTGCTCTCGGTACTTCAGGAACCTCCCTTTGTGAACATCAGGGAGATTCCACTCTTTCTCACGAAAGTTGCCTTTCTAGTTGTTACTACTTTGGTCTGAAGGGTTTCTGAATTGGCGGCCTTGTCTTGCAAGTCGCCTTACTTGGTCCTCCATATGGATAAGCGGCGCTTCACCCACAACCTTCATTCCTTCCTAAGGTGGTTTCGGCTTTTCACCTAAACGAGGACATTGTGCTTCCATCCTTGTGTCCTCGGCCGTTGCATCCCAGGAGGCTGCGCTACTTACCTTGGACGTGGTACCTGCCCAACGGGTGTACCTGTCTGCTACTGCTCTGATTTCGGAGTTCTGAATCACTGTTTGTGCCGATATCTGGTCCACAGAAGGGCCTGATGGTCTCATCGGCCACCTTTCTAGGTGGATCAGGCTGATCGTCACCCAGGCCTATGCCCTTTAGGGGCGGGCGCCTCCCTTTCCTGTCACGGCACATTTAACCAGGGCATTTGGTGCTCCTGGGTTTTCCGACATCTAGCATCTGTCTTCAAGGTGTGTGAGACGGCGACCTGGTCGTCTGTTCACACTTATCCCAATGTTTTACGAGGTTGATGTGTGTGCATCTTTGGATGCTTCCTTGGCCGCAAGTTTTTGCAGGCGGCTGTTTGAGGTTGCAACTCCTCCATGAGGAGCTCTGTTTGTTTGGGGTGAAGTTAAGTCTTCTTTTGATTGCTGTTCCCACCCCTCGTTTTTTATGACACTGCTTTGGGACTTCCCACTTTGTCAAGATTTAAGGAGCTGTGTCCGTCCATGGACGAAAAGAGAAAATAGGATTTTTTGTACTCACCGTAAAATCCTTTTCTGGTTCGTCCATGGACGGACACAGCACCCACCCCTCCTTTTTTAGTTTGTACTGCTTTTTCTGGCAGAGCACATTTTTTTACTGGCGACCTGATAAATTACAGAACTCCTATTGAAAACTAACACAGTGAATATTTAAACAGTATAAACATTATATGAAAACACTGACAATACCTATAAACAAAGTAATTTGCTTGATTTACACTTAAAAAGTCAACACAGCATGAAATTATCAGCCCCTGATATTTACTGGCAGTTGTAAAAAAAAATCACTGATTTTTACAAACTGTCAGTAAATTTACTGGTGGTTGGCAACCCTGAAACCAATCCACATACACTTACTGGGATTTTTCTTTTTACGAAAAACATGTAGCAAAATACATATTGGCCCGAATTGATGAAGAAATTCGATTTTTTACATATTTTTTTAATGGGATATGTCTTATAGCAGAAAATAAAAAAATATTGTTTTTTTTTTTCAAAATTGTCAGTCTTTTTTTTTGTTTATAGCGCAAAGAATAAAAACCGCAGGAGGTGATCAAATACCACCAAAGGAAAGTTCTATTTGAGGGAAAAAAAGGGCCACTTGCCGAACGCTGCCTGTACATATACGTATGCAGAATGGCACTGATGCGCAAAGCAACGTACCTGGTAAATTTGACGCCATGCGGCCGTGCGCACGTCACCAGCGGCTCGCTCGCGACCCTCCCGCGAGCTCCATGCTCGTGCCCGAGGGACCCGTGGACTCGATGTCCGCCGGTGTCCCGCGATCGTGTCACTGAGCTGCAGAACAGGGCGATGCCTACGTAAACAAGGCATTTCCCTGTTCTGCCTAGTGACAGGACAGTGATCTACTGCTCCCTGCAATCGGGAGCAGTGAGCACTGTCGTGTCACTCGTAGCCCAGCCCCCACATAGCTAGAATCACTCCCTAGGACACACTTAACCTTTTCCTCGTCCCCAAGTGTTTTTACCCCTTCCCTGCCAGTGTCATTTACACAGTAATCAGTGCATTTTTATAGCACTGATCGCTATATAAATTACAATGGTCCCAAAATAGCGTCAAAAGTGTCCGATGTGTCCGCCATAATGTCGCAGTCATGATAAAAATCACTGATCGCCGCCATTACTTGTAAAAAAAAAATATTAATAAAAATGCTATAAAACTACCCCTATTTTGTAGACGCTATAACTTTTGCGCAAACCAATCTCTATATACACTTATTGCAATTTTTTTTTACTAAAAATATGTAGAAGAATACGTATCGGCCTAAACTGAGAAAGAAATTTGTTTTTTATATATTTTTTGGGGATATTGATTATAGCAAAAATGAAAAAATATTGATTTTTCTTTTCAAAACTGTTGCTCTTTTTTTGTGTAGCGCCCCTCTACTTTGAGGGGTGCTATGTACCTAAATTTAGGGGTTGGTCTGAGCTAGTAGCCAGGCTCAGACCGCTTTTATTGATAGGTTCAGTTAGTTTGTTTCTGCAGGTGTTGTACTGGTGTGCAGTTCCCTGTGGCCTGTAGGTGGCACTGCCATGACAGGTCAGGGTTGAACCACTGGTGACAGTGCTGTGCCTTAGGGTGTCCTCTCTCGGCAGTAGTGCAGTGGGCGTGTTTGGCCTGCTGTGCATGCCGGGAGAGGATACATAAGGGCAGACGCCGCCTGGAGTTGGGAGTTCCGGAATTCGGGTCGCGTGAACTTCTGGAGCGATTCCACTATTCATCTAAGGCCTTGTAATGTGCAGCAACTTGCACCTGTTCTTGAGTTACAAGCGCTGAGAAGTTTGGGGCTCAGAGATTCTGTGGCAGAGGATCTCCCGATCGTATCTTCAAAGAAACCTAAGTGAAAGCCCGAGTGTCATTCCGGTTGCTAGGGCCGTGAGAGGGGACTATCCGGATAAGCAGAGACACTGGGGATTGAGTGGTGAGATTAAGTGCCGCGTGCCTGAACCTGCCTCCCTGTTCCTTTATTCTTCAACTTCAACTTTCCTATTCAGTTTCAACATTGAAGAAAATAAACCTTCCTTCATTAAGGTTTAACCTTGTCTGGACATTGGCCTTATTGGTGCACCTACAATAGACTCTTCCCTACACTCTGGGGGTGAGAACCAGCTGAAGGGAGGTAACTCGCTGCGGGACCCAACAATTGTGAACATCGCTTAACCTCTTCAAACAAGAGGGAACGGGCATATAGCACGGTGTGCCTTATCTCACAAGTGAGCCAGGTGAGAAAAAGGTCCGTGTGCTACATTTGTTTATAGCGCAAAAAATTAAAACCGCAGAGGTGATCAAATACCACCATAAGAAAGCTCTATTTGTGGGGAAAAAAAGGACCTCAATTTTGTTTGGTAGCCACGTCGCACGACCGCGCAATTGTCAGTTAAAGCGACGCAGTACCGAATCGCAAAAACCGGTCCGGTCATTGGGCAGCCAAATCCTCCGGGGCTGAAGTGGTTAATTTGGGTACAGTGTCGCAATTGTCAGTTACAATAACGCAGTGCTGTATCGTCAAAAAATGGCCTGGTCATTAAGGGGGGGTAAATCTTCCGGAGGTCAAGTGGTTAAATTATTCTGATCAGTCTGGATTGAAAATATGATGGTAGGAAAGTAGATAGATTGATATGATGGATTAGAGAGGACTATTGAAGCGGAGCTCCACCCTAAAGTGGAACTTCCACTCATCGGATTCCTCCCCCCCCTCCGGTGCCACAATTGGCACCTTTCAGGGGGGAGAGGGGTGCAGATTAGGGTGACCACATGTCCCGGATTGCCCGGGACAGTCCCGCATTTTGCAGGTCTGTCTCGGGCACATTCATTCCAGGACAATACAGTGTCCCAGAATGAAACTGACACAGCCACCCCCCCCCGGGCCAATCTGATGCCCCCAAAAAAGGCCGCCACATCACCGCTTTACTCACTTGACAGTACTTTTCCTGGCCGGAAATGCCTGGAGGAGCACAATCCCCGCCCCCTGCTTGTGATTTGAGAAATCATAAATCCCGCCTCTTGTGTCCAATCACTGTGCTGTGATTCGTTACAGCACAAGCTGATTTTTGGGAAGGGAGGGTGTCCCTGAATGGTAGTTTGGAAATGTGGTCACCCTAGTGCAGATACCTGTCTAAGACAGGCATTTGCATCCACTTCCGGGAATACACACTGCGGGTAGACTGCGGGTAGTGCATCACTTCCCGGTCCCCCCCCCCCCCTGCCCCATTGTGTTCTGGGAAACACACGGCCCCCAGAACACAGCGGGGACCAGTGAAAGACGCGCACCGCTGCTCGCGCATGCGCCGAGGATGGCGGTGGGGGCTGCAGATAGACGAGCGATTGCTTGTCTTCTGCTGCCGATGTCGCTGGACTCCAGCTCAGGTAAGTTAAGGTGACCAGATTTTTAAAATGAAATCCGGGGACATATTTTTTTTTTCCCTAGTAATGGCGGCAATCAGCGACTCTCTGCCCGTTGCCGCCGCCTCACAGCCTCTCAAGTCTTACTCTCCGGGCCCCGGCTACTACTGGGTGGGGAGTGGAGGAAGATCACTCCGCCAGGGAAGGCAAGGAGATAAGCAGGCAGGCGGCTGGCCGGGATTTGAGCCAAGGCAGAAGAACATGCGAGCGGAGCTAAATGGGCACCCGAAACTGAAGAAATATTCGCTCCGCTCCGACCAGCACATGATCATCAGAAAGGGGCACAGATAATGGAAAGAAATACACCCCCCTAAGCTAGTAGGAGCGGCGGAGCGGGGGTGTGTAATTCAGAATTTTTTCTTTTAATCCTGCACTAACTGTCTTTGAAATTGCCCCAGCCCCTGTTCAAATCCAATCCGGGGACAAAACCGGGGACAGACTTGGACCGGGGACAGTGTCCACAATCTGGGGACTGTCCCCTAAAACCAGGGATGTCTGGTCACCCTAAGGTAAGTGTCCTAATATTAAAAGTCAGCAGCTGCAGTATTTGTAGCTGCTGGTTTTTAATATTTTTTTTTTACGGCGGAGCTCCGCTTTCAGTAGTGGATGTGTTTGGATTTTGTTTTGAGGAATAAGGATCTTGTTTAGTGTCACTTTAATTTCAGCATGAAATGATGGGTTACTTTCCATATTATAGGGGAAATTCTCCCCCCCCCCCCATCTTTGGTGATGCGTCTCGTATCTCATGAACGGATACATTCAGTGGAAGTGGAATAGGCGGCCGAGCAGCTGAAGGAAGTGGGCCGCCTGGTTCCCCAGTGACTTTTATCCTGAGCAGCGAGAGCGAGTGCACGGGGTCAGCTGCACGCTGTGTGCTCCATTCACAATGTGCTGACTTCAGTCTTCATTCATGAGAGCTGCCTCTGTGTACTCAATGCATTCATAGGAGGAGACACGTGAAGTAGCTGAGTTTATGGAAGAGGGCAGGAGACACGCAGACCTGTGAAAACATTCCCAGGCGTTGTATCCACTCACTGAGCATGGAATCCCCAATCATTCACCAGATCTCCGCAATGCAACCCCCCCCCCTTCCAACAACAGTCTGTGAATGTACTGCAGAGCCCCCCACCCCACCCAGCCTAGAGGTCCCCTCACATCATCCATCATTGGATGCACATCATGATTTTCCTGATAGACTTTTTTTTCTGATTTACTAAATTGTCTATTTACAAAACTCCTTATATATAAATAATCGGCGTGACCTTCAAATAAGCATCAGTCTTGTTGCAATAAAGCTAAAAAAATAAATTAAAAAAAATGACCCTGAGATTCTTTATCCTACATGGTGTCCCAGGGAATTTTTTAATTTTTCACGCATATGTAAAAATCTAGTTCTTCGCTAGAACCCTCAAACATTCTACATTTTCTGAAAGCAGGGGCCTGGAGACTAAAAAATTTTCATATCACAAGACATTTTGCACAGCCGTTTATCACCGTAATTGAATGTTAGTGCATAGCTCCCAACTGTCCCTGATTTCGAGGGACTGTCCCTGATTTGGAACAAAGTCCCTCTGTCCCTCTTTCCTCCTCACTTGTCCCTAGGGTGACCACGTGTCCCGGATTGCCCGGGACAGTCCCGCATTTTGCAGGTCTGTCCTGGGCACCTTCATTCCAGGACAATACAGTGTCCCGGAATGAAACTGACACAGCCACCCCCCCCCCCCCCCCCGGGCCAATCTGATGCCCCCAAAAAAGGCTGCCACATCACCGCTTTACTCACTGACAGTACTTGTCCTGGCCGGGAATGCCTGGAGGAGTACAATCGCCGCCCCCTGCTTGTGATTGGAGAAATCATAAATCCCGCCTCTTGTGTCCAATCACTGTGCTGTCGTTCGTTACATCACAAGCTGATTTTTGGGAAGGGAGGGTGTCCCTGAATAGTAGTTTGGAAATGTGGTCACCATACTGTACTTGTCCCTCATTTTGGTCTGATCTATAGAGTTGTATATAAAATGCACTATTTATCTTTCATAAAGTGTATCCCAGTGATAAACCTTTCATCCAATTTCTAAATTGCTGCATTTGTACATTTTCTAAATATACAATATAAAGGAATAGTAGTGGTAAAAAAAAAAAAGCCCTTGTGGATTTAATTAACCTTATTTTTGGTTAATTCTCCTTTAGGCTGGGTTCACACTTGTGCTGTGCGTATTCCAGCTCTCTTATCTCTGCAAAGATAAGAGAGCTGTTCAGCAGATCATCTCCGTTTTAGCTGAGAATTTGGTGACCTGGGAGAGAGGAGGGGGAGGGGGGAAGTGTAGTGAGGAGAAGGAGAGAAATCCTGATGAGACCTGAACACATCTGCGAATCAGATGCGTGCCCATAGAAGATAATGGGCCTGAATTCGCACCTAAGCCGCACCGCAATGCCTAGAAAACGCACACGTTTTTGGGGCAATGCGCAGTGTGAATGCATCGCACATATGTGAACCAGCCTCATTAAAATCAATGTATTTTATAATGTTATGCAAATTGGATGCGTTGTAAGCCGCAACCTAATTCTCATAAGTGTGAACGGGGCATATACGTATGAGTGCGCTCGTCCAGTTCTGGGAGGGCATCAATCGGCGTCCTCTCCGAACTTTGCCCTTTGCACGCTCGCTGTGACGTGCACCCAGCGCACTCTGTGATCGCTGTGTCTTTAGGGCACAGCTGATAACAGATTGGGGTAAAGGGCCAGTCATAGCTGATCATGATGTAAACACGCTTGCTGGTTATCAGTGTTTCTTTTCTCATGCTGCCACAGCGTAAGGAGAGGAGAGCCGGTAACCCGCTTGTGTCAAAGGGGACATCTACAATGATAACCAGGGCACTGATTATCAGTGTCCTGATTATGAGTGCAGCCCCAACGGTGCTTATCAGTACTGCCAATCTGTGCCAGGTTGCGTGCTCGGATAAGGGTCTGGTATGGATTTTTGGGGGGACTCCACGCCATTTTTTTTTTAATTTGGGGTGGAGTTCCCCTTAAAATCCATGCCAGATCTGAAGGGCCTGGTATGGATATTTGGGGGAACCGCACGCATTTTTTTTTTAATTTGCGGAGGGGTCCCCCTTAATATCTATACCAGACCTAAAGGGCCTGATCATTGAATTCTGGGGGACCCCCACGCTTTTTTTTTATTTTTTTTATCAATGACTTTTGTATGTATTCCCGGGAGCCGACAATTCATTAATAGCCGCGAGTCAGTTTTAAATGACTTTTTTTCCTTCAAAAATGACACTTTTTGCAGGGACAGTTCTAAGCACGGGAAACATGCGCCACTTTACATGCATATCATACACACCCCCCCAGGTATGAAATTTAAAGGAAAATTTCACTTTTATTTTTCATTTTAAGCATTATTAAAATCACTGCTCCCGTAAAAACGTCAATTTTTAAAACTTTTTTTTGCATTGATACATGTCCCCTGGGGCAGGACCCGGGTCCCCAAACACTTTTTATGACAATAACTTGCATATAAGCCTTTATAATTAGCACTTTAGATTTCTCCCATAGACTTTTCGAATTTGCCGCGAACACCCCAATTTGTTCGCTGTTCGGCGAACAGGCAATGTTCGAGTCGAACATGAGTTTGACTCAAACTCAAAGCTCATCCCTAATCAGTGCCCATGAGTGTTCCCTTATCAGTGCCCATTAGTGCAGCCTATCAGTGCCCATCAGTGTGGTCTCATCAGTGCCCATTAGTGTAGCCTCATTAGCGCATATCAGTGAGGGAGAAAAATTACCTGTTTGCAAAATTAGAAACTATGAAAAACGTTTTATTTTTTTATTTTTACTTTTTTCATTTGTTTAGCAAAAAAAAAAAAAAACAGTGGTGATTAAATACCACGAAAAGAAAGCTCTATTTGTGTGAAAAAAAATGATAACAATTTATTCATCAAAATGTGACAGCGCTAAAATCAGAAAATTGGCCTGGGCAGGAAGGGGGTGACAGTGCCTGGTGGGCAAGCGGTAATACATTCAGGTAATATGTGCAATGGCATTACAGCCAATATAGTTTACAGTTTTTTTGGGGGGTTTTATATTTTTGTCAAAAAGCAATATTTTTTGTTTGTTTATGAAACTTGGTTTATTTATAAAGACGTTCTATACTATAACGGCTTATGCCCCGTACACACGATCCGAATATCGTACGACAGATCGTACGACTTTTTTCGCTTATAGTCGCAAGTAAAATTAAATAGGTTATTAAAGTCACGAAAATTCTCGTATGACAGAAAAAAAAACCGGAAGTGATGTCATGTGTTGTAATGTATTTGTATTGTATTTTCGGACGACAACTGTACTGACTAAACGAAAATCATACGATCTGGTATCGTACGAGGAAAATTTTCGTGCTTGTCCGATAAAATAACATCAGATGAACTGTCATGATCGGCTCTCGAAGCTCTGTACTAACGATCCGATTATCGTACGGTTCTTCCTCGGACGACATTTTTCATACGATATTCGGATCGTGTGTACGGGGCTTAAATCTGTGTCTGTAGTGAATGCTCAAACCTTAGTTCCATAAATAATAACGTTATTATATTTTTACTCCAGGAGTGTATGAGTTTGCCAATTCTAGAGAAATGCTTAAATAATGTGTTACAATTTAGCCACTTCAGCCCCGGAAGGTTTTATCCCCTTAATGACCAGGCCATTTTTTGTGATACGGCACTGCATCGCTTTAACTGACAATTCCCCACAAATAGAGCTTTCTTTTGGTGGTATTTGATCACATCTGCGGTTTTTATTTTTTGTGCTATAAACAAAAATAGAGCGCCAATTTTGAAAAATACAATACTTTTTACTTTCTGCTATAATACATATCCAAAAAAAGATATAAAACGAAAACAAATGTATTCATCAGTTTAGGTCAATATATATTCTTCTACATATTTTTGGTAAATAAAATTGCAATACTGTATGTGTATGTGTATATTGATTGGTTTGCACAAAAGTTATCGCGTCTACAAACTAGATTTATGGATTTTTATGGACTTTTTTTTTTTTTATGTTTTTACTGGTAGTGGTGGCGATCTGTGATTTTTAGCGAGACTGCGACATGGCGTCGGACAAATCTGACCCTAAGTGACACTTTTTGGGGACCCGTAACAATATTACATTGATCAGTGCTAAAATAATGCACTGATCAATGCATAAATGACACTGGCAGGGAAGGGGTGAACACTAGGGGGCGATCAAGGGGTTAACTGTGTTTCCTCAGCGTGTTCTAACTGTGTGGGGGCTGGGCTCACTGGGTCACCACAGATGTTCCCGATCACCGGGAACAGCAGATCTCCATGATGTCTCCTGTCAGAACGGGGATCCGCCTTATTTACATAGGCAGATCCACGTTGTGCCTCTGTGTACAGCGATCGCCGGCAGACATCGAGTCCGCGGGACCCGCAGCCGCTCTCCGGCGGTGTGTGCCCACAGTGTCGCATTCACGGACCGACGTACGGGTACGGCGGTTTGCGCTGTTGAGCCGACCTATATATACAGTGGCTGGTCGCCAAGTGGGTCACTAAACAAATTCGATTTAAGTTAAATGTAGAAAATTTTAGTCAACTAAAATGTACTGGAGATTTTAGTTGACTAAAATACGATTAAAACTAAAACAATTCAATTGACTAAAATACGACTAAAAATAAAATGGCATTTTTTAGTTAAAAAAATTATTACTAAATCAAAATTTGACGTAAAAATGAACACTGCTGTTGGGTGCTCTGATGGAAGGTCTCCTCTTCCTAACCTGGTAATCCCAAAGGCAACTGCCTCATTCCTATTAAAGCTGAAGCAATACTGTTCTTAGAATGAGTTATAATCCATGCAAAGAAGACCACCAGAAATCCTTCTACATGGTGGAAATCACTCTACATGTGATCAGGAGGTTAAATTGATTTGTGTTGTCATTTCAGATCTGAGTGATCAGCTGCTGGAAGTGGTGGGACTTGAAGGTGCGATGGAGATGGGTCAGATCTACACGGGGCTGAAGAGTGCCGGGAAAAGACTTGCACAGTGCTCTTCTGTGGTTATACGGTAATAACAGTTTCATGTTGTTAAATTGACAGATTAATCAGTAATCGCGACTGATTGCTTCTAGCAGAGAACCCACCGCTGGGAGGCAATTTGCACACTGTTCCTCGGAGGTTATATGGCTGCAGTGCAAAAGCAGATAGAGAGACTTTCAGACAATGCTCAGTCAAAGGGAAACGGGTACAAATAACCTTCCTGAAAAGAAGAAAGGACATCTGGGTAATGTCATTTTTACATGGCAGTCCGGTTGGCGAATGCTCCACCCAATAGGTGTTGAAAGAAATTTCAGACTATTGGCTAAACCAAATATGAGACTCCTCACCAGAAAGTGAATATGTGTATCAAGAGATATCCACAGTAATGGCCCACATGTAGAAACACTTGTTACATTACTCACACAATATCTTCTTTACTGAAATAAATTCATTGCGTCGTTGAGTTTGCAGGTCAAAAATAAATACCAAGCATGCATATCTACATAGGAACTTGTAACTGTTAATCAATGCATTTTGGAGAGGCGACTCTCTCCTTCATCGGTATTAGCCCAGGAAGAACGTCTTTGAAACGTGTTGACAGTTGCAGGTTCCCATGTAGATATGCATTTGCCATCTCTCTTCCCGACCTTCAAACTCACTGGTCAAGAGGAAGGCAGCGTACACGGGACGCTATTAAACGCGCGTTCAGAGGCAGTTGGACACTTTTTTCAACTGCTCCTGAACACATTCAATGTTATCCTATGTGACCATGTACACTGTCTCGTTTATTACCTTTTTTAGGCAGTTGCGTTTAACCTCGTTTTTCTGAAAGCAAAAAAATGGGTTCAGACGCCAAAGATTTCCACATTTCAGACACCAAACGCGGATAAACGCGGTACCGGCGTTTAGCCGCGTTTTCGTTTATGAGCGTTTTTAAAGGTGACCTATTTTTTTACATAAAAAATCTCAAAAATGATGGCAAATGATGAAAAACCATTAAAAAAAATATTTTAAAAAAAAACTGTAATTGCTTGCAATGCATTATGGACAATCCACAACTTGTGGCAAGTGGACAATCCACAACTTGTGGCAGGTGACATGGCCAGGTGACGTGCCAGGTGGACAATCCACAACTTGTGGCAGGTGACGTGGCAAGTGGACAATCCGCAACTTGTGGCAGGTGATGTGGCCAGGTGACGTGGCCAGGTGACATGGCAAGTGGACAATCCACAGCTTGTGGCAGGTAATGTGGACAGGTGACGTGGCAAGTGGACAATCCACAACTTGTGGCAGGTGACGTGGCAAGTGACACGCTAAATACAAGTTCACTGCTGCTCTCTCAGCTGCTGCTACTCACTATGGTCTCACAATATGGCTGAAATGATTAATAATACTGTTTTTTGAGCTTAGGGAGGGTCCTTATGATGTTTCTTAACTAAACGCTTCTAGACGCAAACACGGTAAAGCGCGGCTAAACGCGGCATGCAAACGCGGCAAAACGGGCGTTTCTAAACGCCGGTTTTAACCTTCGTTCAGAAGAGTTTGCACCAGCGTCCCGTCTACATGGGGCCTAAGCGGTGTCTTGCCACAAGACATACCTGGGGTGAATTTGTTTCAGTAAGGGAGCTTCAGTTGGAGATGCAATGTATCCACAGTAATGGCCCACAGTCAGTGCTACATGGAGTATCACTTGTTACGTTTAACCACAATAATAGGATTTTTATAACAGCTTACCTGTAAAATCCTTTTCTTGGAGTACATCACGGGACACAGAGCGACATAGTCATTACTAATGGGTTATATAGATACCGTCAGGTGCTGGCACTGGCAACTTCCAAAACCGGAAGTACCCTCCCCTATATAAGCCCCTCCCATCCGGGAGCACCTCAGTTTTGTAGCAAAGCAATAAGTGTCCCTAAAGAGGGGCGGGAGCTCTGTGTCCCGTGATGTACTCCAAGAAAAGGATTTTACAGGTAAGCTGTTATAAAAATCCTATTTTCTTTCTCGTACATCACGGGACACAGAGCGACATAGTCATTACTAATGGGATGTCCTAAAGCAATGCCAAATGAGGGGGGGGATACACCATATATAAGCTGAGCGCTATCAGACATGAGGATCTTTTGCGGCCTGCAACACACTGCGCCCAAAGGCGACATCCTCCTGACTTCTAACGTCCACCTGGTAGAACCTAGTAAACGTGTGTACCGAAGACCATGTTGCGGCCTTACAGATTTGAGCCAGGGAGGCCTGGTGATGCACTGCCCATGAAGTTCCAACTGCTCTCGTGGAGTGCGCCCTAACTTTGAACGGAGGCGGTCTACTTCTCAGGCCATAGGCTTGTATTATGACCTGTCGAATCTACTTGGCTAAAGTAGATTTTGACGCTGCCTGACCCTTTCTGGGGCCTTCCGGCAGAATAAACAAAGTATCCGTTCTGCGAATCTGAGCAGTGGCTTTTAGATAAGCTTTAACTGCTCTTACTACATCCAAAGAATGCAATAACTTTTCCTCTACCGAAGTAGGTTCGGGGAAAAGAAGAAGGAAGAACCACATCTTGGTTCAAATGAAACCTCGATACCACCTTAGGAAGAAAGGCTGGATGAGGACGTAACACTACTCTGTCCTTATGGATAACCAGATATGGCTCCTTACAGGACATAGCTGCTAATTCCGATACTCTTTTAACCGAACAAATGGCTACTAGAAAAATCAATTTCCTGGTGAGAAGCACCAAGGAAATATGCTGTAATGGTTCAAATGGTTGTTTCTGTAGAACCGACAGAACCAAGTTTAGATCCCATGGACATATGGGAATATTAACCGGAGGACTAATACGCCTCACTCCTTGTATAAAGGCTTTGACTAGTGAATGCGAAGCCAAGGGCCTTTGAAAAAATATTGACAAGGCCGAAATCTGACCCTTGATAGTACTCAAGGCAAGCTTCCTATCTACAGCCCACTGTAGGAAGTCCAGAATCCTACCTATTACGTACTTATGTGGATGCCATTTCTTGGCCTCACACCACGCGATGTACGCCTTCCAGATTCTACAGTAGATCTGCCTGGATACCGGCTTCCTGGCATTGATCATGGTAGATACCACAGCATTAGAGAGCCCTCTCTTTTTTAGAATGTGGGCTTCAATAGCCAGGCCGTCAAACCTAGGGCTGGTAAAGAAGGGTGGTATATCGGTCCTTGCGAAAGCCGGACGACGTGGGAGAGTCCAAGGACTCCCCACTGAAATTTTACAATCTCCGCGTACCACGCTCTTCGGGGCCACGCTGGAGCCACCGGAATCACTGGTTTCTTTTCTACCCTGATTCTGCGGAGTAATCGAGGTAACCATTGTGGCGGTGTGAATGCATATATCAGCTTGAACTGATCCCAAGGGAACACTAGGGCATCCGAGCCGCAAGCTAGGGGATCCCTTGTCCGAGAGACAAACCTGTCCCCCTTTGCGTTGAATCTGGATGCTAGAAGATCTACATCCGATGTTCCCCACCGCTGACATATTGTCCAGAAAACCTCGGGGTGAAGGGACCCTTCCTCTGGGCCTAATTGCTGGCGACTTAGAAAGTCCGCCTTCCAATTCTCCACTCCTGGAATGAATACCGCAGATATGGCTGGGACATATTTTTCTGCCCATTTCAGGATGTAATTTACTTCCCTCTGGGCTGCACGACTCCTGGTGCCCCCCTGATGATTGATATATGCCACTGCTGTGGCATTGTCTGATTGAATTCTGACAGGGGACCCTTGGAGTTTGGATGTCCATGCTACTAGGGCATACCGGGCTGCTCGTATCTCTAAGAGATTGATGGGCAGGGCCTTTTCTGCATCCGACCATCTGCCCTGGAGAGACTATTGCTCCAGTACTGCTCCCCAGCCTATAAGGCTGGCATCTGTAGTGACCACCTTCCAAGAAATCGGACTGAAGGATTTCCTTTTCTCCAGATTCTGGGGAACCAACCACCAACGGAGGCTCTTGCGAACGGAAGGGGACAAGGACATTGTAAGTCTAGGGCCTGAACTTTTTTGTTCCAGGCTGACAGTATGGCCCCTTGCAAATTCCTTGAATGGAATTGACCGTAGGGTACTGCTTCGAATGATGCCACCATTTTTCCCAGCAGCCTCATATACAGGCGTATGGACGGCTGTCTTTCTTGTACCCACTAAGTGGATCAAATCTTTCAAAGACAACACCTTTCCTCGAGGCAAGAATATTTTTCTCTGGCCTGAATCCAACCTTAGCCCCAAGTATTCCAGACTTTTGACTGGTTTTTAGGGCTGACTTGTCTCGGTTGATAATCCAACCGTGAGATTCCAGATACTTGATCGTCTTGTGAACGACCACGTCTAGTTTTTTCACTGAGTGGTCTATCAGCAACAAGTCATCCAGATATGCCATTATCATTACACCTTGTGTTCTTAGATTGGCCAATAAAGGGCCAGAATTTTTGTAAACACTCGTGGTGCTGTGGCCAAACCGAAGGGTAAGGCTCTGAACTGAAAATGGCGCCCTTCTACTGCAAAGCGTAGAAATTTTTGGTGGACTGGAAAGATGGGAATGTGCAAATAAGCATCTTTGATGTCGATCGTGGCTAACCAATCCTCCCCTTGTAGGGCAGTGGCCACCGATCGGATCGACTCCATTGGAAAGTCCTGATATACAGGAATTTGTATAGCCCTTTTAGAATTAATATGGGCCTCCCGTCCGCGTTTGCTTCGGGACTGTAAAGAGGTTTGAGTAAAACCCGAACCCTCATTCTTCCAGGGGAACCTCCATAATTACTCCTTGGAGCAATAGTTGTTCTAGTGCCAACAGGAGGGACTCTCTCTTCCGGGGATCCCTTGGCACGTTTGACCTCAAAATGGGAAGGAGGAGAGTCTTTTAACTCCAAACTGTATCCCAAACCTACTGCGGAGAGCACCTATCTGTCTTGATCGTGTCCCGCCAGGTCTCTTGCGAACAACTGGAGTCCTCCCCCCACCCGACTGAGTGGGGGCTTCAATGAATTTAACTTTGGGGGAGGTTTTGTACCTCCCCTGACCCAGGGTTTCTCATTACCCTGCTACTGTCCCTGTTTTTTACCCCCGGGATTTGACCGAGGAGGCCGTCGGAACTGTTACACAGCCGATGCCCCAGGGACTGGAGAAGCAGGCCTCTTAAAGAGGGACCTCTAACTCTGCTTTTAACCGGCAAGAGCGTATTTTTACCGCTGGAAATTTTCTGGATATATTTGTCCAGGTTTTCCCTGAATAAGCGTTCACCATGAAATGGGACGCTAACCAGCCATTCTTTACAGGGAGCTTCAGCAGACCAGTTCTTGAGCCATAGGAGCCTACGCATATGTACTATAGACAGCGTAAGGCGGGAGGCCTGATGGACTGAATCCTCTATGGCGTCAACCGCAAAGCCTAAGGCTCTAGGTAGATCAGCTAGGGCAAAGCCTGCTGATCTGTCAAGTCCCTCAAGACCTGTTTCAACTGATCCTTCACTGCTTAGCAGACCCCAATAGCTGCTACTGCTGGTTGTATCACCAAGCAGATTTTCATAAGGACTCCAATCTTTTATCTATTGGGTTCTTGAACATTTGGACATTATCCACTGGACATGTCAGTGATTTATACATACAAGAGATGGCTGCGTCCACTGTAGGGACCTTCCATTTTTTTTTTTTATGAACTTATCCTCCATGGGATAGACCACCGGAAATCTCTTGGGGGAATAAATATTTTCTCAGGACGTTCCCAATCCTGGTAAATGAGCCCTTTCAGTAAAGGGTGAAGTGGAAAAGAACAAACAGTCTGGGGGCTTCTAGCGACCCCAACGAGGATACAGTAGTGGTTGATGGTTCCGCAAGGTGCATTTTTAAATGCTGATCGGACCATGTTAGTCAGAGACTGAACCCATAATCTTTCAGCTTGAGATGCTGAGAAAAAGGTTCCCCCACTGTTGATTCCTCTATAACAGAATCAACCTCATCCTGATCCCCTTCAGGCAGGTCGATCCCTGTCTGGGACTGTTGCTCTGCTAACAGGCACTCTGAAGGAAGAGACGGAGATCGGGCGTGCTTTCCCTGACAGGGAGGCAGCGATAAATGTTGACAATCTCTCTCTAATCCTCCCAGAGCTGAGGAAAAAACCTCCTCTGTTACATACACAGGAGCAGGTGAACTGAGGACAGCCACAGTACCAAGTACCCCTGCGGGGTCTCTACGGTCACTTACCTCTGAACTTCAGGGGAGACTGGTGCAGCAGGAGTATGCCCAAGATCCTCCGAGCCCGATGAGACCCCCTTCGCTTCCTGGAAGATTCAGTTCCGGAGCTTCTGGACGGCATATTCCTAAGCCTAAAGCTGAGGTATTCCAGCCGTAATACACCACTTTTACTGAGAATAGTCTAGCACAATTGCTGCTATATCACAGTTGGTGTCTACTAATGTGCCTTTCTAGGGGATGCCTGTATCAACCGCTTGCTGTATGCCTTTAAATGTTGCCAGCTCTGTCTCTGTACTTCATAGCCAGCTCACTACAATATTGTGTTTTTTTTAAAACTGCTGGGACGCCCGCACATGCGCAGAAGCGCTGCGGCGCGCACAGAGCGTCCTCCCCCAGGCTCCGCCCCCTTTCCCGGCTCACCTCTATATATAGAGGCGCGTGCACGCGCACGCGCGCGGCCACGTGCGCCTTCGGCGCTAATTTCAAATATGGTAACAAGGGACAGGAGCCAGGGCCCCTCTTTGCCGCAGGCCGGGGGATGGACGAGCACTGCAACATGGCAGAGGAAGCAGTTTCCTATAAGAGAACTCCCCATCTGCCTGGACTTTGCTCTGCTGAGAAGAAGCTAGTCCACATGACAAGAAAACATTCCACAGCGGCCTCTAGTGGACAAACACAGGTACCGCAGTCTAATATATTAAATATATATATATAATTTTTTTTTTTTTTTTTTTTTTCTTGACCACCATTAAAAATTATTACATTTTTTTAGTAGTTACAGGCATGCACAGAATTTTGCGGGAATACCATTAGGTAACAGACAGAAAGACAAATTAGGCTTGGGGGTCCCCCAATAGAACCAAGTTCCTGGGGGCCCCCACTTACCTGTTCCCCGCCGCAGGACTTTGTTTGGTCCACAAAAAGCCCAAACTTCACCTATCACGGCAGGCATTGTAATCAAACCTTCAGGGACCGGGTTCCCAAGGATTCCACTCCCCTGGACCTGTATAGCACCCTGCACAGAAAACATCTTGGTCGTGGGTATGACCAGAGCTCTGGATCCCAGGGTCCAGCTCTCCTAAGAGAAGCATTACAGGCAAAACCTTGCTCTTCTCTGCAAGGCCCGGGTACCGACCGTTTAGCTATGAAGCTTTTTTGGTCGGATCCGGAATAGCTTACTGAGGCCCAAAAGAACCTGTACGCAAGCTCAGTGAAAAACACATGTTTCTTCTTGGCCAACACCTTAGACACTGGCAAAAAACTGAGGTGCTCCCGGATGGGAGGGGCTTATATAGGGGAGGGTACTTCCGGTTTTGGAAGTTGCCAGTGCCAGCACCTGACGGTATCTATATAACCCATTAGTAATGACTATGTCGCTCTGTGTCCCGTGATGTACGAGAAAGAAATCTTGTTCTTGGTCTTTGAGTTTGCAGGTCAAAAAGAAAGACAAAGCATGCATATCTACATAGGAAGCTGTAATGTCGTGTACACACGATCGAGTTTCACGGCGGTGAAAACACCGCCGTGAAACCCGACGGGAAAAACGAGGACCGGCTTGGTCCCCTACACACGGCCGGTTTTCATGAGAGGTTTTCTCTTGGTCGAGAAAACCGGCCGTGTGTAGGCTCCCTAGCAGTGTTTCCCTATGGAAAAACTGCCGCGGAAAAAAATGCCGCGATTCGCAACGAGAAAAATTAGAGCATGTTCTAATTTTTCTCGTCGTGATTCTTGTCATTTTTCTCGTCGGGAAAAATGCTGGAAAGCCTACACACGGCCGTTTTTCTCGTCCAAGAGAAAAAATGTAATTTTTCCCGACGAGAAAAGTGATCGTGTGTACGCGGCATAACTGTCAATGTGTTTTAGAGAGCTTTCTCTTTCCTTCATCCAGGGCCATCGGAACAGGACAGGCAAACCAAGCAACTGCTTGGGGCCCCCAGCTGGCCTGGGGCCCCAGCAGAGCTGCCTCCCCTCCCGCGATTGGCGGCCCCCCTCCCGCGATTGGCGGCCCCCCCACCCGCGATTGGCGGCCCCCTCCTCCCGCGATTTGGCGGCCCCCCCACCCGCGATTGGCGGCCCCCTCCTCCCGCGATTTGGCGGCCCCCCTCCCGCGATTTGGCGGCTCCCCCTCCCGCGATTGGGGGCCCCCCTCCCGCGATTGGCGGCCCCCCTCCCGTGATTGGCGGCCCCTCCTCCCGCGATTGGCGCCCCCACCCACAATTGGCGGCCCCCTCCTCCCTCGATTTGGCGGCCCCCCATCCGCGATTGGCGCCCCCCCACCCGCGATTGGCGGCCCCCTCCTCCCGCGAATTGGTGGCCTCCCCATCCCGCGATTGGCGCCCCCCTCCCGCGATTGGCGACCCCCCTCCCACGATATTATTGGCGGCCCCCCCTCCCGCGATTGGCACCCCCTCCCGCGATCGGCGTCGATGTCCCGCGTTAGCACCCCACCCTTTTCTATATTTAAAAAAAAAGTAAAAAAATTGTGTAGCACCCCCCGCTTCTCCAAAAAAAATCAGTAGCACCCCCCCCTTGGGGGCCCCAAATTCTCAATCTGCTTGGGGCCCCCAAATTCCTTCAAACGGCCCTGCCTTCATCAGCATTAGCCTAGCCAGGACCTTTCTGAAATAAGAAGACACTTACAGGTTCTTGAATTTTCGTTATTATTTTCTTATTTTCGTATTTTCGAATTTTCAGATTTCTGAATTTTCTAATTTTCAAATTTCCGGGTTTTTGAATTTCGACTTTCAAATTTCCGAATTTTCAAATTTACGAATTTTTCAAATTTAGGAATTTAGGAATTTTTGAATATTCAGAAAAATTTGTTAAACAGGTTTTCGTTAATTTGGATATTTCCAAATTAACAAATTTGTCGAAATTTGTTAAAAAAACTAATTCGGAACAAAACGAATTGCACATGTGTAGTACTTTGTTTCATTATAATATACTTTGGATTAATTGAAATTCGCTACTATTGTGATTCGGAAATTCAGTTACATCCGAATCTCCAAATAAAATTTGAAAATTTCGTCCAAATTTCGATTCATAATGAAACTAATTGCCTATTTCTAACTGTTACCTGCATTTTTTTTTTTTTGAAGGACCAGCAAGTCACTTCCCATGCAGATAGATGGAGAACCTTGGATGCAGACACCATGCACAGTAAGTAATTATTGTTATTTTTGGCATATATTTTTGAACATAATCAATGTACAATGGAATACCAGCCAAAACAGTTTTAGCTTTGGAGATTGGAGAAGGGTTGGATGTAACGTTTGTCAGGTCTTCATTGTCATCTGCTTCCCGTTAGGGTAATCTCTCCAGAAAGGTTACAACAGAAAAGCATTTTTTAATAAAGGGAAGGATAGACTGCCTGTTAAAGCCAAACTCCATCCCCAACTTCCCCATATGATAAGGTGTAACAGAAATTTGCAAGCAAGGGTGAGCCCGTGTTGGTCAGTGCTGGCCACATGACTGCACCGACCAATTAGAATATTTTTAAGGCTCTTTTCTTCTGGGATGGTGTCCTGGAACAAAGCAGAGATTCTCATTGGTCAGTAAGGTCACGTGACCAGCGCTGACTGATGAGGACTCACCATTGTAAGAAATATGCTGCTATAGCGCCTCCAGCATCGTTATACCAGATAGGGAGGACATTGAAAGAGGGGGGTCATCTAAAGCACATACATCGGGGTCCAGGGGCGTGTTGTGAATTAGCTAACCTTTTCATAAACAAAATTAATTTAAAAAAGGCTAATTAGCCCTTTAAATCCGCCAGATGCATCAAGGTGCATCAAAGCAAATGTTGTGCAAAGCCTTTTAGGCAGCCACATTTTTATTTTATTATATTACATTTATTATGTTATTTTATGTTTGTTATGTTTATACACTGAGCAAAATATAAACGCAACACTTTTGTGTTTGTCCCTATTTATCATGAGCTGAACGCAAAGATCTACGACTTTTTCACAAAAGGCCTATTTCTCTCAAATATAATAATAGGTTTCTGCACAGATGTCAATGTAAATCGCAAAGTGCAGAAACTACTTTTTAAAATTGGTGCAGCGCCGCAGATGCGGCGTCGCACCGATTAGGACTGTGCCAAATGCCGCCAATTTGATATGCGATTTGAGATGTCAAATTGCATATCAAATCGCACCAGTGTGAACCAGGGCTAAATCTGTGTTAGTGATCACTCCTCCTTTGCCAAGATAATCCATCCCCCTCACAGGTGTGGCATATCCAGATGCTGATTAGCCAGTATGATTATTGCACAGGTGTGCCTTAGGCTGGCCACAATAAAAGGCCACTCTAAAATGTGCAGTTTTATCACACAGCACAATGCCACAGATATCGCAAGTTTTGAGGGAGCGTGCAATTGGCATGCTGACTGCAGGAATGTCCACCAGAACTGTTGCCCTTGAATTGAATGTTCATTTCTCTACCATAAGCCGTCTCCAAAGGCGTTTCAGAGAATTTGGCAGTACATCCAACCGGCCTCACAACCGCAGACCACGTGTCACCACACCAGCCCAGGACCTCCACATCCAGCATCTTCACCTCCAAGATCGTCTGAGACCAGCCACCCGGACAGCTGCTGGAACAATCAGTTTGCATAACCGAAGAATTTCTACATAAACTGTCAGAAACCGTCTCAGGGAAGCTAGTCTGCATGCTGGCCGGCCTCATTGGGGTCTCGTCCTGACTGCAGTTTTTCGTCATAACCGACTTGAGTGGGCAAATGCTCACATTCTATGGCGTCTGGCACTTTGGAGAGGTGTTCTCTTCAGTGATGAATCCCGGTTTTCACTGTACAGGGCAGATGGCAGACAGCGTGTATGGCGTTGTGTGGGTGAGCGGTTTGCTGATGTCAAGGTTTTGGATGGAGTGACCCATGGTGGTGGTGGGGTTATGGTATTGGCAGGCGTATGCTATGGACAACGAACACAGGTGCATTTTATTGATGGCATTTTGAATGCACAGAGATATGGTGACGAGATCCTGAGGCCCATTGTTGTGCCATTCATCCACGACCATCACCTCATGTTGCAGCATGATAATGCCCGGCCCAATGGTGCAAGGATCTGTACACAATTCCTGGAAGCTGAAAACATCCCAGTTCTTGCATGGCCAGCCTACTCACCGGACATGTCACCCATTCAGCATGTTTGGGATGCTCTGGATCGGCGTATACGACAGCGTGTTCCAGTTCCTGACAATATCCAGCAACTTCGCACAGCCATTGAAGAGGAATGGACCAACATTTCACAGGCCACAATCACCAACCTGATCAACTCTATGTGAAGGAGATGTGCTGCACTGCGTGAGGCAAATGGTGGTCACACCAGATACTGACTGGTTTTCGTACCCCCCAATACAGTAAAACTGCACATTTTAGAGTGGCCTTTTATTGTGGCCAGCCTGGGGCACACCTGTGCAATAATCATGCTGTCTAATCAGCATCTGGATATGCCACACCTGTGAGGTGGATGGATTATCTTGGCAAAGGAGAAGTGCTCACTAACACAGATTTAGCCCAGGTTCACACTGGGCTGCGGGAGTGAAGCCGTGCGAGTTCAGCTGAACTCGCACGATTTCACTCCTGCCTGTCAGTCCCGATTTCGGCCGCGATTACAGGGACATCTGTGCAGGTTTCTGCACAGATGTCAATGTAAATCGCAGCCCGAAATCACAAAAAGTAGTACAGAAATTACTTTTTGAAATCGGTGCAGCGCCGCAGATGCGGCGTCGCACCGATTAGGATGGTGCCATTGCCCGCAATTTGCGGCAAATATCGCCGATTTGACATGCGATTTGACATGTCAAATCGCATGTCAAATCGCACCAGTGTGAACCAGGGCTAAGACAGATTTGCTGATTAAATGTGTGCCTAATTAGGCAGCCCATAGATGATTTGATCATTTGATTCCTCCATCAACACAGTTAGGCCTCTTTCACACGGGGCGGATCCGTGAAGATCCGCCCCGTGAAGCTCCGCTTGCTCAGCGGGGATCGCTCCGTTGATCCCCGCTGAGCCGACGGATGACTGGGCAGTCCCCGCACACTGTGCAGGGACCGCCCTGCCAGAGCGCCGCTCTCCCCTATGGGGAGTCAGATGACGACGGACCATAGAGTCCGTTGGCATCCGATCCGCTCCGCAGACGGAAGGAAAATTAGGATTTTCCTCCGTCACACTTTTTCGGAGCGGATGTCAGCGGACATGTCTCCGCTGACATCCGTGCTTCCATAGGGGTGCATGGAGGATCCGTTTCAGGTCCGCCTAAAAAACTGACAGGCGGACCTGAACGGACCTCCGTGTGAAAGAGCACTTAGTGTTGATGGGGAAATGCCCCCATGCAGCGCTATTGTTTTCTGCCGGTGGGGGCCCAGGGAACCTTCCTAGTTGGCAGAACACAATGATTACTGCTGGTGGCTATAGCAACAAGCAGTAATCAAATGGCAAAAATCCAACAGGCTGGTTGTACCCAAGTCGATCGATGGATCAACTTGAGCACAATTAGCCTGCGATTACATGGATTGAAATTTGGCCGGCCACTGCTGAACCAGTTTTCATCCATGTTTGGCCAGCTTTAGAGCCAGTTCACATCAGATGCAGTTCCGTGCTTTTTCTTTCTGCACTAAAAATGCATGCACAGTGTTTTCCATGTATTCCAATGGCTCTAGTTCACACCATGCAGTCAGTTTCCGGTCAGTTTCTGGTGCAGAAACTGACTGGAAACTGACTGCATGGTGTGAACTAGAGCCATTGGAATACATGGAAAACACTGTGCATGCATTTTATGCAGAAAAAAAAGCACACGGAACTGAACGGAACTGCGTCAAACTAGCACAAACAGTTTGTCGTCTTTAGAAAGCAGCCACAGTCTGGCCTCGTACACACGACCGATTTTCTCGTCGTAAAAAACACGTCGTTTTTTTCGACGAGATTCTTGTTAAGCTTATCGATTTTCTCGTCAAGCTTTCTATGCGTACACACTGTCATTTTCCAATTTCCTCGTGGTTCTCTGCGCTCACGTCCAGCACGTACGACGGCACTATAAAGGGGAAGATCTTTTTTCTTGGCGCCACCCCTTGGGCTGCTTTTGCTGATCTCGTGTTACCGCGTGTGAAGTAAAAGTTTGGGAAGAGACGATTCGCGCTTTTCAGTCTTCGTACTTTTCAGATCGTTTTCTGCCGTTCAGTTTGTGCTTGTGGGTTCGTATCTTGACTTTCAGGGCGTCTAGGCAGGTCGTATCTGTTTTACAGTGCGTTCTTGCCTGTTCGTTTCTGAATTTCAGTTCGTTATTCATAGGCCTTGCTGTTCTAAAGTGCGTTCTGTTCTGTACGTTCTGATTAGACGACCGTTTCCTAGCCATGTCGCCTGGACGTTCTCGTCGTCGAGTTCGTGCTGTGCATGCGCTTGGTGTTGGTCTGCTTGTTTTGGACCAAGACCAGTCCATGAATGGTGTGAGGAGGAGTTCATGGACCAAGAATTGGTTGCTCCAGCGGGACCAATTCTGCCACATGCCTCTGCTGCGGGAGATCGTCGAGAATAATCCTGAGGACTACAGGAATTTTCTGAGGATGTCTGACCCCGTTTTTCAGGAACTGTTGGCTTTGGTGTCCCCCTATATTACCAGGAAGGACACCGTTATGCGGGAAGCCATCAGTGCTGAGCAGAGGCTCATCGCCACGTTGCGTTACCTGGCGACAGGGAGAAGTCTTCAGGACTTGAAGTTCACCACAGGCATCTCCCCCCAGGCTCTGGGCCTCATAATCCCAGACACCTGTTCTGCCATCATCCAAGTCCTGCAGGAGGACTATATTAGGGTAAGTTTGCTCCCTTAACATCACATTTTATGTATTACATGTATGCTAATGTATTGTATTTCTTTCATCCTTCCCTAATTACCATGATTGTAATATGCTGAGAATGTCCCCTTTGTCCCCATGCATGTTGGAAGCTTTAGATTGCCCCTTTTTTATCCTCCCTAAATATTTCCCCTCACTAACTTTTCCAGCAGGGGCGCCTGTTGCTCCAAATGTTGGGGGGTTCCAACCCCAATTTCGGAAATAAACTTCCTCCTTTTTTGCTCTGTTGCCTAATAAACGCCCCCAGTTGTCCCCTCCAATGCAGCCATTTAGTCCCCTCTAATGCAGCCAGTTTCCCCCCCAGCCCTGCACTTACCTTCTTGTGGTCAGCGCCATCCTTCTTCTGTCCTTGATGTCTTCTCCTTCCCTTCATGTTGCATCAGCCAATCATGTTACCATTAAACAGACTTGGTGAACATGATTGGCAGAGCAGCCTGTCAGTGTTTACACAAGGAATGCCCCCCTCCTTGCGTCCCCGATTTTTCTTTGAGGAAGCCAATTACATCCCTCAGGTTGTAATTTGCAAGACTATTTTACTACCTGTTTCTGCTCTGCAATTTTAACCCCCTAAATGCCGCAATTATTCATATGTCGGTCGCTTTACAAGAGGCCATCCACCTGAATAGTGTGCGGCATAGACAATACATAGGTTCATGCAACGCATGAACCTATGTATTGTTCTAAATGATGGGCACAGGAGAGAGGGGACAGTGCTCCAGCGCCCACTCTGGACGCACCGCCACTGCAATGCTATCCTGTGGCCAAACACATCTCCCCCCCCCCCAAAATAATTTAGTAATGGCCCATCAGAGGGGGTGATGAATATGATAAATGAGCCTTCCATTATACTTTTTTTACACACCTTAATAAACGTATAATTAGATTGATGTTGGTCTCTAATTTTTTGGGATAGAATTTCCTTGTAATGTATGCCTTTGTTTTTCTAATATTATTTCATCTTGTTTCACTCCACAGCTTCCTTCCACGCCACAGGAATGGCAGACTGTGGCATCGGAGTTTGCCACGCGGTGGGACTTCCCCAACTGCGGTGGTGCCATAGACGGGAAGCACGTCCGCATCGTGCCGCCACCCCGTTCTGGGTCCTACTACTACAATTACAAGGGGTTTCATAGCATTGTGCTGATGGCGGTGGTGTCAGCACGGTATGAATTCCTCTATGTTGATGTAGGGAAGAATGGCCGGATGTCCGATGGGGGATCCTTCATCCAGACGGAGTTTGCCCTCCATCTCCAGAGTGACGACCTTGCATTGCCACCGGATGCAGGGAATATTGAAGGACTCCCCTTTGTTTTCTTGGCTGATGAAGCCTTCGGACTCGGACGGCATCTTATGAGGCCATTTCCACAGAGGACCCTGACCCCAGAGAAGAGTGTGTTCAATTACCGGCTGGCCAGGGCCCGAAGAGTCGTTGAAAATGCCTTTGGCATAATGGCCAGCCGGTTCCGCCTTTTTATGACTTCCATCCACTTGGCGGACTACAAAATAAACTATGTAGTGTTATGCTGCTGTGTGCTACACAACTTTCTGAGCCAAAAATCTAATTCCTATATGGCCTCAGTTTTGCCAGAGGCTGGACTTTCCCCTGCAAATCCCCTTCCGGGCCTGGAATCTGCCCGACTTGGCTTGCCCCCCCAAAATGCCCGTGTGGTTCGGGACAAATACATGGAGTATTTCATGGGTAGGGGGGCAATTCCTATGCCAGCCTATGTCTAAGTATCCCAATAAAAATCTTGTTTAAACCTTTAATTATTTGTTCTTTCCTGTCTCCTAGTTTGTCTTTGTGCATTTGTAGTGGCAAGTGTATTTTACTTTAGTAAATAACAACCAATTTCACTATATTACCTTACAAAAGAACCAAATAAGCTTAGAGAGTATTATAAAAAGAAGCTACACGTTGTTTGTGGTCAAATATTTTACTCTCTGCACATTCTCTTTTTTTTTTTGGTTTTACTTTGGGGTTGGCCGGGCCACAAACCGGCAAATTTTGGCTTATGAAAATACAAAAATACCACTTGCATTTCTAAAATTACAACATTGGATACCTCTGAGCAATCTGAGACATTCAGTTACACAAACTATGTCTCTATGTGCCTGTCCTAATATGGGGTCCTGCCACCCCTTGCCCAGCCAAAAATTCAATATGCACACATTTTTACTTTTTTGCAAATAGGAAGTTTACAATCCTGATCCCTATTGTCAACATGTGCTATCTGCCATCAGGGGTGATCAATGGACGTGTTTTGGGGGTGCATCCCCTTCCTCAGTTCACCGACTTTTGAGACGAGGAAGGGGTTGCACCCACAAAAGACGTACATGGATATCCCCTGATGGCAGATAGCACATGTTCACACACTGTGTGCATATTCAATTTTTGGCTGGTTTGTTACTCAAAAAATTATAAAAAAATATAAAAACAAACATGTAAAAACAAATGTGTTTGGATGGCTTATTGAATTCTCCCCAAAACATCGAGAATGTCTTTAAATGTTTGTTCCATCACATGGATTCTTTGTTTAATTAGGTCCAGTTCCGTGCTACATTCCATCACTTGCTGGATGAGGCGGAGGGCACTGTCAGCAGAGAACCGTGTGCTATCCTTCACAACATTTCCATCCCCTAAAAACCATTAATTTTTTTTTATAAAACTCTGCAGGCCTACCTCGCTTACCTTAAGCTGTGGTGTCAGATACTGACCTGTTGTGGTGACCAGATCCACAACGTCATCCACCTCTCCTTCCTGCACTTCTCCTTCCTCCACCTCAACTTCCTGCACATCTTTCGGTTGTGGATCTTTGGGAGTTTGGGGTTGCTTGGAAGTTGTGGGGTGCATGTGCTCCCTGGAGTGTCCTCCTCCCAGTCTTCTCTCCCCTATGAGAATAAAACCAAAGGTCTATTTATCACACTGTAAAAATCTCATTCTTAAACTAAAAACAGGCTAAATTGTTTGGAAGTGGGGTACAAGTGTGTGTTTGTGCGGAATTTAAAGAAAAATGCATTATTTATGACCCCAAATATGTTTAGTATTCACATTTGGATGTAATTTTTTGGACATGGAGGCACCACAAATAAACTCTGATGCACCTGTGTGGGACACCCAAAAAAGGCGGGTCTGGTGGCCCACACTATAGTGCTCCAAAGTACAGATGTGGAAGCAGCTGCTGAGTGTCCTCTCCTTTATACTGATAAAAGTTTGCATTTCATTCTCCTTACAAACACATCATCTAGACTTAAAAATTATCCACAATACTTAATCAAAAATGGCAGATGTCTAATTACTTTTGTGGCTCTTAAATAAGCCAAAACCGCGGATAGTGGCCGAACGAAGTGTCGGTAACGTAACGAACGATTACTGTGCCCAACCTAGTTCAAAATATTACATTTCGGAAGGGAGTCCAATATGATAAAAAAATAAAAAAATGTCAGTTTCTAAAAAGATTAATAGCAGAAAGGTCGTCATTTTACTTACTTTTAGCGAGCATCCTCTTTATGATCCTCAACTGGTCTTGCTCCCTCAGTTTGAGGTCTGACCACCTCTTTCTGAGCTGCTCATTTGAGCGTTTCACCCCGAACTTCGCCCTCAGACTCTTCACAACTTTAGTGAGGATTTTGGCCTTCCTTCTATTTGGTTTGCTATACGGCCCATGCTTGGCATCATAATCAGCCTTGACCAAGATGTCCACCATCTCCGCCATCTCCGCCAAAGACATATTCGATGCCTTGAATCTCCTCCTTGATCGTGACGTGTCCTCGGTCTCCGGGCTTGTCTCCTCGCTAGTTGCGGAATTATCAGACACCTGCTGTAACTCCGCCATATCTGTCTGCGCGCCGAAAGAGAAGGGGCGGGGAAAAGATGTTAGTTAGAACGTCATGGGCGGGCGACGTGTGCGGAGCGACGTGTTCGAATTTTGACGCATGCGTGGTGTGTATATAGCAAACACACATGTGACTAGTACGTTCGGTGTGCGGAGAGAGGAGTTCAAGTGACGGACGTGCGAACGAAGATATGTGATTTTGTGAGACTTGTAAAAATTGTTGGTCTATACTGTCTTGAGATTGGTGGAGGATATATATGGTGACTAGGATGTGAAGGAGGTTAGACTGTTTGCCTCACATTATTTAAATATAATTTATTTTACTTGCAGATACAATATGAATGTCTTTATTAGCGACAAAGAGTTCCTGGCGGAATTTATTGACCGGGTAAGGGAGCTGCCGGCTCTGTGGGAGACCAAAAACCCCATCCATAAAAAAAAGGGGTGAGAAAAGCAGCGCTGGAGAAGCTGCTCCCATTTGTGCATACCAAGGTGCCCACAGCCACAGCAAAACAAGTGGACACTAAAATTGGGAGCTTGAGAGGTACCTACAGGACTGAACGCTCTAAGGTGCTGGCTTCTCAGAGGTCAGGAGCAGCAGCAGATGATGTTTATGTCCCGATTTTGTGGTACTACAGCAGGATGTCCTTCCTGGATGACCACATTGAGCCAAGGCCATCACTCTCCACTCTTCCCCCCAGACTTCCCTGCAGCCAACCTGAGCCTTCTCTGGAGCAAGAGGAGGCAGCCATCCTGGATGATCCTGATTTGTCCATCTGGAGCCAGGTATAGTATTAACTGAAAATGTAGTGGGATAAAATTAATGTTTCCCAAATATGTCAGGATGAGAAACATACATTATTTTGTATTCCACAAGTGAAATCATGATCTGTAGACATTATTCTGCACTTAATTGTGTGGTAAATAGTCGAGCTGATGTAGTGGTAAATTTAAAGCAAGGATTTATGCATTTACATTCTAATTGCTTCCATCAGGATTACAAAGTTTGATGCAAAGATTAAACCAACATATTAAACTATGTTCCTTTTTCATACACAGGATGAAATCAGCCAGGAGGAGGGTCTGGAAACTGTCAGGCAGGAGGAGGAAGGGCCCAGTGGCAGCCAGGAGGTGGTAGGGCCCAGTGGCAGCCAGGAGGTGGCAGGGCCCAGTGGCAGCCAGGAGGTGGCAGGGCCCAGTGGCAGACAGGAGGTGGCAGGGCCCAGTGGCAGACAGGAGGTGGCAGGGCAAAGGAGAAGCACCAGATCCCAGGTGCCTCCCATCCGGCTTCACAAAAGAGGCAGGAGGGACAGGACCACCAGTGAGGCAGCAATGGCCCTTATTAAAGAGGCCCATGCCAGCCTCAAGGAGCCCACATCCCCTGAAGAGGCCATTGCCGGCCTAGTGGAGGCTAAGTTCAAGGTGATGAGCATGGAGCAACGCCTCCTATGCGAGCCCCTGCTCATCACCTTGCTCAACAAGGGGGTGATGGAGCAAATTACCCCCAATGACGCCATATGTGAGGTGGCCCAACTGACCCAACCTCAACCTCCACCTCCACCTTCCTCTTCTGCCCCACCCCCTTCTGCTACACCTCCACCTTCTGCCCCACCCCCTTCTGCTACACCTCCACCTTCTGCCCCACCCCCTTCTGCTACACCTCCACCTTCTGCCCCACCCCCTTCTGCTACACCTCCACCTTCTGCCCCACCCTCTTCTGCTACACCTCCACCTTCTGCCCCACCCTCTTCTGCTACACCTCCACCTTCTGCCCCAGCCCCTTCTGCTACACCTCCACCTTCTTCTTCTGCCCCACCCCCTTCTGCTACACCTCCACCTTCTTCTTCTGCCCCACCCCCTTCTGCTACACCTCCACCTCCTCCTCCTGACAGGAGTACCCCTCCAGTGGGCCAGCCTCCAGCCAAACGAAGAAGAAAGGCTGCTGGAAAGGCTGCAGGAAAGGCTTCAGGAAAGGCTTCAGGAAAGGCTGCAGGGAAGGTTGCCAGGAAGAAGAGGAAGTGATGGCCTTGCTTCATTGTGGTCGGACAGAAGGCAGCCTGTTGTAGTACCACACACTTGGGACATATATCTCACCTGCTGCTGTTCCTGACCTCTGGGAGGCCAGCATCAGATTGTGTTCTGAAATGTGGGCCTTCTCAAGCTCCCAATTTTAGTGTCCACACAGGGTTGCTGTGTGCTCTGGGGTCCCTGGGATGCACAAATGGCAGCAGCTTCTCCAGCGCTGCCTTCTCTTTATTTAATTTATAAACATGAATAAATGTGTTTTTTGTTTAAGTTCATACTTGACTATGTGTATTTTTAAATAAAAAAAATCAAGCTTTGGAGTAAGCAGATACATTTGACTGACAATAAAAGGCACAGATATCACCCCCCCAAAAGAATAACTAAATCTGATTAGCACAAAAACATGGTGTGAAATTTTAAAAATATAGATTCGAAAATTAAATGGGAGATCGCTATCAAAACATTGAGAAATTATAATTAACATCATTTTGAAAAATCTAACCATTTAAATTATTCCTAAAAACTTGCACGATATAATACACATAAATCTTATAAAGAGCAGCATGAAAAAGGTTAAAAATAAGGCAGAACTCTGTGTGAATATCAGCAGCAAAAGAAGGTCACTCGTTTTGATTAATGTAACATTCTAACGAAGAATTCAATGCAGAACATTTAAACTATGAAATATTTATGAGCGTGACGAATGTGCTCTCTCCATTATGAAGGCTTGTTTTACCAGAAGATGCGCTCCCGTCTCATAGTTGCTTGTGAGCATGCGCGCTTTTGGAAGAGTCGTAAAAGCATACACACGAACCATTTTCTCGTCACAAAACAGGCCGACGAGAAACACGACGAAGAAATCTGGAATCCTGACGAGAAAATAGAGAGCAGGTTCTCTATTTTCTCGTCGAGATTCTCGTCAAGTTTCTCGTCGTAAAACCATACACACGAACGTTTTTCTAGACAAAAAAACTCTCGCGGCACTTTTCTTGACTGTTTTGGACGAGAAAATCGGTCGTGTGTACGAGGCCTCTGAGTAGAAAAGCCTATCCCCTGCCAGCATGCTGCAGACTGAGTGAACAGTCATCCTTTTTGCAAACACACCTCTATCCAGAATTAGAGCCCTCCAACCAGCAAAGTTCATGCTTCCTGTAAAATGTACAGCTATAGGTCTGATAAAGCGGGGGGGGGGGGCTGGGGGTGTCGAATCTCTGCAGAGAGACCACTGTTTCCACACAAAGGAAACAGGTCTGACACATCCCTTATTGAGGGAGAACTAGAACCCTTTAAAGCTGAAATTCAGTTGGACTGTAAAAAAAATCTAGCAACTTCTGAAAGACCCTAAATTCAATGTTTATACCTAAAATAAAGATTTTATACAAGTACGCAAAAAAAGAGGTACAAAAGTTTTAAGTTTATAAACTGAAATAAATAAAAATGAAAAATTTACCAAATGCCATTCTAGCTTGATTTGGATTGGCTGCTGTGTGTTTCTGCCCTTTGCACATGTTTTATTACTGCTCTAATATATGTTTTAATGAATAATCCTACATGTTTTAATACCACGGTTAACATTATCCCAGATCTAGTTGCTCCGGATTGACAGCTATCTACAGATGTATCTCCTGTCTTGCATAAATGAATGGTGATTTGGTAATTACAGTTTGTCAAAGTCACAAAAATCACTTCTCTGTACCACTTACCTTCCAGCAAAGACTAGCTCCCAGAAAGTGTTAGTATAAATTATAGCTAGGCTGGATTCCTAGTTTCACGTTTCTCCGCAAGCACTTTGCGTGATTGTTCAGTTATTTACTGCATAAAATATGAATTTCTGGATAATGGACATTTTTCATTGCTTCCATTTACAAAAAAAAAAAAGAGAAGTTAAGTAGAAAGTAAATAAGCTGTGTATTTCACAAACTAATACTAATACTTATCTTTGTATCTTCATCAACAGTTATTTTATAACTTTATATAACAGCTGTACATTAATTATTTTACAATATCCTTTATTGATGAGAACGCAGGTGGGGCCGACCAATGTTTTCAACCGATAATAATTCCGGTTACGACAGCATACTATAGCTTTCCTAAAGTAAAAATAATTTTGGTGGTTGATTCTATTTCAGCATCCCTCTCTATCAGTTTACTGATACTATAGCTCCCAACTTTTGAACTTGAGAATGAGGGACATTTCAGGGAGATAGTAAACTGCAGCATGCTAAGGATCGCTATCGCATTTCGAAGGCAGGAGGGATCACTATGGTACATGGAAGGCAGGAGGGATCACTATCGCACATTGAAGGCAGGAGGGATCACTATGGTACATGGAAGGCAGGAGGGATCACTATCGCACATTGAAGGCAGGAGGGATCACTATGGTACATGGAAGGCAGAAGGGATCACTATCGCACATTGAAGGCAGGAGGGATCACTATGGTACATGGAAGGCAGAAGGGATCACTATCGCACATTGAAGGCAGGAAGGATCACTATGGTATATGGAAGACAAGAAGGATCACTATCGTATATGGAAGGCAGGAATGATAACTATGGCACATGGAAGACAGGAAGGATCACTATCGCACATTGAAGCCAGGAGGGATCACTATCGCACTTGGAAGGCAGGAAGGATCACTATGACAAATGAAAGGCAAGAAGGATCACTATGGTATATGGATGGCAGAAAGAATTACTATGGCATATGGAAGACAAGAAGGATCACTATGGTACATGGAAGGTAGGAAGGATCACTGTGGCACATGGAAGGCAGGAAGGATCACTATGAAAAATGGAAGGCAAGGCGGATCACTATGGTACATGGAAGGCAGGAAGGATCACTACGGCACATGGAAGGTAGAAAAGATCACTATGGCACATGGAAGGCAGGAAGGATCACTATGGCACATGGAAGGCAGGGACACAGGATTACTATAGTACAGGAAGGATCACTATGGCACATGGAAGGCAGGAATGAACACTATGACACATGGAAGGCAGGAAGGATCACTATGGCACATGGAAGGCAAGAAGGATCACTATGACACATGGAAGGCAGAAAGGAATAATATAGTACATGGGAGGCAGGAAGGATCACTATGGCACATGGAAGGCAAGATGGATCACTATCCACTTAAGGACCTAGCCTCTTTCTGAGATTGGTTGTTTACAAGTTAAATACATTTTTTTTGCTAGAAAATTACTTAGAACCCCCAAATATTATACATTTTTATTTCTAACACCCTAGAGAATAAAATGGCGGCCGTTGCAATACTTTATGTCACACCGTATTTGCGCAGCGGTCTTATAAGCACACTTTTTGGGGGAAAAAATACACTTTTTTGAGTTTAAAAATAAGACAACAGTAAAGTTAGCCCAATTTTTTTATATTGTGAAAGATAATGTTACGCCGAGTAAATTTATGCCCAACATGTCACGCTTCAAAATTGCGCCCGCTCGTGTAATGGCGACAAACTTTTACCCTTAAAAATCTTCATAGGCGACATTTAAAAAATTCTATAGGTTGCATGTTTTGAGTTACAGAGAAGGTCTAGAATTATTGCTCTAGCTCTACTGATTGCGGGGATACCTCACATGTGTGGTTTGAACACGCAAGCTCGGTGGGACGGGCAGGTTTAAAAAAAAAAATCTTATTTATTTTACCTTTTTATTTTTATTTTTTACACTGTTTACACTGTTCTTAAAAGAAAAAAAAATTGTGTCACTTTTATACCTATTACAAGGAATGTAAACAGGAAGGATCACTATGGCACATGGAAGGCAGGAAGGAACACTATAACACATGGAAGGTAAAAAGGGTCACTATGACACATGGAAGGTAGGAAGGATCACTATGGCACATGGAAGGCAGGGACAAAGGATTACTATAGTACATGGAAGGCAGGAATGATCACTATATTATGTGGAAGGAAGGATTAGATGGAAGGAAGAGAGAGAGAGGGGAAAGTTCACTCACCCGAGGCTGGCTGGTCTCCAGAGGCTCAAGCAGTATCATCAGGAGCACTGCTTCAAAATTCTCACCCACACAACCTTTCACAGTCACAGCATTGGCTGCATGCCGGGGGTTGTGGCATGACACAAGGGGACATGGAGAGGAGGTGGAGCAGACCTAGCCTCCCTCCTCTTCCCTTCTGCAGGCATTACAGCAAGTTGACAGGCAGAAAAGCTGACGAGCGGGTGAGCGGCTGGGCGGTGGCTGTGCTGGCGGGACACTGGGACAGTCCCGGTGATTCTGGGATGGTTGGGAGGTATGCTATAGGTTTAGGACCAGGAGCTTGCAGCTGATTGTTTCTGGCAAAGAGCTCCTATAAGAGTTTTGGAGGTCCTTCCATAAGAGTCCACTTACACTAACCCTCTATGTAATCCTAACACTAATCCCCACACTAACTCAGACCTCAAAATTAACCCTTCTTTTAATTCTTACACCAACCCTTACACTAATCTTCACACTAGCTTGCCCCTTTATAAGCCTTGCCCCTTAACAAAGCCCTAACACTGAGCCTCAATTAACAAAGAAAATCCGGCACATTGATATAAATCAGCAATGGGGGAAAATTCCACTTTATGCCCTCCTCCCCCCTTCTGGTTTTGACAGGTACCCGCTTCCACTTCCGGTTGAATTGCCACAGCAATCTACCAGAAGTCCCCCCCCCCCACCTACAACCTTCTGGGAGACATCACAGGTCCAAGAAGGCTACGGGACCATACACAAAGCACGGCTTGGCAGTGGGAAACCGGCTGTAAAGCAACAAGGAAACACAGCCGGCTGCCCATTCCAGTGACGGGGACAAAAAGACCAGAGAATAAGTGGTTTGGGTGAGCATGCCGCTGGACCCCTGGACAGGTGAGTGTCCTTTTATTAAAAGTCAGCGACTACAGTATTTTTAGCCGCTGATTTCACATTTTTTCTCAAAAAAGGCTGAAGAGTAATTTGATAAAATTCAATAAACAAATTTGAACAGAAAAAAAAAAAAAAAAAGGCTGAAGAGCCACTTGAAGGCCTGAATGGACAAAACGCGTTGGAATCTTATGGTTTTATTGTGTACGATAAAGGACAGCGGCATTGCTGATTTCTATTGATGTACCAGTTTTTCTTCATGGATTGTATATTAGTGGGGAGATCTTCCAGCCAGACCACCGGGTTTCAGAGCCACAAATCACAGCAGAGGTTGTAGTGCTGTCCCATTTGTTGCTTTCACCCTCCCTGTAAATCTAACCTTAAAATGAACCTTTCCTTTAATACTCACACCAACCCATACATAAATTCTCACATAAACCCACCTCTTTACCCTAACCATTTTCTGTAACCCTTACTCAAACCCTCACACTGATCCACCCCATAAATCTGCTCTTAAAATGAACCTTTCCTTTAACACTTACAGCAACCCTTATACCAATACTCGCACCTACCCACCCCTTTACCCTAACCCTAATCTCTGTGTTGTGGTGCATTGCCTATTCATGTGTAAGATACAAAGACACCACACTCCTATCAGCTCATGTACAGAGTAAGGAAGTAAGTAAGGAAGTAAAAAGCATCTTCACCCTAGGCTCCTCCAAGGTCACGCCTTCTGATGCATTTCATCCCACCCACAGGGCTTAGTCATAGAGGACACATTCCATCCTTATATGGGCTGTTGGAAGTGCAGCATCTTGCAGACAATCCTGGGAGAAGACCCCCCTTCAGTACACAGAAGGTGATTGGCAGCCTTAGCTGTACATGGTTCCTTTTGAGACTGCGTAGAGGAGAGTGTGTCCTTTCCCTCCACTTGCTGACACCAGTGTAAACAAGTTAAAAAAAAAAATCTGCCCTGCTAGCGCTGCAAAAGCGCCGCTAAAACACTGCTAAAGCACCACAAAAAAATGACCGGCTTTAGCGCTGTTTTAGCAGCGCTGCAGTGTGAAAGGGGTCTTAAACTGGTGCATAGGGATGAGCCGAACACCCCCCCGGTTCGGTTCGCACCAGAACCTGCGAATGGACCGAAAGTTCACGCAAACTATCGAACCCCATTAAAGTCTATGGGATTCGAACTTTCAGAATCAAAAGTGCTAATTTTAAAGGCTAATATGCAAGTTATTGTCCTAAAAAGGATTTGGGGACCCGGGTCTTGCCCCAGGGGACATGTATCAATGCAAAAAAAGTTTTAAAAACGCCTGTTTTTTTGGGAGCAGTGATTTTAATGATGCTTAAAGTGAAAAAAAAGTGAAATATTCCTTTAAATATCGTACCTGGGGGGTGTCTATAGTATGCCACTGAAGTGGCACGTGTTTCCCCTGTTTAGAACTGTCCCTGCACAAAATGACTTTAAAACTGTAAAGTAATTTAAAACTGCTTGCGGCTTTAATGTAATGTGTGGTCCTGGCAATATGGATGAAAATCATTGAGAAAATCGGCATGGGTACCCCTCCCCCCAGCCCATTTGGGTCTTGTATGGATATTAAGGGGAACCCCGCACCCAAATAAAAAAAAAGGAAAGGCGTGGGGCCCCCAGGCCCTATATACTCTGTACAGCAGTATACAGGCGGTGCAAACAAGACAGGGACTTAGGTCTGTTCTTAAGTAGAATCTGTTTGTAATTTTGAACTGGTACATTTTCAAAATGTAGCTCCAGCCAAAAAATCTATTTTTAAGCTTTTTGGAAAACATAGGGAAGGGTTATCACCCCTGTAACATTTGTTTTGCTGTCTGTGCACCTCTTCAGAAGATGTCACCTCACTTTCTGTCCCAATGACAATTGGATTTTGAAAATTTGGGGGTTTTAGGGAAACAAGGATTGGTGATAAAGCATCAGTGGAGAGGAGACACCTTTTTCCCATATTAAAGCGGTTGTATACCCTATTTTTGAACTTTTACCTACAGGTAAGCCTATAATAAGGCTTACCTGTAGGTAAAAAGAATATCTCCTAAACCTGTACGGTGCTGGTGCCACAACACTGTAAGTGCTCACAGTTACTCTCGGGCGCTGGAACGGGCCCTGCTGTGAAATATTAGATCAAGAATTGTAATTACATGCCCCTGTTAAAAAAATTGGGCCTTAGGCACTGGTGCCACAACACTGCAACCCCTCACAGATACTATAGTTGGAGCGCAGGAATGAGCCCTGCTGCAAAGTATTGCATCAAAAATGTTAATTACACGCCCCGGTTAAACAGGGTCAAAAAAATTGGGCCTTAGGCACTGGTGCTGGTGCCACAACACTGCAACCCCTCACAGAAACTCTAGTTGAAGTGCATGAATGAGCCCTGCTGCAAAATATTGCATCAAAAATTGTAATTACACGCCCCTGTTAAACAGGGGCTGAAAAATTGGGCCTTAGCCACTGGTGGCAGTGCCCAGAACCAAAAATGTTCTTACAAGCTACCAGCATGAACATTGAGGAGGAAGAGAATAGTCACTCAGCATAACAGGATAGTCACTCAGCATCAGCATAGGCAGCCTTCAAGCGATCTCCCATTCAAAAAAAATATATTTGGTTACATCAGCATCAGGTGCTTGGTAGCTTGTGATCCAAGACTGATTCATTTTTATGAAGGTCAGTCGATCGACCGAGTCGGTGGACAGGCGCACCCTGTGATCGGTTACAAAGCCTCCACCAGCACTGAATGTGCGTCCCGAAAGAACGCTGGATGCAGGACAGGCCAGTATCTCAATTGCATACTGCGCAAGCTCTGGCCATTGATCCATCCTCAAGACCCAGTAACTCAGAAGATTTTCGGTGGGAAAGGTGTCCAAGTCTGATCTTGCCCCTAGGTATTCCGGCACCATGTAAAACAGACGCTGGCGATGGTTGCTGGAACCGATCATACCATGGGGCTGCGGACTAAAAGATTGTCTAATAAGAAAGAACTAAATTTTTGGGGACTTTGAATTGAAGCGTGCAGCCAGGAAAATAGCATTGCATGGTACTATAATGCTGTCTGGTGGTGGATATATTACTTACTGTGGGAATACGTTGCAACTAGTCTGGTGTGTCATTTATTACTATGTATCATGTCATGGAATAAAAGTTTTTTACTTTACTATGATGGTTACTACATGTCTATGCATTTACTATATGGCACTATAGATGGCTCCACTACCAGAGAGCATTATAGTACCATGCAATGCTATTTTCCTGGCTGCACGCTTCAATTCAAAGTCCCAAAAAATGTAGTTCTTTTTTATCAACCTATCGGGGATGGAGGTACATCTAGCTGGCCTCACCCAAAAGTCCCAACCTCTTAGTTTCAATTTCATAAAAAATTGTCTGAACGCATCGGTCAGACGGCCACCTTCTCTACCGCTCTTTCTTTGACTGACCGAAACCTCAGCAACACGTTGTCCAGGACCAGGAATTTGTAACCTCCCAGTCTCTGGGAACGCATTGCACAGACCTTTCTGCAAGGCCTTCCGAAGATGTTTCATCCTCTTCTCCCTCTGCAATGGCAAGATAAGGTCCGCAACCTTACCCTTGTAACATGGATCAAGGAGGGTTGCAAGCCAGTAATGATCCCTCTCCTTGATTACACGAATACGAGGATCCTTCCGCAGGCTTTGCAGGATCAGGGAGGCCATGCAGCGTAGGTTTGCTGAGGCATTCGGTCCGTAGTCCTCTGGGTCACTCAGGACGACATGATCCGCAGCCACCTCCTCCCAGCTACGTACAAGTCCATGGGTTTCTTTGGACTGTAATTGATCCCTTGAAGACTGCTGCTGATGCTGAGTGCTAGACTCCACCTCCATGCTGACACAATCCTCCTCCTCCTCTTCCTGTGTGATAGGCGGGCCAGCAGGAACACTGTCTGGATAAAGAAGGCCTTGAGAGGTAAGGAAGTCCTCCTCTTCCTCCCTCTATTCTGCCTCAAGTGCCCTGTCCATTATTCCACACAGCGTGTGCTCCAACAGGTGGACAAGAGGGACAGTGTTACTGATGCATGCACTGTCACTGCTCACCAGCCTCGTGGCCTCTTCAAATGGTGCCAGGACAGTGCATGCATCCCTGATCATGACCCACTGGCGTGGCAAAAAAAAAAACAAGCTCCCCTGACCCTGTCCTCGTGCCATATTGGTACAGATACTCATTGATGGCCCTCTGCTGCATGTGTAGCCGCTGCAGCATGGCCAACGTTGAGTTCCACTTGGTGGGCATGTCACAGATTAGGCGGTTCTTGGTCAGGTTTTATTCCTTTTGGAGGTCAGCCAGCCGAGCACTGGCATTATATGACTGGCAGAAATGCACACAGTTTCCTGGTCTGCCTCAGGACATCCTGTAAGCCCGGGTACCTGCCCAAGAACCGCTGCACCACCAAGTTAAGTACGTGAGCCAAACAGGGCACATGGGTCAGTTGTCCCTGTCGGAGGGAGGAGAGGAGGGTGGTGCCATTGTCTCAAACCACCATTCCTGGCTTAAGCTGGTGTGGCGTCAACCATCTCTGAGCCTGCCCCTGCAGAGCTGACAGAATCTCTGCCCCAGTGTAGCTCCTGTCCCCCAAGCACACCAGCTCAAGCACCGCATGGCATCTTTTTGCCTGCGTACTTGCGTAGCCCCTTGAACGCCTACGGAGCACCGCTGGTTCCGAGGACAAAGCACAGAAAGAGGCCATGGAGGAAGAAGAAGAGAAGGGGGTGGAGGAGAGAGGTGTGTCAGAATCACCAGTAGTAGAATTTTGGAGGCGTGGTGGCGGAACAACCTCCAACACTACTGCACCTTGTCCTGCATCCTTCCCAGCTGCCAGCAGAGTCACCCAATGCGCCGTGAAAGATCGGTAACGTCCCTGTCCATGCCTGCTGGACCATGAGTCAGCGGTAATATGCACCTTACCGCTGACCGCCCTGTCCAGTGAGACTAAGACATTGCCTTCCACATGCCGGTAGAGAGCCGGAATCGCCTTTCATGAGAAAAAGTGGCATTTGGGAACCTGTCACTGAGGAACCGCACATTCCACAAACTCACGGAAGGGGGCAAAGTCTACCAACTGAAAAGGCAGCAGTTGAAGTGCTAGCAATTCAGCCAAGCTAGCATTCAACCACTGGGCATGTGGATGGCTGGGAGCGAACTTCTTTCGGCGGTGCAGCAGCTGGGGCAGGGAAATTTGCCTGGTACAATCTGACCTTGGTGTACCGATAGCAGATTGCCCGCAAGTACTTGGCTGTGACACACCTAATTCTACACCTTCATTCCTCCCAGTGCAGGTTTCAGAGAGGACTGAAGGTATAGTGGGGTTGGAGATCCCAGCTGATGAGGAGCAAGGAGAGGTCTTTTTTGTTCTTTGGTGTGGGTCTGCTTGCCAACGAACTGCATGGCAGGTCAATATATGTCTGATCAAGCATGTGGTGCCCAAGCGGGTGATGTTTAGGCCACGCGAGATACGCCTGAGACATATGTTGCAAGTAGCAGCACTGCAATCTAAATATATATATATACACTGTATTCAGTTTAGCTAGATTCGTTCCTGTTATTATCTTACTAATATACTGACAGGCAGGCAATTGACTGTGGTAGCTGCAGTATTTTCAGTTAGTGTACTGTGTCCTTTGCACAGTGTGCAGTGCACCTAAAGCTACCTGAATACAATTGCTAGTGTTCTCATACTAATACCACAGGCAGGGAGCTGCAGTATTTTCATTTAGTGTACTGTGTCTTTTGCACAGTGTGCACCTAAAGCTACTTGAATACAATTGCTGGTGTTCTCATACTAATACCATAGGCACGGAGCTGCAAGTATTTTCAGTTAGTGTACTGTGTCCTTTGTGCAATGTGCACCTAAAGCTACCTGAATACAATTGCTGGTGTTCTCATACTAATACCACAGGCAGAGAGCTGCAGTATTTTCAGTTAGTGTACTGTGTCCTCTGCACAGTGTGCACCTAAAGCTACCCGAATACAATTGTCGGTGTTCTCATACTAATAACACAGGCAGGGAGCTGCAAGTATTTTCAGTTAGTGTACTGTGTCCTTTGCACAGTGTGCACCTAAAGCTACCTGAAGACAATTGCTGGTGTTCTCATACTAATACCACAGGCAGGGAGCTGCAGTATTTTCAGTTAGTGTACTGTGTCCTCTGCACCGTGTGCAACTAAAGATAACTGAAGACAATTGCTGGTGTTCTCTTACTAATAATACTACAGGCAGGCAGTTGATTCTGCTAGCTGAAGTATAATCAGTATATATACATCCCAGCTTTGTGCAGCTACATCTCACTGCAGGCCATTAGTATGTCTGGAAGGACAACAAGGAGAGGCAGACTGTCACGAGCCAATAAAAGAGGGCAAGCAGGCTCTGTGTCTAGAGGCAACAGTGCTGGTCTTGGACACGGTGCATCCTCATCAACACGTGGCCGTGGGACACGCTTGTCCTTTTTTTCAGCAGCTGGCCGTGTTGAGCCGCAACATGCCGAAGACTTGGTAGAGTGGATGACCAAGCCGTCCTCCTCTTCCTCATCCTCTCACCCAGGCTCAGGGTACTTTGTCTGGCAAAGCAGCTGCCAAAGCGGCCTCTTCCCTTGGCTAAATGGCATCAGTCACTCCTTCCCTAGCCCCACCATGTCCTCCTGGGGAGCCCCCCGAACTGATTGAACACAGTGTTGGGTACATGCTGCAGGAGGATGCGCAGCGTGTTGAAAGCTCCGATGATGGTACCCAGCTGGAGGAAGGCAGTAACGTGAGCTTAGAGAGAGGGGGTCCACAAGAAGGACAGCAATCTGGCAGTCATGTTCCCCCAGCTGCAGCATACTGCCAGGTTTGCTACAGTGATGAGGAGGGAGGGGTTGATGAGGTCACGGACTCTACGTGGGTGCCTGATAGGAGAGAGGAGGAGGAGGAGGCACATCTCCAACGAGGCAGGATGCCCTCCAGGGGCCAGCTTAATGGCAGCACACCGACAGCATCACACTGCAGAGCTCCGCATGTGCAGGTAGCTGGTGTCTCTGCACGTTATTCCAAAAGTTCTTTGGTGTGGGCCTTTATTGAGATATATATATATATATATATATATATATATATATACACACACAACACCTGGGATGCATATATATCCTCTATACACTGTAACTGCAGCTAACTGACTCGCCTGCCTGTCTTTCTTTCACCGCCGCCGCAACACACTACACAAGGCTGCCACGCAGGCGGCCTTATATAGTGTGGGGCGTGTACTAAACCCCCTGAGACATAATTGGCCAAAGCCACCCTGGCTTTGGCCAATTATGGCTCTCCGTTCTTACCACACGGTGATTGGCCAAAGCATACGGGTCATAGTGAATGCTTGGTCAATCATCAGCCAGCAATGCACTGCGATGCCGCAGTGAATTATGGGCCGTGACGCGCCACTTGAATTTGGCGCTAACGGCCCATAATGTTCGAAATTCGACGAACGGTCGAACAGCCGATGTTCGAGTCGAACATGAGTTTGACTCGAACTCGAAGCTCATCCCTACTGGTGCACACAGATTTTGGTGCAGCTGTGCATAGTAACCAATCAGCTTCTAACTTCAGCTTGTTCAATTAGGTTTTGATAATAAAACCTGGAAGCTGATTGGTTACTATGCAGAGCTGCACCAGATTCTGCATGCACCAATTTTACTATATCTACTCCCAAACTGTTTGTAGAATGTTAATAAAAAAAAGTAATCTGGCCTAAATAATGCATTCATTTTTGCAATCTGATCCAAGGGTGGACAATTGTGGAGAGAAGAGGGATCTGTGTCCAAACAAAGTGACATTTGGAAGAACGTGTCTTTTTAATGTGGTTACGCCTGTTTTTATGAACATCTTTTTACCCTCTGTGCATCATAACTACATTTATATTCCTGAATGGCCGTGAGCACCTTCCAATGCATTTTAATGCAAAGCATTTATGGCACCCACGTAATTTATTTCCTTTTTCACATTTCATACAAGATGGGTTTTTAGCCAAAAAACACATTAGATCAGCTACTATCAAGGTAATCCGTTCACAGGCCAAGTTCACTTCGTCTTGGCAGCTGTGTGGAGCACAAATGGTGAAAAAATGTATAACCGTTCCCCCCATCCTCTCCCCACTCAGTACGGCTGAACAGTGCTCTCCTCTCCAGGACAAACACCGGCCAGTCATACCAATTACACAGTTCTTGCTACTGTGGGCAGAAGATTTTCAAGAACATCAAGATTATATTTACATCATTTCAATTGTCTTCTCTTTAGAAACAAATGTCTCAGTTCCTATTTCCTTCTCGGTTATCCCTCACTTTGGTCTGATATATAGACTTCTAAAAATCGATAAGATTGTAAGCTCCTATGAGCAGGACCCTCTGAACCCTCATGTATTTTATTGTATTGTAATTGCGCTGTCTCCCTTTATATTGTGGAGCGGGTATGTACTTTCCCGGGTGTAATTTAAACCTGGCAGAGACACCAGTGATGTGTAATTCCCTGCAGCCCAGCAGGTGGCGCTGTCGCCATGGGCTGGGGGTTGAGCCATTGCTGTGTGCCGGGTCTCCTTTTTGTCCTCTCTCGGCAGCGGTATGGTTGGGCGGGGAACCCGCCGTGCTTGCTGGGAGAGGGTATAAAGGGGCCGGCCATCTTTGTCACGGGGTCGAGTCCCAGGCGCCTTCGGCCTGTGGGCGGTGGTTCGTGTCGGTCCTCTAGGCGGCCTAGGCCTAGAGGACAGTCGGAGGTCGTGTTCCATCCCAGGCACCTTTAGCCTGGGGTGAGGTGCTCGGATGGAGGTCTGGAGCTCAGTGCCCAACACTGAGTTCCGCGAGGGATGGAGGTCCTAGGGAACCCAGGGATTGGGAACCTGAATCCGGAAGGCGTAATGGACCGGGGGGAGCTCCTCACTTGAAGATCGGGTGCAGCAGATTGCCAGTGACAGGTGAGCCTCCCACCGGAGACCGCCTGGAAGGAAATTCCCCCTCGCTTGGAGACCGCAACCCACTTTCAGGAAGGAAAGTGGAGAACCAATTGTGTCTGGGCCTATTCGCATCCACACCTCCTTTTCTGTTCTGTTTTCCAAGGGAGTTCAACTGATTGTGCTCATTCAAGAAGAATAAAGGAGTGTTGGACTTTAATGGTGTGGGGCTTTTTCCTGACAGACATTCAGGTGCACAGCACTGACCCGAAGGTAAAACAAGAACTTTGCTCACACCGTACTGACACCTGTGGTGAAGGCCAGGCGTGGTGTCCCCGCTCCCTCCCCTCTAAGGTACCCCTAGACAAGAGACAGACGAGCTGAAGTGAAGAGGGGAGTGAGGAGGGCGCTACAATTGTAAAGCGCTGCGCAAACTGTTTGTGCCATATAAATCCTGTAGAATAGGGGTCCCCAACCACCAGGCCGTGGCCTCTCTGCAGCTGGGCCGCAGGTGCGGCATGAGAAAGCCAGGTGGGCGGGCAGCATGAGAGAGCCAGGCGGGCGGACGGCATGAGAGAGCCAGGCGGGCGGGTGGCATGAGACAGACACTGTTCTCTCAAAATAGCCGGGTGGATGAGAGAAGCAGGCGAGCAGAGATGACATCATCTCTCACCGCCCGCCCCGCATCTCACTCTTTTGCCCTCATTCAGAACCGACCACTGCATAGAGGCCTGCCTCTGTGCTAAATGGACCAGTGCTGCCAGTGGCAATACACATCTGGTGGCACTGGCAGGCGACGTGGCAAGTGACAATCCACATCTGGTGGCAGGTGACCACCAGCCCTCCTTCAGATTGAATGACGCCCAGCATCATTACACCCACTTCCTGGGTGCCAAGGCTGTCATGGATACACCCCCTGGGGGAGCCTCAGCTTAGGGGCAGGGCCGGCGCTACCACTAGGCGAAGTAGGCAGCCGCCTGGGGGCGCACTACCACCTAGGGCGCAACCACAGCCTCTGTCCTGTGTGAGCTCGGCTCTCCTCTCCTGATCGCTCGCCCCATTCAGTGTCGCCGTCAATCCCCCATATGTAGTGCTTAACGCCCCACTGCGCTGTCTCCTCAGACAGGTTTATCACACAGCGCCGCTCCGGGACTCCTTTGCTCCCTCTGGTGCGGTGATGTGTGTCTGTGTGTGCAGCGGACAGGCGGGGCTCGACAAAGATGGGAGCATTGAGAGGAGCAGCTGACCTCCCGCCCAGGGAGGACTCCATGGAGTGGGTGGATGGCGCTGGCCTGACCCTGGCACTGGCAGGGACATTGTGGAGCGGATGGATGGCGCTAGCCTGACCCCTGAGCAGAGCCCTGATAATGGTTGATGAAGCCACAAAGAGCAGAGGTAAGGAGGAGGACGGATCCTCCTCGTCCCCGATCTACATTGAGCTGTATGAGGGGGGGTGTGTTTAAGTAGTGCAGGAAGTAGGAGTCAGGGGGGGTCAGTGTATGTGTCAGGTAAGGGTGGGGGGTCAGTGTATGTGTCAGGTAAGGGGGGTCACTGTATGTTTCAGGTAAGGGGGGTCAGTGTATGTTTCAGGTAAGGGGGGGTCAGTGTATGTGTCAGGTAAGGGGGGGTCAGTGTATGTGTCAGGTAAGGGGGGGTCAGTGTATGTGTCAGGTAAGGGGGGGTCAGTGTATGTGTCAGGTAAGGGGGGGTCAGTGTATGTGTCAGGTAAGGGGGGGTCACTGTATGTGTCAGGTAAGGGGGGTTACTGTATGTGTCAGGTAAGGGGGGGTCACTGTATGTGTCAGGTAAGGGGGGTCACTGTATGTGTCAGGTAAGGGGGGTCAGTGTATGTGTCAGGTAAGGGGGGGTCACTGTATGTGTCAGGTAAGGGGGGTCACTGTATGTGTCAGGTAAGGGGGGGTCACTGTATGTGTCAGGTAAGGGGGGGGTCACTGTATGTGTCAGGTAAGGGGGGGTCAGTGTATGTGTCGGGTAAGGGGGGGTCAGTGTATGTGTCAGGCAAGGGGGGGGGTCACTGTATGTGTTAGGTAAGGGGGGGTCACTGTATGTGTCAGGTAAGGGGGGGTCACTGTATGTGTCAGGTAAGGGGGGGTCATTGTATGTGTCAGGTAAGGGGGGGTCAGTGTATGTGTCAGGTCAGTGTAATTGTCGGGGGGTCAGTGTAGGGGTCAGATAGGTCACATGTGTTGCAAGGGCAGGGTAAAGTGGAGTCAGGGGCGCAGCCGCGGTGGGGGGGGGGGCGGCAAAATTAGGTTTCGCCTAGGGTGTCAAAGATCCTTGCACCAGCCCTGCTTAGGGGTTGATTGTTGCAGAGAATGGCGCTCACGTCACATGTTGAGCACTGTTCTCTGAAGCTTTAAGGACTGCCCACTGCTGGAGAATAGGAGAAGCTGAAAGACGAAGGAAGAGGACCTTCATGTGTCACTTGTTGGAAATCATTTGGAATCAAGGTATGTATTATGGAAATTTTTGAATATGTGGAACAGGGAGATGGGGTCAGTTCACGGAGGAAGGTAGGAAGGTGAGATAGGTGGGTAGGTGGCAGTTTAGACTCCCAAAAGGCTTCTTTCTATTTGTCATCATGGTGACTATTGTCAAAAAGACAATAGTCACTTTACAATTACAAAGTTACAATTCAAAATCACAGACAAGAAGGTTAGGAGGGCCCTGCCCGTGAGAGCTTACAATCTTAACGAGAAGGCTAAGTAATACAAAAAGGTAATAACGGTGTAGGGATAATGGAGAAGGTAAAAGTTTAGTTTATTAGGTGGAGGTGGGACAGGCTTCTCTGAACAGAAGAGTTTTCAGGGATTCATCAAACAAATGAGCTTACTTCAATTTCTTGGCTATTAGCATTATAATTTAAAGTGGTAGTAAACCTTGGATTTCGATTTTTACCTATAGGTATGCTTATAATAAGGCTTACCTGTAGGTTAAATGAATATCTCTTAAACCTGCACTGTTTAGGCGATATTCGCCTGGTTGGCATACCCGTGTCGTTCCTTCAGAGCTCTGTGCCATGGCCGTGACTCCCACGCGTATGCGCGGTAGCGACGTCATCGCGGCTCAGCCATTCAAGCGGCTGCAGCCCGCGGAAGTCTTTCATATTGTGCTAGTATGTGATGGCAGTACTGGACTCCACTGTTGAAGTTTTCAGGGATTGCCTAAAGCCGAACAGAGAAAATAGCTATACAGGTTGAGGTAAGGAGTTCCAGATGATGGGAGAGGCTTTCGAGAAGTCCTGGAGGCGCAAACTGTTTGTGCCATCTAAATCCTGTAGAATAGGGGTCCCCAACCACCAGGCCGTGGCCTCTCTGCAGCTGGGCCACAGGTGCGGCATGAGAAAGCCAGGTGGACGGGCAGCATGAGAGCCAGGCGGGCGGATGGCATGAGAGAGCCAGGCGGGCGGGTGGCATGAGACAGACACTGTTCTCTCAAAATAGCCGGGTGGATGAGAGAAGCAGGCGAGCAGAGATGACATCATCTCTCACCGCCCACCCCGCATCTCACTCTTTTGCCCTCATTCAGAACCGACCACTGCATAGAGGCCTGCCTCTGTGCTAAATGGACCAGTGCTGCCAGTGGCAATACACATCTGGTGGCACTGGCAGGCGACGTGGCAAGTGACAATCCACATCTGGTGGCAGGTGACCACCAGCCCTCCTTCAGATTGAATGACGCCCAGCATCATTACACCCACTTCCTGGGTGCCAAGGCTGTCATGGATACACCCCCTGGGGGAGCCTCAGCTTAGGGGCAGGGCCGGCGCTACCACTAGGCGAAGTAGGCAGCCACCTGGGGGCGCACTACCACCTAGGGCGCAACCACAGCCTCTGTCCTGTGTGAGCTCGGCTCTCCTCTCCTGATCGCTCGCCCCATTCAGTGTCGCCGTCAATCCCCCATGTGTAGTGCTTAACGCCCCACTGCGCTGTCTCCTCAGACAGGTTTATCACACAGCGCCGCTCCGGGACTCCTTTGCTCCCTCTGGTGCGGTGATGTGTGTCTGTGTGTGCAGCGGAGGGGCGGGGCTCGACAAAGATGGGAGCATTGAGAGGAGCAGCTGACCTCCCGCCCAGCGAGGACTCCATGGAGTGGGTGGATGGCGCTGGCCTGACCCTGGCACTGGCAGGGACATTGTGGAGCGGATGGATGGCGCTGGCCTGACCCCTGAGCAGAGCCCTGATAATGGTTGATGAAGCCACAAAGAGCAGAGGTAAGGAGGAGGACGGATCCTCCTCGTCCCCGATCTACATTGAGCTGTATGAGGGGGGGGTGTGTTTAAGTAGTGCAGGAAGTAGGAGTCAGGGGGGGTCAGTGTATGTGTCAGGTAAGGGTGGGGGGTCAGTGTATGTGTCAGGTAAGGGGGGTCACTGTATGTTTCAGGTAAGGGGGGTCAGTGTATGTTTCAGGTAAGGGGGGGTCAGTGTATGTGTCAGGTAAGGGGGGGTCAGTGTATGTGTCAGGTAAGGGGGGTCAGTGTATGTGTCAGGTAAGGGGGGGTCAGTGTATGTGTCAGGTAAGGGGGGTCACTGTATGTGTCAGGTAAGGGGGGTTACTGTATGTGTCAGGTAAGGGGGGTCACTGTATGTGTCAGGTAAGGGGGGGTCACTGTATGTGTCAGGTAAGGGGGGGTCACTGTATGTGTCAGGTAAGGGGGGTCACTGTATGTGTCAGGTAAGGGGGGGTCACTGTATGTGTCAGGTAAGGGGGGTCACTGTATGTGTCAGGTAAGGGGGGTCATTGTATGTGTCAGGTAAGGGGGGGTCAGTGTATGTGTCAGGTCAGTGTAATTGTCGGGGGGTCAGTGTAGGGGTCAGATAGGTCACATGTGTTGCAAGGGCAGGGTAAAGTGGAGTCAGGGGCGCAGCCGCGGTGGGGGGGGGCGGCAAAATTAGGTTTCGCCTAGGGTGTCAAAGATCCTTGCACCAGCCCTGCTTAGGGGTTGATTGTTGCAGAGAATGGCGCTCACGTCACATGTTGAGCACTATTCTCTGAAGCTTTAAGGACTGCCCACTGCTGGAGAATAGGAGAAGCTGAAAGACGAAGGAAGAGGACCTTCATGTGTCACTTGTTGGAAATCATTTGGAATCAAGGTATGTATTATGGAAATTTTTGAATATGTGGAACAGGGAGATGGGGTCAGTTCACGGAGGAAGGTAGGAAGGTGAGATAGGTGGGTAGGTGGCAGTTTAGACTCCCAAAAGGCTTCTTTCTATTTGTCATCATGGTGACTATTGTCAAAAAGACAATAGTCACTTTACAATTACAAAGTTACAATTCAAAATCACAGACAAGAAGGTTAGGAGGGCCCTGCCCGTGAGAGCTTACAATCTTAAAGAGAAGGCTAAGTAATACAAAAAGGTAATAACGGTGTAGGGATGAGATAATGGAGAAGGTAAAAGTTTAGTTTATTAGGTGGAGGTGGGACAGGCTTCTCTGAACAGAAGAGTTTTCAGGGATTCATCAAACAAATGAGCTTACTTCAATTTCTTGGCTATTAGCATTATAATTTAAAGTGGTAGTAAACCTTGGATTTCGATTTTTACCTACAGGTATGCTTATAATAAGGCTTACCTGTAGGTTAAATGAATATCTCTTAAACCTGCACTGTTTAGGCGATATTCGCCTGGTTGGCATGCCCGTGTCGTTCCTTCAGAGCTCTGTGCCATGGCCGTGACTCCCACGCGTATGCGCGGGAGCGACGTCATTGCGGCTCAGCCATTCAAGCGGCTGCATCCCGCGGAAGTCTTTCATATTGTGCTAGTATGTGATGGCAGTACTGGACTCCACTGTTGAAGTTTTCAGGGATTGCCTAAAGCCGAACAGAGAAAATAGCTATACAGGTTGAGGTAAGGAGTTCCAGATGATGGGAGAGGCTTTCGAGAAGTCCTGGAGGCGAGCATGGGAGGAGGGGAGCTAGAGATCTAAAGGTCTTGGGAAGAGTTAAGAGGACTATTGGGGTGGTAATTTGAGACAAGAGGGTTGATGTACTAAAGGCAAATAGGAAGTTGCACTTTGCTAGGGAAGTTTCCCCAGAGCTTATGGAATGTGGTGCAAAGGATACCCAATCACATGCAGGGAAGATGAAAAAAAAAACGGTATTTGCATGATTTGCCTAATTGTCTTTAGTAAATCCCTTTTATCTCAAATTATCACCCTGAGGCTGGCCACAGACGGAGCGTGGTTGCAGGAAAGAAAATCACTTGATTCCCCCATTAACAAAGTCAGTGTTGATGGTGGAATCCCTCCCGTGGAGCCCCTGTGTTCTCTTGGTAGGGGAAGGCTGCCCCTTCTGGGGGAACAGTGATTATTGCTAGCGGCTGTAACAGCCTCTTGCAAAAATCACATGTAAATTCCAGCAGGCTGGTTGTACCAAGTTGATCGATTGATCAACTTGGATACATTCAGTCTGCCCATACACGGTTAGAATTTTGGTCAGTTCCTGCTGAACCAGTCGAAATTCGAACCATGTATGACCGGCTTAACAGTCCTCCTCAGTCCTCCCAAGATCGCCTGCCTCCTCTCCCATGCTCACCACCAGGACTTCTGCAGAACCTTCTCCAATCCTCTGAAACTCCCTACACCAACTCTCAATGTCACCAGAACAAAAGGTAAGAGTGAAATTTAAAATATGGACACCTTGTCTAAGAGAGTTTCTCCGCACTTTGAAGAGGTTTCCTCTCATCTCCTATTGCATCTGTGGGTCAGGAAGTGAAGGTAAATCTCCCTAATGGGACACAGACAGCAAATAATAAACAAATATAAGTTTTCACTCTTTTCTATCCAATATAAAACTAAAAGAAAAAGTTGGCTATAGTCCAGTGGCGGTGCATCCATAGAGGGCGCCGGAGTGCCGCCCCCTCTCGCTCCTGCACCGCCACTGAAAAACAATACATAGGTTTATGCATTGCATGAACCTATGTATTGTCACCGCTGCCGCGCTGCCCACTATTCAGATGGCCGGCCCCCTGGCGAGCGCCGGCCATCTGAATTAGAGCGGTGGCCGGCGGTGGGTGTGTTTTGGAAGTGTCTATCAGAGCCAGTGGCTGTATTCGGCTTCCAAATAGTTCACCGAGGGACGCACGGGGGGTGCGTTCCTTGGTGAACACTGACAGGCGTTTCAGCCAATCAGGTTCACCGGATCTGGTTAACGGTAACCTGATTGGCTGAAGCCACTTTGAGGGCAGGAGAAGACAAGAAGGATGGCGCTGACCCGAGGAAGGTAAGTGTAGGGCTGGGGCAGAGGGGGGAACTGGCTGCATTTGGGGGGAACTGGCTGTATATGAAGGACAAACTGGCTGCATTTGGGGGAAATTGGCTGTATATGGGGGGCAAACTGGCTGCATTTGGGGGGAACTGGCTGTATATAGGGGACACACTGGCTGTATATAGGGGACACACTGGCTGTATATGGGGGACATACTGGCTGTATATGGGGACAAACTGGCTGTATATGGGGGACATACTGGCTGTATATGGGGGACATACTGGCTGTATATGTGGACACACTGGCTGTATATGGGGGACGAACTGGCTGTATATGGGGACAAACTGGCTGTATATGGGGGACATACTGGCTGTATATGGGGGACACACTGGCTGTATATGGGGACAAACTGGCTGTATATGGGGGACATACTGGCTGTATATGGGGGACATACTGGCTGTATATGGAGGACACACTGGCTGTATATGGGGACAAACTGGCTGTATATGGGGGACAAACTGGCTGTATATGGGGGACATACTGACTGTATATGGGGACATACTGGCTGTATATGGGGGACACACTGGCTGTATATGGGGGACAAACTGGCTGTATATGGGGGACACACTGGCTGTATATGGGGGACACACTGGCTGTATATGGGGGACACACTGGCTGTATATGGGGGACACACTGGCTGTATATGGGGGACACACTGGCTGTATATGGGGGACACACTGGCTGTATATGGGGGACACACTGGCTGTATATGGGGGACACACTGGCTGTATATGGAGGGCACACTGGCTGTATATGGGGACACACTGGCTGTATATGGGGAAAAACTGGCTGCATTTGAGGGGGAAAACTGGTGGCGTTTGGGCACAGTGGCTGCGTTTAATGGGCACAGTGGCGGCAATTGATGTTTTTTTTTTTTTTCAGTTTGTTTGCGCCCCCCCCCCCCCCAAAAAAAAATTTGAGCACCAGCCGCCACTGGGCTATACATACATTTTAACTCTTGTACAGTATATGAATTTACCTTTAATCTGGAGAATGTTAAAGAATAAGGAAGGCTTTTACATTTTTACCCCTATATAAATGCAGTTATTGCACTAACATCCACAATATTTTTTTTTATAGAGACTCACATTTTTACGTTCTTGCCTTTCCATAGTTTTATGTTTTTTTATACATTTATATACTCTTCCTGAAGGATGGCGGCGGTGTGTCAGACAGTTATATAAATATAAACTTTAGAACGTGTTTAGATTTCCTTTAAAGTTTGTGCCAATTTGTCTCAGTTGGAGAAAAAAAAAATCCTGACCTCAAAATGACAGTCAGTGGAATCCTTGGGTCAACATGTAATTGTATTTTATAAGTGTAAGTAAATATATATTATTTTCTTAAACTTTTGTAGCGGGTACTTGAATTTAGGGGAAGCATCTGGGTGGTAGTGTAACCCAGATGTCTTGATTGTTAGGAAATTCAAGGTTCCCTTTGTGAATCTTGGAGGACTCTGGTGGTGTGAAGTTCCCGCCGGCCTATAGGTGGCATTGTTGCCTTGGACCGGGGTTGGGCTCGCACCGCAAGACTGTGCCGCTTTGTCCTCCCCTGGAGCTGGTACAGCGGGGCGGGGAACCCACTGTGGTGCGAAGGGAGAGGTCATAAAAAGGGCGGACGCCCTGATTACAGGGTTAGAGTCCAGAGCCAGAAGATGCGGCCGCACCCAGGCACCTTCAGCCTGGGTGCTGGCGTTCCGGTGTTCTGGGCCTAGGTGCCCTTGACCTAGCCGGAGCAGAGATGGAGTCCATCTCAGGCACCTTTAGCCTGGGGTGAGGTACTATGGTGGATGCCTGGGGCTCAGTATCTTCGACTGAGTTCCGCGAGGGTGGAGGAATCCGGGGGGGCCCTAACTCCTTGGGTGCCCGTGTCTGAGTTCGTGAGGACTGGTGTGCAGTAACTTCTCTGAAGAGTCTGGCGCAGTATCGCTGGTGACGGAGAGGCCTCCATTTCTCCCTTGGACGGATTTCTTTCCCTGACAGGGGCAGAGCGAGCGAAGGTAGTTCACGTTCTACATCACCTAGTCAGTGGCAGTGACTATTCACCACTGGTGACAGCACAGTGGTCGGCAGCAGAAGGGAAAGGATTGTGCCTCGATCTGTCCACATTTTCCAAAGTAAGAAACTGTTTTATTGCTTGGCAAGAAGAATAAAACTGAGTTGGACCTATACACTGTGTGGAACTCTGGTTACTAGGAGCAAAGGAGTCAGGGACGAAGTACTGGACTTGACTCTAGGACACCTACACAAGACCCAATTTGCTGGCTTTCACCTCTTAGCTAAGGAGGACATGGGCCATAGTGTATCTCATCTCTCTCTCCCAGGTACCCCTAGACAACAGCCGCATAACCGATAAAGATAGAGAGAGTGGGGAGCCCGCTACACTTTTATTCTGGTTTAAAGGTTTCCAATGTTTCTGCTTCTACCAGTCCCTTTGGAAGAAGACTCCTTGGTGTCTCATCTTTTACAGTAAAGAAGCCTTCCACAGTTTTTAAATCACTTTTCTGCCACCTGGAAGGTTTCTTTTTCACTGGTGGTCAGGGGGCGGTAGCAGTTTTGCCGACTCTATGACTAAGCCCCCGTGGGAGGGGCAAAACATGTCAGGGGGCTTGGTTTGGCAGAGACATGTAAGCTGAGGCTACCCTACTTTCATGTTACACAGGCTGGTTGGGAGGGTGGCGTCTCTTCCATGCAGGGCTGTACACGTGCCATGGCATTTTAAACTCGGTCTGTAGAGCTTACAGGTGGCACCACCTGTCAAACTTGCTAATTGTGATTAATGGGGTCGCATCACAACCGCAAACCAAATGGTTGCATAGTTGCAGTGCAGTCCTGCAATGTAAAAGCTGGCATTCAGCAATAAAAAAAAAAAAAAGTAAAAGTAAAAAATAGGCATCAGGAGGCGGCAGAAGTGCCTTCCTGAAAGCCTGGCAGCTGCTATTATACTGTACTCTGCAAAGTGATCCACCGTGGATGGTTTTTCAGCAGATGGTAAGCATTACCTCCAGTCTAAAAGGCAACAGGAAACCTACATTACATCAGAGGGGGGCGGGTCACCCGCACCTCACTGGGAAAGTCCGGGTTTCCCCTTGCGTCAGAGGGGGATGGGGTCACGTGGCGGGTGGCCCCGTCCTCAGCTACATAAGAGACCTGTCAGGCTGCCGCAACGTCATTCCCGGGGTGTCTCCGGTGGTGTGCTGTTCCTCGCTGGACATCATCGCTGGAGCCTGCAGATCATCCGTCGCTGGATACCGACATCACTGGAGTGGAGATCGAGAGTGGATTACCACCGCTGGAATCTTTTTTTTATTTTTATTTATTTTTATTTTTAATAAAGGACTTATCCCAACTGTGTCTGTGGTTTTTTTTTACAATTTTTTACACTTTCTTTGTGAAATGGTAGGGGTACAATGTACCCCTTACCAATTCACATAGGGGGCAGGCCGGGATCTGGGGGTCCCCTTTGTTAAAGGGGTCTTCTAGATTCCGATAAGCTCCCCCGCCCGCAGACCCCCACAACCACCGGGCAAGGGTTGTGGGGATAAGGCCCTTGTCCCCATCAAAATGGGGACATGGTGCTTTGGGGTCCAGACCCCCAAAGCATCCTCCCCATGCATGTTGAGGGCATGTGGCCTGGTATGGTTCAGGAGGGGGGCGCTCTCTCGTCCCCCCTCTTTTCCTATGGCCTGCCAGGTTGCGTGCTTGGATAAAAGGGTCTGGTATGGATATTTGGGGGGAACTCCATGCCATTTTTTTTTTCAATTTGGCGCGGAGTTCCCCTTAAAATCCTTCAGAAATGACATTTTGTGCAGGGACAGTTCTAAGCACGGGAAACATGCACTACTTTACAGGCATACTATAGACACCCCCCAGGCACGAAATTTAAAGGAATTTAAAGGAATATTTCACTTTTATTGTTTCACTTTAAGCATTATTAAAATCACTGCTCCCGAAAAAACGTTAGTTTTTAAAACTTTTTTTTGTATTGATGCATGTGCCCTGGGGTAGTACCCGGGTAACCAAACACTTTTTATGACAATAACTTGCATATAAGCCTTTAAAATTAGCACTTTAGATTTCTCCCATAGACTTTTACAGGGTGTTCCGTGGATTTTAGAATTTGCCGCGAACACCCCAAATTGTTCGCTGTTCGGCGAACGGGCGAACAGGCAATGTTCGAGTCGGAACTTGAGTTTGACTCGAACTTGAAGCTCATCCCTACTGAGAGGAGAGGGGGGGAAGCTGGCAGCACTGCAGGGGGTAAAAAGGAAGCAGGGGGAATCGGCACCTCACGGAGTGATTAGGGTGTTCCCAGGCACACCTAGCACACCCTATGCGCACACCTATGATAGTGATAATCTACTGTATGGCTCATCTATTCCTGTATCGGGGACTTTTTTTTAATTTCTTTTTTACATTTCCCGTCACTTTCTATCTTTTGGTGAATATGCCCAACAGGGACACAAACAGCAAAAAATACCTGTCTTTATGTTTGGGGTCATTGTTCTGCTGTATAAAAAATTTGGGGCCAATTACACGTCTCTTTGATGGTATGGCATGATGGAGAAGTATCTGCCTTTATATCTCAGCATTGAGGACACCATTGATCCTGACCAAATCTCCAACTCCATTTGCAGAAATGCACCTCCAAACTTGCAGGGAACCTCCACCATGCAAATATTTAAAATTTTGACTCATCAGTCCAGAGCACCTGCTGCCATTTTTTTTGCACCCCAGTTCCTATGTCTTCCTGCGTATGACATAAAAACAAGCCTACGCAACTTAACTATGCATGAAAACATAGGAACTGGGGTGCAAAAAAATGGCAGCAGGTGCTTTGGACTAATGAGTCAAAATTTGAAATATTTGCATGGTGGAGGTTCCCTGCAAGTTTGGGGCTGCATTTCTACAAATTGAGTTGAAGACAAGTAGCCGCCTACCTTCTTTGATGCTGGTCTTTCAGAGGTGTTGGCCTGTCACTTTTGCATACTGAACAAAAAAAAGACATTAGATGACCATTAACATAGAACTCATAGTGTGGCAATCATGAGGGGAATGATACAGTAGATCCAGTAGGTACATGGAAATATATAGCAGATCACAAGGGCAGCACCATGGCTAGATAGGGAATAGCAAGTGGCTCACACAGGGCAAAGTAGCAAGTCTGTCTTGTAAGCTGCATTTTTTAAAATTATAGGGGAGAGAATTCTGATACCTCCGCACCCCATGATTACCTGCTAGCAAGCATGAATTTTAAGACGCATGGACTTCCCGACAAAAATGCATTGCATTCCACCCAGCATAAGCAGAAGTAACAGCACTGTCTGTGATGGAATGTACAGCATGCATTGCTGCTAGCCACATGCACTGAGTAAGAGTACACTGTCCATATTGCTTGGGCATTGCCCAGTCTAATTGCAAATGCTCTAGAGGACCAGCAGCGGGGATTCCATTGCCTTACAACATTTAGGAGTAGTCAGCAGGGACCACACTGAGTCGAGATAAAGGAGGGCCTGGGATTCGGAAGACTGCCAGGAGTGTACCACAGCAAGGTAAGGGAGCTGCTCAAGATCCATTAGCATAGAGAAGGGAAAAAAGTGGAACACCAGGCTCAGGGTGGACTCAGATTTATAAGTTAGGGTCCTATCAGTGTAAAGCAGGGGTCACCAAACTTTTCAAACAAAGGGCTAGTTTATTTTCCTTCAGATTTTAGGGGGGCTGAGTTGTGGCCAGCAGGGGCAGAAAATGTCACAGGCCAGTCACCAGTGAGAATAAATATGGCCTCGGGGTTGGTGGTCAATAGGAGGAGTAGTGCCCCTATTAGTAGGAGGAATAGTATCCCATCAATGGTATCCATAGAAGAAATAATGCCCCATTGTTGGTATCAGTGGGAGGAATAGTGCCTCATATCAGTGGAAGAAATAGTGCCCCAAGGGCCTGATAAAGGCTACCAAATGGCCACATCTGGCCCTCGGGCCGCAGTTTGGAATCCCCTGGTGTAGAGGATGGTCAGGGCCAACCCTGTGCTGACCCGGAGTTGTCAGGAAAAAAAGTTTTGGCATACACTCTATTTGGCCAGAAATGCCTTCTATGTCTTTCTTTCTAGTCTTGTTGATTTTGGGCTGCAGGCCCTGGAGCTAAGCCCTACCTACCTGCTGTGCCCCTATGAAATTAAAGCACCCAGTGACCAAAAAAGGGGGCTCTTACTGTGCATTGTAGTGTAGCTTAACTTCAGGGGTGAGGTTTTAATCCATAAAGTCGGAAAATCCAGGCCTTGCTAACAGCATAAATTCTTGTTCAAGGATTTTAATTGAAGACAAAAAAAAATACAAAGAACATGTCACAGGAAAATGTGTGGTATAAGAGAATCAGTACAATCAAAATACAAATAACATGTTACAGAGAAATTTGTGGCATAAAAAGATGGGTACAATTATCATTGTTTAAACCGAAGAGAAAACATTCTCGACAATAGTGCAATGTGGAGAGCAATTGCTTCAGAATGTGAATGGTCAAGGTTTGTTGGACCAATGACACCCCAGCAATGCGGATGTACCCAGTAAAACTGAGTCACATAATTAATTTGAACAGCAATATGTATAGAAATTGCTAGATTGTGCATCCCCACAGGGTGACACTGTGGATGCACCAGTACAAATGCGCCAACGTCCCGATAATCAGTGGAGAAACATTAATTTAACTAAGAATGGACTTTAGACGGCACATGGGTAATTATTGTAAAAATTCTAGAGGTTTTTATTGTTAGTAGAAAAAATATTTAAATCTTAATAAAAATACATTAATACATTTCAGAAAAATGACATTTAATGATAATCAACAGTAATCAGTATCGGATCCCGAATACAGAACTAGACCTCCCAGAGATTACATAAACATGTAATATTCAAATAAAGTAATGTATATCCAACAAACACAAAACCGAGTTGAACGGTGTACACAGGGGGTGGCTAGCCTTATTAGTAGATCCGGTAAGTTCAAAGATAGGAATCTTGCTTTGCTCGACTAGTTTCGCGTTCCGAGACGATTCGTCAGGAGCATAATATTAAACAAGGCCGTGTTGAATAATGAAACAGGACTGGGTATTTTTGGACTGGCAGTCCGTGTGTAACAGAAGGCTGTGGACTTCAGGAGAGGCTCCATCCTGGTCCACCACTAAACGGTCCACTTGAAGCTTTAAGCTGGGTTATCCCACCGTTTGGGGCTCTTCTTGACAGACTATCACTGTCTGGCCCGAGCAACAGGCCTTGATTGACATAAATTACCCTATGCTTTCTGGCCCACTATACCTGGAGGAACGCTCTTGCTCTACTTACCAGTAGCCTGTGCATGCTACCCATCTATTTAATTACCTGACCACGGTCTACTACGAATGTGTCTACACATCACTGGCCTTCTGTTACACACGGACTGCCAGTCCAAAAATAAAAACCTCTAGAATTTTTACAATAATTACCCATGTGCCATCTAAAGTCCATTCTTAGTTAAATTAATGTTTCTCCAGCAATATGTATAGGCCGGGAGTGAGGTTGAAAAAGGGTATGTTGGTTGTTTCCTGCCCTGAGTGTCAGGGTGGGCTTGTGTTGTATAGTAGATTGTGGTCTGGGGGATGATAGGGTCTGAGATATATTATTGTTATGATTAACAACACGAGTGGAGAGAAACATCTGAGAGCATATTAGGTACAGAGTAGAGGAGTCAAGGTGGAGAATTGTGACAGGGTAGAAGAAAGGAAAAGGGAGGGGGTAGCAATCCCCAGGGGAGACTGGGTCATCTAGGGGGTGTTGTGTACATTGCTCCTCGCACATACACGGGAGCCTCTATGGAAGTAAGAGTATTGTCAAAGTTGGGTGGCAAATAATGTTCAACCCAAGAACTTCAGAGTTTTTCATATTTAGGGATCCTATCCAACAGAACAGCTTCTATTTTAATATGAATCATAGCTTGTGTAATTCTGTTTTGGGCTGCTAGAACACAGAGGGTGGGGGTTTTCCAGGCTCTCGCTATAGTTTTGCTTAGCTGCCGTTGTAACCTGGAGGCAGAATTTGAACTATCGGTAGGTAGTGGTTGGTGGTTTCATGTTTAGGAGTGCAACTGTGGGGTCTGAAGCAATATGTGTCAAACTATTTGAAAAGGGTGCAGAACATATCAGACCAGGAGGCTTGTACCACTGGCAAGTCACAGCCCCGGAAGCATTGGGAGGGGTATTGTGGTAGAAGTTTAGATATCCTGGCGGGGACCAAATACCACCTGGTGAGGACTTTATAGTTGGTTTCTAGTGCGACAATGTTTTTTGAGGCCGACTTAGTGGCTTACCATATGTGAGTCCAGTCAATGAGTCTAGAGTGAGGCTGAGGTCCCTCTCCCATTTAGCAACGTATGACGGGAGGTTAGCTAACAGCATAAATTCAGCATTAAATAGGACCACAGATGTTTTTCTGCTGAATAAGGTAATAGTAAACACAATGCAGGTTTTAACCACTTGCCGACCGCTGCACGCAAATATACGTCGGCAGAATGGCAGCGGTGGGCAAATGGGCGTACCTGTACTTTCCCTTTAGTTTGCAGGCTAGTGGGCGTGGGTGCACCCGCAGCGTACTGCATGACCGTGCCCGCGGGTCCCGCAGACTCGACGTCCGCCGGCGTCCCACGATCGTGGCACGGAGAGGCAGAACGGGGAGATGCCTATGTAAACAAGGCATTTCTCTGTTCTGCCTAGCAACATGACAGGGATCTGCTGCTCCCTGTCATCGGGAGCAGTGATCTATGTCATGTTGTTGTGAGACCTTCCCCCCCCACTGTTAGAATCACTCCCTAGGACACACTTAACCCCTTGATCACCCCCTAGTGTTTAACCCCTTCCCTGCCAGTGTCATTTACACAGTAATCAGTGCATTTTTATAGCACTGATAACTGTATAAATGACAATGGTCCCAAAATAGTGTCAAAAGTTTGTTTTGTTTATAGCGCAGAAAATTAAAACCGCAGAGGTGATCAAATACCACCAAAAGAAAGCGCTATCTGTGAAAAAAAAAGGATGCAATTGTCAGTTAAAGCGACGCAATGGCGTATCGAAAAAAATGCTCTGGTCAGGAAGGGGGTAAATCCTCCCGGGGGTGAAGTGGTTAAACCTTTTTTTTTTAAATGACTGACAGGTCCTCTTTAATGGTTTCTCAAGTGATCCAGATTCCTGAGCTGTAATAAATCAAACAAGCTGAAGTCATTTTATTCAAATCCACTACGAGAAACTGGTTTCTTTTACTCTTTCATCATCTGAGATATACTTCTGTGCATCAAGATAGAAAGACTATTAATTAGTTGTAGAGGGGATTCTATCATTCCTCACCCAGAGAAATCTCCTGACATAAAAGATATTTATGGTCTTGCCTGATAGCAGAACAAGATATTAATAGTAATACTGATGAATCTTCAAACTCCCTGAATTAATGTATGCTAAACTTTAAACTATCACTAGATAACAAGAGTCCAACAAAATAATAATAATAATAATACAGTTCCAAAATGTTTAATAAATGGAAACTTAAGAAAATATGGAGGTTTGCCATTGCTGATAGTCTTCTGTAAATGCAATTTGCCTGGCTTTTATGCTGACGTTTACGTATGCTGTATCTAAAGCCAAAACATTTTTCTTTCATTTTACATTTTAGAGTAATTGTGAGGATAGTTAGGTCTAAAAAAACAAAAACAAATATATTTGGATGAAAATCTCCTGTCTGTGCTAGGCATTCTCCTAATGCCTAGTACACACGTACGGGATTCGCGGCGATAAAAAGTCCACCGGGAATCCCGAGGGGAAAACCGAGAACCTGCTCGGTAAGTTTTTCCCCCTACACACGAGAGGTTTTCCCCGACAGGAAAACTGAGATGGAGCTTTGGTCGAGAATCCCGGCCGTGTGTATGTTCCATTGCAGTTTTTCACATAGGAAAACTGCCGTGAAAAAGGCCGCCGGGAATCCCGGCGGGAAAAAAGAGAGCTGGTTCTCTTTTTTTTTCCGGAAGTTTTCCTGTCGGGAAAACTGCGATGGAGCATACACACGTCCGGGATTCCCGGCCAAAAGCTCTCATGGCAGTTTTCCCGACAGGAAAACCGGTCGAGTGTATGAGGCATAAGGAGATACTCATAAACCCCAACTAGCCATGGTCTTCACAGGACTGGAGTGCAGTTTAATTCGGGATTTTGATCTATAGATAAAGTCTCGTACATCTCAAACTCTCAACTTCCATTCATATTTCATAACTCCTACCATACTGTAGTTACCTTCCTAAAAAGTGGTCACACTAATGTTAAAGCAGATACTTCTCAGTTACACTCCAAAACATGCCTGTATTATAAAAACTTGAGTCACATTTGATCTCCTATGAGAAAGTTACCTACATCATAGATCTGGTGTTTAAAAAATCGTAATTTCCTGCTGCTAAATAATATGCTGGTAAATGTGACACCTTGTTAACTGGAAATATAGATACTGTATATCCAGGATAGTCCGCACACCCCTCAGTACCTTTGATTGGGTGGAGATAGCTCTGCAACACCCTGTCTGTGGAACAAGTATAGATGACTACAACAGCAGCAGCAGCAAGCTCTCATTCTACCACTAAAATTAATAAAGATTACTGAAAGTCACCTTAAGAGGGCCAGTGCAACATCAGATTGGATGACATAATGTTAATTAAGGCATAGTTTTGGACCAAGTTTCATGGAACACCCATATTTAAGATTTGGGACACTTTTTTACTAAGTAGCTATGGCTGTGACAAAATCTTGCCATATCAGAAAACATAAAAGGGATCTTCATCCTAGAAAGAAATGTTTTTTTAAGTCAGCAGCTACAAATACTTGGAGGGGGGGGGGGGTTGAAATCCTGCTCAGAGGGGGCAAATTTGGATGGGAGAATCTACCTATAAAAACTAGGTAGCTGCTTCCCTCCCAAGAAACTGTGCCAAATGTGGTAGAGAAAGGGGGAGAAGAACATAGAGCGGAACTTCCTGTTGAGGGTGAATTTCCACTTTAAGGGACCCTTATCTATAGTGGGTACAGAGTGAGTCACCGAAGAGCTATAGAGGTTAACATAACAAGCATACTCTGACCTCTGTTGAACACATTTTGCAACAGATTCATATAACCACAACCACGGATACATGAATTTGTCGCATGTTGAGTAGTTTGTTGCACAGGTGAGTGTCTGTGACATTCTTTATTAATTGCAGGGTCTCTTTCCAAACCTTACATAACACTGGCTACAATAAGCTGTTTCCATTACAGGTTCTCTTGCTTCATTAATTACTATAGCCCTAATGAAGGGGGCATTTAAAAGCCTCTAAAATGTGTTGGTTTGTATTGTTAGGGAAAGTCCTTATCTGCATACTTATCAAAGCACCCTGTCTCAGTCAGGGGTCAGGCTTGGAGGCCAGTGGTTATAGCAGTGAATGTTCACACGGAAACCAGCAGTATAATGCATAAAAAGATCCACCTGGTGGATGACGTGTGCTGACCCAAGGTGCAGGGTCTAAGCACTAGCTGGTCTTCACCAGAAGTCCTGATAGTTGAGATGGGTTTCACTGCATTCTAGTACCAGGTCACAGTTCTAAGGATTGTGCCCCCAGGAGATAAGCAATCTGGGTTCCAGTAGCAGATGAAGCAGGTAGGGACCAAGCAGAAGCATAGTCAGTAAACAAGCCAGTGGTTGGTAACATGGGGTTGCAGGTTGGGATCAAGCAGAAGCGTGGCCGAAGGACAAGCCAAAAATTGGTAACAAGTGGTAATGAAGATATAGACGGCAGCAGGAGGGTAAGGAGCAAGATATTGGCAGGGGAAAAGCACAATAATCTGGCAAACAGGAAGTGCAAAGGCATGTCTTCAATAGGAAGTTTATGGGTAGAGCAAAGAGTTCAAGGTTCACAAGAAACCGCCATATTTCTCTAGCATCATGTTTCTTTCAATGTAAACCCTAACCGGATGGCATTTCAATTAATTTAGCACTTCAGCCTCTTTACAGTCACTTCCTGTCTATACGCACTCCATTAGCAGTAATATAGTATAGCTGTAGACCAGCTCTCTGACTGTGATGACGGTGGACCATACCTGGGCAATGAGCTTTAGCACAGTGACTTATAGTGTCCACTGGAAGCCCATGTAACAATGTGACAACATAGGAGAACCATTGGGAGTCAGGGACAGACCGTTGCCACCCTGTAATAGGGAGTGCCTTAACGAGACTTTCCTAGCAGGATCACAAAATAAAATATTTCCATATTTGAAAAAATCTACAGACAGAAAAGAGACTTTTGAAATTAAGATAAACCCAACTCTGGACAACAAAAAATGATCCCTTGCAGTAGGGCTGTGCTTGTACTGCAATAGTTAATTGCTAGTTTATGTCCAGGGGAACAATAAAGGGAGATATACTTACCTGATTCTCCACTCCTCCCCACAGCTAGACCGGTCCTGTCAGCTTCTGCACCCCCACACTTTCCTTTCCCCTAGACCAAGGGTCTCTAAACTTTCTAAACAAAGGGCCAGTTTACTGTGCTTCAGACATTAGGGGGACCGGATTGTGGCTATCGGGAGTAGAAAATGTACCGGCATCAGTGGGAGCAAACAACGCCCCATCTTTGGTGTCAGTGAGAGGAATTGTGCCCCATTGTCGGTGTCCTTGGGAGAAACTGTGCCCCATCATTGGTGTCCTTGGGCCCCATTGTTGGTGTCATTGGGAGAAACTGTGCCCCATTGTTGATGTCATTGGTAGAAATTGTTCCCATCCTTGGTGTCATTGGGAGGAATTGTGCTTCTTTGCTGGTGTCACTGGATGAAATAATGCCCCAAGGGCCAGATAAAAGCAAACAATGGGACACATCTGGCACCTGGGCTGCAGTTTGCAGACCACTGCACTAGACAAAACAATCTATTAACCCTTGAACTGTGGGCATAGCCTTACTACAAGGGATCTTTATTTATCTGCCTAGAGTTGGGCTTCGAAGGTGGTAGCCATTGAACTTACTTTAATTTGTAATCCCAAATAGATTTTTCTGGCAGCCCAATCACAGTATTTAGACATCAGTATATTTTCTTGAAAGCTGAAAATTTTCAGATTTCCTGTGTGTGTTCAGCTGTAACAGCCATGCTGATGACTGTGTAGGCCCGTGTTAAATAAAACAAGTAAAGTATGTTTCGAGAAATTCTGTGATATTCGCTGTGAAAGCTTTGCGCTATTTCAGGCGTTATAACCTGGAGCGTAACTTTTGGGCAATCCCACTTTTTGCATACGCTAATTAAGTTTGTTTACCTAGGCATAATTTCTTCCAATTTTACAGCCATCAATATTTTTGTGTGGAAGTGACAACACAATTTACTGCTTGCTTGCTCCCGGCGTAGCAAAACCACGCGACTTAGGTATAGAGCGCCGGAGCCTTTTATATCTGCGGCTGCTAAGAGCAGGGCTTATACCTGTGAGTAATTTCTAATTAATTTGGGATAATTATGAGTAAAGAAAAAAAAATTGCACATTTTAATTAAGCTTAAAATAATCCAAACTGTCACTTCCTGCTATCTGTGGAATATATTACTTCTACCGTCTGACACTGAAGGCTTCCAGGCTGGAGCACGACAGTTTTATTAATGTAAGGTCTCAGTGATACCGCTGGAACACAACATGCAAAAATAGTATGAATCATTTACATAATGTTTCCAGCTCTGTCATCTCCACTTTGCGTTCAGGATTAATGATAGTGTCTGCACTTTTCTCCCGTATACCTGAGCCAACTGAAAAGAGAGTTTTTCTTAATTCCTGCGGCCATAAATAGCCAGTAATCGCGAGCAATGCTCCCAATTTTGGGTCTGGCTAGTGCCTATCAGACCAGGGGGCTAACTAATACCTTCAATAGTTATAGGTGGTTCATGTTGCTCAGGGAGGTTTGGTGGCCCTATGGGGCCAATCCTTTATTCCAATATGGAGAGTGACTGTGTGGGGAGCCATGTAGCTTGTTGAACGATTGCTGGTTATTACCTGACGGTAGTTCTCAGAAACGAATCCCCTGATGTTCAAAATAAGACCATTTGATGCTTATTGTGTGGGCCATGAGTCCCAGAAGCCAAGATTCAAGGTGGGGCCATTGATTTGTAAAGGGGCTGAAATGACTGTGATCCCTAGCAGTGTCATGTACCATGTTGCCAGTCTCTAACTATCTTCCCCTCCCTGTCCTCGGTCTTCAAACACACCTGTAGCATGTCCCTAGTCTCTGACTTTCTCCACGAGCATGTCCTTAGTTTCTAACCATCAACTGTAACATGTCCCCAGTCTCTGACCATTGCCTGTAGTACTCTCCAGTGAGCTTCTCCAGAGCCAAACAGACTCGAGGACTAAAGTTTGTGAATAGCCCCCCCCAGCTGAAGCTTCAGCTGGGACCCCCGTATTCTAGATGATGCCCCCCGTAATCCTGCCCCAGGGGCAGAGCCCATGCACAGGGGTCTCTTCAAGCAGGGCTGGACCCAGAAACTCTCTCTCCAACCTCAGGCCTCCAACTATTTTTGGGTTTTTCAGCCAACTTCAGGGCACACCCCTCCAGAACTTGGCTGGATTCCCCATAAATACACCCTGTTCTTCATTCTGCTATGGTTCTAGAATCCTCTAGAACACAGGGGGAAGTAATCAGGACAGCAGCCTGTGAAACACTGAGCAGACCAGAATAATCAACCCCTGCTCCACTGATTTCAGAGGCACTACACTACATTAACATTATTACTAATCTAGGGGGGTTCTACAAGAGTAAACGTTTCATTAGGTGTTATTAGTTTTGAACCAAAAAGTACCTGTCCCCCAAAAGTAGATGGTACATTCACTCCACAAGGACAGGGGCTGATGTAAATGTCTTAGCATACCCTACAAGGTTCTGAAGAAAATACAGCTTATAATATGGGACATAAGTAAACATTGGTAAGTAGTGAATGGAAGCTGTTCTAGGAAGTCCAGATGCATTTTAGAAACATTTTAAGTCCCCTTCTTAGCTCACAAAAAAGAAAATAGCTGTTGTTCCACGGCTCGAAAATATGCAGCAGCAACAACAAACACTAAAACCCTCCCCGACCACATTCGTACAACAGTCCGAGGTGTTGGGACCCAGGAGATCTGCCAAAATAACCTTTCACACTTGAATTTATACTCATTAAATCTTGTTTAGAGAAAGGGGGAAAAAATGCTATTTTTGACAGAATCCCAAAATGTATGCATCAAATTTAAAGGAGCCCTTAATATGTTAGTAAAACATCATCACATCGACATATATTTTCTTAAATAGGCCGTAAAAATTGCATTCGGGGGTCCCGAGCGTTTGAAATATCTCCACATGTGTTACTTAAAGGGGGCATTCATGATCTTGTTTCTCAAAAGCACATTTTATAGTGGCGCGCTAAGCTTATTCTGAATACCTGGGCCATAGCATAAGTGTCAAAAAACTCTACATTATTTACCATTCTGCAGATGAATATGTTGATTGTAAAAAGGGCCCCATTGATTAACGTTCTCCACCGTGTCACGGGATCACAGGTGCCAGGCCGAAATTAATCAAGTAATTACCACTTATGGGATTACCAAATTACTGGTATCATTAATATAGGCCGGGTGGTAAAAACAGCTATTAATGAGCCAACCAAAGGTTCAGGCTACCGCGTTGTGGATTGTGCAAACATGGGCCGTTTTTTGTTTTTTTTAATTCAGTCACCTACATGAACAAACCATGACTTATATTGTAGGGTTTCTCATGGAACAGTAGGGTTTCTCCAGAGGTTCCTAGGGGTTCCTTGAGCAATGAGCAATTTCTGCCTCTCAAATAAGTTCCTACTGACACCATTGATTATTTTGGCTATCTATAAGGGGGAAATCCTTCCCAATAACCAAAAGCGCAAGGAGCATTCTTCCCACTGACCAAACCAATGTATGATGAGTTGTAGATATAGTCAAACCTTTTTTTCTCAGAGAATAGGTACAGGAACTCCCCCCTTCTTCGTAGTCATTCTTCGTCTTTGCCCCCTACCCACCTCTGAGCACTGTCTCTTGGCTCCACCCTCTACCCACCTCCCAGTAACGCCCCTTTTAGAGAAAACAGAACCAAGTATCCCTTTGTTACATAGTAGGTGAGGTCCATCAAGTCCAACCTATGTGTGTGATTATATGTCAGTATTACCTTGTATATCCCTGTATGTTTTCGTCCTTCAGGTGCTTATCTAATAGTTTTTTGAAACCATTGATGCCCCCCGCTGAGACCACCGCCTGTGGAAGAGAATTCCTTTGTGCTACTAAGTAATTTGTATGGAATTTAATAGACCCCACCCCAGCAACATTAGACTCCCCCAGTAACAACAAACCCCACAACAGCAACAATAGATCCCCAGCACAACAAAATACTTCTCCCCAGCAACAAAATACCACCCCAGCAACAATAGACATTCAGCAGTAACAACAGATCTCCCAGCAGCCAGCATCAATAGACCCTCCAGCAGCCATCAACAATAGGCCTCGCCCTCAACAGTAGATCTCTCCCAGCAACAATTGACCCCACAGCAAAATAAGACCCCCCCCCCCCAGCAAACATCAATAGACCTACCTAGCAATAATAGACCCCAACAAAAAAATAGATCCGCACCAGTGAAAATCGATCCCCCAGCAGCCAGCATTAATAGACCCTCCAGCACACCTTACCATAAACTACAATCAGTGTTGGAGGTGCCGGAACTGCGTTCTCCCTGTATTTCCGCTGGAAAGAAAAAGCATTGGATATAGTAATTTTTAGCCGGGGTTCCCAGAGACCATAAAGCTATTTCAAGCGTTCCTCTGTGTTGAAAAGTTTGAGAATGGCTGGTGTACAGTATGTCAAGCCAACATGTGTTTTTAGTTTTGATTAGGATGGGGAAGGATCATGTTGGGTTCTTACTGCCTCCCACACATACCGCCATGACAGTCGGATGCACGGCTTACCATGGTACCGTGATACACTTCACAAATCGAGACATAGCCAACACGCCATTGCAATCAGATTTACTGGCACATAATTCTAGCCACTTCCAGTACAGAAGTGTAAGAAAAAAGACTGCGCTGTATACAAACCTAAAAACCCCAGCTGCAACTCAAAGTGAAATACACACAAGCAAAGATAATTTAAAAAGGGAGCTGCGCTCTTAAAGTGACAAACTCACCAAATATAAATGCAAACAAATATAGATAAATAAATGAGTAAAAACGATAACAAGTCCCAATAAGCGAATCATGTGACATATATAAAGTCCTCCAGTGGACAGTGAAACCTTGGAAATTCCGCCAATGGAAAATGAACAAACATCAAAAGTTGGTGAAAATTCTGTGACTTTAAAGGGATTGTAAACAAAATGTATTTTTATTTTTTTAAATAACAAACATGTATACTTACCTCCACTGTGCAGCTCGTTTTGCACAGAGTGGCCCCGATCCACGTCTTCTGGTGTCCCTCTGCGGCTGTCTCGGCTCCTCCCCGCAATCACTCACCACCTACTTGCGAGCTTGCATGGTGGTAAGTGATTGCGGGCGCGCTCCAGTGATACAGCCAGCGGCTATTGCTGCTCACTGTATCACTTGGCCCCGCCCCCCGCCCCCCTGGGGGGGGGAGGGCGGTATTGTCTGATGTTTTTTCACCTTAATGCATAGGATGCATTAAGGTGAAAAACTTTTACCTTTACAACCCCTTTAAGGACGGACAAAGTGAATCCACCACCACAAAGAGTGCACGCTTACCACCTGCACAAGCTTCAACACTTGTGGCTAATACCCAGCCAGGGCCTTTTCCTCCAGGGACTTCAGTTTTCTGGTCGAGCCATATAACGCTGTAGACCGTTGATCCTGAAGGTGGTCAGAGGCACGGTGCTCCCCCTGTTGGGTGATGAGATGTTGGGGATTCCCTGAATCGTCTGTCCACAATGCCGCCCGCCCTGCTGTCCAATGGCTGCACACAGCCCGGCACCGGCTTCACAGTGCCCAGGGAGGGAGGCGGGCAGAGAGCTGACACGGGCACCACTCAGATCCCTCCCCGTGTGCCCTTTCCCACAGCTGGATATTTTTACTTTCATTTATTTTTACTTTTTTTTTTTTTGTAAATTTGTCGTTTCTTGCCTAGGCGAAAATTATGTTGCACCCAAGACAAGAGTGCACAATTGTGCTGGAAGGCTCTGCCTGGCCTTCAGCACCCAGCACAGAACTTTTGAAAATGTATGCATGTATGCATGTGCATGTGCCTGCGAACACAACGCAATTAGGAAGGTAGAGGATTTTGTGTTCAGTCTGCGCATGCACCAAAAAATAGATGCGTGTGCAGACCAAACATTATTTATTGTACCTTCCTAATCGCGTTGTGTTCATTCACCCACGCATGCGCAGATCCGCCACAGGGCTCTGACAGGTCGTGAAGAAAGGGAAGAGTACTTTGGCATACCTGCGCATGTGCCAGACTATCATAAATTATATTCCCAGTGGAGGTGGCCAGAAGTATGAGGATTGACCTTCCTGTTTAAAGTGTATTTTCAGCCCAAATCTTTTTTTTTTTTTACGTTTTCGATAGAATAGAAAATGGTCAAAAACCCCAGTGTCAGTTTATTTTTTACTGTCTGTGTCCTGCTAGGAAGATTTCCTTTCACTTTCTGGAAGACCCAACAGGAAGTGAGTGAAAATCTCTCCAAAGAGAGGAGAATTCCCATTTTAGACAATTGTCCCATTTTAGGCATGTATCCACAATGAAACATCTCGCTTCATTCTTTCCTCTCATGACAACTCTTACATTTTGGTTTTCCTCTTATTTTCTGTGCCAGCAACAATGGTCACCCAGACAAACAAAGATCATAAATCTCTCTAGTGGAGACGCAGAGAGCAATAAAAGCTTGGCAGAGGGTCTAACCCTTTCCTTACTTTCTCTAAACCTAAAAAAAAAAGGTTTTGACTCTACATATGTTGCACACAGACCCTTTTTCTTCTGCTTACCTCCACTTGCAGAGTTGGGCACACCATGCCACATGCCCGTATCCTCCTGGTATAAGAGGTTGAGCGGTGTTCTTACAATTTTTGGGTCCTGCAGTGAGGTACCTCCCTCCGTTGGTTCTCGTCCCTAGAGTGTAGGGAAAAGTCTGTTCTCTTTCCTAAAAGAAGGCCAATGTCCAGACTGTTTTAAACTCCAACAGACAAGTTTATTTTTCTTGCTTGGAACTTAGTGGGAAAAAGTTGAAGATAGAGATAGAGTTGGGTACTAGGCTTGTGCAATTAGTTTCGTAACTAATCGAAATTTGTCCGAATTTAGCAACTTTCAGACATTCGGAAGCATCCGAATTTCCGAATAAAACCGAATCCGAAATAAATTATATCGCAAATAGCGAATGCCCGAATGTCTTCGGCATAATTCGTTATGAAAAAAGTTACGAATGTACGAATCCATTCGAAGCACAATAACACTCACTCTGCTCTGCTCTCTGCTTCTCCCTCACCGTGCTGAACTCCCTCTCAAAATGGTGTACGGGGCGGAGGCTATAGCCGCATGTAAAAAACGAAAGTAAAATACGAGATTTCGAATCGTTACAAATAACCGCTATGTATTTAGAAAAGTACAAATCCATTCGAAGCACATTAGGCATAATAGGCAGCGTCGTTGTGAGAGAGACACAGAAAATTACGAATCAACGAACCCAAAAAAAGTTACGAAAGTAGGAGTTGTGTCCAGAATCAACGAAAAACAACGTACTCTACCGAAAGAACTAATTAGTCCGAACACAAAAAATCCCGTCTAGCAAAATTACGAACGATTAGGAATCAACAGGACCGAAAAGAAACAAAACGAAACTAAACAAATTTTTCCGTTGTGCACAAGTCTATTGGGTAGGGAGGTACTGTAGGTTCAGGCACACGGCACCCAGTCACCCTATTCTCCACTCAAGCCTGAGTGGGTATTGCTCACCCGGATAGATCCCTCTCACAGTTCTAGCAGCCGGAGTGAAGCACGAACAGTTACTTCAGATTTAGTCCCCTTCAAAGATAAGTTCAGGAGATCCTCTGCCACAGAATCCTTTAGTTCCTGAATTTAGAACTCTCTAGCGCCTGCAACTTTTAGAAACCATAAGTGCCAGTGGGGCACATCACAGGCGCTATTGTGCAACTCATGGAATCCTTCCCTCTGATAGGCAACCAGGTCTCTCCTGAGACAGTGACTTCCTTCTCCGATCCTCCGGACAGGTCCTCCCCTGGTTTTCTCACTTTCAGAGCGGGCCACCCTCCCTCGGGTACCCTGGGACTCCGATGGTTTGGTTGTAGACCCAGTTGAAGGTACTGGGCCTACCTGGAACACTATAGCCTTGGGCTGAAGGTGCCCAAGACTTCTCAACCAATTCACGCACCCCTGGCCAGCAGGGCCAAAGGGCGCGACTTTCGCCACCAGGGGTCCCCCCTTGGAATCCCCCGGGCAATCTCTCTGCCTAATGGCGTCTGCCTCTTATGTACCCTCTCCCGACACGCACAGGAGGTAGACCACGCCCACTGTATGGCTGCCGAGAGAGGACACCCAATCACGCTATAATGCCACCTGTGGTTCGACCCAAGACCTGGGAAACAGCGCCAACCACAGGTCAAGGGCAACTATACACGCATGCAACACCGCAGCAGAGCAGAGTCCAATCTATAGAATCAGAAAACCTGAGCCAAACAATTGCCCAGGCTGCCCTTAAATTTAAGGCACAGTGACCCCAATTTTGGGGGTCCGCTACACATACATATAATAATAATAATTATATATATATATATATATATATATATATATATAAGAAAATTTTATATTTAATATTAAAGTAATTTTTGTGCAGCAATCCTACCTCTTATATATATATGTAGCGGCCTCACCCCATCTGTCTAGGGGTATTTTACACGACAGGATGAGATACGCTACGGCCCATGTCCTCCCCATAGCTGTGGGTAAGGTGAAGGCCAGTACCAGTATTTTCCTCGGGCCAGTGTGCATTAGTTATGGATCCAGTCCTGCTGTGCTGTCACCTCCCTCTGCTCCCATTAACCAGAGTCCCACACACCGATCACAGTCCAACTCTTGTTTTATTGCATATCTCACAATAAACAGTGCTTCAGTAGCCAACTGGTTGAAACTTTATAACAGCCTGATACGGGGGTGAGCAGGTCGAGGCACTATCCTGATTGCAATCTAACGCACTGTGGTTTCACCAGCGGTTATCATAGCCTTGATTCGAAAAGAACTTAGAACTTGTGAGTCTCTAATAGCAACTCAAGAGAACGTAGATAGGAGTACCTTCGCTACGTTGCGGCCCCTATCAGGGGAAGATGTCCCTCCAAGGGAGTTACCGGAGGCCCATCCGTCACTGGGTTGATGCTGCTCTGGACTCTCCGGACGGGTGACCTCCCCGGCCTCCTCACCTCAGACATGGGCCCCGTCCACCTCAGGGACCCTCGGACTTCTCCACCCTCGCGGGACCCAGTCCAAGTCACTGGGCCCCAGGCCTCCGATATAGTTCCTCACCCCAGGCTGAAGGTGCCTGGGATGGACTCCAACTCCATTCCAGTCAGGCCTAGGGCGCCTGGGCCGGAACTCCGAACCGCCCGCACCCAGGCCTAAGGTGCCGGGGTGCGTGAAGAGAAGATCCTGAAGACAGACCTCGTGGTTAGGGCGTCTCCCCCTTTTATCCCCTCCCTTCGACACCACGGCAGGTTCCCCGCCCTTGCCGTACCATCTCCGAAAAGGGACAAAAAGGATAGCACTGCGGCGGTGATTCTACCTTGAGCCTGCGGGTACCCCGCCACCCAGAGGCCAAGGAGAATAATACACCACCTAGTCCTCCACGAATACAATTGGTCCAAACTCTCATAATTTACACACCTGGGTCATACTACCACCCAGGTGTATCCCGACTAAATTTAAAGACCCCGCTACATATATATAAAAAAAATTATAAAATTTTTTTTTGCATAGATTAAATAATATATAGATTATATACACTATATTGTCAAAAGTATTGGGATGCCTGTCTTTGCATGCACATGAATTTTAATGGCATCCCAGTCTTAGTCCGTGGGGTTCAATATTGAGCCGGCCCACCCTTTGCAGCTATAACAGCTTCAACTCTTCTGGGAAGGCTGTGCACAAGGTTTAGGAGGGTGTCTATGGGAATGTTTGACCATTCTTCCAGAAGCGCATTTGTGAGGTCAGGCATTGATGTTGGATGAGAAGGCCAGGCTCACAGTCTCTGCTCTAATTCATCTCAAAAGTGTTCTATGGGGTTGAGGTAAGGACTCTGTGCAGGCCAGTCAAGTTCCTCCTCCCCAAACTCGCTCATTCACACTATATTGCCAAAAGTATTGGGTCAACCCTCCAAATCATTTGGTGGAGGAGGTAATATGGTGTGGGGTTGTTTTTCAGGGGTTGGGTTTGGCCCCTTAGTTCCAGTGAAGGGAACTCTTAAAGCGTCAGCATACCAAGACATTTTGGACAATTTCATGCTCTCAACTTTGTGGGAACAGTTTGGGGAGGGCCCCTTCCTTTTCCAACATGACTGCGCACCAGTGCTCAAAGCAAGGTTCATAAAGACATGGATGAGTGGGTTTGGGGTGGAGGGACTTGAGTTGAAGCTGTTATAGCTGCAAAGGGTGGGCCAACTCAATATTGAACTCTACGGACTGGGATGCCGTTAAAGTTCATGTGCGTGTAAAGGCAGGTGTCTCAATACTTTTGACAATATAGTATATATATATATATATTTTTTATTTATTTATATTTTTTCCTATAGAATAGAATACATAGATAGATAGATAGATAGATAGATAGATAGATAGATAGATAGATAGATAGATAGATAGATAGATAGATAGATAGATAGATAGATAGATAGACAAATATATACGCACACATAATTATTTTCTTTTTTACTAAAAAATGTGGCACTCAGCACAAGCCTCATGTCTTGTTGTCATGACTGATGGTATAAAAATGATGACAAATAGAAGATTAAATATCATTGTAGACTGGATATTATAGTAGATGGAATATCATTTAATTATGTGCTTAATGATTTACCAAAATGAATATGCAGTTGCTCATTTGTATATTAATTAGCATTGTGTTTGATAAGTGAAGTGTAAAACAAATATGGAATACCTCATTGGTAATTTGCACAAGGTAATTTTGGAGTCTACCGGTTATAGAAGAACGAATCCCATGGAGGACCGGCTACATGTGGCCTGGGCAATGATCAGTACTGAGTGAAGCATAGCTGATCAGAACAGGCTCCATGTGTACAATAAGAGGGGGTTGCGAGGGTGAATACAGGGAGGTAGGTATAATGAGGCCTAAAGTAAAACTGCCCCGCGATCGGGTCACAGAGCTGAAGAAAGGGGAGATGTCAGTGTAAACACAACATCTCCCCGTTCTTCCTAGTGACATGTCACTGATCGTCTGTTCCCTCTCATCGGGAGCAGCGATCAGTGACGTGTCACTCGTAGCCACGCCCCCTAATCATTAGAATCACTCCCCAGGGCACACTTAACCCCTTCAGCGCCCCCTACAGGTTAACCTCTTCACTGCCAGTGTAATTTTTACAGTAATCAGTGCATTTTTATAGCACTGATCGCTGTAAAAATGACAATGGTCCCAAAATGGTGTTAAAAGTGTCCGATGTGTCCACCATAATGTCGCAGTCACGATAAAAATCGCTGATCGCCGCCATAACTAGTAAAAACAATAACAATCCCCTATTTTGTAGACGCTATAACTTTTGCGCAAACCAATCAATAAACGCTTATTGTGATTTTTTTTTACCAACAATATGTAGAAGAATACGTATCGGCCTAAACTGAGGAAAAAAATATATTTTTATATATTTTTTGGGGATATTTATTATAGCAAAAAATGTTGTTTTTTTTTCAAAATTGTCGCTCGATTTTTGTTTATAGCGCAAAAAATAACAACCGCAAAGGTGATCAAATACCACAAAAAGAAAGCTCTATTTGTGGGAAAAAAAGGACGGCCATTTTGTTTTAGGAGCCACGTTGCACGACCGCGCAATTGTCAGTTAAATCGACGCAGTGCCGAATCGCAAAAAGTGCTCTGGTCTTTGGCCAGCCAAATGGTCCGGGGCTTAAGTGGTTAACAACTTTTAACCACTTGCCAACCACCCACCGAAGATGTAATGCGGCACGGTGGCTCGGTTGCGCAAATCGCCGTACCGGTACGGCGATTCGTGCATTAGCTTTCGCTACGATTGGCCAGCGGGGGAGCCAATCAGTCCCTGCAGAGACAGAACGGGGATCTGCCGAAGTAAACAAGGTAGATCTCTATTCTGTCAGGGGATGACACTGAGATCTGTCTTCTTGTGTTTCCCCAGTCACACAGTCCCCCATACAGTTAGAAAACACAAACGGGGAACACATTTAACACCTTGATGTTAAACCCTCCCCAGTCAGTGTAATTAGTACAATGTCAGTGCATATTTTTAGCACTGTTCACTGTAATAATGTCACTGGTTCCCAAAAAAGTGTAAAAAATTTCAGTTAGGTGTCCGATCTGTCCGCCGCAATGTCGCAGTCCCGCTAAAAATTGCTGATCGCCGCCATTACTATTAAAAAAAGGAAAACTGAAAAAAAAAATGCCATAAATCTATCACCTATTTTGTAGATGCTATAACTTTTGCGCAAACCAATCAATATACGCTGAAGTTTTTTTTACCAAAAATATTTAGAAGAATACATATATATATATATATATATATATATATATATATATATATATATTTATATTTATTATAGCAGAAAGTTAAAGATATTGTTTGTTTGTTTTTTCAAAATTGTTGCTCTTTCTTTGTTTATAGCGCAAAAAATAAAAAACGCAGAGGTGATCAAATGCCACCAAAAGAAAGCTCTATTTGTGGGAAAAAAAGGACATCACTTTTTTTGGGCTACAGCGTCGCACGACCGCCGCAATTGTCTGTTAAAGTAACGCAGTGCCGTATCTAAAAAAATGGCCTGGTCATTAAGGGGGCAAAACTTCCTGGGGCTGAAGTGGTTAAAGTGATACTAAAGTCTTGGTTTTTTTTTTGTTTAAAAATAATAAACATGTTCTCTTTACCTGCTCTGTGTAGTGGTTTTGCACAGAACAGCCCAGATGCTCTTCTTCTCTGGTCCCTCGTCAGTGCTCCTGGCCCCTCCCTCCTGCCTCCACAGCAATCAGCTTGCCATGGGGGCACCCAAGCCGAGCCGTTGCTCTGTGTGTCCATTCAGACACGGGGGCTGCACACAGAAGGTTTTTATCTTAATGTATAGAATGCATCTTCTGCCTTTAGATCCACTTTAATAGCAGAAAGCTTTCATGTATAATTGTTAGTAATACCGCTAATGTACATGACGTTCGACCACTGTCGAACAAGTAAATAGTGACTGGTGAGGCACTGGCTAGTATCAGAGCCAGATACACACAGGTTACATACACCAGAATCGTTAGAGCGAGAGCAATAATTCTAGCACTAGACCTCCTCTGTAAGATTTTTAAGTACTGAAGTTTGGCACCATTCCACAAGTGTGCACAATTTTAAAGCGTAACATGTTAGGTGTCTGTTTACTCGGCGTAACATAATCTTTCACATTATACAAAAAAATCGGGTTAACTTTTTTAAAAAAAAAAACATGTTTAAAAAATTGCTAAGCAAATACAGTGTGACATAAAAAGCTGCAACAACCACCATTTTATTCTCTAGGGTGTCTGCTAAAATATATATATATCATAATTTGTTTGCTATAAATTTACCCAGAACCCCCCCAAACATTATTTATATTTATATTTATATATATATATATATATATATAAATATAAATATAAATAATGTTTGGGGGGTTCTGGGTAAATTTATAGCAAAAAAATTATGATTTTTACATGTTTTTACATGTAGGAGAGAAGTGTCAGAATTGGCCTGGGTGGCAAGAGGTTAATTACCATAAGTAAGTAATATACAAATAATTACAGTATTATATATTGTTTTTAATTTACTATATTTTCAAAATATGTACTCAAGCAGGTGGCTTAATGGATAAATTACTGAAGTTTGAAGTTATAACTTCCAACCAGTAATTTCACAGTAAGTAGATAAATAATACATTATTATGTTATAACATATAGCATAGAAAAATATTTTATTTAGCTTGATTAAAACAGTACCTTTTCAACAACAGATTCTCATTCTCCCTCTTAACTGTGTGAGAAAAACATGGGATTGTGGGTAAATCTTATACCCTTAAACCAATGCTTTTTCCTTCTAATTAGGAGGGCTGGACTGGAAGGGAGTATTTGTCTTTTAGACACATGCCCCCTTCTGTGACACTGCAGTGAGAGGCGTGCCTCCACTGCGGCATTTTTATTGGACAGCTTGGGCCAATGGTACTTTACCATTGGTCCAAGACTCCAAGCTGTCCATTGAGCTCAGTGCCTCTGACAAGAAGTGAGGAGAGGCACTGTGAGCTCATCCTCTCAGTCTGCTGCAAACAGAGCGTGCAGCTTGTATTTAAACTGGCCGCTCTGTATGTAGCTTCTGACAGGCTGCGCAAGAATCCCTGTATCTCCGGAACCATAGGTCGTAGGAGCCCCAAGTTTTGACCAGTGGTGGGGTAGGTCTCTGTGACTCTGGGTCGCAAAGCCCTCAAAGCTCAATCGTTTTTGGGGGGGGGGGGGTTTGTGGGGAGGGAGGTTATGTTCATGGCTGGTGAGGCTCTGCCTCCCCTGACTGCACATCCCTGTTAAACAGGTGCTTTCAGTGTAGCCCTCAGTCCTGGTCTGAGCATGAGATGCTCTGTACACTCCCCTACAGATCAGAGCAGACTGCAGACTTGCTTAACGTAAACAATGCAATAGTTTCACTAGCCTGGGCCTGAGCTCTAAAAGCATTGGAGAAGAAAAAGGCGGTAAGGGGTTATATTCGCAAAGTTGCCTGATATCCCTGCATATATTAAAAGAGCTAATGTGCTGTAAAAGTACATTTTGTCTTTTAAAGTTGAAGTCAGTAGCGACTGGTGATCCTTTTCTTCCAATACCTTTTCAAGAAAATGACACATTCCAAAAAAATAAAAAAAGATGAAAGCTCAATTTTCTGTTTTAATGATTACCCTATGCATGACATACTTTCTTATTCAATACGGCTAATATATGGCACAGAAAAAAAAAAGATATCCATTTTTACATTGCAAATGTCAGCTATGCACTTTAAAAAGAAATATATTTTGCAGCCTCTAACGAAGTGGCATCTCGTCCCCGAGAAGAGCCTTTTCCACAGCGGCCACGATACCTCTGACAACTGATATTTAATAAATGACGGATCATGGATTACTTGTATTTTCATCAAGAAAAATGTCTCCTAATACTTTTGAATAACGTTATCGCCTCTCCAGCCCGTCGGCAACGCGTAACCTTTTTATTACGTGATTAGGGACATCGATTATGGTGCAACCATGGATCTTAAAGTCACAGGGAAAATGCCAGTATGATAATCACTTTCAATTAGCTCTGAGCTAAGTAGACACTCATAAAATGTCTTCCTTCTTTAATTTTGAATTAGGAAACGTTGTCGACCTAATCTTTTTGGAGCGCGTATAATTTAAGTTAGTTTACGGGAAAGTAAATCAAAGCCTGTGTCATTGCCCTAATCTGTACAATGGCTTTCACACCCAGTGATCTTATTACTGCCTCATTAGCTGGTGAGACATTTTTGGTGGCCTTTGAGGAGGGCTAACCTTTCTAGGTTGGTTACGTGTCCATTAGATATTATATAAAGTAACACAAGTCAACCTATTTGAATATGTATGTAAACCCAATCACTAGAATCTGGAATAAGCTTTAATATGGTAATGTTATTTCAAAAAGTTGTTTCAAGCATTTAAAATCTGCTGATTTTATTTAAATAATCCTTGGTGATCCTGCTATGAAGGACTTTGTTCAGGTATTTTCCACCTCCCGTGTATCCCCTGCAGCATTTTCTCATGATTAAGCTCCAAGCGGCGGAGCGAAACACGTTGGGGGCATGGCCTGCCTGGAGTCCGAGCTGAGGCTGCCATTCATCTTACTTCATGCACATGGGTCTGCTTCTTGATGTATGGCTTATGCACCTTTTCCTTTGACCCCCTGCAGCGTTGTCAGCTTCCCTCTGTCAGGACTGGGCTCAGCCCTTCCTTTTCAGAGCTCAGGTTGCTCAGCTGTCGGTTAATTGCCAAGACTCATCATTCCACAGTGACTCACCTGATGATCATATCCTGCACATCAATCAGTCTGCTGGCTATTTAAGCTGCTTGGATCAGATCTTCTGTACCTTTGTCTTGGTCAACTTATCCGGATACTCTCTGCTGTGTTTTCCTGTTTAAGACTTTTGCTTGGCTGACTTCCCTTCTGGTTCCTGATTTCTGTTTGCTACCTCTGACTACGCTGATCTCTGGACTCCTGTTTTACTGGCTTATTCTGACTACCTGCTCTGGTTACCAACCCCTGGCTATGTTTTGACTACGTTTGCGCTGTTTATACCATTTTACCGGTTTATGAAAGTGTGATTTTTACTACACTTCTGTCTCAGTCTGATTCATGGTTCTTGATACCCTCCTCTCCCGCCCACTGCTGCAAGGGATGTTTCAGGATGGAGAGCAGGAGAAGGGGCCAGTAAATATGTCATTTACTGGACCCTTCCTTTTCTGAATGAACACAGTGTGTGATCAGTACCGATCCATCTTTGTCCATTCATAACTTCAATTTGTGAATGAACAGGAAGCCGCTCAGCACAGAGCACTTCGAGCACTTCCCATTCATTCATTCATTATCCAGTGCAGCCGAGGCTGCAGAGAAAGGGAAATGAGGAATCTCTGTCCTCAGTCCCCTTCTCTGTCTCAAAAGTGAAATATCAGGGGTCTGTTTAGACTCCTGATCAATGCTGGAAGAAGGTAATTTAGAGCCCAGGGCTAACATGCCAAACTGCGAACCCCCCCCCCCGCTTCCCCCAAGATGTATGAGCATTATGTGTCAGCAAAAATCCCCCCCCCCCAGAAAAATTTAGCACTAATCTGCATTCTTACCCCTAAGTATAAATCCCCCTTCTTCCAGTTCAAATCCCCCCCAGTTCAAATCCCCTGCCTCTCTCCCCAAATCCCCCCCCGAAAAAACCCTCTTAGAACAAATCCTCTACCCCTCAAATTCCCCCTCCAAGCATAAATCCCCCCAATCCAAAGCCCCTCCCAGCACAACTTTCCCCAATCCCCCATCCTAGCACAAATACTCCCACCAATTTTCCCCTGCTAGCACAAATACCCCCCAATCATCCCCACACTAGTACAAATCCTTCTCTCCATTCACCCTCATAACACCTCCCCCCCCCAAATTTCCCCACCTAACATAGTTTTCACCCCCCTGCTGCCCCCCAAATTCCCCCTCAAAACACAAATCCCAACCCCCAATCTCCTTGCGGCGCCCCCCCCCACACACACTCACATGATACTATAGTGCTTAGGGCAGTTGTCCCCTCCTGCCCACCCCTTGTCCTGGCCCTGCTCCTAGTATTTCACCAAAGCCCCACTGACACCAATCTCTACCCTACTCACATCGTCACCTGCTCTACTGACACCGCCCACTGCTCCGCTGACATCGCTCACTGCTCTACTGACACCGTCAATGTTTTTATACATTTTAAAATCCAATGGAGAATACACCTAGCCATTTTAAAACACATTAAGCAGGCATAGTCCACTGCTCACACCATTTGGAAATCTACCTTGAGAATTGCCATGCAGACATCGCTGTAGGGCATGTAGACAGATGCCAAAAGGCAAAGTAGTTCAAGTTAAAAAAACCTTCTGTGTGCAGCAGCCCCCTCCCCAGCTCCCCCTAATACTTACCAGTGCCCCCTCTCGATCCAGCAATGTCCACGAGAGCCTTGCCTCTCTGGGGACTCACACTCCTGATTGGCTATTGGCAGCAGTGGGCACCATTGGCTCCCGCTGTCAATTACAGCCAGTGAGCCAGTCAGGAGATGGAGGGGGTGTGACTGAACCACGGCTCTGTGTGTGAATGGACTTGCAGAGTAGCGGCTCGGGTGCCCTCATAGCAAGCTGCTTGCTGTGGGGGCACCCGACAGGAGGGAGTATCCAGGAGCGCCAGTGTGGGACCCAGATAGAGGGGGATCTGGGCCACTCTGTGCAAAACCACTTTACAGAGCAGGTAAGTATGACATGTTTATTATTTTCATGCAAAAAAAAATGAAAGCTTTACAATGACTTTAACTAAAGTTGGGCTGAGTGCTTTTTTAGGCATTCATAGGAAGCCTATTTTTATAAATGGATACAAGGCTTCTTCTGATTGGCCAAGGGGGAGAGGGGGTGGATGATGTCACGATCTCCACCTTGGCCAATCCGAGGAAACCCTGTATTCTTTGATAAGCACTCAGAAGCACGTAGCTGGACTTGATTTTGTTCTGGGGGCAGACAGGAAGTCCCCGCATCATTGCTGGGAAACAGTGCTGTATATTGTGTGTAGCTGATTCTACATACCGTTTATACAGCGCTGACAGCGACCGCATCAATTAGTAAAGGAAATAGTTTGTTTGGACCAGTTTAGCCCAAACAAACCATTTTAAGTGAAAGTAAACTTGGAGTTAGGCTTTAATATCCACAAAGGCCAAGGATTCTGGAAGCTCAGGTGGTTCTATAATGCAAAAATGGGGCCACAGCTTCAATGGTTGAGCTGCAGACAGGACAGGGGCCCCAACCATTCCCAGTGCTAAAATAAAAAATGTTTTTGCTTTACATACGCTTTGAAAATACCATTACTGACTCTACTACTCTTTATTACTTTTCTAGATCAAGATCACTCACAAAAACCAAGCCCCCATGTTGATGGGACCTCCCCCGAGGAACAGCCTCTTGACCTCTTTCATCAAAGGAACAATGAACAGGAGCAAAGAATGAATATTTGCTAAAATCTGTACACAGGGAAGACAATAGTATCTTGACCTATGTCCGTGGGCTTCTTAAATACCAGTACTTTGAATAATGAGATTGATTTTCCTTTTTTCGTTTTTTTGTTTTTACTTTATCGGTAAATTATAATTTTATTTATTGTAATATTTTTTTTTAAAGTTGTTAAGCATGTGCGGTCAGTGTTAATTTATATACAACACCATGACAGCCTATGAATCTGCATGCATTTTAATCAGTAACACATTTGAATGCTAAATCGTACCAATCCACGGTGCACCCTAGACGTGGTGCAAGTGCAACCCTGTATAGTTTATAGAGGATCTTTCATTGAGATATGTTACAACATGAATTTTCTCAACTCTTCTGCTCTGTGTCTGCCAATGGTGCAGATTTTAGCAGAAGCACAAGTGACATAAATAATATATATTTTTAAGCTGTTGCTGATAAAAAAAAGTAGTTGGAACATTGTTTTTAAAACCAAAATTTCTTCTAATTAGGAACTATACTTTCCGGGGAAAATAAAATTTTTTAATAAACCAATAGGTCTTACCTGAAAAGGCATATATTTAAGCTCCATTAATTAGCCAAAGAGATTGTAAGCTCTCATGAGCAGGGCCCTTATGTATTAAATTGTGCTGTAACTGTACTGTCCTTAATTTTCTAAAGCGCTGAGCAAACTGTTGGCGCTATATAAATTCTGAATAATAATTATAATAATATGAGGAGGGGTGGGTGGCTAGAAACCAAGCACTGAGAAGAAAAACATTCCTTTTGATTCTGACTGAAGTCAGGAAAATACTGCCATTATTTATTTCAGGGATTGCGAAGAGCATCCCCAACATTCTTTTAGATCTGGGGTGTCAAACTCAATTTCATTGTGAGTCGCATCAGCATTATGGTTGGCCTTAAAGGGCTGGTTGTATCGGTAAGACTAGATGTCCAGAGCACCCCACCCCCCCTTACATCAGATGTCAAGAGCCCACCACCAACAGAAGTCAAGAGTCCTCCACCCCCTCCCCTTTACATCACAGTGCACCCCCTTGTCCTGCTGCTGGGAAGAAGCTGGGGGTGAACCTGGGGAGCAGAAAGTGAAGGGTCTAGAGGAGGACCAGGGAAGGGCTGGAGTCAAGTGCCAGAGTCTGTTAAATGCTGAGACCAGGGGAGGTGGAGATAAGGGGGTGCGGCGGTTGCACAAAGAGGTGCAGGATCTTGCAAAGCAGTTTTGCCCTCCTCTCTGCTGCAACTGCTGAGACAAGGTGGGGGCGGAGGTAAGGGGGTGCCACAGCTGCAGGAGAGGGCCACATGAAATGGCCTGGAGGGCTGGATTCGGGCCTTGTGTTTGACACATGTGCTTTAGGTGTAAAAAAGCTTCTACTAATAAGATTGATCTGTAAAAGTTATACATTTTTCAGTGAACGCTTGCCTCTTGTTTGTATGTATTGCAATGACTACCGGCTTTCTAATTTACATTTCAGCCTTACAACATTACACCACATCTAAAGGGTTGGCTGGGATTCCAAATTAGGCATGCACTTTTGTGTAAGGGAGAAGTAAACATGGACAGTTAGCTACTGCTATTGCACCAGTTAGCTTCCCTTACAATGCTCACCAATCAATACAAATGTCCTAAAAAAGCCACTGCAAAATAAAAATTTTACAAAAAAAAAATGATGAAATTTTTGCAAAAAAGCCCAAATATTTCATTTGGCCTGGCACAGGAGCTGGATGCTCGAAATCCAATGAGAATGAGATACTAACATCTTTTTCAAGGGATTTCAAATACTTAGCTCTGAATTGAAAATGAAAGGTTAAGAAAAAAAACACCTTGGCCTGATTCCAATGCATTTGGTAGACTTTGGTGAGGTTAGTGTGCCTACCATATGCATTGGAATCAGGCCAAGGTGGGGTTTTTTTTTATAACCTTTAGTTTTCAATGGCTTTTTTGAGCCATTTGTAGTTAGAGGTGGGAGCTGTAAGTAATAGGCTTGTTGTTTATATGAAATGATATTGGGGTTACTTTTGTATTCAGTTCGGTTGCTTAGTATTTAAAAGTGTCATTGGTTATGATTTAAAATGAGCAAATATCCGATAGCCTATCTATCTATATCTATAAGATAAGAGGGCTGTGCTGAAAGTAGTGCAAAAGTAGGCAATACATTTTTATGAAATTATATAGGTTGTTCAAACTTCACATGTAATGCCTTGTGCACACGGCTGGAATTTCCGATGAAAAAAGTCAGACGGAGTTTTTTCATCGGAAATTCTGACTGTGTGTGGGTCCCATCGGACTTTTTTTTCCGTCGGAGTTTAGAAATAGAACATGTTTTATTTTTTTCCCGATGGAAAAAAATCCTATGGGAAATTCCGATCGTCTGTGTGGAACTTCGTCGGAGAAAAATCCACGCATGCTCAGAATCAAGTCGATGCATGCTCGGGAGCATTGAACTTCATTTTTCTCGGCTCGTCGTAGTGTTGTACGTCACGGCGTTCTTGACGGTCGGAATTTGGTCTGACAGTGTATATGCAAGACTGATGGAAGACAGCTTGAAGGGAATTCCGAAGGAAAATTCCATCGGATTTTATCCCATCGGAAATTCCGATCGTGTGTACAGGGCATTAGTATCTCTTCCTTTATAGTAACTCTTCTTCTTCTTCTTTTTAATTGCATGTAAATTATGGATTCCAAACAGAAGCAATGTGCAGTCATTGAGTTATTGACGAAGGAGAAATGTAGGCTTTCTGACATCCACAGGAGAAGGCTACAGATGGTGTATGGAGATGACACGATTGACAAGAGTCACCAATGAAAAGACATTGCTCTTGTCAATGGTGTCATCTCCATAAACATTCTGTAGCCTTCTGAGGGTGTCGGACAGCCTGTACCTCTCAAAGAACTCAGTGATGGCACATTGCTTCTGCTTGGAATCCATTATTTACCTGAGACAAAAAAAAAGAAAAGTTACAATAAAGGAAGAGTTATGCCTCATACACACAATAGGATTTCCATCGGACAAATCCGTGGATATTTGTGCGAAGGGCGTTGGCTGTGAACTTGGTATGCATACAGACGGCAGAACTTTTTCAGCCAACATACACAAAACAACGTGGTTTTTCTGCTCTTTAGGGCCACCCTTTGGGCAACTTCTGCTAATGTTGTCTTATGGTTAGCATTGGTTCGGAGCATGCGTGTTTGTACTTTTGATTTTTTTTCCGACGGACTTGTGTACACACAATCGGATAATCGGACAAGACACATTTGTTGTCGGAAAATTTGAAAGCATGCTATAAAACATTTGTTGTCGGAAATTCCGACAACAATTGTCCGATGGAGCGTTCAAACGGTTGGATTATCTGACAAAACCCTTCCATCACACAATTGTTGTCGGAAAATCCGATCGTGTGTACGAGGCTTTACTCTATCAACATGTGAAATTTGTACAACCTATGTAAGTTAATAAAAAAGTTATGCTCACTTTTTTACATTGCTTTTAGTACTTCCCTCATATATTCTGTCTACATAACCCCTTAATGCTGTAGCTTATTGACAGCGCTGCTAGTTTTAGAAGAAGAGCCCAGTCTTGGCTGTACAGTTCTGTTGATTCATTGACTAGGGCACACATGAAGAAAACATTTATTTACTATTTATTTTTCCAGTGTAATGGGTCTAAATATCTTTGCCATTTGAAAGATGTACTTGACATGAACATATTATGTGACAATGGCAGTATTAATATTATTAATGTAAATTATAAATTGCGCTTTTGTTTATTTATCTATATGCCCTCCATGAAAGAAAATGATTCATGAATAATTTGTGTGAATCTATACAAGCACACAAATATCCAATCTGATCCATTCAAACCGCTGGTGTAACAAACTGTTTCCCGCCAAAGATTTACTGGCTAAGGCTTCAGAGTAATGGGTTAATGCATAATTAATCAAGGGCACTGAATGAAATTCACGGCTGGGAAAAAAATTTTTACAGCAGTTTTGATTACCTTGCCAAGTGCTGAGATTACACGCCTGATGCATTAAATAAACTTAAATAAATGCACTTCTGCAGTGTTGCTGGGTAGGATACTGCTGGATTTGGGGACCAATAAAAAAGATATTTTATGCAGATGTTTTTTATGCAAAGCAGTATTGGGGAACAATGGAGGCTAATTTTAACGTGTTTATAGAGAATGTCTTTGGCGCTGTGGTGTAGAAACCAGAACATGCAATAGTGACAATAGTTCATAGGGTTCAGAAAGGGTAAGGTTGGCACTGTGGCCTCTTCTACTATCAAAAGTAATGCAACAGTGGGCATAACTTTTTTTAATTTACATAGGTCATTCAAATATCACATGTTGGTAGAGTTAATGCCTTGTACACACGATAGGAATTTCCGATGAAAAAAGTCTGATGGAGTCCGACTGAGTTTTTTCATTGGAAATTCCGACTGTGTGTGGGCCCCATCGGAGATATTCAGATGAATTCCATCGGAATTTAAATATAGAACCTGTTCTATTTTTTTCCGATGGAATTCCGATAGGAGTTTGGTCGGAAAAAGGTCTGATCGTGTGTACGCGGCATTACTCTTCCTCTGTAGTAACTCTTCTTATTTTTCGTTGCAGGTAAATAATGGACTCCAAGCAGAAGCAACATGCTGTCATTAAGTTCTTGATGAAGAAAGGGGGACGGCTGTCCAACATCCACAGAAGGCTAAAGAATGTTTATGGAGATGACACCATTGACAAGAATCACCAATGAAAAGACATTGCTCTTGTCAATGGTGTCATCTCCATAAACATTCTGTAGCCTTCTGTGGATGTCGGAAATCTTGCACCCTCAAGAACTTAATGACAGCACATTGCTTTTGCTTGGAATGCAGAATGATTATGGAGATGACATGATTGATAAAGGCAATGTCGTTTCATTGGTGACTCTTGTGAATGGTGTCATCTCCATAAACATTCTGTAGCCTTGTGAGGATGTTAAACAGCCTGCTCCCCTCCTTCATCAAGAACATGTTGGTAGAGTATCTCTTCCTCTATAGCTCTATAATAACTCTTCTTTTTCGCTGCAGGTAAATAATGCATTCCAAGCAAAAGCAATGTGCTGTCATTAAGTTCTTGATGAAGGAAGGGTACAAGATTTCCGACATCCACAGAAGGCTACAGAATGTTTATGAAGATGACACCATTGACAAGAGCAATCAATGTCTTTTCATTGGTGATTCTTGTCAATGGTGTCATCTCAATAAACATTCTTTAGCCTTCTGTGGATGTCGGACAGCCTGCACCCCTCCTTCATCAAAAACTCAATGATGGCACATTGCTTCTGCTTGGAATCCATTATTTACCTGCAATGAAAAAGAAAAAGAGTTACTATAGAGTAAGAGTTACTCTACCAACATGTGAAATTTGAATGACCTATAATAAGAAAAAAGTTTTGCTCACATTTGCAATACTTTCGGTAAAGCCCTCTTACCTACCGTACCTATATGAAACTTTTGGATAGAGTATGAAAAGTTTAAAGCCTCAGTCAATATTTTTTATTGTTGGGTGAAAGGGAAGAGATGTGGAACACTGAATCTATTGATTCTGGTGGGGGTCCTAAAGATTGAGTTTTTTTGCTGTAAAGAGCTTAAAGCCTGGTACACACTAACAGTTTTTTTTTTTGGTCAACCCAGTTGGTTGAATGAAAAAAAAAAACTGACAGATCCGGTCGGAGCCTCTGTACTAACGATCCAACGTTAGTGCAGCGATCTCCCCTGTTGAGCTGTTGTGTTCTGACAGGGGGAGGGCGCCATTGGCTGAGAGCGTTGATCAGGAGTCTGTCGGCTGCTGGTTTTACAGCATGCTCGTCCGATAGAAGCCGGCCAGACAGCCAGCTTCTGTTGGACCGACTGACATACACGTGGCCCAAATGTCTGCTGTTTTTTATTGAACCGGCCGATGCCTCCTGACATTCAGCCCATGTGTACGGGGGCATTACTTAGGCAACTATCTATGACTTTGTGTCTAGAGGCGTTTAAAATACAAAGCCAACACGCTTCCAGGGTTCCAAGGATCCCTCATTAAGGCTTGATAAATAACTAGTTAAACCAGTGACTAGAGGAGTCTCTGTTTTAATATGGAACCTCTCCCTCAAGACATATTTCTCTGTATTGTTCAGAACAGGGTATTTACCAAGCTGCCCCCCCCCCCCCGAAACACTTTGGTTTTCTATTTACTATGCAATACTAAGTAAGCTCTTCTAGACATGAATTAGATCCTTTTATGCCTGTACCCAATTTTAAAGATTTCTCCTTAAAAGAGAACATCATTATTTTTTTTATTTTTTTTCCATGTTCTGTCCCCCGTGGGACAAATTACATGTAGTACTTTGTCCCATGATACTAGGTGGTTCCTAACTAAAGCTATGAGGTCAAACTAGGCACCCCCCTTTCCATCCATTGCCATCCAACAACATAGCTAGGAAAGAGAAATCTGCTTCAAAATATTTGCTTGTCTTGACTCCAAGGACTTTCCCAAGACAAGCGGCGGCAAGAGGAATACAGAGAGAGACGGGAGGCTGACATGCTCCCTCTCCTGCTGCATTCCTCTTGCTGTCACTTGTATTGGAAAAGGTGAGACAAGTGGTCGTTATAAAGTGGATGCCTCCTTCCTAGCTAAGTTATCGGATGGCTGAAGGGGGGAAAGGGGGGAATGCAGGCTCACCAGCTCTGGTTAGGAAGCACCTAGCAACATGGTACAAAGTACTACATGTATTTTATCCTATGAGGGGCAGAACAGGGAAAAAGTAATGATAGTTCTTCTTTAATTCTTATCTTGCATTTAACAGGTATCAGACAGACCAGAAAGTTGGGGTAAATCTCATCACTTTGCTGTCAGGCAGAATAAAATGTTCCTCTAAAAGGGGCATTTGGGTAGCAATAGATAGAGGAAGGTTTAAAACCTTGGGCAGGATTTCCTTGCCATCTGTGTCCACATGCGGGGCTTTGAATGGAGTTGAATTTCATGGGTTTAGAGATTGAGGGAAGAGGAGGAAACAAAGTACTAAACTTAATAGCTAACAGGGGTTAAAATACAGCTGTTTCACCTCTGCTTTGAGGTGACCCAGTTCCACCCAAAACATTTTCTGGTATAGAGCGGGGAAAGATTTGAAAGTCTGTAAGCCCTCATATACACATTGGTGTGAGCATAGTCAGGCGATTTAGAGGCATTTTTATGTACAACTTGTAGTACAGGAGCAGATTGACATACTTTTGGCACTATAGATTTTTAAATGAGAGCCCCACAGAAAAACACGTTTTTGAAACATTTTTCAGGCACTTCCTTTAAAGGAGGAGCTTCACTCGACAGGCGACAAACTACACAACACAACACTTGAGAATAATGGGATTCTTCATCTTGAACGTTGTCCCGCTTCGGGAATCGTGGGACAAAACTCCTAGGTGTGAATGGGGGCTTAGGTTTATGTTCTTGCCTGTGGCCTAAATAAAGAGATTTCCTGAGTTCTTCTTTCCTGTTCTGGTGACAACCTGTATTTCAGGGTGGGACAAGAAGCCTGTGAGCAAGGAATCTTACTAATATGATAATAGGAGTAAGGACACAGGTGTCTTTCTGCTATCAGAAGTTTAACATTTAGGCCAATTAATGTCCATGACTAAAGTCACCAAATCCTTCCTGTATTTTTGTAAATTACCCTAAAGGAAAAGTGGGGCCAAAGCTCTTTTGGCCATACTTCTCCTGTGGGTCACAGGAGTACACTTCTTTCTGCACTCCTGTGACCCATCTTCAGCCGACAGCGGGCTAAAATCTTACATCACTCAGCGGGTCCAGACTCTGGATCGATCCCAACTTTAATGTCATGATCCACCCAGGTGCCTGGACCAGCAGCTGGCTCAGCCTCTCAGCGCGCCAATGAGAGTCTGAGCCAGTAACTTCCGCCCCCTGCACAGTCTGGCGCTCCAGTTAACACTGGATTGGCAGAACAAAGAGCCGGTGACTGTGAGAGTCTGAGCCAGTCGCTTCTGCCCCCTGCACAGTCTGGTGCTCCAGTAAATGCTGGATGGGCAGAACAAAGAGCCAGCATTTTTTGATTGCTCAGGTCTCTGAAATAGAGACAGCTGGGGGCAGATGCAGCATCGGACCGATGCTGCATCCACCTAGGTGAGTATGTGTTTGTTTTTTTTTAATTCCCATACTCCCCTTTTAAATATTGAATTTTTGGGGGGTTTTCCCTTCCTCCTCCACATCTTAAAATATAAAATAAGGACATTTAGCCTGCATCCTCAATCTTCCCCCTACTACTTGGGAAAAGCCACAGCTAGTCTACTTTTGGGTCCAGATATTGTAACTGCCAAAAAAACATTGGGTGTTGGGAGATATTTGTGTTGGCTTCAGGCCATAAAACTGCCAAAGCTCAGAAGAAATAAAAGAAGGCATCTAGCTATAGTTATATATAGCCTGACAAAAAACATTCACGTATTGTGTCAAGGCAAACCTAAGCTTGTTGCATGCATTTTTTACACATAACTACTTTTTTTTTTGCCAATACTGAACAGACTGCGTCAGTATTTTTAAAGATGAAATATAGAGCAAAACTGATTCAATTCAGTGGGGAAATGCTGCACTTTGAGTTTGATTATGTTGTATATATATAGCATGCTGAAATGCATTGTTCTTGTCAAGGATCAGCTATTTGCAGTTGTATGAATGTCCTGCCGTAGGCAGTGTCTTTTCTTTTTTTTTGAACATTTATTGACATTGTTTGATGTACTTATATGATTGCTAACTCAAACTGACAGCACTGATTAGAATAAAAGATAGATACAATTCAATATGGAACTAAGGACCAAATTCTGAAAAAAACAAAACATTGCTGTATGACTATAGGTGACATTATATTTGGTGATGATTTTTTGGGTTGTGGATAACTGCCCCTTGCATGGGGTTACTAAGTTTATAGATGGATGAAATGGAAAATGTGTTTGTACGATGACCACATCTGTCAGTATTAGTCGTTTAGGAACAAACATCTCTGCTAACTTTGACTAGTGCCCTGTTCATCTTCATCTTCTGTAAGTGTCCGGCCAAAGCATGTCTAGGTCTGTTCCTGGATAAGATGTCCTCTACTTATTTTATTAATCCAGTAAATTCTGCTGCCAGAAGGGCTGGTCTTTGGTTGGAGGATCCCCAGAAAAGCCCTACTGGTCTGCAACCTAAGTTGGAGGGTGGTAGAAAGCTTCACAATCTGCTGTACAGTAAGAGAATCTTAAACAAACCTTATTAGATCTGTGGGATGGGGTGTCAGCACAGTAGAGTTGGCCTCTGGGGACATTGTAATGAAATATGGCCTACTTCTAGCTCAGTAAGGAGTAGCTTCATTGGGATCCCACAATGGGTGTTCATACTTTCTCCACCGGTTCCTCTTAATTCAGGGGAGCAACATCGTCAACCTCAACATTGTCTCATAGAGAACAACCTTGCATTCATACCTAATTTCCATTAATATACTTAATTTGTTCAAGCATTTAATACATCTTTCATTGTAAAATATTGTTTCACAGACATACATACCGGGTTTAACGAAATGTAAAGTCCCTTCTCTGTTTACTGTGCTGTATATTATATTGTTCATATCAGGCCACACCGCACACTGTGCTGAACCTTGTACTGCACTCCACTCTGTACATTGTGCTATAGATTTCTTACGGCACAACGTTCTAATCTATATACTATACTGTAGAATATATTTCTCATTGCACGCTCTATTTCACTGCGCTGTACACTATGTTGCACAAAACTCCACATTATACACTGTTGTGTATATCCTTTACAGCACACCGGTGCAAGAAACCATGAACGTCCCCCCTGACCCTGTCCTGGTGCCCTTGCCACTGGTCCTGGGGCCCTTGCCACTGGTCCTGTGGCCCTTGCAACTTGTCCCGGGTCTCCTCCCACTGGTCCCAGGGCCCTTTTCATTGGTCCTATGGAATTTTCTTTCCAATCCCTGTCTGTTGGCCAGCTGTATAGCAAAGATACAGACATTTACTTCAACTTCCATACAATATTTCAGTAACATTTTGAAAGCCTCTCCATGCAGAGATTATTGGCTTGATTAATAAAGTAGTACAAAAACGTTGATTTGCAAATTTTAGTAACCCATCACAACCCAGTTTTATTTTCCAGGTGTCAGTTCCATGAAAGATGAATTCCTTTGGCTTGCTCTGCACATTTCACAACTGACATTGTTACAGTTACTACACTATCTTTGTTAAGCTGTCTCAAGTTTGCTTCATGAGCAAATATTACTTCCCCTATCGTTCATTGAGGGACACATTCTCATTCATTAGAAGTGTGGGTTTCTATTGCCCTCTTCAGGAGGAGGGCATTAGGTGTAAAAAAAACAAAAAAACAAAAAACCTAAGGGGCCAGTGCCACCTAGTGATTAAATCCCACCTCTGCCAGGAAGCTCACTTTTTTCCTAGTGTCCACGTGGGATGGGCGCCTCCTTGGTTTGAGACTTTTCCTCTTGAGTTTTTGTAGCTTTTTGCAGTTCTCTGTTGGTGTTTTCTGCCCACCCCTCATGGGTACATCTTGTGGATGTCTAATATGTCTAATACATGAAGCAATGTCCCTCAGTAAACAATAGAAAGGATAGAATTTCTGTACTCACCATGAAGTTTTTTTTCTCTGAGCTCATTGGAGAATCCAGCTTCTGTCCCTCTGGTTTTTGTTCAGCCTGCTGCCTTCATTGGAAGTTGTGTTTCTCTTTGTACATCTTGTTACTAACTGAGCCTCTAGATCAGCCTTTCTCAACCAGGGTTCAGTGGAACCTTAGGGTTCCTCGAGGGGCTGCTAGGGGTTCCTGGAGCAATGAGCAATGTCTGCCTCTCGTATAAGTAACCACTGACATCAATTATCTTTTTAACCATCTTCAGGAGGATAGTCATCCCAATAACCAAATAATAGGAGGGTAATGGGAAATTGTCCCTTACGTTGGTGATCAATAAGAAGAATGTTGCCTTACAGTGGTGGTCAGAATTCTGCCCTTGCAAACAGTAAAAAAAGATCATTGGCATCCTATTTATGGCTTTGCCAAATTATGTTGGTCCTGGAACTATCTAGGCATCATAAAATGGGAGGACAATCAACCACAGATAAAGGAACCCCTAGCAACTTCTGGAGGAAACCTGGTTGAGAATACTTGTTACAAAGCAAGGGTTTCTCAACTAGGGTTCCTCCATAGGTTGCTAGGAGTTCATGAAACAATGAGCAATTTCTGCCTCTAGTATAAGTAACCACTGACACCAATGATCTTTTTTAGCTATCTGTAGGAGGGAAGTTTTCACAATGACTACAAATGCAGGAGCACTCTTCCCACCATCATGCTAATGTATTGTGTGTTGTGCATACAGTATGGTGATTATTAGCAGGGGTTCCCTGAGACCCAGAAGGGTTTCTAAGGCTCCGCTCACACATGCTGCGGCCGTGGCTCACAGCATGGGGTCAGGTGCGTCCCTGTTCGCCGATTCAGGTGCGAATCAGGTCTGAATTTTTGCCTGAATTTGCACCTGAATTGGACCAGAAGACGCACAGGACCCTTTCCAAATGCGGACCGCTGCTGCCCCGGAGCTGTGTGAACCGACTCCATTGAGAGCTGGTCACATTCATCTGTCATGCGAATTGGATGCGGTGAAACATGCATCCAATTTGCATACTGTATATGTGAACCCAGCCTAAGTGTTAAAGCGGTTTAGAAAGGCTACTCTAGATGGTGATGACCCTTGGGTTTTTTGTTTTTTTTGGACTGATCATCCCTCGTCCGCTGGTGGCATATCTAATAAATTAGTCTGTGCCCCTCAATGAATTCAATGAATAATTTTATGGTGAGTAGAAAAAGTCTATCATCCTGGTTGATAGTTGTAAATAAATACGTCTCCAATAAAACCAGTTCTGAGCACAAATCAACAATTTGCAGAGGAGTAAACTTAATTTTTTGTGAATCTCTACCTATCTGCTGTTTGTCACAGGTGTTGCCAGCATTTCCGGGATCAAATGTGACTTGTTTCTATTTAATGATCTGCACGGTACTGATTCAAAGGAAAATTTGACAGCGAAATGCCTTAATCACTGGAGCTTTAGTCAATGCAATTTATGAAACTAAAATTATTTGAAAGCATTTCACAATCCCCTTTGAAAGCAGTACATGCTTAAATACTTCTTTACACGGAAACATCAGAAATTCGATTTTTCTGCCTTAATCCAAAGATCTATATGCATTCAGTTTATTTTAGAACATAAAAAAATATATGAAGAGTATTATAGATTATACATATTTTGGTGTCTTGCAGCCACTTGCTAAAATGAGACTGTGGATTTTGTCTCTAACGTCGCAAAACCCACAAGTAACATTTTGCACTTTTTAAAGTTCTGTAAATGTTTACAAAGCACATGAAACTAGGAACAAAGCATTGGGACGAACAAGGTAATCTTTTTACCTATTCTTTGATGTGTTCTTCTACCAGAAATGAAATTCTGCTTGTTGTAATTTTACAATTTATAATGTATATCTTAATATGTATGTGCATAATGTTTATGTGTATTTTTTTTTTTAATTTATGCAACATATCAATGCTTTAGAAAACAGTTGTCTTTTGTCACAATTGTATATGTAATTGATAACAAACCTGATGCAGAAAAAGAGCACTAGTTACATTGGAAGTGGTTAACTCAATATGTTTATTAACTGTGCTAGTGTGGTGTCTCAGCGGCTTAACTGCAAATCTCGTATTTATAAAAAAAAAAAAAAAGTACGCAATAGATACCTTTATAAGTAGAGGGTGTTGTGGTATTCATTTTAGGACATTTGTTCTCTCTACAGTCTAGTTCAACGCTACCCAAAACTAATAGATGATTTTTTTTATGGTCACTGGAAAGCCAAGTCACAAGATGGTTTCTTGCCTTATCTTTCATAGGCTAGAAGTGGTGGGATACCCCCCACAAGATCTCCTAGTTCCATCCAAATACTGTGGCTAGTACAAGGCCAAGTGGCACTTTCCCCCCAACAGGAAATTCAAAAATAAAAAAAATATTGGGGAATCCACTTGTTAGAGAGTGGCAACATTATTATGCTTTTGTAGTGTGGCGAAGGTACAATTTAGTACAAGAAAATCTCACCACCGAAGTCTCTAGAGAACAAAGTATTGGCTTCACCAGTTCCTAAACAAAATTCAAATATTAGTATTGAGTTGATTGTTACTTCACCTTTTTGAAATGTTAGGCATTATCTGGGCAGTGAAATCAAGTTACATTAAAAAAAAGGAAGTTATTACTAATGATACCAAGCTTTAATGGCAGCTATTAAAAAAAAAAAACACCCTAGGCACTCTTCATAGAAGAATTTCGGGCATAGATATTTATATAGTTACATTGGTCCAGCATGAACCAATGTAGCTATGCATACACCATACCTGTGGGATCCCAGTAGAAGATGGAAATCACTCTAGTAGATAATGCTACTCTAGTGCAGTGTTTCTCAACTCCAGTCCTCAAGGCGCCCCAACAGGTCATGTTTTCAGGATTTCCCTCAGATGAAACATCTGTGGGAATTACTAAAGCAGTTAAACTGATCAAATCACCTGTGCAAAACAATGGAGAGCCTGAAAACATGACCTGTTGGGGCGCCTTGAGGACTGGAGTTGAGAAACACTGCTCTAGTGATCCCCACTAGCTTCCAGGTCCCGTGCTGAGAAGTTGCCTTGCTGCATTGAGAACACGGGACCTTATGGCCACTGGGCATGGGTGCCATTCAGAGTATGCTTTTGTATTTTATCAAAGCATTCTCTGATTGGACGAGTTGGAGAATATGACATCACCACCCCATCTTTCCACCTTGTCCAATCAGGGAATACTTTGCATTAATGGACAAAATGCAAAGTGATCTCTCAATGGATCCCGTGCCGAGCAGCCAACTTCTTGTGTTCAGTAAACAGCAGAACAGCCGCTTGGCACTGGACCCAGAAGCTAGTGGAGATCCCTGGATTAGCAGTATCTACTACAGTGATTTCTAGCTTCTACAGGGATCCCACAGGTATGGTATATACAAAGTATTCTTTTTTTTAGCAAAGAAAGTTTAAATAAAAACAGACTAAGGCCTCGTACACACGACCGGTTTTCTCATCAAGAAACGACAAGAAAACTGTTGGGAGAGCTTTCTTGCCGAGAAAAACGTTCGTGTGTATGGTTTTTCGTCAAGAAAACTGCCAGGAATCTCGACGAGAAAAATAGAGAACCTGCTCTCTATTTTCTCGTCAGGATTCTCGTTTTTCTCATCGAGATTCTCGTCGGTCTGTTTCCCGACGAGAAAACCGGTTGTGTGTATACTTTTCTGAGTCTTAAAAATCGCGCATGCTCAGAATCAAGTATAAAGCGGGAGCGCTCCTTCTGGTAAAACTAGCGTTCGTAATGGAGATAGCACATTCGTCACGCTGTAACGAACTGAAAGCACGAAGACTGAAAAGCGCGAATCGTCTCTCCCCAAACTTTTACTAACACGTGGTAACACGAGATCAGCAAAAGCAGCCCAAGGGGTGGCGCCATTGGAATCGAACTTACCCTTTATACTGCCGTCGTACATGTTGTACGTCACAGCGCTTTACAATGACGAGATTTGGAATTGACAGTGTGTATGCAAGGAAAGCTTGACAAGAATCTCGTCAAGAAAAACAACGTTTTTTTTTTACGACGAGATTCTCGGTCGTGTGTACGAGGCCTAAGAGATTGTTGGACTAGGAGAGTTTAAGAGGCAATCAAAATGAGGATACATGTTTATAGAATAATAGTTGTATATCTGCAGAATGAGATCATTTAAGGCACTGCTGTCTCTGACAGCTAGTCTCACCAGATTTAAAGTGTGATCTGACAAGGTCAAAAATATTCTGCTCACTATTCTCTTTGCTGGAGAGGAAACCACACCTGAGAACATACAGTGCAAGGATCTCCCTGCTTCTGCTTTATCCATTCTGTAAATTTGTTCTTCCTCTACCTCTCCTGTTGTGTTTGATTATTACCCCACCAGTCACCAATGGGGCAGCTCTGACATGAACAAATCCCTGTTCCTCCACCAAAGATGGGTGTGTTAACACAGAGACATAGTGCAGAATAAGGTATGGTAAGTCAGTAATAGGGAAAATATCAGCTGCAAGGGGACCACGGACAATACTGGTGACTGGCCCTTTGTTTTCTGCTTGCCTTTTTGGGCATGCTTCCACAGTACAGGTCCTCTTTAAGCTTTTAATTACAATAGAGAGAGGAAACTGAAGAGTAGTTGCATGATTAACAAAGGATAACCACTTATAGGAAACCCATGTGGTCCTAACTCATGAAGGAATTCATGAGTAGCAAAAAACAGGATAAGTTGGGAAATCAATCTGGCACAGAAAAGGGGAACGGAAATAAGAAAAACATATATATAAAAAAACATATATATATATATATATATATATATATATATATACTGTATATACAGTAGGATATATATATATATATATATATATATATATATATACTGTATATAGTGTTTATCTTTTAAATCCTACTAAGGTGGCTTTACACTTTCAATGTCTACTATAAGACAGATCCGGTGTGGGAAAATGGTTCTAAAATGAATACAATCCACAAGCAATGCTGGAACATTAAGGTAAAGAGATTGAACTGCTTTTGATATTAGTGGCTCTCTGCTTTCTGCATTTTATCAGTGAATTCTGGCATTGGAGAAGCTTGCAGGTAGACTGTAGTGTATTATCGAGCCGCTATAATAGTAGAGGCTGTCCCCAAGTCGGGGTGTCAGAGATTTGACATAAAGCTTCATTGGAGTGCCTCATTGATTGTTTCAGATGTCCTGAAAGTGTGACCTTTGTATGTTTTTTGCTTATTTTATTGTTACAATAAAAAATTAAATACTGCACTTTCAAGGATAATTCCATTGTCTTGTGATTTATTTGATTGTTTTCCTTTACTTCTCACATAAAGAGCAAAGTCATGCTACTAAGGTCCTCCCTCTAAAACTCCACTCCACTTCAGCCCTGGAAGATTTTACCCCCTTCCTGACCAGAGCACTTTTTACAATTTGGCACTCCGTCGCTTTAACTGACAATTGCGCGGTCTTCCAATGCTGTACCCAAACAAAATGTGCGTCCTTTTTTTCCCACAAATAGAGCTTTCTTTTGGTGGTATTTGATCACCTCTGCGACTTTTATTTATTGCGCTATAAACAAAAAAAAAAAAACAATTTTGAAAAAATAAAACAATATTTTTTAATTTTTGCTATAATAAATATCCCCAAAAATGTTTTTAAAAAACAAATGTCTTCATCAGTTTAGGCCAATATATATTCTTTCACATATTTTTGGTAAAAGAAAATCGCAATAAGCGTATATTGATTGGTTTGCACAAAAATTATAGCGTCTACAAACTAAGGGAGCGATTTATTTCATTTTTATGGTATTTTTTAATTTTTTTATTTGTTTACTAGTAATGGCAGTGATCTGCAGTTTTTAGTGGTGCTGCGAAATTGCAGCGGACAGATCGGACATTTTTGACACATTTTTGGAACCATTGACATTTATACAGCAATCAGAGCTATAAATATGCACTGATTACTGTGTAAATGTCACTGGTAGGGAAGGGGTTAACACTAGGGGGCAATAAAGGGGTTAAATGTGTGTTCCCTAGATGTGTCCTAACTGTATGGGGATAGGACTGACTGGGGGAGGAGACATATCGTTGTTCCTACTTAGTAGGAACAACAATATGTCTCCTCTCCCCTGACAGAACAGGGATTTGTGTGTTTACACACACAAATCCCTGTGCTGGCTCTCGTGCACGCGATCATGCAGTAGGCGCGCGTGTGCCTTCGGCGGCCCTCTGGCAGCTGTTAAGGGGGACCCCCTACCCGTACGGGGTTTCTCCAAGCGGTGTCATTGTGCCGCAGTATAAGTACGTGAGCCGGTCGAGAACCGGGTAAAGGATATTTACTTTTGGAGGCCATTCACACAGCATTAATGAGCACTGTACCACAGTGTCACAAGCTAGGTGTGGTAGTTTCCATACCTTTCACTGGACGTGTGTTGCAGGGGCCAATTTATAGCGAAGAGCAGACACTGCTATCTGCTCTCCAGCGGACATGGCAATGTTATTCCTCACCATGACCTATGTTTTCAATCCCATTAAAAAAAAACAGCCTGCAGTGTGCACCCTGTGGTATGACGGGCTGGTCTCATAACTTTTGCAGGTCATATATTCTTCTTTCTCATTCATTGGAATAAATCCTGCTCCCAAAGCAAGTGGAGCACATTTGTAAGGCACATCACAGGCTTTAAAGGAACACAAGGGGGCACCGGCTAAGTGCAGCATCAATGAGCTTATTATGATTCAAGTCAAATGCAAACTCAGAGAAATATAAAATCAAAGAGCTTATCTGCAGCCATGCCGATTAGGATGTAAGCTGTCCACCAGAAGAGCCGCTTGTAACAGCAAGCAGCATGTTGTCAGTGAAGAAACCAAGTCCAATGTTCCAGGAGGTAAGGAGAGCCCCTGTGGGACAAAAGGCAGGATGTGATGTCACACCTGGGGTGGACAGGTTGCTATGGTGACACGTTTTGGAACTCCTATTGGTTCCTTTCTTCAAACCATGGTTTCAGAAAGGAACCACAAGGAGTTCCGAAATGCATCACCACAGCAACCAGCCCACCCCAGGTGTGACATCACACCCTGCCTTGTGTTGCCAACATTTAAAAATATTTAGAAGGGACACCTTGAAGAGTCTAAGAAGAAAAATGCAGCACCTGTCATTGTTGGGGTCAGTGGGATAAAATAAGCCCCATTACATTGGTGCCCTTGGAATAAAATAAGTCCCATATTGATGTGGTCATTGGGATAAAATCCTGTATTTATCATTTTAAGAGGGAAGTTTTAGGAAAAAAACTTAAATTTTAAATAAAGAACTTTAAAGCAAAATAAGGGCCAATGCCCATCAGTGCAGCCTGATCAATGCCCATCTGCAGCCTCAAAATTGCCCATCAATGCAGCTTGATCAATGCCCATCCACAGCCTCACAATTGCCCATCAATGCAGCTTAATCAATGCCCATCTGTAGCCTCACCATTGCCCATCAATGATGCTTGATTAATGCCCATCTGCAGCCTCCCCATTGCCATGAATGCAGCCTGATCAATGCCCATCTCAGGGAGGGGGGCGGGGTGAGCGCCGTCAGATTACATACAGCGAGAATCTCCTGTTTACTTGGCGGCCTCCTTAATACAAAGTCCCGCCTCCTAGACCAGCTTCTATGATAGACAGAACACTGGTCCAATGCCGGCCCACGAGACGGGACTTCCTATTACAGAGGCCCCTGAGTAAACAGGAGATTCTCGCTGTATGTAATCTGATGGCGCTCGTCCCTCCACCCTCCCCGTTCTCTCCAAGGCAGCCCAAATTGCAGTATTGGCGTATAACACGCACACTATTTGCAACCAATTTGCAGGGTGAAAAAGCGATAAATAAATGCCAACAAATACAGTAAATCCCATATTGATGGTGTCATTGGGATAAAATAAGTCCCATATTGATGGTGTCATTGGGATAAAATAAGTCCCATATTGATGGTGTCATTGAGATATAATAAGCCCCACGTCATTGGTGTCCGTGGGATAAAGTAAGCCTTGTATCATTGGTGTCCATGGGATAAAATAAGCCCCACATCATTGATGTCAATTGATGTTAATTCCCATATCATTGATATCAATAGGATACAATAAGCCCCATTAAAATGGGGTAAGTGGAATAAAATAAGTCCTTTCATTGGTGTCATTATAATAAAATAAGCCCCATATCATCACAGTCATTCGGATAAAGTTAGCCTTATATCATTGGAATAAAATAAAACCCATCATTGGTTTTATTGAGATAAAATAAGCCCCATATCCTTGGTGTCATTGAGATAAAAAAGAATTCCAAATCTTGTGTCAGTGGGATAAAATAAGCCCCATTATTGGTGCCATTCGGGGAAAAAAAAAGTAAAGGAAATAATATAATCCTCATATTCTTGGTATCATTGAGATAAAATAATTCAAATTTATCATAAGTTTTTCTAGGCTGCGGCCTGTCCAGGTTCGTTTTCATAGCCGAGTTTACTTTACAACTCCAGTTTGACCAGTTTAGGTCATCCGCCAACCACCGACCCCACGAAGTGATACTGACGGGGGTTTTACCTCATCAGAGATCACTTAATTGACTTACTTGGATACGACTTAGTGTCCAAGGGGAATACAGTACCTCTCCCACCCTCCCTTTCAACTAATCCTTCCCCACCCATCCCCCCTCTTTTCCTACACCGCTTCCCCCTTTACCTCTCTTTTCTTTCTCTCTTTTTCTTGCTATATTGATTTTTGGATCTATCAAGCGGGGGTAGCACGATATACAAACTGTAGTGTAGGATTTATAACGCATATAACCTAACAAATCCTAAGTTCTATTTACAGGGAGAGCTACGACAGACTCTTCTAGGGGCACAGCATGGCTTATACTGCCTTGGGTCAGAACGCCACAGTGATCTCACATAATGTGAGGGGCTTAAACGTACCAGAAAAGCGCACAGCCCTTCTCAGAGAATTAAAGAAAGGTAGGCCTAAGTTTGTTTTCCTGCAAGAAACTCACTTCAAGACGCAACAAATACCTAAACTGACAGACACCTTCTTCACGCAGGCATTTCATGCGACGAATGACTTAGCCAAATCCAGGGGCGTATCCGTACTTATTAGTAGGGATGCGGCCTTTGAACTTACGGATAGATTGACTGACCCCGGGGGACGTTTTCTTTTTTTAAAGGGCAAATGCGCAGGCAAACCCATTACACTTGCCAACGTCTATTTTCCAAACAAGGCGCACCTTACCTTTTGTAAACGCATCATAAACGAACTCAAGAGCTTCAGTTCAGGTAGCATCATTTTGGGAGGAGATTTCAACGCTCCACTAAATCCACTAGTAGACACCTCTACCGGCAAAACCTACATTACATATAAAATCATCAAACAAATCAAATCCCTACTGAACTCCATGCAACTGGTAGACACATGGAGGTTTTCACACCCTGAAGATAGGGACTTTACTTATTTCTCCAGTCCCCACCAAAGGTATTCCAGGATTGATTATATCTTCCTCACGCAAAGAGACCTGGAAATGATCTCTGGGGCACACATTGGGATTCAGACCACTTCAGATCATGCCCCGGTTGCCCTACACCTGGACTTGACGTCGCCTCCCACTAAGTCCAACACGTGGAGACTCAATTCCTCCCTAATAACTGATCCAACCTTAGCTACACGGATCGCCACTTCCATCCAGGAGTATTTCTTGCAGAATGGGACACCAGGGATTGACCCGATGATTCTATGGGAAGCCCATAAATGCACCGTGAGAGGGGAACTGATAAAAATGGGGGCCCAACGCAAAAAAGACAGGGAAAGGGAAATCGCACAGCTGTCCAAACGCATACATATGTTAGAAACGCACCACAAACAATCTTTATCGGTCCGCTCTGCAGCTGACTTACTGGAGGCCAGGAAGTCACTACAACAGTTGTTTGACACAAAAGCTAAGAGGTTGCTATTCTTTAGGAAGAAAATATATTATGAGTTTGGGGACAAGACAGGCAAATTTCTGGCGAAAGCCTTGAAAAACGACAAAACAACACAGAACATATTAGGCATCCGGACAAAGACAGGGACACTAGACATCACAACGAAACAAATAGCTGACCACTTCCATAAGTATTACACTTCGCTATATAATCTACCGGTACAATCCAAGTCAGGACAGCACCAAGGAGACAGAGGTCAGGCCATTTTGGACTACCTCAGAGACTCAAAACTCCCGACACTACATGTGGAGGACACCACTCTACTAGAGAAACCTATTGAGATTGCAGAACTACAAACGGTCATCAAAAACCTCAAATCAGGGAAGAGCCCCCGACCTGATGGCTTCACAGCCATTTATTATAAAACTTTCTCAGACTCCTTAATCACACCACTACTACATGCCCTCAATTCTCTCTCTAGGCCTAGGGAAATACCACAAACCTTTTTGTCAGCGCATATTACAGTCATTCCCAAACCAAACAAGGACCCGACTGACTGTGCCAGTTACAGGCCAATTTCCCTCCTAAATCTGGACGTCAAATTGATATCTAAAATCCTGGCCAATAGACTGAAGCCCCTGCTTTACACCCTGGTGGGACCCGAACAAGCCGGGTTCATGCCGGGAAGGGAAACAAGGGATAACATATTTAAAGCGCTCAACTTGATTCATGCCTCAGGTTCCCTAAACATTGAAGGTCTTCTCCTGTCCACTGACGCGGAGAAGGCCTTCGACAGGGTTGCGTGGGATTTCATGATGGAAACCTGCAAACATATTGGCCTAGGGCCTCACATGATAACCTGGATATCTGCTCTGTATAAAGACCCAACCGCGCGACTCAAGATCAACGGCTCCCTCTCAAACACGGTCCAGATTAGGAACGGGACAAGACAGGGATGCCCCCTCTCACCCCTCCTGTTCATTCTGACGTTAGAGCCCTTTATCAGGAAAATTACAATGTCTGACTCGATCACAGGATTCAAATTAGCAGGGAGGGAACACAAGTTGTCGGCTTACGCCGACGACTTGTTGTTCTTCATCACCAACCCACACTCTTCAATACCAGCCCTGATATCTGAATTCACGCAGTTTGGGGTCATCTCCAACTTAAAAATAAATTACTCCAAATCAGAGGCTATGAACCTGACTGTTCCCAAAGAAGACCTCACCGACGTAATGACCAAGTGTCCTTTTAAATGGGTTGACTCTGCTCTTCAATACTTAGGGATTTGGTTGACACCTAAGCTGTCCCAGATATTTGACCGGAATTTCTCACCACTCCTGAAACTGATCAGTGCTGATCTGATGAACTGGCACCCACGACACTTCTCCTGGTTTGGTAGAGCAGCCATCTGTAAGATGGTAATTCTGCCGAGAGTGCTTTATCTGTTCAGGAATCTCCCTATTAAAATTCCTCACAGCTTCTTCCGATGCTTCGTTCGCTGCAACTTAAATTTATTTGGGCCCATAAAAACCCAAGAGTCAGACTTGCCTTGCTCTCCCGGGCCAAGGATAGAGGGGGAATGGGTGTCCCCAGCTTTAAGCAATACTACCTCGCAGCACACGTAACAAGATTAATAGACTGGCACTGTCACCATGCACTTAAGGACTGGGTTGGAATGGAGAAAGCTATGAGCCCCACCTCCCTTAGGTACTTACCCTGGACTTCTTGGCACAACATCCCAGCTGCCCTCAAATCACACCCTCTTATAGGTCCCACCTTGACAAGTTTCCATGTTTTGACAAAACAGGCCAACTTCTCCTCACACATGAGTCCAATTACATCTCTGCTTGACAATCCGGACTTCCAGCCGGGTATAAGGAATCACAATCTGCTTAACACAGACACAAATACCCCGCTATTGGCTAAGCATTGTTTTCTAGGCGACAGATTTAAAAACTTTGTAGATATAAAGGCTGACAATAACCTACCGGGCCTACCGCTGTGGACATATTTTCAAATTCGTAGCTACCTAAACCACCCAGTCAGGAAGGCTCACTTTAACAGACCTCTAACGGAACTAGAGAACATTTGTCTGAAAGGAGAACCCCTGCCCAAAGCCACATCTATCGCACATGGCTGGATTCGGGAGGGTGATGCACCAGGGGACAATAGGCTCAGAGCTGCGTGGACAGAGGACTTAGGCGCCCCCATATCGGACATACAATGGCGAAATGCCTGTATACAAGCACACAAATGTTCACTCAGCTCCAGAACCCAAGAAACAGCATATAAATTGCTGACACGCTGGTACGCCACGCCTGTGAGGCTACACTCTTGGTTCCCACAGACACCTGATACATGCTGGAGGTGCCAAAACGCGAAAGGTACTCTACTACACATTTGGTGGCAATGCCCGGGGATCCAACCCTTCTGGACCCAGGTACGAGAGCTGATATTTCAGATTACTGAAACAAAACTAAAGCTTGATGCCATGGGGTGCCTCCTTCATGTCACAGACTTCTCCATCAAAAGATACAAAAATTCTCTGACCAAACACTTACTGAACGCTGCCAAAGCCCTCATACCATTATATTGGAAATCCTCACGCATTCCGTCCAGACAGGAATGGCTACGTAAGGTTTCGGAGATCTGTGATATGGAGGACGCTGTAGCTCAAGCTGGAGACAACGCTACAACATTTCATGACACCTGGTCACCCTGGTTTGCGTTTAAGTACTCCTCAGACTACCTGAACCTGATGGACACAATCCAATGACTATAAGGGACCCTCCCTACTTAAAGAAGGTGATACCACTCTGGAATCTGATCCTCAAACTTATATCCACAATAGGTACCCACTTGCAACATAGAAAACTACCTTAGCGAGAAATGTACTACCTCGAACCCCCACGCTGTTACTCCCTATTCGGGACTTGATTAGGCTACACAATTTGCAGGTTCCTTATGGATTCTGCTTCGATGCTCCACCCCGCACCCTCTTTCCCTTTCTTCTATACTTCTCTTCCTCTCTAGTCTTTCCTAGTTCGTCTTCCACCAACTCTGCTTGTACCAAAACCAATGGGCAAATTTAATATATGGTACGAAGGTCGGATCTATCCATTCACCCATTACAATAGATGTCAGAACTGTTATATTTACTTAATCCGCAGGTACTATGTTTCTGTTTTCATAATACTGAGTTCTCCGGATGACTCTTGTTAATGTACCAGACAGTAAATGCTTGGAACAATTATGGTATATTGGTTTATGTACTGCTACTTATATTTCTAGGAGCTGCGACTCCATATCTTTGTAAACGTATTCTTGCATTTCCTGATACTTTCAATAAACTTGATGTTATAAAAAAAAAAAAAATAATAATTCTATTATGTTGGTGTCAGTCGGATAAAATAAGTCCCATCACTGGTGTCAATGGGATAAAATAAGCCTCATCATTGTTGAGGGAACAAGAAAAAGCACTGGTATTCGGTGGTTAGTTACCAAAGCATACTGTCCATACACCTGACAGTCAGTACCGGCATCATTGCAATGCCTGGTGATGGAATGCAGAGACCTTCCCAACACTCCCCCTGCCACTCTCACAGTGTCCTGAACCCTATGAGTCAGCCTGCAAGATGCAGCTAGACAATATCCAAAATCCTGGGACTGTCCTGCAGGATACGAGACATTTGGCAACTATGGAGATTTAGATCTTCTTAGTGTCAGGAGGTCTGTCTCAGCCTGAAGTGACATGTAGGGCTGAGCGTGCATCCAACACGCGGCTGGCATTGACGCCTGGCGAGAGGTCTGTTGTGGCCTTGTCGTGAGCTACTACTGACAAGTCATTTATTTTACACATGTGATTGTTTTAAGTATAAAATTCAGGAAATGACCAGAGAAATGAAATCACGACAAGGCAATGTGTTCACATGAAAACAACACACACATGGACCCCATGTGAGTAATAGAAGTCATCTGGAGAGGATTCTGGAAAGGAGGGTCCTTCTACAGCAGACACATTCAATTTTTTATTTTATACCTGTGGCTCTCTTAATCCTTCTTTGTGGACTTCAAGATTGAAGTATTTGTTTTCTAAACCACTCTGTATCATAAACTATTGCCTTTTTTTCCATTGACCCTTTTAGCTCGCATCCTTGTACAGCCCTTATGGATCAGAAATTGTTTACTTCTTTGCTACAGGCCTAGGACTAATAAATACGAATATCCATTTTTTAATACAGGCATTCCCCAAGTTACAAACATCCGACTTACATATGACTCATACTTAAAGAGTAACTCCACTTTTTTTGAGAAATAAACTTCCACACCTGGGTGATCTACTGTATGTACATTGCAAGGATTTTAACACATTTTGTTGCAGATTCCTACCTTTTGTTATTCTGAAGAATTCCCTGTGTGTGTCTCTGTGTCCATGTGGGAAAGTGAGTCTAATGGGAGTGGTATCATAATTATCAATTTGCTGTGCACCTGCAGGGCACTAAAGAAGAAAGCTGCTGGGCCTGCATCCCTTTAGACGTGCTCCTATTAGGATTATCTCACCAAAATTGTCATTTTTGTTGCAGGGGATGCCTTAAATATGACTTGTATCTTAATGCAGAAAATCGGTGAGCCAATCACACAAGCAGGAAATTATGTTTCTGGGGAGTTCTGTACACATTCTGTCTCTCCAGGTAGCCATATTGCATTTTCAGAAAATTACAGCAGATGCAGATTGAAAAGGAAGAGTAATTTTTAATAACATTTAATTACAATATGACTTGTGTCGCAATTGTATACGCTTTATTATTTTTTCTTTATTTGATATTTTTTTTTTCCACAAAAGTGGAGTTATCTTTAAGAACGGAAGCAACATGACGTCACGTTGGTCCTGGAAAGCGCCGGGCAGCCATCTATCTTGCTGCTAACTGCATGCTGCCACCTACTGTCCGGCAGACCTGTCAGCAATCCCAAATCACTGCATGGCCAGTTAACCCTCCCCTATGCTATCCAAAACATAAAAATATTTTTTGGGCTGGAGTTACACTTTTAAAAAAAATGACCTGTTCTAACTTACATACACAATCAACTTACCTACAGAGCCTATCTTGTTTGTAACCCAGGGACTGCTTGTTCTGAGCAATCTTGTGGAATACTTGTATCCTTTGATCTGATTTGGTGCTCTGGAGGTTGGTCTGTTGGTAGAAATCATGTGATATAGACATTCCCTGCTGGTGTTTCTGGGAGAACATTTATCACAGTTTGCCTCTGTTCCAAGGCTGATGCAAACTGTCTGAAAACCTGGAGGCAGAGGGAGGAACCGAGAAAGACAACAGGAGCTAGTGTTGCCGGGCAAGTCTCCAGGAGGGATCCACCGGAGTGCAGCCAGGAGGGCTGGTGAGTGACAGGTACAGTTGAGAAAGCTGGGGAGGCATGCCGGAGGGGACTGGGAGTGTGCAGTCTGAGATGGATGTAGAGCCAGCAGGAGAGACTGTGATGTCATGGGCAGTGGAGTCGGGCAGCTCCAGATGGGAGGGAAGGCAGGGCCTGAAAAGGACAGACTGGGAGCAGTAGTCCCCCATAGGACAGCTAGCACTAAAATACCTTTTTTCCACTATTGGTTGCTACACTAAAGGGGCCCGCGGTCCCTGCCTGCAAATGGCAGTTGTAAGGCCTGACAGAGTCAGAGTTGGGCCTACCATGTGCTAGCTGTGCCTAGAACCAAGTATTGTACAAGAGAGAGAGGAATAGTCTGCAAATAATGCCGCATACACACGACTGTTTTTCACGACGTTAAAAATTCCATTTTTTAAATTGGGCATTAAAACCGATCGTGTGTAGGCTCCAGAGCATTTTTAACGACGTGAAAAATGGCCTAAAAAAAATGAGAACCTGCTCTATTTTTTCATGTAGTTTTTCACGTCGTTTTTTTTAACGACGTGAAAAACGGTAGTGTGTATGCTTTTACGAGGGGAAAAAAAAACGCGCATGCTCAGAATCAAGTATGAGACGGGAGCGCTCGTTCTGGTAAAACTAGCGTTCGTAATGGAGATAGCACATTCGTCACGCTGTAACGGACTGAAAAGCACGAGGCTGAAAAGCGCAAATCATCGCTCAACAAACTTTACTAACATGAAGGGTGGCACCATTCGAACGGAACTTCCCCTTTATAGTGCCGTCGTACGTGGTATACGTCACTGCGCTTTGCTCGAGCGTTTTTTTTAATGAACGTGTGTATGCAAGACAGGCTTGAGAGGAAACAAGAAAAATCACGTCGAGAAAAACATCGTTTTTGAAAATGACATTAAAAACGATTGTGTGTACGCGGCATAAGCGTTGAACTGGAGGAGATGGGAGCTCTAGAAGCGTATATAGAGGTTCCAACTAATCATCCTATTGATTCTCTTATTGATTCTGGGCATGCCATAATTTCCCTTACCCTATCCAAGTTCAAAATCCCTCAATAAAAATACAAAACAAACATGCAGACTGTTCACGGTCTCAAGAGTGACTGGGAAGTGAATGCCCGGCTGGGCAGGGTGACAGGTGGACCACAATATCCAGCAACCCCTACAGGGGTACCACTTCACATATGTTGCACTGATACTTGGTAACCTCCAAGATGGATATAGGAAATACTATAGATCCTCAGTGAAACACAAAACGGCTCCTCTACATGTTTCGCGGAAATCTTCCGCTTCTTCGGGAGGAAAAGGTTTACTGAAGGTCTAGAAAAGATAATCATTTGTGCATAATATCAAGGTAATATAAGAAAGAAATTTAATGTACACTGAAGGTTGGAAAGGGGGAGATGGAACAGACGCTTACCAGTGTAAGCCAACCTAAATGGAAAGACCAGGAAAGGCGTCGCCCAAATCTTCCCCGCGGCGAGCATGGGGGACAAATATTGGTGGATGGATTATTGCTGAGTAGCAACTATAGAGAAAAAAATGGTATATACAGTAGTATATACATACATCATGGGTGTCGAGATAAAGGACTCCTACACAACTAATGAACAGAGACCACCAGGAAATTGTATATCAAAATGTTTAGAAACAATGTTTGAAGCCACGTCTTATACACCTTCATACAATGCTTCCCAGCAAAGTCTCTTTACGGCAAGAAAGGAAAAAAAAAAAAAAACTTCAATGGACCTTTATCCAAATAGATGGGACCATACTCATCAATGAATCTGACAAACCATCATTATTATTAATAATGGAGCAACGTCTGGGCAGGCCAAAGCCAAATAAGACACCGTTGGCTGGATAATTATCAATAGATAACAATGCAGCAATGGTCTTGTCATTACCGTCCATAAAACTGCCCCTATTTGTTAGTCTGAGGCTTTGAATTTCACATCAATAACACAGCGAACACAAGGCAATATTGTTTCATAAAAGGCTCTAGAATGTGACCACATGTTACATATCCTGTCCTTGTGGTGATTTTTGGCTTTCAATGGTCTCATCAATCCCAAAGTGAAGGTCTCTTAAGGTTTGGAACAAGCACTCGCTCCTGGAGTCGAAGAAAAAAAAAAAAAGACAAAAAGCTGTAAGGATTGTACAAGCAGACAAATATTTTTGTGGTTCAGATATGGTCATTCTTATTCCTTCACTGAGCATTTTTTTTAGGATTGGACCGGCAATGAAAAATGAGATAGTGTTTTATTATCTATTAACAAATAGGAGAGAATTCTGAATGAAATATGTTACAATATTGTATCGGTAGGAAGAACGGGGGTGTAAATCCATGTTTCTTCTGGTTATGTTGGTTCTTGAAGCATATACAAGTTATCCCTTGATAACATACTAGTTTGTTTAACTCTTGGTTGGTCATCCAATGTTACAATATATACTGCAGGGGGTGGTTTTGAAAAGTATGGTATGGGTTAAATAACTAGTACAAATCACATTAGTCACATATCAGCTAATCTTTTTTTCCTACCTCTTTTAGTTTTTACAGCATGTGCACATGAACTTTCCTTCTGCTGGCAAAAGCGGTCCATTTTCAGTTTGAAAAGTTTCTGGGGGTGTGTACATCTGCACCAACACACCCCCTGCCTCTGTCCCCCCTCCCCTAAGAGACGTGGCTGTGCTGATATATAGAAATATATAGTGTAGATTCTCATACACAGCACTATCAGTGACTTCTCTCACATTACACTCACTGAAGTGCTGAAATCTCTGCCGACTCTTCTGACCATTGAAACAGGCTGCAGAGGAAGAGGGAGGGGGAGGAGAGAGGAGTGAGAAGCGAGGGGGGAGCAGTTATGCTCTGTGAAGTTTCAAGAATGAGCAGAGAGAGGAGAGAGGACATCAATCAAGAAAAATTACAGGAAAGGGGGTGGGTCCAGACTTCATATCCAGACCATTGTCAGGATGATGCTGTATGAAAGACTGTAGAACCTCCCACAGGTATTTATCTTGATTTTAAAAGAATGGGGGCACTTCTGAGAGGGCTGGGAGGGTTTATAGATATCAGAAGCTCACATAGAATAGATGTAAGCAACAAAAAAAAGGAAAACCATACTTCTCTTTTAACCACTTCAATACAGGACACTTTTACCCCCTTCCTGCCCAGGCCAATTTTCAGATTTCAGCGCTGTCGCACTTTGAATGCACTTTGAATGCACTGTACCCAAACTACATTTTTTATCTTTTTTTTTTTTTTTAGGCAGATACTGTAGAGCTTTCTTTTGGTGGTATTTAATCACCACTGGGTTTTTTATTTATTTTTTCTATATCAATGAAAACATTTTGGAAACAAAAATAAAATAATAATAAAATATAATAATAATAATACATCATATTAATTATAATATTAAAATATAATATTATAATAAATAATAATAAAATGAAATAAATAATTGTTTCTGTTATAAAATTTTGCATAAATTTAGGCCAAATTATATACTGCTACATTTCATTGGTAAAAATAACCCAAATCAATGTTAATTTTTTAGTCTGTGTGAGAGTTATAGAGTCTACAATCTACAGTAAATATATTTGAAAATTTAACAAGCCTGATGTACTATTTCTTTTCTTGAGGCCCTAGAATGCCAGGATATTACAAATACATCACAAATTACCCCTTCTTGAAAAGTAGACACCCCAGGGTATTTAATAAGAGGCATGGGGAGTTGATTTTTTTGTCACAATTTTTATGCAAAATTAAGAAATTAAATAGAAATAATTGTTTTTCTCACATTTTTTTTTTACACACTATCATCAGAGAATTACAGTGTCACCATATGACTAGCGTGGCAGTGAGCAGGGACAGTGATTGATGACAGTGAAATAATAATATTAATAATTCATTTTTCTCTTTTTTTTTTTTAATTTTTTCCCTTTTTTCACAATTTTTTTTTTTTTTACATACTGTCACCAGAGCAGTAATGTGTCATCATAGTGATAATGTACTGCTTTTGGGAGGTAATCATTTTTTTTTTTAATACACTATAATTGCTTATTACAGTGATGATCACTGTATAAGCAATCTTTTTTTAATGGAATCTATTCATGTGCTATTGTGTACAATTGTGATAGCTGCGATTGGCCACAGCTATCACATGGTACAGGTCTGCTGTGATTGGCCCTGGTACCATGTGATCACTGTGACCAATCACACTAATTCACCGGACACAGAGGATCACAGTTCACACCGCTGCATGGCCCCTATGCCCCTATGCACAAGGTGCTCGAGTGAGTAAGAGGATGTCATATGACATCCACTCAGGATAACAGAACACCCACCTGGCTGTATTATTATAATAGGCCAGCGGGAGGTGGTTAAATATGAATTCCAGGTTTAGATATTTTTACATACAGTGGGGAGAACAAGTATTTGATACACTGCCGATTTTGCAGGTTTTCCTACTGTGAGGGGGTTAGCTCGGTAGCGGGTGTGTGTGACCCCCTGGATGGGCTCCCCACACAAAAACAGGCCCAGCAGACGGAGGTTGTGGTTTTCAAGATCAAAAGGTGCGGTTTATTTCTCTATTTACAGTGACAAAAACACAGCAAAGCAAAAAGAAACATAAACAAAATAAATCCTGGTCAGCTTGACCTCTGACTAAACATGCAGGTTTCCCTAACTAACAACTGGGATCAGCCTGGTGCTGTCCTAGTCCCTAAGTCCCTGGTTTAGTAAATGTCCAAACAAATAGCCACACAGGCTTTGTCTCACCGCACAGGGGTTCACTCTCCCTAGACAGTCCACACAGGTCTGGGTCCAGGCATGAGCAAACACCTAATGAAGCTGGGAGTTTTTATAGAGGCCTTAAACGAGCTGACAAGCTTCAGCTGGTCTCATCAACTCCCTGCCTGCACGACGCCCAGCACTCTCCCTAGAGGTATGAATCATCCATGAGCCCACTAGCCTCAGCTGGGCTTCATCAACTCTCTCCCTAGTTGTATAAGTCGGCATAAAGCCTGAATCTGGGAGAAATATACCTACCCCCCTGGATGCAACCAGGTGACTTTACCTTCCTGCTGTCACATACCCCCCCCTCTTGTTTTAACCTTGGGGTTGGAACACCAGCAATCAGGCATTCATGTACTCGAGACAAAGCATCCACATTCCCCATTTGAACGCCAGGGCGATGCTTTACTGTGAAGTTGAATTCCTGTAGGGCCAGGAACCACCTATTTACTCTTCTATTTGTCTCCTTGTTTTGAGCCATCCACTTTAACGGAGCGTGATCCGTAACCATGTCAAAGTGCCTACCTAGCAGATAGTACCGAAGGGAATCTAGAGCCCACTTCACCGCTAAACACTCCTTTTCAACCGTGGCGTAATTTACCTCATGGGACTTCAACTTCCTGCTGAGGTAAATGACTGGGTGCTCTTCCCCGTTCCAGACCTGGGACAATACTGCTCCTAACCCCACATCTGACGCATCACTTTGTACGACAAAGTCTTTAGAGAAGTCGGGTGAGTACAACACTGGCTGGCTACATAAGGCTTGTTTCAAGAATTGGAATGCTGCCTCAGCCTCGGGGGTCCATTTAATCATGACCGACCCTTTCCCTTTCGTCAGGTTGGTTAGGGGCACAGCCTTAGAAGCAAAGTGGGGAATGAAGCGCCGATAATAACCCGCGATTCCCAGAAAGGCTCGTACCTGCTTCTTGCTGTTGGGACGTGGCCAACTCTGGATGGCCTCGACTTTGTTGAGTTGGGGTTTTATTACTCCCCTGCCAATGGTGTACCCAAGATATTTGGCCTCCTCCTGCCCAATGGTACACTTCTTGGGGTTAGCCGTAAACCCCGCTTCCCGGATAGAGTCTAGGACTGCTTGCACTTTTGGCAGATGTGAGGCCCAATCTGTGCTATGGACAATTACGTCATCCAGGTAAGCCGCAGCATACTTCCGATGGGGCCTCAGTATCTGGTCCATTTTCCGCTGGAATGTGGCCGGCGCATTCTGTAACCCGAACGGCATTCTCTTATATTGGAACGCCCCGTCTGGGGTTACAAATGCGGTTTTCTCTTTGGCCGACTTGGCCAGGGGAATTTGCCAATACCCTTTCGTGAGGTCAAGAGTCGTCATGTATCGGGCTGTTCCCAGCCGGTCGATCAACTCATCTATACGTGGCATGGGGTAGGTGTCAAATTTTGTAACTTTGTTCAACTGACGAAAATCGTTACAAAATCGCCAGCTCCCATCCGGTTTAGGCACCAACACAATGGGACTAGACCAATCACTTTGGGACTCCTCTATCACCCCTAAGTTCAGCATTTTCTGTACTTCCTCCCGTATTGCCTCCCGTCGGGCCTCTGGGATCCGATAGGGTTTTAACTTCACCCTTTCACCGGGCGGGGTAATAATATCATGCTCTACCCCAGATGTTTGTCCCGGCAGCTCAGAGAACACCTCCTTGTTGCGAAGCACAAACTCCTTAACCTCCTGTTGTTGGGGTTGTGACAAGGTGGCTGCTATTCCAACCTCCGGAATCACGCAACCAGTTTGAGCTGGTGACCAAGTTTCTGCGACTAGGGACTCTCTATCCCTCCAGGCTTTCAACAGATTAACGTGATAGATCTGTTCGGGCTTTCGCCTTCCTGGTTGTCTGACCTTGTAATTCACTTCGCTCACTTTTTCCATTATCTCGTAGGGGCCTTGCCATTTGGCAAGGAATTTACTTTCAACCGTAGGGACAAGTACCAATATCCTATCCCCCGGGGAAAAGGTACGGGTCTTGGCTCCACGGTTGTACACTCTCTGCTGTGCCAACTGCGCTTGGGCCAAATGTTCCTTCACGATGGGCATTACCTGTGCAATTCGATCTTGCATCAGGGCGACATGCTCAATCACACTCCTGTGGGGAGAACTCTCACTTTCCCAAGTTTCCTTGGCAATATCCAACAGCCCTCTTGGGTGTCTCCCATACAGTAACTCAAAGGGGGAGAATCCCATAGAGGATTGGGGCACCTCCCTAATAGCAAACATCAAATAAGGAAGTAGACAGTCCCAATCCTTTCCATCTCTATCCACCACTTTCTTCAACATTTGTTTTAGGGTTTTGTTGAATCTTTCAACCAGCCCATCGGTTTGGGGGTGATACACAGACGTACGCAATTGCGTCACTTTGAACAATTTACACAGCTCTTTCATAACCCGGGACATAAAGGGTGTACCTTGGTCCGTAAGCAGTTCTTTACAAATACCCACCCGGCTAAAAACAAGAGATAGCTCTTTGGCTATGGTTTTGGCCGAGGTATTTCGGAGAGGGATCGCTTCTGGATAACGGGTGGCATAGTCCATTATAACTAATATGTACTGGTGCCCCCTAGCGGACTTGATTATAGGACCTACCAAATCCATTGCGATCCTCTCAAACGGGACCTCAATGATGGGTAGAGGGACCAGCGGGCTACGGAAATGTGGCATCGGGGCCGACCTCTGACACACAGGGCAGGAGGAACAATAATTTTCTATGTCCTTCATCACCCCAGGCCAATAGAATCTCTGTAATACCCTCTCTCTGGTTTTCTCTGTCCCCAGATGACCTCCAAGAATGTGCCCATGGGCCAACTCCAACACCAACTTCCTGTAAGGTTTGGGCACCACAAGCTGCTCAACGGTTTCTTCTGCCCTTTTTGCCACCCGATACAGTAGGTCCTTCTCTACGCTGAAGTATGGGTAAGTGCAGGTATTATCTGGGTTCACTAACTCGCCATCTATTTCCACTACGTTTTCCCGTGCCTTTATTAGGGCGGGGTCTTTTAACTGTTCTGTGGCAAAATTTTCCCTGTGAACCTCAAGATCAGAAAACTCCACAGACGGTAGGTTTTCGTCTGAGGAGGTGGGCTCCTCTCCAGTTTCTTGAGTCTCGCCTGCCAATACTGACAAGGGAAATTCTGGAGAGTCCTCACCACTCTCAGAGGAGTTCTGGCTATCACCTTCCTGGTACATAGGGGCACCAGTGGGGGGCTCAGGATCATCCCACAGTTCCCAGAACTTCGGAAAATCCCTTCCCACAATGGCATCATGCGGTAGTTGAGATACTAACCCCACTGGATGAGAGAGGGTACCTTTGGGGGTCTTGAAACACACTGTAGTCACTGGATACTCTCGGGTGTCCCCATGCACACAAATAACAGCTACCTTGCTATTCCCAGAGACCTCTGTTTTAACTAATTCAGCCTTTATCAGGGTCACAAGGCTACCTGAATCCAGTAATACCACAACATTTCTACCATTAATACACATTTTGCATAAATGTTTCTCAGTTCCCCGAATGGCAGTGCATGCGACTGTCGCACACAGCGACTGACGTCTGTCCGTCAGAAAGTCACATTGCATGGGTTCCTCCACAACCGGGCAATTTGCTGCAATATGTCCCGCTTGCCGGCAGCGGTAGCAAACAATCCTTTTGGCTGCCTCTTGAGCCCCCGACTTCCCAGGCTGTTCTCGCCAAACCCTGGGCAGAGCTCCCACCCTCTCACTCTCTCCACCCTCACCCCTTGGAATCATCTTATCCGCCCCTGGGGATGGTCTGGTCTTAGGGTGGAAAGTCCGAGAGTCTCTGGAAGAGGCCGTCAGGTTCTCTGCAGCCAAGTATCTCTCTACACGATCCACAAGTTTACCGGCCGTTTCTGGGTCTCCATGGCTTACCCACTTTTGAATGGCGGTAGGAAGAGCTCTCAAGAAACGATCCATCACAACACGTTCCACAATCTCCGGTGCGGACAAAGTCTCTGGCTGTAGCCACTTCCTGCTCAGGTGAATGAGATCATACATTTGAGACCTGGGGGGTTTTCCAAGCTGGAAAGTCCAGTTATGCACACGCTGAGCCCGGACAGCCAGGGTGACACCCAGCCTTGCCAATATTTCAGCTTTTAGCATCACATAGTCTTTTGCTTGGTCAGGCTCTAGGTCATAGTAAGCTTTCTGCGATTCACCAGTTAACAGAGGAGCCACCAGTCCAGCCCACTGCTCCTCAGGCCACTTTTCTCTTTCAGCAGTCCTTTCAAATGTGGTCAAAAATACCTCTGGATCATCCTCTCCAGTCATTTTTGTCAATAAACGACTCACCCCAAAGGACGCGGTATTAGTGGGACGGCTTTCCTCACTGGTCTGCGGACGTTGCTGCATTACTGCTTCCATCTGTTGTTGTAGTCTCTGCTCTTGCTTCTGCAACAGGTCTATGAAGCGGGCCTCAGATTGCTGCTGGGCTTGTTGCTGGGCTGCGAAGCTCTGTTGTTGAGCTGCAAGGCTCTTTTGCAAACCTGCATTTGTCTGCTGTTGATTGGCATTTGCTAGAGCCAGCTGTTTCAGTATCTCCTCCATGCTGGCTTAAAAAAAAACTGCCCGCATTCTCCACCAACTGTGAGGGGGTTAGCTCGGTAGCGGGTGTGTGTGACCCCCTGGATGGGCTCCCCACACAAAAACAGGCCCAGCAGACGGAGGTTGTGGTTTTCAAGATCAAAAGGTGCGGTTTATTTCTCTATTTACAGTGACAAAAACACAGCAAAGCAAAAAGAAACATAAACAAAATAAATCCTGGTCAGCTTGACCTCTGACTAAACATGCAGGTTTCCCTAACTAACAACTGGGATCAGCCTGGTGCTGTCCTAGTCCCTAAGTCCCTGGTTTAGTAAATGTCCAAACAAATAGCCACACAGGCTTTGTCTCACCGCACAGGGGTTCACTCTCCCTAGACAGTCCACACAGGTCTGGGTCCAGGCATGAGCAAACACCTAATGAAGCTGGGAGTTTTTATAGAGGCCTTAAACGAGCTGACAAGCTTCAGCTGGTCTCATCAACTCCCTGCCTGCACGACGCCCAGCACTCTCCCTAGAGGTATGAATCATCCATGAGCCCACTAGCCTCAGCTGGGCTTCATCAACTCTCTCCCTAGTTGTATAAGTCGGCATAAAGCCTGAATCTGGGAGAAATATACCTACCCCCCTGGATGCAACCAGGTGACTTTACCTTCCTGCTGTCACACTACTTACAAAGCATGTAGAGGTCTGTAATTTTTATCATAGGTACTCTTCAACTGTGAGAGACGGAATCTAAAACAAAAATCCAGAAAATCACATTGTATGATTTTTAAATAATTAATTAGCATTTTATTGCATGACATAAGTATATGATCACCTACCAACCAGTAAGAATTCCGGCTCTCACATACCTGTTATTTTTTCTTTAAGAAGCCCTCCTGTTCTCCACTTATTCCCTGTATTAACTGCACCTGTTTGAACTCGTTACCTGTATAAAAGACACCTGTCCACACACTCAATCAAACAGAATCCAACCTCTCCACAATGGCCAAGACCAGAGAGCTGTGTAAGGACATCAGGGATAAAAAATTGTAGAACTACACAAGGCTGGGTTGGGCTTCAGGACAATAGACAAGCAGCTTGGTGAGAAGGCAACAACTGTTGGCGCAATTATTAGAAAATGGAAGAAGTTCAAGATGACGGTCAATCTCCCTTGGTCTGGGGCTTCATGCAAGATCTCACCTTGTGGGGCATCAAGGATCATGAGGAAGGTGAGGGATCAGCCCAGAACTACACGGCAGGACCTGGTCAATGACCTGAAAAGAGCTGGGACCACAGCCTCAAAGAAAACCATTAGTAACACACTACGCCGTCATGGATTAAAATCCTGCAGCGCACGCAAGGTCCCCCTGCTCAAGCCAGCGCATGTCCAGGCACATCTGAAGTTTGCCAATGACCATCTGGATGATCCAGAGGAGGAATGGGAGAAGGTCATGTGGTCTGATGAGACAAAAATAGAGCTTTTTGGTCTAAACTCCACTCGCCGTGTTTGGAGGAAGAAGAAGGATGAGTACAACACCAAGAACACCATCCCAACCGTGAAGCATGGAGGTGGAAACATCATTCTTTGGGGATGCTTTTCTGCAAAGGGGACAGGATGACTGCACCGTATTAAGGGGAGGATGGATGGGGCCATGTATCGCGAGATCTTGGCCAACAACCTCCTTCCCTCAGTAAGAGCATTGAAGATGGGTTGTGGCTGGGTCTTCCAGCATGACAACGACCCGAAACACACAGCCAGGGCAACTAAGGAGTGGCTCCGTAAGAAGCATCTCAAGGTCCTGGAGTGGCCTAGCCAGTCTCCAGACCTGAACCCATTAGAAAATCTTTGGAGGGAGCTGAAAGTCTGTATTGCCCAGCGACAGCCCCGAAACCTGAAGGATCTGGAGAAGCTCTGTATGGAGGAGTGGGCCAAAATCCCTGCTGCAGTGTGTGTAAACCTGGTCAAGAACTACAGGAAAAGTATGATCTCTGTAATTGCAAACAAAGGTTTCTGTACCAAATTCTAAGTTCATCAAATACTTATGTCATGCAATAAAATGCAAATTACTTAAAAATCATACAATGTGATTTTCTGGAGTTTAGATTCTGTCTCTCACAGTTGAAGAGTACCTATGATAAAAATTACAGACCTCTACATACTTTGTAAGTAGGAAAACCTGCAAAATCGTCAGTGTATCAAATACTTGTTCTCCCCACTGTAGTTACATTGGTCCACTTTGGATTTGGAAAACTTGTCTGATCACTATGATAAGACTGTCGTGACTGGTATTAAAGTTGGGGGGACTGGTGTTTGTGACCTGTCCCCCACTCCTATGTTTAACGTGTATGTATAAAAAATATGTTTTAATTTGGGATATTTTGTTGTCTTTCTCCCCTCTAGGTAGATGTGCCCTCTCTGTTTGCCCCATTTTGTCCTGGTAACCTTTGTCACCGAGACAAAAAATGATTGGAAATGCAAAATCTTACAATTGCCATCAGAGCAAGAGGTGCAGGAAAATCTTCCAATAAGGACACCTGTTGCGGTGACAATTGTCTAAGAGTGGAATAGCTCTTATTTTGAAGAGGATTCCTCTCACTGACGGTTGCGTTTCCGAAACAGGAAGTGAAGGGAAATCTCTCTGGCAATATAGAAACAGCAAAAAAAAAAAAAACACCAACAGGGATTTTTGCCACTCTTTAGTCTACGATAGGGGTTGGCAACCTCGGCCCTCCAGCTGTGGTGAAACTACAATTCCCATGAGACATTGCAAGACCCTGACAATCACAGGCATGACTCCTAGAAGCAGAGGCATGATGGGATTTGTAGTTTCCCCACAGCTGGAGTGCCGAGGTTGCCTACCCCTGGTCTATGAGATAAAACCCATACTAGGACCCATGCACACTAGGCATTTAGCCCCAGCAAATGAGGCCGTAGCGTTTCTGTACTAAAACATTCCGGTCCCTTGTGGATCTTCAGTTGGTCACAGTGAGGAGGTGGATGAATGGCATAAACCAGACCAGTTTCACCAGACACAGGCTGGCTGCTTCAGGGGCAACTAGTAAGCTAAGACCTAAGGTTATATAACCTATTACCTTTAGCTTGGAACTGAGACTCTTACAGACATCAGGATCTGATAAGCATACTTGCATACTGTATGTGAAATTTGAAGCATTGACAATGGTTTGGCCACATGAACCATATGTACTTTGTGCTCTATACAATTGAAGGTACTGAGTGGTAGTCTCCATGTCCATGGCTCTTTACCCATGTGATCAGCTGTGTCCAATCACAGCTGATCATATGTAAACAAGGAGATGCAGTTTATCGTCTCCTCGCCTCACACTAATGTCGCGTACACACAACTGTTTTTCATGACTAGAATAACTGCATTTTTTAACCACTTGAGGACCGCCGCACGCCGATGTACGTCGGCAGAATGGCATGGCTGGGCACATGGGCGTACAGGTACGTCCCCTTTAGAAGCCCAGCCATGGGTCGCGAGTGCGCCGCTGGTGGCGCGCTTGCGACCCGGTCCTCTTCTCCGTGGCCGTCCCCACGGGAACAGCGGACCCGATCACCACTGGTGTCCCGCAATCGGGTCACAGAGAGGAAGAACGGGGAGAGGTAAGTGTAAACAAACCTCTCCCCGTGCTTCTTAGTGTGCCTGTCACTGATCATCTGTTCCCTGAAATAGGGAACGAGGATCAGTGACGTCACACGCCAAGCCACCCCCCCCCCACAGTAAGTAAAACAAATCAGGGCACACTTAACCCCTACAGTGCCCGCTCCTGGTTAACCCCATTCACCGGCAGTGTCATTTTCACAGTAATCAGTGCATTTTTATAGCACTGATCGCTGTGAAAATGACAATGGTCCCAAAAATGTGTCAAAAGTGTCCGATGTGACCGCCATAATGTCGCAGTCATGAAAAAAATCGCTGATCGCCGCCATAACTATTAAACATTTTTTTTTCATAAAAATGCCATAAAACTACCCCCTATTTTGTAAATGCTATAACTTTTGCGCAAACCAATCAATAAACGCCGATTGTGATTTTTTTTACCAAAAATATGTAGAAGAATACGTATCGGCCTAAACTGAGGAAAACATTTTTTTATATATTTTTTGGGGATATTTATTATTGGAAAAAGTTAAAAATATTGAATTTTTTTCAAAATTGTCGCTCTATTTTTGTTTATAACGCAAAAAATAAAAACCGCAGAGGTGATCAAATACCACTAAAAGAGACGGGAGCGCTCCTTCTGGTAAAACTAACGTTCGTAATGGAGATAGCACATTCGCACGCTGTAACGGACTGAAAAGCATGAGACAGAAAAGCGCGAATCGTCTCTCACCAAACTTTTACTAACACGAGGATCAGCAAAAGCAGCCCAAAGGGTGGCGCCATTCGAATGGAACTTCCCCTTTATAGTGCCGTCGTACGTGTTGTACGTCACCGCGCTTTGCTCAAGCCTTTTTTTTTCCATGATAGTGTGTAGGCAAGACAGGCTTGAGAAGAATCACATCGAGAAAAACTTAGTTTTTTTTAATGACATTAAAAACGGTCGTGTGTACGCGGCATAACAGAGTGAGAGGAAAGCCGATCAGTGGCATCTCCTCACAGGGGAGATATGTACAGGTAGTCAGGCCACTGATTAGAGTGCAGCCCCAACATTGTCCATCAGTAACACCGATCTGTACCCATCAGTGATGCCAATCAGTGCTGCCCATCAGTGCCCATCAGTGCCGCCTATCCGTACCACGTATCATTGCCCATAAATGCTGCCTATCAGTGCCCATCAGTGTCGCCTATCAGTGCCCATCAGTGTCGCCTATCAGTGCCCATCAGTGCTGCATATTAGTGCCCATCAGTGCTGCATATTAGTGCCTCCTCATCAGTGCTCATCAAGGAAAAAAATTACTTATTTACAAAATTGTATGACAGAAACTAAGAAGACCTTTTCTTTATTGTTTAAAATGTTCGTGTTTTTTTTTTAGCAAAAAATAGAAAAACCAGCAGTGATTAAATACCACCAAAAGAAAGGTCTATTTGTGGGGGGAAAATGGTAAAAAAAGTAATTTGGGTACATCGTTGCATGGCTGCGCAATTGTCATTTGAAATGTGACAGCGCTGAATGCTGAAAATTGGCCTGGGCAGGAGGGGTATGGGGGGGGGTGCCCAGTACGCAAGTGGTTAATATAAAAACATTTTTTGTTTATGAGGTTGAGAATCTAGGGGCAGAATCTTGAGGGTCCAAATCTAGTGTTTGTTACAAGCATCCTATGCTATCCTTGTATGCAGGGACTAGAGGCATGTCTCCCTACACTGTGTGTATCAATAGAAACGCACAGCCCCATAGATGGCAAAGCACTACCCTGCTCCTCCCTCCGCCTCTCTCCTCTCCAAGCTAACAGACTGACTGGAGACTGCACTGTTAACTCTTTCTTGTTAAAGCAGAAGTAAACCCATCCATAAAACATTGGCACCTGCCGGAAATGTAAAGCCCTGTACACACGATCGGATTTCCTATGGTTTTTCCATCAGTCTTGCCTACACACCATCAAAAAAACGATCGTCCCAAACGCTGTGACGTAAAACACTCAGATGAGCGAAGAAAAATTAAGCTCTATGCTTCTGAGCATGCGTCGACTTGATTCTGAGCATGCGTGGGTTTTTTAACCGATGGACTTGCCCATAGACGATCGGAATTTGCTATCGGTTTTTTATCCATCGGAAAAATTTAAAACTTGTTCTATTTATTGACACCAATGGAAAAAAGACCGATGGGGCCCATACACGATCGGTTTGTCCGATGAAAAAAATCCACCGGACTGTTTTCATCGGTAAAACCGATTGTGTGTACGCGGCTTAACACTCCTGTTGGTTGTGCTCTCAACCAAACTGTCAAACCATCCAATGGCCGGTGTCATAACTGATCACATGTGCAGCATCATGGCAGTTGAAGATCAAACAGAGGCCAAGATGGCAGCTTCCTTGCCTGAAAACGATAGTGGGGTTTACTTACACTTTAATACTAGAAGTTCAGGAAAGCAGCCATGAGAGAGCAGGAGCCAGCAGCATTGAAAGTTGTAAACTGCAAGTGCTGGGGAAAGAATTTTAACAAATATTTTACTGGGGATTGTTCAATTTTTTGTGTTAAGAAAAAAAAAAAGTACAAAGAGTTTAATACCACTTTGTAGTTGCAGCAACTTCTTCAAGGGGCCTTGTTTCTTTAATATTTGGCCGGTGCTATTAGTACACCTGTGTTATTAGATAATTGCTAGACAGATATATTTTTATAAACCAGTGTGATTTAATCATAACGAGCTGGGTAAAACGGTGCCAGGTTTTCATTAACATTATGATAACTGATTTTTTTTTTCTTCCATCTGGGAACTAAAGCAGCTCTGAACTCCACAGTCTGCTGTTGCAAAAAGGATTTTTTTAAAAAATGTATTTATTATTTTTTATTCTTCAATTTTGAAAATGTTTCCCTTTTATAAAGGCACTAAAACAATGTTTCTGGTACAAAGCTATGAAGAGTTTAAAAAATGAGAGAAAAAGCATTTTTTTATTTTATATTTGGTGTCAGTCGTTTTTATTTTTATTATTTAATTTTTTATTTTATTTTTTACAAATCTTTTTTCAAATTTTTTTTTCAATTTTTTTTATTTTTTACAAATTTTTCTTATATATATATATATATATATATATATATGCATTTTTTTTTTTAGGAAGCCTGTTTTGCGATTCGGCACTGCGTCGCTTTAACTGACAATTGCGCGGTGGTGCGACGTGGCTCCCAAACAAAATTTACGTCCTTTTTTCCCCACAAATAGAGCTTTCTTTTGGTGGTATTTGATCACCTCTGCGGTTTTTATTTTTTGCGCTATAAACAAAAATAGAGCGACAATTTTGAAATAAAAATCAATATTTTTTGCTATAATAAATATCCCCAAAAAATATATAAAAAACATTTTTTTTCCTCAGTTTAGGCCAATACGTATTCTTCTACATATTTTTGGTAAAAAAATTGCAATCGCCGTTTATTGATTTGTTTGCGCAAATGTTATAGCGTTTACAAAATAGGGGGTAGTTTTATGGCATTTTTATTTATTTTTTTACTAGTAATGGCGGCGATCAGCGATTTTTTTCGTGACTGCGACATTATGGCGGACACATCGGACACTTTTGACACATTTTTGGGACCAGTGTCATTTTTACAGCGACCAGTGCAATAAAAATGCATTGGTTACTGTGAAAATGACACTGGCAGTGAAGGGGTTAACCACTAGGGGCGCTGAAGGGGTTAAGTGTGCCTAAGGGAGTGATTCTCACTGTTAGGGGGCGTGGCTACGAGTGACACGTCACCGATCTCCGCTCTGATTACACAGAGCGGAGATCGGTGACAGTGTCAGTAGGCGAGCGGGGAGATGTTGTGTTTACACTAACATCTCCCCGCTCCATCCCTCCGTGAGACGTTCGCGGGGATCCCCGCGGCGATCGAGTCCGCGGGACCCGCGGTTCTGACTCATGGGGATGACTGCAGGGTCGCGAGCGTGACCACATGGAAGGCAGTTAAAGGGCCACGTACAGGTACGTGATTGTGCCTGTACGAGCCATTCTGCTGACGTATATATACCGTGAGCGGCTGTTAAGGGGTTAAACAGGGGTGATATGCACCACACAGGGTGATTAGGGTGTGCCCAGGCACACCTGGCACACCCTGTGCGCACGCCTATGTCTCCTCCAATGATCAGACTCGACGACACACCCCTCCTGCACAGAAATTCACTGGGAAGCTTAGTGTGCTGCTCCTTCCCACCACCCCTCCCCAAAGCTCTTATGCAGCTGAGAACAGGGGGAATGTGATCACATACATTAAAAAAAGGGAAAAAAGGTATTTGGAGCTTGTTTTTTATATCTATACAAAAATGTTTTACCTTTCATTTCTATTTTATACTGAATGCGTTGTTTTACAAGGTGATCGTTTACAATCAGTTTAACCCTTTCCCGCCGAGTGTTCGCATATATGCGGCCTCGGCTTTCGGGGGTTATACCGGGATGATGCCCGCAGCTGCAGGCATCATCCCGGTACCGAGCTCGCGCAGCAAAGAAAACGCATACGGAAGTCGCGCCGCATATGTAAATGGTGTTCAAATCACACATGTAAGGTATTGCCGCGATAGTCAGAACGAGAGCAATAATTCTAGCACTAGACCTCCTCTGTAAAGCCCCATACACACGGTCGGACTTCCATCAGACTTTTCCGTGGCTTTTTGTCCGAATGGAGTTGGCCGGGCACACCCATAGCATACACACCACAGGACTTTTCTGCAAACTTTCCCAAAACTTTTTGCAACATCACGTGGTTTTTCAGCTCTTTTCTGCTCTTTACCGCCACCCTTTGGTCAACTTCTGCTATTGTTGGTTGATTTTACCATTAGTTGTTTTGTCCATGGGACAAAAGTCCGATGGTTTTCTGTACACACGGTCGGACTTTGCTCCATCGGACTTTTGTTGGCCAAAAGTTTGTCCGTTTGCAGACCCAACTTTTGTCCGATGAAAACAAAAAATAAAAAAAAAAGTTTGTTCGATGGAGCGTACACACGGTCGGATTGTTGGTCCAACTTGCTCAAAATGAAGTTTGTTGGCCAAAAGTCCGATCGTGTGTACGGGGCTTTTGGGTGTGCCCGGCCAACTCCGTTCGGACAAAAATGCACGGAAAAGTCCGATGGAAGTCCGACCGTGTGTACGAGGCTTTAGACTCGTACACACGGTTGGACTTCAAGCAAACTTTTCCGTGGATTTTTGTCCGAAGGGAGTTGGCTGGGCACACCTATAGCATACACACCACAGGACTTTTCTGCAAACTTTCCCAAAACTCTCGAAACATCACGTGGTTTTTCTGCTCTTTTCTGCTCTTTACCGCCACCCTTTGGTCAACTTCTGATATTGTTGGTTGATTTTAACATTGGTTCTGACCATGAGTATTTGTACCTCGGACAAAAGTCCGATGGATTTCTGTACACACGATAGAACTTTGCACCATCCGACTTTTGTTGCCAAAAAGTTTGTCCGTTTGCAGAGTGAACTTTTGTCCGATGAAAACCGAAAAGGTTTGTCCGATGGAGCGTACACACGGCCGGATTTTTTGGAAAACGTGCTCATTTTTGCAATTTAGCACTACGTCACTTTAATTGGCAATTGCAGGGTCATGCAACGCTGTATCCAAATTAAATTGTTTTTTTTGTTTTTTTTTTCACACAAATAGAGCTTCCTTTTGGTAGTATATAATGAACAATTTTTTATTTATTTTTTTTACTTGTTGCACTATAAATGAAAAAGAGATCAAAAAAACGAACAAAAAAAAAACAACATAATTTTTTTTACTTTGCTCTATGGGCTCTGACTTGCTGCAAGTTCTAATGCACATTGTGAGAAGCTCACAGTGTGCAGTGAAATTAGAGTAAGCCATTTCAGTCCAGGAGAGGAGCCGGGACAACTGCGCAAGACTGAAGGGAAGGTTCAGGTTTAACTTTTAGATATATAAAATAATTTCACAGCCTCATTTAGATACAAAAAAGATTCAGATCGGTTTAACAACTTGCGGACCGCCCGCCGTCGTTTTACGTCGGTACTTTGGCGTAGAATTCTGGAGTTATGGTAGCAGATAGCTGCCATAACCCCAGTATATTCTTAAATGGAAGATGGTCCTCTTTCAGATAAAAGTGGTCTCCGTGGCGGATTTGCCACAAGATTACTTTTATTGGGGGCGGAAGAGGGCCCCCCTCCCGCCATGCTCTGGTCGTCTCCGTCGCTTACCGCAGCCGTCGGTAGCGGCGGAGCCGATCAGTCCTATCCCCTCTGAGACATGGAGCCGAGTGAGGGAAAGATGGCCCCCGCTTGGCTCCATACCATTGGATGACAGAATCGACGTGAAACGTCACTTCCGCCCAATGGTCCGAAAGGATTTTTTTTTTTTTAAAGACAATTATTTTTTTTATTTTTTTATTTTTTTTATTGCATTAAAGTGTAAATATGAGGTGTGAGGTCTTTTTGACCCCAGATCTCATATTTAAGAGGTCCTGTCATGCTTTCTTTCTATTACAAGGGATGTTTACATCCCTTGTAATAGGAATAAAAGTGACCCAAATTTTTTTTTTCAAAAGACAGTATAATAAATAAGAAAAAATAAAAAAAATGTGGTCACTTTTATTCCTATTACAAGGAATGTAAACATCCCTTGTAATAGAAAAAAAAGCATGACAGGTCCTCTTAAATAGGAGATCTGGGGTCAAAAATACATCAGATCTCATGTTTACACTAAAATGCAATAAAAAAACAAGAAAATAAATGTCTTTTTAAAAAAAAAAAAAAAAAAATTTCCTTCAAGACCATTGGGCGGAAGTGACGTTTGACGTCGCTTCCGTCATCCACTGGTATGGAGCCTAGCGGGGGCTATCTTTCCCTCACTTGGCTCCATGTCTCAGAGGAGATAGGACCTGATCGGCTCCGCCGCTACCGACGGCTGCGGTAAGGGCCGTGATATGTTTTAAAAACAAAAACAGTATAAAAAGTAAAATAAATAATAAAAAAAAAATATTTTAAGCGCCCCGTCCCGCCGAGCTCGTGTGCAGAAGCGAATGCATACATAAGTCGCTCCCGCATATGAAAACGGTGTTCAAACCACACATGTGAGGTATCGCCACGATCGTTAGATCGAGAGCAATAATTCTAGCACTAGAACCCCTCTGTAACTCAAAACTGGTAACCTGTATAAATGATTAAATGTCACCTATGGAGATTTTAAAGGGTCAAAGTTTGTCGCCATTCCACGAGCAGCGCAATTTTGAAGTGTGACTTTACTGTTGTCTTATTCTTTAATTCAAAAAAGTGTATTTTTTCAAAAACAAATTGCGCTTGTAAGACCGTTGCGCAAATACGGTGTGACATAAAGTATTGCAACGACCCCATTTTATTCTCTAGGGTGTCTGAAAAAAATTATATATAATGTTTGGGGGTTCTAAGTAATTTTCTAGCAACAAAAAAAATATTTGAACTTGTAAACACCAAGTTTGAAAAATAGGCCCGGTCCTTAAGTGGTTAATTAAATACTTTGGAATCTTTTTTTGGTCTGGATGAGATAAAGTGCATTACACAACCAGCAGGTTTTCATTCAACAAATTAGCTGAAATATAGAAATCCCTGAAATAATAATGATTAATTGAAAAGTCAGAATAATTATAAAAGGTTAATGACATTAGGAAGGAGTGATTGTGGTTCAGCGCACAGATGCGGGGCTGTGTGACAATGTTTGTCTCCAGAAAATCTCAAAGATTCCGGGTACAATAGTAAAAGCCTGTAACATTTTGATAACAATGAGTCACAGATTAGCGATGTGTGGGAACAAAGTTTACTGAATGAACATTGACAGCAGTGTGCAAAGCATGATTGGAAAAATCACTTAGGATGGCTGTTCTGAACCAGGATTCCATGGAACGCTAAGGTCTTTCTACCATCTGATGGCGTGTGACTGCATAGTTCTAGGTCCAACGCCACTTGGCAAAGCCAGTGGCATGAACGTAACAGTGCTGACCACCGCTGTAAGTGTGACGCTCTGCCCACTAACCAATAATGGACTAATCTTAGCAGGGGTAGCCTGAGTTCTGAAATTTAGAATATTTCAAGTCTGGGATAGGTTCTTCCAGGAGTTGTTAGGGGTTCCTTGAGCTGTGGCTAGCTGACCTCCCATCTAAAGGTGTCTCCATAGTTCTAGGTCCAATGCCACTTGGCAAAGCCAATGGCATGACTGTAAGGTTGGCATTTTGACCTTCACTGTAAAGGGAAAATTCTTCCCACTGACCACCACTATAAGGGGCACATTCTTCTCACTGACCAATAATGGACTAATCTTAGCTGGGGTAACCTGTGTTTTGAAATATATTTCAAGGATATATCTAGAATAGGTTCCTCCAGAGGTTGTTAGGGGTTTCTTGAGCTATAGCTAGCTGAACTCCTATCTGATGGTGTCTACACAGTTCTAAGTCCAATGCCTCTTTGCAAAGCAAATAGCATGACTGTAAGCTTGGCTTTCTGACCACCACTGTAAGAGGAGAATTATTGTAAGGAGGGGGTGGGGGGAGAGGGCATTTTTCCCATTGACCATCACTATACTGGAAACCAACATAAGGGACATTTTTTTTAAGGGTTCATCTTGAGTGGGATCCTCCAAAGGTTATTAGGGGTTCCTTGAGCTGTGGCTAGCTGACCTCCCATCTAAAGGTGTTTACATATTTCTAGGTCCAATGCCACTTGGCACAGCCAATTGCATGAGCATGACTGTAAGGCTGGCATTCTGACCATCACTGTAAGGGGAGCATTCTTCCCACTGACCACTAATTGACCAATCTTAGCTGGGGTAACCTGAGATCTGAAATATATTTCAAGGGTCTGTCTAGAATAGGTTCCTCCAGAGGTTGTTAGGGGTTCATTGAGCTGTAGCTAGCTGAGCTCTTATCTGATGGTGTCTACATAGTTCTAGGTCCAATGCCTCTTGGCAAAGCCAATAGCATGACTGTAAGGTTGGCTTTCTGACCACCGCTGTAAGAGGAGCATTCTTCCCACTGACCACCCTTATAAGGAGGGCATTCTTCCCACTGGACACCAACATAAGGGGCCTATTTTCCAGTGATCCCAGATGGGCTAATTTTAGCAGGGGTAACCTGAGTCCTGAAACATTTTTCAAGGGTTAATCTTGAGTGGGCTCCTCCAAAGGTTGTTAAGAGTTCTTTGAGCTGTGGCTAACTGACCTCCCATCTGATGGTGTCTGCATAGTTGTAGGTCCAACGCCACTTGGCAAAACCTGCGGCATGACTGTAAGGGCAGCATTCTTCCCACTGAACACCATTGTATGGGGGATTATCTTCCTACTGACCACCACTGCAAGGTGGGCATTCTTCCTACTGATCACCACTGTAAGGGAAATATTCTTCCTACTGACCAGCACTGTAAGGGGGACATTCTTCTCACTGACCACTAATGGACTAATCTTAGCAGGGGTAACTTGAGATCTTAAATTTATTTAAAGGGTCTGTCTAGAATAAGTTCCTCCAGAAGTTGTCGGGGGTTCCTTGAGCTGTGGCAAGCTGACCTTCCAGCTAATGCCGTTTGCATAGATCTAGGTCCAATGACTTGACTATAAGGCTGGCATTCTGACCAACATTGTAAAGTGAGCATTCTTTCCACTGACCACAGTTGTAAGGGGGGGGGGGGGGGGGCATTTTTCCCTCTGACCACCACTATAAGGAGGGCATTCTTCCTTTTTTTAAATCAGATGCTTTTTTTTTTTATATGGAAACAACATTAAGACAATACAGACAAATTATACAAACAAAATCACATTAAACAAAACACAACCCATCCCCACCCCCCATCCCCCACCCTGCTCTTGGAGTATGTATGGAAGAGAAAAAAGAAAAAGAAAGACAGGACAAAAAAAACAGCCTCCAATATTACAAAGTATATAGTACCTATTAGTTTACATGATACCTATGTCATAAATTGAAGCCATCTTGACCAGGTAGCCTCAAACTCACTCATGGAATTCCTTAGGGAATATGTATGTTTTTCCAAAAGAATAATCCTATTGAGATGTAAGATCCACTCAGATACGGTCGGCGGATGGGGAGAGGTCCACTTAAGAGCAATCTGTCTACGGGCAACAAAAAGTGTGCGTCTTATAGTGTTACCAATAGAGGAGGTATAAATAGACGTATCGCAGTATCCCAATAGGCATATAAGTGGTTCAACCGGAATAGTATCCAATAGCCCATTTAGGGTACCAATCACCTCCGCCCAGTATCTTTGAAGTTTCGGACACTGACACAAAAGATGTATTAGCGTACCTGTATTGCCACATCTAGCACAGGCTGGCTCAGATTTCAATCCAATTGCATACAGAAATTGGGGAGTTCTATAGACTCTATGAAGAATAAAGATCTATGTCAGTCTGTGTGATGGAGAAAGAGACACCAGGGGCGAGGACCGAAGAATATCATCCCAGACCTCCTCAGGGATGGAACCGATATATTTTTCCCAGCCAGCCCTAGAGCGAATGGGAAAGTTCAGTAAAAACCTATCTAACAATATCCTATATGTAGCAGAAATTAGACCTTTTGTTGACCCTGCCTGTACTATCTTATCAAGAACAAGGATAGGGGGAAAAAATATCCTAGCAGAAGAGAATTGGGCATGTAAAGCATGTGGGGTGGCACAGTGGTGTAGTGGGTAGCACTCTCGCCTAACATTAAAAAGGGTCGCTGGTTTGAATCCCAACCATGACACTACCTGCCTGGAGTTTGCATGTTCTCCCTGTGCCTGCGTGGGTTTCCTCCGGGTACTCTGGTTTCCTCCCACACTCCAAAGTCTTGCTGGTAGGTTAATTGGCTTCTGTCTAAATTGGCCCTAGTATATGAATGTGAGTAGGGACCTTAGATTGTAAGCTCCTTGAGGGCAGGGACTGATGTGAATGTATATGTAAAAGCGCTGCGTAAATTGACAGCGCTATATAAGTACCTAAATAATAATAGTGTCTTAGTTGGAGGAATTGATAGAACCAGTTAGATTGTAAAAAGAACTCTCCCCTTAGATCTTCAAAGGATTTAAGTATACCGTTTTCCTATAACTGAGCTAGAATTGTTATTCCTAATTTCTCCCATCTCTGAAAGCCTCAAAGGGCCAAAACTTGAGGAAGTCTATCATTTTCCCATATGGGGGTATATCTAGTAGGATAAGAGACACCCAGTATTTTTTTAACCGTATCCCATATTTTACATTTTAACGTGCTGGTAGGCATATCGGCAAGCGAGACGCACCATCTAGCACATAGAGTGGTAACCGACCCTTAAATGCATAAGAAAATAATCGTCAAGCAGGAAGAAGTGTCTGCACAGACTCCCGTCCAACAAAGTGTTGTAATTGGGTTGCAAAAAAGTATAACCTTGGATTAGGAACTGCCAGACCGCCCGCATTTTTGGGGTGTTGTAGAATCTCCAATTTAATGCAAGGGGTTTTGTTCCACCATATTAATCGCCTAAATATGGTATTAATAATAATAAAGATCCGTATAGGTATCCAGATCGGGGCATTGTGTAAAAAATAAAGAAGCTGAGGCATCCATATCATCCTAATTAGATTAATACGGCCTATTAACGATAGGGGAAGCTTATTCCAGGTTTTACTTTGATTTTGAAATATAGAAAGTAATGGAAGTATATTATCCACAATATATGACTGTGGGGAGTCAGACATAGTTATACCCAAATACTTTATAGAAGAAACAACCTTAAGATGAGAAAGTGTAGATGGCAATGAATCTGGAAGGAGATCTAGAGGCATTAGCATGGATTTCTCCCAGTTTATGCCTAACCCGGAAAACCTGCCAAACTCCTTAATATATTTCATTACCGCCGGCAGGGATGAGCAGGTATTGGTCAAGAAAAGAAGAAGATCATCTGCATATAATGATATCTTTTCTTCCATATCTCCCCTAATCCAGCCGGTAACATCGGAAGAGGCCCACATAAGACATGCCAAGGGCTCTATAGCCAGGGCAAAAAGCAGGGGGGACAATGGACACCCCTGCCTAGTGCCCCGGAAGAGTCTAAAACTGGGAGATTGAAGGCCATTGACCCTAACCGATGCCACCGGAGAGGAGTATAACAGACGCACCCACTGGCAGAAGCCAGAGCCAAGCCCAATTTTTTTTGAGGATGGCCCATAGGTATGGCCATTCGACACTATCAAAGGCCTTGATTGTGTCTAATGCCAAAAGAGCACGATTTGATTGGCCGGGAGCCGGAACCTGCATATTTAAATATGCGCGTCTGATATTGAATGTGGTTGGCTTATTGGGCATGAATCCTACCTGATCTGAATGGATAATATGTTTAATAACCTTATTTAATCTAGTAGCAAGTATCTTAGCAAGAATTTTAACATCTGTGGATAGTAGAGAGATTGGTCTGTAAAATTCAGGCTGTAGCGAGGTTTTTATCCTTTTTAGGTATAACTACAATTACAGATTGACCCATAGTGTCTGGAAGCCGGCCCAGATGAAAAGCCTAATTTAATATACTAAGACGGGCAGGAAGCATCTCTTTATTATATTTTTTATAGATCTCTATAGGGAGACCATCAATCCCTGGAACCTTGGAGTTAGGGAAGCTAGCCACCTCACTTTCCACTTCCAGTAAGGTGAGTGGAGCATTAAGAATTTCTCTCTCTTCTTGTGGGATACACGGAAGATTAATACTGGCCAAATAACTAGATATAGTTATTGCTGGGGTATAGTCAGCCCTAGAAGTACACAAATCCTGATTGTAGGACTTAAAAATAGATATAATAGGGCTAGTCTGATTAAAAACCTCCCCCTCTACATTCATTAGAGCTGAGACATGTGTAGGGTTGGATTGAGACCTCACTATCTGAGCCAATAGTCTACCATTCGCCTCTCCCTCAGCCCATCTAAGTCTTTTCTGGAAGAAAAGTTTATTCCTAGCTCTAGATTCCAACAGTTCATTCAGCCTATTTTGAGATGAAAGCCATTCTTGTTGGATATCCGGAGAGGGATTCTGAATGTACAGGGCTTTTGCCGCGGAGGGCATTCTTCCTATTGGAAACCAAGGTAAGAGGCTTACTTTCCAGTGATCCCAGATGGACTAATCTTAGCATGGGTATCCTGAGACCTGAAAATTATTTCAAGGGTTCATCTTGAGTAGACTACTCCAAAAGTTGTAAAGGGTTCCTTGAGCTGTGGCTAACTGACCTCCCATCCGATGGTGTTCTGGGTCCAACGCCACTTGGCAAAGCCTGTGGCATGACTGTAAGGGGGTCATTCTGACCACCACTGTAAAGGCAGCATTCTTCCAACTGATTACCATTGTAAGGGGGACATTCTTCCTACCAACCATCACTGTAAGGGGACAATCTTCCCACAGACCACCACTGTGAGGTGGACATTCTTCCCACTGATCACCACTGTAAGAAAGACATTCTTTCCACTGACCACCACTGTGAGGTGGACATTCTTCCCACTGATCACCACTGTAAGGAGGACATTCTTCCAACTGACCACCACTGTAAGGGGGACATTCTTCCCACTGACACCGGATGGACTAATATTAGCAGGTGTTCCCTGAGACCTGCTAAAATTATTTCAAGGGTTCATCTAGAGCAGTGGTCTCCAAATTATGGCCCACGGGGCAGATGCAGTTCTTTGCTTGCCTTTATCCAGCCCTTGGAGCACCATTCCTCCCACTGATTTGAGGCGATGTTCCTCCTACTGACACCAACTATGAGACACCATGCCTTCAGCTGACACCAACTATGAGGCACCATGCCTTCAACTGACACCAACAGTACAGCATAATTTCACCCACTCCCACTATTCAGTGATGGGGCATTATTTCTTCGACTGAGGCCAACAACAGGGCATAATTTCTCAAATTGACACCAATGATTGGACACTATTCCTCCCACTGATACCAACGATGGGGCACCATTTCTCCGATTTACACCAATGATTTGGCACTATTTTCCTTCCTTTTTTTTTTTTTACTTCTACTAATGCCAGGACATTTTCTACTCCCACTGGCCATAGTCCAGACCCCTTAGAGTCTACAGGACAATGAACTGGCCCTATATTTAGAAAGTTTGGAAACCCCTGATCTAGAGTAAAACAATTGGGAAAGGCCTACTTAGGATGACCACAAATGGGCCAGTTTCTCATGAGAGTCAACGTAAGATCTGTGAAAATTATTTTTGAAACAATCGTAAGTGAGCACATGGTAATAACTTATTTGTTCTCACTTGGCGCAACACAGTCATTCTTTAAGCAGAACTTTGTGTCGAGGTTTACCCTCATCTCTAATTTTGGTGCTAACCCAATATTATGGATTTTCTGTCACTTTCTGTCTTAGCGACAATAGTGATGGAAGGAACACCCCTGGGTTAGGTTAGACACCAGAACTCCCAAACAGGGAAAAAGTTTGAACCAAAACCCAGAACCCTATTAAAGTCTAAGGGATCTGAACTTGAAAAATCAAAAGTCACCATTTTTTTTCTTTCAAAAGTTTTTTATTAGAGCAAAATACAAAGTACAACAAGAAGCAGTCAACAATGGTGAATGCGTATCATTCACGTTGTATACATACTGTAAACATTACAAAACATCAGAGGATTAGTGAGTTAGGTGCTATCATTTGTCGCTGACCAAGATGGGGAAGTGTGTTATCACAGTGGCACCAGTATGTATCAGCAGGAGTGGTCCCTAGAACTTAGACAACAGGAATCATTGTTCATTTATAACAGGTTCTTAGGGTATCGAGTTTGTGAAATCACAGCCTCAAAGGCTTGTTCATGTTGAGGAAGTAGGGGAACAGATGTTCAAGCGGAATTTGTGGAAAAGGGAAAGGAGAACAAGGAGTGGAGGGGCACACAGGGGAGAAAGAGGAAGAGAGGAAAGAGAAAGGGGGGGAGGGGGAACAGTGCCGGCGGGGCCGCGGTGTGGCCAAGGAGACCACCATGTACAAAAGTAGGGATTGTTGGAAGGTCATGGGATGAGGAGGCTGGGATCAAAGTCCGGGGGCAGAAAATTATCCACCCATGGGGTCCATATTTTAGTGTGTCGAAGGACACGGTCTAGTAATGTGGCCTCAATTTTGCTATGGATCATGGCTTGGGTTACTCTATTCTTCGTTTCTGCTATGTGGAGTTTCGGGGTTTTCCAGGCTTTGGCTATAGTTTGTTTGGCAGCAGTGGTCAACTGGAGGAGGAGACTGATCTGATTTCTGGTGTATTCTCCCTGGATATGGTTTAAAAGTGCTAAGGCCGGGTCAGGGATCACTATTTCATGTAATATTGTGGAAATCATTTGGAAGATAGCCGTCCAGAATTGTTGTGCTATCTTACAAGACCACCAGATATGAAAATTTGTGCCATGTTCACTACATCCTCGGAAACAGTTTGATGGATAATTCGGTACAAATTTGGATATTCTTGCTGGAACCAAGTACCAGCGCATTAATACTTTATAATTCGTTTCAAGCGCTACCACATTTTGGGAGGAAGATTTAGTAGTGGCCCAAATATCGGACCATTCTTCAGGAGTAAGAGATATATTTAGGTCCTTGGACCACTGTGCAGCATATAGAGGGAGATCAGCTGGTGGTGTGGAGAAGTGGTTATACAGGCTAGATATAATGCCTGGGGCATGAGGGTCCGTCGCGCAGATATTTTCGTATAGAGATTGAGTGTTCAGACTAGTGCAAGAGCCGACTATTGATTTGACAAAATGGAGCACTTGAAGGTAACGGAAAGATTCAGAGGCTGGGAGTGTGGCGCTGGATTGGAGATCCGAGAATTACTGAAAGGTGGAGTCAGCGGTAAGGTCGCATATTCTAGTTATACCCGCTTGTGACCAGCAAGAAAAGGTGCTAGGTTGAGTGTAGGCAGGGTAGAATGAAGGGTGGTGTAAGAAGGATAATAGGGGGCTATGTGGAGAGATCAGTTTAAAGGGGTCGTGTAGTCTGTCCCATAGTTTTAAGGAGTGGCGGGTGATGGGGTTGGCAATATGACCACGGATGGAAGGGGGTAACCATAGAATATTATCAACTGTTAGCGGGTAGAGGTCTATAGCCTCGAGGGAGACCCATTTCGGGGTTTCAGTAAGCGCGTGTAATAGGGCAAGTTGGGCTAATTGTGCTGCATGGTAATATTTAGCAAAGTTTGGGATACCCAGGCCCCCGTGTAGTTTGTGGCGAAGAAGAATGATTCTCGGGACTCTGGGTTTGGTGGGGCCCCATATATATTTAAAGACTCTAGATTGGATAATCCGGTTGATTGGGAGGACTCTATATATGTATAAGAGTTTGGGAAGCAAGGACATCTTAACAGCTGCCACCCGACCCAGCCAGGAAACACATAAAGGTTTCCAGGTGTCCAGGATAGATGACAATTGTGCCAGCATGGGGAGATAGTTGGCTTGGTATAGGGAAGCTGGGTTTCCGGTCAGTTTTATACCAAGGTACGGGAGAGAGGTGGTAGACCAGGAAAAGGGGAAGTTTAGTTGTAAGTGGGTGACTTCGTGATGTGAGAGAGACACATTGAGAGCTTTAGACTTTGTTTGATTAACCTCTAGACCTGAAATGGAGGCAAATTTATCTAGGGTTTGAGTAAGGTTAGGAAGGGTGGTCCGAGGTGATGTTACAAATAGGAGCGCATCGTCTGCAAATAGGCAGATCTTATGCGAGGTGGAAGCTATTTCTAGTCCTTTAATATTAACGTTTGTTCTGATCAAAGCTGCCAATGGTTTAATGGCTAATGCAAAGATTAAAGGGGAAAGGGGGCATCCCTGTCTAGTACCTCTCGCTATAGGAAAACTGTCCGAGCGAAATCCTGAGTACCTGATATAGGCTTGTGGCTGGTTATAAAGGGAGTTTATCCATTGTAGAAAATGAGGGCCAAAGCCCCAGCGTTTAAGAATGTAGTCTAGATATGGCCAGGACACTGTGTCAAACGCCTTTCTTATATCAAGCGATAGTAGGTGCATTGGGATATTATAGTTAGTCAGGTTGAAAAAAGACAAAGTCCATCCAGTTCAACCATAAAAAAATAAAAAAAAAAAAATAAATAAATAAAAAAAAAAATATCGTGCACTCCCATATACCCACTTCTATACCCACAGTTGATCCAGAGGAAGGCAAAAAACCCCAGCAGAGCATGATACAATTTGCTACAGCAGGGGAAAAAATTCCTTCCTGATCCCCCGAGAGGCAATCGGATTTACCCTGGATCAACTTTACCAAGAACTGTTAGTACTCAGTTATATTATGTACATTTAGGACAGTATCCAGGCCTTTCTTAAAGCAATCTACTGAGCTGGCCAGAACCACCTCTGCAGGGAGTCTGTTCCACATTTTCACAGCTCTTACTGTGAAGAAACCTTTCCGCATTTGGAGATGAAATCTTTTTTCTTCTAGACGTAAAGAGTGCCCCCTTGTTCTCTGTGTTGACCGTAAAGTGAATAACTCATCACCAAGTTCACTATATGGACCCCTTATATATTTGTACATGTTAATCATATCCCCCCTTATTCTCCTCTTCTCAAGAGTGAATAAATTCAGTTCCTCTAATCTTTCTTCATAGCTGAGCTCCTCCATGCCTCTTATCAGTTTGGTTGCCCTTCTCTGCACTTTCTCCAGTTCCCCGATATGCTTTTTGAGAACTGGTGCCCAAAACTGAACTGCGTATTCCAGATGAGGCCTTACTAATGATTTGTACAGGGGCAAAATTATATCTCTCTCTCTGGAGTCCATACCTCTCTTAATACAAGAAAGGACTTTGGGATATTATGGGTTTTTGCAATATGTTGGAGGAGTATCACTCGTCTGATGTTGTCGCTAGCTTGTCTACGGGGTATAAAGCCTACCTGGTCTTTGTTTATTAGTTTGCCGATAAAAGGGTTGAGTGCCAATATTTTAGCCAAAAGTTTGATGTCCAGATTAAGCAGGGAGATGGGTCTAAAGTTAGACCAAAGGGAGTTATCAGTATTAGGCTTGGGTATCATTGCTATAATAGCTGTCAGCGTGTCTCGGCCGAAGGCCTGTTTCTGTAGTAGAGCGTTAAACTATTTACCTAAGAGGGGGGCCAGAGTTGTGGCGAATTTTTTGAGGTATGTGGCAGAGAGTCCATCTGGGTCTGGTCTCTCATGGGATTTGAGGGTTTTTATCGCTGCAAGTACCTCTTCTGTAGAAATGGGTGCTTCTAAGGGTTCACGTTCTGAGTCTGATAGAGTGGGCAAAGGAGTGTCCTGTAGGAGTGAGTCAGCGGCGGAGTGGGAAAAGGTAGATTTAGCTTTATAGAGGTCTTCTAGATGCTTACGAAATTCACTTAGGATTTTGGTAGGGTTACTAGTGTAGGTGTTTTTTTCGATCCGTAATCTGATGGGAACATGATTCCGTTCTGGTCGACGGAGACGCATGGCTAGAAAAGTATCGGGTTTGTTAGCCTTGGTGTAAATGGTGTGGTTGGATCTGCGGATGGCCTTATCGGCCGATTCAGCCAGCAGCAGATCCAGTTCAGTTCTGGATTTTTCCATAGCTACCCTCTGGGGCTCAGTTGGGGTTGTCTGGAACTGAAGATAGTTCTGGTGGAACTCTTTTTCAAGATTGGCTAATTGGAGCTTCTTATCCCGTTTGAGGTGTGTAGATACTGATATGCATGTGCCTCGTATTACCGGTTTGTGTGCCTCCCAGAGGAGAACAGGAGAGATATCAGGGGTATTATTGTGACGCAGATAATCTGTGAGGGCCACCTGAATATCAAGGCAATATGACGGGTTGGTAAGATGAGCTTCATTGATACACCAGGAGCGATCATTGGTTTGGGGGATCAGGGAGGAAATTGTGGTAAGCACTGCACAGTGGTCCGACCATGGTATGGGTTGTATAGAGGAGTTGACAAGTATTGGGGAGGATGCAACCGAAAGGAATATATGATCAATTCTAGAAAAGGATTTATGGGGATATGAGTAGAACGTGTAGTTCTTCTTTGTTGGGTTGCATTCTCAAGTGTCAAGCAGTGAAGCTTGTTGCAGTAGTTTTCTAAAACGTGTGGAGGGAGTATAATGGTCTGGAGCATATGGGGATTTATCCATATGTGGTTGAAGCACTGAGTTGGAGTCACCACAAAGGATCACTGTGCCTTTGCAATGTATCCGAATAACTTGTAGTAGGTGAAAAAAGAAGGGATTCGGGTTATCATTCGGAGCATAATAGGAGACCAATGTGGTTTCCACTTCTTGGAGTGTGCCTACAAGAATTATGTAACGACCTTCCGGGTCTTTGATTTCTGCGGTTAATACAAAAGGGAGGGTTTGGTGAAGGGCTATGAGTACACCGCGCTTTTTCACATTGGCCGAGGCAGTATACACTTGGGGGTATCGGGAGCTAAAGAATTTTGGGGTTGCTTGTGCCGTGTAGTGAGTTTCCTGGAGGGCCACAATGCTAGCTTTTAATGTTGTGAATGTGTGAAAGGTCTTAACTCTTTTATGTGGTGAGTTGAGTCCCTTTACATTAAGGGAAAGAATGTTCAGGGGGGCCATGGGGGAAGAGATGAGATATTAGACTGAGGGGTCTCAAGGGCCCCGTAGCCCCGCTGACAAGGATCAAGAGAAGAAAAGATACAAGGAAAATAGGAGGGAAGAGAGGGGAAAAAGAAAAGGTAGCAATTGTAAGGCAAGTGGATGAATAGATAAAGTGGTAGTGGAGTTTGGTCGCCCGACCAGGTAGTGGACAGACTCGCCAGTCGGCCAGCCGACTCACGAGTGCGCACACCATGTAAGGGGGGGGGAAGACAGCCTCCCGCCGCAAATGGGGGATTGTGGTTAGAGCTTTAGAAAATTGATCAAACAAAAAGTAACAGTAAAGAAGACAGTGGTTATGCAGGTATTGTAATATAACCTATGTTTATCTGGGGTCACACAGACCTCCAGAGTAACACTACGGAGACATGGTATAGGGATACACAAATACTCAGGTAGGATATATCCATATACATATATTCTTCTATATACACTTAAAGTGGGAAAGAGAGAAAAAAAACAAATAACCGTTCATAACAATTCAAGTTACCCACGTTGTGCACAAGTGGACAAAAAATAAGCGATAGCGTCCGGGTCGCCGCATGCGCCCAGGGGGAGCCCTGAGCACATGCGGCGAGCAAGACAGCAGGCGCCAACTAAAGTATTACATAGTGAAAGTTGTGCAGGAATAATAGTACATTTTCCCAAAAAGGGGACAGCATAGGAAGAAAAAAGAAAAACCTTTCTGGTCTTCCTGAATAATAAAAAGAAAAAAAAAAGAAGGGGGGGGGGGAAATTTGTAGCAATTGTTGGTGAGAAAGGGAATATAAAAGTTACGTGGGGTCTGAGCCCCTGCAACCCTGGAGGGGGTAGGTGGACTGCACAGGCTTCCCTTTTACCAGTAGGGGGTGCCTATCACGGGACAGTCCTCCTTTAACTTGATTGAAGAATTATCATCACGTTATGGAAGTTAGGTTAGCTTCAATCGAGGGGCCTCTGGAGGCAAACAAAAAGTGGATATGAAAGGAGCAAAAGTAAATTCAGCGTGGTGAGTAGACTTGTCGGTTCGGCGAGTTGTCCCTGGGTGAGCGAGCTGTAGTACCTTTACGGATGGATGAGGGGCCAGGGTTAGGCTTCTTTGGAGTGGCAGTATAGGGATGTGCTGCCGCACGAGCAGGGGTGCGAGGTAGTGTTGTCTCCGCAGGTTGTTCTAGGGTAGTTAGGCGCAGGGACTCAAGAAGGCGTTGGAGTGATTCCGGTGAAGTACAGGAATGTTGCTGGCCCTGGTAAAAGAATTGCAAAGCAAAAGGGAAGCGCCAGGTGTATTTCAGTTGGTGCTGCAGGAGAATCTGCAGTTGTGGTTTCATGGCACGGCGCTTAGCAATCGTGGATGGAGCTAGGTCAGAGAAAAGTTGGTATGTGTGACCCTGGAACAGGAGAGTGTCTTTTTTACGAGCAGCAGCTAGGAGTTGCTCCTTTGTACGGAAAAAATGCAGTTTAATAATAATATCTCGCGGCGGCCCGTCTTGCTGGCGGCGGGTCAGGGCCCTGTGTATTCTATCAAATTCCAAACGTTCTATTGGTATAGAGGGTGATAGTTCTTGGAATAGGGCCATTGAAAAAGATAACAAGTCATCCACACTTTCTGGAATACCTTTCAGGCGTAAGTTTGACCTACGGGAGCGATTTTCAGCGTCCTCGAGGCGTGAGAGTAGCATGGTGTTCTCATCACGGAGGGCTGCCTGCTCTTGAACCTGCTCTTGAAGTGTGAGCTCCATGTCGTCTACCCTGGTTTCCAGGTCTGCTGTGCGCTGGCCTAGCTCCCTGATCTCTCGTGACAACCTGCTAGTAATCTGATCAGATGTAGTTTTTAGGGCCTTTTGCAGCATGGATTCCATAAATTGCAGGAAATCGCCCTGGGACATACCTGGGGATGGCAGGAAGGAAGGACCGCTGATTTGGCCGACTGTGTTGTCCTCATCATCGCTTTAAGCGTTGGCTTGTCCCGGCCTGTCAGGTGAGGCAGTGTGCTGCTTAGCCAGGGCCTTTGCCGCCATCTTGTATGAGGCGCGGGCCAGGGCGTCTTTGATCGACTTGGGTTTAGGTTTACCGCGATGGCCGGTTAAAACCATCCCGGACGATGCTGTAGCCGTTCCGGAGGCTATATACGGGAAAAGCGGGGTTGCAGGGTGGCTCAGGCGCGGCGTATGGTCCCGATGTTGCGGCGGGAGGTGCGGAGCTCTAGTGGAACACGTCCGCCATACAGAGCCTTGCGCATGCTCCCCCAAAAGTCACAATTTTTAAGGCTCATATGCAAGTAATTGCCCATAAAAAGGGTATGGGGGCCCGGGTACTACCCTGGGGGACATGTATCAATGCAAAAAAAGCTTTAAAAAAATATTGCTTTTTAAGGAGCAATGTTTTTATTTATGTCTAAAGTGAAACTATAAAAATGAAAAATTCCTGTAAATACAGTGCCTGGGGTGTCCCCATAGTCTGCCTGTAAAGTGGCCCATCTGTACCATGTATAGAACCTGCTGCAGCAATAATGAAATTTTTAAAGCCAAAAAAATGACATTTTACCTGCAAGCTTTCTTTATTTTGTAAACAACAGCTTGGGGAGCCAGTCTGTATGATGAGGCTACATTTTGATGCACAAATTATAGTACACTCAGGCCAAGATTATTATTTTTTTTAGATAAAGTCTAGTGTCTCCTTTGCCGCGTACACATGATCGGAATTTCCGACAACAAATGTTCGATGTGAGCTTTTGGTCGGATATTCCGACCGTGTGTAGGCTCCATCGGACATTTGCTGTCGGAATTTGCTGTCATTTGCTGTCGGAATTTCCGACAACAAATGTTTGAGAGCTGGTTCTCAATTTTTCCGACCACAAAAGTTGTGGTCGGAAATTCCGACCGTGTGTATCCAATCCTGACGCACAAAAATCCTACGCGTGCTCGGAATCAATTTGACGCATGCTCGGAATCATTTAACTTAATTTTTCTCAGCTCGTTGTTGTACGTCACTGCGTTCTTGACATTCGAAATTTCCGAGCAACATTTGTGTGACGTGTGTATGCAAGACAAGTTTGAGCGAACATCCGTTGGAAAAAATCCACGGTTTTGTTGTCGGAATGTCCGATCGTGTGTATGCGGCATTTAGCAGACTTTGGATAAAAGTAACAGGTGCAGAAAAATTGGGTGTTGGTGGTGCATTCACACCATAACCCTTCACAGTTATCCTGGGCAAACTCAGTATTGGACTCTGCTCTTAAAAATTACGTAACCAAGGTGTGGAAAAATTGGGCCTTGGGTGATGGCGGTGCCTTCACACCATAACCCTTCACAGTTATCCTGGGCAAACTCAGTATTGGACTCTGTTCTTAAAAATTACGTAACCACGGTGTGGAAAAATTGGGCCTTGGGTGATGGTGGTGCCTTCACACCATAACCCTTCACAGTTATCCTTGGCAAATTCAGGATTGGACTCTTCTCTTAAAAAAGCCACACAGCTGAGCTCTGGGAAGTGGGCAGGGAGATAAGAGCTCTACAATCTGATGTAATAGGATGGCTCCTCTCCACTGTTCCATGATGGCTGCCTCTGGAGGATCAACCTGCTTCGTTGAGGTTGTGCCTTCCCCTCACTTTCCTCTTCTGCTCTATAAGGCACCCAAGTAAAGTCAGTGACCTCATTATCCCCTCCATCCTCATCACTAGAGCCAACTTGGCAATACGCTGCGGCTGGGGGAACATGACTGCCAATTTGTTGTTTATCAGTGTTTTCCCCTCTCTGTAAGCGCATGTTCCTACCTTCCTCAACCTCAGAACCAACATCAGAATCAAGTAATGGCTGGGCATCCTCAAGAAGCAAGTGGCTGATGCTGTGTTCAAATAATTCAGCTGACTCCTCCATGCATGATGGTGGGGCTATGGCAGGAATAGCTGTGGACAAGCATGGAAGAATGTGGTGCACTGCTAACTAGTGTCAGCTTGGGTAATAGAAGATGAGGAAGATGAGGATGGTTTAGCAAGCCAGTCCACCACCTCCTCTGCATGCTGTGTCTGGATAGTACGGGCAACATCATTAAACAGATACAAATGTGCCCTGCCTGAGGATGGACCATATCCATCTTTGCCTGTGGACACAGACGCTGCTGGCATAATGGCATGGGAACGTCTGCCTCTCCTTGTTGGCCTCCGAGACATGATGGGGGGGGGGGGGCTTATTACACAAAAATATTAGATAATAGGAAATGGGTGATTAGATGCACTTTATTTAATGAAATGTGTTGCTTGGTGCACTATAAACTGTGTACAATTGAGGACTGCTGCTGAGACAAATTGAAAAACGAAAAAAAACATATACACTGTATATATATTAATAAAAAGTAGGATTTTTAAAACAGCTTACCTGTAAAATCCTTTTCTTGGAGTACATCACGGGACACAGAGCGGCATAGTCATTACTATGTGGGTTATATAGGATTACCTTCAGGTGCTGGCACTGGCAACTTCCAAAACAGGAAGTACCCTCCCCTATATAAGCCCCTCCCATCCGGGAGCACCTCAGTTTTGTAGCAAAGCAATACGTGTCCCCAAAAGAGGGGTGGGAGCTCTGTGTCCCGTGATGTACTCCAAGAAAAGGATTTTACAGGTAAGCTGTTTTAAAAATCCTACTTTCTTGTTCATACATCACGGGACACAGAGCGGCATAGTCATTACTATGTGGGACGTCCCAAAGCAATGCCAAATGAGGGGGGGGATATACCATGCATAAGCTGGGCGCCATCAGGCATGAGGATCTTTTGCGGCCTGCAACACACTGCGCCCAAAGGCGACATCCTCCTGACTTCTAACGTCCACCTGGTAGAACCTAGTAAACGTGTGTACTGAAGACCATGTTGCGGCCTTACAAATTTGAGCCAGGGAGGCCTGGTGATGCACTGCCCATGAAGTTCCAACTGCTGTCGTGGAGTGCGCCCTAACTTTGAACGGAGGCGGTCTACTTCTCAAGCCATAGGCTTGTATTATGACCTGTCGAATCCACTTGGCTAAAGTAGATTTTGATGCTGCCTGACCCTTTCTGGGGCCTTCCGGCAGAACAAACAAAGAATCCGTTCTACGAATCTGAGCAGTGGCTTTTAGATAAGCTTTAACTGCTCTTACTACATTCAAAGAATGCAATAACTTTTCCTCTACCGAGCTCGGTTTGGGGAAAAGAAGGAAGAACCACATCCTGGTTCAAGTGAAACCTCGATACCACCTTAGGAAGAAAGGCTGGGTGAGGACGTAATACTACTCTGTCCTCATGAATAACCAGATATGGCTCTTTACAGGACATGGCGGCTACTTTCGACACTCTTCTAGCCGAGCATATGGCTACTAAAAATATCAATTTTCTGGTGAGTAGAACCAAGGAAATGTGCCGCAAAGGTTCAAATGGCTGCTTCTGCAGAACCGACAGAACCAAATTTAGATCCCATGGACATATGGGAGCTTTAATCGGTGGAATAATACGAGTCACCCCTTGCATAAAGGATTTGACAAGTGAATGCATAGCCAGGGGCCTTTGAAACAGTATTGATAAGGCCGAAACCTGACCCCTGATAGTACTTAAGGCAAACTTCCTGTCTACAGCCCACTGTAGGAAGTCCAGAATTCTGCCTATAACGTACTTACGTGGATGCCACTTTCTGGCCTCGCACCAAGTGATGTACGCCTTCCAAACTCTATAGTAGATCTGCCTGGATACAGGCTTCCTGGCATTGATTATAGTTGATACCACAGAGTTAGAGAGACCTCTCTTCTTTAGGATGTGGGATTCAATAGCCAGGCCGTTAAACTTAGAGTTAGTAAGGAAGGGTGGTATATCGGCCCTTGCGAAAGCAGGTCCGGACGACGTGGAAGGGTCCAAGGACTCCCCACAGATATTTTGATGATCTCCGCGTACCAGGCCCTTCGGGGCCACGCTGGAGTCACCAAGATCACTGGCTTCTTTTCCAACCTGACTCTGCAAAGGAGTCGAGGCAACAATTGTAGCGGAGGGAATGCATATATCAGTCTGAACTGATTACAAGGGAACACCAGAGCATCCGAGCCGCAAGCGAGGGGATCCCTTGTCCGGGAGACAAATCTGTCCACCTTTGCGTTGAATCTGGATGCTAGCAGATCTACATCCGGTGTTCCCTACCGCTGACATATTGCTCGGAAGACCTCGGGATGAAGGGACCATTCCCCTGGGCATAACTGTTGGCGACTTAGAAAGTCCGCCTTCCAATTCTCCACCCCTGGAATGAAGACAGCTGATATACATGGGACATGCTTTTCTGCCCATTCCAGGATGTGACTTACTTCCCTCTGGACTGCACGACTCCTGGTGCCTCCCTGATGATTGATATATGCCACTGCTGTGGCATTGTCTGATTGAATTCTGACAGGGGACCCTTGGAGTCTGGATGCCCAGGCTACTAGGGCATACCGGGCTGCTCGTATCTCTAAGAGATTGATGGGCAGGGTTTTTACTACATTTGACCATCTGCCCTGGAGAGACCATTGCTCCAGTACTGCCCCCCAGCCTATAAGGCTGGCATCTGTAGTGACCACCTTCCAGGATATCGGACTGAAGGGTTTTCCCTTCTGGAGATTCTGGGGGATCAACCACCAGCAGAGACTCTTCCGAACGGAAGGGGACAAAGCCATCGGGAAGTCTAGAGCCTGAATTTTTCCGTTCCAGGCTGACAATATGGCCCTCTGTAAATTCCTTGAGTGGAATTGGGCGTATGGCACAGCTTCGAATGATGCTACCATCTTTCCTAGCAGCCTCATGCACAGGCGTATGGACGGCTGTCTTTTTGCACAAAGCAGACGGACCAAGGCCCTCAAAGAGGATACCTTGTCTAGAGGTAAGAAAATCTTCCTCTGGTCTGAATCCAGCCGTAGCCCTAGATATACCAGGTTTTTCACTGGCTGTAGGGCTGACTTGTCCAGGTTGATGACCCAACCGTGAGATTCTAGATACTTGATTGTATCGACAATTACCACTTCTAGCTTGGCAACTGAGTGGTCCATCAACAACAGGTCGTGTAGGTATGCCATTATCGTTACACCTCGTGTTCTTAGATCGGCCAACAGTGGGGCCAGAATTTTTGTGAACACTCGTGGTGCTGTGGCCAGACCGAATGGTAAGGCTCTGAACTGAAAATGGCGCCCTTCTACTGCAAAGCGTAGAAATTTTTGATGACCTGGAAAGATGGGAACATGCAAGTAAGCATCTTTGATGTCGATCGAGGCTAACCATTCCTCCCCCTGTAGGGCAGCGGTGACCGATCGGATCGACTCCATCCGGAAGGACCGGACGTTTAGAAATTTGTTTAGACTCTTTAGGTCCAATATGGGTCTTATGTCCCCGTTTGGTTTCGGGACTGTGAAAAGGTTTGAGTAGAAACTCAACCCCCACTCTTCCATAGGAACCTCCATAATTACTCCTTGGAGCAATAGTTGTTCTAACGCCACTAGGAGACACCTTCTTTTCAGAGGGTCTTTTGGCATGCCTGACCACATAAAATGGGAAGGAGGAGACTCTTTTAACTCCAACTTGTATCCCCGAGTTACTGCGGAGAGCACCCATCTGTCTTTGATCGTCTCCCGCCAGGTCTCTGTGAACAACTGAAGTCTTCCCCCCACCCGTTTGAGTGGGGGCAGCCCTTCATAGGCTTGACTTGGAGGCTGGTTTAGTACCTCTTCGGATCCAGGGCTTTTTATTACCCTGTGACTGTCCCTGATTTTTACCTCCTGAGTTTGACCGAGGAGGCCGTCGGAACTGCTTAGTAGCAGACGTCCCAGGGATAGGAGAGGTAGTCCTCTTAAAAGACGGACCCCATGACCTCTTTTTAATTGGTAAGAGAGTACTTTTACCACTGGAAATCTTCTGGATATATTTATCCAGGTCTTCGCCAAAAAGGCGTTCTCCATGAAATGGGAAGCTAACTAAGAGCTACTTACAGGGAGCCTCAGCAGACCAGTTCTTGAGCCACAGAAGCCTACGCATATGTACCAAAGACAGCGTGAGGCGGGAGGCCTGATGGATAGAATCCTTGATGGCGTCAACCGCAAAGCATAATGCTCTAGGCAGATCAGCCAGAGCCTGGGCCTGCTGGTCTGGCAAATCCCTCAGGACCATTTTCATTTGATCCTTTAAAGCTTGGCAGACCCCAATAGCTGCCACTGCTGGCTGTGTAACAGCCCCTGCTGTGGAAAAAGCAGATTTTAATAAAGATTCCAATTTTTTATCTACTGGATCTTTGAACATTTGAACATTATCTACTGGACATGTCAGTGATTTGTTCACAGAAGAAATGGCTGCGTCCACCGTAGGAACATTCCATCTCTGGGTGAATTTTTCCTCCATGGGATAGATCACCTGAAATTTCTTAGGTGGAACTAATAGTTTATCAGGATGTTCCCAGTCCTGGTATATAAGTCCTTCCAATAATGGATGAATTGGAAAGGAGCAATTAATCTGGGGAGCTTTTAGCGACCCCAACGAGGAGACAGCAGTAGTTGATGGTTCAACAAGAGGCATTTTAAATGCAGATCGAACCATGTCAGTTAGGGTCTGGACCCACAATCTTTCAGTCTGTGATGCTGAAAATGGTTCATCTACTGTCGATTCCTCAAAAACAGAGTTAACCTCCTCCTGATCCCCTTCAGGAAGGTCAGTCCCTTCCTGGGACTGTTGCTCTGCCAACAGGCACTCTAATGGAGGGGATGGAGATCTGGCGCGCTTTCTTTCCTGTAGAGAAGAAGCGATCAATGCTGCCAATCTCTGCTCCAATCCCTCCAGAGTTGAGGCAAAAACCTCCTGTTATATATGCAGGAGCAGGTGGACTGAGGACAGCCGCAGTACCTGGCACTCCCGGGGGTTCCTTATGGGTATTAACCTCTGATTTCTCAGGGGAGGAAGGTGCAGATGACTGCTCCAGATCCTCAGAGCCCGATGGAGACCCCCTACACTTCCTGAGAGGTATATCTCAGAGTTTTTTAGGCGGCATATTCCTTAGTTCAAAGCTGAGGTATTCCAGCCGCAATACACCCCTTTACTGAAATAGTCTAATGCAATTTGCTGCTATGTACATCAGTGGGTGTCTACTAATACGTCTTTCTGGGGATGCCTGTATCAACCGCCCGCTGTAAGCCCCTATACCATGCTACCAGCTCCTTTTCATGCTCTGTGTCCATAGTAAGCAGCGTGGACTGAGTCCTTTTATCTTGCTGGGACGCCCGCACATGCGCAGAAGCGCTGGGCGCACAGAGCGCGTCATCCGCCAGGCTCCGCCCCCTTTTTTTAAGCTAAATCTTATAAAAAGAAAGCGTGTGTGCGCGCGCGCGCACTCTTGGCGCCATGTAGGGAGATGAGCCAGGGTCCCTGTTTCACCAGGACTCGGGGATGGAAGGAAACTACTTGGCAGCATGACAGAGGAATGCAGCTTCCCTGATAGAGAGCTCACTCATCTGCCTGGACTTTCACCATGGAAGGAATAGTCCCAAGAAAAAAAGACGTTCCACAGCGGCCTCTAGTGGACAAACACAGGTACCGCACTTTTGTCTTTTTTTTTTTTTTTTTAAAACCTCCTTTATGAAAAACATTTCTAGGTTTACAGTTTTTAAAACTTCCTTTATGAAAAGACATTTCTAGGATTTCTTAGGCATATACAGCTATTAGCGGGAATACCTTTAGGTAACAGGCAGAAAGACATATTAGGCTTGGGGGTCCCCTCAATAGAACCAAGTTCCTGAGGGGCCCCCACTTACCTTTTCCCCGCCGCAGGACTTTGTTTGGTCCACAGAAGCCCAAACTTCACCTCTCACGGCAGGCATTGTACTAGACCTTCAGGGACCGGGTTCCCAAGGATTCCACTCCCCTGGACCTGTATAGCACCCTGCACAGATAGCCTCTTGGTTTTGGGTATGACCAGAGCTCTGGATCCCAGGGTCCAGCCCTCCTAAGAGAGGCATTACAGGCAAAACCCTGCTCTTCTCTGCAAGGCCCGGGTACCGACCGTTTAGCTATGAAGCTTTTTTGGTCGGATCCGGAATAGCTTGCTAAGGCCCAGAGAACCTGTACACAAGCCCAGATGAATACATGTTAACCTTGGCCAACACCTTAGACACTGGCAAAAAACTGAGGTGCTCCCGGATGGGAGGGGCTTATATAGGGGAGGGTACTTCCTGTTTTGGAAGTTGCCAGTGCCAGCACCTGAAGGTAATTCTATATAACCCACATAGTAATGACTATGCCGCTCTGTGTCCCGTGATGTATGAACAAGAAAAGGGAAAACACAAGCTTTGCAGTAAGGCAAACTGCGTCTGACAATTTAAAAAAAGTGGGCATGGGAACAACAACAATTATAAAAAATAAAAAAAAATGTGGTGCTTGGTGCACTATAAACTGTGTACAATTGGGGGCTGCTGCTGACACAAATTGAAATTAAAACAAACAAAAAAAAAGAATAAAAAAGGGGAAACACCACCATCGCAGTAAGACAAACTTAAAAAAAGGGGACAGGGGGAAAAAAAAAATAAGTGTGTAAACAGCACTAAATATAATGCTGTTAAACACCGCACTACACTGACACTACACTATACAGTAAAACCTTTGATTGCGAGCTTAATTCGTTCCAGAAACATGCTTGTAATCCAAAGCACTTGTATATCAAAGCGAATTTCCCCATAAGAAATAATTGAAACTCAAATGATTCGTTCCACAAACATTGATTCATCGGTCTTTCAGTTTATAGTCCATATGAAAAGATTATAGCAATGTGACAGGTTGTGTAACCATAAAATGGCCATCCACAAATGGAAGCCTCCACAAGGGGATTAGAAGCAAAATCCAGCAGGAGCTCCAGAGCATAAAAGAGAAGAGAGGCGCCTCTAAGTGTGGCAATATGGTTACATTTAATGAAGGTACAATATTTAGGAACTCACATGGTTGATGAGTAAAAGAGGCACATCTAAGTATACAGGGATCTGGGGTAAAGCTGTCCACATAGACCGTCCTCTGCACCGCCGGCTCTCACCGCTGTCAGTCTGCAATCGTGACCGGGAAGACTACCCTGTAGTAGAGCGATCTGAAAGTGTGGCTTGTGGAGCGCAGCGTGGAAGGGATGACATTGATGGCAGTGAGGATGACGGTCTATGTGGACAGCTTTACCCCGGATGCCTGAATACTTAGATGTGCCTCTTTTAATCATCAACCATGTGAATTGCTAAATGTTGTACCTTCATTAAATGTAACCATATTGCTACACTTAGAGGCGCCTCTCTTCTCTTCTATACTCAGTTGTGACGTGACACTACTTGTATATCAAGACATCGCTTGTATATCAAGTCAAAAATTATTAAAAAATGTTGCTTGTCTTGCAAAACACTCTCAAACCAAGTTACTCTTAAACCAAGGTTTTACTGTACTCACACTACAGTGACACTACACTAACACTGCACTACGCTCTACACTCACTGAGCCCTGCTTTATCTCCAACTTCACACTTCAAAAGGTTCCGTGGGAAGGAATCTTTTACAGTGTGGGGTGGGACTATGAGCATTGAGCCAATGCTTTGTCCAATCAGGGCTCTCTCACAGTGCTCTATGCCCTGATTGGGCAAAGACTTCAACCTGACCAGTGGCCCGGTGCATTGCTTCAGCCAATCAGGGCTGTTACAATGCACTGTGCAGCATGCAGTGCATTTTGGGGCACTCGGTGGCCAAACATCCCGCCGAGCACCATGCAAATTCGGGTGTTTGACGAAGACCCGAACGGGCGATGTTTGGGGCCGAACTGATGCTCGGCCCGAACAGCTCGCCCATCACTAGTCACCACGAAAAATGTAGAGTATGAATCCGGGGGGCAGAAACATGCAAAAAAAGACCTGACAGAGGTTGTCAACCTTCCACATTCCATCCAAAAAAAAAAAGAAGGAAACCTTTGGCTTTGCACATGTAGCGGGTGATTATATTTAGGGGAAGTATCTGAGTGGTAAAAAGGCTCAGGTACGCTAATTGTTAGGGTTTGTGGACCATTTTGGTTAGTGGAGGATATCAATGGTGTCCAGTTCCCTGCGGCCTATAGGTGGCGCTGTCGCCATAGGCCGGGGTTGAACCACCATTGGAGGGCTGTGCCTTTTTGTTTCCCCTCGCGGCAGTAGTACGGCGGGGCAGGGAACCTGCCATGCCTGCCGGGAGAGGGTATAAAAGGGGCAGACATCCTCTGGTCAAGGTCCGAGCCCCAGGCACCTTCAGCCTGGGGGCTGCTGTTCGTGACACCCAGGTGCCCTTGGCCTGGGTGTGTGTGAGGATGGTCTCTGGGTGCTCCTAGGCCCGGAGACTGAACTGCTGTTCCATCCCCAGACACCTTAGGTCTGGGGGTGAGGTATTTTTTAAAAGGCCAGGGACCCAGCAACCTTCGGCTGAGTTCTGCGAGGGATCAAGGGCTCCCAGGGATCCGCCTTGCGTGGGGACCCGTATCCAGGATCGAGGAGGCCAGGGAAGTGACCCTTTCTGAAGACCCAGCGCAGAGTTGTGGTGACAGAAGGGGCCTCTGGTAACTCTCCGGAGGGATGTTTTCTCCCTACAGAGGCCTAACTATTCAAGGAAGGAAAAGTGCATGTTCTGTAGGTCACAGTGGCAGTGACTCTGCACACCAAGTCAGTGGCAGTGACTACAACTATTCACCAAGTCAGTGGCAGTGACTGTGTACCAAGCTGTTTGTGCTAATCAGAACCGTGCTCCTCAATCAACGCTAAGTTTGTGCCTGGACCTCTTCCTACCTTATCTGAACTGTTCTTGTCCAACCTGTCTGCTCTCACAGAGACTATTTATTGTTCTCATAAATAAATATTGAGTTGGACTCTCAGTTGGTGTGGACAGTTGTTTTACTGGGGAGAACTAAAGGACTTGTTTCTGGCTACCGCAGAAGCGAGATCAGCTCGGGAGGAGTCTAACACCGACTGCAGGCAGGCCAGAGAAATCTAACACCGCTCAACCTCCCCATCCGGGAGGGTACGGGCTTGTGGTGCGGTGTGCCTCAGTCTTTCCTGCGGAGGAGCCAAGAAGAGAAAAGCAGGTAAAGTCTGGAGTTGGTGCGCTACACACACTTTAGCAGTCCTTGAGGAATGGAGTAGCATAGGCTAGATTAAAGGGGAGCTCCACCAGAAAATAACCATCCCATTTCCACAGACGTCTCTACTTTCTTCGATCCTGATAATCTCTGGGTTGTTTGTTGTGTAGATTCCCACAAAAGGATATCGAGACCCAAAAAAAAAAAAAGTCTACTTACTGCATCCTTGGTGCTTTTTCCTACAAAATGTGGGACGAAAAATAACACGTGTAAAACAAATTGTAACACGTGAAAAAATGCAGTGCGGGAAAGAATGCAAAGGTGTGACTGTGGCCTTACTCTGCTGCCCCCAACCGGTAAGTATCAACATGATCAGATTATGATACGACTCCAGCTAGGTCACCAAACTCCACCCCCTCACCAGGCAAGGAACACCCACCAAAAATTTTCTGTTTTTCTAGCGCCGCCTTTTGGTAATCAGTTAAAGTGTAGGTGTGACGCGGATGTACAACAGCATGACTTTAGCTCCTCTGACTGTAGCTTTCTATATTTAGAGACACGTAGTAAACAGCTGTGTAAGCCATACAAGATAAGCAGTATTACCATTTAATTAACCAGTGATCTAGATTTAGAGGGCAAAAATAGAGCAAAGTGAAATGATGAGCTATTTCTAAACCAAGCATCATGCTTTACGCTCCAGATTGTAGGAAGTTTTTTCTTCGTTTTTTTTTTTTTTTTTTTATTGTCGCTGAAAACCGTTCTTTATATTATTATTATACACATACTGAGAAAATGGGGAAGCAAAGAAATGAAGAGAAGTGATTTGCTACAGACATGCTTGCTCATAAGGGGGCAACACAAATTTATAGACAACAAATAAAGATCAAATTTTTCTTAACACCTTCCCGTTCCCAACTATACTCTATATATCCAACTTAACCAAGTAACCAGGGCGGGGACAAGAGGGTGGGCAGGAGGGACAGCTGCCCTGGGCACAAAGGAGCAAAGGGGCAGAGATTGGTCACACGGTAGTAAACCCATTCTACAGCATGCATTAATCACTTCGGCCCTGGAAGGATTTACCCACTTCCTGATCAGGCCATTTTTTTTGCGATACGGCACTGCGCCGCTTTAACTGACAATTGCGCGGTCGTGGGACGGTGTATACAAACAAAATTTATGTATTTTTTCCTCACAAATAGGGCTTTCTTTCGGCGGTATTTGATCACCTCTGCGGTTTTTATTTTTTGCGCTATAAACAAAAAAAAAGACCGACAATTTTGAAAAAACTATCTTTTTTACTTTTTGCTATAATAAATATCCCCCAATTTTTTTTTTTTACAAAACAACATTTCTTCATTAGTTTAGGCCAATATGTATTCTTCTACATTTTTTTGGTAAAAAAAAATTGCAATAAGCGTATATTGATTGGTTTGTGCAAAAGTTTTAGCGTCTACAAAATAGGGGATAGATCTATGGCATTTTAGTATTTTTTTTTTTTACTAGTAATGTCGGTGATCAGCGATTTTTAGTGGGACTGCAACATTGCGGGCGGACAGATCAGACACTTTTGACACTTTTTTTGGGACCAGTGACATTTATACAGCGATCAGTGCTATAAAAATGCACTGATTACTGTGTATATGTCACTGGCAGGAAAGGGGTTAACACTAGGGGGTGATAAAGGGATTAAATGTGTTCCCTGGGAGATGTTTCTAACTGTGGGGGGAGGGGACTGACTGGAGGAGGAGAAAGATCGCTGTTCCTGATCACTAGGAACAGCAGATCTCTCTCTCCTCACCTGTCAGAACAGGGATCTGTTTGTTTACATTGACAGATCCCCATTCTGGCTCTCTGTGGAGCAATTGTGGGTGGCACGTACACCTACGGCGGTTTGCGCAACCTTGCCAACCTGCCGCCGTATAACGGCGGCTGGTTGGCAGCAGGTTAACTGTGGGGAAGGGAAAGTTGTTCTGCATCCTAGCTCTGGGTTCCTAGACAAACCTGTCCCGGTACTGCTAGTACCAGATATATATATATTTTTTTTATGTTAGGTGCATGCATGCTAAGTAATGTGTAACACTTCAAGGTATTTATTACATTTTTTTTTTTACCCCTTTCACACTGGTAGAGTCTGCCAGTATATCTGACTTCTCAGTGGGGAATCTCTCCAGCAATCCCTGCTGAGCAGGCAGATAACAGGTCCGTGTCCGTGCCGCTGATGCAGAGCAGACACGGACACAGCCCACTTTCCTCTATGGGCAGTCTGCTGGAAACGGACTGCCTGTCTGTTTTCATCCAACTGTCACCCGTTCTGATCCACCAGACAGATGGGGAGCGGATCTCCATCCATCTATTTTTAGTGGATAGGATCGGATATCAGTGGGTGTCAACGAACGCAGGTCCGTGGACATTCGCCGCTCCATAGAAGGCAATTGGTGGTCTGAACGGGTCTGCCTGTGTAAAAGGGGCCTTACAGAGATCACAGCACTCCTCTGTCAATGCCTTCATCTACTATTTCTCTCCAGAAGGAAAGTGCAATCTTTGTTCAAACATCATCCAGGGTCATCACCTGCAGTATTTCCTGTAGTTTGTGCAGTTCTTGGCTGTGTTCACCAAAGTCTTTCACAAATCTGCCGCTGCTTCTTGCCTTTCAACTTGCTACAGATTGTCCATTAGGGGCGCCCGAGCGCCGCCCCCTCTATCCATGGCCTCCACCCCCTCCACCTTCTAGCGATGCGGCGATGCGATGCTCTATCCATTGCTGCCACCACCCCCCTATTTATGCATCCGGCCACTTTTCGGACACTGGGCGCCTGAATTAAAGCAGTGGGGTTTTATTGTTGAAGTACCTAATTAGAGCCAGAGGGTCTAGTAGGCTTCAAAATAGGGTGGGCTTGTGGCGCAGAGCATTGCGCCAGGAGCCCACCCATGTGTTACAACAGCGAATAAATATTCACTGTTGCAACACTGATCCTCCTCCCAGGCCAATCGGGAAGCCGGTCTGTTACCCATCATCCAATTGGCTGAAAGGACAGGTGATCCTATTGGATGCCTAGGAAGAGACGCACGGCGGAAGCAAGGAGAAGGGAGGACGAGAAGACACAGGAGCCGCTACCCGATGACTTGATTCCCGCTGATAATTGATGTCCGCCGATCCCCGCCGCCTAGATGGGGTAGGTGGACTGACCAAGAGACAGCAAGTGGGGGGGGGGGCTCATGTGTCTTCTCATTCTCCCTCCTCCTCGCTTCAGCTGTGCGTCTCCTCCCCTCCTCCTAGGCGCCCAATAGGATTGCCTGTCCTTTCAGCCAATCGGGTGACAAGTATCAGACCCGCTTCCTGATTGGCCGGGGTTTTTAAGGTGCCATGGGGGGTGTTGTTTTCTGCCCCTCCCAAACAAAAAAACCATGAGCCGCCACTGGATTATAGTATTGCAGTCTGATCTCAAGAGCAGGGCAGCTGATAAGGGAGTACAGCCAGCCCTCCTGTACCGGACCCAGGCCTCATCAGTTCAAAATGGGGGCCCAGCACCTGCCGAGCAGAAGGGCCATCTGCATTGCCTTAATGCTGGAGGATCGGTTCTAGTATCTGCACCCCCTTCCCCATGCTGTCTGGGACCCCTGTGTGCCCCCCTTCCCACGCAGGGCTGCCATTTACTCTCCTCTCCGGCCGGCAGCTGCTGAGGGCACACACCACCCTGAATGAACACAGTGAGCAATCGGGTGCAGATATTGCCTTCATCCCGCTATTCACTTGAATCATATCATTTCTGCCATGGCTGCAAAGCATAGCATTGCGGGCGTTGCATTTTAGCAAAAATATAATTTGATATTCTAGTAGGAGGGGGGCCCAGTCAGGTAGGGTGTATGGGGCCCCCGTGATTTCTATCAGCAGCCCTGCTCAAGAGAAAAAGTGTTGCGCTGTCACATAGATTCAGCAATAATAAATTTAGACAAAAAAAAAATAAGTCCAAGGATGTCAACTACGAAAAATTTGACATACATTTCATTCAATGGAGTGTCTTTTTGGGGCATCTGATACCCCAGGAAGACTTTCAACTTAATCAAACATACGGGAATAACAGTGACGTCATTACGCCCACTCAGAGCACTGGCGGTGCGGTCTTTCAATGCACATATTGCTTTTTCTTTGTGAATACCTTTTTGCTTTTAATAAATCGTTATACAGTACTTCAATATGGAATGCTTTTATTTTTTTTGGTATGTGCCTATGGTAAAAAAATTTGATATAATGAACAAATTTGAGGTCATCCTGTGGCTTAGTGTCTGTGTGAGGGGGATCTGAGGCACTGACAGCTGAAAGATCAAGCGTTTTGGAACCATCCATCCATCCACTCATCCATGTGGGATTTTGGTTCCTCCAAATGCGGTTTTAGACCACTTATAACGTGAGATCTGAACTTCTGGTAAGCTGCCTTTTTTATCACATGGTGGTTGGTGCACTTTGGATATATAGGAAGTCCAGTATGCTGGCCTGAAATTATGGTAGGAGTTTGAGGGGTACTTAAGCAGACCATCTATGATGGTCAGTGTCGGATCTAGTGCGCGGTATTACTACGTCACCAGCCCGACTCTGCTCAACTCACAGCGTCCGTGAAGTTGTGCTTGTGCTTTTGAGATTGCTTCCTCGCAATCGCTGCAAGCCTTCTGCAAGTGGTTCAAATCAGCCACTCATCATCTCCAGTAGCAGGCCCGGACTGGGACAAAAAATAGGCCCGGGCATTTAAGACTGAGCAGCCCAGGGGGGGGGGGGGGGCGCGGCGGCGGCGCTTTGCAGCGGCGGTTAATGAGGGGATGTGGGGTTCCAGCACCTTGTACCTCTGGACCCCTTTACATTACACAGCACCCTGCACCCCTTTACATTACATAGCACCGTACCTCTGGACCCTTTTACATTACACAGCACCCTGCACCTCTTGGCCCCTTTACATTACACAGCACCTCTGGACCCCTTACACAGCCCCCCACAGTTTGTTACACAGACACCCCCTAACAGTTCTGGACCCCCTGCATGTTACACAGACCTCCCTAAAGTGCAGACCCCCTCCCTACTGTGCAGACCCCCTCTACAATACAGCCCCCCTTTACAATACAGACCCCCCTACATTACAGACCCCCCTCCTACAGTACAGACCCCCTCCCTACAGTACAGACCCCCTCCCTACAGTACAGACCCCCCTCTACAATACAGACCCCCCCTCTACAATACAGACCCCCCTATACAATACAGACCCCCTACAATACAGACCCCCCTACATTACAGACCCCCTCCTACAGTACAGACCCCCCTCTACAATACAGACCCCCTCTACAATACAGACCCCCCTATACAATACAGGACCCCCCTACAATACAGGACCCCCTATAATACAGAACCCCCCTACAATACAAGATCCCCCCTACAATACAGAACCCCCCTACATTTCAGACCACCCCTACAATACAGAAACCCCCCCTACAATACAGACCCCCCCCTCAGAACCATAATGTACCTCAGATCAGCGCAGGACTGCATGTTGGGTCCCCTCCCCCTGTGTGGACAAAAAGGAGGAGGGGGAGGCAGCTTCACTCTGCTGTGTGAGACAGCCGAGCCGAGACTGATCAAATCATCAGTGCCGCGGTCACCTTGCCAGAGAGAAGGGGATTCTTGCGGGTCCCGGCCCCCTGATGTGCCGACGGGTGCCACTGTCACTGGAGTGCCGCTTCAACTCGCAGCTGAGAGTGCACTGGGGCAGTGGCGTCACTAGGGTTGGTGTCACCTGGTGCGGCAAAACAAGGTGTCACCCCCCTCCTGTCTATCCTGCCCAGTGCCCTGCAGGCAGCGCACGGTCATGAGGCGCACCCCCAAATGACCCCTGTAAATTAAAGTATAGGGTGGTATTGGGCCGGCTGGGGCGATATAGGGCAGGTTGGGGTAATATAGGGCAGGTTGCGGTGATATAGGGCAGGCTGTAGTGGCATAGGGCAGGTTGGGGTTGTATAGGCAGGCTTGGGTGGTATAGAGCAGGTTTGGGTGGTATAGGGCAGTTTGCGGTGGTATAGGGCAGGTTGGGGTGATATAGGGCAGGGTGTGGTGGCATAGAGCAGGTTGTGGTGGCATATGGCAGGTTGGGGTGGTATAGAGCAGTTTGCGGTGGCATAGGGCAGGTTGGGGTAGTATAGAGCAGTTTGCGGTGGCATAGGGCAGGTTGCAGTAATATAGGGCAGGCTGGGGTAGTATAGGGCAGTTTGCGGTGGTATAGGGCAGGTTGGGGTTTTATAGACAGGCTTGGGTGGTATAGAGCAGGTTTGGATGGTATAGGGCAGTTTGCGGTGGTATAGGGCAGGTTGGGGTGATATAGGGCAGGGTGTGGTGGCATAGAGCAGGTTGCGGTGGCATATGGCAGGTTGGGGTGGTATAGAGCAGTTTACGGTGGCATATGGCAGGTTGGGGTAGTATAGAGCAGTTTGCGGTGGCATAGGGCAGGTTGCAGTAATATAGGGCAGGCTGGGGTAGTATAGGGCAGTTTGCGGTGGTATAGGGCAGGTTGCAGTGGCATAGGGCAGGTTGCGGTGGCATAGAGCAGTTTGGGGTGGTATAGAGCAGTTTGCGGTGGCATAGAGCAGGTTGGGGTGGCATAGGGCAGGTTGCGGTGGCATAGGGCAGGTTGCGGTGGCATAGGGCAGGGTGCATGGCATAAGGCAGGTTGGAGTGGCACGCATAGGGCAAGGTGCGGTGGCATAGGGCAGGCTGAGGTGGTATGGTGCCAGGTTAGGACTCTATGTAGTGACATGTGTAGCAGTGCAGTAACTTACAGCATGCCTGGAGATGAAGACACTCTGGCTGCTGTGTCCTAGTTTTTTTCTCCTTCAGCTGTGGGATCAGCCAGAGTGAACGAGTCTGTGGGAGGAGTGGTGGGGGCAGCCACACCCCCAGCTCCGCCCACCAACTCCGTCTGCCTCCGGAGACATTGGAGATGATGGGGAAGACGTGATATGCTGTCCGGCGGGCCGTGGGCCGCCGCGGCCCACCAGGCATTTGCCCGGTCTGCCCTATGGCCAGTCCGGGCCTGTCCAGTAGCAACACGGCTACTCACCTTTTTTCTCTGTCACTTTCCCGATGCAGGTCAGTTTAAGTTCCAGTTGGTCCACCCTGCACCAGGTTTGGACAGTATTCCCCTCAGGTAAAAAGAAAAGAAAAAAACAGAAGTATGTTAGGGCTCACATCTGCACCAGGGAGCCAGCTACTGTTTCAAAACAGCTCTCTGCATCCACCTTACCAAAAACTATTTCTATGTCACATTACTACAGGTTCCCGGTCGACCCAGTTCTCGACCCCAACTGAGACTTCACTACTAGGGTACAAGGCAGGTGCGTAAATTCAAGGCTCCCACCTTGCTTTCTCCTCACACTCTTTCACGACATATTGTATTTCACATACACAATTTGACTTGCTCACGAGGCGTTAGTAACTGTCACATACCTCTGTGCACTTCACTCTGTTTTTGAAGAGCGATCTGAGATCCTTCACCGCGCAGACAAGGTTGCCTAACGTTCAGCTCGCTGGCAGTGCAAGCGTTAGCAGACTGAGCACACATCAACCAACTACAGATCGCAACATTCCTACTTAGAATACCAGACTTCAGCTACCCGCCCCAGTCCGCCCTGGGGGCTCTGGTTCATTAGTCTGTGCCGAGCACAGACGGGCACCCGAGCTATCGGTTACCTAGCCAGTCACCTCCTGGCTCACCTCGGTTGCCACGCATTCTTTTGAGTTTCTAAATTACACTCAACAGCGCTCGCACGCAAACTAGCTGTCATCTACGCCTATTGCTCCATGTCCTGTCCACCCTACTTTCCTCCTTCCTCCCCTTTTCTAAACCCTTTAATCCCCTCCAACCTTGCAAACTTATCCTAAAACATATGCATTCCCCCTCCTTGTTTTAGCCGACGCCATGTCGCAGGCCAACAGCGAAGTCTTCGCCTCCGTTCCACCATCACCCTTCGCAGGTCCAGCGGACGGCACTACACAGTGTCTCCCAGAGCTTGGACCATCCCTAGGCTTACGGCCGAACTGCAATGTAGGGGTATTCCCTACCCTGCCACAGCCAGGAAAGCTGAGCTGTTTAGGCTGCTGTTTCCTCTACCAGCGGCAGCTCTACCAGACACTCAAGCTTCACTGCAGTCGATACCCTCTGCAATTACCCAGCTGCACGCCTTGGTGACCACGCTGTCAACTTCAGTCACCAATGTCCAGGCTAGAGTAGGAGCCCTGGAAACACGACCAGCTGCGCCCCCACCAGCTCCAGTCTCCACCGTCGTTACCGTACCCCCACTTACAGGTACGCCCGGTGTCTGCACCACTATCTTTCCGTCACACCTTATCCCAGCGGGCATCAGGAAGGACATCCTGGACGGCAAGGACATGAACCTAGCATCCTTACTCATTTCTGTACAGGACATGACCAAGAACAAGTCATATTACTGGGGGGGACGTCTCAGTCATCCTAAAGGCCAAGGACCCCAGGCTCACTCGCAAACTCTCTGTTACAGAATTTGTGCTAGCCTTTGGGGTGCTTAGAGATGTAATATGCACGGCCAACCCCAACAGGAGGGAAGAACTGGATCTGTACCTCCACACAGTAGTGGATCTAGGCCACAAGTACGGTGGGTGCTCATTCTATGATTACCACCGGTCCTATTCAGCAGAAGCAGCAGCCAGACTGTCACAGTTCCAGCTTAACACCAACTGGAGCACTATAGACACAGAACTCTGTACAATCTGTCAATCTGCCACCCACATGTCCTGTTCACAAACTGCAAACAGGACATCTTATGTATTTCTTTCAACAATGGCTTTCTTCTTGCCACTCTTCCATAAAGACCAGATTTGTGGAGGGCACGACTAATAGTTGTCCTGTGGACAGATTCTCCCAACTGAGCTGTGGATCTCTGCAGCTCCTCCAGAGTTACCATGGACCTCTTGGCTGCTTCTCTGATGAATGCTCTCCTTGTCCGGCCAGTCAGTTTAGGTGGACTGCCATGTCTTGGTAGGCTTGCAGTTGTATGCAAAGAAAAGCAAAAGGAACTCCAAATAGAAACTCACGGCAGTATAAATGTAGCAAAAGAGTTTATTGAACACAAAAATATATAAAGAATCAAAAAGACCAGGTTTGCAGTTGTGCCATACTCTTTCCATTTTTGGATGATGGATTGAACAGAGCTCTGTGAGATATTGTAAGCTTGGGATATTTTTTTATAACCTAACCCTGCTTTAAAATTCTCCACAACTTTCTCCCTGACCTGTATGGTGTGTTCCTTGGCCTTCATGATGCTGTTTTTTCACTAAGGTTCTCTAACAAACATCTGAGGGCTTCACAGAGCAGCTGTATTTATACTGAGATTAAATTACACACAGGTGGAATCTATTTACTAATTAGGTGACTTCTGAAGGCAATTGATTGCACTAGATTTTAGTTAGGGGTATCAGAGTAAAGGGGGCTGAAAACAAATGCACACCTCACTTTTCACATATTTATTGATAAAACATTTGGAAAACCATTTATAATTTTCCTTCCACTTCACAATTATGTGCCACTTTGTGTTGGTCTATCACATAAAATCCCAATAAAATACATTTACGTTTTTGGTTGTAACATGACAAAATGTGCAAAATTTCAAGGGGTGTGAATACTTTTTCAAGGCTTTTCAAGGCACTGTATATATACAGCGAATAAAATAAGTATTGAACACGTCACCATTTTTCTAGGCAAATATATTTACAAAGGTGCTATTGGCATGAAATATTTTTAACACATGTCGGTGACAACCCATGCAATCCACAGAAATCCAGAGAAATCAAAACAAACACATTCAGAAATCTATCAGTAATTAGAAAGCAACCCTGCCCCTTATCAGTGCAAACTAATATCAGTTGGTTCAGACTCAACTGGTGGCCTATAAAAAGGTGTCTCATTACCAAGGTGTTACACAAGTAATCTCATGATGGGTAAAAAAAGCAAGGAGCTCTCTCAAGACCATCCCAACCATATTGTACTGATGGCATTGGCTACAGAAGGATTTCTAAACTTCTGAATGTTCCAGTGAGCACTGTTGGGGCCATAATCTGGAAGTGGAAAGATCATCATTTGACTATAAACCGGCCATGACCAGGTGCTCCTCACAAGATTTCTGACAGAGGAGTGAAAAGAATTATCAGAAGAGTTGTCCAAGAGCCAAGGACCACTTGTGAAGATATGAAGAACTTCAGAAAGACCTGGAATCAGCAGGTACAAAGAAAACAATAAGTAATGCAGTCACCCACTATGGCCTGTATGCACGCTCACCAGGCAAGACTCCATTGCTGAAGAAAAAGCATGTTGAAGCTTGTTTAAAGTTTGCTGCACAACATTTAGAAAAGCCTGTGAAATACGGGGAGAATGTAGTCTGGTGAGATGAGACCAAAATGGAACTCTTTGGATGCCATAATACACACCATGCTTGGAGGTCAAATGGCACATCACCCCAAAAACACCCCCCATACCAACAGTGAGGTTTGGAGGTGGGAACATCATGGTGGGGCCGGGGCTGTTTTTCAGCATACGGTACTGGCAAACTTCATATCATTGAAGGAAGGATGAATGGAAAAATGTACCAAGACATTCTTGATAAAAATCTGTTGCCATCTACCAGGATGATGAAGATGGAACGAGGGCGGCCATTTCAGCAAGACAATCATCCCAAACACAAAGCCAAGGAAACTCTCAATTGGTTTCAAAGAAAGAAAATAAAGCTGCTAGAATGGCCCAGCCAATCACCTGACTCGAATCCAATAGAAAATCTATGGAAAGAACTAAAGATCGGAGTTCATAGAAGAGGCCCACAGAACCTTCAAGATTTGAAGACTGTTTGTGTGGAAGAAATGGGCCAAAATCACACCTGAGCAACGCATGCGACTCGTTTCTCCATACAGAAGGCGTCTTGAAGCCGTCATTACCAACAAAGGATTTTGTACAAAGTATTAAATACATTTCAGTTAGCGTGTTCAATACTTTTCCCCTGTGTCATTCCATTTTATTACACAGAACTTAATTTCTGAACTTATTTGTTTTGGATTCCTTTAGAAATATACCGTATATACTCGAGTATAAGCCGAGTTTTTCAGCACATTTTTTTTGTGCGGAAAATGCCCCCCTCGGCTTATACTTGAGTCCTCCCGACACTGTGCCCATCTGCAGCCTTATCTCCCGGTGCTGTGATATATTCAGTCTAGTCGGCGGCCATGCAGTGTAACAAAGCCCCGCCTTCTCCTCGTCTGTGATAGGCTGAACCAGTGGCGGCTGGTGCTCAAATTTTTTGGGGGGGCGCAAACAAACTGAAAAAAAAAATCATCAATTGCCGCCACTGTGCCCATTAAACGCAGCCACTGTGCCCAAACGCCACTAGTTTGTCCCCAAATGCAGCCAGTTTCCCCCCCATATGCAGCCAGTTTCTCCCCCATAATGCAGCCAGTTTCTCCCCCATAATACAGCCAGTTTCTCCCCCATAATGCAGCCAGTTTCTCCCCCATAATGCAGCCAGTTAATCCCCCATAATGCAGCCAGTTTGTCCTCATAATACAGCCAGTTTGTCCTCTATATGCAGCCAGTTTCTCCCCCAAATGCAGCCAGTTTCTCCCCTATATGCAGCCAGTTTCTCCCCCATAATGCAGCCAGTTTCTCCCCTATATGCAGCCAGTTTGTCCCCCAAATGCAGCCAGTTTCTCCCCTATATGCAGCCAGTTTCTCCCCCATATGCAGCCAGTTTCTCCCCCATAATGCAGCCAGTTTCTCCCCTATATGCAGCCAGTTTCTCCCCCAATATACAGCCAGTTTCTCCCCCATAATGCAGCCAGTTTCTCCCCCATAATGCAGCCAATTTCTCCCCCATAATGCAGCCAGTTTCTCCCCCAATATACAGCCAGTTTCTCCCCCATAATGCAGCCAGTTTCTCCCCTATATGCAGCCAGTTTGTCCCCTATATGCAGCCAGTTTCTCCCCTATATGCAGCCAGTTTCTCCCCCATATGCAGCCAGTTTCTCCCCCATAATGCAGCCAGTTTCTCCCCCAATATACAGCCAGTTTCTCCCCCATAATGCAGCCAGTTTCTCCCCCATAATGCAGCCAGTTTGTCCCCCAAATGCAGCCAGTTTCTCCCCTATATGCAGCCAGTTTCTCCCCCATAATGCAGCCAGTTTCTCCCCCATAATGCAGCCAGTTTGTCCCCCAAATGCAGCCAGTTTCTCCCCTATATGCAGCCAGTTTCTCCCCCATAATGCAGCCAGTTTCTCCCCCATAATGCAGCCAGTTTCTCCCCCATAATGCAGCCAGTTTCTCCCCCAATATACAGCCAGTTTGTCCTCATAATACAGCAAGTTTGTCCCCCCCAGCCCTGCACTTACCTTCCTCGAGTCAGCGCCGTCCTTCTTCCGTCCTCGATGTCTTCTCCCGCCCTCGATGTCACTTCAGTCAATCAGGTTACCGGTAACCAGACCCGGTGAACTGATTGGCCAGGGAACGCACCCCTATGCGTCCTCTCATTAGGTAATTAGAAGCCGTATACAGCCCTCAGGCTGTAGTCGGGAAGCCTATCAGAGCCTGCTGGCTCTGATAGGCACTTCTAAAGGCCAATCAGACGCTGTGACTCAGATGGCCGGCGCTCAAGGGGGGCTCAATAGTGGGCGGCAGCAATACATAGGTTAATGCAATGCATGAACCTATGTATTGTTGTGGTGAGTGACGGCCGGGCGCAGAAGCGAGCGGTAGCGGCGCTTCTGCGCCCACTATGGTCGCGCCGCCATGTGTAAAAAAAGACATTAAAAAAAAAAACTCTTAAAGGGCCCGTTTTTTTTTTTTTTTTGGTGACCACAGGAGGGGGGGGGGCGGCGCCCGGGCGCCCCCTATGGATGGGCCGCCACTGGGCTGAACACTGACTCACTTCCGGGGGAACCGAGTCAGTGTTCCGTCACGGACAAGGACGAGGAGAAGGCGGGGCTTTGTTACACTGCATGGCCACCGACTAGACTGAATATATCACAGCGCCGGGAGATAATAAGGCTGCAGATGGGCACAGCGCCGGGAGATCATAATGCCGTCATGACGGAAGATGGGCACAACGCCGATCAGGTACTTGAGGCACAGTGAGACTGAGGCATGCAGATGGACACAGTAAGGCTGAGGCATGCAGATGGGCACAGTGAGGCTGAGGCATGCAGATGGGCACAGTGAGGCTGAGGCAAGCAGATGGGCACAGTGAGGCTGAGGCATACAGATGGACACAGTGAGGCTGAGGCATACAGGTGGGCACAGTGAGGCTGAGGCATGCAGATGGACACAGTGAGGCTGCAGATAGGCATTGTTGACCCTCTTTTCCACTTACAGTAGCTTCTGCATTCTCACCCTAGGCTTATACTTGAGTCAATACGTTTTCCCAGTTTTTTGTGGTAAAATTAGGTACCTCAGCTTATACTCGAGTATATACAGTATTTACCTAGAAAAATAATGACGTGTTCAATACTTATTTTACCCGCTGTGTGTGTGTGTATATATATATATATATATGTGTGTATATGTATGTATGTATGTATGTGTGTGTATATATATATATATATATATATATTGTGACAGCAGGAAGGTAAAGTCACCTGGTTGCATCCAGGGGGGTAGATATATTTCGCCCAGATTCAGGCTTTACGCCGACTTATACAGCTAGGTGGAGAGTTGTATAAGCCCAGCTGAGACTAGTGGGCTCATGGATGACTCATACCTCTAGGGAGAGGGCTGGGCGTCGTGCAGACAGGGAGTTGATGAGACCAGCTGAACCTTGTCAGCTCATTTAGGCCTCTATAAGAAACTCCCAGATTCATTAGATGTTGGCTCATGCCTGGAAGCAGACCTGTGTGGACTGTCTAGGGAGAGTGAACCCCTGTGCGGTGAGAGAAAGCCTGTGTGGCTATATTTTGCTTGGACATTTAAAACCAGGGACTAGGACAGCACTAGGCTGATCCCAGTCGTTAGTTAGGAAACCTGTAAGTTTAGTCAGAGGTCAAGTTGACCAGGATTTATTTTGTTTATGTTTTTTTTGCCTTGCTGTGTTTTTGTCACTGTAAATAGAAAATAAACCGCACCTTTTTGATTTTGAAAACCACAACCTCCGTCTGCTGGGCCTGTTTTGGGTGGGGAGCCCATCCCGGGGGTCACACATACCCGCTGCCGAGCTAGCCCCCTCACAGTTGGTGGAGAATGCGGGCAGTTTTTTTTTAAGCCAGCATGGAGGAGATACTGAAACAGCTGGCTCTAGCAAATGCCAATCAACAGCAGACAAATGCAGGTTTGCAAAGGAGCCTTGCAGCCCAGCAGCAAGCTCATCAACAGAGCCTTGCAACTTTACAACAGAGTCTGGAGGCTCAGCAACAAGCCCAACAGCAATCTGAGGCCCGCTTCATAGACCTGTTGCAGAAGCAAGAGCAGAGACTACAACAACAGATGGAAGCAGTAATGCAGCAACGTCCGCAGACCAGTGAGGAAAGCCGTCCCACTAATACCGCGTCCTTTGGGGTGAGTCGTTTATTGACAAAAATGACTGGAGAGGATGATCCAGAGGTATTTTTGACCACATTTGAAAGGACCGCTGAAAGAGAAAAGTGGCCTGAGGAGCAGTGGGCTGGACTAGTGGCTCCTCTGTTAACTGGTGAATCGCAGAAAGCTTACTATGACCTAGGGCCTAACCAAGCAAAAGACTATGTGATGCTAAAAGCTGAAATATTGGCAAGGCTGGGTGTCACCCTGGCTGTCCGGGCTCAGCGTGTGCATAACTGGACTTTCCAGCTTGGAAAACCCCCCAGGTCTCAAATGTATGATCTCATTCACCTGAGCAGAAAGTGGCTACAGCCAGAGACTTTGTCCGCACCAAAGATTGTGGAACGTGTTGTAATGGATCGGTTTTTGAGAGCTCTTCCTACTGCCATCCAAAAGTGGGTAAGCCATGGAGACCCAGAGACGGCCGATGGTCTTGTGGATCGTGTGGAGAAATACTTGGCTACAGAGAACCTGACGGCCTCTTCCAGAGACACTCGGACTTTCCACCCTAAGACCAGACCATCCCCAGGGGCGGATAAGAGGATTCCAAGGGGTGAGGGTGGAGAGAGTGAGAGGGTGGGAGCTCTACCCCAAGTTTGGCGAGAACAGCCTGGGAAATCAGCGGCTCAAGAGGCCGCAAGAAGGATCGTTTGCTACCGCTGCCGGCAAGCGGGACATATTGCAGCAAATTGCCCGGTTTTGGAGGAACCCATGCAGTGTGACTTTCTGACGGGCAGACGTCAGTCGCTGTGTGCGACAGTCGCATGCACTGCCATTCGGGGAACTGAGAAACATTTATGCAAAATGTGTATTAATGGTAGAAATGTTGTGGTATTGCTGGATTCAGGTAGCCTTGTGACCCTGATAAAGGCTGAGTTAGTTAAAACAGAGGTCTCTGGGAATAGCAAGGTAGCCGTTATTTGTGTGCATGGGGACACCCGAGAGTATCCAGTGACTACGGTGTGTTTCGAGACCCCCAAAGGTACCCTCTCTCATCCAGTGGGCTTAGTATCTCAGTTACCGCATGACGCCATTGTGGGAAGGGATTTTCCGAAGTTCTGGGAACTGTGGGATGATCCTGAGCCCCCCACTGGTGCCCCTATGTACCAGGAATGTGATAGCCAGAACTCCCCTGAGAGTGGTGAGGACTCTCCGGAATTTCCCTTGTCAGTATTGGCAGGGGAGACTCAAGAAACTGGAGAGGAGCCCACCTCCTCAGACGAAAACCTACCGTCTGTGGAGTTTTCTGATCTTGAGGTTCACAGGGAAAACTTTGCCACAGAACAGTTGAAAGACCCCGCCCTAATAAAGGCACGGGAAAACGTAGTGAAAATAGATGGCGAGTTAGTGAACCCAGATAATACTGGCACTTACCCATACTTCAGCGTAGAGAAGGACCTACTGTATCGGGTGGCAAAAAAGGCAGAAGAAACCGTTGAGCAGCTTGTGGTGCCCAAACCTTACAGGAAGTTGGTGTTGGAGTTGGCCCATGGGCACATTCTTGGAGGTCATCTGGGGACAGAGAAAACCCGAGAGAGGGTATTACAGAGATTCTATTGGCCTGGGGTGATGAAGGACATAGAAAATTATTGTTCCTCCTGCCCTGTGTGTCAGAGGTCGGCCCCGATGCCACATTTCCGTAGCCCGCTGGTCCCTCTACCCATCATTGAGGTCCCGTTTGAGAGAATCGCAATGGATTTGGTAGGTCCTATAATCAAGTCCGCTAGGGGGCACCAGTACATATTGGTTATAATGGACTATGCCACCCGTTATCCAGAAGCGATCCCTCTCAGAAATACCTCGGCCAAAACCATAGCCAAAGAGCTATCTCTTGTTTTTAGCCGGGTGGGTATTTGTAAAGAACTGCTTACGGACCAAGGTACACCCTTTATGTCCCGGGTTATGAAAGAGCTGTGTAAATTGTTCAAAGTGACGCAATTGCGTACATCTGTGTATCACCCCCAAACCGATGGGCTGGTTGAAAGATTCAACAAAACCCTAAAACAAATGTTGAAGAAAGTGGTGGATAGAGATGGAAGGGATTGGGACTGTCTACTTCCTTATTTGATGTTTGCTATTAGGGAGGTGCCCCAATCCTCTACGGGATTCTCCCCCTTTGAGTTACTGTATGGGAGACACCCAAGAGGGCTGTTGGATATTGCCAAGGAAACTTGGGAAAATGAGAGTTCTCCCCACAGGAGTGTGATTGAGCATGTCGCCCTGATGCAAGATCGAATTGCACAGGTAATGCCCATCGTGAAGGAACATTTGGCCCAAGCGCAGTTGGCACAGCAGAGAGTGTACAACCGTGGAGCCAAGACCCGTACCTTTTCCCCGGGGGATAGGATATTGGTACTTGTCCCTACGGTTGAAAGTAAATTCCTTGCCAAATGGCAAGGCCCCTACGAGATAATGGAAAAAGTGAGCGAAGTGAATTACAAGGTCAGACAACCAGGAAGGCGAAAGCCCGAACAGATCTATCACGTTAATCTGTTGAAAGCCTGGAGGGATAGAGAGTCCCTAGTCGCAGACACTTGGTCACCAGCTCAAACTGGTTGCGTGATTCCTGAGGTTGGAATCGCAGCCACCTTGTCACAACCCCAACAACAGGAGGTTAAGGAGTTTGTACTTCGCAACAAGGAGGTATTCTCTGAGCTGCCGGGACAAACATCTGGGGTAGAGCATGACATTATTACCCCGCCCGGTGAAAGGGTGAAGTTAAAACCCTATCGGATCCCAGAGGCCCGACGGGAGGCAATACGGGAGGAAGTACAGAGAATGCTGAACTTAGGGGTGATAGAGGAGTCCCAAAGTGATTGGTCTAGTCCCATTGTGTTGGTGCCTAAACCGGATGGGAGCTGGCGATTTTGTAACGATTTTCGTCAGTTGAACAAAGTTACAAAATTTGACACCTACCCCATGCCACGTATAGATGAGTTGATCGACCGGCTGGGAACAGCCCGATACATGACGACTCTTGACCTCACAAAAGGGTATTGGCAAATCCCCCTGGCCAAGTCGGCCAAAGAGAAAACCGCATTTGTAACCCCAGACGGGGCGTTCCAATATAAAAGAATGCCGTTCGGGTTACAGAATGCGCCGGCCACATTCCAGCGGAAAATGGACCAGATGCTGAGGCCCCATCGGAAGTATGCTGCGGCTTACCTGGATGACATAATTGTCCATAGCACAGATTGGGCCTCACATCTGCCAAAAGTGCAAGCAGTCCTGGACTCTGTTCGGGAAGCAGGGTTTACGGCTAACCCCAAGAAGTGTACCATTGGGCAGGAGGAGGCCAAATATCTTGGGTACACCATTGGGAGGGGAGTAATAAAACCCCAACTCAACAAAGTCGAGGCCATCCAGAGTTGGCCACGTCCCAACAGCAAGAAGCAGGTACGAGCCTTTCTGGGAATCGCTGGGTATTATCGGCGATTCATTCCCCACTTTGCTTCTAAGGCTGTGCCCCTAACCAACCTGACGAAGGGGAAAGGGTCGGTCATGATTAAATGGACCCCCGAGGCTGAGGCAGCATTCCAATTCTTGAAACAAGCCTTATGTAGCCAGCCAGTGTTGTACTCACCCGACTTCTCTAGAGACTTTGTCGTACAAAGTGATGCGTCAGATGTGGGGTTAGGAGCAGTATTGTCCCAGGTCTGGAACGGGGAAGAGCACCCAGTCATTTACCTCAGCAGGAAGTTGAAGTCCCATGAGGTAAATTACGCCACCGTTGAAAAGGAGTGTTTAGCGGTGAAGTGGGCTCTAGATTCCCTTCGGTACTACCTGCTAGGTAGGCACTTTGACATGGTTACGGATCACGCTCCGTTAAAGTGGATGGCTCAAAACAAGGAAACAAATAGAAGAGTGAATAGGTGGTTCCTGGCCCTCCAGGAATTCAACTTCACAGTAAAGCATCGCCCTGGCGTTCAAATGGGGAATGTGGATGCTTTGTCTCGAGTACATGAATGCCTGATTGCTGGTGTTCCAACCCTGAGGTTAAAACAAGAGGGGGGGGTATGTGACAGCAGGAAGGTAAAGTCACCTGGTTGCATCCAGGGGGGTAGATATATTTCGCCCAGATTCAGGCTTTACGCCGACTTATACAGCTAGGTGGAGAGTTGTATAAGCCCAGCTGAGACTAGTGGGCTCATGGATGACTCATACCTCTAGGGAGAGGGCTGGGCGTCGTGCAGTCAGGGAGTTGATGAGACCAGCTGAACCTTGTCAGCTCATTTAGGCCTCTATAAGAAACTCCCAGATTCATTAGATGTTGGCTCATGCCTGGAAGCAGACCTGTGTGGACTGTCTAGGGAGAGTGAACCCCTGTGCGGTGAGAGAAAGCCTGTGTGGCTATATTTTGCTTGGACATTTAAAACCAGGGACTAGGACAGCACTAGGCTGATCCCAGTCGTTAGTTAGGAAACCTGTAAGTTTAGTCAGAGGTCAAGTTGACCAGGATTTATTTTGTTTATGTTTTTTTTGCCTTGCTGTGTTTTTGTCACTGTAAATAGAAAATAAACCGCACCTTTTTGATTTTGAAAACCACAACCTCCGTCTGCTGGGCCTGTTTTGGGTGGGGAGCCCATCCCGGGGGTCACACATACCCGCTGCCGAGCTAGCCCCCTCACAATATATATATATATACATATATAAAAAATTATTACATTATTAATATATTATATATTAAAATAGATGTGATTTTACTGATTTGCACTGGCTTAAAGAACACTTTGATTGTAAAAGGGCTTTCTTTTTATTTACATTTGTAAAAATAAGTGTTTGTTTTTTGTGATTTGCATGATGATAGCCTTTTATTGTTATTTTTGGAAAACATGTGGTCTATGTAAAGCGTCAGCTTTTGACTGGACCCCAGTGTTGAACTCAATAGAAGGAAGGTGGCTTGGTGATAAATTTGGAGACACCAATGATGGCAAAAGCCCCTAATATAAGGGAAAGTGACCTATTTTAGTCTTTATGGACCTTGCTTTGTACACTGGTGTGCAGTCATGTTGGAACAGGAAGTGGCCGTCCCCAAACTGTTCCCACAAAGTTGGGAGCATGAAATTGTCCAAAATGTCTTGGTATGCTGACGCCTTAAGAGTTCCCTTCACTGGAACTAAGGGGCCAAGCCCAACGCCTGAAAAACAACCCCACACCATAATCCCCCTTCCACCAAATGATTTGGACCAGTGCACAAAGCAATTTCCATAAAGACATGGATGAGCGAGTTTGGGGCACATCAGTGTCTGAACCCACAAATGCGCTTCTGGAAGAATGGTCAAACATTCCCATAGACACACTCCTAAACCTTATGAACAGCCTTCCCAGACAAGTTGAACTCAATATTGAACCCTACAGACTAAGACTGGGATGCCATTAAAGTTCATGCGCGTGTAAAGGCATGTGTCCCAATACTTTTGGTAATACAGTGTATACACAAGAATGTGTTTGGGTTGCCTTAAAAATCCCATAAAGTAAGGATGCACGCTGTAGCGACTAATAAGGGATGATGGCAAACACACCTCCAGTTATTTGAACCTCTTTCTTCTCAGAGGGGGCTGATTATTGAAGTTTTTTTTTTACCTTAATGCAGATGTAGCACTACCCCCATAGGAGTTACAAATGTCAGGGTTCCTCACTGCTGCACAGCCAGTCACTTTTTTACACCCAGACACAGAAAACCAGTCCTTGAGCTTGTTTTTGTTGTTTTACTTAGAGGATGATAACTTGGATGGGGTCAGGGATTATGTGATGCCCAACTTGACAAAAATAACAGAACCAGGGACAACTTCCTCCCTATTTACAGCTTCCATTTCTTCCTCCTGCACAACACGTGATTCTTTGCATAGCTCCGCTGGGTTTACTCCTTTGGAATCAACAGCCTTTTTAGTAACTTCAGCAACAGCCCATTATAGGTTAGGAACTCTCAGTCCCTTAGGAGTGAACTGCTTCCTGCGACACCATCTGCTTCCCTGAAGACACTGGTTCCAGCTCTACTTCCAGGAGAAATGGTAGCCCACCTGGCTGCCACTTAACCAGCCCACCTGGCTGCTTCTCCTTCCCAGTCTACCCGACTGACACACTGGAGAATTCCCAGAGCAAGGTTAGATGAAAACGTAACCAGCCCACTGTCTTCAAGAGACCCACTACAGCTGGCAGTCGCTCCCCTTGTCTGTCCCGTGCTGATCTGCTCACTCTGTTTCTCCTTGCTCCCACTGCCTCTCTGGAAATCTTTTGTCCAACTGCCTCCTGTGGTAGGATCCTTCCAGGCCAGCCACCCGAGCAGGGTAAAACCCTCCTGGCAGGGGTCCCTCAAGGGCCACTGACAGACTCCCTCAGCACTGCTTCTCTATCTTCCATCCGACTCCCCTGCTTGCATGGCTCATGTTTATTTAAGGGCTCCTTAGTTCCCTGCCAGGCCCACTCCCTGAGGATTGGCTAAGGGCCCCTAAATATGCAAGGCAACCCTGCAAGCTTCCGCCCACTAATTTCTAGAATATTCTCCAACATTCTAGAACCAGGGGGAGGCACTAGAGAGCTGCCAGGATGAGTCATCCAGCACTAACCTCTAATAACCCTGACCCAGATTCCATGACTCAGGTTTAACCCTGGGCCAGCTATAATGTGTCTGCACTACCGCTAGTAGCAAACTAGAGGGTGCTACACAGAGAATGCATTTAGGGAAAAAATCTTATACCCTTACACTTTTAATGATATGTCCAGGGATTTTCTGCCTTTAATGTCCCACCACTTCCATCAACCTTCCATCTCCAGCACAAGCAAACTGATGGCCCTTTTTCACTTCTCTCACACAGCCGAACACATTATAATTTAAAGTCAATTCCATTTACTATGTTTTATAAGGCTAAGCTGTAAAACAGCCAGTCAGTAGTCACTGTATTAGATATAAATGAGAAAGGTGAAGGTTAATGGAGAAAACTGAGTTAAAACACACGTTTTCCTATCAGCACTTGTGGTTAACATTTATTTAGTTTATATAAGGCAGAAAGAAGTACGCAGGTACAGTGATCTGTAATCATATAAACACAGCAGAAATTCAGTCAACAGTTGGAACAGATTTGTGTTGGCTGTGAACATTTATCCATATTTCAGTCCATGTAGATTTGTAAGGGGGTGTTAGGCCAGTTCCTAGTTTGACCACTAGATGGTCCTAGTTTGGCCACTTGACAGCCCTTCATCAAGTTATAAATAGTAAATTTGGTTGGGCAGTGAGTCAGTCCAGCAGGAAGTTTAGAAGAGAGGAGATTGTCATGCAGCTGCCCCCTGTGGGACTAGGTGGAGCCCTCTTTGGAGATGGGGTGATACTGCAAGTCGGGGGAAATGCCTAGAAGTACTGGGGCCCAAGAAGGGCCTAAAAGGAGACAAGGCTAAAGATTTTTGTCCTGATTTTTTAACCGCCACCAATGAATATGGAAGAAGTTGCATGCCTTGTCGTTTACTAGCATTAAAAACCAAATGGATTTGTCTTTAATTTCCTAGGTGGCCTATCCCTAATCGGATACCAGGCTCAGCTGGGGAGTAAGTGGGGTCAAGTGTCGTTTCAGAGTATGATCCATGTTTTGGTAAACTGATTTACCCATACTAATGTAGAGATTGGGCTAGAGGCCTTCTTAGTGGTACCCAGGGATGCAACCTTGTACCAATGTTTTCTTGGCCCTGCTTACAAGTTCACTGTCAATGCAGTCATCTCAAAGACAACGTAGTTTGTAGGGTAGGGGCATGGAGGTGCCCAGTGTGGTTCACCAAATTGGCCACTGGATGTTGCCGTAGTTCGGGCTGGGAGTCTTGTAGACAGTGTAGTTCCCTAGGGAGCCACTAAAGGTCTCCAGAGTAATGAGTGGGGACCTTTAGTGGGGTCCTCTGTATAAATAGTCCGGTGGTCGTGGGGTCATCGGTTGGTTATGGGAAGCAGTGCAAGGGCCACAACAGCAAAGATGTATCCAAAGTGGATCTAGTTTCTGGGGCAACAAGGAAGGAGAGCTACAGGACTAATGGAACTACTTACATCCTTTAATCTGCTGTTTATTGTGGTAAATGAAGGATTGTGCAGTCACCATTTGGGATGAACGAAGCATGTTAATATGTATGATCTCTGTTTCTCTTGAAGTATTGTTGTTGTATTGACTCTTCCTTCTCCTAACCTCTAATGCACGGGTGCTCAACCTGTGGCCCTTCAGTTGTTGCCGAACTACAAGTCCCATCATGCCTTTGGGAGCTATGCTTGTAACTGTCAGCCTTGCAATGCATCAGGGGACTTGTAGTTTCGCAGCAGCTGGAGGGCCACGGGTTGGGCACCCATTCTCTAATGGGAACCTCTTCTGGAAAGAAACATGTGCTAGAAGAACTGTTGCTGGGGTCCATTGCCATAAGGCCTAAAGAAGGAATGGAATGGGCTGCTGGGTGGTGCTGGAGAGACCAGGCCGTGGTGCCTCCCGGGGGATGTATTTGTCATGGCACCCAGGGGTAGGGTGACCACATGTCCCGGATTGCCCGGGACAGTCCCGCATTTTGCAGGTCTGTCCCAGGCACATTCATTCTGGAACAATACAGTGTCCCAGAATGAAACTGACACAGCCACCCCCCGGGCCAATCTGATGCCACCAAAAAAGGGCGCCACATCACCGCTTTACTCAATGCCTGGAGGAGCACAATCCCGCCCCCTGCTTGTGATTGGAGAAATCATAAATCCCGCCTCCTGTGTCCAATCACTGTGCTGTGATTCGTTACAGCACAAGCTGATTTTTGGGAAGGGAGAGTGTCCCTGAATGGTAGTTTGGAAATGTGGTCACCCTACCCAGGGGAGGATCCTGTACTCATAGCTCCTCAGTGAACCCAGGGGGCCAACTTACTCCGGGCACAAATGAGTTAAGGAGGTACTCCCACACTACAAGGCTGTGCATGTGCCAGCACATCATGCAGATAGAAGCGTGAGTAAAGACCAGGGAGGAACCATACCTGGTGCTTTGGATTGAGGCTAGTACACACTATAGAAGGATATACTTTGTTCATTTTTCAAAACCCTTACAGGTCTTTATAAATAAAAATAAAAAATCCCTATATATCCCTTTTTCCTGTAGTCTTCTGGTGTGGTCTGGTGACCTCATGGAAGTTCTCTCTTCTTCCTCGGTAGTGGCAGACATTCTTCCTGGAATGAGTGGTGCTCACATAACAACTTGCGATTGCCACTCAGTCCTGGAGTCAGTGGTGTATTTAGGTTTTGTGCTGCCCTAGGCCTGACTAAACTTGTGCACCCCCTAATTTAAATATGACCCACCCCTTCCTGTCAAGGCCACACCCCTTTCTGTTTAAGACCTGCCCTGAAATTTTCGAGTGGGGACATTAGTTCTGAGGGCCTGGGGGGGGGGGGGGGAGGGCAATGGATTCCCTTCATTTGCATAGATTTCCTCTCACTTCCTGTTTAGCTATGGGGCAGGAAGTGAAGGGAAATCTCTGCAATGGGACATGGATGGTAAAAAAATAAACTGACAGGGGCTCTAACCCTCCCTTACTCTATCCAAAATGAAAAAAAAAGTGTTGCCTAAAGTTCTACTTTAAGCACAAATTTTTGATAATTTTATGGAGAGGACTAAGAAGAAATAACCATGCCAATGGTGCAGCAGAAAACATATAGCACAGTGAGGAAGGTTTGTGGTCCAGGATAGGACAGTCAAAATTAGAAGCAGCTCCCCCCCACAGTTGCGGAATGCCGGCTGCCCGCATACCAAAAGCAGTGTGGCCGCTTTATGGGGGCGCTAAACTAATTTGCCTCTCAGCCCAGTCCGCACGATAAGACTGGCGCTACACTAAGTGTAGCACAAGCCGGCGGGGACTCTTTCCGTGCTGCCCCCCTGCAAAGTGCTGCCCTAGGCCTGGGCCTTGTTGGCCTAGGCCAGGATACAGCGTTGCCTGGAGTACCATAAGCCTAGCCTGCATGATGATGAGGCCCCAGGGGGTATGTCAGCCATAGGATGGGCTCATAGAAACTAGGAAGAATGACGTGACTGTCAAAGAGGAATGGTGACTGTGATCTGAGGAGGAAGCTGGGGAGAATTCTGGAGCAAAGAGAGGGTAAAGCCGACCATACATGGGTCAAATTCGGATATCACTTTCTTTCAAAAATCGTAAGTAAACGGCCGATTTTCGAGCGCTCATCGAACTTGAGTGATCGGGCATGCTGGAAATTTTTTGAAAAACAAAAAATTTTCTAATCAGTGATGGGAGAATCGTGCGAGAAATATCATTGAAAAATAAATGTGTATGAGCTATGTCCTGGGAAGAAAATTCCCAGCCACGAAAATTATTTTCTGTAGCAAGATGAGATTAAATTGAAGGCTTGGTTGGTCGAATTTCAAAATCAATGATGGCACCATCGGATCACAAAAGGCACAAAATTTCTACGTTTTCCAAAGAAAATTTGTTCGAAATTCGCCTGCATTAGTACAGCTTTGGTACATTTTTATTTTTATTCATACAGGACGAGTTAGGGAGTTAACTTTAACTGTTAAAGCGGCATTAAACCTAAAACGAAATATTTATTATGTTGCAGCTTACCAAGTCGCAGATGTGATGACTGCATTAGTTTTATTTTTTAGGCTTTTTTTTCCTTCTATTTTCATCTGGTGATCATGCCAGTAAGTCTGTTGTTTTTCAACAGAAAATCTCTCTTGCAGTTACAGTTGCTTAAAATGATCAGCGTTTATGCATTTAGGTAAAGTCTTTATCCCAAAAAGAAAAAAAAAACAGTTTGTTGTAACTGATTACAAAGTACAGGTCCTTCTCAAAAAATTAGCATATTGTGATAAAGTTCATTATTTTCTGTAATGTACTGATAAACATTAGACTTTCATATATTTTAGATTCGTTAAACACAACTTGAAGTAGTTCAAGCCTTTTCTTGTTTTAATATTGATGATTTGGCATACAGCTCATGACAACCCAAAATTCCTATCTCAAAAAATTAGCATATCATGAAAAGGTTCTCTAAACGAGCTATTAACCTAATCATCTGAATCAACTAATTAACTCTAAACACCTGCAAAAGATTCCTGAGGCTTTTAAAAACTCCCAGCCTGGTTCATTACTCAAAACCGCAATCATGGGTAAGACTGCCGACCTGACTGCTGTCCAGAAGGCCATCATTGACACCCTCAAGCAAGAGGGTAAGACACAGAAAGAAATTTCTGAACGAATAGGCTGTTCCCAGAGTGCTGTATCAAGGCACCTCAGTGGGAAGTCTGTGGGAAGGAAAAAGTGTGGCAGAAAACGCTGCACAATGAGAAGAGGTGACCGGACCCTGAAGAAGATTGTGGAGAAGGACCGATTCCAGACCTTGGAGGACCTGCGGAAGCAGTGGACTGAGTCTGGAGTAGAAACATCCAGAGCCACTGTGAACAGGCGTGTGCAGGAAATGGGCTACAGGTGCCGCATTCCCCAGGTCAAGCCACTTTTGAACCAGAAACAGCGGCAGAAGCGCCTGACCTGGGCTACAGAGAAGCAGCACTGGACTGTTGCTCAGTGGTCCAAAGTACTTTTTCGGATGAAAGCAAATTTTGCATGTCATTCGGAAATCAAGGTGCCAGAGTCTGGAGGAAGACTGGGGAGAGGGAAATGCCAAAATGCCTGAAGTCCAGTGTCAAGTACCCACAGTCAGTGATGGTCTGGGGTGCCATGTCAGCTGCTGGTGTTGGTCCACTGTGTTTTATCAAGGGCAGGGTCAATGCAGCTAGCTATCAGGAGATTTTGGAGCACTTCATGCTTCCATCTGCTGAAAAGCTTTATGGAGATGAAGATTTCATTTTTCAGCACGACCTGGCACCTGCTCACAGTGCCAAAACCACTGGTAAATGGTTTACTGACCATGGTATTACTGTGCTCAATTGGCCTGCCAACTCTCCTGACCTGAACCCCATAGAGAATCTGTGGGATATTGGGAAGAGAAAGTTGAGAGACGCAAGACCCAACACTCTGGATGAGCTTAAGGCCGCTATCGAAGCATCCTGGGCCTCCATAACACCTCAGCAGTGCCACAGGCTGGTTGCCTCCATGCCACGCCGCATTGAAGCAGTCATTTCTGCAAAAGGATTCCCTACCAAGTATTGAGTGCATAACTGAACATAATTATTTGAAGGTTGACTTTTTTTGTATTAAAAACACTTTTCTTTTATTGGTCGGATGAAATATGCTAATTTTTTGAGATAGGATTTTTGGGTTTTCATGAGCTGTATGCCAAAATCATCAATATTAAAACAAGAAAAGGCTTGAACTACTTCAGTTGTGTGTAATGAATCTAAAATATATGAAAGTCTAATGTTTATCAGTACATTACAGAAAATAATGAACTTTATCACAATATGCTAATTTTTTGAGAAGGACCTGTATTAGCTGGAATTCAGCTTCAATTTGTCAGTGTATTTAAATCTCCTAGTACAGCTAACACTCCCCTCCCCCCTGACTGACAGTGCTGCTGTCCAAATCCTGTGTTCATCCATCCAGAGTGGTTTCTTTATAATACTGGAGGAGTGTTACTGGCCAGATCACCAGGTGAAAACAGAGGGAGAAAAAGCCTAAAAAGAGAAAACGAATGCAGCCTCCACATCTAATCTGGTTCTGGGTTTAATACCACTTTAACCACCTCCGGACCACCCGCCGTCGATATTAGTCGGTCCTTTGACGATAAATACGGGGTGGGGATCACCGTAGGGTGACCACATTTCCAAACTGCCATTCAGGGACAACCCCCCTTCCCAAAAATCAGCTTGTGCTGTAACGAATCACAGCACAGTGATTGGACACAAGAGGCGGGATTTATGATTTCTCCAATCACAAGCAGGGGGCAGGGATTGTGCTCCTCCAGGCATTCCCGACCAGGACAAGTACTGCCAGTGAGTAAAGGGGTGATGTGGCGCCCTTTTTTGGGGGCATCAGATTGGCCCGGGGGGGTGGCTGTGTCAGTTTCATTCCGGGACACTGTATTGTGCTGGCATGAAGGTGCCCGGGGCAGACCTGCAAAATGCAGGACTGTCCCGGGCAATCCGGGACACGTGGTCACCCTAGATCACCGCCTTCCTGTCTGTCTCATGTGGGGGGGTGGCGTTAGTTTGCTGCCCCCCCCCCCCAAATATTGAGCACCAGCTGCCACTGTGCAGCAGTACAGACCTTCTGTTATGGGGCTAGAGGAAGTAAACACTGGACTACTAGTGCGGAGATGTCACCACACTTGTGGCTGAGCAACATGATCCTGCTGCCTGGGAAGGACACATGTGCTTGAGAAAGGTATCTGGGATCTGAAGTTTGCTCTGCCTGTCTAGGGGGGTGAACTTCAGCTGCAGAAAAGTTGGGTACAAACTTGAGCCTCGCAGGAAGTCTGCTGGCTCATCCAGTGAGCTGACTGCTACTATTGGTATAGAGAAGGGGTCTCCAAAGTATGGCCTGCTGGCCACTTCCAGTGAGCTGACTGCTACTATTGGTATAGAGAAGGGGTCTCCAAAGTATGGCCTGCTGGCTCATCCAGTGAGCTGACTGCTACTATTGGTATAGAGAAGGGGTCTCCAAAGTATGGCCTGCTGGCCACTTCCAGTGAGCTGACTGCTACTATTGGTATAGAGAAGGGGTCTCCAAAGTACATAGTTGCCAACAGTCACGGATTGGCCGGGACATTCCCGGGATTCAAACCCTTTTCCCGGATTTATTTTGTCCCGGCCAATGTCCCGGCCAATCCGATTTTTCCTGTTTTCCCCGAATTTGGACGCCGCAGGCCGCCGCCGCTAGAGGTCCACGGCTGGCGGAGACAATGTCTCCGCCGGCCGCCATGTTCAAGAAGACCAAAACACGGATGTAGTACAATAGAAAATAAAGCCGCTGCGGCATCGCCCACACCCCGCACCTCCCCGGGGGTGGGCGGCGCCGCAGCAGCTTTATCTTCTATTGTGCTACATCTGTGTTTTGGCTGGCTGGCAGGCAACCCCCCGCCCCGCCCCGCTGCAGGTCTGTCTGTAATGGAAAGGGGCGGGGGTCGGCAGCGCCACAGTTTAATTTTTTTTTTTTCAGCCACACTGTCGGCTCTGCCTCTATTTTGTTCCCCTTCGGGGAAGGGGAAACAATAATGGCGGCCGAGACAGGAGACGCCTGTGGTTAAGGGGGGACTCCGCTGGGGATGCCTGTGGTAAGGGGGGACTCCGCTAGGAACGCCTGTGGTAAGGGAGGACTCCGCTGGGGACGGCTGAGGTAAGGGGGGACTCGGCTGGGGACGCCTGATGTAAGGGGGGACTCGGCTGGGGACGCCTGATGTAAGGGGGGACTCCGATGGGGACGCCTGATGTAAGGGGGGACTCCGCTGGGGACGCCTGATGTAAGGGGGGACTCCGCTGGGGACGCCTGATGTAAGGGGGGACTCCGCTGGGGACGCCTGAGGTAAGGGGGGACTCCGCTGGGGACGCCTGAGGTAAGGGGGGACTCCGCTAGGGACGCCTGGGGTAAGGGGGGACTCCGCTGGGGACACTTGATGTAAGGGGGACTCCACTGGGGACGCCTGATGTAAGGGGGGACTCCGCTGGGGACGCCTGATGTAAGGGGGGACTCCGCTGGGGACGCCTGATGTAAGGGGGGACTCCGCTGGGGACGCCTGATGTAAGGGTGGACTCTGCTGGGGACGCCTGATGTAAGGGGGACACCTCTGGGTACACCTGATGTAAGGAAGGACTCCGCTGGGTACGCCTGAGGTAAGGAGGGACTCCTCTGGGGACGCCTGATGTAAGGAGGGACTCCGCTGGGGACGCCTGATGTAAGGAGGGACTCCTCTGGGGACACTTGATGTAAGGGGGGACTTCACTGGGGACGCCTGATGTAAGGGGGGACTCCACTGGGGACGCCTGCATAGTTACCAACAGTCCCGAATTTCCCGGGACAATCATGATTTTTGGACCCTTGTCCACAAGTGTGGAGGGGGCTCTGCTGGGGAGGCACCTGATGCAAGGACGGACTGCTGGGGAGGCACCTGATGCAAGGACGGACTGCTGGGGAGGCACCTGATGCAAGGACGGACTGCTGGGGAGGCACCTGATGGAAGGACGGACTGCTGGGGAGGCACCTGATGCAAGGACGGACTGCTGGGGAGGCCATCTGGTGGCAGGCGACGTGGCAGGTAACACGCTCAGGGCTTCCACTGATTCGGCATTATGGTGAGTTGAATGATTTCATTTTATATTACAATGTAAAAATAGAAATAATGCACTTCAATCATCCTGACACTGTAACAACCATGGTGCCGGGATGATTGAAGCGCCAACAGGTGTTTTGGAGTATCCTTATCTGCCAATTTTGTTACACATTACTATTGTGGTGTAGGATCTGGCTTCTTTCTTTCTATTTCTTTCTCTCTCTTTCTCTCACCTCGGACTCTAGCCACACCCCTTTGAACCACGCCCATTTAAACCACACCCACTATCGTGCGTAAACCACGCCCATTTTTCGCCGCGGCATGACACGTCTACAAACGAATGCCCCGCCCCCTGATTATAGCAAGGCTCCGCCTCAATACAAAAAAAGTGTCCCAGATGTTTTTTTTGCAATGTTGGCAACTATGAAAGTATGGCCTGCTGGCCACTTCCAGCCCGCAGCTTGAGTCCTCACACTCCCTGCAGGGACCGGTCTCTTTAAACTTTCTCAGGTTGTGGGACTTTCGCTGCATACTCCACCCCCCCCCCCCCCAGTGCAGTGCAATGCTGGGACAAGGCCATTTGTTTAGGGTGACCAGACATCCCCAGTTTCCGGGGACAGTCCCCGGATTGAAGACACTGTCCCCTGACCAAGTCTGTCCCCGGTTTTGTCCCCGGATTGGATTTGAACAGGGGCTGGGGCAATTTCAAAGACAGCCAGTGCAGAATTAAAAAATTCAATTTGAACTACAAACACTGCCGCTCCTACTAGCTTGGGGGGGTATTTTTTTCACTATCTGTGCCCCTTTCTGATGATCATGTGCTGGTCGGAGTGGAGGGAATATTTCTTCAGTTTCGGGTGCACGCCCGTTCCACTCGTTTCGCCCTGGGCACCTTACATTTGGTGCCCAGGGCGAAGATGGCAAACTGCCATAATACAGAATTATATGTATTTTTATTGGAGGCACTTTGAAATAATAATGCAAAAATTGTCGCTCTTTTTTTGTTAATAGCGTAAAAAATTAAAACCGCAGAGGTGATCAAATACTACTAAAAGAAAGCTCTATTTGTGGGGAAAAAAAGGACATAAATTGTAATTGGGTACAGCATCGCACGACCGCGCAATTGTCAGTTAAAGCAGCGTAGCGCGGTATCGCAAAAAATGGCCTGATAATTAAAGGGGTAAAACCTTCTGGAGCTGAAGTGGTTAACACATACCTATGAATAAATCCCCCCCCCCAGTATAATCCCACCTCCACCGTGTAAATCCCCCTAGTGTACTCCCTGCAGTGTAATCCCCCCCCCCCCCGTATAAATCCCCCAATGTAATCCCTTACAGTGTATTCTCCCCTGCAGTAGGAGGTGAATTAGTGGAGCCAAGTGCCTTGTTCCAGCACTGGGCTCTGGCACTCCAGTGGTAATGGGAACCCGGGCAGTGTTCAAGTGCCCAAATGGTTAGTCCACCCCTGCCCCCAGCCTGTCCTGGTCACCCCCCCCCCAGCTCTAATCTCATCTAATGACTCATCAGAGTAGGTAGGTATGTCTGTAGGCTTTACCTGCCTTGGGTCACTGCAGAAGCTTCTGCACCATGGTGCCCAGGTCCTCAGTCTTGACAGCCTGGAGCAGCTCCCGGTTCTTCTTCATCATGGGTACTAGAGAAGAAAGCAGATTCTGGCAGAGCCTGATTGGTCCTGACTAGGGTTGAGCGGACCCGAACTGTATTAATGAATTTTTTGGCTCCCGGCAATACATAGAAAAGTCATTGATAAAAAAAAAAAGCGTGGGGCTTCCCCCAAATTCAATTACCAGGCCCTTCAGGTCTGCTATGGATATTAAGGGGAACCCTGCTGCAAATTAAGAAAAAAAAATGCGTGCGGTTCCCCCCAAATATCCATACCAGGCCCTTCAGGTCTGGTATGGATTTTAAGGGGAACTCCACCCCAAATTTAAAAAAAAAAATGGCGTGGAGTACCCCCAAAAATTCAGACCAGACCCTTTATCCGAGCATGCAACCTGGCAGGCCGCAGGCCCCCCCCCTTCTGAACCGTACCAGGCCACATACCCTCAACATGGGGAGGATGTCCCCATGTTGATGGGGACAAGGGCCTCATCCCCACAACCCTTGCCCAGTGGTTGTGGGGGTCTGTGGGTGGGGGGCTTATCGGAATCTGGAAGACCCCTTTAACAAAGGGGACCCCCAGATCCCGGCCCCCCACTATGTGAATTGGTAATGAGGTACATTGTACCCCTACCATTTCACAAAGAAAGTGTAAAAATTGTAAAAAAAATACACAGACATCATTGGGAAAGTCCTTTTTTAAAAATAAAAAATTAAAAAATTACATTACAGCGATGAAATTCAGTGTCATGCGGCGATCCCGATGTCCAGTGCTGTCCAGACGAAATGTCATTGGCTGAGCCTGAGCGGACTTGATGGGGAACTTCCTCCGCAGTATAATACATGAATAGATCCGCCCCTTCTCACGTTCCGCATCAGGTCCTCAGCCTTACACTACGTCATTGGCTGAGCGGACCTGATGGGGAACTTTAGAAGGGGCGAGTCTATTCATTTAATACACTGCCGAGGAAGTTCCCCATCAGGTCCGCTCAGGCTCAGCCAATGACATTTCGTCTGGACAGCACTGGACATCGGGATCGCCGCGGGACACTGGATTTCATCGCTGGAATGTTTTTTTTCATTTTTTTTTTTTAATAAAGGACTTTCCCAATGGTGTCTGTGTATTTTTTTTTACAATTTTTACACTTTCTTTGTGAAATGGTAGGGGTACAATGTACCCCATTACCAATTCACATAGTGGGGGGCCGGGATCTTTGTTAAAGGGGTGTTCCAGATTCCGATAATCCCCCCCGCCCGCAGACCCCCACAACCACTGGGCAAGGGTTGTGGGGATGAGGCCCTTGTCCCCATCAACATGGGGACATCCTCCCCATGTTGAGGGTATGTGGCCTGGTATAGTTAAGAAGGGGGGGGCCTGCCAGGTTGCGTGCTCGGATAAAGGGTCTGGTCTGGATTTTTGGGGGTACTCCACGCCATTTTTTTAAAATTTGGGGTGGAGTTCCCCTTAAAATCCTTTCCAGACCTGAAGGGCCTGGTATGGATATTTGGGGGGAACCGCACATATTTTTTTTTTAATTTGCGGCAGGGTTCCCCTTAATATCCATAGCAGACCTGAAGGGCCTGGTAATTGAATTTGGGGGAACCCCCACGCTTTTTTTTTTTTTATCAATGACTTTTCTATGTTTTGCTGGGAGCCGACAATTCATTATAGCCGCGAGTGAGTTTTAAATGACTTTTTTTCCTTCAGAAACGACACTTTGTGCAGGGACAGTTCTAAGCATGGGAAGACAAGCGCTAATAGTCCTCAGAAGTTCGGGTCCCCATTGACTTCAATGGGGTTCGGGTTCTGGGGTAAAGTTCAGGTCAAGTTCGGTCCCGAACTCAAACTTTTTAACGAAGTTCGGCCGAACCCATCGAACCTGAACATCCAGGTGTCCGCTCAACTCTAGTCCTGACATCCCCAGCATCCTTCCCTGGAGGGGAGGAGGACTTGGAAATTGATGGGACCCCGGGTCAGATGTGCTGCTGGGAGGGCCATTTGAAATACATTTTTGCCAGGCACTCCAAATAAACAATTTTTTGAGATCTTTGGGACTACCAACAAATTTCCAACGTCAATTACCGTAACTCTATTTGAATCATACTGTGATGACAAGGAACCACTCTCTAGGGTGCTTTCTAAGATATACGGATTATTAAATATACCTTTGGAGGACTTTGAGATGCCGGGAATTGGTAAATGGGAAAGAGATTTAGATAGGACCTTTTCCCAAATTCAACGTAAACAGATTATCTATCTGGCCCTAAACTCCTCGGTCTGCACACGTATCCAGGAATCTAATTACAAACTCCTAACGCAATGGTAATATACACCAGTACGGCTCCATAAATTCTCTATGGAAACCTCGGATCGCTGTTGGAGATGTGGGGAGGAACGAGGGACATTGTTACACATATCCTGGTCCTACAAAAAAATGAGACAATACTGGTCTGAGACTCAGAGAATTTTAAAAAAATTCACAGAATTTCGGATAACAGAGGATCCTGCTTTCCTACTGCTGCATTGCTCTCAGATCCCAGCAGTGGCGGTGCAGCCATAGTGGGCTCAGGAGCGCCGCCCCCTCTCGCTCCTGTGCCCGTCCCTCACAGCAATACATAGGTTCATGCATAGCATGAACCTATGTATTGTCGCCGCCGCTGCCGCCCACTATTCAGATGGCCGGCCCCCTGTTGAGCGCCGGCCATCTAAATAACAGCGGCTGGTTGGTGTTTGGAAGTGCCTATCAGAGCCAGCGGCTCTGATAGGCTTCCCGATTACAGCCTAAGGGCTGTAATCATCTTCCGAATAGTTAACCAGAGGACGCACGGGGGGTGCGTTCCTTGGTTAACACTGACAGGCGTCTCAGCCAATCAGGTTCACCGGGTCTGGTTACCGGTAACTAGTGATGAGCCGAACACCCCCGGGTTCGGTTCGCACCAGAACCCGCGAACGGACCGAAAGTTCGTACGAACATTAGAACCCTATTAAATACAATGGATGCGAACGTTCGAATTCTAAAGTGCTAATTATAACAACTATTATGCATGTTATTGTCCTAAAAAGGGTTTGGGAACCCGGGTTCTGCACCAGGGGACATGTATCAATGCAAAAAGAAGTTTTAAAAACGGTCGTTTTTCGGGAGCAGTCATTTTAATGATGCATAAAGTGAAAAAAAAAAGTCAAATATTCCTTTAAATATCGTACCTGGGGGGTGTCTAAAGTATGCCTGTGAAGTGCCACGTGTTTCCCGTGTTTAGAACTGTCCCTGCACAAAATGACACTTCTAAAGGAAAAAAAAGCCATTTAAAACTTCTTGCGGCTTTAATGTAATGTCTGGTCCCGGTAATATGGATGAAAATCTTTAAGAAAAATGGCATAGCTACCCCATGACCCCCCCCCCCCCCTACCCCAGCCCATTACCAGCCCCTTTGGGTCTTGTATGGATATTAAGGGGAACCCCGCACATAAAATAAAAAAGGCCCTATATACTCTGAACAGCCGTATACAGGCGGTGCATACAAGACAGGGACTGTAGGTTTGTTCTTATGTAGAATGTGTTTGTAATTTTGAACAGGTACATTGTTGAAGTGTAGCTCCAGCCCAAAAATCTATTTTTAAACTTTTTGGGAAACATAGGTAAGGGTTATCACCCCTGTAACATTTGTTTTGCTGTCTGTGCCCCTGTTCAGAACATTTCACCTCACTTTCCGTCCCAATGACAACTGTTTTTGAAATGTGGTGTTTTTCTTGAAACAAGGATTGCTGATAAAGCATCAGTACAGAGGAGACACCTTTCTCCCATATTTATTCTTACAGGAGAGAATTTTCCTTCCTAGTGGTAGATTTCCTCTCACTTCCTGTTGTCTTCTTTCGTTTGCAAGTAGGAGTCGTTTGTAAGTTGGATGTTTGAAAGTAGGGACCTGCCGTATATACTCTGCAGAAATAGGCCCCTTAGTTGTTGGTGTTGGCACAACACTGTAAGCACTCACAGTTACTCTTGGTTGGTGCTGGAACGCCCTGCTGTCAACTATTATATCAGGAATTTTAATTACATATAATTCTTGAACAGTGGTAGTAAAAATTGGGGCTTTGATGGTGGTGCTGGTGCCACAACACTGTAAGCCCTGACAGTTACTCTTGGTGGGTGCAGCAATGGGCCCTGCTGTGAATTATTAGATCAAGAATTGTAATTGCATGCCCCTGTTGAACAGGGGCTGAAAAATTGGGCTTTTCGTGGTGGTGGTGGTGGTGGTGGTGTTGCCACAACACTGTAAGCCCTCAGAGTTACTCTTGGTGGGTGCAGGAATGGGCCCTGCTGTGAATTATTAGATCAAGAATTGTAATTACATGCCCCTTTTGAACAGGGGCTGAAAAATTGGGCCTTTCGTGGTGGTGGTGGTGGTGGCGTTGCCACAACACTGTAAGCCCTCAGACTTACTCTTGGTGGGTGCAGGAATGGGCCCTGCTGTGAATTATTACATCAAGAATTGTAATTGCATGCCCCTGTTGAACAGGGGCTGAAAAATTGGGCCTTAGGCACTGGTGGCACAACACTACAACCCCTCACAGATACTGTACTTGGAGCACAGCAATGAGCCCTGTTGCAAAGTATTGCTTCAAAAATTGTAATGACACGCCCCTGTTAAACAGGGGCTGAAAAATTGGGCCTTAGGCACTGGTGGCACAACACTACAACCCCTCACAGATACTGTACTTGGAGCACAGCAATGAGCCCTATGGCAAATTATTGCTAAAAAAATTGTAAGTACACGCCCCTGTAAAACAGGGGCTGAAAAATTGGGCCTTAGCCACTGGTGGCGGCACCCATAAACAAAAATGATCTTCCAAGCTATCATCATCAATCGTATCATTGAGGACTCGGAGGAGGAGGATAGCCAGTCAACATAACAGCACAGGCACTCAGCATCAGCATCAGTCTTGAAGGGACGTGACATGTTAAAATCAATTAGTCTGTTATATCAGCATCAGGTGTGTGGTAGCTGGTGGTGATCCAAGACTGGTTCATCTTGATGAAAGTCAGTCGATCAACCGAGTCGGTGGACAGGCGCACCCTGTGATCCGTGACAAATCCTCCAGCAGCACTGAATGTGCGTTCCGAAAGAACGCTGGATGCAGGACAGGCCAGTAGCTCAATTGCATACTGTGCAAGCTCTGGCCAGTGATCCATCCTCAAGACCCAGTAAGCCAGAGGATTTTCGGTGGGGAAGGTGTCCAAGTCTGACCTTGCCCCTAGATATTCCTGCACCATGTTTATCAGACGCTGGCGATGGTTGCTGGAACCAATCATACTTTGGGGCTGCGGACTAAAGAATTGTCTGAACGCATCGGTCAGACGGCCACCTTCCCCACCGCTCCTTCTTTGACTGGCCGAAGCCTCAGCAACTCGTTGTCCTGGACCAGGAGTTTGTAACCTCCCAGTCTCTGGGAACGCGTTGCACAGACCTTTCTGCAAGGCCTCCCGGAGTTGTCTCATCCTCTGCTCCCTCTGCGACGGTAACATAAGGTCCGCAACCTTACCCTTGTACCGTGGATCAAGGAGAGTGGCCAGCCAGTAATGGTCCCTCTCCTTGATCCGAAGAATACGAGGATCCTTCCGCAGACTTTGCAGGATCAGGGAGGCCATGCAGCGTAGGTTTGCTGAGGCATTCGCTCCGGAGTCCTCTGGGTCACTAAGGACGACATGATCCGCAGTCACCTCCTCCCAGCCACGTACAAGTCCACTGGTTTCTTGGGACTGTAAATCATCCCTAAAAGACTGCTGCTGATGATGCTGAGTGCCAGCCTCCACCTCCATGCTGACACAATCCTCCTCCTCCTCCTCCTCCTCCTCCTCTTCCTGTGCGATGGGTGGGACAGAAGGAACACTGTCTGGGTAAAGGGGGCCTTGAGAGGCAAGGAAGTCCTCCTCTTCCTGCCTCTGTTCTGCCTCAAGTGCCCTGTCCATTATTCCACGCAGCGTGTGCTCCAACAGGTGGACAAGAGGTACAGTGTCACTGATGCATGCACTGTCACTGCTCACCATCCTCGTGGCCTCCTCAAATGGTGCCAGGACAGTGCATGCATCCCTGATCATGCCCCACTGGCGTGGAGAAAAAAAACCAAGCTCCCCTGACCCTGTCCTGGTGCCGTAGTCGCACAGGTACTCATTGATGGCCCTCTGCTGCGTGTGCAGCCGCTGCAGCATGGCCAACGTTGAGTTCCACCTGGTGGGCATGTCACATATAAGGCGGTTCTTGGGCAGGTTCAACTCCTTTTGCAGCTCAGCCAGGCGAGCACTGGCATTATAAGATCTGCGGAAATGCACACAGACTTTCCTGGCCTGCCTCAGGACATCCTGTAAGCCCGGGTACCTGCCCAAGAACCGCTGCACCACCAGGTTAAGGACGTGAGCCACACAGGGCACATGGGTCAGTTGTCCCTGTCGGAGGGCGGAGAGGAGGTTGGTGCCATTGTCGCAAACCACCATTCCTGGCTTAAGCTGGCGTGGCGTCAACCACCTCTCGGCCTGGCCCTGCAGAGCAGACAGGACCTCTGCCCCAGTGTGGCTTCTGTCCCCCAAACACACCAGCGCAAGCACGGCATGGCATCTTTTTGCCTGCGTACTTGCGTAGCCCCGTGAACGGCTACGGAGCACCGCTGGTTCATAGGACAAACCACAGGAAGAGGCCATGGAGGAAGAAGAAGAGGAGGGGGTGGAGGAGAGAGGTGTGTCACAACCAGTAGTAGCATTTTGGAGGCGTGGCGGTGGGACAACCTCCAACACTACTGCACCTTGTCGTGCATCCTTCCCAGCTGCCAAAAGAGTGACCGAATGGGCCATGAAAGAAAGGTAACGTCCCTGTCCATGCCTGCTGGACCATGAGTCAGCGGTAATATGCACCTTACCGCTGACCGCCCTGTCCAGCGAGGCCAAGACATTGCCTTCCACATGCTGGTAGAGAGCCGGAATAGCCTTCCGTGAGAAAAAGTGGCGTTTGGGAACCTGCCACTGAGGAACCGCACATTGCACAAACTCACGGAAGGGGGCCGAGTCTACCAACTGAAAAGGCAGCAGTTGAAGCGCTAGCAATTTAGCCAAGCTAGCATTCAACCGCTGGGCATGTGGATGGCTGGGAGTGAACTTCTTTCGACGGTCCAGCAGCTGGGGCAGGGAAATTTGCCTGCTAGAATCGGACGTCGGTGTACTGCTAGCAGAGTGGCCGCAAGTACTTGGCTGTGACACGCCTAATTCTACACCTTCATTCCTCTCAGTGCATGTTTCAGAGAGGACTGAAGTTATAGTGGGGTTGGAGATCCCAGCTGATGCGGTGCAAGGAGAGGTCCGCTTTGTTCTTTGGTGTGGGTCTTTGAGGTAGGCTTGCCAACGAGCTGCATGGCAGGTCAACATATGTCTGGTCAGGCATGTGGTACCCAAGCGGCTGATGTTTTGGCCACGCGATATACGCTTGAGACATATGTTGCAAACAGCAGCTGTGCGATCTGATGCACTAGCCTCAAAAAAGGCCCACACCAAGGAACTTTTTGAATGACGGGCAGAGGCAGCGCCCTGCACAGGCGGAGCTCTGCGGTGTGATTCCGTCGGTGTACTGCCCTTACGCTGGCCACCAAAGGGCATCCTGTCTCGTTGGAGATGTGCCTCCTCCTCATCCTCCTCCTCCTCTCTCCTATTAGGCACCCACGTGGAGTCAGTGACCTCATCATCCCCTCCCTCCTCATCACTGGAGCCAATCTGGCAGTATGCTGCAGCTGCTGGAACATGACTGCCAGATTGGTGTCCTTCTTGAGCATCCCCTCTGTCTGCTCTCACCCTACTGCCTTCCTGTAGCTGGGTTTCATCATCAGACCCTTCGAAACGCTGGGCATCCTCCTGGAGCATGTACCCAACACTGTGCTCAAACAGTTCGGGGGACTCCTCAGGAGGAGGACATGGTGGGTCTAGGGAAGGAGTGACTGATGATGAGTCTGACATTGATACCAGGGAAGAGGACGCTTTGGCAGCTGCTTTGCCAGTACCCTGAGCCTGGGTGAGAGAGGATGAGGAGGAGGAGGAGGGCTTGGTCATCCACTCTACCAAGTCTTCGGCATGATGTGGCTCAACATGTCCAGCTGCCGAAAAGAAGGACAAGCGTGTCCCATGGCCATGTGCTGATGACAATGCACCGCGTCCACGACCAGCACTGTTGTCCCCAGACACAGAGCCTGCTTGCCCTCTTTTATTGCCTCCTGACTGTCTGCCTCTCCTTGTTTGCCTTCCAGACATTCTAATAGATGGCCTGCAGGGAGATGGGAAAAAAGCAATAAGGGCTACCTTCAGGTGTCCTTCTCTGTCCCTTGAAACAAGGACTTGCACAGTGAAAGAAACTGACACTCTCCCTACCTACAGTTTTCTGTCCCTAGAAAAAATGTTTTTTTTAAGCACAATATAGCACAAGGAGAATTCACTCACTGTCCTTCCAGGTCCCTAGAAACAAGGACTTGCACAGTGAAAGAAACTGACACTCTCCCTACCTACAGTTTTCTGTCCCTAGAAAAAATGTTTTTTTTAAGCACAATATAGCACAAGGAGAATTCACTCACTGTCCTTCCAGGTCCCTGGAAACAAGGACTTGCACAGTGAAAGAAACTGACACTCTCCCTACCTACAGTTTTCTGTCCCTAGAAAAAATGTTTTTTTTAAGCACAATATAGCACAAGGAGAATTCACTCACTGTCCTTCCAGGTCCCTAGAAACAAGGACTTGCACAGTGAAAGAAACTGACACTCTCCCTACCTACAGTTTTCTGTCCCTAGAAAAAATGTTTTTTTTAAGCACAATATAGCACAAGGAGAATTCACTCACTGTCCTTCCAGGTCCCTGGAAACAAGGACTTGCACAGTGAAAGAAACTGACACTCTCCCTACCTACAGTTTTCTGTCCCTAGAAAAAATGTTTTTTTTAAGCACAATATAGCACAAGGAGAATTCACTCACTGTCCTTCCAGGTCCCTGGAAACAAGGACTTGCACAGTGAAAGAAACTGACACTCTCCCTACCTACAATTTTCTGTCCCTAGAAAAAAATGTTTTTTTTAAGCACAATATAGCACAAGGAGAATTCACTCACTGTCCTTCCAGGTCCCTGGAAACAAGGACTTGCACAGTGAAAGAAACTGACACTCTCCCTACCTACAGTTTTCTGTCCCTAGAAAAAATGTTTTTTTTAAGCACAATATAGCACAAGGAGAATTCACTCACTGTCCTTCCAGGTCCCTGGAAACAAGGACTTGCACAGTGAAAGAAACTGACACTCTCCCTACCTACAGTTTTCTGTCCCTAGAAAAAATGTTTTTTTTAAGCACAATATAGCACAAGGAGAATTCACTCACTGTCCTTCCAGGTCCCTGGAAACAAGGACTTGCACAGTGAAAGAAACTGACACTCTCCCTACCTACAGTTTTCTGTCCCTAGAAAAAATGTTTTTTTTAAGCACAATATAGCACAAGGAGAATTCACTCACTGTCCTTCCAGGTCCCTGGAAACAAGGACTTGCACAGTGAAAGAAACTGACACTCTCCCTACCTACAGTTTTCTGTCCCTAGAAAAAATGTTTTTTTTAAGCACAATATAGCACAAGGAGAATTCACTCACTGTCCTTCCAGGTCCCTGGAAACAAGGACTTGCACAGTGAAAGAAACTGACACTCTCCCTACCTACAGTTTTCTGTCCCTAGAAAAAATGTTTTTTTTAAGCACAATATAGCACAAGGAGAATTCACTCACTGTCCTTCCAGGTCCCTGGAAACAAGGACTTGCACAGTGAAAGAAACTGACACTCTCCCTACCTACAGTTTTCTGTCCCTAGAAAAAAAGTTTTTTTTTAAGCACAATATAGCACAAGGAGAATTCACTCACTGTCCTTCCAGGTCCCTAGAAACAAGGACTTGCACAGTGAAAGAAACTGACACTCTCCCTACCTACAGTTTTCTGTCCCTAGAAAAAATGTTTTTTTTAAGCACAATATAGCACAAGGAGAATTCACTCACTGTCCTTCCAGGTCCCTAGAAACAAGGACTTGCACAGTGAAAGAAACTGACACTCTCCCTACCTACAGTTTTCTGTCCCTAGAAAAAATGTTTTTTTTAAGCACAATATAGCACAAGGAGAATTCACTCACTGTCCTTCCAGGTCCCTGGAAACAAGGACTTGCACAGTGAAAGAAACTGACACTCTCCCTACCTACAGTTTTCTGTCCCTAGAAAAAATGTTTTTTTTAAGCACAATATAGCACAAGGAGAATTCACTCACTGTCCTTCCAGGTCCCTGGAAACAAGGACTTGCACAGTGAAAGAAACTGACACTCTCCCTACCTACAGTTTTCTGTCCCTAGAAAAAATGTTTTTTTTAAGCACAATATAGCACAAGGAGAATTCACTCACTGTCCTTCCAGGTCCCTAGAAACAAGGACTTGCAAAGTGAAAGAAACTGACACTCTCCCTACCTACAGTTTTCTGTCCCTAGAAAAAATGTTTTTTTTAAGCACAATATAGCACAAGGAGAATTCACTCACTGTCCTTCCAGGTCCCTGGAAACAAGGACTTGCACAGTGAAAGAAACTGACACTCTCCCTACCTACAGTTTTCTGTCCCTAGAAAAAATGTTTTTTTTAAGCACAATATAGCACAAGGAGAATTCACTCACTGTCCTTCCAGGTCCCTGGAAACAAGGACTTACTTGCACAGTGAAAGAAACTGACACTCTCCCTACCTACAGTTTTCTGTCCCTAGAAAAAATGTTTTTTTTTAAGCACAATATAGCACAAGGAGAATTCACTCACTGTCCTTCCAGGTCCCTGGAAACAAGGACTTGCACAGTGAAAGAAACTGACACTCTCCCTACCTACAGTTTTCTGTCCCTAGAAAAAATGTTTTTTTTAAGCACAATATAGCACAAGGAGAATTCACTCACTGTCCTTCCAGGTCCCTGGAAACAAGGACTTGCACAGTGAAAGAAACTGACACTCTCCCTACCTACAGTTTTCTGTCCCTAGAAAAAATGTTTTTTTTAAGCACAATATAGCACAAGAATTCACTCACTGTCCTTCCAGGTCCCTAGAAACAAGGACTTGCACAGTGAAAGAAACTGACACTCTCCCTACCTACAGTTTTCTGTCCCTAGAAAAAATGTTTTTTTTAAGCACACTATAGCACAAGCACAAAACACACTGACACTCTCCCTACCTATCCTTCTCTTTCCCTAAACTAAAGGAATCCAGGTTAAGCAAGAAAGAAATAAAAGTCACTGTCCCTGCCTATGCTGCTCTATCCCTGCTCCGGAACACACTACACTAGGCCGCCGTGCTGGCGGCCTTTTATAGTGTGGGGCGTGTACTAAACACCCTCAGCAATAATTGGCCACAGGCATCCTGCCTGTGGCCAATCATTGCTCTCCTCGCTGCCGGCGCTGTGATTGGCCAAGCATGCGGGGTCACAGTGCATGCTTGGCCAATCACAGCGCCTGGATGACACTGCGATGGCGTAGTGCATTGTGGGCCGTTCGCGTCACTCGAATTTGGCGCGAACGGCCCAAATCGTTCGATCTTCGTCGAACGATCGAACAGCCGATGTTCGAGTCGAACGTATGTTCGACTCGAACACGAAGCTCATCCCTACCGGTAACCTGATTGGCTGAAGCGACATTGAGGGCGGGAGAAGACATCGAGGACGGAAGAAGGACGGTGCTGACCCGAGGAAGGTAAGTGCAGGGCTGGGGGGAAACTGGCTGCATTTTGGGGGAACCTGGCTGTATTTTGGGGGAACCTGGCTGCATTTGGGGACAAACTGGATGTATTTGGGGACAAACTGGCTGTATTTGGGGGAAACCTGGCTGTATTTGGGGACAAACTGGCAGTATTTGGGGGGAACCTGGCAGTATTTGGGGACAAACTGGCTGCATTTGGGGACAAACTGGCTGCATTTGGGAGGAAACTGGCTGCATTTGAGGGGGCAAACTGGTGGAGTTTGGGCACAGTGGCTGCGTTTAATGGGCACAGTGGCGGCAATTGATGATTTTTTTTTTCAGTTTGTTTGCGCCCCCCCAAAAATTTTGAGCACCAGCCTCCACTGGATCAGTGCACACTTATAAAAGGACGGTGCTATGTCATATGATCAACGCAGCTAAAGCAGAAGTCACTCTGCACTGGAGAGATATTAGACCCCCCTTAGTTGCAGAGTGGCTCAATAGGGTAAGAGAAATAGGGGCTATGGAGGACTTGATCCTCTCAGCCCAAAACAAGAGAGAACAGTATAATCAAACATGGATGAAATGGAATTTATTTATGCATTCGGAGGGGGGGGGGAGAGATTACTAGATGGGGCATCTGAGGAGTGAGGAGTACCCATTAGGAAGTACGGACCTGCACATAGGGAAATATAGAAATCAAATCCCTCCATCTCTTTTTTTTTGTTTATTTGTATTGTTTTTTTGTTTTATTTGGGGGTAGGGAGAAAAGGAAAACTGGAAAGGAAGGAGGACATAGAGAGACGCCATCAATCAATATTTTAAAGCCTTATGCCGCGTACACACAATCGTTTTTAATGTCATTGAAAAAAACTGCATTTTTCTCGACGTGATTTTTCGTGTTTTCTCTCAAGCCTGCCTTGCCTACACACTATCGTGTTAAAAAATGTTTGAGTAAAGCGCGGTGACGTACAACACGTACGACGGCACTATAAAGGGGAAGTTCCATTCGGATGGCGCCACCCTTCATGTTAGTAAAGTTTGTTGAGAGACGATTCGCGCTTTTCAGCCTTGTGCTTTTCAGTCCGTTACAGCGTGACAAATGTGCTATCTCCATTACGAACGCTAGTTTTAAGTTTTACCAGAACGAGAGCTCCCGTCTCATACTTGATTCTGAGCATGCGCATTTTTTTCCATGTCGTTAAAGCCCACACACAGCCGTTTTTCATGACAAGAAAAACTGCGATGTAAAAAACGACGTGAAAAATTAGAGCATGTTCCAATTTTTCTCGTCGTGATTCTCTGCGTTTTTCTCGTCGGGAAAAATGCTGGAAAGCCCACACATGATAATTTTTAATGACCATTTTAAAAAATTGCATTTTTCTCGTCATTAAAAACGATCGTGTGTACGCGGCATCAGGTGCATGGCAAGGGTGAAAGAGGGTGTGACAGGGGTCACTTTGGGCACAGGGTGAGCAAGAAAATAATGGACATTAAGAATATGTCTTGGATTGCTTTAAAATGGGACAGTGATATTTTTCCACAATATTCCCCAGGATATCTGTAAAGAACTATTTACTGTTTGATTATGAACTCAACAGGTTAACTGAAAAGTGACTCCTTCATGATGTTGGGACACATACTGTTAGATGCTAATGTCACCACATCCAGCCCCCACCTGTGTCTGCTAAGATGTCAGATGTGTATTGGGAGACAGTGAGGCTAGCCTAAAGGTAATGTGTCTGAGTCATCACTGTAGTTAATTAGCTCATGTAAATTAGGTCTGGTCAAAGGTGTATTGTCTGAGGAGAATGTAAGAACCTCCTCTCTGTGTATATAAAACTGGGAGTTTGTCATTAAAGATTGTTAGACCTGCTGGAAACTTCATACAGAGTGTTTGTCTCGTATGATTGGAAGGATTAATCCTATGGGAAGTGGTCGCCTGACTGTGGAGGATCGGCAGTGGATGTGTGTCCAGAGAGAGGGAATATCCTAAACGGCGTTAACCCCTTTCATACTTGGGGTGCCGTTACATTGGTTGGCAGCGGTGGGATTTTCCCTCCAGTTACTGGGACACTCCAAACCACCACAGTGAATGACCAGCTATGCAGCCTGCAGGAAAGCCACACTGAAAGACTTACTTGAGAGCCGTGGAGGGAGCGGTGGGACAAAGAACAAGGCCACCTTGATCAGGGAGCTAGCCGAGATGGATCAGAGGGATGGTGATGCAGGACCCCGGTCAGTTGAAGACTTGTTTCAGCAACGAGTTCGACAGCGATTGGCATTATATGGTGCTAACCCATCAGAGACCGCCATACAGGAAGCCATTAAAGACATCCAGCTGCAGAATGAGCGACAAGAGAGAGAACTGGAGCGACAAGAGGGAGAACTAGAGCGGCAACATGAGTGGAGAATGGCAGAAATACGGCAATCGGAGACAATGCCTAAAGATGCAGCGCCTGTCCGTAAGTTGCCCTTTCGGGCGTTCAAACTATTTAAGGAAGGAGAGGAGGAAATTGAAGCGTTCCTGCAGGACTTTGAGAGACTATGCCAGATACATGAAGTACTGCCCCAAGATTGGGTCGCCTTACTGGCATGTAATTTAACTGGCAGAGCGGCGGATGCGTATCGGGCACTGGAGGATGAGGACGCTAAAGACTATGACCGGGTAAAAGAAGCTCTGCTAGCCCGATTTGCCATTACACCCAAAGCCAGCCGGATTAAGTTTCGAGAATCCCGGAAACAAACCCACATAACATACGTGGAGTGGGCACATCGTCTGCAGCGAAACCTTAAGGGCTGGTTTCAGGGAAGCCGCGCTCATACCATAGAGGACATCACCCAGCTAGTACTCTTAGAACAGTTCTTTAACCACACCCCTCCGGTATTACATGGATTGGGTGCGAGATAAGTGACCACGGACTGTACAGCAAGCGGCTACTTTGGCCGATGAATATCTGGACTCTCGAAGGTCAGGCGGAAGCGAGCGCTATCCACTATCTCGGCCCAGTTTACCAGCCTCTAACTCAACTTCAGCACCACCTCCAGCAGCCACTTATCTTCAGCAGCCCAGGTTCAACTCCCAGGACTACTCACAACCCATCAGGTGTTTCAGATGTAAACAGCTAGGGCACAAAAAGCCAGACTGTCCGTTGAATCCAGCCATCCAGTCCCAGTCATGGAGACAGCCAGCAAGGGGGAGCCCCCGCACATCCATGCCTGCGGCCCACTGCGTTGAGGAGGAAGAACATTGGGGCGTCCTGCACGAGGCTCATCTAATACAAGCAGCTAACCGGGACAACAGGCAATAACACAGGCAGACTGTCCGGGTTAATGGAACGGTAGCCAATGGCCTACATGATAGTGGCACTACCATGACCCTACTACAGAAGAACCTCATCCCAGAGAGCCTACACACCGGAGACACTGTAGCCGTAAGAGTAGCGGGAGGTACCATCTTCCTGCTACCCGTTGCCCGGGTTCACCTGGATTGGGGGGTTGGTTCGGGACACGTGAATGTGGGGGTGATGAAGGATTTGCCAGCGGATGTACTACTGGGGAATGATTTGGCCCCCCTCGTTTCTGCTTACGCCCCGATGGGCCCCGCTGAAGCCAACCCAGTGACTACTTGTGCCCAGACCCATGCTGCTGGAACCGGCCCGCTTACGGCTGAGAACTGGGTAAGACTATCTTCCCCGACATGTACCTTAGATCAGGGAAAATATCACAGTCTAGAATTGGAATGTGACAAGTTGGCCAGGGAGAAATCGGAGATGCAACGACACTACGTCATGTGTTATGAGTAGGGATGAGCCGAACACCCCCGGGTTCGGTTCGCACCAGAACCTTCGAACGGACCGAAAGTTCGCGCGAATTTTCGAACCCTATTCGTTATAATGGACGCGAACGTTCGAAATCAAAATTGCTAATTACAACGGCCAATATGCATGTTAATGTCATAAAACAGGTTTGGGGACCCGGGTCCTGCCCCAGGGGACATATATCAATGCAAAAAGAAATTTTAAAAACTAAAGTTTTTTCGGGAGCAGTCATTTTAATGATGCATAAAGTGAAAAAAAAAAAAGTGAAATTTTCCTTTAAATATGGTACCTGGGGGGTGTCTAAAGTATGCCTGTGAAGTGGCATGTGTTTCCCGTGTTTAGAACTGTCCTTGCACAAAATGACATTTGTAAAGGAAAAAAAGAAGCCATTTAAAACCACTTGCGGCTTTAATGTCATGTCTTGTCCTGGCCGCCATATGGCTGAAAATCCTTGAGAAAAATGGCATGGCTACCCCATCACCCCCCCCCCCACCCCAGCCCCTTTGGGTCTTGTATGGATACTAAGGGGGACCCCGCACCCAAAATAAAACCCTATACCTACAACCCTATATACTCTGAACAGCAGTATATAGGTGGTGCAAACAAGACATGGACTGTAGGTTTGTTCTTAAGTAGAATCTGAACAGGTACATTATGAAGTGTAGCTACATCCCAAAAAAATCAGTTTTTAAGCTTTTTGGAGAACATAGGGAGGGGTTATCACCCCTGTAACATTTGCTGTCTTTGCACATCTGTTCAGAACATGTCACCTCACTTTCCGTCCCAATGACAAATGTTTTTGGAAAAGTGGGGTTTTAATTGAAACAAGGATTGGTGATAAAGCATCAGTAGAGAGGAGATACCTTTTTCCCAAATTAAATCTAACAGGATAGAATTTTCCTTCCTAGGGGTAGATTTCCTCTCACTTCCTGTTTTCTCTTGCCGTTTGCAAGTAGGAGTCGTTTGTAAGTTGGATGTTTGAAAGTAGGGGCCTGCCGTATATACTCTGCAGAAATTTGCCCTATTAGATGTTGGTGTAGCCACAAGACTGGTGGGCACAGGAATGGGCCCTGCTGTGAGTTAATAGATCAAGATTTGTACTTGCATGCACCTGTTGAACCGGGCAGAAAAATTGGGCCTTTGGTGGTGGTGGTGGTGGTGGTGGACGGTGTTGCCACAAGACTGTAAGCCCTCACAGTTACTCTTGGTGGGTGCAGGAATGGGCCCTGCTGTGAGTTATTAGATCAAGATTTGTAATTGCATGCACCTGTTGAACAGGGCAGAAAAATTGGGCCTTTGGTGGTGGTGGTGGTGGTGGACGGTGTTGCCACAAGACTGTAGGCCCTCATAGTTACTCTTGGTGGGCGCAGGAATGGGCCCTGCTGTGAACTATTAGATCAAGATTTGTAATTACACGCCCCTGTTAAACAGGGGCTGAAAAATTGTGCCTTAGGCATTGGTGCTGGTGCCACAACACTGCAACCCCTCACAGATACTGTACTTGGAGCACAGCAGTCACACCTGTTGCGAAGCATCTTTTTAAAAAATTGTAATTACACGCCCCTGTTATACAGGGGCTGAAAAATTGTGCCTTAGGCACTGGTGCTGGTGCCACAACACTGCAACCCCTCACAGATACTGTACTCTGAGCACAGCAATGAGACCTGTTGCAAAGCATTGCCTAAAAATTGTAATTACACGCCCCAACAGGGGCTGAAAAATTGTGCCTTAGGCACTGGTGCTGGTGCCACAACACTGCAACCCCTCACAGATACTGTACTCTGAGCACAGCAGTCACACCTGTTGCGAAGCATCTTTTTAAAAAATTGTAATTACACGCCCCTGTTATACAGGGGCTGAAAAATTGTGCCTTAGGCACTGGTGTGGTGGCATGGATCATTGAGGAGGAGGAAGAGGATAGTCAGTGAACATAACAGGACAGTCACTCAGCATCAGCATAGGCAGTCTTGAAGGGATGTGACATTATAAATTATTCCGTTATATCCGCTTCAGGTGTCTGGTAGCTGGTGGTGATCCAAGACTGATTCATTTTTATGAAGGTCAGTCGATCAACCGAGTCGGTGGACAGGCGCACCCTATGATCGGTGACAAATCCTCCAGCAGCACTGAATGTGCGTTCGGAAAGAACGCTGGATGCAGGACAGGCCAGTAGCTCAATTGCATACTGTGCAAGCTCTGGCCAGTGATCCATCCTCAGGACCCAGTAAGCCAGAGGATTTTCGGTGGGAAAGGTGTCCAAGTCTGACCTTGCCCCTAGGTATTCCTGCACCATGTATATCAGACGCTGGCGATGGTTGCTGGAACCGATCATACCTTGGGGCTGCGGACTAAAAAATTGTCTGAACGCATCGGTCAGACGTCCACCTTCCCCACCGCTCCTTCTGCTACTGACCGAAGCCTCAGCAACTCGTCGTCCAGGACCAGGAGTTTGTAACCTCCCAGTTTCTGGGAACGCGTTGCACAGACCTTTCTGCAAGGCCTCCCTGAGATGTCTCATCCTCTGCTCCCTCTGCGACGGCAAGATAAGGTCCGCAACCTTACCCTTGTACCGTGGATCAAGGAGAGTGGCCAGCCAGTAATGGTCACTCTCCTTGATCCGAAGAACACGAGGATCCTTCCGCAGGCTTTGCAGGATCAGGGAGGCCATGCAGCGTAGGTTAGCTGAGGCATTCGGTCCGGAGTCTTCTGGGTCACTGAGGATGACATGATCGCCAGCCACCTCCTCCCAGCCACGTACAAGTCCACTGGTTTGTTGGGACTGTACATCATCCCTAAAAGACTGCTGCTGCTGATGCTGAGTGCCAGGCTCCACCTCCATGCTCACACAATCCTCCTCCTCCTCCTCCTCCTCCTCCTCTTCCTGTGTGATGGGTGGGACAGAAGGAACATTGTCTGGATAAAGGGGGCCTTGAGAGACAAGGAAGTCCTCCTCTTCCTGCCTCTGTTCTGCCTCAAGTGCCCTGTCCATTATCCCACGCAGCGTATGCTCCAACAGGTGGACAAGAGGTACAGTGTCACTGATGCATGCACTGTCACTGCTAACCATCCTCGTGGCCTCCTCAAATGGTGAGAGGACAGTGCATGCATCCCTGATCATGCTCCACTGGCGTGGGGAAAAAAAGCCAAGCTCCCCTGACCCTGTCCTGGTGCCGTAGTCGCAAAGGTACTCATTGATGGCCCTCTGCTGCGTGTGCAGTCGCTGCAGCATGGCCAACGTTGAGTTCCACCTGGTGGGCATGTCACATATTAGGCGGTTCTTGGGCAGGTTCAGCTCCTTTTGCAGCTCAGTCAGCCGAGCACTGGCATTATAAGATCGGCGGAAATGCACACAGACTTTCCTGGCCTGCCTCAGGACATCCTGTAAGCCTGGGAACCTGCCCAAGAACCGCTGCACCACCAGGTTGAGGACGTGAGCCATACAGGGCACATGGGTGAGCTGCCCCTGTCGCAGGGCGGAGAGGAGGTTGGTGCCATTATCAGAAACGACCATTCCTGGCTTAAGCTGGCGTGGCGTCAACCACCTCTCGGCCTGCCCCTGCAGAGCTGCCAGAACCTCTGGCCCAGTGTGGCTCCTGTCCCCCAAACACACCAGCGCAAGCACGGCATGGCATCTTTTTGCCTGCGTACTCGCGTAGCCCCTTGTACGCCTACGGAGCACCGCTGGTTCCGAGGACAGAGCACTCGAAGAGGACATGGAGGAAGAAGAAGAGGAGGGGGTGGAGGAGAGAGGTGTGTCACAACCAGTAGTAGCATTTTGGAGGCGTGGTGGCGGAACAACCTCCAACACTACTGCACCTTGTCCTGCATCCCTCCCAGCTGCCAATAGAGTGACCCAATGGGCCGTGAAAGAAAGATAACGTCCCTGTCCATGCCTGCTGGACCATGAGTCAGCGGTAATATGCACCTTACCGCTGACCGCCCTGTCCAGCGAGGCATGGACATTGCCTTCCACATGCCAGTAGAGAGACGGAATCGCCTTCCGTGAGAAAAAGTGGCGTTTGGGAACCTGCCACTGAGGAACCGCACATTGAACAAACTCACGGAAGGGGGCCGAGTCTATCAACTGAAAAGGCAGCAGTTGAAGTGCTAGCAATTTAGCCAAGCTAGCATTCAACCGCTGGGCATGTGGATGGCTGGGAGTATACTTCTTTCGACGGTCCAGCAGCTGGGGCAGGGAAATTTGCCTGCTACAATCGGACGTCGGTGTACTGCAAGTACTTGGTTGTGACACACCTAATTCTACACCTTCAGTCCTCTCAGAGCAGCTTTCAGAGAGGACTGAAGATATAGTGGGGATGGAGATCCCAGCTGATGAGGAGCAAGGAGAGGTCCGCTTTGTTCTTTGGTGTGGGTCTTTTATGTGTGCTTGCCAACGAGCTGCATGGCAGGTCGACATATGTCTGCTCATGCTTGTGGTGCCCAAGCGGCTGATGTTTTGGCCACGCGAGATACGCTTGAGACAAATATTGCAAATAGCAGTGGTGCGATCTGATGCACTCGTCTCAAAAAAGGCCCACACCAAAGAACTTTTGTGATAACGTGCAGAGGCAGCGCCCTGCACAGGCGGAGCTCTGCGGTGTGGTACAGTTGCTGTGCTGGCCTCTAGCTGGCCTCCAGGGGGCATCCTGCCTCGTTGGACATGTGACACTGCATCCTCCTCCTCCTCCTCCTCTCTCCCTTCAGGCACCCACGTGGAGTCAGTGACCTCATCATCCCCTCCCTCTTCACCACTAGAGCAAACCTGGCAGTAAGCTGCAGCTGGTGGAACACTACTGCCAGATTGCTGTCCTTCAGCATCCCCTCTCTCTGCGCGCACACTACTGACTTCCTCAAGCTGGGTATCATCATCCGAGCCTTCGAATCGTTGGGCATCCTCCTGGAGCATGTACCCAACACTGTGCTCAAACAGTTCGGGGGACTCCTCAGGAGGACATGGTGGGTCTAGGGAAGGGGTGGCTGATGATGCCATTGAGTACGCGTTGGCAGCTGCTCTGCCAGTACCCTGAGCCTGGGTGAGAGAGGATGAGGAAGATGAGGAGGGCTTGGTCATCCATTCTACCAAGCCTTCGGCATGATGCGGCTCCACATGTCCAGCTGCCGAAAACAAAGACAAGCGTGTCCCATGGCCACGTGCTGATGACGATGCACGACCACGTCCACGGCCAGCACTGTTGTCTCTAGAAACAGAGCCTGCCTGCCCTGTGTTCTTGCCTCGGCACGCTCTGCCTCTCCTTGGCGGTCTTCCAGCCATTGTAGTCGGTAGTGTATATAGTATAAAAAATAGAACTCCTATGTGTGCTCACAACACACTGTAGGTCCTATGGGTGCTGACACTAACACACTATAGGTACTATGTGTGCTGCTGACAAGAAAATATAGGAGCTCTGTTTGCTGCCACTAACACACTAGAAGTCCTATTGGTGCTTCTGAGATGAAAATATAGGAGCTCTGTGTGATGCCACTAACACACTAGAAGTCCTATGGGTGCTTCTGAGATGAAAATATAGGAGCTCTGTGTGATGCCACTAACACACTAGAAGTCCTATGGGTGCTGCTGAGAAGAAAATATAGGAGCTCTGTTTGCTGCCACTAACACACTAGAAGTCCTATGGGTGCTGCTGAGAAGAAAATATAGGAGCTCTGTGTGATGCCACTAACACACTAGAAGTCCTATGGGTGCTGCTGAGAAGAAAATATAGGAGCTCTGTTTGCTGCCACTAACACACTAGAAGTCCTATGGGTGCTGCTGAGAAGAAAATATAGGAGCTCTGTGTGATGCCACTAACACACTAGAAGTCCTATGGGTGCTTCTGAGATGAAAATATAGGAGCTCTGTGTGATGCCACTAACACACTAGAAGTCCTATGGGTGCTGCTGAGAAGAAAATATAGGAGCTCTGTGTGATGCCACTAACACACTAGAAGTCCTATGGGTGCTTCTGAGATGAAAATATAGGAACTCTGTGTGATGCCACTAACACACTAGAAGTCCTATGGGTGCTGCTGAGAAGAAAATATAGGAGCTCTGTTTGCTGCCACTAACACACTAGAAGTCCTATGGGTGCTGCTGAGAAGAAAATATAGGAGCTCTGTGTGATGCCACTAACACACTAGAAGTCCTATGGGTGCTTCTGAGATGAAAATATAGGAGCTCTGTGTGATGCCACTAACACACTAGAAGTCCTATGGGTGCTGCTGAGAAGAAAATATAGGAGCTCTGTGTGATGCCACTAACACACTAGAAGTCCTATGGGTGCTTCTGAGATGAAAATATAGGAACTCTGTGTGATGCCACTAACACACTAGAAGTCCTATGGGTGCTGCTGAGAAGAAAATATAGGAGCTCTGTTTGCTGCCACTAACACACTAGAAGTCCTATGGGTGCTGCTGAGAAGAAAATATAGGAGCTCTGTGTGATGCCACTAACACACTAGAAGTCCTATGGGTGCTTCTGAGATGAAAATATAGGAACTCTGTGTGATGCCACTAACACATTAGAAGTCCTATGGGTGCTGCTAAGAAGAAAATATAGGAGCTCTGTTTGCTGCCACTAACACACTAGAAGTCCTATGGGTGCTGCTGAGAAGAAAATATAGGAGCTCTGTGTGATGCCACTAACACACTAGAAGTCCTATGGGTGCTTCTGAGATGAAAATATAGGAGCTCTGTGTGATGCCACTAACACACTAGAAGTCCTATGGGTGCTGCTGAGAAGAAAATATAGGAGCTCTGTTTGCTGCCACTAACACACTAGAAGTCCTATGGGTGCTGCTGAGAAGAAAATATAGGAGCTCTGTGTGATGCCACTAACACACTAGAAGTCCTATGGGTGCTGCTGAGAAGAAAATATAGGAGCTCTGTTTGCTGCCACTAACACACTAGAAGTCCTATGGGTGCTTCTGAGATGAAAATATAGGAGCTCTGTGTGATGCCACTAACACACTAGAAGTCCTATGGGTGCTTCTGAGATGAAAATATAGGAACTCTGTGTGATGCCACTAACACACTAGAAGTCCTATGGGTGCTGCTGAGAAGAAAATATAGGAGCTCTGTTTGCTGCCACTAACACACTAGAAGTCCTATGGGTGCTGCTGAGAAGAAAATATAGGAGCTCTGTGTGATGCCACTAACACACTAGAAGTCCTATGTGTGCTGCTGAGAAGAAAATATAGGAGCTCTGTTTGCTGCCACTAACACACTAGAAGTCCTATGGGTGCTGCTGAGAAGAAAATATAGGAGCTCTGTGTGATGCCACTAACACACTAGAAGTCCTATGGGTGCTTCTGAGATGAAAATATAGGAGCTCTGTGTGATGCCACTAACACACTAGAAGTCCTATGGGTGCTGCTGAGAAGAAAATATAGGAGCTCTGTGTGATGCCACTAACACACTAGAAGTCCTATGGGTGCTTCTGAGATGAAAATATAGGAGCTCTGTGTGATGCCACTAACACACTAGAAGTCCTATGGGTGCTGCTGAGAAGAAAATATAGGAGCTCTGTTTGCTGCCACTAACACACTAGAAGTCCTATGGGTGCTTCTGAGAAGAAAATATAGGAGCTCTGTGTGATGCCACTAACACACTAGAAGTCCTATGGGTGCTTCTGAGATGAAAATATAGGAACTCTGTGTGATGCCACTAACACATTAGAAGTCCTATGGGTGCTGCTGAGAAGAAAATATAGGAGCTCTGTGTGATGCCACTAACACACTAGAAGTCCTATGTGTGCTGCTGAGAAGAAAATATAGGAGCTCTGTTTGCTGCCACTAACACACTAGAAGTCCTATGGGTGCTGCTGAGAAGAAAATATAGGAGCTCTGTGTGATGCCACTAACACACTAGAAGTCCTATGGGTGCTGCTGAGAAGAAAATATAGGAACTCTGTTTGCTGCCACTAACACACTAGAAGTCCTATGGGTGCTTCTGAGATGAAAATATAGGAGCTCTGTGTGATGCCACTAACACACTAGAAGTCCTATGGGTGCTGCTGAGAAGAAAATATAGGAGCTCTGTGTGATGCCACTAACACACTAGAAGTCCTATGGGTGCTGCTGAGAAGAAAATATAGGAGCTCTGTTTGCTGCCACTAACACACTAGAAGTCCTATGGGTGCTGCTGAGAAGAAAATATAGGAGCTCTGTGTGATGCCACTAACACACTAGAAGTCCTATGGGTGCTTCTGAGATGAAAATATAGGAGCTCTGTGTGATGCCACTAACACACTAGAAGTCCTATGGGTGCTGCTGAGAAGAAAATATAGGAGCTCTGTGTGATGCCACTAACACACTAGAAGTCCTATGGGTGCTTCTGAGATGAAAATATAGGAACTCTGTGTGATACCACTAACACACTAGAAGTCCTATGGGTGCTTCTGAGAAGAAAATATAGGAGCTCTGTTTGCTGCCACTAACACACTAGAAGTCCTATGGGTGCTTCTGAGATGAAAATATAGGAGCTCTGTGTGATGCCACTAACACACTAGAAGTCCTATGGGTGCTGCTGAGAAGAAAATATAGGAGCTCTGTGTGATGCCACTAACACACTAGAAGTCCTATGGGTGCTTCTGAGATGAAAATATAGGAACTCTGTGTGATGCCACTAACACATTAGAAGTCCTATGGGTGCTGCTAAGAAGAAAATATAGGAGCTCTGTTTGCTGCCACTAACACACTAGAAGTCCTATGGGTGCTGCTGAGAAGAAAATATAGGAGCTCTGTGTGATGCCACTAACACACTAGAAGTCCTATGGGTGCTGCTGAGAAGAAAATATAGGAGCTCTGTGTGATGCCACTAACACACTAGAAGTCCTATGGGTGCTGCTGAGAAGAAAATATAGGAGCTCTGTTTGCTGCCACTAACACACTAGAAGTCCTATGGGTGCTGCTGAGAAGAAAATATAGGAGCTCTGTTTGCTGCCACTAACACACTAGAAGTCCTATGGGTGCTGCTGAGAAGAAAATATAGGAGCTCTGTGTGATGCCACTAACACACTAGAAGTCCTATGGGTGCTGCTGAGAAGAAAATATAGGAGCTCTGTGTGATGCCACTAACACACTAGAAGTCCTATGGGTGCTTCTGAGATGAAAATATAGGAGCTCTGTTTGCTGCCACTAACACACTAGAAGTCCTATGGGTGCTGCTGAGAAGAAAATATAGGAGCTCTGTTTGCTGCCACTAACACACTAGAAGTCCTATGGGTGCTGCTGAGAAGAAAATATAGGAGCTCTGTGTGATGCCACTAACACACTAGAAGTCCTATGGGTGCTGCTGAGAAGAAAATATAGGAGCTCTGTTTGCTGCCACTAACACACTAGAAGTCCTATGGGTGCTGCTGAGAAGAAAATATAGGAGCTCTGTTTGCTGCCACTAACACACTAGAAGTCCTATGGGTGCTGCTGAGAAGAAAATATAGGAGCTCTGTGTGATGCCACTAACACACTAGAAGTCCTATGGGTGCTGCTGAGAAGAAAATATAGGAGCTCTGTTTGCTGCCACTAACACACTAGAAGTCCTATGGGTGCTGCTGAGAAGAAAATATAGGAGCTCTGTTTGCTGCCACTAACACACTAGAAGTCCTATGGGTGCTGTTGGGGTGCAATGCTGTGCTAACAGCACTGCGGTTGGTACTACTGCAATACTGTACTAACAGTAAGCACGCACCAGACTAATCCCCAGCAGCAGCTAATAACACGCTAACTGTGCAATCAGCAGCAATGAACGATCAATGACTTAGGTAACAATGGTTTAGCAAAGAAATAGCCAATGGTTTAGAAAGAAGAGCAAATCTTTCAGTATCAAGCAAAGACAGAATCAGCAGACTGATCTCTCCTAAAGCCGGAACTCATGTGACCGGGGCCGATGGCGTGGCGGCCTTTTAAATGGTGGGGCATGTACTAAAGCCCCTGAGCTGTAATTGGCTACAGGCGTCCTGCCTGTAGCCAATTATTGCTCTCCGAGTTTCGGGCGCTGTGATTGGCCAAGCATGCGGGGTCACAGTGCATGCTTGGCCAATCATCAGCCAGCAATGCACTGCGCCGGCCGCGCCGGCCGCAATGCATTGCGGGGCCGCGCGCATCACACGAATGTGATGCGAACGGCCCAAATAGTTCTGGGCTCGACGAGCGAGCGAACGCCCGGTGCTCGATTCGAACATGGGTTCGAATCGAGCACCGGGCCCATCCCTAGTTATGAGATGTCCCATGGCTTGAACATTGAAATGCACAAACAGGCTGAAATTGTCAAAAGGTTAAATGGGATTTGCGCCCAGGTTTTGCCTTACCTCTCCCAAGAGCATCAGCAACAAGTTTTGGGAGCCATTGAGAGAGCAAAGCAAGTGACTGTTCCAGAACTGAATTCCATTATTCGCCCTGCAACCTTACAACGTCACCATCAGCTACTGACCCGGTAAGCAAAACGGCCATGCTGATGGGTTGTCCAGGCATTAGAGGAATGGAACTATGGACTAACTTTGGAGTCAACCCGTCTGGGGTCTCCTCCTGTGTTAGTCTCCTGCCGAAAGGGGAGATGTGTGACAGGGGTCACTTTGGGCACAGGGTGAGCAAGAAAATAATGGACATTAAGAATATGTCTTGGATTGCTTTAAAATGGGACAGTGATATTTTTCCACAATATTCCCCAGGATATCTGTAAAGAACTATTTACTGTTTGATTATGAACTCAACAGATTAACTGAAAAGTGACTCCTTCATGATGTTGGGACACATACTGTTAGATGCTAATGTCACCACATCCAGCCCCCACCTGTGTCTGCTAAGATGTCAGATGTGTATTGGGAGACAGTGAGGCTAGCCTAAAGGTCATGTGTCTGAGTCATCACTGTAGTTAATTAGCTCATGTAAATTAGGTCTGGTCAAAGGTGTATTGTCTGAGGAGAATGTAAGAACCTCCTCTCTGTGTGTATAAAACTGGGAGTTTGTCATTAAAGATTGTCAGACCTTCTGGAAACTTCATACAGAGTGTTTGTCTTGTATGTTTGGAAGGATTAATCCTATGGGAAGCGGTCGCCTGACTGTGGAGGATCGGCAGTGGATGTGTGTCCAGAGAGAGGGAATATCCTAAACGGCGTTAACCCCTTTCATACTTGGGGTGCCGTTACAGAGGGAAATATAGATAAATGAAAATTAGTGTATAGGTAAAACTACTGTTGACTAGAGTTGAGCGGGTAGCTGGATATTCGGGTCCGGCGGGTTCGGCCGAACTTCGGAAAAAAGTTCGGATTCGGGACCGAACTTTAACCCGAACCCGGACCCGGACCCCATTGAAGTCAATGGGGACCCGGACTTCTGACGACTAAAAAGGCTCTAAAAAAGTAATGGAAAGGGCTAGAGGGCTGCAAATGGCAGCAAAATGTTGTTAAGAACATGGCAAGTGCTCTGCAAACAAATGTGGATAGGAAATAACTTAAAAGAACATAAAAAAAATAAAAAATAAAAAAATATGCTGGAGGCCCCCTTTTCAGCAGAAGAGGTACAGGAAGTCATTAAGAACCTCAGAAACTCAACGGCACGATGCCACACATATGGTGGGAATGCCCCAGAATACGCCCTTTCTGGAATAAATTATTTAATTTAATGGATAAGCTAGTGGGAAAATAAAATACTTTGAAATAAAAATGTAGCGGGGTGCTAAATTTAAGGAAAGTGTTTGAGTGGTAAATAGGCTCAAATACCCTAATTCTGTAGGATTCATGGACCATTTTGTCCTCGGGGGACAGTATTGGTGTGCAGTTCCCTGCGGCCTACAGGTGGCGCCTTTTGTGTCCCCTCTTGGCAGTAGTACAGCGGGGCGGGGAACCTGCTGTGCATGCCGGGAGAGCATATAAAAGGGGCAGACCTTTGGCCTGGGGGCTGATGTCCAGTGGGGTCCGCGCCCAGGTGCCTTCGGCCTGGGTGCATGTGTTCCTGTTCCATCTCGGGCACCTTTAGCCCGGGGTGAGGTACTATCCTGGAGTTCTTGCTGCCCTGGGTATGGAGGCCTAGGGGCAGGAGTAAAGCCTGGAGTCCAGAGCCGCCTCGTGTAGGGGACCCTGTTCCAGGGAAGGGAGGATCATTCTGATGGACCGATGCGGGAGTCACGGTGAAGGAATGGTCTGTTGACTCCCTGGAGAGATGTCTTCCCCTTGATATGGGCTAGGTTCGTAGAAGGAGAAGCTCAAGGTCACCTTGGCTGTATCAGAGGCCTTATTCAACCGGCCCGTGGCAGGGGCCTTATACACCCTGGTCTGTGGCTGAGACCAAAGTTCTCCAGGCCCGTGGCAGGGGCCTTGTACACCCGGTCTGTGGCAGAGACCAACCTCAATGTCTGTGGCAGAGACCGTGCGCCAAAAACTGTTTGAGAAACCTAAGCAGTGAAGTGAATGTGCTACGTTTGTGCCTGGACCTCCTCCACACCTTAAGCTGTCCTGTTTCTTTGCTCTAACCTTTTCTATCTGAGTACAGTTTATTTTGCCATGAGAGAATAAGAGTTGGAGTTTCAGCTGGTGTGGACATTGACTTTACTGGCAATTAAAGGACTTGCCTCTACCTACAGTAGAGGTGAGAATCATCCTCTGGAGGAGTTTTGACTCCGGCTGTGGACACGGCCCGTCAAGTACACCGCTCAACCTCTTTATATAGGAGTATACGGGCTGGTAGTGCGGTGTGCCTTTCTCCCTCCTGCGAAGAGCCAACAACATAAAGGCAGGTAAGGGGGAAAGGATCTGTGCGCTACAAAAAAATAAAATAAAAATTTTAATCTTGGCCTAGCAGGACGAGGTCCATATGGAGTAGGAGGTTGAGGTGGCTGTGGATGTGGCTGTGTAGGTGGAAGCGGCGGTGGAGGAGGACGAGGTAGCCAACACTGGTTCAAAAATACAACAATGGCTGGGTAAGGCCGGTGATGTGTCGAATTCTGTCCCCTGTCGAATAGTGTCCGCCCTGTACTGCGCTTGCTGAGTATGTAGGACAAGGGGATTTCAAAAATCTCCCAAGACTAACGGCGCCTGCGTGTTGAGTTCAGGTGAAGGCCACACCATCCGTGGTTCAAGCCGAGCCAAGCAAGGCCGCGATCGAAGCGAGCCCGTGAGGGGCCCTGTTACTATGTGCTACCGTATGTCCTCTTGGATGGTGGGGCTTGAACCTGCACTCACAGCGCAGGCGCTGTTCATCTTCGGAGATTTTGTGAATCTCCTTGTCCTCTGTACTGCGCAAGCGCTGCGCCTGCGCAGTACGGGCCGGGCACAATCCGATGGCCGGACAGTTTTTGTCACAACACCGGTATACATGTCTATTCTGCACAAGGTACGGACAAGTCCTGTGGGATCCATGCCTGGTTCATTTTAATGAACGTGAGCTTGTCCACATTGGCTCTGGACAGGCGGCTGCGCTTGTCTGTGATAACGCCCCCTGCCGTGCTAAATACACGTTCAGATAATACACTGGCTGCAGGGCAGGCCAGCACCTCCAAGGCATAAACGGCAAGCTCAGGCCATGTGACCAATTTGGAGACCCGTCATCCAGTACGTGTAGGCCTGTGGACACATACTGCTCAACCATGTTGGTGAAATGCTGCCTCCTGCTAAGACGTTCCATCTCAGCTGGTGGTGCTGGTTGTTGTGGCGTGCTGACAAAGCTTTTCCACATTTCGGCCATGCTAACCCTGCCTTCTGAGGTGCTGCCGGTGCCCCGGCTGCGTTGGCGACCTCTTCCTCCTCCTCTGCCTTCGCCTTGTGCTTCCACCGTACGCCCGCTGTCAGGTGGGAATGCCACCAGCAGCGCGTCTACCAGCGTGCGCTTGTACTCGCGCATCTTACGATCCCGCTCCAGTGAGGGAATTAAGGACGGTACGTTGTCCTTGTAACGGGGATCCAGCAGGGTGGCCACCCAGTAATCAGCACCAGTTAAAATGTGGGCAACTCGGCTGTCGTTGCGGAAACACTGCAGCATGTAATCGCTCATGTGTGCCAGGCTGCCCAGAGGCAAAGAAAAGCTGTGCTCTGTGGGAGGTGTATCGTCTGTGTCCTCTGTATCCCCCCAGCCACGCACCAGTAATGGCCACGAGCTGGTCTGAGTGCCACCCTGCTGTGAACATGGCTCCTCCTCCTCCTCCTCCTCCATCTCCTCCTCCACCTCGTCATCCTCCAGAACTGTGCCCTTTCTGCCGGACAATTGTGTACCTGGCGTTTGTTGGTGCAGGAACCCACCCTCGTAGCCACTTGTGAAAGACTGCCCTGAAAGCCTTTGAAATGATCCCGCTTCCTCCTCCTCCTCCTCATCCTCCTGTGCCACATCCTCTTCCATCATCGCACAAAGCGTTTTTTCAAGGAGGCATAGAACTGGGATAGTAACGCTGAGAACGGCGTCATTGGCACTGGCCATGTTGGTGGAGTACTCGAAACAGCACAACAAGGCACACAGGTCTCGCATGGAGGCCCAGTTATTGGTGGTGAAGTGGTGCTGTTCCGCAGAGCGACTCACGCGTGATTGCTGCAGCTGAAACTCCACTATTGCCTGCTGCTGCTCGCACAGTCTGGCCAGCATGTGCAAGGTGGAGTTCCACCTTGTGGGCACGTCACATATGAGGCAGTGAGCTGGAAGGCCGAAGTTACGCTGCAGCGCTGACAGGCGAGCAGCAGCAGGGTGAGAACGCCGAAAGTGCGCACAGACAGCCCGCACTTTCTGCAGCAGCTCTGGCATATTGGGGTAATTTTTAAGGAACCTCTGGACCACCAAGTTCAGCACATGCGCCAGGCAAGGGATGTGCGTCAAACCGGCTAGACCCAGAGCTGCTACGAGATTTCGCCCATTATCGCACACCACCAGGCCGGGCTTGAGGCTCACTGACAGCAACCACTCATCGGTCTGTTGTTCCATGTCCCTCCACAACTCATGCGCGGTGTGGGGATTTTCCCCCAAACAGGAAAGTTTTAAAACTGCCTGCTGTCGTTTACCCCTGGCTGTGCTGAAGTTGGTGGTGAAGGTGTTACGCTGAATGGATGAGGAGGCGGTAGAGGATGAGGAAGCGGAGAAGGAGGAGTTAGCAACAGGAGGCAAACTGAAGCGCCCTGCAATCCTCGGTGGTGGAAGGACATGCGCCAAACCGCTATCTGCCTCAGGCCCAGCAGCCACTGCATTTACCCAGTGTGCTGTTAGGGAGATATAACGTCCCTGACCGTGCTTACTGGTCCACGCATCCGTAGTTAGGTGGACCTTGCCACAGATGGCGTTGCGCAGTGCACACCTGATTTTGTCCCCCACCTGGTTGTGCAGGGAAGGGATGGCTCGCCTGGAAAAGTAGTGGCGGCTGGGCACGACGTACTGCGGGACAGCCAATGCCATCAGGCTTTTAAAACTCTGCGTCTCCACCAGACGGAATGACAGCATTTCAAAGGCCAGGAATTTTGAAATGCTGGCATTCAGGGCCAGGGATCGCGGGTGGCTAGGGGGGTACTTCCTCTTCCGCTCCAATGTTTGGGAGATAGAGAGCTGAACGCTTCCATGGGACATTGTGGAGATGGTCGGTGACCCAGGTGGTAGTGTTGCTGGCAGATCCTCTGTTTGCGGGGTGACAGGTGCCACTGTCACTACAGAGGTGGATGAAGAGGCCGAGACTGCAGCAGAAGAGGAAGCAGGAGGAGCCAGAGACCTTTCTTGGTTTCTGAGGTGTCTACTCCACTGCAGCTCGTGCTTTGCACTTAGATGCCTGGTCATGCAGCTTGTGCTCAGGTTGAGAACGTTTATGCCTCGCTTCAGGCTCTGATTGCACAGCGTGCAAACCACTCGTGTCTTGTCATCAACACACTGTGTGAAGAACTGCCACGCTAGGGAAGTCCTTGGACCTGGCTTTGGTGTGCTCGGTCCCTTGCTGCGTTGGGCAGTAGCAGATGTACTGTCTAGGGGACGAATGCTCCGTTTTTGCACCCTGCTCCCTCTTCTGCTGTGCTGGTGGCTCTGTGCGACCACCGCCTCTTCCTCCGAACTACACTGGTCACCTGCATAACGTTGATTCCATGTGGGGTCGAGGACCTCATCGTCCTCCACATCATCTTCCACCCAGTCTTCACCCCTGCCCTCCATGTCTGTCTGCACAATTGCGAAAGCAGCAGCAGTTGGCACCTGTGTTTCGTCATCATCCGAGACGTGCTGCGATGGTCCTCCCATGTACCCATCATAAAACATAAGTGGTTGGGCATCGGTGCACTCAATCTCTTCCACTTCTGGGGCAGGGCTAGGTGGATGGCCCTGGGAAACCCTGCTAACAGAGTCATCGAAAAGCAGAAGAGACTGCTGCATGATTTGGGGCTCAGACTGCTTGGCTGATTTGCAAGGGGGTGAGGTGAAAGACTGATGGACATGGGCTTCAGGTGCCAACTCTGATCTTTCAGCAGAAGAGTGGGTGGGAGACAATGTGAAGGAACCCGAGGCACTGTCAGCAACCCAATCTACTATCGCCTGTACTTGTCCTGGCCTAAACATTGGTACAGCCTCATTAGGCGCGACAAAATACCGCCGCAGGCTCGGTCGCCTACTCGCACCTGAGGAAGGTGTTTCACTTGTGCGTGTAGCTGGCACAGATCCACCACATCCTCTCCCTGCAACAGGAGCTCCACCAGCAGCACCACGACCGGGGCCACCACGTCCCTTTGACCTTCCCCTCATATTTTCCAAATTTAGGATCTTGCCCTAAATGGCGTTTTTTGGAAGACCACAACACACCCACAGTACGTAATGGCTGAAACGCACAGCTACAGAACTGCAGAAAATGCTATTCAAAAAAAAAAAGGTTGTTTTTTTTAGTATAGCACAGTACAAGGAAAATATATAGAAATTGTTTTTTTACACACACACCTCCAGATGTGTATTTCACACTGCAAAATATTTTCTGTGGCCCTAAATGGCGTTTTTTGCCAGACCACAACACACCCACAGCACGTAACCGCTGAATCGCACAGCTACAGAAAATGCTATTCAAAAAAAAAGGTTGTTTTTTTTAGTATAGCACAGTACAAGGAAAATATATAGAAATTGTTTTTTTACACACACCTCCAGATGTGTATTTCACACTGCAAAATATTTTCTGTGGCCCTAAATGGCGTTTTTTGCCAGACCACAACACACCCACAGCACGTAACCGCTGAATCGCACAGCTACAGAAAATGCAATTAAAAAAAAAAGGTTGTTTTTTTTAGTATAGCACAGTACAAGGAAAATATATAGAAATTGTTTTTTTACACACACCTCCAGATGTGTATTTCACACTGCAAAATATTTTCTGTGGCCCTAAATGGCGTTTTTTGACAGACCACAACACACCCACAGCACGTAACCGCTGAATCGCACAGCTACAGAAAATGCTATTAAAAAAAAAGTTTTTTTTTTTTTTTAGTATAGCACAGTACAAGGAAAATATATAGAAATTGTTTATTTTACACACCTCCACATGTGTATTTCACACTGCAAAATATTTTCTGTGGCCCTAAATGGCGTTTTTTGCAAGAGCACAACACAACCACAGTATTTAACCACTGAATCGCACAGCTATAGAAGTGCAGAGAATGCTATTCAAAAAAAATTTTGTTTTTTTTAGTATAGCACTGTACAATATATAGAAATTGTTTATTTTACACACCTCCACATGTGTATTTCACACTGCAAAATATTTTCTGTGGCCCTAAATGGCGTTTTTTGCAAGAGCACAACACAACCACAGTATTTAACCACTGAATCGCACAGCTATAGAAGTGCAGAGAATGCTATTCAAAAAAAATGTTGTTTTTTTTAGTATAGCACTGTACAATATATAGAAATTGTTTATTTTACACACCTCCACATGTGTATTTCACACTGCAAAATATTTTCTGTGGCCCTAAATGGCGTTTTTTGGAAGAGCACAACACAACCACAGTATTTAACCACTGAATCGCACAGCTATAGAAGTGCAGAGAATGCTATTCAAAAAAAATTTTGTTTTTTTTTAGTATAGCACTGTACAATATATAGAAATTGTTTATTTTACACACCTCCACATGTGTATTTCACACTGCAAAATATTTTCTGTGGCCCTAAATGGCGTTTTTTTGCAAGAGCACAACACAACCACAGTATTTAACCACTGAATCGCAACAGCTATAGAAGTGCAGAGAATGCTATTCAAAAAAAATGTTGTTTTTTTTAGTATAGCACTGTACAATATATAGAAATTGTTTATTTTACACACCTCCACATGTGTATTTCACACTGCAAAATATTTTCTGTGGCCCTAAATGGCGTTTTTTGCAAGAGCACAACACAACCACAGTATTTAACCACTGAATCGCACAGCTATAGAAGTGCAGAGAATGCTATTCAAAAAAAATGTTGTTTTTTTTAGTATAGCACTGTACAATATATAGAAATTGTTTATTTTACACACCTCCACATGTGTATTTCACACTGCAAAATATTTTCTGTGGCCCTAAATGGCGTTTTTTGCAAGAGCACAACACAACCACAGTATTTAACCACTGAATCGCACAGCTATAGAAGTGCAGAGAATGCTATTCAAAAAAAATGTTGTTTTTTTTAGTATAGCACTGTACAATATATAGAAATTGTTTATTTTACACACCTCCACATGTGTATTTCACACTGCAAAATATTTTCTGTGGCCCTAAATGGCGTTTTTTGCAAGAGCACAACACAACCACAGTATTTAACCACTGAATCGCACAGCTATAGAAGTGCAGAGAATGCTATTCAAAAAAAATGTTGTTTTTTTTAGTATAGCACTGTACAATATATAGAAATTGTTTATTTTACACACCTCCACATGTGTATTTCACACTGCAAAATATTTTCTGTGGCCCTAAATGGCGTTTTTTTGCAAGAGCACAACACAACCACAGTATTTAACCACTGAATCGCAACAGCTATAGAAGTGCAGAGAATGCTATTCAAAAAAAATGTTGTTTTTTTTTAGTATAGCACTGTACAATATATAGAAATTGTTTATTTTACACACCTCCACATGTGTATTTCACACTGCAAAATATTTTCTGTGGCCCTAAATGGCGTTTTTTGCAAGAGCACAACACAACCACAGTATTTAACCACTGAATCGCACAGCTATAGAAGTGCAGAGAATGCTATTCAAAAAAAATGTTGTTTTTTTTTTAGTATAGCACTGTAAAATATATAGAAATTGTTTATTTTACACACCTCCACATGTGTATTTCACGCTGCAATTTATTTTCTGTGGCCCTAAATGGCGTTTTTTTGCAAGAGCACAACACAACCACAGTATTTAACCACTGAATCGCACAGCTATAGAAGTGCAGAGAATGCTATTCAAAAAAAATTTTGTTTTTTTAGTATAGCAGTGTACAATATATAGAAATTGTTTATTTTACACACCTCCACATGTGTATTTCACACTGCAAAATATTTTCTGTGGCCCTAAATGGCGTTTTTTGCAAGAGCACAACACAACCACAGTATTTAACCACTGAATCGCACAGCTATAGAAGTGCAGAGAATGCTATTCAAAAAAAATGTTTTTTTTTTTAGTATAGCACTGTACAATATATAGAAATTGTTTATTTTACACACCTCCACATGTGTATTTCACACTGCAAAATATTTTCTGTGGCCCTAAATGGCGTTTTTTGCAAGAGCACAACACAACCACAGTATTTAACCACTGAATCGCACAGCTATAGAAGTGCAGAGAATGCTATTCAAAAAAAATGTTGTTTTTTTTAGTATAGCACTGTACAATATATAGAAATTGTTTATTTTACACACCTCCACATGTGTATTTCACACTGCAAAATATTTTCTGTGGCCCTAAATGGCGTTTTTTGCAAGAGCACAACACAACCACAGTATTTAACCACTGAATCGCACAACTATAGAAGTGCAGAGAATGCTATTCAAAAAAAATGTTTTTTTTTTTAGTATAGCACTGTACAATATATAGAAATTGTTTATTTTACACACCTCCACATGTGTATTTCACACTGCAAAATATTTTCTGTGGCCCTAAATGGCGTTTTTTGCAAGAGCACAACACAACCACAGTATTTAACCACTGAATCGCACAACTATAGAAGTGCAGAGAATGCTATTCAAAAAAAAATGTTTTTTTTTTTAGTATAGCACTGTACAATATATAGAAATTGTTTATTTTACACACCTCCACATGTGTATTTCACACTGCAAAATATTTTCTGTGGCCCTAAATGGCGTTTTTTGCAAGAGCACAACACAACCACAGTATTTAACCACTGAATCGCACAGCTATAGAAGTGCAGAGAATGCTATTCAAAAAAAATGTTTTTTTTTTTTAGTATAGCACTGTACAATATATAGAAATTGTTTATTTTACACACCTCCGCATGTGTATTTCACACTGCAAAATATTTTCTGTGGCCCTAAATGGCGTTTTTTGCAAGAGCACAACACAACCACAGTATTTAACCACTGAATCGCACAACTATAGAAGTGCAGAGAATGCTATTCAAAAAAAATGTTGTTTTTTTTAGTATAGCACTGTACAATATATAGAAATTGTTTATTTTACACACCTCCACATGTGTATTTCACACTGCAAAATATTTTCTGTGGCCCTAAATGGCGTTTTTTGCAAGAGCACAACACAACCACAGTATTTAACCACTGAATCGCACAACTATAGAAGTGCAGAGAATGCTATTCAAAAAAAATGTTGTTTTTTTTAGTATAGCACTGTACAATATATAGAAATTGTTTATTTTACACACCTCCACATGTGTATTTCACACTGCAAAATATTTTCTGTGGCCCTAAATGGCGTTTTTTTGCAAGAGCACAACACAACCACAGTATTTAACCACTGAATCGCACAGCTATAGAAGTGCAGAGAATGCTATTCAAAAAAAATGTTGTTTTTTTTTAGTATAGCACTGTACAATATATAGAAATTGTTTATTTTACACACCTCCACATGTGTATTTCACACTGCAAAATATTTTCTGTGGCCCTAAATGGCGTTTTTTGGAAGAGCACAACACAACCACAGTATATAACTGCTGAATCGCACAGCTGCAGAGAATGCTATTCAAAAAAAAGTTTTTTTTTTTTTTTTTAGTATAGCATAGTACAAGAAAAATATATAGAAATTGGTTATTTCACACAACTAGAGATATACACTGCAAAATATTTTTTTTGCCCAAAAATAGGTCTTTTTTGCGCACAACAAAGTGCCTTTTTTTTTTTTGCAACAGCACAATAAAGTGCCTTTTTTTTTTTTTGGGGCCCAAAAATGGGTCTTTTTAGCAAAAGCACAATAAAGTGCCTTTTTTATTTATTTATTTATTTTTTTCTGACCGAAATAGGTCTTTTAGCAAGAGCACAATACAGCCACAGTATGGAATAGGTGTATCACTCAACGTAATGCAGTGCTGGTGCACTGAGCTTGCAACACAAACAGATAAACCTATGCAGATCGCTGAGCTATTATATCTCTCAATCTGGACTCCTATCTAAATCTCTCTCCCTGAAAGCACAAACAGGATCCTGCCCCTACACTACACTACACTACACTACACTGTCTCCCTATCTTTTCTATCAGTAGATTGCAGAATCAGGACTAACTCCTATCATATAATTCTCTCCCTCACAGCAACAGCAGCCAGGATCCTTTCCCTACACTGTCTAAAAGCAGAGTGACGATCTGTGCTGTGTGCCTCTTTCTTATATAGAAGCTGGTCACATGCTGGGTCACATGTTGCACTGACCAATCACAGCCATGCCATTAGTAGGCATGGCTATGATGGCTTCTAAGGGCACACCAGCTAATCAAATGGTGATTGGCTGGCCCCTGAAGCATTTCTAACTGCACCATTAAATTCCCGAATCCGGACCCGAACCCGGACTTTAGCGCAAAATCCGTGTCCGGGTCCGGGGTCGGGAAAACGCCAAAATTCGGTACGGACCCGAACTTTACAGTTCGGGTCCGCTCAACACTACTGTTGACTGTTATGATTGATCTAGACGCACTAGGGCTCGGGGAGAGTGTAAATGCATACATATTTGTTGGATTGTAGCTGTGATAATGTATCTGTTGATATTCCACTTTCTTTTTGTCTATTTTTGTGGTAAAAATTAAAGATTAAAATATAAAAAAAAAAGATGTGCTGCTGGGGCGGGAGAGCACACTCAGGAACACTCGGGAGCTGGCCCAGGGAGGGAGGGGCGGAGCTGAGGTGCCGGGGGAGGAGCCATGAATACCTGGGGGCGAGCTCCAATACGCAGGTGCTCAGCTGGGGAGGGAGGGGCGGAGCTGAGGCACTGGGATTGAGCCGGATAAGGAGCCAGAAATACTCGGGAGCAAGCTCCATACTCAGGAGCCGTGCTGCGAGGGAGGGGCGAAGCTGAGGCGCTGGGGTGAGCCGAAGGAGGAGTCAGGAATACCCTGGAGCGAGCTCCATACTCAGAGCCGGATCGGAGAGGGGCGGAGTCGAGGTGCCCGGGTGAGCAGAGGGAGGAGCCAGGAATACTTGGGGGTGAGCTACAGAATCGGAGTCGGACAGGAAGGGAGGGGCGGAGGCGCCGGAGTAACCCCTGGGGAGGAGCAAAATGACATTGAGTAGCCAGGAGGGGAAGGGAGAAGGATCATAACCGCTCATTGATCTCCTGATCCCGCCTCCCTTCCTTGAGCCATCTGATTAAATGCATTGACCCTGAGCTGCATCCTGGCCGGGGCAGTGCCACTGCGCGCTCTGCACAGATGTTTATTATGGTCAGTCCGCCCCTGCTCGGGAGATGTCATCTGGCGGAGAATAGAGAAGCCAGCGGCCATGGCTGCGCCCTTGGCGGCAGTGCCTAGTTCGCCTAGCAGTAGCGCCGGCCCTGAGGACACTTCACTGCGCCCTCCCCCAATAAATTGTACCGCCCAGGGCATCCGCCCCCCCCCCCTGTACCGGCTCTGCCGCAATAAACAGAGAAAGTCCTGCAACCTGACAAAGCCCGCCCCTCTCGGCGCTGTACTGTGCTATTGGTTCCTAGGACCGCCTAGCAACCAACAAAGTACTTCATTGGAGTCCTGCTGTTACCACGTCTTTTACACAGTACTGCTTACTCTGAGCAGAGACATAAATGTGTACGTAGGGGGGGCTCTGAGGGGAACATAAATGTGCATGGGGGGTTCTAAGTGTGATGTAAATGTTCATGTGGCTGTGATGGGGACACAAATGTGTTTGAGGGGGTCTATGAAGGGGAAACACAAATAAGCGGGGGACTCTGATGGTGACACAAATGTGAGGGGAACTCTGATGAAGACACAAATTTGTGGGGAGTCTCTGATGGGGACACAAATGTGAAAGATACTGATGGGGACACCAATTTGCAGGGAGACTCTGATGGGGACACCAATTTGCAGGGAGACTCTGATGAGGGCTCCAATTCACAGGGAGACCCTGATGGGGACAGAGATGTATGGGAAATTGGGGATACTCTGAAGGGAACAAAGATGTAAGGCCCCAGGGCATGATGTTTCAGCATTTAAATTCCGCCAAAGGATACAGGAGCACCATCCAGTACCGCTGCCTAATTATTTTCTATTCTGTTGCTGCGGATTCATTTATAAATAATAGATTTTTTTCAGGCCCGCAAATTTGTGTAAAATTTACAATGGGGCCCTTGAACTGAAAAGTTTGGAGACCATTGCTTTAGAGTAAGGGGAATACAGATAGAAAGTGCTGGGGTCTTTTTCTGGAATGACTGTAAGTAGGTTTTTGGAGCCTACATATCGTTCTTTTGGGTGTCCTCTGCCCTAAGGCTTTATCCTTGGAGTTTATTGGCCTGAATAAAATATGGATGTAATATAAAATATGGTTCCAAAGGAGGATGGCCTTTAAGGACACTAATGCCGGCCATACACGGTTCAAATTTCGAAATAATTTTCTTTAGAAAATCGTATCAAATAATTTTCGTACGAATTTCGCACCGTTAGTAGGCTGCAGCAACAGACGATTTTCGTGCGGCAATCAAATTTGAGGAATCGGACATGTTGGAAATTTTTTGAAAACAAACGATTTTCTAATCAATGATGGGAGAATCGTGCGAGAAATGTAATAGAAAAAAAAATGCGCATGTGCAAGAAAAGAAAATTCCCGGAAAGAAAAGAATATTCCCGGCAACAAAAATTATTTTCTGTAGCAACATGAAGGCTTGGTCGGCCGAATTTCGAAAATCAATGGTGGCATCATCGGACCACAAAAAAAACGAACTTTCTGATTTTGAAAATAAACTTTGTTTGAAATTAGACCGTGTATGGCCTACTTAAAGTGGTTGTAAACCCACTTATGTAACTTGCACCTACAGATAAGCCTAGATTAAGGCTTACCTGTAGGTGCAAGAAATATCTCCTAAACCTACACGGTTTAGGAGATATTTTACAAAAAAAAAAAAAGATATTTTACAAAAAAAAATAAAAGAATGCACCGCTGCAACGACGCATTCATAGGGTTAATCCCATTCACAAATCCGGCTTAGCGGCGCTGTGATTGGCTGGAGCGGCGATACCCGGAAGTAACATTCCGGCTATTGCCGCAGCGATGGCTGCGGCTGGAGAGGGAGACAAAGATGGCTTTGGGGGCCCCGATCTAAGGTAAGTGATGCATAATGAGCTAGTATGCTAGTCATACTAGCTCATTATGCCTTTTGTCTTGCAGGTGGGATTAAAAAAAATAAAAAAAAACAATACCAGGGTTTACAACCACTTTAAGCAACTTCCCCAAATTTTCAGTTGACCACTAGAAGAAACGCTCTGGAGAGAAGCATTTTTCAGTTGAATGAGGGAGGGGCAGTTTGAGGTTAGGGGATGCATGAGGATAGGACATACATATTTTGTTACACCCTAAATATGGATGTAATATGAAATATGGTCCCAAAGATAGACTGAGCCTTTATGGACACTAAGCAACTTCCTCAATTTTCAGTTGACCGCTAGAGGCAACACTCCAGAGAGGAGCATTTTTTAGCTAAGCGTTGGCTTCTTGTAGGTAGCAGATATTTGAGGATAGGACATGTGAACATATTTTATGCTATACCATAAATATGGATATATGGTTCAAAAGATGGACTAATGCCGCATACACACGGTCGGATTTTCCACCAGCAAAAGTCTGATGTGAGCTTTTCATCAGAAATTCCGACTGTGTGTATGCTCCATCGGACTTTTGCTGTCGGAATTTCCGCCATCAAAAGTTTGAGAGCAGGTTCTCAATTTTTTCGGAAAATCCGTTTGTCTGTATGCAATTCCGACGGGGAAAAAACACGCATGCTAGGAAACAATTTGACGAATGCTCGGAAGCATTGAACTTCCCTTTCTCGCCTCGTCGTAGTGTTGTACGTCACCGCGTTCTTAACGCTCGAAAGTTTAGATAACTTTTGTGTGACCGTGTGTATGCAAGCCAAGCTTAGGCGGAATTCCGTCGCAAAAAACATCCAAGTTTTTTCCGACAGAAAATCCGTTCATGTGTACGCGGCATAAGTCTTAAAGGATACAAAAAAATTAGTTGACCACCAGAGGGAATGCCCCAGAGAGAAGAATTTTGCAGCTGAATGGGGAAAGGGAAGTTTAAGGGTAGGGGATATTTGAAGATCGGACATGTGAACATGTCTTATGTTACACCCTAAATATGAATGTAATATGAAATATGGTCCCAAAGGTGGTCTGAGCCTTTAAGGAGGCCAACCAACGTCCCCTATTTTCAACTGACAACTAGAGGGAACATTCTGAAGAGAAGCAATTTTAGGTAAGTTGGTAAGGGGGCGGGGGGCTATATGTGAACATGTCATATGTTACACCCGAAAAACATGGATGAAATATAGAAAGTGGTCCCAAAGGTGGACTGAGCCTTTAAAGTGGAAGTAAACCCTCCTATCATTTTCAGCCAAGGAAGCTGCCATCTTGGCCTCTGTTTGATCTTCAACTGCCATGATGCTGCACATGTGATCAGTTATGACACCAGCCATTGGATGGTTTGACAGTTTGGTTGAGAGCAGATCCAATGTGACAGTTACATTCCCGTCACGTGCTGGAAATGTAACTGTTTTTTTTTAAACTATTAAATCTATGGCAAAATGATCTATTCAAATATATAAATTAAGTCAAATAGTCCACAAATATTGTGACATCAATGTGAAATCAGTCCACAAGTGAAGTGAAAATGACTCTTGATAGCGATCTCCACCACCCACCACCGAAGTGATACAAATATCAGTGCTTCCACCAACAGCTGAACGGCTTGTTTACCAGCTCCTATTGATCCCTCATTACAAGGGATCTTTAGCGCTTGTGGCTTTAGCCCAGCCAAGGCCTTTCTCCAGGTCCAGATGGTCTCCCAACACATTCACCCCTTGATGCCGTGAATGATGTGGTGGTCTCTTGCCCTGGGCATGGCTTGCTTTTAGATGCTCTATCAGCCCCCCGAAAAGATGTTAAATTTATGGGTTTACTTCTGCTTAAGGCCCCTTTCACACGGGCGGACTGTATGTCCGTTTTTCACCCATCCGTTTTCGGATGAAAAACGGACATACATGTATCCCTATGGGATAGCGGATGTCAGCGGATGAACATCCGCTGACACCCGATCTCATCCGTGTCCGCTATGCTACGTTTTTCAGGATAGAAAATTTTATATTTTTCTATCCATCTGCGGAGCGGATCGGATGAACACGGACAGACAGTCCGTGTTCATCCGATCCCCCATAGGGGAGAGCGGAGATCTGAAAGGGCGGTCCCTGCACAGTGTGCGGGGACCGCCCAGTCATCCGCCGGCTCAGCGGGGATCAACGGAGCGATCCCCGCTGAGCAAGCGGAGGTTCACGGGGCGGATCATGACTGATCCATCCCGTGTGAAAGGGGCCTTAGGGACACCAATCAACTTCCTGAATTTAGTTGACCACTAGAGGGAACTGCTACAAATCTGTTTTTGAAATACAATAATGAAAACATGAAAAAAGGAAGCAAGTAAAAAAATGTGAAGGCCGAGTCAAAAACGATTTCAGGCAAACCTTACGGCAATAACTCTGAACATATAATTACTGAAAATACAATGCGTATATAATATATAATTATGAAATATACAATACAGTTCCCTTTTAACATGCACTGCTAATAACTTACAGGGAAAGATCTGCAGAGAGAAAGCCGCATTCCTTGTAATGTTTCATAATTAAGACCCGCTTAAACGAAGACATGCACATATAATAAATCCAATTACAGAAGTGTAATTGGTGAATCATCAAACACAGATGGCATGAAAATAGATAAATGTGTAGTACTTTAATTAAATTGTAGTCAAACAAGATGTACAAAAGAATATGTAAGTTAATTATTAAAGGTGTGAATGGCTTATAAATTGCACTATGCAGCAGATTGCATTCATGTGCTCAGGAACCAAAATCGCTTAAAGGGCCACACAGCCCAAAATAAAGGTCCCCTAATGTATTTAAACTGCTAAACATAATTAGATGTCCCCAAACTTGATAAAGCTCTGATATATTGTATATTGTAAGAGCTACAAAAATGAATCCCCCATGCTACCAATGTGTAGAAATCAACTCTTTTCTGATTGTTATAGCTAAACGTTGTCATGTGTTCCCACATCTACCAGAAATACTACCATACAAAAAAATTCAGTGCAACAGAACCTCAATATCTTAAATCACTTAGGCTGGGTTCACACTAATGCGAATCAAATGCAGGTTTTCTAGCATCCAATTTGCATAACAGGAGAGTGTGAAAGTGTCTCAATGGAGTCAGTTCACACATCTCCGGGGTCGGCCGTGAAACGCACAGCAGAAGGGTCCTGTGCGTCTTTGGCTCCGTTTCGAGTCCGAATTCAGGCACAAATTCGGACCGAATTGGGACCTGAAACGGTGAACGGGGACACACCAGACCCCCCACTGTGAGCCACGCCACACATAGTGTGAACCCAGCCTTATAGTGTACAATAGCAGAACAAAAAATGCAATTTATATATTCTCTTAACCTCTGGAACATATATGTGCTTAGTGTTCTTCCAAATTACCCAGCAAGCTATGATTAAACATAAGTCTATACAGTATATAAAGTCAATGCATTTCCAGTTCATGTCAGGGAATAGCAGGTGCTATCGGTGCTTTCCCACGTGCATGCGTGGAAGGATGGTGGTTCGGCGCATGCGTGTGCAACTGAAATAACGGTAGTGGTAGCGCGCGCATAGCATGAGAATTGGGATCCTCTGCTGGCCTATAAAAGGTTGCCTATCTCTTCTCCAAATTGCTGGATTGTCTTCAGCTCTCCCCTGTTCCTGAACCTGCATTGTGCTTCCTAGTGATTCCTGTTGTGACCCGGCTTGCCTTGTGACCTGCTCTGATCTCTTCTCCAGTGTTTGACCCTCGGCTTGGCTCACGGACTTTGCTACTACCTACACCTGCCTGACCACCAGTGTTTGACCCCCGGCTTGGCTCACGGACTGTGGTATTGCCTGCACCTGTCTGACCCCAGTGTTTAACCCCCGGCTTGGCTTACGGACTTTGTTATCACTTTGCTGATTGCTTACCTGTGTATGACCCCTGGCTTGCCTCACCACCCTCTTGCAGCAGCTACCAACCTACTCCATCAGTGTTCGACCCTCAGCCGGGCCTTTACTGAGTGTTCTGTATACACAGTCATCTGTGCCCAGTTACAAGCCTACAAAGACTTGCTCTTACACCTTTGCTGTAACCTCAAGCAGTCTCCAAGTGATCAACAGCTCAAGCCCTCTTCAACCTGCTGGTAACCCGTGCTTCTTTGAGCCCTATACCTCCTGTACCCCCTTCAGGGGTATAGTGGCTTAGCCGCAAGGGGAGCCTCTCTCAGCATCTTGGCTTCGGATAAGGTACGTGACAGTTCATAACACAGTGCTTCAGTGATCCTCCAAGTGTTAAAGTTATTATATCGAATTATCACCACCAGTGCTCCTCCACCAGTTACACCAACTGTTCACCTCTAGGTACTGACTGTGATGGACCACTTAGGTGCAAACTGGAACTGAGTTTATTGTTTAAAAGGGTTGTAAACCCTCACGTTTTTTCACCTTAATGCATTCTATGTGAAAAACCTTTTGTGCTGAAGCACCCCGCCAGATCTCTACTTTTACCTGAGCCCAGTCGTTCCAGCAACGAGAACGAGCCGTGGGAGGAACGAAACACGTCAGGTGACAACAGGTGGTGACGTCAGATCCGGTCAGTGAGACGCAAGTCTATAACCACTTCCAGCTTCCGGTTTTTAAGAATTATAGCGTGTTTTAAGATGTAAGTGGATATTATTAGTTTTAAAACTAATAAAACGGAATTACACTATATACCTTCTCTCTGCCATCTGTTACCAACTATCTGAATACATTTGGAGGACATCCCAAGCTGCCATTGGTGTTCCAGCCTGTAGGACAACAAAGCCCAGCCATCAGTACAAGCGCTTGAGACTTCTGCCATGGAAGTCTATGAAATCTGGTGAGTGTAAGGGCACACAAGAGGGAAGCACGGACTGCGCAAATTGAATCCTAGCAGCACTTGGCACTTTTATTTTGCACATGGAAATAGTTATGCACTAAGATTTTGAAGTCTTATGATATTTTGTGAACTTTTTGTGAACTTCATGAACTTTATATGAACTCCATTGTTGCACTTGCACTTTAAATTGATATTTGCACAGTATTTGTTGTATTTTATAATTTACAATCTGTCACATAGGGTAGCGCTTTCAAATTAGTCACATATTTAAAGGCACAGGCACCTTTAGAAAGCAGCAACCCAATCGTTCCAGCGACAAGAACAAGCCCAGCAGCTTCAGCCGCTGTCTCGGGTCCTCATTAGATAGTTTGATAGCAGCGGGAGCCATTGGCCATTAGCCATTGCTGTTATTCAAATCCAGTGACACAGGAGTCGGGGGCGGGACCGAGTCCTGCTGTCTGTGTCAATGGATGCAGCAGCAGGACTCAGGAGCGCGCCCGCACGGGTGCCCCCTTGGAATAAGGCTCTCCGTGGGGGCACTCGAGAAAAGGAGGAGCCAGGAGCGCCGCGGGGGGACCCCAGAAAAGGAGGATAGGGGGCCGCTCTGTGCAAAACCTTTGCACAGAGGAGATAAGTATGACATGTTTGTTATTTTTATTTTTAAACAAAGCTTTACATTCACTTTAAGTTCACACAGAATATATACCACACAAGATCAGGTAAGAGCTTGATCACATTATCCTAAACAATGCAAACTGTAAATAGTAATGTCAGTATCTATAATGAACAACTAACATAAACATAAACAGTAAACTAATTAGACAAGCCTAGGTGTCAGTATCCACTCAGACATTTCGACACCAGTATTCTGGAAAGGAGACCCAGGACTGTCCAAATCTCATTAACCAGGTTTCACTTGTGTAATTTGTCCACTAGACATCACACAAGTCATCATAAGACAAAACTCATACAATGTTCCAGCAATGTTCCAGCAGTCTGAAAAAAGTGGAATTAATTTATCTTCATTGATTTCTTGAGGGATATTGTTGATAAATATTTTGGTCCCAAGTGGAGCTTCTCCAACCCGGACCCTTACGTTACAGAAACATTATTTCACCACTGAACAGGAACATGAATCATCTTCCTCTACAGACAATACGTCAATGGGTGAGTCCATTCTGTTTTCGTGTGCTTTTCCTGATGTATGTGCATTAATAGATTTAACAGATCTTGCCATCGAATCAGATGTCAACTGTGAAATTTTGCCAGGTGACAACACTGGTTGTCATTCTGTCTCTTTCAAAACTAGATCAGACTTTTACCCTATTAATTCCAGGGGTAAAGATATGGATTTATATCAGAAACTAGTTGAAAGAGACCTGTCACTTTTGGCCAAATGCACGTTAAACAAAAATAGAGAAAACTTGTCTGTAGAAGAAAAAACCTCACTCGAGAAACTACATAAAGACTCTTCCATAGTGATAAAGAACGCAGATAAAGGTGGAGTTGTGGTGGTCATGGACGCTAGTACATATAAACAAGAAGCTCTGAGACAGTTGTCAGAGTCTAAGATCTACCTTAAACTTAAAAGTGACCCCACTGACTCCTTCAAGAAAGAACTCTCTTCCCTGTTAGATAGAGCTGTTGCCATAGGCATTTTCACGGACAAAGACAAAGAGACTCTAATACCCACGTTTCCCGTCATGCCCATTTTCCATCATCTTCCTAAATTACACAAGGGCCTTTCACCGTTGACGGGTAGACCAATTGTCGCAGGAATAGACTCTTTGAATGAACGTTTAGGACAATGGGTAGACAAACAGCTCCAACCACTGGTTTTGAACCTGTCGGGATACATCTGTGATACTAATCACTTACTCACCAATTTAAAGGATATAACATGGCAAGACAATTACCAGTGGATTTCTTGTGACGTCTCTAATCTATATTTTTCTATACCACATATTTTGGGGCTGCAAGCCGTATCTTTCTTTTTACAGCAATCAGGACGTTTTTCTCCTATACTGCAGGAATTTATCATTATGTGTTTGGAATATCTTTTAACTCACAATTTTTTTTATGTTTGACGGGGAGAATTACCTCCAAAAATGCGGAGCCTCCATGGGTGCCAAATTCTCGCCGTCTCTAGCAAACCTTTATATGGGATGGTGGGAGAGGCTCCGCATTTTTGGACCTAGTAGTCCCCGCCGAGAGGATACCATATTTTTTTGCAGGTATATAGATGACCTCCTATTCATCGTTAATAACTCTTGTGTAGATCTCCAATCATGGTTAGCATATATGAACGATAATCCACTCAATCTACACTTTACAGGTACATTAAATGCAAAAAACATTGATTTTTTGGACGTAAGGCTTACGAGTGAAAACAATACAATTATCTCCAACCTGTACAGGAAGCCTAGTGCAGGCAACACCCTTTTAAGGGCGGATTCGAGCCACCCAGGACACACAGTACAAAATATTCCAGTCGGACAATTCCTTAGACTTAGGAGACTCTGCAGCAGAGACTGTGACTTTGAAATTGAAGCACAAGCCATGGCAGCCAGATTTGAGAATAGGGGTTATCCTAAATCGGTTATCAATAGAGGATTACAGATAGCAAGAGGTACCATGCGAGACATTTTGCTCTCAAAAAAATCCACCAATACACACAAACATAGTAGGGTTAATAATATGAGTGTAAACCAATGTAACAACAGAAACAACAGGGTAGATAATTTTATTCCCACTTTTTCAACCTCATACAGTATAGATTACCATAAAGTAAAACAGATTATCACAAAGTACCTCCCGATTCTATCACACGATCCAATTTACGGCAAAATTCTTAAAAAAGGGATCCGTACAGTGTCCAGGAGGGCACCTTCGTTAGGCAGTCTTTTGTCACCCAGTCTTTTTTCCACCAAAAACACCCCTGCCAATTGGCTCTCGTTTAAGGGCACCTTTAAATGTGGCGGGCATAATTGCGTTTATTGCCCATTTATACAGAGGGGAGATACTGTCATTTCCAAGTCTGCAGGAAAAGTTCATAAGCTGCATTATTTTATTAATTGTAACACACAATATGTTGTTTATGCTATCACATGCAATTTATGTTCAATCCAATATGTAGGCAGGACCACCAGGAGACTAAAAGACCGCCTATACGATCATCTCTATGATATTGACAAAAACCACACAACGAATGTAGCGAGACACTGGAATGAAGTTCATGACAAGGACACTTCCAGTTTGGTCATACAAGGCATAGAGAAAATAATAAAACCCTTGAGAGGAGGAGACAAGTTTAACCTCCTGTGCAGACAAGAAGTACAGTGGATTTTTATCTTAAATACTAGACGACCTTCTGGATTAAACTTTGAGTGGGATATTTCCCACTTTTATTAATTCAGTAATTTATCATGTTTGGTCATTTTCTTTCTCTTTTTTTCCCTTTTGTTTTCCACCGTACCCCCTGCACATCATGGTTTTCCTTCCTCTCCCCCTGTTCCTGTTCATCATCCCCCTTACAGCACCTGACCTGTTGTACAAGACACATAGGTGCTGTGTGACAACTTATAAAGAACAACATAAGAAATGTGTCCTCACACTTGAAGAATCGATAATCTCCCCTTTTCCCTTTACAGGACTCAAATATATACTTTTGCCAATTAAACTTCATAAATCCACGACATTATGTCTGTAGGCAGCTATGCAGGCCAAGGCATTGTCGTTTTGTCGTTTTGTGTCTCACCGCACCCCCCGGCTGGTGTGATGAAGCCTATATATGGATTTCTCTCTACACCTGAGTTCTATAACTGATCATATGTCCTGTTCAAAAACCAAAATTTTATCAAATCAAAAATTAAAACAAATCAAAATCAAAATTAAAAATGAAAAATTAAATATAAAAAATTTGAATTGATTATTTGTTTTACGAACATAGGATACGGCCATTGCCCAGTTCTTTCCCGTCCTTGTGCTCTTCCACTTGTTGTTTAATCTCCATACGTAGTGGAATTTTTTGTTTCTTCTTTTTTCTTGTTTTTTCTGGGGTTTTTTTTATGGCTCTGGTTGCCGTTGCACTCGAGCCATTAAACACACACGATATTATATATATGTTTTAGACATACTTGGCCATTGGAGAGGTATGTTAAATACTAAAAAACTAGAAAACTAGAATATAAATATGTCAACATATATATATATATATATATATATATATATATATATATATATATATATATATAGAGTAAAAATATTCGAGTGTGTTAAAAAATAAAAAAAAATTAAAATTAAAAAACTAAAAACCAAAATAGAAACGATAATTTATAAAAGTAGAAACGACAACACATACATGTACATACAAAATACGTGTGTGTGTCTTGACCCGACCATTCACATTTATACACTGTAAATAGGGTTCGCCTTCATATTCATCCACTATTCTGGCATGTCTTTTTTTGGAGGTTAGGAAAATTTGTGTCTTATAACACAAATAGTAGATACATATATTGATTAATACACTATAATCATTTTGCCCCTCCTTAAACAGACATGCAGAATAGCCATATAGGATGAATCAGTTTTATCTATAGTTATATAATAAATTACACATATTTTTAACATACATTACAATTATATTATCTCATTGTGGTTTTATGTTTAGTATCTAGTTGTATTAACTTTAGCAATTGGAACACATAGGTTTCTGTATATACAAATAATTATTATTATTATTATCGTCATTTATGATTCTAGATGTTTATACATATATTTATTTTTATTCTCATTAGTTTAATGCCAATATTAAGATTTATGTATACTTATTTCTTTTTGGTTCCGATTAGCTTTCACTTTTCTCAACTCACACCACTCATGCACCTTGAGGTTATGTTTTTGTTTTTGTTTTTTCACTCTTGTTATAATAGCATCCTTGTTTGGATGCACCACACATGCACGACATAGTTCGTTCATGCTATAGAGAAAAAAAAAAAAGTTTAAAGCACCTGTTTTGCGTTAAGCAGACATACATATATATCTTCAATATACAAAAGTCTTTTAATATGGAGTTCTTTCTCCTTTTCACATACTTCATACACTTTATACACTTTAAATATATATGTAAGATTTCACCTGTTTATCCTTATCAATAGTTTTGGCATTCAACAGGTGCTTCACAAACTTGGAGTGTAATAGATCCAATTTAGTGTCTAATATTCTACCACTGTGCTCAACAGCTTTTATTGGTTGAGAGGTCTTTCAGGACACACTTATATACACAGTTTTGGTCACTTACACACTAGCTATGAGTAAGCATCACACCCTGATGTGAAACGCGTTAGCCTTTGCCCTGCATGTCCCTTCATGTTAGATTGCTGTTTTGATGGATTTTGTTTATTTTTCCTTGGATTTTTTGGCATTTTAATAATTTTTTGTTAATAAAGCGCTTAACCAGAGTGCGGCAGTCCAGATAATTTTCTCTCTTCATGCATTCAAGCACAGACAGCACCTGGGAGTGGAGCAGGGCGGGATCTAATTGAAGGAACCTGGAACCTTAGAGCGGTACACCTTTCTCCCAGACTGCAGGAGGACCACTCTGACCATTAACCTGTGCATTCCACTCCAGAAGGGAAGCTTTATTGTCTTTATTAATCCAAGTCTCGTGTTCATCACATTGTTGCCCATTGTTATAACCACGGGTAGCAGGAAAGAAATTAGCATGATTCCCCCATCAACACAGACAGTGTTGACAGAGAAATCCCTCCTGCCGAGCACTTGTCTTCTCCTGATGTGGGGGGAGGGGAAACTGTCCCTGTTGGGAGAAGACAATGATTATTGCTATTGGCTATAGCAGCTGCTAGCGACAATTGCAAGAAAATACAGCAGGCTGGGTACATAGTTAGCCTCGCTGAAAAAAGACAGAAGTCCATACATACAATCCTATATATACAATCCCATACCCACAGTTGATCGATCAACTTAGTACATTCGGCCTGCCCATTAACGGTTAGAATCTCAGCCGGTTCCTGCTGAACCAGCCGAGATTCGAACCATGTACTGTATGGCCAGCCCAGTCAGTTAGTGACCCTCCCAGCCAACGTCTGTTAGCTCCAGATTGTCCGCCACACAATCACAGTTACACCATAGGTCACCTGATCACCTCCATTACAGTATAGTGTTTATAGCTGTGTAAATTCCAATATATATACCATAGTTTGTAGACGGTATAACTTTCACTCCAACCAATTATTATACACTTATTGTTTTTTTTACCAAAGTCACGTAGCAGAATACATGTTGGCCTAAATTTTAGAAGAAATTTTATTTTTCAATTTTTTTATTGGATATGTTTTATAACAAAGTAGAAAATATTATTTTTTTTTTCAAAATTTTCAGTCTTTTTTTGTTTATATAATAAAATATAAAAAAACCTAGTGGGGATCAAATACCACCAAAAAAAAGCTCTATTAGAGTGAAAAAAATTATATTAATCTTATTCTTGTACGATGTTGCATGACCGAGCAATTGCCAGTTGAAGGAGCGCAGGGCTGAATAGCAAAAGAATGGTCTGGTCACTTTTCAAAGGTCAAGTGGTTAGAACATCTTTATTGCCAGATAAATAAAAATGTACTCAATGATAGTGCACATCCAGCCAGTACACTTGGAATAAGTTCCCTAAAAAACTGTGTATTGCCCCCCTTAAGAGTGAAACTCAGATACACTACTATAGAAAAACTATCCTCCTTCCGCTTCTGAGTTTGCAAATTGCATGATGACATCTCTGAAGCTTTTCCTGCCTGGCCAGGGGGGTGAACTTCAGCTGCAAGAGTAGAGTCCTCAGAAGCTACAAGCTTGGTCCTTGCCGGAAGTCTGGTGGCTCATCCAGTGACCTGAGTGCTGCTACTGCTTTAAAGGAGAAGTCCAGCCTGAGCTTTTTACCCTGGGCTTCTCCTCTGGGTCACAGGAGTGCAATTTGTTTTGCACTCCTGTGACCCGTTTTCAGCAGAGATCGGTCTGAAGTCTGCTCTCCGCTGACGTCACTGCCATCAGTCAGGGCAGCGCGTCATCACGACTTAGAAAGTCGGGATCCGCCGGTTTCCCTGATTGATGGCAGTCTCAGCGTCTCAGCGAGCCGCTGAGACACTGGGACAGCTTCTCCCCACCCCTCCACGGCTCAGCGCCCCAATAAGCGTGGAGAAGCAGAGAGGAAAGAGGCTGACTGATAGTTAGCCTCTTTCCTCTCGGGGATCTGTGAGAATCGAGCCAGCGGCGATGTTCGGTGGCTCGGTTCTCAGTGCACAGATGGCGGGGGACAGCTGGAGCATCGGTCTGATGCTCCATCCACCGAGGTAAGTATGAATAGCAAATAACCTGGAAACTCATACTTCTCTTTTAAAGTAAAGGAACTACAGATCCAACAATCGGATACACGTAGCAGTACTTCCTTATCCTCCTCTGCAGAGCAGTATCTCCCAACCCCCGCCAAGGGATTGGTGTGCATACTTTCTGCAAACTTCAGCACCTGCCTCTTTCTTCCTGCATTGCGCCAAAACTTTAAAGGAGTCCATTTTAACCCCTGCAGCACTGGCGTAAAGTGACGAAACACCAGGCTGACACTCTCCCATGAGCAATGAGACATGTTGCTTCTTACCCACATTGTTGGAATGCAAAATAACACAGTCTATATGGAGTAAAGATGTTACTTGCCACCTTCCCAAGGAGCCAGACGAGATCCCCATGTAGCTGTAGTCGGTTGCTAGGGGCGACCGCTGCTCAAATAACGCCTTAGCCCCACGTTGGGCGCCAAATGTAGGGGCCTCCCGGACCTCTAGAGGCCTGATGGTGACCTCCAGAGTCAGGGAGAGCTGACATCCATCTTTGTAGAGTGGGTTACCAGGCACGGTGGGTGTAATGCAAGATCAAAGGATGGGTGCCAGTCACTTTTTGAATGCAAATAAAGAGATTTATTGTCTCTTAACAAGAACTGTGGGAGAGAGGGTTAGTGCCAGAACACCCTTAGATGGATGCAATGACAATTAGCAGACTCTGAGACACAATAGGCAGACAGCTATACAGTTCAAAGCCTCCAGCCGGATGCAACTTCTGTATTGGCAGGACCGCTGTCTCCTATGGCAACTAAGCTTTTAACAGTTTCCGAAGATCTTCACACATAGAACTTGGCAACAGAGTACGGTTCTTTTCTTATCTCACAGTTTCTGACTGTAGGTCTTCAATCACTGAGCTCCCGGTCTCTCACTAGACTTCCAGATCCCAGCCGCCCGCTGGATCCTCTGAGCTCTTCCACAGCTAACCCACTGTATACTTCTCAAGCACCACCCCTGCTTACCAGCTGGGTCCCTGACTTGGCACTGGCTGAAGCTTTCCCACTTCTTCACCGTTCCTGGCTGGTGAGAAGACTGCTCTGGTACTTCTTCAGGCTTACTCACAGTAGTCTCTGGTAATAAGGTGGATGGTCCTTTAGTGGTGACTGCTTCCACTTTACCTCTAACCACGACTGGTTCCCCGCTGAACCTTTATAGCATGGTTGGACTCTAATCCTGCAGTCCCAACCCTACGCTGCTTCTCTTGCTCCTGGTTAGGCCTCAGCCAGTCTAGCAGCCAGGTGTCCCCGGGATAGGCCTCAGGCTTCTGGACTAGCAACCCGGGATGATATAACACACGTCCACCCAGACAGCCGTCCAGGTGGCCCAGAACCCTGATCACCTGACCCCACCCAAATAAATAGGCTCTCCCAGCAGGCCAAGGGACTACAGAAATCCCTGTCAATTGGCTGAGACACCCCATCCATTCATAATCTGACCTTGCTATGCCCTTGTCGATCTACTGTAATGTCACCAGCAACAGTGCCACTCAGTGACAGACGAGAGAAGGTGCAGCAATTCCAGAATTAGAGAGAAATCATCTTCTAATGATTAAAGTGGTAAACCCTTACAATCCATTTTTTGCTACAGGTAAGCCTATAATAAGGCTTACCTGTAGCTACCCTGTATATCTCCTAAACCTGCACGGTTTAGGAGATATCCCCTGTATCTGCATGTGCCGACGTCATCGGCACATGCGCACTGAAGCAACGGCACGTATGGAGTGACGCGGGAGTGACGTCATCCAGAAGTAACTCCGGGATGACGTGTGTAAGGGCACCGCAGCGGGGGCTTCGATCTCAGGTGAGAATTACATAATGAGCTAGCACGCTTTGTTTATAGCGTGTAGCGCCCCCCCAATATTTGGGGGGGGCTATGTGGAAATTTAGGGGTAGTCTGAGTTGATAGTTGGGCTCAGACCAATCAAGGATTTGATTTTGCTTCTGCTCTGGGTGTGATACTAGCTGGCAGTAGTGTTCTCCGTTGCCTGTAGGTGGAACTGTCACCGCCGGCATATGTTAAACAACGGGGGGTATCACAGCACCTTGGGTATTCTCTCTCGGCAGCTGTGCAGTGGGTGTGGTCAACCCGCTGTGCATGCTGGGAGAGGGTACAAAAGGGGCAGACGCCATTTGCTGTGAGGTGATTCCAGGGGGACCCCAAGGCGTGAGGGGGGGACCTCTGGTCCAGTGAGTGTGCCTCGTGGCCAGCATGGCACGAGGTGCGCTAGTGTGTTTAGGCCTCAGGCACCTTCAGCCCGAGGCCCTGTTGCTGCATTGTAGGCCCAGCTTCGCTGACAAGCCTACGCTTCAGAGAAGGATCCCAGGCTGCCCGTTTGTAGGGGGCCCATCTTGAGGAAAGGAGTCCAGGGGAGGATCAGTCCCAGGAGATTAGCGACGGTACTGCTGTCTCGGGGAAGAGGCCTGGAAACTCGCCTAAAGAGGGATTCATCGTCTCTGATATCCGTGCTCCATCCCGGCTACTAGGACCGCTCTCATAGGGACTATCCGGGTGAGCGATACCTACTCAGGCTTGAGTGGCGATGAGTAGGGATGAGCTCGTGTTCGAGTCATACGCATGTTCGACTCGAACATCGCCTGTTCGGCTAAACCAGAACTTTGTGGGCCGTTTGCACCAAATTCGTGTGGCGCGAACAGCCCACAATGCACTGTGCCATCGCACTGCATTGCCGGCGCTGTGATTGGCCAAGCATGCACTGTGACCCCGCATGCTTGGCCAATCACAGCGCCGACAGCGAGGAGAGACAAAATTGGCCACAGGCAGGATGCTTGTGGCCAATTATAGCTCAGGGGGTTTAGTACACGCCCCACACTATATAAGCCCGCCAGCGCGGTGGCCTTGTCTAGTGTGTTCCAGCGTGCAGGGAAAGAGCTATATAGGCAGGGACAGTGTGTTCTACAGTGTGTTCTTTTCTCAGGCATCTGCAGGAGTTAGTGGGTGTTGTGTGCCTCCAGCACAGTATACACCTGTATCTACCCTTTATTGCTGTTCTCTAAGCTAGATAGGCAGGGACAGTGTGTTCTTTTCTCAGGCATCTGCAGGAGTTAGTGGGTGTTGTGTGCCTCCAGCACAGTATACACCTGTATCTACCCTTTATTGCTGTTCTCTAAGCTAGATAGGCAGGGACAGTGTGTTCTTTTCTCAGGCATCTGCAGGAGTTAGTGGGTGTTGTGTGCCTCCAGCACAGTATACACCTGTATCTACCCTTTATTGCTGTTCTCAAAGCTACATAGGCAGGGACAGTGTGTTCTTTTCTCAGGCATCTGCAGGAGTTAGTGGGTGTTGTGTGCCTCCAGCACAGTATACACCTGTATCTACCCTTTATTGCTGTTCTCGAAGCTACATAGGCAGGGACAGTGTGTTCTTTTCTCAGGAATCTGCAGGAGTTAGTGGGTGTTGTGTGCCTCCAGCACAGTATACACCTGTATCTACCCTTTATTGCTGTTCTCTAAGCTAGATAGGCAGGGACAGTGTGTTCTTTTCTCAGGCATCTGCAGGAGTTAGTGGGTGTTGTGTGCCCCAGCACAGTATACACCTGTATCTACACTTTATTGCTGTTCTCTAATACAGGAATCTGCAGGAGTTAGTGGGTGTTGTGTTCCTCCAGCACAGTATATACCTGTATCTACCCTTTATTGCTGTTCTCTAAGCTAGATAGGCAGGGACAGTGTGTTCTTTTCTCAGGCATCTGCAGGAGTTAGTGGGTGTTGTGTGCCTCCAGCACAGTATACACCTGTATCTACCCTTTATTGCTGTTCTCTAAGCTAGATATGCAGGGACAGTGTGTTATTTTCTCAGGCATCTGCAGGAGTTAGTGGGTGTTGTGTGCCTCCAGCACAGTATACACCTGTATCTACCCTTTATTGCTGTTCTCTAAGCTAGATAGGCAGGGACAGTGTGTTCTTTTCTCAGGCATCTGCAGGAGTTAGTGGGTGTTGTGTGCCCCAGCACAGTATACACCTGTATCTACACTTTATTGCTGTTCTCTAATACAGGCATCTGCAGGAGTTAGTGGGTGTTGTGTGCCCCAGCACAGTATACACCTGTATATACCCCTTATTACTGTTCTCTAATACAGGCATCTGCAGAAGTTAGTGGGTGTTGTGTGCCCCAGCACAGTATCACAGTATACACCTGTATCTACACTTTTTTGTTGTTCTCTAATACAGGCATCTGCAGGAGTTAGTGGGTGTTGTGTGCCCCAGCACAGTATACACCTGTATCTACACTTTATTGCTGTTCCTTAATACAGGCATCTACAGGAGTTAGTGGGTGTTGTGTGCCCCAGCACAGTATACACCTGTATCTACACTTTATTGCTGTTCTCTAATACAGGCATCTGCAGGAGTTAGTGGGTGTTGTGTGCCCCAGCACAGTATACACCTGTATCTACACTTTATTGCTGTTCTCTAATACAGGCATCTGCAGGAGTTAGTGGGTGTTGTGTGCCCCAGCACAGTATACACCTGTATCTACACTTTATTGCTGTTCTCTAATACAGGCATCTGCAGGAGTTAGTGGGTGTTGTGTGCCCCAGCACAGTATACACCTGTATATACACTTTATTGCTGTTCTCTAATCCAGGCATCTGCAGGAGTTAGTGGGTGTTGTGTGCCCCAGCACAGTATACACCTGTATCTACACTTTATTGCTGTTCTCTAATACAGGCATCTGCAGGAGTTAGTGGGTGTTGTGTGCCCCAGCACAGTATACACCTGTATCTACACTTTTTTGCTGTTCTCTAATACAGGCATCTGCAGGAGTTAGTGGGTGTTGTGTGCCCCAGCACAGTATACACCTGTATATACCCGTTAGTGCTGTTCTCTAATACAGGCATCTGCAGGAGTTAGTGGGTGTTGTGTGCCCCAGCACAGTATACACCTGTATCTACACTTTATTGCTGTTCTCTAATACAGGCATCTGCAGGAGTTAGTGGGTGTTGTGTGCCCCAGCACAGTATACACCTGTATCTACACTTTATTGCTGTTCTCTAATACAGGCATCTGCAGGAGTTAGTGTGGGTTGTGTGCCCCAGCACAGTATACACCTGTATCTACACTTTATTGCTGTTCTCTAATACAGGCATCTGCAGGAGTTAGTGGGTGTTGTGTGCCCCAGCACAGTATACACCTGTATATACCCGTTATTGCTGTTCTCTAATACAGGCATCTGCAGGAGTTAGTGGGTGTTGTGTGCCCCAGCACAGTATACACCTGTATCTACACTTTTTTGTTGTTCTCTAATACAGGCATCTGCAGGAGTTAGTGGGTGTTGTGTGCCCCAGCACAGTATACACCTGTATGTACACTTTATTGCTGTTCTCTAATACAGGCATCTGCAGGAGTTAGTGGGTGTTGTGTGCCCCAGCACAGTATACACCTGTATCTACACTTTATTGCTGTTTTCTTATACAGGCATTTGCAGGAGTTAGTGGGTGTTGTGTGCCCCAGCACAGTATACACCTGTATCTACACTTTATTGCTGTTCTCTAATACAGGCATCTGCAGTAGTTAGTGGGTGTTGTGTGCCCCAGCACAGTATACACCTGTATATACCCGTTATTGCTGTTCTCTAATACAGGCATCTGCAGGAGTTAGTGGGTGTTGTGTGCCCCAGCACAGTATACACCTGTATCTACACTTTATTGCTGTTCTCTAATACAGGCATCTGCAGGAGTTAGTAGGTGTTGTGTGCCCCAGCACAGTATACACCTGTATCTACACTTTATTGCTGTTCTCTAATACAGGCATCTGCAGGAGTTAGTGGGTGTTGTGTGCCCCAGCACAGTATACACCTGTATATACACTTTATTGCTGTTCTCTAATACAGGCATCTGCAGGAGTTAGTGGGTGTTGTGTGCCCCAGCACAGTATACACCTGTATCTACCCTTTTTTGCTGGTGTTCTCTAATAAAGGCATCTGCAGGAGTTAGTGGGTGTTGTGTGTCTCCAGCACAGCACAGTATACACCTGTATCTACCCTTTATTGCTGGTGTTCTCTAATAAAGGCATCTGCAGGAGTTAGTGGGTGTTGTGTGCCTCCAGCACAGCACAGTATACACCTGTATCTACCCTTTATTGCTGGTGTTCTCTAATACAGGCATCTGCAGGAGTTAGTGGGTGTTGTGTGCCTCCAGCACAATATACACTACCCAATTGCTGGTTTTCCCATCTCCCTGCAGGCCATTACTATGTCTGGAAGGCCAACAAGGAGAGGCAGACAGTCACGAGCCAATAAAAAAGGGCAAGCAGGCTCTGTGTCTAGAGACAACAGTGCTGGTCGTGGATGCGGTGCATCGTCATCAGCACGTGGCCATGGGACACACTTGTCCTTATTTTCAGCAGCTGGACGTGTTGAGCCGCATCATGCCGAAGACTTGGTAGAGTGGATGACCAAGCCCTCCTCATCCTCCTCATCCTCTCTCACCCAGGCTCAGGGTACTGGCAAAGCAGCTGCCAAAGCGTCCTCTTCCCTCGTATCAATGTCATCATCAGTCACTCCTTCCCTAGACCCACCATGTCCTCCTGAGGAGTCCCCCGAACTGTTTGAGCACAGTGTTGGGTACATGCTCCAGGAGGATGCCCAGGGTTTCGAAGGGTCTGATGATGATACCCAGCTAGAGGAAGGCAGTAGCGTGAGCGCCGAGAGAGGGGATGCTCAAGAAGGACAGCAATCTGGCAGTCATGTTCCAGCAGCTGCAGCATACTGCCAGATTGGCTCCAGTGATGAGGAGGGAGGGGATGATGAGGTCACTGACTCCACATGGGTGCCTGATAGGAGAGAGGAGGAGGATGAGGAGGAGGCACATCTCCAACAAGGCAGGATGCCCTCCGGGGGCCAGCGTAAGGGCAGCACACCGATTGAATCACACCGCAGAGCTCCGCCTTTGCAGGGCGCTGCCTCTGCCCGTTATTCCAAAAGTTCTTTGGTGTGGGCCTTTTTTGAGTCAAGTGCATCAGATCGCACCACTGCTATTTGCAACATATGTCTCAAGCGCATCTCGCGTGGCCAAAACGTCAGCCGCTTGGGCACCACATGCTTGACCAGACATATGTTGACCTGCCATACAGCTCGTTGGCAAGCGTACCTTAAAGACCCACACCAAAGAACAAAGCGGACCTCTCCTTGCTCCTCATCAGCTGCGATCTCCAACCCCACTATACCTTCAGTCCTCTCTGAAACCTGCACTGAGAGGAATGAAGGTGTAGAATTAGGTGTGTCACAGCCAAGTACTTGCGGGCACTCTGCTAGCAGTACACCAACGTCCGATTGTAGCAGGAAAATTTCCCTGCCCCAGCTGCTGGACTGTCAAAAGAAGTTCACTCCCAGCCATCCACATGCCCAGCGGTTAAATGCTAGCTTGGCTAAATTGCTAGCACTTCAATTGCTGCCTTTTCAGTTGGTAGACTCGGCCCCCTTCCGTGAGTTTGTGCAATGTGCGGTTCCTCAGTGGCAGGTTCCCAAAAGCCACTTTTTCTCACGGAAGGCGATTCCGGCTCTCTACCGGCATGTGGAAGGCAATGTCCATGCCTCTCTGGACAGGGCGGTCAGCGGTAAGGTGCATATTACCGCTGACTCATGGTCCAGCAGGCATGGACAGGGACGTTACCTTTCTTTCACGGCCCATTGGGTCACTCTTTTGGCAGCTGGGAAGGATGCAGGACAAGGTGCAGTAGTGTTGGAGGTTGTTCCGCCGCCACGCCTCCAAAATGCTACTACTGGTTGTGACACACCTCTCTCCTCCACCCCCTCCTCTTCTTCTTCCCCCAATGGACTCTTCCTGTGCTTTGTCCTCAGAACCAGCGGTGCTCCGTAGGCGTTCAAGGGGCTACGCAAGTACGCAGGCAAAAAGATGCCATGCCGTGCTTGCGCTGGTGTGTTTGGGGGGCAGGAGCCACACTGGGGCAGAGGTTCTGTCAGCTCTGCAGGGGCAGGCCGAGAGGTGGTTGACGCCACGCCAGCTTAAGCCAGGAATGGTGGTTTGCGACAATGGCACCAACCTCCTCTCCGCCCTCCGACAGGGACAACTGACCCATGTGCCCTGTGTGGCTCACGTCCTTAAACTGGTGGTGCAGTGGTTCTTGGGCAGGTACCCGGGCTTACAGGATGTCCTGAGGCAGGTCAGGAAAGTCTGTGTGCATTTCCGCAGATCATATAATGCCAGTGCTCGGCTGACTGAGCTGCAAACGGAGTTGAACCTGCCCAAGAACCGCCTTTTATGTGACATGCCCACCAGGTGGAACTCAACGTTGGCCATGCTGCAGCGGCTGCACACGCAGCAGAGGGCCATCAATGAGTACCTGTGCGACTACGGCACCAGGACAGGGTCAGGGGAGCTCAGGTTTTTTTCACCACGCCAGTGGGGCATGATCAGGGATGCATGCACTGTCCTGGCACCATTTGAGGAGGCCACGAGGATGGTGAGCAGTGACAGTGCATGCATCAGTGACACTGTACCTCTTGTCCACCTGTTGGAGCATACGCTGCGTGGAATAATGGACAGGGTACTTGAGGCAGAACAGAGGCAGGAAGAGGAGGACTTCTTTGGCTCTCAAGGCCCCCTTTACCCAGACAGTGTTCCTTCTGTCCCACCCATCACACAGGAAGAGGAGGAGGAGGAGGATTGTGTCAGCATGGAGGTGGAGCATGGCACTCAGCATCAACAGCAGCAGTCTTTTAGGGATAATTTACAGTCCCAAGAAACCCGTGGACTTGTACGTGGCTGGGAGGAGGTGGCTGCGGATCATGTCGTCCTTAGTGACCCAGAAGACTCCGGACCGAATGCCTCAGCTAACCTACGCTGCATGGCCTCCCTGATCCTGCAAAGTCTGCGGAAGGATCCTTGTATTCTTCGGATCAAGGAGAGGGACCATTACTGGCTGGCCACTCTCCTTGATCCACGGTACAAGGGTGAGGTTGCGGACCTTATCTTGTCGTCGCAGAGGGAGCAGAGGATGACACATCTCCGGGAGGCCTTGCAGAAAGGTCTGTGCAACGCGTTCCCAGAGACTGGGAGGTTACAAACTCCTGGTCCTGGACAACGAGTTGCTGAGGCTTCGGTCAGTAGCAGAAGGAGCGGTGGAGAAGGTGGCCGTCTGACCGATGCGTTCAGACAATTTTTTAGTCCGCAGCCCCAAGGTTTGATCGGTTCCAGCAACCATTGCCAGCGTCTGATATACATGGCGCAGGAATACCTAGGGGCAAGGTCAGACTTGGACACCTTTCCCACCGAAAATCCTCTGGCTTACAGGGTCTTGAGGATGGATCACTGGCCAGAGGTTGCACAGTATGCAATTGAGATTCTCGCCTGTCCTGCATCCAGCGTTCTTTCGTAACGCACATTCAGTGCTGCTGGAGGCTTTGTCACGGATCACAGGGTGCGCGGTTGATCGACTGACCTTCATGAAGATGAACCAGTCTTGGATCACCACCAGCTACCAAGCACCTGAAGCTGATGTAACAGAATAATTTATTTTGAAATGTCACATCCTTTCAAGACTGCCTATGCTGATGCTGAGTGACTATCCTGTTATGTTGACTGACTATCCTCTTCCTCCTCAATGATCCGATTCCTGATGATAGCTTGGAAGAACATTTTTGTTTCTGGGTGCCGCCACCAGTGCCTAAGGCCCAATTTTTCAGCCCCTGTTTAACAAGGGCATGTAATTAAAAAATTTTATGCAATGCTTTGCAGCAGGGCTCATTCCTGCACTCCAACTAGAGTGTCTGGGAGAGATTGCAGTGTCGTGGCAACAGCACCAGTGCCTAAGGCCCAATTTTTCAGGCCCTGTTTAACAGGGGCGTGTAATTACAATTTTTGATGCAATACTTTGCAACAGGGCTCATTGCTGTGCTCCAAGTACAGTATCTGTGAGGGGTTGCAGTGTTGTGGCACCAGTGCCTAAGGCCCAATTTTTCTGCCCCTGTTCAACAGGGGCATGTAATTACAATTCTTGATCTAATAATTCACAGCAGGGCCCATTCCTGCGCCCACCAAGAGTAACTGTGAGGGCTTACAGTGTTGTGGCAACACCACCACCACCATCACCACCAAAGGCCCAATTTTTCTGCCCCTGTTCAACAGGGGCATGTAATTGCAATTCTTGATCTAATAATTCACAGCAGGGCCCATTCCTGCGCCCACCAAGAGTAACTGTGAGGGCTTACAGTGTTGTGGCAACACCACCACCACCACCACCACCAAAGGCCCAATTTTTCTGCCCCTGTTCAACAGGGGCATGTAATTGCAATTCTTGATCTAATAATTCAAAACAGGGCCCATTCCTGCGCCCACCAAGAGTAACTGTGAGGGCTTACAGTGTTGTGGCAACACCACAACCACCACCAAAGGCCCAATTTTTCTGCCCCTTTTAACAGGGACATGCAATTACAATTCGTGATCTAATAATTTACAGCAGGGCCCATTCATGCACCCACCAAGAGTAACTGTGAGGGCTGACAGTGTTGTAGCACCAGCACCACCACCAAAGGCCCAATTTTTCCTACCACTGTTCAACAATGGCATGTAATTACAATTCCTGATATAATAGTTCACAGCAGGGCGTTCCAGCGCCCACCAAGAGTAACTGTGAGGGCTCACAGTGTTGTGGCAACACCAACATCTAAGGGGCAAATTTCAGCAGAGTATATACGGCAGGCCCCTACTTTCAAACATCCAACTTACAAATGACTCCTACTTGCAAACGGAAGGTGACAACAGGAAGTGAGAGGAAATCGTCCCCTAGGAAGGGAAATTCTCTCCTGTAAGAGTTAATATGGGAAAAGGTGTTTCCTCTCTACTGATGCTTTATCACCAATCCTTGTTTCAATAAAAACCCCACTTTTCCAAAAACATTTGTCATTGGGACGGAAAGTGAGGTGAAATGTTCTGAACAGGTGCACAGACAGCAAAACAAATGTTACAGGGGTGATAACCATTCCCTGTGTTTTCTAAAAAGCTTAAAAATATATTTTTTGGCTGGAGCTACACTTAAATAATGTACCTGTTCAAAATTACAAACATATTCAACATAAGAACAAACCTACAGTCCCTGTCTTGTTTGCACCGCCTGTATACTGCTGTTCAGAGTATATAGGGCCTTTTTTTATTTTGGGTGTGGGGTTCCCCTTAATATCCATACAAGACCCAAAGGGGCTGGCAATGGGCTGGGGTGGAGGGGGGGGGGGGTTTAGGGGGTAGCCATGCCATTTTTCTCAAAGATTTTCATCCATATTTCCAAGACAAGACATGACATTAAAGCCGCAAGCAGTTTTAAATGGCTTTTTTTCCTTTAGAAATGTCATTTTGTGCAGGGACAGTTCTAAACACGGGAAACACATGCCACTTCACAGGCATACTTTAGACACCCCCCAGGTACGATATTTAAAGGAATATTTAACTTTTTTTTTTTCACTTTATGCATCATTAAAATGACTGCTCCCGAAAAAACTGCAGTTTTTAAAACTTCTTTTTGCATTGATACATGTCCCCTGGTGCAGAACCCGGGTCCCCAAACCCTTTTTAGGACAATAACATGCATATTAGCCGTTATAATTAGCACTTTAGATTTCGAACAATCGCGTCCATTGTATTTAATAGGGTTCTAACGTTCGCGCGAACTTTCGGTCCGTTCGCAGGTTCTGGTGCGAACCGAACCGGGGGGTGTTCGGCTCATCCCTAGCGACGAGTATAGATACTGATCTTTAAGTGTTGCGTGCCTGAACCTTCCCCTACTTCTTTTAACTTTCTGCTCTTTCTCTCTTCAAGTTGACTCAAAGAGAAAAATAATAAAGCCTTGCTGATTAGGTTTTACTCATGTGTGGACATTGGCCTTATTCCTGGAGATTTTTGTTTGCCTAGACAACGGAGCTAAAGGATCCAATCGAGAGAGGTAATTGCTGCAGACCCAAAACAAACCAGCCGGACCCTTAAATGGGAGTAAGTGCTACAAGTGTAAAAAATAAAAATCGCAGAGGTGATCAATTACCACCAAAAGAAAGCTTTGTGGGAAAAAAAGGACATCAGTTTTGTTTGGGTACAGCGTCACACGAAAGCCCAATTGTCAGTTAAAGGGACGCAGTGCCATATCGCAAAAAATGGCCTTGTCATTAAGGGGGCAAATCCTTCCTGGCCTTAAAGGGGGATTCCACCCGCGATTTTTTTTTTTTTAAAGTCAGCAGCTACAAACACTGTAGCTGCTGACTTTTAATAAGGACACTTACCTGTCCTACTCGCCTGCAATGTCAGCCCCCCGGAGGCCGATCCTGGCAGCTCCCGGCGCCGCCATCCTCAGTAAGGGAAAAAGGCAGTGAAGCCGTGCGGCTTCACTGTCCGTTTCCTACTGTGCATGCGCGAGCCGCGTGGCTCTTTGTGAATGGGCCGGCTGCTCTCTGGGATACACACAGTTCCCAGAATGCAGCGCGCCCCATTAACAGGAAGACACCGCAGGAGGACGGAGGAAGTAGACCCACCGCAGACGATGAAGAGGCAGATTAGGGACTTCCGCATAGCAACCGCTATTTCTGGTAAGTATAAAAAATATATATTTTTATATTTTATTTTTATTTTTTTTAGGATTTTTGCAAAAAAATAAAAATTTCAGGGTGGAACTCCACTTTAAAGCCCTGTACACACCATCGGATATCCTATGGATTCTAATCCCATGGTTTTGTCCATCGGAAATCCGATGAAGCTGACTTCCATCAGTCTTGCCTACACACCATCAGTCAAAAAACCGACCGTTCCAAACCCGGTGACGTAAAACCCCATCCGATGAGCCAAGAAAAATTAAGTTCAATGCTTCTGAGCATGTGTCGGCTTGATTCTGAGCATGCGTGGGTTTTTTATCCGATGGACTTGCCCATAGACGATCGGAATTTGCTATCGGTTTTTGATCCATCAGAAAAATGTAAAACATGTTCTATTTTTTAAAACCGATGGAAAAAAGACCAATGGGTCCCATACACGATCGGTTTGTCCGATGAAAAAAGTCTATCGGACTGTTTTCATCGGTAAAACCAATCGTGTGTACAGGGCTTAAGTGGTTAAATCACAGCAGAACCTGGAGGTGACTAATCATAAGTTGTGATTTTACGATATAGGATTTGGTTCTGGTGATAGATTAACTTTATCTCGTCCGCAGCTTTCAAAGGGTTAACCCTTGTTCAAAGCAAATTAGCATTATTAATGCACATATTAATTGCTAAGACATTTTATGTGGCTTTCATCAGGCAGTCACAAGACGGAGAATATAACTGGCTGCCCACAGATGGAATGAAACAGATATAATTATGTGTGTGTAACTAGTTCTCTTTCACAGCATGCTGGGGCAATCTGTCCTTTTGATCTTCTGTTTTACTTAGAAAAGAGGAGAGGGGGTGGCAGATTTGCTGGGGTTTTGTATGATATCAGATTGGAATAGCATAGTGCTTTACAAATTTGTGCCCTGAAAACTCTGACTTTAAAGACACACGCCATGCAAATGTAAAAAAAATAAGTAAATGTCTAAATTGGAGATGTATCTATGTATACAGTGTGTTCCTCTTTCCTGAAATTAATCTGGTATTAAATCCCTTTACTACTAGGAAAATCTCACAATGTGGAGGAAAACGAGGAGTTAGCATTTTCTGATACCAATGAGGTGTAGGTGTAAACAATATACAGCAAATTATCTAAAAAAATCATAATTTTATTGAGACAACAGTTTCAGGAACCGAGACAGTGGGATTTATGTTATCTCCGCTCTTGGTCTCCATCAACATGGCCGCCGCTGTTTAGGTTATAGACATCTCCGCTGAGATGTTTTCATTATGACGTAATTTCCGCATCCAGCGGACGAAACTGAGGCTTGGAACGCAATGGGGAGTAGGTGCTTCCAGCTCGTCTCCTCCCTATATATAGAGGAAGTGACGATTGCCAGCCACGCCACTGATAACATACATCATTGGACGAAACGCGTAGGGTGGAGCCTGGGATCTGATGTCACGACGCTACAGACCTTGGCCATCTTGTGGGTTGGAAACATCTGCTTGTTTTTATCATTATAAATATGAGTACTCTTGAATTCTTTTTGGAATAAACTATACACTGGCTTAAAAACTGCACCATGAGGAGTCGTTTTCTCTTATTTCAATGCATGAACCTGTGGATCCACCGTCTGTGTGGGTTATACAAGATTCAGATGCTTGTTGTCTTAGTGGAGACATGACCAGCCTGTGGATATACACTATGCCTGTTTGACCACCTATAACAGTGATGGCGAACTTTGGCACCCCAGATGTTTTGGAACTACATTTCCCATAAAGCTCATGCACTCTGCAGAGTGCATGAGCATCATGGGAAATGTAGTTCCAAAACATCTGGGTGCCAAGGTTCGCTATTACTGACCTATAACCTAGTTGTCCACTATTTGGGGTAAGAGGCCCGGTGTGTTGATGTTTGGTGGAGGATATCATTATTCACTTTAGTCTGTCTGATTTACACCTTGGATGACTCCAGAAAAGAAACATGGACTTTTGTGCCAGCGTTTGTGGACATTTATAAATGTACATATTTATTTTTATTTTCAGCGCTGCATATACCCATTTTTTCAACATTAAAATAATCCCTGAGGAAATGATATAGTAGACATGTGCAGAACGGAAAAACTTGTTTTGTTTCGTATATACTCGTTATGTTACTAATTTTGTTTTGTTTCAGAAATTCGTGTAGTGTGGTTTCAGAATTCGTAAAATTTTGTTTGTTTATCAATTTTTTAATGAATTCCAAATTTTTACAATGATTCGAATTCGGATCGGTTGAAAAATGATTGACCGATTCAAATTCTGTGTGAAGAATAGCTGGTTGTTAAGGAGCGGGCCAGGAAGACGGCCGCCGCATCCTTAACAACCGATGAGGCATCAGTTTTCAGCGGGCTTCCCCATTGACAGCTAAAATGTAAACAAAACAATGCCGACAATAGAAAATTCCAGGAAAAAAATGGCGCGGAAACAAAATTAGTTACTATTCATTACTATTTCATTCAGGGATTCAGATACATGCCAATAACCTAAAATTCGTCCAAATTTGTATTGGGGCTGAAATGAATTGCACATGTCTACGATATAGTACAACATCACAATGCTAAAGAACATAAAAACTAAAGTTATATACTGTGCAGGCTTGTGGCTAGAACATCAAAATGCATAGTTGATAAACAAGTACACCATCAGCAAAAAAAAAACAAGTTTCAATTGTTTTCAGTCTTCCTCAGGGGGTTGACATTAGTTCATGCTTCCATAGAATCTCTGTAATATACACTATATTACCAAAGGTATTGGGACGCCTGCCTTTACACGCACATTAACTTTAATGTCATCCCAGTCTTGGTCCGTAGGGTTTAATATTGAGTTGGCCCACCCTTTGCAGCTATAAAAGCTTCAACTCTTCTGGGAAGGCTGTCCACAAGATTTAGGAGTGTGTCCATGGGAATGTTTGACCATTCTTCCAGAAGCGCATTTGTGAGGTCAGGCACTGATGTTGGACAAGAAGTGCTGGCTCACAGTCTCCGCTCAAATTCACCCCAAAGGTGTTCTATCCGGTTAAGGTCAGGACAGTCAAGTTCCTCCACCCCAAACTCGCTCATCCATGTCTTTATGGACTTTGCTCTGTGTACCGGTGCACAGTGATGTTGGAACAGGAAGAGGCTATCCCCCACAGTTTGGGGAGAAAAGGGAAGCCCTGCAGGGATGGGGGGGCACATAGGGGGACCTGGGCAGCAGAGGGAAACATATGACCCACAGGGAGGGTGATCAGTGTGGCAGGGGAGCAATTACTGGAACCAATCCCTTGTATGGCTCTCTCTGCAGCAGCTGAATGCTGGTGGGAGGGAGAGTTGAATAAGCCAGCTTTCAGCTGCTGCAGAGAGAGCCATACAGGGGATTGATTTCAGTATTTGCCGTCCCCGCCGCACTGATCACCTTCCCTGACCACATCTAATTCGTCCTGCTGCCTGAGAGGACCAGTAGCACCCCCTTATCCATGGCCCTGTGTGTCCCTTTCGGGACATTTCCCTTCACTTCCTGTCCCATAGCCAAACAGGAAGTGAGAAGAAATCCCTGCAAATAAATGGAATTCCTTGGAGACCCCCAGGTCACCAGAACTAAATCTTTCCATTGGAAGAATGCCCCGCTATTACTTTTCTAGGGACAACCCACAATTTGGGATTTTCTTTTTTTTTTTAACAGAAAGATTTTATAAGACAAATCAGCATTACAATACAACCAGTAAATAGCATATTCATTAGATCATAGCAGAATAACAGAATAATGCGTCACATCTGGGGATCACACCCCTTCTATTTGTTACTAAGTGCAAATAATAAAAATTGTCCTAAACCCGATCGTGCATAATAACAATTCTAGCCCACCATGCTACGGCCACACAAACAACCCTGAATAGTAGTATAGTCATAGGACTATGGAGGGAGGGGGGGGGAGAGAAACCACACCCAGCGAACAGGCATCTCAGTCAGTTTCACCCAAGGGGGGGTTCCAGGTCAGAGCGAGTAGCCTGCCATGAGGACCAAATTTTGTCGAACTTCGCAGGGCACTGTCTACTCTCATAGGTCAACTTGTATAGGGGCAATACCGATGCGACTGAGCGTTGCCAGGAGGCACACGTAGGGGGGTCCTCGGATTTCCATTTGAGCAGGATTTCTTGCCTAGCATAAAATAGTGAAAAAGTCAGGCCGAGTTTACAATACCTATCCCCGTCTAGTTCAACAGCAGGATCTTTGGGTCAGCCGGTACGTTCATGCCAGTCACGTCAGTCAGTCTGAAAGCCACAGCTTCCCAATAGGGCTGGATTTTCGGACACGACCAGACCATGTGCCAGAATGTACCCGTCTCCTGCCTGCATCTCTGACAATCGGGATCTCGCTGCGGGTAAATACGTGCTAACCTCTGTGGGGTGTAATAGGCTCTGTGGAGAAATTTAAATTGTATAAACCTATCCTTCGCGGCTATCATAGCAGGGATATAAGATGAAAGGCAATCCTTACACTCCTCCTCGTCCAGAGACGGTATATCAGCCCTCCATTCATACCAAGGCTTAGTAAGCTTGGTATCATACTGTACAGTCAGGTATAGGTACAGGGACGAGAGGGGGCGGTCCATAAGAGTGGAGGATAAGAGACGCTCAATGGAGTCCGACTCCAGAGTTATAGGCTCAGGAAATTGGGCCTCAAAGGCATGTTTCAGCTGCCAGTACCTAAATTGAAAGGAGACCGGCAGGAGGTACGCCTGTCTGAGTTCTTGAAAGGACATAAGTTTACCCGCTTGTACTATGTGTTTCAGGTTGATGATTCCCTGTTTTGCCCATAGAGATGGGTCTGGAATACTATTCATGTGAGGCAACATAGGGTTACCCCACAAGGGCATATGTGGGGATACAGAGTTAGGTCGCCTGTACATCATTCAAGCCTCCTGCCAGAACTTAACTGTGGTCCGCATGAGGGCCGTCATACAGGGGCTAGCCCTGAGGCCGTGGAACAGCAGGTTGCTCAAGGCCATATAAGAGCCCAAAATAGCCGCCTCAAGTGTGACCACCGGATTTTGTCTAGGCTGGGAGAACCACCACCTCACCGTAACCAGGACTGCCGCCCAGTAATAAAGCAAAAAATTTGGGAGCGCCAATCCTCCTCCAGACAGAGACAAATACAGAATCTTCCTCGCCACCCGGAGGGGCCTCCCAGCCCACACAAATGAGATCAGCAAATTGTCCAGCCTCCGGAAGAATGACCTAGGTATATATGAGGGGGTATTACGAAAGAAGTACAGGAACTTCGGGAGATAGATCATTTTCAAAAGATTTACTCTACCCACCAGCGTCAGAGGGAGGGACCGCCACACTGCGCATTTGGCCACCAGTTGAGTCATAAGTGGTTGTATATTTTTGCTTATATAATCGCTGTTATTGCCGCTAACCTTGATGCCCAGATACGTAAACTCATCTACCCATTTGAGCTGCGTTTGCGTCATGGGACACAGGGTCGAGAAACATAGGGCAAACAAGACCGATTTGTCCCAATTGCTGCAGATACCGGAGTAGCCACCAAAGTGGTCAATCAGATCTAAAGCCATATGCAAGGATGATGAAGCATCTGCCAGATATAGCAGGGCATCATCCGCATACAAAGACAACTTTTCTTCAATCTGGCCTATTTGTAATCCCCGGACCCTCGTCTCAGCTCTCAACAGGATGGCCAGGGGTTCCATAGCAAGGGTGAACAGACCCGGGGGAAAGGGGGAATCCCTGTCTCATGCCACGACCCAAGGGGAACACCTCCGATAGGCAGCCATTGGTCCAAATGCTAGCAGATGGGGAACTATATAACATACACACCCATTTCAGAAAACCGGGCCCAAACCCGAAACTAGCGAGCACCCTCCAGAGGTAGCCCCACTCCACAGAGTCGAAAGCCTTCTCTGCGTCAAGTGAGGCCACCACTCCCGTCGAACCCTCGCCAGCCCTATCAATGTGGGTGAGGAGGCGTCTGATGTTGATATCCGTTCCCCTACCCGGCATGAAGCCTGTTTGATCCGAATGTACCAGGGCAGTAATTACAGAGTTCAGTCTGGTGGCTAAGATCTTGGCCAGAAGTTTCGCATCAACGTTCAACAACGAGATAGGGCAATGCGAGGAACACAGGGAAGGGTCCTTCCCCAGCTTTGGGTTCACCACTATGACCGCCTTACTCATGGTGACAGGGAGCTTCTCCTGCTGCGCGGACGCTGCGAATAGGGAATGGAGTCTGACTACAAGTTCTGCTGCATAATGCTTGTAGAACTCTACAGGGATTCCATCAGGCCCGGGTGTCTTGCCAGATTGTATAGACTTAAGAGCCCGCTGGATCTCCGTCACCGTGATAGGGGCATCGACCCTCGACTCGCTGTAAGGACTGGAATGTCAATGTCTCCCAAATACTTCACCAGGTCCTCAACACTATAATCTACCCTCGAGCTATAAAGTGCACGATAGAAGTCAGCAAAGCATTGATTAATACCCTCGGGAGAGCTTACCACTACCCCCGTGGGGCCCGTGATATGTGAGACACTTACCCCTCCCGCCTGTTCCATGTAAAGCCAAGCCAGCATTCTTCCCGACCTCTCCCCCTGTTCGAAAATCCGTTGGGACTGAGCAAGTAACTTTTTCTGGGTAAGCGAGGTGCGGATACTAAGGACTTCCCCAGTCAAGAGCTGCAGGTGGGCATAGTGTTGGGGGTCGCGGGTCCTAATAAAGGTCTCTTCTGCACTGGCAGCCTCCTTTTCAGCCCTCACCAAGTCTGCTCTGCGGTCCCTACGGACTCTGGCAATAATGGTCTGGTAGTGTCCTCTCGTGGAGGCCTCAAAGGCATCCCATACAGTCCCGGCCTCTGCCGTGCCCTCATTGTCCGCCCAGTAACCGGTCAATTCAGTTTGGAACTGGTCATCTACAGAGGCATCTGAGATCCAAAACCTGGACAGTCTCCACAGTCGAACAGCATGACCCCTAGAGAGATCCAATAGCAAGAGCAATGGTGCATGGTCCGAGATCCCCCTGGGCGAGATTCGTACGTCCTTAACCCTCGGCAGGACTGGTCCACCCGCATATACCAGATCGATGCGGGAGAACATCCTGTGGGAGGCCGAATGGCAGGTGTAAGCTAGGACCCTGGGGGGTTTCCACCTTCACACATCCGTCAACCCATAGGTATCAGCCCAGTCAGCCAACCCAGAGTAGTGTTGACCCCCAGACGTTAGGTGATCCATATCCGGATCAGGGACTAAGTTAAAATCACCCAAAAACACAGTGTTATCAGAGGCGAACTCGGCCACCTTGCTCGTTATTTGGTTCAACAGCAACAAGGAGGCCGGCGGGGGGAGATATAGACCCACTATGGTCAAGTTCAGCGAGTGAATCACGGCATGAATTATAACGTATCTACCATCAGGGTCAAGAGCCAGATCCAGCAGCCGAAACGGGAGAGATTTTAGCACCAGTATACTGACCCCTCTACCCCTCTAGAAAAACTGGAATATGTAGAATGATAGTGGATAAATTGGAACACCAGGGAACACTTGGTCGGGGAATTCAACCCCCTGGTGTTCCATGACAGGATATTAACTGCAGACATGGACTATCAGATTAGTAGGGGGGATAGGATAACACCACATGGCTCCCGGACCTGGCCCCCAGACCCAGGATGTACACATCTGAAAACAGTGCAATGCTGAAATATCAACTTTTTGAATGCAAAGCAAAAACATAATGGAAACAAAAACAACAAAAAGAAAAAAATAGAACAGAAAAATAAAAATGGTGCAACAATCCCCGCCCCCCACCCCACCTAACCCCTTAAAACTGAGGAGGGTATTCATCCCAAACAGTATCAGCTCGCTGGCTGCAAAGGGGATTCCGTGCAAGAGGCAAACTCAGCCCCCCGGATACTTTCTGGGGGGGCCGAGCAACTGTCTGAGCGACACTCTAAGTGTGAGACGTCCGCTGGGCAATGCAACAAGCTGTAAGGGACAGTGGTTCAAGAGGAGAAAAGCAAACAGGAATACGTCCCAGCAGTAAAGTCGATCCAGTGGTGGGTGAGTATACATGGTATGACCCCTAGTGCCACAAAAGGAGTAACAACAAACAAAAGAAAGCGGCAGACCGCAGTGTTCTCCTGACCACGTCAGGGGTGCTAACATGGGTTCCCACATCAGCGGGGGTTAACCTCTATTATCCGAGCAGCACACACCAAGGGGACAAACAGGGCACAACAGGTGCAACAAAAGGTGTGGGCGTTCCGTCCAGGGGTCAGTCCGTGGACTACACCGGTCCAGGCCCGGGCAAAGCTCAGAACAAGTGAGGTATCAAGTGGTACATACCATGTGCCCGATTAGCGGGCCCGCGGCAGCGAGTCCAACCAGACAGACACCTCCCTGGGATTGTTGAAGAAGCGAGTCGTCTCTCCATCCTGTACTCTCAGACGGGCCGGGAAAAGGACACTGTAGCGGATGTTGTGCGCCCTTAGTGTCACTTTGACATGATCGAACGATTTCCTGAGTTTCTGGGTTTCCACCGAGTAGTCGGGAAAAATCATCAGCTTGGCATTCTGGTATCGTAGGTCGCCCACAAGCCTGGAGGCACAGAGAATTTCATCTCTATCCTGGAAGTTGAGCAGGCGGAGAATGAAGGTTCGCGGAGGGGCTCCAGAAGGTCCCGGCTTAGGTGGAATGCGGTGCGCCCTTTCCACCACATAGTGGGGTGACATGCGAGCCTCAGGGAGGAGGGTACGCATCATATCTACTATGAAGCCTGTGGGGTCATTGCCCTCTGCTCCCTTGGGTAGGCCGACAATGCGAAGGATGTTGCGCCGGTTTCTGTTTTCGGCATCTTCGGCTCTGTTTGTCCATGTCTTGGCGGATGAGGCCCACATCCATCTGTACGGCCTCTATTTTTGCTGTTAACGTGGACTGGCATGTGGCGATGGCCACCATGACTTCCGCCAGCCAAGGGGGTCGGGACTCCGCCGAGTCCATGGGACCTATCTGTGAGGACCTGTGGGAGCTCCGGGTGGTACGGACACGCATCGGGAGATCAGTGGGGGATTGGGGGGGTCTGGTAGTGGTGGAAAAGTCAGTCTCTTGCCCCCTTTGCTGAACTTTGCGCCCGAGCTCCGGCGCCTCATTCAGGGCCCGCACTGTGTCTTGTATGTACTGTGTACAGCGTGAAGGGGTCCACTAGAGGGACCTGCATGTCCCCAGGAGAGTCACAGAAAAAAGGGGGGCCCCCAGTCATGTAATCTTCTTATCATGGGCCACATCCCGGTCTGGAGCTACGGGGTCCACCAGGAAAGGCCGCGGTTGCGGCCTAGCAGTACGAGTGGGCCGGGATGCAGATCGGGTAGAGCCGTCAGCGGCCGGTATGTCAGCCGCAGTCCCCGCCATCCGCAGCCTGTGCCAAAGTGCCTATCCCGCGTGTAGGGAGCCGCAGTGCACCTCTGCTCTGCTACGGAGCTTCGATGGCCGTCAGGAAATACCGCGGCCGGTGACGTCCCCGACACATGTGCTCTGAAGGAACGGCATGCCTGTGCTGTTTCTTCAGAGTCCGTGAATAGCGGCTCCTGCGCGCATGCATGTGAGTGCTGTCATGCTGTCGTCTCTAATCAGGATCGCCAGAGGCTCAAGAGCCAGGGCAAACAGGGAGGGCGACAATGGGCAGCCCTGACGCGTACCTCTATGCAAATCAAAGGTGTCTGATAATCTATCATTTGTACGCACCCTAGCCCTAGGAACCCGATATAATAACTGAAGCCAATGCAGAAACTTAGGACCAAAGCCATAACGGCGCATTATCTCCCAGAGGTAAGACCACTCCACCGAGTCAAACGCCTTCTCTGCATCCAGAGAGGCGATGACTATAGTGCCCAGGTTATCGTGGGGAATGGATAGGTTAAGAAAAAGGCGTCTCAGATTGATGTCAGTTCCCTTACCCGGCATGAAGCCAGTCTGGTCAATGTGGATTAAGTCCTCTATGACAGTAGAGAGGCGATTTGCCAGAATCTTTGCTAATATTTTCACATCCACATGTAAAAGTGAAATTGGTCTGTATGATGCACAGTCCTTACCGCATTATTACCGGGTTTAGGAATTAAAACAATTGCCGCCTCTTCCATGGATTCAGGAAGCTGGTCCAGAGAGGCCAGGTCTGAAAACAGGGATGTAAAATTAGGGGCCACAAGTTCAGTAAAATTGGAATAAAATTATTTCGGAAGGCCATCGTAACCTGGGGTTTTGCCCACCTGCAAACGCCCTATGGCAACTTGAACCTCCTTTGGGAGATTTCCTCCTCCAGACGGTCCCTATCAGCTGTGGCCAGGAGCGGGAGTGTCATGGAGTCCAGGAATGCCGTCAGATCGGTCAAGGAGTATTTCGCCCTAGATTCGTACAGGTCTCTAAAAAATTGCATAAATCTAGTGTTTATACTTTCAGGCGTCACAAGAAGGGAATCGTCAACGTCCTTCACACTCGCAATATAGGTCATGGGGATTTGGGTCCTGGCTAACCAGGCCAATAGACGGCCATTCTTGTCACTGTATTCAAAAATTCTCTGTCGTGTGTAAACCATGGCCTTTTTGGCATTTTCCACCCGGTGGAGAGAGAGTTGCCGGAGAGCCCGCTGCCAGGATTTATACTTATCTGTGGTTTGGAGCAACACAAACTCCGCCTCCCACCCAGCCGCCTCCTCCTCCAACTGCTCCAAACTCTGGGAAGATACCCGTTGCAGCTTTGCAATGCGGGAGATGTAGGCTCCCCTAACCCATGCCTTAAACGAGTCCCATTGCACCAGGAGGGATTCAGTATCATTATTTAAATTCCAATATGTGACCAGGGATTATGTCATAGATTTCTGCAGCTGGTGGTCTGACGCCCACAACCCTGATAATCTCCATAACTTAGTGTTAGAAGGCTCAGAGATAGAAATAGCCAGACTGAGCGGGGCGTGATCAGACACCCCACGGGGCAGAACACGTGCCCCTGTAACCCAGCGCAAGGCCTCCAGGGAGGCATAAGCTAGATCCAGATGTGACAGAGTTTTATGGGAACTAGAATAACACGTGTACTCCCTGGCGTCCGGGTGCAAACAACGCCACACATCAATGAGGGCATAGGCAGAGGCCCAGTGTGCCAGGGCAGATTTCCCCCTACTCACCCCCTGCAGCCTATCCATCACAACACAGGGAACCATATTAAAGTCTCCCAGGATAAGAAAAGCCGAGATATCAAATTTCAGGACAATTTGCATTATTTCATTCAAAACATGAACCGAGGCCAGAGGCGGTAAGTACAAACTTACTAGTACCACTTTCTTATCATAAATGCAGGCATGAAGTACAATATACCTTCCAGTCGGGTCCGTGCGCACCTCCAGGACCTGCAGGGGCAGAGACCTCCGTATAAGGATGCTGACTCCACGGGCGTACGTAGAATACGTAGCATGATAGTGCAGACCAACCCATGGCCGACGGAATCCCCCTACCCTGGAGCCCTGTAGGTGCGTCTCCTGCAAAATGCAAATAATAAAAATTAAGAAAAACAGAACTGAACACATCACCCAGCCCCATTCCCTCCCTTGGGAATAAACCATCCCTCCCCCCACCCCGCATCCCCATCCCATTCATGGAGTGCATGAATCCCCAAACAACAGACAACAGGTCTGTTAAGTCAAATGTCTAAACCGGAGGGTGTGAAACAGATGGGGCTATATGCAGGGCCGGTCTCCAGCAATGCACCGGAGATGTTGGGCACCAATAACACGTCATGAAATACATGGACAGGAAGGTAAATGTTCTCCACGGCTCTACAGGAGGCAGGGCGCTGGTAGGAATCAGAGGCAAACACACAGCCAAGTCCCCAGCTATCAATTTGTAGAGTATCGTGAAGGGAGCTATTGAAAACACAACAGTGCAGCAAACTTTTCTCCTGCAGGCAGAGGCACAAATCTTAAAACTTACAGTACCTGAGCAGCGCAGGGGCTCCAAACATCAACAACATAGGAGAATCCCCCCGCAATAAGCAGTTTTCAGTGACCATCACACAGATCATGAAGCTATGAAAAGTAGGTGCTCTGTCGGTCATAAGGAAAGGTAGAAAGGCAGAACATCCACCCCCCTCCATGGCAGCGCAGGCATCCAGTATCAGCGATGGGGTGGCAGGGTGTCAATCCAAGAGGAAGCTTCTCGTGGTGAGGTGAAAAACCGGACGGTCTCCCCATCCTGTACCAGGAGACGCGCTGGGAAGAGAATGCTATAACGTATGTTGCGGGCCCGCAACACCGCCTTCACATGATCAAATGACCGTCTCAGCTTCTGAGTCTCCAGAGAGTAGTCTGGGAAAATTAGCAACTTGTTATTCTGAAACTGCAGGTCACCTTTCGCTCTAGCCGCTCTCAGCACCTCGTCTCTATCCCTAAAATTGAGGAGACGGCTTAGGTGGGACACGATGTGCCCTCTCCACTGTGTAATAGGGGGAGAATTGGGCATTGGGAAGGAGCTTACGCAGGAGGTCCTCCACAAACACCGTAGGATTAGTGCCCTCTACACCTTCCGCCATTCCCATGATGCGCAGATTATTCCTCCTGTTACGATGCTCCGATTCATCCACCTTGTATTCCAGTGCCTTCATTTTATTCTGAATGATGCGGAGGACAGATGAGTGCGCCTCTACCGCGTCCTCGGCTGCACCCATGCGCTGCTCCGTTTCAGTGACCCGGGAGCGGAGCTTGTTAACGTCCTGCCTCATTAGGCCCATCTCCAGCTGAACCTCCTCAATCTTGGCCGTGAGGGTCGCCTGACACGTGGTAATCGCCGACATTATGTCCGCCACATAGCCCGCAAGGCCTCCTTAACCCCGTCTGTCTGGGACGCCATGTTGCAGCTGCTCCCATCACGAGGAGACACACAGGCCGCAGGAGGTGGAGGCTGGATCTCGTCGATCGGCGGAAAGCGGAGCTATTTACCAGGGGTTCCTTTGCCGGAACGCTGTCTCATCAGGGCCAAACACAGCTTCAGACAGCAGGTTAGAACGCCGGGAAAGGAGAAAAAATGAGGCTAGCCAGCAGAGCTCCGGAGAGTGCGACCACTCAGATCGCCATCCTGGACACGCCCCGCAGCCTCCACATCTAATGATTGTTATGCTGCAATATATTACATTTTTGGTTTTGGGTTTAAAACTGCTTTAAGTGTAACTCTGATACAGAAAACAACCATTAGCCTCTGTCTGTGTTGCATTTGTTCATTATTTACAAAGAGTGTAAGGAAAAGTAGAGCGTATCAGCAGCTACCAGATAAAATTTAATGTTTTTTTTTTTTTTTTCAGTTGCTGAATGTTCTGGTCTCCTAGCCAGAAATGTTCCTTTTTTTTTCCAAGAAACCACAAAGCAATTTTTGGACTGTTCACGTTACCCAAAAGAACACATGAACTACGTTTAGATGGGATAAGCGAGCACCTACGCATGCAGAAGACTCACACAGGGCTGGTAAACAACTCGGCTTTGTGCTGTTCATCTTGCACTTGGCATGAGCTGTTGGTGGAGGTGACGGTGGGTGAAGAGCTGCCAGTTTAAAGAGTAACTCCACTTCTGTTGAGAAAAAAGCAAGCCCCTCTGGGTATTCTATGTACATCGCAGGGATTTTAACCCATTCGGCTAAAGGGTAAAACAATTCTTAACCTGCCTAGCGGTATGATTATTTCAGATTTTTGGTGCTGAAAGCGGTACCATTATTTTGCATGGAAATTTGGCGTTTTATATTGTAGGCCTGCAATTCTTAGGAATAACTCACTTAAATCTGTCCAAACAAGAGTCTAGTAGACATCCCGGGTATGATAAAGTTTAAAACACAAAATCATAAATTATAATTTAATAAATATCTATAAATAATTATAACAAATAATAATGTAATTATAATACAAATTATTCAATAATGTAATCAAATCAAAAACACTGAAATTTTCTCAGTTGCAGAATTGTCGCTGTCATTACTTTCAGTGTTCGATGACGAATTTCCCCACAAATCGCTATCGCTCAATTCTGCAAGTGATTCTAATTTATTATCGCTGTTTTCTAGCTGGTCTAAAACCACTTTTGACGTAAACTGACACTTTTTGGTTGCTATGGACAATCTCCAGTTTCCAGGCAGAAAGAACAGTTTTTATAATATAAAAGTGCATGCAGGACACTGGACAGACCACTAGGGACAAAGGGGATATGTAATTATTTGATACAGTACTGTAATCTGTAAGATTACAGTATACTGTATGAATTGTGCTTTTTACTTTTTGAATTTGGCGCCAAACTCAGTCCCTGTGCATCGCAAAGCTCGCAGGGAATGGAGCTCGGCACTCGGCACTGTGAATCAAGCGAGGAGACACAGCGGGGAGACATCGCAGGGTCCAGGGGACAAGGTAAGTAACTTTCCCTGTATCATGTAATGCAATCCCGAGTCTGGCTCGGGGTTACCGCTTTTGGTATGAAAAATTCACCCCGAGCCACACTTGGGAATACCGCTAGGCAGGTTAATGCCTAAGCCCAATTTTACAACTTTGACATGTGTTAGTAAAACCGTAACTACTTTGTGTATCCAGGTGGATTATACTTTGTTTTTTTTCAGGACAAATTGGGCTTTCATTTGGTGGTAAATGGTAATGGATATCTCCTGATTTTTTTTTTTATTATTATTATTATCAAAAGAACACTAAGTAAAAAAATAAATGTTTTATTTAAATTTAGCTGCATATTACTTGCTACTACCATAACCTCCCACCAAAGAACAACCCAAAATAAATTCTCCTGCTCCTGATGATCGCAGTGATACCACATATGTGTGTTAGTTGTTATACAGTACCTCACATAAGTAAGTACACCCCTCACATTTTTGTCAATATTTTATTAAATCTTTTTATGTGACAATACTGAAGAAATTACACTTTGCTACAATGTAAAGTAGTGAGTGTACAGCTTGTATAACAGTGTAAATTTGCTGTCCCCTAAAAATAACTCAACACACAGCCATTAAAGTGATACTAAAGGTAAGAAAAATAACAAACATGTCATACTTACCTCCACTGTGCAGTTCATTTTGCACAGAGTAGCCCCGAATCTGCTGTTCTGGGGTCCCACGGAGGCTTTCTCGGCTCCTCCCCGCAATAGCTAACCCCCTGCGGAAAGCTCTTTCCCGAGGGGGTTAGCTTGCGGGCGCACTCCCGTGTCATACAGTTGGCATCCATAGACGCCGAGTGTATGACTCGGTCCTGCCCCCTGGCGGCCGCGTCATTGGATGTGATTGACAGCAGCGGGAGCCAATGGCTGCGCTGCTATCAATCTATCAATTCAACGGCCAGACTCCGTGGAGTAGAGGACATGCACAGCAGGTGAACGGGCTCAGGTAAGTAAAACGGGGGGCTTGGGGGCCCGTGACAGCCAGGTGTTTTTTCACCTTAATGAATACGATGCATTAAGGTGAAAAAAACACAAACCTTTACGACCTCTTTAATGTCTAAACCGCTGGCAACAAAAGTGAGTACACCCCTAAGTGAAGATGTCCAAATTGGGCCCAATTAGTTGTTTTCCCTCCCCGGTGTCATATTACTCATTAGTGTTACAAGGTCTTAGGTGTGAATGGGGAGCAGGTGTGTTAAATTTGGTGTTATCGCTCTCACTCTCTCATACTGGTCACTGGAAGTTCAACAAATCACCTTATGGCAAAGAACTCTCTGAGGATCTAAAAAAGGCCTTGCCATGTTCGACCAAAGAAGGCACCTGATGTAAGGAAGAACTCTGCTGGGGGCACCTGAAGTAAGGAGGGACTCTGCTGGGGACACCTGATGCCATCTGGTGGCAGGTGACGGTGGCAAGTGACACGCTCAGGGCTCCCACTGAGTCGGCATTATGGTGAGTTGAATTATTTAATTTTATATTACAATGTATTAATAGAAATTATTGTGCTTCAATAATCCTGACACCATAACAACCGTGAAAATACCAGGTGTTTGGAGTATCTTTATCTGCTGATTGTTAAACTTTCTGGAATACACATATTTCTATTGTGGTGTAGGATCTGGGCCTGCTGTCCCTCCATCCCTCTTTCTTTTCTTCCTTCTCTCTCCTTCCCTCCCTATCTCTTTTTTTTTTCTCTCTCTCTCTCTCCCCCCCTTTTTCTTTCTTTCTTTCTCTTTCTTTCTCTCTCTCTCTATCCCTCGTTCATCTCAGACTCTAACCACACACCCTTTAAGTCATGCCCCCTTTAAGCCACGCCCAATATTTGGTTGAAACCATGCCCATTTTCCGTGGTAGTGCGCTTAGAGCTCCACATTTTTGTTTCCCCGCTATGTCACGTCTACAAATGAATGCCCCGCCCCCTAATTATAATAACACTACGCCTACAGACAAAAAAGTGTCCCTATAAATTTTTGAACACAGTCAGTCCTGATAAAAGGGTTAACGTTTTAGAAGCCATTCCAGTGTATGGTAATGAGGGATAGCTCAGAGTGTCCCTACCCTAACCTGTGTGGCGACAGAGACACCGTGAGACTGTTCAGAATTACTTGCAATCAGCCATAACAGCGTTCTCTTTAGAAATATCAAAAATGTAAGAAATTTTTCAAAAACAGGTATCCTGTTTGAATGGTAAAACATAACAAACATATAGTAGGGTCTCTTCAAATTTGACTTCAAAGGTGGAAATCCCAGTCCCAGACAGGAATTCAATGTGCCCGATAATGTGAGGTTCCTGGAGCCTACTGCTATCAAACTCTGTGACGGAGGTGTACTGACAGCTCTGCAATTGTGTCAGCACACCTTAGTTCAGCTAGCTTCAGCTTGTAGCACAGTGTCCCCAAAACCAGAAAATAAACAGCTGCAAATACATAAAAGTCCTGTCCCACACTTCAGCCACTCCGCCGGTTGTGGGATGACCTCTCATTGTCAGGAGTCAGGTGAGCCTTTGCTGCCTGTATTTGCTAAATATTTTCTCTGGTTGAAGAAATTAGCAGGACTCATTGGCCACCTCCCCCCAACCACTTTTATTAGAGTGCCTATCCCACCCCCACCACCACCATAGTCCACAGCAAATCCCCGCCACCATTAATCCCCCTCCCCTATACCGCCTCACCTCCACTTCTCGAGCCACAGCACTTCCCTCCCAGGTCACTGTGCTTCACTGCCACCTACCTTAACTCCCGGATTATATCACCTTCTAACTCAAACCCCCTTTCCCCTCATACCATCTCCATTCTTCCCACTCTCTCCTCACTCCCTCACTCAATGGGCAGTGCTTCCTATTCATCTCACCCCCAACTTACCTGGCAACCTACCTACCCAGCATCCCATTGACTATTCTGCCTTAGCCCCCAGGTCATAGCACCTACCTACCACCTCAAACCCTTCCTCCTTTCCACCACTCTCCTACCCACATAACCCCAGACCCTCAACTACCTCAGATGTTCACTTTGAGCACCAAACAGCCTTTTCCTGGCAATGCCCTACTTGTTCTTTTTGATTACAATAGTGACATAGAAGCTGATTACACCACTGAGTGCATGAGGTGACCAAGAATCCAACACTCACGGAAGTGAGAGTCTATTCTTCAGCAGCAAGGGGTGAGTCAAAACCTATTTCAACCAAAGAGTTTCCGTAAATGTACCATTACAAACTATCACAAAAAACACCTTGATTATGTCTTCTCCTTTAATTCCAGTTCCAAATGTTCACATTAGACCAAATGGTGGAAATTTGCAGAAATCTTCACCCAAATTTTGAGAAAACTCGCAAAGAAGTGTCTGTACCAGTCATTCTCAATCAGGGAATAGCTGAAATTTGCAGAAATCTTCACCACAATTTCAGGAAGACTAGCAGAGAAGTGTCTATACCAGCCATTCTCAAACAGGGTTCTGTGAAACCTTAGGGTTCCTTCAGAGGTGGCTTGGAGTTCCTTGAGCTGTGGATAAATTACATCTCATCTGATGGTACCTACACAGTTCCAGGCCCAACACCACTTGGTAGAGTTCACGCCATTACTGCGAAATGCCATACTGACCATCACTGTATGAGAGGCATTCTTCCCCCCAACAGACTTAAACAGACTTATCTTAGCAGAGGCTCCCTGATACCCTGTACACACGATCGGTTTTACTGATGAAAACAGTCCGATGGACTTTTCATAACGGACAAACCGATCGTGTATGGGCCCCATCGGTCTTTTTTCCATCGGTGATAAAAAATAAAACATGTTTTAAATTTATCCGATGGCAAAAAAAACTATAGCAAATTCCGATCGTCTGTGTGGAACTCCATCGGACAAAAAACCCACACATGCTCAGAATCAAGTCGACGCATGCTCAGAAGCATTGAACTTCATTTTTCTCGGCTTGTCGGAGTGTTTTACGTCTCGGCGTTTGGGACGGTCGGATTTTTGACTGATGGTGTGTAGGCAAGTCTGATGGAAGTCAGCTTCATCGGATTTCCGATGGAAAAATCCATCGGATTAGAATCCATAGGAAATCCGATCGTGTGTACAGGGCTTTAGACCTGAAAAATAGTTCAAGGGCTTCTCTGGGATAAAACGGTTGAAAATACTTTTCAATACAGAATGAAAAAACAAAACACACATGAAAAATGCATGATTACCTAGGTTTATTTCATTTTAAATTTACACTGGACAATTATCAGGGTCATTTATTTTGTGACTAAGGAACCTGATTGACTGAATGAATGGCCCCCGGCCTTGTAGTAAAATAACATTAGCATAGTGTTTGCCTTTGTACTGCAGACTAGGTCACAATGTTGCCCTTTTTTTCCGTAACAAAGTCTTCCACTTGTCAGGCTTAATATTGCTTAGCCCATTTGTTAAGCTTCCCGGCATACGTTTGAGTACATATCGCCTCAAATATCAGTCAGGCAAGAAGTGCATTTATAATTAAAATGTTTGGCTTGACCCGGGTATTCAGAGACATGACTACAGAAAAACTCAAGCAAAGATTTGCAGATTTAGTACACAACGTGGTCCCTTTGCAGTTTTGAACACGCCTGTTCGCATTTTAATAGTTAAAAAATACATGTGATTAATTTTTATGAAAATTAAAATACTCTAGGAAAATGTAAGCATTTTTTTCTTTACAATTTTTTTTTAAAAGAATGAATACAATTTAACAGCCCGGAGACATCATCTGGGTTATGTGTGAACTATTACTCCTCTCTCCTATTGGCAGGAAAAACAGTTTATACTTTCTCTACTTGTGTGACGTGCAAGCAAATATTCGCAATGAGTGTATTAGTGTGCATTCAACTTTAATAAAATATATGTAGCTATCCTGAAGCCAAATTCTTCTTTGCACTGGCTGTACCTGTGCTGAGTTGATCTACACAGACTTTCATGGTACCTTCTCCTACATGGAGAGAGTAAAGCCCTGTACACACGGGCGGGAATCCAGTCGGAAAAAAAACTTTGAATTTCTCGACTGGATTCCTCGCAAGCTTGTCTCGCCAAGCCTTGTGTACAGACGACCACTCCAAAAAAACGCTGTTCTTTTGAATGACAAGAACGCAGTGACAACATCGACTATGATGAGCCGACGCTCGTCACATTTGATGCCGTCGCCGCCATCTTGCTACACCCCACACTAACCTTGTATGTTACCGCGCATGCGTCAAAGTCTTTTCGAGCATGCGCGGGTTTACCTCGGACAGGTAAGCATACAGACGACCGGTTTTCTCGGCAGGAAACACTCTGTTGAGAATCACGACGAGAAAAATAGAGAGCAGGTTCTCCTGTCAAGAAACCATACACACGAACGGTTTTCACAGCAAAAAGCTCTCCCAGCAGTTTTCTTGCCGAGAAAACCGGTCGTGTGTACAAGGTTTTAGGGGTAGCAGCTTTGTAGAAAGGAGAGAAGGTCTAATCTCAGTTCTTGTTCGAGAGTTAGCACCTAAGCAGAGAAGCTCTAAAAACTATGTACAAATGAAGTTCCTGTTATGCAGGATTTCTCTTTGGGGAAAAGCCATCAGTTCTGTTCCAAGTGGGCACAATCGGGTTCATGCATTCATGCAAGATGGAACAATGTTTGCTTACGGACTTGTTATTCGTGTTTTCAGTAAAGAAGACAAAAACCAGGATTTGAACTAAGTATTTTATTCCCATGAGATAGAGGGTAAGCCTATATCCAGGCAGCAAAGACAGAGACCAGCTCAGTCGCAAAATGGTGGTGGCCTAGTGAAGGCGGGTCGGACAAGTTAGTGGTAATGATATGTATGTGTGAAACCCTACACCTTGTAGGCTACAACCCTGGTCATTTTTGGGTCCAGGTGTTCGTCTGGACCCCCGATGGACTGGGCCTGTAACCACTGTAACCTCCCTCATAAACAAGTGTATGTATGTTTACTGATGTGGCCCACAACCCATTAGTGTGAAGCTAGAGTGATGGGGCCAGGATTTTGGACCTTCCCTAGCTGGAAACTATTTACAATAGGCAGACGACCTGGTTTAAAACCCTGCAGCCAGGGGGTGCTACAGGGAGATGGTCCTATAGACCATATAGAGCAGGGGTGTCAAACTCAATTTCACTGTGGACCATATCAGCATTATGGTTTCCCTCAAAGGTCCGGTTGTATCGGTAGGACTATAAGTTTATCCAGTGCTTTTTATTATCCAGAGCTTTTAGGTGCTCTTGAGAATAGGTGCAGGAACTCAGCCATATCTCCCCACTGAACCACATCGAATGGTGGGTGTGGTCAAATTGCACTAACAGTGGGAGGATCTTAAAGGGGATACTAGAAGTGCTTCATGTGTGTACATAGTTCAGGGGTGTTCTGCGTACCGAGTGCATAATTCAGGGGTGAGCTGTGTACAGAGTGCAGGGTTTAGGGGTGTGCTACGCACAGTTTGCAGAGTTCAGCTCTGTTTTTACAGGCTGTCCACATCTCACTTCCACATTTCATTGGCTCTGACCTCTGCACCACTCTCCCCCATCTCTGCACATATCTCCCTCCACAGCCCTCAGCTCTCCCGCCTTCCCCCAAAAGCTTCTTCACATCTCACCTACCTGGCCCGGGTCTGGTGGCTCCACCTCTCTCACTTGCAGGGAGATCATTGGTTGGCATCTGTGCATGCGGGCATAGATAGGGATCTCAGTGCAGCTTACCACGTGATGCCTCATCCCACCACTGACCACACTGCACCGGCATTTTCCATTGTCCCAACTGGGAGCACAGGTCAGGCAGGGATCTGTGAGAGCCGCTGAGAGGAAAGCTGTTCTTGTAAACACAGACAGTGGTGAGTGGGGAGCGAAGGAGCGAGAGATGTAGGTGGAAGAACAGAGTTACATCACAGTCCAGCAGAAAACAAAGCCCTGGGTGCAAGGGCCACATGAAATGGGCTGGCGGGCCAAATTCGGCCCGTGGGCCTTGTGTTTGACACATGTGATATAGAGCAGTGTTTCTCAACTCCAGTCCTCAAGGCGCCCCCAACAGGTCATGTTTTCAGGCTTTCCATTATTTTGCACAGGTGATTTGATCTGTTTCACTGCCTTAGTAATTACCACAGCTGTTTCATCTGAGGGAAATCCTGAAAACATGACCTGTTGGGGTGCCTTGAGGACTAGAGTTGAGAAACACTGATATAGAGTATATAGACCTATAGATTATATAGATATTGAGGGTGCAGGCAATGCCAGCAAGTACAAGCACTGTACATGTCAGGGGCAGGGGAGGGGAGGCAGGGTAATCTTAAAACAGAGGGGGTCTAGGCCATCAGGATAAATTGAACTGAACTTTTTGCAAATACACACATCCTTTAAGTGTTTAAATTAAATGAGACCCCAACCTGGTCTCCAGTTGACAATGGTAATTACCAATGTGTTATAATCTTTGTAATAAAGTAACCCCAAGCAACAGTAGACATAATGTGGCCTTTTGAAGATGTTTTCAGAATTGTCAACCTGGGAGAGCAGTTTTTAAGATAAGCAAGTGGCACATGGTGTGGCCAAAGTGGGTATGGCTTAATTATTTAAGGGGTATGCCCTAATAGAGGACTTACAAATGTACATAGGTAAAAGGAAATGGTGAGTAAATAAGACCTTAGCAAATAAAAACAGATGCCAAGAGTTATTTCCAGGATCCAAAAAAGTGTTACTGTGGGGCATTCATATGTAGCACCTACCCTGGAAGGAGCCACTGAGGATGCTCCTACTTAGCAACCTATCTTCTACCATCCAACCACACTCTCAAAGGGAAAGTGCATCACTTAAAGAAGGGCCCCACCAAAAGCCAGCCAACATTAACTATCAGGTACCAGGTACTTTCTACCACCTTCAGGGGTACCCCCCATATAGAAAAGTGTACATCTGCCTGCTGTTGGAGTTGTATGCACAAGGTGTACACAAGGACCCTTTAGATTCTTCTGAACTGGTTGAAGTTGTGTAGAGACTCTTGTTACCCGGTTGTAGTTTAATTTAGCTTTGCTATAACCCTTTGAGTGCCAGCTAGTGGGTAATCGACCATTTCACCCTACATGTTTATTGATGTATTCTTTGTTTGTTTGCATTGCCCTAATAAATGTAATTGCTTTACCTCCAAGTTGTTGTGGTCTAATTTCTGTGCACAATTACTAGCCCACTAATTCTTGAGTTACACAGGTGTAAACAGCTTTAGTATTTGACTAGTGTGTCAGTGTAGACTCAGCAGTTAGGATGCCAAGAATTATTTCCAGGATCCAAAAAAGTGTTACTGTGTGGCATTCATATGTAGCACCTACCCTGGAAGGGACCACGGAGGATGCTCCTACTTAGCAACCTATCTTCTACCATCCAACCACACTCTTAAAGGGAAAGTGCATCACCTAAAGATGGGCCCCACCAAAAGCCAGCCAACATTAACTACTAGGCACCAGGTACTTTCCACCACCTTCAGGGGTACCCCCCATACTAAAAACGTGTACATATGCCTGCTGTTAGATTTGTATGCACAAGGTGTACACAAGGAGCCTTTAGATTCTTCTGAACTGGTTGAAGTTGTTTAGAGACTCTTGTTACCCGGTTGTAGTTTAATTTAGCGTTGCTATAACCCTTTGAGTGCCAGCTAGTGGGTAATCGACCATTTCACCCTACATGTTTATTGATGTATTCTTTGTTTGTTTGCATTGCCCTAATAAATGTAATTGCTTTACCTCCAAGTTGTTGTGGCCTAATTTCTGTGCACAATTACTAGCCCACTAATTCTTGAGTTACACATGTGTAAACAGCTTTAGTATTTGACTAAGTGTGTCAGTGTGGACTGAGCAGTTAGGAGAGTTGTGACAAAACAGAGGCCCCTTCATCACCAGCAGCTCCTGCGGGGGTAAGTGCTACAGAGAGAGAATAATAACAGATACTGAGAATTACAACCAAAGTACAGGACAAGAGGAGCTGTGTACAGTGCAATGTCTGGTCTGTGTTTACGCCCTCCCCCATCCAGGGTTCAGATTAGGCTTTGCCTCATCATACAAGGTGTTGTTCACCTCAAAGGTTAGAGAAGACTGGTTCTCTTTATGGCATCACAGAAAAGTATTGTGTAAATCATTTCAACTGTTCCAGATCGCTGTGTTTCCGAAGATCGGATCAAAGCATGATAAGAGGATGTAAAATTAAATGGGACTAGTTGGAATTTTTTGTCCATTCATCATCACGCAACAGCCAGCCGCAAAGTTTATAGGTTGGTCTGACCAGTATGCATGACTTGGCTGCCCTCGGGGCAGGAAGCCGGAAGAATGTTGCAGAGCATGTATCGAGAAACCCTTTCCATAAAGAAGTAAAGACTTTCATGTCTATCAACTACGCAGGCGCAACCAGTGGCAAGAGGATTTTGGCCATTGGCAGGCCTGTAAGTAAATGGCCCTCCCACTGAATATAGTTCATTAGAAAGTCAGTTTAGATATTTTAGTTATAGGTGTAGCCTGGTGTGCTAAATTGGCTCCTGGTTTCTCCAATAAATAAAAATTCCAACAGGGATGGTGCAAACCTCTTGTAATGGCCACAGCAGTTGTGCAGACCTAACTCAGCACAAAGATCTTACCAGGGGAGATATATAAGAAACTGTTAGATGATTTAACCTTCTAGCATGTGCCAAAAACTAAGATCCAGAAGTCCAGTTTTGGGTGGACTTAAATGGGAAAAGTAACCAGTTATCTCAAAAAAAGAATCCACCACCTACCTTTGCTCAGCTTTACTGTACTTTTCCCTGATTGCCCTGAATGGACAAACCAATGGATTTTCTCTTTAAAGAGAACATGTGTTTTGCTCATGTTACCCCCACCAGGCTAAAATGCTCATCTTTCCTTCCTCCCTATTCCATTTGTCCACCTGGGATGAAGAAAAATACTCAGTACATCCAGTTATAGGAGCATGTGACTCATTCCCTTTTCACCCACGTGACTGCACTGGTCATTGGTGATTGGTGGTTCAGGCACCCTGCTGTTGTCACATGGCGGTAGGAAAGGAGTATTTAGCCCTTTGTATGTTCCAAGGTCTAAACTGGGGCTTACGCTCTTCACTTCTAATAGTTTGTTGGGGGGGGGGCTTACTCGCCCTGCACATGGGGTTCCTTTCTTGCATGTACACGCTCATCAATGCCTGGGACTAGGCGGGGTCTCGTTCAAGTGACAGTCAACATTATGATGGCACCCCAGCTTAAAGATGGGCCGTGCACTATGTACAGCAGTTAAATATACAGAGTCCCTCTATAAAACGTGTTGTCCCGTGTTACTACACACCTTCCTTGATGTATCTTGCATTTAGAAGGGACACTGCAGAGCCCGTGCCCTCTCCACCAGTCTAGCATACCTCTGCCACCTCACTCCCAGTGACAGAATTGGGTCCCGCCGAGCACTAGTGCAGACCTCATGCGTACTCAACATTAACTACTTCAGATCTTCAGTACCATGCAGCTAGGTACACAGTGTCTCCATTCTGCAGCTTTGGTCCCGGTTATTTTGGGGGAACCAATAGCTGGGGAGGGAGTCAGAGCCTTGACCCCCTCTCTAGCAGAGGACCTTTGCCATGTGGGCCCTTGCAGTAACACAGTTTTGGTTGCGGTGGTGCTGACTCCCTCTGGCTGATTTATGTGATACACCGGCTCCATCTGAAGGCTTACCCATGCCTATCTTATGTAAGTATCGAGCTTCTCACACTTTTTAATCGCATTACTATTATCATTTACATTATACTATGTTTTCATATATGGCATGTGTATATGGTCTGTGTTTATGCCTTACATATCATATTATGCTGTATATGTCTGCTTGATATATATACCTTTTATATGTGCTAATCTTCAGTTATTGTCTCATAGAGATTTGTTCATGTCTTTAATACATACACAACAGATAGACCTTTAGAAGAAGGAATCACTCCGAAACATGTCGTCTTATGGGACCCCTAAACCAGCCTCAGTAGGCGGTTCTTTCTGGGTTGGACCCTCCCGGTTGTAGATATGTACATACTTTTTTGCTTTTTTAGTCTCTTCTTTATGACAACTTTCATATTATGTTTGTACTACAATTTGTATTTATGCTGTATGGACCCCTGTCCGTTTTTATAAAAAACGATATAAATAAATTGGCGCTGTCCTTTTACCTGTTTCCTTACTGCCTTAAAGTCCCTGAGCAGAACGTTTACATATCCTTTAAGCTGGATATACACCATGAGACCCCTCTTTTTTGACTGAGACCAACGAGTGGCTTGGATGCATGACACCATACCACGGTAATTGGCCACTGGCCAGTCAAATAGTCTGAGGAGGCCTCCCTATAGATAGTGAAAATGTCTATTGTAGCGGGGTCTCCTTTAAGGCCCCTGGACTACGTTACCCAGAAGCCCGTTCAGCACGCAGAGACTCATGGGTGGGGCTATATAAGAAGAGGGCGAGGCTAAGCTCGGCCTCTTTGGACACCACGCTGTAAGCAATAGGACTCCCTGTGCGGATCCGCTGCTGTGTAAGGTCTGAAGCCTGGGCCTTGCATACCGACCAAAGAGCCTTCCACCCCACTGCAGAGCCAGGGTGGCACCTGTTCCTGCTCAAGTTTGCTGACATGAGCTGGACCGGAGACCCGGCCGTTGGAGACACTGTGTGCGGATACACAGTGGTGGAAGCCCGGACTGGGATCGCGTCCGGAGTGGTGAGCGAGCACTTGCTCACTTCATTACCCTTTTACTTTGTTGGGCGCATAAGGAAAGAAGATAGTTGCACGTGGCGGGTGATCACTCTGCACTATCACTGATGAATATGCTTATTGCTGCAGGGCTCTGCATGTATGCTATGTGATGTGTTTAACCTTGAACCTTTATACCAAAGTAAATCCAGTTATATTTTATTACCTTGGTACCAGTGTCATCTTTGCAGATAGTAGTTATCTATCAATACTGCCAGATTGTGTATAATCAGGTATAGACCGTTACGAGGTAACATTCCCTAGACTAACTATGCCAGTGTGGGTTGAGTGGATTGCCGGGGGTTGGCGAGGCTGTATACAGGGCCCGAAACAAAACCCAGCGGCTCTCTTAACTGGGGGTAGCGCTACACAATATATTTGTGTAGCGGGGTCTTTAAATTCAGTTGGGGTACACCTGGGAGTAGTGTGACCCAGGTGTGTAATTGTGAGAGGTTCTGGACCCCTTTTGTAATTCGTGGAGGATTGGGTGGTGTATTATTCTCCTTGGCCTGTGGGTGGCAGGGTACCTACAGGCTCAAGGTAGAATCACTGCCGCAGTGCTACCCTTTTTGTCCCTTTCCGGAGATGGTACGGCTGGGGCGGGGAACCCGCCGTGGTGTTGAAGGGAGGAGATAAAAGGGGGAGACGCCCTTGCCACGAGGTCTTCGAGGATCTTCTCTTCACGCACCCAGGCACCTTAGGCCTGGGTGTGGGCAGTTCGGAGCTCCGGCCCAGGCGCCCTAGGCCTGACCGGAATGGAGTTGGAGTCCATCCCAGGCACCTTCAGCCTGGGGTGAGGTACTATATCGTAGGCCTGGGGCCCAGTAACTTCGACTGGGTCCCGCGAGGGCGAAGTGATCCAAAGGGTGCCGCCTTGCGAGGGGACCCGCATCTGAGGTGAGGAGGCTGGGGAGGTCACCCGTCCGGAGACCCGGAGCAGCATCAACCCGGTGACGGATGGGCCTCTGGTAACTCCCTCAGAGGGACATCTTCCCCTGATAGGGGCCGCAACGCAGCGAAGGTACTCCCACCTATATTCTATGGAGTTGCTGGTAGAGACTCATAAGTTCTATGTTCTGTGCTAATCAAGGTTGCTATAACCCCTGGTGAAACCACAGGGGTTTAGATTGAAATCAGGATAGTGCCTCGACCTGCTCATCCCACTGTATCAAGCTATTATGATATACCAACCAGTTGGCTAAGAAAGCACTGTTTATTGTGAGCATACAATAAAGCAAGAGTTGGACTGTGATCGGTGTGTGGACTCTGGTTAATGGGAGCAAAGTGAGGAAGGAAGATGCCAGCATAGCAAGATTGAGTTTCTTAACTAACACACATTGGCCCAAGGAAGATACTGGTGCTGGCCTTCACCTCACCCACAGCTATGGGGAGGACATGGGCCATAGCGCATCTCACCCTGTCGTGTGACATACCCCTAGCAAAAGGAGATGGGGTGAGGTCGCTACATTTGTGTCTCTCAGATGTAACAGATCCCTGCATGTACTCATGGTGGGGCATGGCAGGTCCAGATCTCCAGAGAGAAAAATCTCCCTGCAAGGCAAAGCAGAGCTGTCTACACAGGGAGAGACAAGAGCCGGACCAAGGTGCAAGGAAGCTTTGGGGTTGAAGTTGGGATTGCATACTGTGCATATGTGCATAACACACCTTTAAACCATGCACTCTGTACATAGCTTATTCCTGAACCTTGCACTTTGTACGAAGTGCACCCCTAAATCCTGCACTCTGTACGTAGCATTTTCCTGAACCCTGCATTCTGTACGTAGTGCATTCCTGAACCCTGCATTCTGTATTTAGTGAACCCCTAAATCTTGCACTTTGTATGTAGCATATTTCTGAATCCTCCACTCTGTATGTAGTGTATTCCTGAACCTTGTACTCTGTACTTAGCGGATTCCTGAACCTTGCACTCTGTACGAAGCACACCCCTAAATCCTGCACTCTGCATGTGGAGCACCCCTAAACCCTGCACTCTGTATGTAGTGTATTCCTAAACCGTGTACTCTGTACTTAGCAGATACCTGAACCCTGCACTCTGTACATAGCATATTCCTGAACCCTGCGTTCTGTAAGCAGTGTATTCCTGAACCCTGAACTCTGCACCCTGTATGTAGCGCACCCCTAAATCCTGCACTCTGTACGTAGTGCACCCCTAAATCATGCACTCTGTACGTAGCGTATTCCTGAACCCTGCACTCTGTATGTAGCCCACCCCTAAATCCTGCACCCTGTAGGTAGCGCACCCCTAAATCCTGCACTCTGTAAGTAGCGCATCCCTAAATCATGCACTCTGTATGTAGCGTATTCCTGAACCCTGCACTCTGTATGTAGCTCACCCCTAAATTCTGCACTCTGTACGAAGAGCACCCCTAAATCCTGCTTTCTGTACATAGGGCATTCCTAAATCCTGCACTCTGTACCTAGCGTATTCCTGAACCCTGCACTCTGTACGAAGTGCACCCCTAAATCCTGCACTCTGTACGTAGCATTTTCCAGAACCCTGCACTCTGTACGTAGTGCATTCCTGAACCCTGCACTCTGTATGTAGCGCACCCCTAAATCTTGCACTCTGTACATAGAATATTCCTGAACCCTCAACTCTGTATGTAGTGTATTCCTGAACCTTGTACTCTGTACTTAGCGGGTTCCTGAACCCTGCACTCTGTACGTAGTGTATTCCTGAAACCTGCACTCTATGCATAACATATTGCTGAACCCTGCATTCTGTAAGCAGTGTATTCCTGAACCCTGCACTCTGTACGTAGCACACCCCTAAATCCTGCACTCTGTACGTAGCGCACCCCTATATCATGCACTCTGTATGTAGCGTATTCCTAAACCCTGCACTCTGTACGTAGCGCATCCCTAAATTCTGCACTCTGTATGTAGTGCACCCCTAAATCCTGCACTCTGTACGTACCGGATTCCTGAATCCTGCACTCTGTATGAAGCACACCCCTAAATTCTGCACTCTGTACTCTGTACGAAGCGGGCCCCTAAATCCTGCACTCTGTATGTAGCACACCCCTAAACCCTGCACCTTGTACATATGACACCCTTGGAACTGCACTCTGTATGTAGGGTATTCCTGAACCCTGCACTCTGTACATAGCATACCCCTAAATCCTGCACTCTGTATGTAGCATATTCCTGAGCCATGCACTCTGTACATAGCGCATTCCTGAACCCTGCACACTGTACGAAGTGCACCCCTAAATCCTGAACTTTGCATGTAGCGCACCCCTAAATCATGCACACTGTATGTAGCATATTCATAAACCCTGAACTCTGTACATAGCGCACCCCTAAATTCTGCACTCTGTATGTAGTGCACCCCTAAATCCTGCACTCTGTACGTAGCGTATTCCTGAATCCTGTACTCTGTACGAAGCACACCCATAAATTCTGCACTCTGTACGAAGTGGACCCCTAAATCCTGCACTCTGTATGTAGCACACCCCTAAACCCAGCGCCTTGTACATATGACACCCCTTGAACTGCACTCTGTATGTAGAGTATTCCTGAACCCTGCACTCTGTACGTAGCGAATTACTGAACCCTGCACTCTGTACGAAGCGCACCCCTAAATTCTGCACTCTTTACGAAGCGGACCCCTAAATCCTGCACTCTGTATGTAGCACACCCCTAAACCCTGCACCTTGTACATAGGACACCCCTGGAACTGCACTCTGTATGTAGAGTATTCCTGAACCCTGCACTCTGTACGTAGCACACCCCTAAATCCTGCACTCTGAATGTAGCATATTCTCAAGTCCTGCACTCTGTACGTAGCGCATTCCTGAACCCTGCACACTGTATGTAGCATATTCATGAACCCTGCACTCTGTACATAGCACACCCCTAAATCCTGCACACTGTATGTAGTGCACCCCTAAATCCTGCATTCTGCACATAGCGTATTCCTGAATCCTGCACTCTGCATGAAGCACACCCCTAAATTCTGCACTCTGTACGAAGTGGACCCCTAAATCCTGCACTCTGTACGTAGCGTATTCCTGAACCCTGCACTCTGTATGTAGCACACCCCTAAATCCTGCACTCTGTATGTAGCATATTCCTGAGCCCTGCACTTTGTATGTATCGAATTCCTGAACCCTGCACTCTGTACAAAGTGCACCCCTAAATCCTGCACTCTGCATGTGGAGCACCCCTAAACCCTGCACTCTGTATGTAGTGTATTCCTAAACGTTATACTCTGTACTTAGCGGATTCCTGAACCCTGCACTCTGTACATAGCATATTCCTGAACCCTGCATTCTGTAAGCAGTGTATTCCTGAACCCTGCACTCTATACAAAGAGCACCCCTAAATCCTGTACTCTGTACAAAGTACACTCCTAAATCCTGCACTCTGTATGCAGCGTATTCCTGAACCCTGCACTCTGTATGTAGCGTATGCCTGAACCCTGCACTCTGTACAAAGCAAACCCCTAAAACCTGCACTTTGTACACAGTGCACCCCTAAATCCTGCACTTTGTACATAGCGTCTTCCTGAACCCTGCACTCTGTACGAAGCACACCCCTACATTCTGCACTCTGTATGTAGTGCACCCCTAAACCCTGTACCCTGTGCATAGGGCACCCCTGAAATCTACACTCTGTACGTAGCGAACCCCTGAACTCTCCACTCTGTACGTAGTACACCCCTGAACTCTGCACACTGTATGTAGCGAACCCCTGAACTCTGCACTGTTTACGTAGAGCACTCCAGATACATTCTGTGAGGGCAACCATCCTGCTGATGCGGCCCGCGATGAAATTGAGTTTGACCCTCATTCAGGTTCTTGGATTGTGGTTTGTGTGTACTTTGAGGTGGCGACACTACTATACCCGAAGCTAAGACATAAAGTTCTGGCTGGGGGGGACACTTTACAAACTTTAGCCTCTCTGAAAATTTCAAGGGGCATGTTCATAGTGATATTGTTTTTATGAGGAAGGTGGACCGTGCGTCTGACTGAACAGATAATCGCTTTCCTCACACGCTCGGATACGTTAACAATTCGGTGAGGGAGGGGGGGGGGGGAATGTTTTGTAAAACACACAAGTCTCGGGCACGGTGGCGTTGTTGTTGTCCCAGAGGCAGAGAGTGGGCTTGTCCTCCTCTCAGAGGCCTGCCTAGGTTTGGCTTGTTTTCCAGGCCTGGCTTCCATGTGACCCTTTTCTGGAATTTTTGTGAATGAAGCTCTATAGCTGAGAGAGCCTGGAGGCAGATCTGGGCTGAGAGTCTATGAATAAACACATCAATCAGATTAGAAAAACACAGGCCGCCATTGGCTGAGCGGCCCAGGCAGACTGGACGCCGTCCAAACCCCGCCTGGGTTACCCGGGCAACCAATCCTGCTCAGGCCGCTCCAGACGTTGCCTGCAAACTGTTGATCGCGTTACAAGAGGCGGGGAGGCTGGATACTTAATATCTCCCTTTCAGAAAATCACTGAGCATGCATGAAATAAAAAAAATAAAAAAATGTCCCTTCTGCAAACTGTGCAAACCTTGTGCAGGCCCCAAGTCAGCCCTTGCAACCTGTGCGGCTCTCCGGGTGTTGTGGAACTACAGGTCCCAGCATGTGGTGATGCATTTGGCTAGGAACTGTATTGTAATTATACTGCCCCCTCTACACTGTAAAGCGCTATGTAAACTGTTGGCACTACATAAATCCTGTATAATAATAATAATAATAATAATGAGAAATGCCTTGACACAGAAAACTTCCCTTTTGCAAATCTTGTGCATGCCCTGAGTCAGCCCTTGAAACCTGTAGATCTATGGATGTTGGGGAACTACAGGTCCCAGCATGCAACAAAGTGCTGGGCTGTTCATGTCAGAGCAAAAGGCTCTGGTGCAGAAAATTTCCTTTTTGAAAACCTTTTGCAGGCCCAGACTCAACCTTTGCAGCCTGTGAATCTTCGGATGTTGTGGAACTACAGGTCCCAGCATGTGGCGATGTGTTTTGCTATGAGAAAGGCCTTGAAAACAGAACATGTCCTTTTTGCAAACCTTGTGCAGGCCTTGTAACCTGTGGCTTTATGGATGTTGTGGGACTACATGTCCCAGCATGCGGCAATGCATTCAGCTATGAGGCTTGGCAAAAATGCAGTCACGGCGGCACTGGCCCTGATGCAGAAAAAGTCCCCTTTTGCAGGCCTTTGCAGCCTGTGGCTCTCCGGGTGTTGTGAAACTACAGATCCCAGCATGCTGCAAATCCCCTCAGCTATGAGACTCATCAAAAATGCATGCACTGCAAAAGGCACTGATGCATGGAAATGTCCCCTTTACAAACCTTGCGCAGTCCCAGAGACTCATGCCGCGTACACACGATCAGTTTTCTCCTCGGGAAAACTGTCATGTTTTCTCCTGGAAGAGAAAAACAGCGTGTGTAGGCTCTCCAGCAGTTTTCCCGACGAGAAAACCGCTGAGAATCACGACGAGAAAATTTAGAACATGCACTAAATTTTTCTCGTCACGAACCGCTGCGTTTTTTTCCTTGGCAGTTTTCCCATAGGGAACCTGTCTTGAAAAACGTCCGTGTGTACACGGGGAAAAGGGGACCAAGCCGGTCCTCGTTTTTCCGTCGGGTTTCACGGCGGTGTTTTCACCGCCGAGAAACTCGATCGTGTGTACGCAGCATCAGTCCTTGTAACCTGTGGCTCTATGAGTGTTGTGGAACTACAAGTCCCAGCATGCAGCGATGCATTTCTATGAGAAAAGGCTCTGACGTAGAGAATGTCCCTTTTGCAAATTGTGCAAACTGTGCAAACTTTGCGCAGACCCCCAATGGAGCCCATGCAACCTGTGGAACTACAAGTCCCAGTATGTGGCAATGCGCTCGATTACAAGACTCAGCAAAAAATGCTTGCGGCGGGGCAGAGAATGTCCCCTTTGCAAAGTTTGCGCAGGTCCCAAGTGAGCTCCTCGAATCTGTGGAACTACAAGTCCCAGCATGCAGTGATGCGCTCAGCTATGAGGCTTGAAAAAAAAATGCAGGCACGGTGTCAGGCCCTGACACAGTAAATACCTCTTTTGCACACCTTACGCAGGTTCCAAATCAACCCTTGAAACCTGTGGCTGTTCTGGTCGTCGTGGGACTACAAGTTCCAGCTTGAAAATGCTAGTTGTTTAGCACATAGTGATATTTCAAAGTGATAGATCTGCGAGTAGTAATGAGCACTTTCGGCATTCATCCAAATATTGCCCTACGCAGGCCTGTGTGGAAAATGTGACCTACCCCAAACGCTGAACAATACAATCAGTGGCCCGCTTTTAAGTGTAGAACTGTATTTTTAATGTGGAACCCTTTTATGATTATTATTATGTAGCGACAGCGGACTACAATTACCAGTTATACAGACTACCTCCTGTCATTCTCCATCTATTCCAATGTCCCTCTAGTGCTGGGCTCCAGTAACTGTCATCATATCTGTGAGCCAAACAGGGAGGATTGTGGGACTAGTAGTCTTTGGATCAGCCATTCGTATGTTGTGATATTACCCCTGGACTACACATCCCAGATACCCCTGCGCAACACGAGTGGACCTCTGGGAGGAACTATAAAAAGGGTCAGCGAATCCACCCTGCAGTCTCTTCTTCCTGGACCTTAGCGAGTGCACACCTCTCTGCTTCTAAGAGAGAGGGCTGCGGCCTACCACACGGTGATTAAGTAACTCCAACCCGGCTCCCGGAGGGCTCAACTCTGCTTGCTGTTTATCAGACATCCACACTGCATCAACTCAGCAAATGGACCTAATGACCGCCTGTATCCTGTAGCTGGTGGGTCATCGCTGTTCATCTTTCCGAAGGACATCCCATCCAGGGTCGCTGTTCCAGAGGCTTCTATCTGGTCCTGTCATTGGTGAGAGGGCAGTCACTGAGCGGTTGCAATCCTTATCTGGTTATCTTGCTTGAACACTGTATACAGACACCTTGCCCATGGAAACACTTTACTGCATTACATAGGACACTGTACATAGACATCCTTACCCTAAACTACTTCAAAGAATATCACTAGCCTGTTTAAACTTTCTTGCTTGTCATCAAATCACTGTGCCATATTTGGATATACAATAAAACCTTGGATTACGAGCATAATTCGTTCCAGAAACATGCCTGTAATCCAAAGCACTTGTATATCAAAGCAAATTTCCCCATAAGAAATAATGGAAACTCAAATGATTCGTTCCACAACCATTTATTCTTAGGTCCTTCAGTTTATTGTCCATATAAAAAGATTATAGCAATGTGATAGGTTGTGTAACCATAAAATGTCCATCCACAAATGGAAGCCTCCACAAGGGGATTAGAAGCAAAATCCAGTAGAAGCTAAAGAGTATAAAAGAGAAGAGAGGCGCCTCTTAAGTGTAGCAATATGTTGCTAAATGTTGTACCTTCATTCAATGTAACCATATTGCTACACTTAGAGGCACCTCTCTTCTCTTTTATACTCAGTTGTGACATGATGCTACTCGTATATCAAGTCAAAATGTATTACAAAATTTAGCTTGTCTTGCAAAACGCCCTCAAACCAAGTTACTCTCAAACCAAGGTTTTACTGTAATCTAATGAGCTCCAACTGCCGGTGAAGACCATTGCAGGCCTGCATTCTAGACATTGCTGTTATTGGTTAGAGGGCCTCATATCCTGCTCCTATTATATCTGGTCTCTCATTAGGATATAAAGGTTTAATAGGCCGGCCTGAGATCCCCCTTTAGTTGGTAACATATTGCATTAAATAGTGGATTCTTTATAATCCTTCTAGTTTACTCTCTGTTTGGTATTTCTCTGTACATATAATATATATATATATATATATATATATATATATATATTTGACTTGTGTTGAATGTCATTTAAAGGTGCCTGAAAAAAGATGTCTGAACCCAGAGTGTCAGGTGGGTTGGAATGTTCACAGGCTCAGGGCGATACAGATGAACAGGTAAATCAAAGCATCCCTCTAGGGGGCCGTGCTACAATTATTATTTTAATACAGGATTTATACAGCGCCAACAGTTTGCGCATCGCTTTACAATGTAAAGGGAAACAATAAAGCAACAATACAAATCAATACAAGAGGGTTAGGATGCATTCATTGGTCCACAGAGATAACCATCTCCAGGCGCAATTTCAGTGGAAATGGCAATAATCTGGATGAGTGGCGTAATCACGACTCCAGAAAACGCCATCCCAAACGCCTTAGGGTGCCTCTAAATCCAGATCCGGCTGTACAAATGTTATGTTTGATCATCGTTAATCTACATTCCGATTTTTGTAGTGACAACGGTTTGGTCCCTTTGATGTAGTTGGCCAACATGAACATGTAGTTCAAATTAAAAAAAGAAAAAAATTTAACCTAAACAGACTTTCGTGAAGCCATTGCTTGTATTTAGGGGGCTCTACCCAACAGACGCCTGACCACTTTTCGGTCAGGTTTAATGGTGATCTCCTACTTTTTTTTTTAACCCTTTTGCGCCTATGGGTTAAACAAATGTTAATGCCCAATTTTGCAACTTTGACACGTGTTTGTAAAACCGCAAATATCAACTCAACTACTTCCAGGTGAATTGATTTTTCAGGACAAATTGGGCTTTCATTTGGTAGTAAATGGTAATGGATATCTCCTGATGAAGGAAAACTGGCCCAATAAAGTAAAAAAAAAGTTTCTTAAATGTAGCTGTATATTTCTTGCTACTGCCATAACCTACCACCAAAGAACAACCCAAAATAAATTCTCCTGCTCCTGACTATCGCAGCAATACCACATAAGTGTATGTGTGCATTTTGCTTTTTTTTTTTATCCTACCTAAAACACACACTAACTGACACTGATACTAATACAAAAAAAAAAATACTGCCCCTGACCTTTGACCCAAACACTAACCCCGGCACTGACCTAGATCAAACCTTGATCAAACCTTGATCTAGGTATTAAAAAAATACTTTATTTATTATATTTTCTTTTTTATATTATTTTATTTTTTTCTACGCACACTTTTTTTTTTACTCTCTGGGCCCTTTCACACGGGCAGATCCCGTAATTATCCGCCCCGTGAACATCCGCTTGCTCAGCGGGGATCGCTCCGTTGATCGCTGGCGGATGACAGGGCGGTCCCTGCACACTGGCAGGGACCGCCCTGTCAGATCTCTGCTCTCCTCTATGGGGAGATCGGATGAACACGGACCGTCTGTCCGTGTTTATCCGATCCGCTCTGCAGATGGATGGAAAAATAGGATTTTCCTTCGTCTGCAGAAACGGACCATAGCGGAGACGGATGATATCGGGTGTCAGCAGATGTTTACCCGCTGACACCCGCTATCCCATAGGGATACATGTATGCCCCTTTTTCATCCGTAAATGGATGGATGAAAAAGCGGACATACGGTCCGCCCGTGTGAAAGGGCCCTCTCTATCTCTCTCTGCAAGGACAGAGAAAGATACAATGTATCTCTCTTGTCCATTCGCAGAGACAGAAAACACAGGGGGGGGGGGGTGACTGATCAACATTTAGAGGCTATTACAGCAATCAGGTGACCTAGAATCGGACATTCTGGGTCGCGATCGTAAGAATAGAGGCCAGGGCTCTCTGTGAGACCCCGATCTCTGTGCTGGGAGCACGCCAATGTTAGTACAGTGATCTCCCCTGCTGTGCTAATGTGTTCTGACAGGGGAGGGGGCGCCAGAACATTCCAGTCAGCACTCTGAGCCATTGGCTGAGAGTGCTAATTGAAAGCTGGTTGGCCTTTTTCGGTAATGACCCTTTGACAGAAGCCAGCCGTTTGGATCAGCTGCCGTACACACGGGCCGAATGTCGGTCTGGCTTCTGTTGAACCGGCCCATGTCGCTCGATTTTCGGCCCGTGTGTACTAGGCTGTAGCGTAGGTGGCCTGCGCTTATTTCTCAAAGGTGACAGGTGTATTTTATCTTTACATACAAGAGGGCAAAAAAGTCCAAACTACTACATTGCATACCCGGTGGCTGCTTGAGAAATTTTTGGTCCGGTTTAACCCTTCACAAAAAGTCTGGAATGGTGGTGAGCCACCTCAATTTTTTATATTTTTTTGGTAGTTAATCCCCATTTGCAACCAATAAAAAAAAATATTAAAAATACAACAATTGCAAACCAGTGAAGCATTTTCATTGTACCATTTTGGTCTGGTTTAACCTTTCGCCGAAAACCTGGAATGATGGGAAACCCCCTTGTTTTTTGATTTTCTTCTTTAAGAAGTGGTATTTTATATTTGCATCCAAGTAAAAAAAAAAATCTAGGCTTGCAAACTCAAAGCAACGGGCATTGAGAAATTTTTGGTCCGGTTTAACCCTTCACAAAAAGTCTGGAATGGTGGTGAGCCTCCTCCATTTTTTTTTTTTTTTTGGTAGTTAATCCCCATTTGCAACCAAGGAAAAAAAAAAAAAAATACAACAATTGCAAACCAGTGAAGCATTTTCATTGTACCATTTTGGTCTGGTTTAACCTTTCGCCGAAAACCTGGAATGATGGGAAACCCCCTTGTTTTTTGATTTTCTTCTTTAAGAAGTGGTATTTTATATTTGCATCCAAGTACAAAAAAAATCTAGGCTTGCAAACTCAAAGCAACGGGCATTCTTGCTGCCCAAAAAGAGAACTTTTGTGCCTTTTAATTCTTCACAAAGAGCCTGGAACGATGGTGAACCCCCTTGTTTTTTTTTTTTCTCAAAAGTAATCGCAATTTGACATTAAAAATAAGAGAAAAATCGAAAGACCACATTGCAAACTGAGCTTGCAATCCTGACTAGCACACTTGTTGTGCCAAAGGAGAACTTTTTGGTCTGGTTTAACTCTTCACGAAAATCCTGGCCCAATAGAGAACCCCCTTCTTTTTTTCCCCCAGAAGTTAATTGCCATCTGCAATTTGCATCCAAGTTAAAAATCAAAAAACAAAAAAAAAAACCCACATTGCAAACTAGACTCGCAAACCCGACGGGAATTTCCGTTGTGCCGAAATCCAATGCAAGGGCATTCTCACTGCGTAGAAGTGAGAGCAGAGAGTCTGGAATGATGGCGAACACTCTTCTTGTTTTCTGGAAGGAATTGCCATTTGACATTTGCACTCATGAAAAAAAATAAAAAATTGAAAGACCACATAGCAAACTAAGTTTGCAATCCTGACTAGCACTCTTGTTGTGCTAAAGGAGAACTTTTTGGTCTGGTTTAACCCTTCCTGGAGCAATGACAAACCTTATCCTTTTTTTTCCGGAGTCAATCGCCATTTGCATCCAAGTTATAAAAAAAAAATCAAAACACCACATCGCAAACTTCACTCGCAAACCCAATGGGAATTTTTGTTGTGCCGAAACCCAATGCAAGAGGCATTCTCACTGTGCCAGAGAACTTTTGGTCCTTTTAACCCTTCGCAGCCTGGAATGATGGCAAATGATGGCGAACCCTCTTCTTTTGAAATTTGAAAGGCCACAATGCAAGCTAGACTTGCAAATCCAATGAGAATTCTCGTTGTGCCAAAACCCAATGCAAGGGTTATTCTCGCTGTGGCCGAAGATAACTTTTGCTCATTTTAACCCCTCACAGAGAGCCTGGATCGATGGCGAACACCCTTCTTTTTTTTTCAAAAATAATCGTCGTTTGACATTTGCACCCAAGAAAAAAAAAAAGCAGAGAGACCACATTGCAAATGAACTAAGCTTGCAATTCTGACTAGCACTCTCATTGCACCAAAATAGAACTTCTTGGTCCAGTTTAAAACTTCATGGAAAGCCTGGCGCATTGGTGAACCTCTCCTTTTTTTTTTGGAAGTTAATCGCCATTTGATATTTGCATCCAAGTAAAAAGAAATTGAAAAAATAATAATAAAAAAACTGAAAGGCCACATTGCCAACTAGACTTGCAAACCCAAGAAGAATTCTCGTTGCGTCGAAAGAGAACTTTTTTGGTCTGGTTTAACCCTTCATGGAATGTCTGGCGGATTGGTGAACCCCTCCTTTTTTTTGGAAGTTAATCATCATTAGACATTTGCCTCCAAGTAAAAAAAGAAAAAAATTTAATTTGAAAGACCACATTGCAAACTAGACTTGCAAACCCAAAGAGAATTCTCGTTACGTCGAAAGAGAAATTTTTTGGTCTGGTTTAAGTCTTCATGGAAAGTCTGGCGCAATGGTAAACCCCCTGCTTATTTTTGGGGAATTTAATTGCCATTTGCATCCAAGTAAAAAAAAAAGTATATATTAATAATAATAAAATTGAAGGACCACATTGCAAACTAGACTTTGCAAACCCAACGAGAATTCTCGTTGCGCTGAAAGAGAACTTTGTGGTCCAGTTTAACCCTTCATGGAAAGTCTGGCGCAATGGCGAACCCCCTGCTTTTTAATTTTTTTTTGGAAGTTAATTGCCATTTGCATTTAAGTAAAAAAAATCAAAAAATATTAATAATAATAAAATTGAAGGACCACTTGCAAACTAGACTTTGCAAACTCAATGAGAACTTTTTTGGTCCGGTTTAACCCTTCATGGAAAGTCTGGCGCAATGGAAAACCCCTCTTGTTTTTCGGAACTTAATTGCCATTTGGCATTTGCAGCCAAGCAAAAAAATAAATAAAAAATAACAATAAAAATTGAAAGACCACATTGCAGACTAAACTTGCAAACATAATGAAAATTCTCGTTGCGCCGAAAGAGAACTTTTTGGTCCGGTTTAACCCCTTATGGAAAGTCTGGCGGATTGGTGAATCGCTCCTTTTTTTGGAAGTTAATCACCATTAGACGTTTGCCTCCAAGTAAAAAAAAAAATAATTAAATTTGAAAGACCACATTGCAAACTAGATTGCAAACCTAAGGAGAATTCTCGTTGCGTCGAAAGAGAACTTTTTTGGTCTGGTGTAACCCTTCATAGAAAGCCTGGCGCAATGGTAAACCCCTCTTGTTTTTCGGAACTTAATTGCCATTTGGCATTTACATCCAAGCAAAAAAATAAAAAAAAATAATAATAAAAATTGAAAGACCACATTGCATACTAAACTTGCAAACCCAATGGGAATTCTCGTTGCGTCGAAAGAGAACTTTGTGGTCCGATTTAACCCTTCATGGAAAGCAATGGCGAACCCCCTGTTTTTTTTTTTTTTTTTTGTGGAAGTTAATTGCCATTTGCATCCAAGTAAAAAAATAAATAAAAAATAAATAATAATAAAATTGAAGGACCACTCTGCAAACTAGACTTTGCAAACCCAACGAGAATTGTCGTTGCGCCGAAAGAACTTTTTGGTCCGGTTTAACCCTTCATGGAAAGTCTGGCGCAACGGCGAACCCACTGCTTTTTTTTTCTTTTTTGGAAGTTAATTGCCATTTGCATCCAAGTAAAAAAACAAAAAAATATTAATAATAATAAAATTGAAGGACCACATTGCAAACTAGACTTTGCAAACCCAACGAGGATTCTCGTTGCGCCGAAAGAGAACTTTTTGCTCCGTTTAACCCATCGCAGAATGCCTGGAACGATAATGAAACGCCTTCGTTTTTTTTTTTTTTTTTTCCTTTCGGAAGTTAATCGTTCTGTAAGGAAAACAAAAAGCGTTTCCGAATGTCACTGAAAGGGTGAAGAAAGGTCAGAGTGACAAATCCCCCCCTGGGGTGGGGTGGGCAGGAGTAGAGAAAGGCTGGGGCTTGGAGCCATTGTTGTTCTTATCAGAGGAAGAGGGAGAAGCTTGATTGACAGCTGGAAATGTGATCCTGTGAAAGAGACACACAGCAAAGGGGAGGGAGAGAGAGAGGAGAGGAGAGGGAGAGAGAGAGAGAGAGAGAGAGAGAGAGATGGATCAGTTTGGATAGGAGGCCCCTGGAGGAGAAGAGGAGGAAAAGCCACACAATCCAGCTCTGTCAATGCAGATTACAGCTTGCACAGGGGGAAGTGCTTGCTAATAATTAATGTTTTTTATTCAATTTGGAGGGAGTACTCTGAAGCTAGTCACAATCAGGTGGGTCTTTTTTGCAACTTTTTTTTTACCCCCCCCAGTAATGTTGCTCTCCCTCTGTTTGATAGTAAGCTTTGATTGCATTGCAATCCCCCCTCTCCTTTCCTCTCTCCCCTCTCTCTCTCTACTCCCGTTAGGTGCATTGCAAGTCTTGTTCATCGCCATTACTAGTTGTTGCACACGTTTGCAAATCACAGATCTCCACTTGCAGCCTTGGGGGGGGGGAGGTGTAGATATACAAAACAGCTCAAGACTTCCGCTTCCACTGTTTATATTTGCAAGTTTGTTTATTTTATTTCATTTTATTTTTTTATTTTATTATTATTTTTTTTCCTTCTCTCTTCCCTTTTTCCTGAGCTGTTAGCCATCCTCATGCAAATGTAGTTCGGGGGGGGGGGGGGCACTAGAGGGAATTTTTATGAATGAGATGGGGGAGGTTGATTAGCTATGCAAATGCAAGCCTTTCATTCATGGTTTCCTTTTTTTTTTTCTTTTTTTTTTTCTTCCTAAAGCCATTTTGCTCCCTGGAGGTTGCTGAAAGCCCAGATTCAGAGGAAAAAAACAGACGATAAATGAGCTCGATACCCCTTTTCTGACTTAAGATTTGCGTAAAATCTAAAGGGATGGACGGATTTTACGACCAGCAAGTGCCTTACGTGGTCACCAATGTGAGTCTTGAGAAAAGTTTCTTGATTGTAGCTAGAATGGTCACTGTTGCTCATTAGAAAGAAAAAAAAAAGTTTTCTATTTGTATCACTGTGCTCACTGCACTTTATTAAAGTGTTTTTTTTTTTTTTTATTGGCTTAGGCCCCTTTAATACCTTTTGTAGACTCTCAGCTTGACTATCTCCCTCTGTTTTTATGCTTTTTTTTTTTTTTATAATTTTTTTTATTGGTTGAATTAGATGGACTTGTGTCTTTCTTCAACCTGACTAACTATGTAACTATCTCTTTTAATTTTTAACTAGTAAATATAAGTTATCTTTGTCGTACAATTGCTGCTGCACCTAGCTGTACATTACAGCGGGGGTTAATAAGGCTTTTATGAGCTAGGACTTGCTTGCACACTGGATTTTCTTTTTTTTTTTTTATGAGGTTATTTATGGGTTTTTGTACGTCTGTGGTGGCTACGATGGCAGGGAGAGGTGTGCAGGTCTTGCATGGTTTTTAGTTGACTTTGTCTCAAAACAGTGATTCTTCTGCTGTTTTTAGAATACGAGTGGGAGAGTTTGCCACGAGAGGACAAGCAACACCAGAAAAAGAAAGTTTTTGAGCAGAGACCTGGCTCATGATTCAGAAGGTGAGAGCTGTGACGCACTCTTTGGAATATATATAATTATTTTTTTTTCCCCAACCAACTCATTAGTAGGGCATTGTCTATCTGAATCCTCTACTAAAATAACAACGTAGTAATCTTTCTGCCAAGGGAAACCTACGTTGGGTAATTGTTAAGACAATGGAGACTTTTTGCTGCTGGCGAAACCACAAGTCCCAGCAATGTTTTTAGTGCAAACCCTGCTACATATTGGTAATTTTATAGCCATAGGGTAAACTGTTTATCTACATTGGTAATTGCTAGGACAGTCCAGTCTTTTGCTGCTGGCAAAGTCCCAGCAACATTTTTAGAGCAAACCCCACTGTGTCCTGCTAGGTCTACTACTTGGTCATTTTCCTACCTATGGGTACATGTCAAGGATTGACAGTCTTCCTATCTTAGGGTTAACTGTTCCTCTATGCCAACCATCCCTAAGTACAACCAACCTGTCTGCTGCTGGTGAACCCCAAGTCCCAGCAACATTTAATAGCAAACCCCACGTGCCCTGCTAGGTCTACTACTTGGTCATCTTCCTACCATAGGGTACATGTCAAGGATTGATAGGACAATCAATCCTTAAACCACAAGCCAGAACAAACCCCATCATGTTCTACTAAGTCTACTACTTGCTAGTCTTCCTACCTAACTGTTCCTCAATGTCAACAATCCCTAAGTCAATCTAACCGGTCTGCTTCTGGCAAACCACAAGTCTCAGCAACATTTTGAGAGCAAACCCCATCGTGCCCTGCTAGGTCCACGACTTGGTCAGCTTCCTACCATTGAGTACACTTTGTCAAGGATTGCTAGGACAATCCAGCCTTTTCTTGGTGATGAACCACAAGTCCAAACCCCGTTGTGCCTGCTAGGTCTACTACTTTTGTAGCCTTTCTACCATAGGGTAAACTGTTCCTTTTTAAGTCAACAATTCCCAAGTCAATCCAGCCTGTCTGCTGCTGGTGAATCACAAGTCCCAACACCATTTTTAAAGCAAACCCCACTTCTGGTGAACCACAAATCCCAGCAACATTTTCAGAGACAACTCGATCGTGCCCTGATAGTTCTACTACTTGGTAATCTTCCTACCATAAGGGAAACTGTTCATCTACGTCAACAGTTGCTAAGTCAATATAGCCTGTCTCCTGCTGATGAACCACAAGTCCCAGCAAAGTTTTTAGTGCAACCCCCACCATGCCCTGCTATATCTACAACATGTTAATCTTTCAACTGTAGGGTAAACTGTTTTATCTACATTGGTAATTGCTAGGACCGTCCAGTCTTTTGCTGCTGACAAGCTGCAAGTCTTAGCAACATTTCCAGAGCAAACCCCATCGTGCCCTGCTAGGTCTACTATTAGGTAAACTGTTCATCTATGTCATCAATTGCTAAGTCAATCTAGTCTGTCTTCTGCTGGTGAACCACAAGTCCCAGCAACATTTTCAGAGCAAACCCCATGGTGCCCTACTGGGTCTACTGCTTACTACCATAGTGTAAACTGTTCATCTACATCATCAATCCTTAAATTAATCTAGCCTGTTTGTTGCTGGTGAACCATAAGTCCAAATAACATTTTCAGAGCAAACCCCATCGTGCCATGCTGGGACATGAAGTTCTTTCTTGTTCCTCAGGTGGTGGGCTACTCTGATCTTGGTCTCTAGTGCCTAAGCTGAAATAAACTACATAGACTTAAAAGTGTTTTTTTTTTGGCACTTTTTAATAATTTTTATAGTATTTGGCATCTACATTTGCCTTCTGGACACTGACTGAGTTGAGGTTGAAATGTATGTCTTAGTACCCTAAAAAGGCAAAGTATAAGGTGCAAATCACTGTAGCTTGGTACAAAGGAGTTGACTTAATAAAGGCAAACAGGCTGTCGACTTTGCAAGGAAACTTCCACTTGTCTTCCTGAATGGAGTGAAGCTTGGTTGACTTCTATCATCCAATTATGTACAAGCAAAGAGTACTGTTGGTTTTATTTTCTATACATGTGATTGGGTATTCTATGAAAAGTGAACTTACATCTCAATGACGGGAAATTCCCTTTGCAAAGTGATCAGCCTATTTGCCTTTAGTAAAGCAGCCCCATAGGGTCACCTGTAGTCCTTCACCAGCTTGGTGAGTTAACCATATTCTGACCTAGATTTCCAAGACTTATTATTATTGCCACACAACCAACATATTCCAAAGCGTTGTACAAAGTGAAGCCACATAGGTGGCTGTAACATATGTTGTGCTTATAGGAGGGACAGGAGTTGTCTTAAAGGTTGGATCTAAAAATCTAAAAATAAAATAAAAATTGAAGATCTTCTCCTAGAACATACAATGTATCAAATTGTAAATTTTTTTAACTTTGTCTTTCTAGAACTCTTTCAAGATCTGAGTCAGTTGCAAGAGACGTGGCTTGCTGAAGGTAAGAGAGGCCAAAATGGTTGGAGAGGGGCAAAAAATAGAAAAATGGAAAGGGGGGGGGGGAAGAGAGGGGAGAGGAAGAAAGGAAGAATGAAAGAGAAAGGAGGAGAGAGAGAGAGAGAGAAGTACTAAACTTGCTGTCTTAATGTTCAGCCCAATTAATTGAGCTTTAAAAGAGCCACCTCAAGTGTCGTGCATACATTAGAGGCTGTGATGAGTTTGTCTTTGGGGACTTGGGAGCTGCTCTATCCAGTGTCATCACAAATTACTAGGAGAGGTTGCTTCCAGCACACAATCACATCTGCTTTTGGCCAGAACTGGTGCTGCACGACTTGAGGTTCTTGTCAGCCTGTCTCTCCCTCTCTCTTCTCTCTCTCTCTCTTCTCTCTCTCTCTTCTCTTCTCTCTCTCTCTCTGTTCAATTTTTTTTTTTTTGATTGCAATTGATCAGCTTTTATATCAGTGCACCTCAAGAGACTGCATCACACAAGCAGCGCAGGGCAAGAGGCAGCTGTCTTATTTCCATCAGCACACATGATCCTGTGGCGTTCTACCAGAGTAGCTTTCTGATGGCACAATCTGCTCTCATTGAGTTCACTAGGACGGGATGCTTCAAGAATTGAGTGCAAGTGCCTTCTTCCCACCTTGCTCTCAGCACAGGACTCTAGGTGTGTATGGAGTGGTTGGAAAGGACATCTGATGGTAGCTGGATTTTGTAGAGTTATTTAAAAAAAAAAAAAAAAAATGTAATTGCATGTTTATGTATACATTTTATTTTTAAATAATACTTTTATTGAGACATATGTTATGTATACGTATTACAAGAGTGTAGGATTTTATACGTGCCTGGACAAATTTTATTGTGTGTATGACTTTATATATCATTTTTAATATTTTTTTATATTTTTTTTTATATATATAAAACAGCAAGTTGAATATACATATGTTTATTTCATTTTGTTTCTTATTACTGCTTTTGGGTAGGGTTGGAGTAATCCCAAGCACATTTCATTGAAGTTTCTGCTCATTTTCCTATTACATGTGTCGACTACCGATACTTTTTCAGCATTACTCTTGTTTAGGTTTTTTTTTTTATTTGTGCAGAGGAAAATGTGCTATGACTTCCATCCCATGATGTTGCATACTATATTACTGTATTCTACTGACAGGTTTCGGTATACTGCTATGAGTAGTGTGGAAGAGTTTGGTTGACTTATTTTGTTTGTGTATACTTTTTTTTTTTTTTTATTTTTTTTTTTAGCTCTAGGTTATTCTTTGTTTGACTTTTGGCTTCTACATGGATAATAAGGGGGTGGCTTAATAATGTACTTTATGTACTAGCATGTCTATAGAATGTGTTATAATGTAAATTATGATTATTGTGGTGGAAAGTGGACAAGTATTTCATTATTATTAATTATTATTATTATTATTATTATTTTTATTTTATTATTATTTTTATTTTTGTGTGTGCTTGTAAGACTTGCAATATGGGGCACTTTTATGGACAGTAACTTTCTGAGTGTGTCTATAAACAATTATACAGGACAGAGCAGATGCTATGAATTGTTCCTGTCCAGCATCCAGTCCTTTCTGCCCATTTAGCTTGTCATCACTATTTTGCATCCATTATTTAATTTATAGCACAAATGAAATCATCTTGCAATTTGGATGCCATGTTTTACAGCGTAGCTTTCTCAACTGAGCAGTATGTGGCAATACTTTTTTTTATTATTATTATTATTTATTTATTTTGATGCTGTAATGTTGCTGGGATATCAGAGAAAAATAATACCTTTTTTGTGAGGATTTGGAAATTAATGAACAATATATTATAAAGTGGCATGTTGGAATTATAATTTTTTTCTAGTATGCTATAAAATTACACTAAGCACGGTTCTTGGTTGAGTTGTCGGCACACGGATGAATCAGCAATCCGGTTTGGAACACCAGGTGTCAAAGTACCTGTCGAGACAGGTTCTTCTATTAAAAGTGCCAGAAGTTGTAACTATTTGAACGCCTCGGAGGCTAGTGTTTTTATTATTACTTTTGTCTCTCAGTTGGAAATACTACTCTCTATTGTTTCGGACAGAAACGTTAGGTTGTTTTGGTTAAGGCTTCACGAAAATGTAATTCTTTCGAGAGCAGATGCCCTTACTGAAAGACAATTTTTTTTATAAATTTTTTCCTAAAAATGGTTAGCCTGTTCCAACTATGACTTTGAAGGTGTGTTGTGTATTTTAGGGAGTTGTGGTCATTCTTGTTTTTTTTTTTTTTTTCTCAGACTCCTGTACTTCTTTTGAGTTTTTTTTTTTTTTGCGTGTTTAGAGAATTTTGGGTCCACTTCAAATATTTTGGAACATTGCAATGTAAAAATTCTTACATCCCCATCTTTATTAATTGTTTGGGCAATATCTCTTCAAAGTTTTAAACTCAATGTTTGTGTGCCTAACATCCACTGCAGATCTTCAATTGTTTGTTCTTGTTGGGCTGGATTTTCAAACTTTTTGGGCTTATCACTGTATGTTTAGTGTTTAAAGCTTCTAGTAGAACATATGAAGCATGTTTTGTATAAGTTGCTCTTTAAGACACAGATCCATATCTTGTGATACATGGCCATTGCTTTTGTCAGTGTATGCCTCTTGGTTGCTTATACACATATTGTCCAACCCCCCCCCTTTTGTTTTGTTGGATATATCAAATTGTAAGTTTTTTTTTTGGGGGGGGGGTAAGTGTTCAAGTTCCAGTAAAAATCACAATTCTTTAATTTGCAAGATTTAACCATTTTCCTGTGGTTGTAGGAGAAGATTGGCTTGGTGGTCTGTACCGTATGAATTTTTTAGTTTTTTTTAAGACGTGACTCTTTGGTGTCATAGTCAACGTCCTCTTTAACACTGTAACCTTTGTCACCACCATTGGGATTAAAACAATTACAATTTGGGTTCTGTAGCTGTTGAGCCTTTTTTAAATTTTTGTAAAACAAAAAACACCAGGTCTCTGGCTACTTAAAATTATTTGAATAATTCTGGATTGGGCTAACTACCCCCAAAAACTGAGCCTCTGTAGATTAAACTCTGTAAGTTAAGCCCTACACATTATACAATTTTCTTACTCAATTTCCTTTAGATTTACGTTCAACTATGTAGTACAAGGGCCTGTCTGACTGCATACAAATTAAAAGTGTTAAGGTTTGACCTCCATTTTATATGGTTTTGGTAAATCTTGGAAAATTGTACAAGAAAATTTGTATAATGTTTGGCCAGCCTTAGTATGTTGCTATGCATGTAGTTGCAGTATCCCATCAATATTAGCTGATGTGGTGTTCAGTGATTCTTCTTAACTAGAACAGGCAGACTTTTATTATTTGACTGCATCTCCAATTTAATTTTTGATTTTTTTTCCATAATAACATTTCCTGTTGACAGATGGGGTATCACTGAAGTTAAGTTACTGAGCATTTTATCTAAGAAACATCTGAATTGCTTGATGCCACCTGGTTCAGTGCTCTGTGTTCCCGTCCCGTTCCCTAAGTTGTGTTCTGTTTATTTTCTGCTTGGTGGAAACACATAATGAGGGTTTGAAAGCAACTGGAAAGTCATTGGCGTATTCAGTAACAGTACAAAGTGCAGTCTTGTGCATTAACAGTAGTAATCAGATTTCATTCATCTTCCCAGCTATTGGTTGCGTTGAGTTTCTGCACCCCCCCCCCCCACCGCCTCTGATGCCGTTATTGAACAAGCCCCATGGTGGCAGTTTTGCTTGTAAGCCTAGGCAGTGACTAATGGTTGATGCTAATATTGAATAACCTAGCAGTATCCTGGTTAGGAGAGGTGGGTTGGTCCAACATGACAGGTGCTTGACCAAGACTTTCAATCAGATGTAGCAGGCTTACATGGCAACTCCACTGCTACCTTTAGGAAAGGATGAAATTGCATTCTCTCAAAACACTTGAAAGTTGTTGGTAAGTTTCTCTGCAAATCACAGTATCTGTGATATTTAGGTGTAACGCAATAACAGTGTCTGTTTTAGTTTTAAAAGGAGAAAAGTTTAGTTTTACGGAGAAAAAAAAGTTGTAGCAGTCCAAATCAAGTTTCTTTAATGCAATTATAGTTTCTGTAGCCAGAGGTTAATAAATACAGACATCTTATTTTTTTGTGTTATATTATATCCCTCTAGATTTGCCCTGCTGCTCAGACCCCCCTTCTCTCTAAGGTGCTGCTAAGTTTTTGGGTAAAGAATGAATCTTAGGCTGGCTATACATTACAATTTTCTTGTACAACCGTCCTTTTAGATTTTCCAAAACCATATAATATGAGGTCAAATCTAAACAATTTCAAAGTGTGTGCCATCAGGCATGCCCATGCACTACATAGCAAACTAACAGGAAATTGAAAAATAAATTTGCTAAATTTAGGGTCAGCTTAAGGTTGCTGTTGTTGTTTTCTTTTTTCCTAACGTTTTTATGGTAGAAAAATAGTTTAGGACATTCTCGTAGCTGTTGTGCAATGCAAGCCTCCTGTAAGTAATTCTGTCTGTTATGAACTATAGAGTGCGGGTTCATTTGGTTAACATTACATTTATTTTTTATTTAGTTATGCAACACCTGTGTTTTTTTTTTTTTTTCATTGTATGTCTAAAGTTTTAAATGGCAGAGAATTATGTTTCAGGGGGAAATTACTCCTTCTTTGTTCCAGCTGGTCATTTTTTTTTTTTTAAACAATTTTGTATAGATATGTAAACTTGGTCTATATACCAACTTGCTCTTTCATTGTGCAAAACATGAATTTGCTTGCTGAACCATGCATTTAGCAACCTGTATCCCCGCCACTTTGCAGGGATACAGCTTAGGCTAGAGCAAACCCCTTGGGCAGCCACCAAAATACCAATTTGCAACACAATGGCAGGGATACAGCTTGGGCTAGAGCAAACCATTTGGGCAGCCACCAAAGTACCAATTTGCAACACATCTCATACTTCTGCATGTATTGATACTTTCTAGGTTCTTGTCCTAAAGATTGTCAAGGCTAAGGTAAACTTAGAAACCAGGTAGCCTAAAAGAAATTCTGAGCCATTGGAAATATCTGCTGCCATTTAGTCTAAACTGACTGGCTCCTGACCTATAAACTTTATGATCTACCAGAAGAATAGTGTCACGGTATAATGGCAGAAATTGACATTGCGGCTCTGATGGGCCCTATTTTGATGCAACCAATCCTTGTGAAATAAATTACGGCAAAAGTTCTTGGGTCCGGTCAAAGTTTTGAAACCTGTTTGGCTCCTGTGCAGTCAGATCATTTGGGATCTGGGCAAGGGTCATTTTGATAAGGAGGGTACAGCTTCTAGGAAGAAACGGATCTTTCATTTTTTTTTTTTTGGTTAAAGATCTGCTCCTCTCCGATCCTTCCTCCTTAGGTTGGCCATGCATAGATCTACTTGTCGGTACTGGCGGCAGGTGGTGAATGATCTGGTCTTAGCACCTGCTTGGACCTGCCCAATTCACCTAGCATATGAAGTGTTGCTATTTTGCCTATACAGTTAGTCCCCTACATACGAACCTTCAAGTTGCGAACTGTCAAAGATACGAATAAAAGTTTGCATGTCCAATCGTGGGAGTTAGTTCACATCTCTGGTGGTTGTTTTTCTGTGTACTTTGCTGTATACAGTACTGTATCTATATTTCAACCTTTTTCCATAAATTATTTGTGTGAAATGTGTTATAAACCTATTACAGTAATTTATTGGGACGATTGTGTTGGTTGTGTACCTAGGCTAACTTTGTTAGACTTAAAAACAAATTGGACTTACAAATGTGCTCTCGGAATGGAACTTGTTCATATGTAGGGGACTTGCTGTATAGAAAAGGGAATGCCCAATAGATAGCGGTCTTGATTTTTATTTCCATGATTTCTCTTATATAGATCTTTAGATGGACCTCATTTAGAATACTGTCCAGGTCTGAAGACCTCACTTACTAAAATATATTGATAAGATAGAACGAGTCCAGAAACAGGCAACAAAAATGGTGAAAGGTCTGAGGGATAAAACTTATTAGGAGAGATCCATAGTAAATTCAAGCCGGCAACTCTGTGTAGTCCATAAAATCCAAATCTTTATTGGCTATATACTAAAACACACTGGTAACAAGCTAACACATTTTGGCTGTAAGAGCCTTCCTCGTAGCATAGATATTAGGAGAGACCTCAGGAACTTAATATGTACAGTCTGGAGGAAGGAAAGGGGAAGGGGAGAGACATGATTGAAACCTTTAAATACATCAAAGAGGTGAATAAGGCTCAGGAGGGCAGTATTTTCAATATGAAGCCAAGATCAAGAACATAGGGACATGACCTCCAACTAGCAGGAGAAAAGTTCAAAACAAATCTTTAGATATTATTTTACTGAATGGGTAGTGGATGCTTGGAAAGACTTCCAGCAGAAGTAGCGAGTCAGTCAACAGTAAGTGGATTTAAACATGTTTGGGACAGACCTACAGTAGCTCTATACAAAAAGTGTGTATAATATATATATATATATACATATATATATATAATATATGTGTATGTGTGTGTGTGTGTGTGTGTGTATGTGTGTATATATATATATATATATAATATATATATATATATATATATATATATATACATAAACAAAATATATATAGATATCTATCTATATAAATATATTACATTATTTGGGATCTGGGCAAGGGTCATTTGATAACGGATGGATGTGTGTGTGTGTGTGTATGTATGTATGTGTGTGTGTGTATGTATGTGTGTATGTATATATATATATATATATATATATATATATATATATATACTGTATTTATTGGCGTATAACACTCACTTTTTTACCCTGAAAATAAAGGGTAAACTGTGCCTGCGTGTTATACTCAGGGGGCCGTGGAAAGTTTTTTTCCTGAAACTTCCCTCTGAAAGTTAGGGTGCGTGTTATACGCCTCTGCGTGTTATATGCCGATAAATACGGTATATATATAATAAATGGGGCAGACTTGATGGACCACTTGGTCTTTTTCCTGCAATCACTCTTCTATGTTTCTATTAAAGATTTTGCAGAGTAAGTTTTTTTAAATTATAACTAACACTATCTGGAGTACAACATCCATAGACTTTAGAAGATTGTCACCTACCATGGACTTTTTTATTTTATTGTATAAATACACATTTGTTGGATCGTCTCTTAAAATACCCTTTTTTTTGGGTGTCTAAGTACACATTAGATACTTGTAATGTCCTGTAAGAAGTTGCCTTTACTTTGTACATTGCTCTGTTTTTTGTTTTCAATCTTTTTTGTTGAAATTTTTACAAAGAATAAAGCATTTTCAAGGAATTGTACTAACGTTGCAAATGTTCTACTATATATGGATTGCATATGAATAACATCATAATACCCAAGCAGAGAGAAACATTGCTCTGTTTCATAATCACGTATTTTTATTTTTTTGCTCAAATTAGCTCACCAGCTTTACTTTACAAAGAGAAAACAAACCTAGCTGTGTTTTTTTTTTTTTGACGTAGTAAATTCAAGTTGGCACTTTTTTCCCCTTTCTGCAGGTTCTCAGGAAGGGTGTGATGCTGAAAAGCTGTGTGGTTGAACCACATGGTGGACTGTGTGAGTGTTTTGTGAATGGAGGAGGAACTCTAGCCCTGATTGTTTGTCTCGAGAAACTGTTTAGGAGATCAGCTGTCTCATTCACTGGCAGAAAGAGTGACTCATACATCTTCTGTCTTGTTTGGCTGCGGGTCATTGTTACAGTGGATAGAACTCATTTTAATTAAATCGCTAACCCTTTGTGCTCTGACTGACACAGATGTGTTTGGTTTCTTAGAATCCCTAGTCTATAAAGAAAAAGCAAAAAAAAAAAAGCTTTTGAAAGCACCTTAGAAGGTGTCAGCCGTTTTCTTGGGGTCTTCTCAAATCTTCATAATCTGCCTTGCTATTTTTCATTCTGTTGACTTAGTAAATGCATGACATCTTGGGGGTGGGCTGGAGCTGGCACGTAAATGTTAATACAGCTCCCATCTCCACCTCCGCAGCCACTAATAATAAAGGAAAAACAGGCTTCCGATTCTGTCTCCAAATAGCTATTAGCAAACATTATATTATTGTATGCGGGTCTTTACAATGAACTGCTAGGCTTGCATGTGAGATGTCTGTTTTCCAAGTGTTGGAAAAAAAAAACAGTTTTTATTTATTTTTTACTTTGATTTACGGATTGAACGATAAAAGAGAGCTTTGGTATGACAGTGCAAAGTGCAGTAAGCTATGTCAACCAGTCAAAAATTACTTTCTGAGGTCTGGCTACAGCAAACTAAAATTTTATTCGCTGCTAGAAGTTTTTGTCCTTCAAAGTATTGCTGCTCCAGTTCTTTTACTGGCTTAGGACGACATGCGAAGTTCAGGGAGCAATGTCGAGTGATCAGAAATCCTCCTTTTCGGACGCTTTAAATTGCTGAACGATTACACCTTTTGCAGTGGTTTACTGTGTGTCTTTGCTGTTTTGCACAACTAAATAAGCCCCTTAAATTGCTGGTGTGGCCCAATAGGTGTTTTGCTTTATATGCATTTAACATGGCCATTGGGTAGGTATCCAGCTTGGGTAGCAGAAGGCAGCCATGTAAGGATGATCCCATTGTTGAGGTCTGATTCTGCAAATTTAAGGCAGAACCATGAATGGTATGGACATCTGAGCAGGCATGTTCATGGTAAGGAGGAAGTGTGGAAACCTGAGCAGACATGTTCATGGTAAGGAGGAAGTGTGGAAACCTGAGCAGACATGTTCATGGTAAGGAGGAAGTGTGGAAACCTGAGAAGGCATGTTCATGGTAAGGAGGAAGTGTGGAAACCTGAGCAGGCATGTTCATGGTAAGGAGGAAATGTGGAAACCTGAGCAGACATGTTCATGGTAAGGAGGAAGTGTGGAAACCTGAGCAGGCATGTTCATGGTAAGGAGGAAGTGTGGAAACCTGAGCAGGCATGTTCATGGTAAGGAGGAAGTGTGGAAATCTGAGCAGGCATGTTCATGGTAAGGAGGAAATGTGGAAACCTGAGCAGACATGTTCATGGTAAGGAGGAAGTGTGGAAACCTGAGCAGGCATGTTCATGGTAAGGAGGAAGTGTGGAAACCTGAGCAGGCATGTTCATGGTAAGGAGGAAGTGTGGAAACCTGAGCAGGTATGTTCATGGTAAGGAGAAAGTGTGGACACCTGAGCAGGCATGTTCATGTTAAGGAGGAAATGTGGAAAACTGAGCAGGCATGTTCATGGTAAGGAGAAAGTTTGGACACCTGAGCAGTCATGTTCACGGTAAGGTGGAAGTGTGGACAGATGCCTCCAACACTGGCTTATCTTGGGTGACACCGTAACAGCTCAGCATGATTTCCTGACCAGTCTGATAAGTGTTTTTCACTGTGCCGGACAACCAGATGTGTTTACTGCCTATAAAATTAGCCATAGCTTGTGTCCTCCTGTACATGGTCAAAATGAGTTATGACAGCAATAAATATCTTATTGACTGAAGTCAGGTGTCAAATGGTTTGGATGAAAAATGTGGTAGTCATGACCTCTTTTCATGTGTACAGTTCTTGCACAAATGCCAAGTGTATACATTTTTGGAAAGTAGAGGCAGTGTGTTCCACCATTGGTAACATAGGAGCCCTGGATACTTGTGCTTCTTTTGAGACCTGGATCCCAGGATCGGAACCCCTGGATACTACCTTTGAGACTTGGGTCCTGGGATTGTCCAGACTTCACCTTTTATGATTGCCTGCCTTTTATGATTGCCCGCCTTATAAATTAGCTGAATTTTAGGTTTCATCTTTGATGCTTTGAACGTATGATCACGTTTGATACTTTGGGTGTAACAGGAGCCCAAATTGCTGACTATTCAGATCCTAGAAGAAATTTGAGGGTCGTTGCCTGCCCCTGCTACAACTGGTATATCTATGGAGTAGAACAAACCTGCACAGATGACCTTGGCAGACCTTTTTTCCTTATGACTAATTGTTGTGTTGGAATATTTCTGACAATGCACAGTTTTTCCCCAGGATATAATTGGTGATGGGACACCATATTAACATGCATTTCTGTTATTTTGGGTAGCTGAATGTTCTTAAGATTTTTTTTTTTGTCTGTCATGATAATTACGGTAGATTTTGTTTGTTACTGTTTGTTTCTGTCATCCTACTCCTTCCTTTAAATGTTTTGGGCCAGATCTGGGCAAATCCCAGAAGCCAGTTAGGCAACTGATGGTCATACGTTTTTGGCGTATTTTCCATTATGAGTGGACGGCTGTGTGATTTAGCTCTTGCCCTGTAACTTTGGGTCCTGGGTTCAGTTCTCTTTCAGGAGATTGAGGAGCTTCTCTTTTTGTGTAAGTTTCCTTTTGGTTCCTCTGGTTTTCTACAGCATGTCAAAAATATACTGGTAGGTCAATCAACATCTAAACAAATTGGTCCAGTTTTGGTTTTGATATATTGAATTTGATTCAAGTTACATGTTTTTGCATTGCTATGAGTACTATAGAATACTGTATACTTGTATCCTGCGTTTGTTCTTGTTATTGTCAAGAATATTGTTCTTAGTGTTTGTAAGAAAATAATATTTTGTACAGCAAAAAATATATTCAACCATAAACAAATTGGTCCCAAACTGATTATTTATTTATTTTTCTCTGCCATTACTGGTCCCCGGGACACCATGAGAAAAAGCAAAAGTTTGGTGCAAGTCTACAAACCTGACTGCATTAAAACTGTTATGAAACAAAAAAAAAAATATAGGATAGAAGTCTGGTAATGGAATCCTCCAGCTTTTAGATTAACAAAAAAAAAAAACTCCTGGTTTCCATGATGCTTAGGTCCACACCATCTGGTAGGAGAATCTAGTGAATCCATGTTGATCAACCAAATTAAATATAAAGCCTTTGTAATAGTAAATGGTTTTCGTGGGTCTGTTTCTGTACTATGGTATGTATTATTTATTTTGGTAAACCCTTGATATACCTGGGCTGGACAAATCCTAGAAGTCAGCATGCCATTTCTGTTGCAAGCCTTGTCAGCTCCTAGACTGGAGCCTGAATCGATCTTCTCATGCCGTGTCTCTATCGTTGCTAAGTTTCCCTGTGTTCTCAAGTAATTAAAAAGAGAAATAAAAAAGAGAATTTCCTACTTTTACTTTTTTTTTATTAATTACTTAATTTTACTATTTTGTGTTCCGCTGCATTTATACTGCTTGATATTCTTTAGCAACCCAACTGGCAAGGCCCAAGATCCATAAACTCTCACAATTATTGTAGGACACTTTGTAGACTTATATCACAGTTATCATCAAATATTTGCTATGCTTACTCTAGACTAGAGAAAATAATTTCCTGGAGGTTTTTAAAAATAAAGAAATGTGAGTTTGAAGGACACTCTGCAGTTGGTATACATGGATTGGTAGATATATGATTCTTATTGAAGTTCTTTAGATCTGACCTTACAAACAAGAAAGGTTGGGGCTTTAAATGAAACACCTCGGGGAGAGAAGCGTCTCCATCCCTGGTTTGGGTAATAGAAAGGGGGAATTGGGACTTTGAATGAGGCACATAGGGAACCGGATGCAGAAGTAAAACATTTTATTGAACAATCATTTACGTAACATAGTCGAAAAAATGAGTATTGCAGTAAGCATAGTAAGTTGGTGGAAAGACCATGACCACCTTGGCTAAAAAAAAAAAAAAAGTGGAAAGGAATTTGCAAAAAAACTTAAACTGCTATCATGAGTAGAATATAATAAACTTTTTGAACTTGTCGGAAGCATCCTGGACATTAAAACTGGTAAAAGATGGTTGCCATTGATCAGGTTGTTACATGAGCGTCTACTCAAGTCATTGAGGGCTTGCAAGGTGTATGGTTGACACAAAGGCTTAGACTGTTGATGTTTTTATTCTGATTTGCTTGTCAAAGTTACTAAGGTTTATTCGTGAAGACCATTTAGTGTGCAAAGTGAATTTTAAGCCTGGCAACCAATGAGATTCCAGTTCACTGTACCCAGTGATAGATGCATTCTATATATTGTTAAGGGTTGCAGAACTTTGCACTCAGAAGCTTGTTTTATTCTGTATTCAGTAAGATCTTATGTGATTGAAATAGGTTTTTTTTTTGTGTCCGCTGTCAATTTGGGGCAGCCAGGGCTCTCCCATCTGTTGCACTAAGCAAATGCAATAATGAAATACGCTAAGCTTGTGATTGGATACAGATACATTCATCTGTCTGTTAGTGCTTACTATACACGACGTTGGTTTCTTTCTGGCAGGGAAACCCTTATTTGCTCCTGTTTGCAAGTGCTATCTCTGCGTGCAATAGCTACAGGTAATCTGATATCCAGTTTTTGGGGAACTACAAATCCCTGTATGGCTGTTCAGGCCTGCTGGAACTTGTAGTTCTGGAGTGTTAGCAAGTGCATAATGCAAATTGCAAAATTGGTCAGGCTGCAGTGTGGTAGCTCTTTTGTAGACACCAACGGGTTAATGCACGGTACATCAGCATTTTTGTTTTTCATTATTGTGATTGATGATAATGTAGCCTAAGTATGATGCTGCATTTACCACCACTTGGCAGCTTTAACCCTCTTTGCACTGCCCGTGTGCCTTGCTTCCATTGCTCAAATCCATCAGTCAGATGCTTGTTGGCATTTCCCAAAAATGGCAGTGCAATTTTTATTTTATTTTTTAAGGGGAATTATAGGGAGAATTTTGAGATTAAAATAATACCCAACAGAAGTGCTAAACCTTTTTAGGACTGTCACCCCAGCGATTGATGGCTCAACTTTTTACTTACTGTTTTTTTTTTTTTTATCTCTGTTGGTGATTATGTGGAAATAGCACACATTTAAGTATTCTGTGTTTATTTTAAGTCAGAACAGTGTAGAATTTAGAACAGTTGATAAAAATAAAGTTAAAAGCTTTGGAAAAAGCCCCATTTCCATAGTTGCTTTTTTAATTATTTGTTTTTTATTTAACCATTTATGCTACACATCTCTTCAGCTGCAAAGGTGCATTGAGATATTCCTTGTGTAAACAAAAGGTTTATTTTTTTTTTTTTTTTTTTTATTTTTTTTTAACAGTCAAGTCACAGAGTTGCTGCAAATTCGGCAAAATTACAAAAAAGTTGTTCTATTTTATTAATAATGATTTGTGCCGTTTTTTCCAACTCTTTACAGTTGTATGCAGAAGTAGGGGCACCCATAGGCCTTGTCCCCTGTCTCTTCGTACATGAGAATGCTCCCTTTGGAGAAACTTGGCCTCTTCAAAATGTTTCTTGAATTCACCCAACAGTCTATCTGCTCTTGGTTGACTCTTTTTTTTTTTTCTCGTTCTTCTTTGCACAGTGCTTCTAGTCAAGAAATATTCTCAGATTGTCTTTGCGTGTGCGGAAAATTTCACATTGAACCACAATCTTTTGATAACTGATCATAATTCAAGCAAATTAGTAGTAATAATGTGTTAAAATTGGCAGATACGTGTAATGTTTATTTCTCATAGAGGTCATGCTCCTGCCTCAAAAAAGTCACAAAAAGTATGTAATTTTTTGGGGGCGCACTTACTTTTTTTGTGTTCATCTGTTATACATTGATAATACTATATTTTAATAATAATAATTAATAATAATTAATAAAATTATATTATTAAAATATTAATTATAATAATATATTATTATTATTATATTATTATAATTATATTAGAATATATGTGTGTGTGTGTAAAATATATATATATATATATATATATACATACAATGTGTGTGGGGAAAAAATATATAAATATACATATATATATATATATATATATATATATATATGTATATATATATATATATATATATATATATATATATATATATAAATATATATATATATATATATATATATATATATATATATATATATATATATATATATATTATAATGTGTTACCAGTAGCAGGAACCTTTTTTTCTATTCTTTCAACTAGATGATTTATTTATTTATTTATTTGTATTTTTTTTTTTTTTTTAACCTTACCAGCTTTGTAACTTTGCAACATATAGCAATAACATGATTACAGTTTAGGGATAATGAGGAGGGGATTACTATTACCCCTCTGAACAAATTTAGTTTATTTAATTCCAACTTTTAATCAAACGTTACTGCAAAAAAAAAAAAAAATCCTACTTTTATTTTTGATCTGCCAAAAGAAATATTTAAGATTTGAGTTCTGACCGAACAGGAAACAAGTAGCCTTGTGTGACCATTATTGAAATTTCTACAGCACACCTACATTTAGCATGAGAATTAAAAGAGATAAAATTACTTTTTTTTCATGCGTTTCACTCCCACCGCTTTGGCGTACACCTCTATCTTCCGCGTACAATAGGATAGCATAACGTCTGAAGGACAAACATTTGCTACATCAATACAAAAGTTGCACAATAACCCCTTTTCATTTTCCTGGTTTTACTAGCTAAATACACAGAGAGGGTACACAAACACTGAACAATAGGCAGTTTGTGGCTGTTTTACATATGTGTACACTGCACAATTTCATTGCAGGCCTAGTGCAGATCACTGGTTGCTTGTGTGCTAAGGGCAGCATTACTTTGCATGTGGTTTTTGGAATTGATTTTAGTCTTGAGAACTAAATACTATGTTTTATATGTATAGTGGAATCAATGTTGTACTTTCAGACATGCAAGATGGATATATTAAAATCCTACCCTATTATTTTTTTGCAACCTACTAGTAGTGTGTGAGTGTTTGTGTGTGTGTATAGTGTATGTAAATTAAATAATAATTAAGAAAATAAATATATAATATAAAATTATAATATATATATATATATATATATATATATATATATATATATATATAGATATATATATATAGATATAAATCAGTAGATCCTATTTTCACATCCCTGCCCAAAGCATACCTCCCAATCTTCTAAGAAGGGAAAAAAATGACCCCTCTTAGCAGAATAGAATATTAGGGTTGGCTTTGCACCTGTGTGTTTCATTTTACCGCAACACTTGGCACCATATGTGGTGTGTTGCAGTGCCATTCAATACACATATACAGTAGGTACTAACAAGCTATACTCCAGCATATGAAATCGCCCCAAAAAAAGGCACCAGTCTTGTTTTCCTCGTTGACTTGCGTTGGCAGCCCAGTCTTTATAAATGTATGGTCTTAATGCAATCCACTGCCATTAAATAGAGCATCAATAAGAAACTAAGGATTTACCCCTTGTCTGCACCCACACTGCAAGTGAATTGCTTGTTTAGGGCTAAGGGGGGACAAAAAAGATTTACTTATTCGATCCTCCACTCTTCCTCGCTGCTAGACTGGTCCTCACAGTGTCTCCTCCCCTACGCTCCAGCGGTATAAGGTCCTGAAGTCATCAAGACCAAAGCAGGGTCCAAAGCTCTACACCGGATGTGTTGATGCCAAGGGACAGTCCGCCACTGGAGTGCGGGGGAGCGCCATTTGCCAGGGGAAGCAGGGGATCTCCCCTGGACAAAATGAGCAATTAGCCCTCACAGTGCAGGTACAACACCACTGCAAGGGATAACCTTAAATTTACCCAGAGTTTCAAAAGCCTTTGCTTATCACTGTTTTACCATTTAAAACAAACCAGTGCAAGAATCTGAAGCTTTGTTGAAGCTTTGTGCAATAAAAACAGCTTTTGACCATTAAGTAGTAAATTTATTTATGCAGATCTCTATATCTGAGGAGGAATGAGAGATTGAGGGACTTGGTTCCAAATAATGGAAAGTTCCACCAAGTGAGGGACAGCTGGGAGCTATGCTCAAAGTATAGATACATAGGGGCTGTTACAATAGGATGGCAGGATTTGGTTCCAAATGATACAACCCCTCCAAGTGAGGGACTGACTGAAGCTATGCTCGAAGTCTACATAGATAGGGGCTATTACAATAAAATTACAGGATTTGGTTCCAAATGATACGGTCCTTTCAAGTGAGGGACAGTTGAGAGCTTTGCTCAACAAAGTGTAGATACATAGGGGCTATTACAATAAGATGGCAGGATTTGGTTCCAAATTATACAGTCTCCCCAAGTGAGGGACTGACTAAAGCTATGCTCAATGTACACATACATACAGGAGGGTACAATAAAATGGCAAGAGTTGGTTCCAAATGAATGAGGGACAGTTGAGAGGTTTGCTCTAAGTATGGATACATAGGGACAGTTAAAATAAGAGTGCAAGCTCCAAATGATACGGTCCTTCCAAGTGAGGAACAGTTGGGAGCGTTGCTCGAAGTGTAGATACATAGGGGGTTGTTACAATAAAGCTGGCCATAGGTAGAATTTTGAATGAAAATTCGTATGAAAATGCTCTGAACATTCAATTGTCGTTCGAAAGATATTGTTTGCTTTAAACATCTGATTTTGGAAAGAATGGAATTTACTGAACGAAGACCTCATACACTTGTCACTGTGGTCAAAAACAAATGTCAATTTGACCTCACTAATGATTAGAAAAATTAACAAACTTTTTTAGAACATTCTTTTCCTGAGAATTTTCAATATAAATTCTATCCATATATGGCCAGCTTAAGATAGCAATATTTTGGTTCCAAATGATGGACCATCCCACTAAGTGAAGTAAGGGACAGTTGGGAGCTATGCTAGAAATATGGATACATAAAGGCTATTAAAATAATATGGCAGTATTTAGTTCCAAATGATACTCTCTCTCCAAGTGAGGGACCGACTGGAGCTATGCTCGAAGTCTACAACAAAACGTCAGGATTTGGTTTTAAACAATATGGTCCTTCCAAGTGAGAGACAGTTGGGGGGCCTTGCTTAAAGTATAATGAAGATATTTGCCAGCACACCATGGAATGACACGAATATCGTCCAAAAGGATAATTTATTGCATGATCACAACACAAGGAGAGTGCAACGTTTCGGAGTCACGCAGGACCCCTTCGTCAGGCCTTGCTTAAAGTATAGATACATAGGGGCTGTTACAATAAGATGTCAGGGCTTGGTTTCAAATGATACGGTCCTTCTAAGTGAGGAACAGTTGGGAGATATGCATGAATGTGTAGAAACATAGCGATGGCAAGTTTTGGTTCCAAATGATAGTCTCTCCAAGAGATGGACTGGCTGAAGTTATGCATAGAGGCGGTTACAATAAAATAGCAGGATTGTTTCCGAATAATACAGTCCTTCCAATTGAGGGACAGTTGGGAGCTATGCTCGAAATATGGATACATAGAGGCTGTTGCAAAAGGATGGCAGGATTTGGTTCCAAATGATACAGTCCCTCCAAGTGTCTCTCCATGTAATGAGCTACATGTGATCCACCTAGATGACATCACTGTCACAAGCTCTACATTCCATCCAGTGGCCAATTAAGAATATCCCCCAAGTGGATCTCACTACCAGCTGATACTAGACACCAATTTTTATCACCTTAAACTAAGGAAGTGGTCATTTAAAGCCACAAAACACATTTTATTTGGTGAAATAAAGTAAGTGGATGTTTTACTAAAGCAGGCGACTCATGTCTAAACTTTGAACAACCACATCAGGCGCCTCTGCCAATCAAACTACCTAAGGGCCCTTTTTGTGTTGACTCTTTCTAATGCTTAATGCACAGATACATAGGGGTTGTTATAATAGGATGGCAGGATTAGGTTTTTAAATGATATGTCCTTCCAAGTGGGGGACAGTTGGGAGCCGAAGTACATAGGGGCTGTTAGCGATAAGGTGGGTAAGCAGTTGGCACTCTTGTTTTGGAGGTCTGAGGTCTTGGGTTTGAATTTCACGAGGGACAACATATGCATGGAGTATACCTGTTTTGCCATGTTTGTAAGGGTTTTCCTCTTGTGCTATGGTTACTAAACATGGTTCAAAAGCAAACTGGCACTTAAAGCTGAACTTGGGCCCGCAGTGCATGGGTTAACTTTTTCTAGGGGAGAGAAAAGTGGGCATATACTTATCTAATCCTCCGATCCTCCCAACGCAGGACCGGTCTGGCACCCCCATGCTCTAGCAGTCTTCAATAGTGGACTTTTCTTGACGTCGTCATGCCCAGAGCAGGCTCCATAAACTAGGAAGAGTCTACTGCTGGACTGTGGTTGAGTGCTGTTTTATCTGGAGAATTGAAGGATTGGGTGAGTATAAGCTTTCTGCTCACACCTAGACAAAACGAGCAGTTGACCCGTGCAGTGCGGGCACAGCCCCACTGCATGAGTGAGGAAAATGTTTGCCCGGAGTTGGGCTGCATGCATTAGAATGTCTGACAATTTTAAGTTCATCATATCTCCTTAGAGGAGATTCCTGTTCTGGCTGACGCTTGTCACTTGGACAGGAAGTAATGGAGGGATCTCCATCATGGGGCCAAAGATGCTTGTAAAACAACAATTGAGTGGAGTTGTGCTTTAATTGGAATCTACCCAGCCTTTGAGTTATGTATGTGCCAACCTGAGCTTTATAAGGCCACTATTTTTAAGCAAAGGTCAACCTTGATAGAATTATGTACGTCGTAAAATTGAGAATTATATGTCAGCACTGTACAAATATAATAAAATCAAAAGTTTATATTTGGTAAACAAACAAATATGTAGATGGTTCTGTGTACTTTTGAAAGCTAAACTCCGGTATAAGCAAATGTTATTAAAATACATTCGTCATATGTATTCTTCCTTTGAATCTCGGTGTGCTTTGTGTATTTCTTCCAGATCTGTGCAGTAATCCAATGTGAGACTTTTCCTTCCTGTAATAAAGACCACTCACTGCTGCTCTCTCTTCTTGTGCAGGGTGACTGGTCTTGTCCCCGCCCCCTCCTTTCGTTTTTTACAGGCAGCCCGTAGTGGGTGGAGACTTTGGGTCCCTCCCACAACTCTGATCTCTGCTTCCGTACAGGAACTCCCTGTAAAATTGACCGCCCACTACTGCTTTCTCTCCTTGTGCAGGGTGACTGGTCTTGTCCCCGCCCCCTCCTTTCGTTTTTTACAGGCAGCCTGTAGTGAGTGGAGCCTTTGGGTCCCTCCCACAACTCTGATCTCTGCCTCCGTACAGGAGCTCCCTGTAAAATAGACCACCCACTACTGCTTTCTCTTCTTGTGCAGGGTGGCTGGTCTTGTCCCCGCCCCCTCCTTTCGTTTTTTACAGGCAGCCTGTAGTGAGTGGAGCCTTTGGGTCCCTCCCACAACTCTGATCTCTGCCTCCGTACAGGAACTCCCTGTAAAATAGACCGCCCACTACTGCTTTCTCTTCTTGTGCAGGGTGGCTGGTCTTGTCCCCGCCCCCTCCTTTAGTTTTTTACAGGCAGCCCGTAGTGGGTGGAGACTTTGGGTCCCTCCTACAACTCTGATCTCTGCCTCCGTACAGGAGCTCCCTGTAAAATAGACCGCCCACTACTGCTTTCTCTTCTTGTGCAGGGTGGCTGGTCTTGTCCCTGCCCCCTCCTTTCATTTTCTAAAGGCAGCCCGTAGTGGGTGGAGTTGTTGGGCCCCTCCCACAGCTCTGGCCTCTGCACAGGTTATGTACAGCACAGTGACGATGTAACTGCTACTTTTACAAGGTAATGTCTGGGTTTGCAAAGGCATTGGTGCACACCAAGTAAGGACACACATGCCGATTGCATTTAGACAATATTTGCTTATCTGGGAGTTAAGCTTTAAAGTATACCTGTCATGAGAGAGAGAAATAAGTCTCCTTTATCTCTCTTAGAGTCACTCAACCAGAAATCTATAGAGACATGGTTTTCTTACTTGTGTATTCTTAGTCATATATGCTTTTACCTGAATACGTTCTGTAATTATTTTTTTTGTGGCCCATGGAAACTGTCCATATGTACTTCCTTAGACAGGTTGCTATAATCTGACCTCATTGGTAATCATTAAAACTTATCCTAAGCCTATCTAAATTCAAGAACAAAAATGTAATATATTGCAGCTTACCAGTCCTCAGATGTGTTGGCTGCATTTGTTTTATTTTTTCCTTTCTTTTCATCTGGTGTTTCTGCCAGTAACACACTTCCTGTCCTAGAGTGACAACACTCCCTCAGTGTACTGTATCTATGGATATGGGTTGTTACCTTATCACAGGACTACAGAACAGCCCCCCCCCCTCGCCTCTTCTCCTTAAAGGGGTTGTAAACCCTTGAGGGTTTTTTACCTTAATGCATTCTATGCATAAAAGCAGAGTTCCGACTAAGAAACAAAATATTAAAAGTCAGCAGCTACAAATACTGCAGCTGCTGACTTTTTAGGCCTCATGCCCACGGACGTTTTTACAGCCGCGTTTTTTACAGCTTAAAAACGCCTGTCCGAGTTATTGTATAATTTTTTTTACCTTTTAAAAAAAAAAAAAAAAAAACGGCGGAGCTCAAAAACGCAATTGCAGCGTTTTTACGCGTTTTCGCATGTTTTTAGCATTTTTTTAACGCTTCGCGTTTTTTTATGCCTAACGCCGAAGCCGAGGAACGCATTGGTCCTGGGTTTTTTTTACAGCTTAAAAACGTCTATGCTATTTGCAGCTCAAAAACGCCTAGGTGGGCATGAAGCTATAGACTAACATGGACAGGCGTTTTTAAGCTGTAAAAAACGCTCAAAAACGCGGTTGTAAAAACATCTGTGGGCATGAGGCCTAATAATCGGACACTTACCTGTCCCACGGTCCAGCGATGCCGCTGTGCCCCGGGAGGAAGTGGGAGCTGGAACCCTCTAGGGTTTCCGCTCACCCCCCCCCCCCCGAAAAAAATGACATGCCAAATGTGGCATGTCAGGGGGTCACCTTCCCTTAAAGCGGAAGTTCCATTCTTGGGTGGAACTCCGCTTTAAGGTGAAAAACCTCCTGTCATGCAGCCCCCCGAGTCCCCCTTTTACTTACCTGAACCTGGTCTTTCCAACGACAGGGATGAGCCAGCTCCAGCCAGTGTTTTGGGTCCTGATTGGATAGATTGATAGAAGCGCAGCCATTGGCTCCCACTGCTGTCAATCAAATCCAATGACTCGGGAGCTGGGGGCGGGGCCGAGTCCTGCTCATGTGTTAATGAACTCAGCAGCAGCAGGCAACGGGTGCCCTGAGGGAGAGCAGCTCTCCAACGGGGCACTCAAGAAGAGGAGGAGCCAGGAGCGCCACTGAGGGACCCCAGAAGAGGAGGATCGGGGCCACTCTGTGCAAACCCACCTGTACAGAGGAGGTAAGCATGACATGTTTATTTTTATTTTTAAAACAAACCTTTACATACCTTTTACATAGGGTGGAGGCATTCTGTAGCTCACAGAGATCCCTGGGAACAATTATAACTAATAAGTCCGTGTTCACTAAGCACAAGCATAGCTGGGTCATTTAGAGGCTTTGTTTTGTGGTATAAGAGCAGAATCTCACATTTTTGGCCCTATAGGCTTCTTAATAGTGCGATCTGCACTCCATTAGCTTCATTGGAGTGCAGGTGAGACATTGGGGGGGTCTTTAAGAGACAACCTGTCACCAAAAAAATGTATACATAGGGGGACTATTTTGACCCCTGTGTGATGACAAATAAAGTTCGTAGTAAAAAAAAAAACAAATGTAAAAAGTTAGTTACGCCCAAGCACTTCACAAATCATTTTTTGTTCCTCCAGCCCCACCCCACATACATGCACATAAGAATGTAGATGCTCACGTTGGGGGGGCACCTACATATGAAAACGTTGATTGTGATACACATGGTACATATTACACACTGGGGTCAGAGTAGTAACTCTAGGCCCATTATTCATGGTTGACTCTAAACCAGTGGTTCTCAACCTCAGTCCTTAAGTACCCCCCAACGGGCCATGTTTTCAGGTTTTCTTTTACTTTGCACAGCTGCTTCAAATCAATATCAATGACATGGTACTAATAACAGCTATTTTATCTAAGGGAAGTTCCCAAAACATGGCCCGTTGGGGGTACTTGAGGACTGAGGTTGAGAACCACCGCTCTAAACTGATGACCTATAGGGGTTTTTAAAACGTCGCCTATGGAGAATACTAGGCACTGAAGTTTTGTCGCAGTACCCATTTCACAGGCGCACGCAATTTTAAGTCTTGACAAGTTTGGTATCTTTTTACTTGGTGCAGTCTTTAATATTTGACAAAAAAAAAAAAAAGGGTGATTTATTAAGTTTTTATGACCTAAAAATTATCCTAAGGCCCCTTTCAAACTGGGGCGGGGAGGTGCGCTATTGTTAGCTCCGCTATACCGTCGTTTTTGCTGCGATATTCGGCCGCTAGCCGAACCCCCGCTAGCGGCCAAGAAAGCAGCACATTGCGGGTGGTATAGCCGGACTGTCCCATTGATTTCAATGGGCAGCAGCGGTAAAGGAGCAGTAAACACACCGCTCCTTCACCGCTCCAAAGATGCGGCTAGCAGGACTTTTGTAGCCGTCCTGCTAGCGCACCGCTTCAGTGTGAAAGCCTTCGGGCTTTCACATTGAGACTGCAGGGGCAGGAGTTTTTCAGGCCCCAGTGTGAAAGGGGCCTTAAGCCCTGTACACACGATAGGTTTAACCGATGAAAACTATCCAATGGACTTTTTTCATCGGACAAACTGATCGTGTATGGGCCCCATCGTTTTTTTTTCCATCGGTGTTTAAAAATAGAACATGTTTTAAATGTATCCGATGGTTAAAAAACCGATAGCAAATTACTATCGTCTGTGGGAAACTCCATTGGATAAAAAACCCACGCATGCTCAGAATATAGTCGACGCATGCTCAGAAGTAGGGTTGTCCCGATACCGATACTAGTATCGGTATCGGGACCGATACCAAGCATTTGCGCGAGTACTTGTACTCGCGCAAATGCTCCCGATGCCCAGTCCGATACTTTTTTTTTTTTCAGAGCGGACGCAGAGAGGGGGTGGAGAGCGGGGGGCGGAGAGCATGACGGAGAGCGTGGCGGGGGGGCGGAGACCAGGGCGGAGAGCGGGGCGGAGAGTGGGGCGGGGGGCGGAGACCAAGGCGGAGAGCGGGACGGAGAGTGCGGCAGGGGTCGGAGACCAGGGCGGAATGCGAGTCCCTCACCTGCAGTTGAAACTGGTAAGCTGGCAGGGGTGCAGGACGCAGCCGCATCAGGATCGGTGACCGGTGCTGTCGCATTCGGTCGCCGTCAGCGGCTGAACGTCCCCACGTCCATCTTGGTACACCTTGCACTCGGCTGCAGTAAGCAGCAGCAGACATCTTGTTACACCCAGCCTGAGCTATATGGGCTGGGTGTAACAAGATGTCTGCTGCTGCTTACTTCAGCTGAGTGCAGGGTGTACCAAGATGGGCGTTGCACTCGTTTTTTTTATTTTAAATCCTGTGTCATTTTTTTTTCCCGCAGCATTTCAGTGCCAGCCACCTATCAGTACCCACAAGTGCTACCTATCAGTGCAATCAGTGCCATCTACCAGTGCCACCTATCAGGTGGCACTGGTAGATGGCACTGATTGCACTGATAGGTAGCACTTGTGGGCATTGATAGGTAGCACTTGGTGGCACTGATTGCACTATCAGTGCTGTCAGTGCCCACAAGTGCCATCTATCAGTGCCACCTTTCAGTGCCACATATCAGTGCCACATATCAGTGCCCACAAGTGCCACATATCAGTGCCCACAAGTGCCACATATCAGTGCCCACAAGTGCCACATATCAGTGCCCACAAGTGCCACCTTTCAGTGCAATCAGTGCCATCTATCAGTGCCCATAAGTGCCATCTATCAGTGCCCATAAGTGCCACCTATCAGTGCAATCAGTGCCATCTATCAGTGCCAGCCACCTATTAGTGCCCATCAGAGCCAGTCACCAGTCAGTGCCCATAAGTGCCACCTGTCAGTGCCACCTATCAGTCCCCATCTTTCAAACTGTCACATGACATTGAAAAAAAAGTATCGGTATCGGCGAGTACTTGGAAAAGAGTATCGGTACTTGTACTCGGTCCTAAAAAAGTGGTATCGGGACAACCCTACTCAGAAGCATAGAACTTCATTTTTCTTGGCTCATCGGAGTGTTTTATGTCACGGCGTTTGGAACGGTCGGTTTTTTGACTGATGGTGTGTAGGCAAGACTGATGGAAGTCAGCTTCATCGGTTTTCCGATGGAAAAATCCATCGGTTAAAAAACCATAGGAAATCCGATCGTGTGTACAGGGCTTTAGTGTACTTCTTACTGAAATGTTGTGTTTTATAAACAATTGTGATAATATCGTGTGACACAAAAAATAGAAATTACCATTATGATATTCTCTATGGTGTCTGCTTTCAGAAAATATAAAATGTTTTGGAGTTTTTACTAATCTTCAGGCCTAAAGTGATTATATATATATATATATATATATATATATATATATATATATATATATATAATTTTTTGTACAAAAAAGAAATTGAGTTGGTTTTGTCAAATTTTGTTGATCTAACACAGTGGTCTACAAACTTCGGCCAAGAGTCCAGATGCGGCCCTTTGCTTGCCTTTATCTGACCTTTAGGGCACTATTCCTCTCGCTGACACCAATGACGGGGCACTATTGATCTTTTATTGAAAAGAATCAAGCAACCAATTTTATACAAAAGTAAAAAACAAAACCATGGTACAAAACTTCAACAGAAAACAAAGGAATACACATCCATGTTCAGAATATATACAATATATACATAATCCACTACCAAAACATCCCTAGAAAACTATCTACATAAAGCAGCAGAGAGGGCCTAAGAGGCACAAGCCATCACCTATGTACGCAGCCATTTATCAAAAATTCATCAAAAATACTGATAATCTAGGGTGATAAGAGACAGACAGCCACACCCGGGAAAGAGACTCCTGGCAGTCAGGGAGGCCTGAAACCCCTCCACGCCTTCAACCAAGCCCCCTGACCCCGCTTGTCTCTCTCAAGCTCCCGAATCCTCCCCACCTCATGCAAAATGTCATGCACCACCACCTCAACAGGAAGGAGTTTTTGCCGAATGCTGACCTGACACCGTGCATTCCAGGTGAAATAACGGACTACTAGGCTAACTAAAAAAAGTGTATCCAAACAAAAAGCTCCACCGGTATTGAATGCTCCGTACACCCACTCAGCATAACCCAGCCTGGAGAGGAAAGGAACACCGAGGGCCCGCCCCACCTGTTTGTACACCTCTATGTTAAAAGGGCAATGAAGCAGAAAATGATCCATAGTCTCCTCCTCATCTGCACACTCCTCCCGAGGACAGCTACGATCCATCCCACTGCGGAATTTCAAATTGCCCCGAACATAGAGCTTCCCATGGAAGCACAACCAGGCCAGATCCCTAAATTTAGGGGGTACGCTATCCAAATTAATCAGTCTTAACCCCGCCCTCAAAACTGGGCCCGGGCAATCCCTTAAGGCCAGTGGGTCATGAAAGACTTCGCTCAAGACTCGACTCATAAGGACTTTCCTTGGAACCGATCTGAGATCTTCAGCCGACAATCGCCACTGCCGCAGTAACTTCAGGCACGGAGCGACATAGGCTGGTAGCTGACCACGATGACCCCTGCGATTCTTCACTTGGCCACCTTCTTCCCAAAGTCGTAGAAAAGGCCTAAACCAAGATCTAAATATGCCTACCCATCCAGGAGGTTCCACTGCAAGCATATTACCAATGTTAAACTTTAGAAATAGCAGTGAAAAGAAAAGAACTGGGTTGACCATACCTAAGCCACCCTCCCTCCTGGATAGGTAGGTGACATTCCTCTTGATGGGGTTCAGTCTGTTCCCCCACAGCATCTGGAAGAACACACTACTGACCCTAGCATAGAGAGACACTGGCAAGATGCAGACAAAGCTGACATACAAGAAGATCGGAATCAGGTAAGTCTTAATCAGATCAACCCTTTCCCTCATAGATAACTTCCATCTCTTCCAGCTGACCACCTTAGTATTGGCAATTTCCAGTCTGCCTTCCCAGTTTTTGAGGCCATAATCGCCGGGTCCAAATTCAATGCCTAGTATCTTAATTCTTTCCTGGGGCACTGGAAAGGTGTCCGGGAGATCAAAACCCTCACCATCCTTTCCCATCCAGAAAACTTCAGTCTTTTCCTGATTGATCTTGGAGCCTGATGCTTCAGAATACCGTGATGTCAGAGAGACCACCTCCTCCGCTTCATCCGTCCCAGTGACAATCACTGACACATCATCCGCATAGGCAACAACCCTCAATGGCGGCTCACCCGGGAGCCCCACTGGTACCCCACACAACATGCCGCTCTCTAGCCTCCTGATGAAGGGGTCGATTGCAAACACATAGAGCAGGGGACTCAGGGGACAACCCTGGCGCACCCCGGAGCCAACCCCAAAGGACTGTCCAACCCAACCATTAACAAGAGGGAAGCTTTCTGCCCCCTTATACAAGACTTTCAGCCAATCGACAAAACCACCCGGCAGACCGTACTTACTAAGGAGCAACCACAGGTACTCATGGTTAACACGATCAAAAGCCTTTGCCTGATCCAATGTCAGCAAATACTTTCCCCAGCCTGCAGCCCTGCACCGCTCCAAGGCCTCCCGGACAGCTAAAACCGCTGTGAAGGTGCTCCTACCCTGGACCGAACAGTGCTGATGGCGAGAAAGCAAAGACTCTGCCACTGACGATAGGCGCCAGAAAAATATCTTTGCCAGTATCTTTCTATCGACATTAAGAAGGCTGATGGGGCGCCAATTCTCAATCATCGAAGGATCTTTACCCTTTGAAAGAAGAATCACAGCCGAGTGCCTCATGGACGGGGAAAGCACCCCCTCAGCAAGGCAACTGTTAAAAACCTCTACCAAATGCGGGGCCAGAATAGACTTAAAGGCTTTGTAAAACTCAGCCGTCAAGCCATCCGGTCCAGGTGACTTTTTGATGGCAAGCTGTTCAATTGCCCTCATCACCTCTTCGACTGTAATCTCCTCTGTCAAATTCATCAATGGAACATCTCCACCATTTAGACCTGGAGTAGAGTCCAAAAAGCTTTCCATCTTGTCACGATCAAGCTCTTTCCTCCCAAGAAGGTCGGCATAAAAGGACCTCACGACCTCCAGAATCCCTGACCTGGACTTTGTCAAGGAACCTGTACTGTCCTTAAGGCCAACGACCGTTTTAACAGCTACACCTTGTTTGCAGTTCTGGTAAGGGTCAGGCGAGTGGTACTTCCCATAGTCCCTCTCCAGAACCAAAGAGGCATGCCGGTCATATTGACACTTCCTGAAAAGGAGTTTCACTTCGGAGATTGCCCCAGGATCTCCTCCTCTCGAGACAAGAATATCCAGCTTCCTCCGTAAACGTTGGTAGGTCATGTATTTATTAAACTGATTTCTATTGGCTAGGCCCCTGAAGAATCCAGCGATCCTCTTTTTGGTCAGCTCCCACCACTCAGCCTTGCTGCTACAAAAGTCCAGGATGGTCACCTGTGCCTGAAAGAATTCCTCAAAGGATTGTCTAACATGTTCTTCCTTGAGTAGTGTCGAATTTAATCTCCAGATGCCCTTGCCCCTCTGAGGGGCGTCTGAAGCATTCAGTACCACAGATAGCATACAGTGATCAGAGAACTCTACTGCCTGCACCACTGGGGGCGAGAAAGCAGAGGCCTCCTTCAAAAAAAACCTATCTATCCTACTCTGACTATTACCACGATGAAAAGTGAACCCGGTGTCATCTGGGAGGTGCTTAATGTGCACATCCACAAGACCAGCATCCCTAACCATACTATTTAAAAAAACGCTATCATATCCCAGCCTGTCCTTGAAGTCCTTCCTGTCCTTGGGCCTAGTTACTGTATTAAAGTCACCTCCAAAGACCACTTGCCGGGATGTAAAAAGAAATGGCTTGATCCTTGTAAAAAGGCATTTCCTGTCCCACTTTGTGTGCGGCCCATAAACATTGATTAGGCGCAGGTCCTGCCCTCCCACAAGGACGTCTAAGACCATACATCTCCCAATCTCCACCTCAATAACCCGCCGGACAGTTACCATGCCGGTTTTAAACAACACCGCCACACTGCCGTAAGGCTCGGCCGCAAGAGACCAGTAAGATGGACCATACCTCCACTCTCTCTTGGCCATATGAATATCTGCCAAGGAGGTGAGCCTAGTCTCTTGCAAAAATAAAATTTCAGCATCTAATTGGCTGAACAAAAAGAAGGCCATAGAACGAGCTCTTACTGACTTAATGCTGGCGACATTAATTGTCACCACTTTTAACGGAGGGGGAACCGCCATTTGGGTTATTGGGTGGATTGCTTCTTAGCTCCCCTCTGCTGCTCATCACCAGAAGCCTCTCTCTTTCTAGAGGCCGCCTCAAAGTCCATTTCGGAATCGGAACTTCTCTCAGAAGAAGCTCCAGATGAAGAAATATCCCACTTGGAGGACCTATGACGGCTGGAGACAGAAACCGGAGCTTCTCGTCCCCGTTCCGTCCTCACCGCCTGCCTCTTCCGCCTCCCAACCTTCCTTCTCTCCTCCAGGTACCGCAGGTCAGCCTCAGAGATGCCCTCATCTCTTATTTTTTTCTTTAAAGTCTTTCCACAAGACTTCTTTACAGAGGAAGGGGCGCCCTTTTTAGTACACGCTGGTGGGGGGGTGATCCCTTTAAGTCAGACTCGGGAGGGGTAGACTCCTGGGGGGTAACAGACTCGGGGGGCACAGACTTGGAAGGTTCCGACACAAGAGGAGAGGGTACAGTAGGCTGGGGGGACACAGAGACAGAAACAGAAGGAGTACTTACAGACACAGGAGGGGTGGCCACAGGAACTGGAGAGGGATCCTGAGCAGGACCAGGGGAGGGGGTCACCGCAGAGGAGGATGGTACACCAGGGGTCTCACCCTCCATCCCGTCCAGCCTTGACATGTCCTCTACTACCTCCTTCTCCATATTGTGCCAGGCTTCAGGACATCTGCTGTAGGGGTGGCCAAGGCGCAGGCACAGGTTGCACCTGATCATCTTAGTGCAGTCCCTAGCCATATGACCCTGACCCCGACACACTGAACACATCAAGGCTGAACAGGAGGAGCTCAAGTGCCCCTTTTCTCCACAGCGGTGACACAGCTTCGGCTGACCAGGGTAGAAAACAGTCATCCTATCCCTCCCTATGAAAGCTGAGGAGGGCAGGTGACGGACAACATTCCCATCCCTGGCCAACCTGACTGTTACCGACCATCCCCCAGTCCAGATGTTACGCTCATCATGGATTTTATTAGGTTTGGTCAAAACTTCCCCATAGTTCCTTAACCAGACCTCTAGATCCCGAGCAGGAACACTCTCATTGGTCAGGATAATGGTTATTTTTTTTACTGTTGACCTCTGAGAAACCGCAACTGGGACCAGACCTTCCCATTCAGGTCTTGACCTGCACCGAGCCTCATATCGCTCCCAGAACAGGTCAAGACCCTCTGGCCTGGTGAAACTAACCGTATAGTCCCTTGTCCCAGCTACATGTATAAAGGCATACAGGTCATTTGCACCAAAACCCATCTCCAATATCAAGTCCACCACTGCACGCCGTGCTGGAGGGATGGCACCACCTTCCCATTTCAGGATAACTACATTACGTCTTGGACCCCCAGCAGAAGCCAGAGACCCAAGACCAGATCTTGGGGTGCTCAAGGTGGCAGCTTGCAGTGGAAAACCCCGCTTGGGAGCGGGACTACCAGGAGCAGAGTGTGCCACCTGTGCAAAAGTAGGTTTATCAGGGCCAAGGGCTGACACTGAAGCCACATCACTCTGTATATTATTATTATTATCAACTGTATGAACTGAAATGGCAGGATCTGTAGCAGGATTGTTCATCACACTGGTACTGGGGTGATTGTTATCAGTCACAGAACTATTCAAATTCCCATCAGGAATAGTCACAGTGGCTGCAATACCAGCTGTCTCCTGATGCTGCACTGTAGAGTCCTCAGCAGCAGTGGGGCAAACAGCTTTGGACTCAGCCAAAGAAGGGTTAATGGGCTGTGCTGACACTTGCAGTCCATCCACAGAAATGACATTTTTTAAATGTAACTCTTGCTGCATTGCAGCCTCAGCAGGCACAACATTGCTGCATACAGGACTAGCAGCCTGATTGTCATTAGGCACATTGTCAGTCACAGTGTTAAAAGGAACAAAAACAGTCTTATCCACAACATGGGACTTAGCAGGCTTCACTTTATCAGGCACATCATCAGTAATGTCTTCCTCATTAAACACCATCTGATTCCCCCGCATAGGAGACTCCATTACCTGGATGGCCCTCAGCATACCTCCTGAATCTTGGGAAGGCCTGGGGCTGCTTACCTCTCCCTGGGGGGGCAGGGGGTCAGAACTGGGGGTCTCCTCCTCCTCCACCTCCATCTTTGTCACCCTTCCAAACCTTTTGTCGTTGCAAAACTTCTCTTTAAAGGGCCCATCTCTGCCTTCCATCATGGCCACGATGGTCTCCTGATGATCCACACGGACCTTGGCCAGCTGGATTTCCGGATCCATGGATCCCCGTTTCTGGCTGTGTAAGCCCTCACGTTGCCTTCGCAGGCGCTTCAACTCCGCTCTCAACTTGTAGAGCTTGTCCCTCTCCCTGTTCAGGACCTTAATCCCGGCCACCACTCGCTCCCGAATGGCCTCCGAGCCTTCATCCTCACCAGGGGCAGAGAGATTGGCTTGTGCAGAGGCAGGCAGTTTACCTGATGGCCCAGGAGATGGCTGGGAGCTTCCAGCAGGAGAGGCCCCGCTGCCCTCCATGGCCTCCCCAGAAAGGGGGCCAGGGAGCTGGGAGAGATTTCACCACCACTCCCTTCTCACAGAGCAGCTTCAGAGGCACCTTCTTCCTGACACACCTGTGCTCCAATGATGGGCGGGGCCCTATTCCTCCCACTGACACCAATGATCAGGCACTATTCCTGCCTCTGACACCAATGACGGGGCCCTATTCCTCCCGCTGACACCAATGATGGGGCATTGTACTCTCCCACCGATGCCAGGACACTTTCTACTCCCACTGGCCACAGTCCGGCCCCTCTAAAGTCTGAAGGACAGTAAACTGACCCTTTGTTTACAAAGTTTGAAGACCCCTGATCTAACAGATCAAATCAAAAAAGTAAATCCTCCTCTACGGGGCCAGCTTTCCTCTTATCCTTTAGGACAGGGGGAGGCAACCAGTAGCCCTCCAGCTGTTGTGGAACTACATTTCCCATGAGGCATTGCAAGGCTGGCAGTTACAATTACTCCCAGAGGAATGGTGGGACTTGTAGTTCTGCAACAGCTGGAGGGCCCCAGGTTGCCTACCCCTGCTTTAGGATATAGTGGGTACTTCACAAGCCTGTATTGGCAGAGAGGGAAAAAGTGGGGTAATGACTTTTGTAGGTTGATGATCTGATTGCTCTACCATGCTGTATGAAATGTTGTCATGATTGGCAGAGAGGGTGGGGTGGGGGGTTCTTTTTTTTTAAAAATTGCCTTCGGAAAACTAATTTTCTCCTTCTTCTTGTCTCTTGCAGCCCAAGTCCCGGACAACGATGAGCAGTTTGTACCAGACTATCAGGGTGATAACTGTGAGTATTGCACGCTATGACTCCATCTGGTGAAGTGAATGCACTTGGTGGTGATTTGTTCTGAGATGAGAAAGTTGGATGTCGAGCGCTTCTTTTTGTTGCTCACCATAAACGTGGCGTTAACATCTAGATTTTCTTAAGTGTTTTTGTGTATTATTATATCCATTACTAATGGAAGGAGCCAGACAATAATGGAACCTGCTGCTGCATTACGGCAATTTCTGTAGCATGGGAGCTGTGTGTGTATTGCCTATGTTTCTATTATGTGTATATTTTTTTTTTACTGGAAACTCTTAATACACTGTAGCGTTTTAAAGGGGTTGTTTAAAAAAAAAAAAAAAAAAGACCCTTGAAAAAAAGACATTTAAATTGGGTAAGCGGTATTAAGCCAAAAATAATATAATACTAGTAGTAATAGTAATATAATGCAGCTTACCAATCATTAGATGTGGTGGCTGCATTCGTTTTTCTTTTTTTAGGCTGAGAGGAGGTAAGCCAACAGTAATGCTGGGGGAAAAGGTGCAACACGGGGGGGGAAAGCCTAGGGGAAATCCGCACGTTGTGATTTGGGTGTGCCCAGGCACACCTGGCACACCCCCTGCGCACGCCTATGTTCAGTGATGATGCTAGGTGTAGTGGCAGCTGTCTAAGGCTAGGTTCACACTACTGTGATAAGTGTAGAGGTGCGCTCGATATGGAAGGTCGTCACACTTGAGGACATGCCCGTTCTCCGTCATTTTACAGCACCTAAAGAGCTCTTTTCATATTCGACTTTCAGGTTCAAGGTCATTTCCGACCATACCAACCATCACAGCCCTGAGGAAGGGGGAGGTGTTCCCGTGAAACGCGTTGGCTCTACTCATCATCTGTGAACTGCGAATTTCAATAAACCTTTTTTTTATAATAACCTCAAGTGTGACGACCTTCCATATCAAGCGCGCCTCTACACCTATCTGAATTTATCTTGCGGAGTGCCTTTCCATCGCTAACGTCTTGCCTTCATAGGCCACCTACCCACCAGTACCGGAACAAGGTCATCTCGCGCCCAGGGCAAGGATGCCAAATGGCACCCCCCAAAATGTATGAGCATTATGTGTCAGCAGAAATCCCCTCCCTTACCCCCAAAAATGTGAGCGCTAATCTGCACTATTATCTCCAAGAAAAAATTCCCCCTCTTCCAGTACAACTCCCCCCCTTGCTGAAATCCCCAACCCAGTGCAAATCTTTGATTCCCACCATCCCCCCTTATAGCCTAAATACTCTACACTTCAAATTTCCCCTCTGAGCATAAATCTTTCCATCTCTCCCCAAATCTCCCCTCTTAGCACACAAATTCCCCCAAATCATCCCTCCTAGCACAAATCCCCCTTCGTAACACAAATCTCAAATCCCCCACCCTCTTGGCACAAATCACCCCCCCAAATTCTAAAATAAATCGTACCCTAATTTCCTCTTCCCAGTACAAATCCTCCCCCCCTCCTAGCACTATACCTCTTTTCTCTTCCCCCTCCTAGCACCAATCCTCTTCTCCCTCCCCTCCTAGCACTAATCCTCTTCTCCCTCCCCCTCCTAGCACTAATCCTCTTCTCCCTCCCCCTCCTAGCACTAATCCACTTCTCCCTCCCCCTCCTAGCACTAATCCTCTTCTCCCTCCCCCTCCTAGCACCAATCCTCTTCTCCCTCCCCCTCCTAGCACTACTCCTCTTCCCCTTCCCCCTACTAGCACCAATCCTCTTCTCCCTCCCCCCTCCTAGCACCAATCCTCTTCTCCCTCCCCCTCCTAGCACTAATCCACTTCTCCCTCCCCCTCCTAGCACTAATCCTCTTCTCCCTCCCCCTCCTAGCACCAATCCTCTTCTCCCTCCCCCTCCTAGCACTACTCCTCTTCTCCTTCCCCCTACTAGCACCAATCCTCTTCTCCCTACCACCTCCTAGCACTAATCCTCTTCTCCCTCCCCCTCCTAGCACTACTCCTCTTCTCCTTCCCCCTACTAGCACCAATCCTCTTCTCCCTCCCCCTCCTAGCACTAATCCTCTTCTCCCTCCAACTCCTAGCACTAATCCTCTTCTCCCTCCCCCTCCTAGCACCAATCCTCTTTTCCCTCCCCCTCCTAGCACTAATCCTCTTCTCCCTCCCCCTCCTAGCACTAATCCTCTTCTCCCTCCCCCTCCTAGCACTAATCCTCTTCTCCCTCCCACTCCTAGCACTAATCCTCTTCTCCCTCCCCCTCCTAGCACTAATCCTCTTCTCCCTCCCCCCTCCTAGCACTAATCCTCTTCTCCCTCCCACTCCTAGCACTAATCCTCTTCCCCGTCCCCCTCCTAGCACTACTCCTCTTCTCCCTCCTCCTCCTAGCACTAATCCTCTTCTCCCTCCCAATCCTAGCACTAATCCTCTTCTCCCTCCCCCTCCTAGCACTATACCTCTTCTCCCTCCCCCTCCTAGCACTACTCCTCTTCTCCCTCCCCCTCCTAGCACTATACCTCTTCTCCCTCCCCCTCCTAGCACTACTCCTCTTTTCCCTCCCCCTCCTAGCACTACTCCTCTTCTCCCTCCCCCTCCTAGCACTATACCTCTTCTCCCTCCACCTCCTAGCACTATACCTCTTCTCCTTTCCCCTCCTAGCACTAATCCTCTTCTCCCTCCCCCTCCTAGCACTACTCCTCTTCTCCCTCCCCCTCCTATCACTATACCTCTTCTCCCTCCCCCTCCTAGCACTATACCTCTTCTCCTTTCCCCTCCTAGCACTAATCCTCTTCTCCTTTCCCCTCCTAGCACTAATCATCTTCTCCTTTGCCCTCCTAGCACTACTCATCTTCTCCTTCCCCCTCCTAGCACAAATCCTCTTCTCCCTCCCCCTCCTAGCACAAATCCTCTTCTCCCTCCCCCTCCTAGCACAAATCTTCTTCTCCCTCCCCCTCCTAGCACAAATCCTCTTCTCCCTCTTCCTCACAGCACTACTCCTCTTCTCCCTCCCCCTCCTAGCACAAATGCTCTTCTCCCTCCCCCTCCTAGCACAAATTCTCTTCTCCCTCCCCCTCCTAGCACTATACCTCGTCTCCCTCTCGCTCATAGCACTACTCCTCTTCTCCCTCCCCCTCATAGCACTACTCCTCTTCTCCGTCCCCCTCCTAGCACTACTCCTCTTCTCCCTCCCCCTCCTAGCACAAATATGCTCAACCTCAGCACAAATATTTGTTGCTCTGAATCTGCTGTCACCATCTGGTAGGTAGGAACTCTCCATGCTGCACCCCTCACCTCACATGATACCACTGCACTCAGGGCAGTCTCCCCTCCTGCCCACCCCTTGTTTCAACTAGACATGTGCAGAACGAAAAAAATATTTTTATTTTCGATACGTTATTTACATTAATTTGTTTAGTTAAATTTGTTTCATTCGTTTAATTTGTTTTCGGAATTCGTTTTGTTCCTTCATTTTCAGATCGATTCAAATTTTCAGAGTTAGAAGAACGTTTTCGAATCAAATTCGAATAGTTTTTGAATTTAAAAAATTTTTGAATTCAAATCGTTTTCGAATTTGAATAGATTTCCAATTTCCAAAGAGATTAAAATAGAATAGAAAATAAAGGAATAGAATAGAAAAAAACTTTTTTTATTTTTTTTCTATTCTATTCCTTTTATTTTCTATTCTATTTTATTCTCTTTGGATATTGGAAAACTATTTGAAAAGTATTCGAAAAAGATTTGAATTCGAATTTCGTCCGATTTTTATTTATTTTTTTCATTATTTCACATCCGTAAAAATTTCGGTACTATTCTAATTCGGAAATTCGGATACATTCGAATTTCCGAAAAATGAAAAGTTGTCATAATTCCTTGCTCTCCCACAATGAGAGTTTGCTTGTCTGGTCTAACTAGTTGAAAACAATGGGCGAGATTTTATCTCGGCAGTTGTTGAACAAGGAGGCAGAAGTGACAGCATTGAAGATGCAGAGAGTAATTAGAGGGGGGGTTCCGCTAATGACCTAATACAGTCATGGAAATACGGTATAAGAAGCAAGTCACCATCTGCAGTTATATAAAATCCCTTTCAAATAAACGTTGCAGTAATAACTCTATGTGTGTATATTAAATATCTTCAGCGGTATTAAACCCTCAGTTTTTTAGTTGAACACATCGAGCACAATAAAATAAACATTCCCTGGTAAACTATTTGGTCAAATTCTTACCCCATTCTTACCTCATGTTACCACTTTCAGTGCTGCTGACCCCTGCTCTCTCAGCCCTGTTTCTCTGAACTTTCAGTCTTCAAAGGAAAGTGTTAACAGTGGACAGTGCAGTCTGGGGTCAGTTTGTTACCTTGGAGGAGGAGGGTGGAGCAAAGGAGTGCCTTGTCATCCTAAGCTATGGGGTTGTGTGTTTCTATTGATGCATGCAGTGTAGGGAGACACAACTCTAGTCCCTGCATGCAAGCAGTGCAGAATTACCAAATAGGAAGAGTAGGCACTGGCCTATGGGCCCCAGCAACAACCGATCAAAATGAAATTAATTTGATCTTAAAATAAAATTACAGTGATGCTTTTTTAACCTTGTGGCGCCGGCCGCACGCAAATATGGCGGCTGGGCCTTAGTGCCCTGCGGCCACATATTTGCTTGAATTAGGGTCACATAACCTCCCAACTTTTTGAGATGGGAATGAGGGACACCTACTAGCAAAAGTATGTAGACATAGGACACACCCCCTGCCACACCCCCTTAAAGGAGAATTAACCAAAAAAAGAGATTAGTTAAACCCACAAGGGTTTTTTTTTTTTTACCACCACTATTAAACCATTTAATGTCACTTTAGAGTCCCGACATCCGCATCACATTACAGTTTGTCTTCGTCTAGTGGCCGACGTGCTCACTACTTGTTATCCCACTAAAGCACGTGCATGAGAAATCTCCAGAAACCTGCGAGGCGGGCCCCAAGGTTTCTACTGCCTGGGGGCCTCCACAGAGTTTAATCCAGCACTGCATGCAAAGTTGAATGCAGCAAGAGCAAGGAGCTACCCTAAAACGGGAAACCTAGGGCAGTGATCATGGCACCAGCTTAAACTGGAACAAAGGCAAGGATTAAAAAAAAAAGAAGCTTCATACTCAGTAAGTGATTAACTGCTTCCTGCCCGCGGTATAGTGAAATGACAGACGGGCAGGAGCACTCTCGTTCTGGGAGGACGTCATACATCATCCTCACTTCCTTGGCGCGCAGCACGGCAATTGGTGGTGCTCCATGTCCCTAGGACACCGCCCATCACCAATCACTGCAAAGAGCCTATGACATAGGCTCTTTACTATGTGATTAGCTGTGTCCAATCACAGCTTATCAGTGTAAACCAGAAATGCCTGTTATTGGAATGCCACTTACCGGCTCTCCGGTAAGCGGCATTCCTCAGCGGGGACATCTGCACTGACAATCAGGGCACTGATCATTAGTGTCCTGATTGTCAGTGCAGCCCCAACAGTGCTGCCAGTCAGTGCCCATCAGCAATGCCCGTCAGTGCCCATTAGTGCCTCCTCATCGGTGCTGCCAATCAGTGCCCCATGTCAGTGCCCATCAGTGACGACCGTCAGTTCCACCCATCAGTGCTGCCTATCAGTGCCCATAGTGCTGCCTGTCAGTGCCACTTGTCACTGCCGCTCATCAGTGCCGCCTATCAGTGCCCATCAGCAATGCCTGTCAGTGCCGATTAGTGCCTCCTCATCAGTGCTGACGATCAGTGCCGCCAGTCAGTGCCCATCAGCAATGCCTGTCAGTGCCGATTAGTGCCTCCTCATCAGTGCCGCCTGTCAGTGTCCATCACTGCCGCCTGCCAGTGCCCATCAGTGCCGCCTGTCAGTGCCATTTGTCAGTGCTGTCCATCAATGCCCATCAGCGCTGCATATCAGTGCCGCCTATCAGTGCTGCATATTAGTCCCTTCTCATCAGTGCTGCCTCATCAGTGCCCATCAGTGCTGCCTCATCAGTGCCCATCAGTGCTGCCTCATCAGCAAATTCCAGTAAAGGCGAAACATTTCTTATTTACAACATTTTATAACAGAAACTAAGAAAAACTTTTTTTTTTTTTTAATGTTCAGTCTTTTTTTATAATTCCTTTATTTAAATAGAAAGTGTGTTCAACAATTAGCACATATAGCGGAGATACATAATAAAAATCAGACAGTAATATCAATCGTAGTCAGGAAATTAGGTAAATATATCAGACACCCCGGCTTTACACGGTAAGAAAGTACAGAATAGGGATAAAGTTGGTGTGCGAAGCCGGGGAGGCAATCTATCAAATACTTGTGCGTCCTAGAACCGATAATAACATATGCAAAGCTATATAATACATAATACAGTAACATTTTTTAAAGTTTTAACAGTTGTTTGGGATGCGAAACAACCCAATGGCCAGATGGGCCCAAGCACGGGACACATGAAATAGGTAATGCACCTCAGGATATTCACAGTATCTGATCATGATAGCCCGTGATTAGGTAAGAGTTAAGGGGAGGGGGTGTGTACCAAAAGGGGAAAAGGGAGAGGAGAAATGGAGGCTTAGTAGAATATAAGAGCAGAAAGTAGAAGAGTAGAGTAAAGAGAGGTAGCGCCCCCCGACTGGGAAGCGGGACAAGCCCAATGGGTTAGTCAGACTGCGCAACCTCACGGAGATAAGCGTCTGTGTATATAAAGTGTTGCCAAGGTCTCCAGGTCTCCCTGAAGGTCTCTTCCCTGTTGTGCAAGGTGGCGGTAAGATCCTCCATGTCTCCCAGTTCGTTCACTTTAGAAAACCATAGGGACTTCGCCGGCAGGTTCCCCGACCTCCAACAGAGGAGGATGCAAGCCTTGGCAGCATTCAGTAGCTGAATGGTAAGAGAGGCCTTGTATTTCTTGATGGGTCGTTCTGTAAGGTGGAGCAGGCAGGCCGCAGGGTTCCCCTCCAGAGAGACACCAGTCAGGTGGTTGATCGTGCGAGCCACCTCGAGCCAAAAAGGAGAGAGTGTGGGACAGGCCCAAAAAACATGCAGCATCGTTCCCTCTGCAGTGCCACAACGCCAACAAAGGTTGGAGACCTGCGGAAAGAAATGGTGCAGAGTGGTGGGTACCCTACACCATCGGGTCATAATTTTGTAGCAGGTCTCTTGGACTCTGGTGGCTATCGAGGATTTCTGAGCAAAGTAGAGAATCTTCTCTCTCTGGGGGTCAGTGAATTGAATGCCGAGTTCCGCTTCCCACTTAGAGAGGAACAGGGGAACGAACCCTTCCGCTGGTCGAATCAAGGAGGAGTAGATAAGCGAGAGACTATGCCGCACTGGCTCCCCGCGATGGCAGATGTTTTCAAATTCAGTAAGTAGACGGGAGATGCCTGGAGTCCGCAGGCATCTGCACAAAAAATTGCGCAGCTGTAGACCGCTCCAGAAGTCCAAAGGGGGATGTTCGGTCTTTTTTCATTTTTTTTAGCAAAAAATAAAAAATCCAGTAGTGATTAAATACCACCAAAAGAAAGCTCTATCTGTCTAAAAAAAAAAAAAGATAATAATGTCGTATGGGTACAGCGTTGCAAAAAACGCGCAATTGTCATTCAAAGTGCGACAGCGCTAAAAGCTGAAAATTGGCCTGGGCAGGAAAGGGGGTGAAAGTGCCTGGTATTGAAGTGGTTAAATCAATGTAGCATCCCCATGCTGGAACGAGTTCCCTCTAAAGACTTCAGAAAGCTGCTTCAAGCCCACCAAAAGTCTTACAAATGCTTTGCAATAGTTCGCGGCACACACTGCTCCTATGAAAGGTAAAGCCCTCTATGGACAAGGGCCTGAGGACTTTGCATGGAGTTGTCATATGCCAGCTTAAAGTTGAAATGAAGCTTTCAACTGATGGGTAGGAGGGGAAGGATAAGAGGAGAGAAGGAACCTAGGGTGGGCTTTATAAGGTGGGTTAAATGTCTGCAGAACAGCAGTCTCTGGAAAATGTGGTCGCCCACCCTAAGTTATGCAGCAACATAGCACAACAGCAAGAGCTGCATCATTGTCCCTGTACCTGGCTTCTACGCAAACTGTTCTGTGTAATAAGAAAAAAGGTCACTGATCATTAACTAGTGGTTCAGACACTCTTTCTTTTGTCCTAAGTAGATTAGACAGTTAATCGTATTAAATATTAGCATGTCTCATATTGAGATCAACACATAAACCTTGTCAGACAGGAATTTTGATCTGCGATAGTTGCAGGTATGGGACCAGGAGAGTTTGGAGCACAATGATAACCATTTTTTTTTTTTAAATTCGGACTTTCACTGTGTTAATGTTACCCAAAAACGGAATTTACATTTGGGGAGATTTTTGATGCCCTCTTCGTATGTCAACACCATAAAATATAATAATAAACTCCATAAACTACATCAAAAGTCATTTTTATGCAAAGATATTAAAATCACATATAAAAAGAGAAATATCCATATGGTTTCATATATCAATGGCTTATGGCTGCAAACAAAAGGGTTTTATTCTGTGCAGTTGCACCACATTCAAATCTTAAAAAAAATAAAAATAGAAAAAATCTGTGTAGCGGTACCCCCGTAGGAGCTGCTGGTTTAGTTTTGGGTCTGCACGCTACCTTACTGTTCCAAATGTTCGGCTCAGGGGTTCTCCTTGAAGAGTTTATCCGGAAGAAATGTCTGCACCGACACAAAGTCTCTTTTAATGGTTTTATTGAATAAACTTTCCAACAGAGGGGTAGAGGAATGGGGAGTACTCAGGTATCTTACTTGTCGATCACGGAAATTTCCTAGGTCCAGAGGAGCAACTGTCTCCACGCTGGACACAACAACCACCGGATAGGCCCACTATCACTGGCCTAGCAACCAGGGCGAAGCTCGATCAAAGATAGTCTCTGCCACAGACTCGTATAACCCCTCACTGGGTTAGCTCCCTCAGAAAGAACATAGCTCTCAGTGCCAGGATCTTTCAGCCGCTCCAGCAGCACTGTGAGGTAGTTTTTTGGGATCCGGGTACATCCTCCAATTGAGTCCTCAATTGCTCGGTCCCTTCCATCAGGCAAGGCGACACAGGATCATCCTTGGATCAGCAGGCCCCAGTAACTCCTGGGCCTACATCTCAGTTGCGAGGCCTCTGGCCAACGTGGCCCCAAGGCGGGAACTGCCAACACATCCCTGAGGCCAGGAGGGCCCTCAGGTGAGGATCGAAAAACGAATCCCACCGAATAGCGTCCGTCCCTTAAGTACCCTCTCCCAGCATGCACGGAGGGTTCACCACGCCCCCTGGGCTACTTCTGGGAAAGAGGTACCCACTACATCCAGTCTGTTGCCTTTCCAACCCTGATCAGCGGTGACAGCGACACCCACCGGTGGGGGGAAAATCATGCAACCAGCTGAACTGAAACAGCGCCGTAATTTGAATACAATTTCTCTGGGCCAAACTAATGCCCAGACAACTATAATTTCAACATATAGCGCCGACTTATTGGGAGCAGGGCGCTACATCTGCATCAGAGGTCCTGCATAAAGGCGATATTTTACACTGAATGCATGTTAACATTTGTAATAACACTTGTACAGCTTACGTTCATTCTTTTGGAGCTGTTTGCATCCAAGCAACTGAAATATACTAGGCGTCAGAAGCTGCCTGCGTCCTGGCAACTGAAGGACACTAGGCAGCAGAGGCCATATGCGTCCTGGTAATTGAAGCATGCTAGGTCCTGAAGCTCCTCCATCCTGCTAACTGAAGGTCACTAAGTGGCACAAGCCACCTCCATTCTGACAGCTGCAAAACTCTAGGCTGCCTGCATCCTGGCAACTAAAGGATGCTATGTGACAGAAGCCACCTGCATGTAGGCAACTGAGAGAAGCTAGTTGGTAGAAGCTACCTGCGTCCTGGCATCTTAAGCACGCTAGTTGGGGAAAGCCACCTGCACCCTGGTATCTGAAGGATGCTAGTTGGCAGAAGCTGCCTGCGTCCTGGCAAACTGAAGGATACTAGGTGGCAGAAGCTGCTTGGATCCTCACTGCTGAGGGACACTAGGTGGCAAAGATCACCTGTGTCCTGGCAATTGAATGACAAATGGCACAAGTCATCTGCATTCTGGCAACTGAAGGCTTAAATGCTTTAACACTGTAAGCATTTAAAAGTTGCTCAGACACTGCATGTGCACAGCATGCAAAACCAGTTTCTGCCAGGAGGATCCTCCAAACCAGTTGTCAGGTTTTCATATGGCCGTGTACAACGTACCCTAATGCCTTGTACACATGACCGGTTTTCCCGTCGGAATAAACTCGGATGGTTTTTCCGCCGGAATTCCGATGGAATTCCGCTCAAGCTTGTCTTGCATACACACGGTCACACTAAATTCCGACCGTCAAGAACGCGTTGACGTAAAACACTACGACGAGCCGAGAAAATTAAGTTCCATGCTTCCGAGCATGCATCAAATTGTTTCCGAGCATGCATGTTTTTTTTCCGTCGGAAAAGCATACAGACGATCGGAATTGAGAACCTGCTATCAAACTTTTTCTGACAGAAATTCCGACAGGAAAAGTCTGATGGAGCATACACACGGTCGGAAATTCCGATGAGAAGCTCTCATCAGACTTTTTCCATTGGAAATTCCGACTGTGTGTACAAGGCATCAGACCTCACATTACTACCTCCTTGAATAACCTTAAGTACTCATTGGCCAAAACACTAAAATCCCTTTACAATTCGATACAATGTAATTATTTATTTCAGTAGATGCCAATTTCTTCAGTGGGATGAGGATAATTTTCATTGTGTTTCCAGATCATGAGTTCGCTTCATCCTGATATAGAAGGTGTGTCTACAATATTGTATCAAAACTTAACATTAAAAACACACATGACTTATTTATACGTTTGAAACACAATGTCCAATCACTCAGACAATAAGCCAACGGCTTTTTCCTATCAGTTCCATGGGACTCAGTGTCCTAAAGTGGCACAATGATAAATTTTCCCCTGTATGTCCCCTGTGGGCTCCCCCTTCTAGGAAATAGGACTTGTACGGGAATGTATTAGTATATGAAACAGTATGGATATTTCTCTTTTTATGTCATGTTGTTAATTTGAATAAAATTGCTTTTTCATATAGTATACTTAAGTATTTCTCTAATAGAGAGCCTCAGCACCCTGGGGTGCCACCTGGGTACACCCAGGGTGCTGCCCCAGATTGTCTTTGATCAGGATCATGAGTTGGGATGGCATGGATGGCCACCTTGGGGGAACTGTGTAGTGATGGGGAACTCTGATTTGATAAGGGGCCTCTCATGTATAGGAGGGACGCTAATGTAAAATTGTGATTCAAAAATGATTGGAGGGCCTCTGACTAGATGGGGGAGCTTTTGATGTAAAGTTCATTTCATCAAGGCAGTTGGGTGCATTGTCCCAGGCTCAGGTTTCCCATTCAGAAGTAACATTTGCATTTTAGACTGGAGTGCCTCAAGATTTTGCATACTTTTAAAGTGTGCCACAACTGAAAAAGGGTTGAGGAATTATTGGAACCTGGTGGCTTTTTCTAGCAGATTTCCCCCACCAATCACACAGCACAGGGATTGTGGGAACCTTTTATAATGGGCAGCGTAGGTGTGTAGACCCAGGAACTCAACAAACGGCTGGTGGGAACCCCTCATAATGGGCACAGCTAATGTGTAGACCCAGGAACTCAGCACAGTGGTAGTGGGATCCCCTCATAACTTGGCACAGGGATGGTGGGAGCCACTCATAGTGGGCACTGCAGATGCGCAGACCCAAAAACGCAGCACAGAGGTCTCACTAATAGTTATTAAGTGATAGAAGAGACTGTCTGATGGTTTAACTCTCCATCGTGACCAAACACTGATGTATCAGTTTTTGGCGGATTGACCCTTTAAATTTTCTTCCATTAATAGGATAGGAGAAGAAATCTGAAAGTGATTGTAAGGGCTTGATTTTTTTTTCCTATAAAAATAACAAACAGTTATATTTACCTGCTCTGTTGCAGTGGATTTGCACAGAGCAGCCCGGATCCTCCTCTTCTCAGGTCCCTCTTCTGTGCTCTTGGCCCCTCCCTCCTGTTCAGTGCCCCCACAGCAAGCAGCTTGCTATGGGGGCACCCGAGCCGAGTCACTGCTCCCTGTGTCTATTCAGACAAGGAGCCCCGCCCCTTCTCTTTCCTGATTGGCTAGCTGACTTTGATTGACAAGGTCATCTCGCGCCCAGGGCAAGGATGCCAAATGGCACCCCCCAAAATGTATGAGCATTATGTGTCAGCAGAAATCCCCTCCCTTACCCCCAAAAATGTGAGCGCTAATCTGCACTATTATCTCCAAGAAAAAATTCCCCCTCTTCCAGTACAACTCCCCCCTTGCTGAAATCCCCAACCCAGTGCAAATCTTTGATTCCCACCATCCCCCCTTATAGCCTAAATACTCTACACTTCAAATTTCCCCTCTGAGCATAAATCTTTCCATCTCTCCCCAAATCTCCCCTCTTAGCACACAAATTCCCCCAAATCATCCCTCCTAGCACAAATCCCCCTTCGTAACACAAATCTCAAATCCCCCACCCTCTTGGCACAAATCACCCCCCCAAATTCTAAAATAAATCGTACCCTAATTTCCTCTTCCCAGTACAAATCCTCCCCCCCTCCTAGCACTATACCTCTTTTCTCTTCCCCCTCCTAGCACCAATCCTCTTCTCCCTCCCCTCCTAGCACTAATCCTCTTCTCCCTCCCCCTCCTAGCACTAATCCTCTTCTCCCTCCCCCTCCTAGCACTAATCCACTTCTCCCTCCCCCTCCTAGCACTAATCCTCTTCTCCCTCCCCCTCCTAGCACCAATCCTCTTCTCCCTCCCCCTCCTAGCACTACTCCTCTTCTCCTTCCCCCTACTAGCACCAATCCTCTTGTTTTTTCCGCCGGAATTCCGATGGAATTCCGCTCAAGCTTGTCTTGCATACACACGGTCACACTAAATTCCGACCGTCAAGAACGCGTTGACGTAAAACACTACGACGAGCCGAGAAAATTAAGTTCCATGCTTCCGAGCATGCATCAAATTGTTTCCGAGCATGCATGTTTTTTTTCCGTCGGAAAAGCATACAGACGATCGGAATTTCCGATAGGAATTTTTCCAACGGAAGAATTGAGAACCTGCTATCAAACTTTTTCTGACAGAAATTCCGACAGGAAAAGTCTGATGGAGCATACACACGGTCGGAAATTCCGATGAGAAGCTCTCATCAGACTTTTTCCATCGGAAATTCCGACTGTGTGTACAAGGCATCAGACCTCACATTACTACCTCCTTGAATAACCTTAAGTACTCATTGGCCAAAACACTAAAATCCCTTTACAATTCGATACAATGTAATTATTTATTTCAGTAGATGCCAATTTCTTCAGTGGGATGAGGATAATTTTCATTGTGTTTCCAGATCATGAGTCCGCTTCATCCTGATATAGAAGATGTGTCTACAATATTGTATCAAAACTTAACATTAAAAACACACATGACTTATTTATACGTTTGAAACACAATGTCCAATCACTCAGACAATAAGCCAACGGCTTTTTCCTATCAGTTCCATGGGACTCAGTGTCCTAAAGTGGCACAATGATAAATTTTCCCCTGTATGTCCCCTGTGGGCTCCCCCTTCTAGGAAATAGGACTTGTACGGGAATGTATTAGTATATGAAACAGTATGGATATTTCTCTTTTTATGTCATGTTGTTAATTTGAATAAAATTGCTTTTTCATATAGTATACTTAAGTATTTCTCTAATAGAGAGCCTCAGCACCCTGGGGTGCCACCTGGGTACACCCAGGGTGCTGCCCCAGATTGTCTTTGATCAGGATCATGAGTTGGGATGGCATGGATGGCCACCTTGGGGGAACTGTGTAGTGATGGGGAACTCTGATTTGATAAGGGGCCTCTCATGTATAGGAGGGACGCTAATGTAAAATTGTGATTCAAAAATGATTGGAGGGCCTCTGACTAGATGGGGGAGCTTTTGATGTAAAGTTCATTTCATCAAGGCAGTTGGGTGCATTGTCCCAGGCTCAGGTTTCCCATTCAGAAGTAACATTTGCATTTTAGACTGGAGTGCCTCAAGATTTTGCATACTTTTAAAGTGTGCCACAACTGAAAAAGGGTTGAGGAATTATTGGAACCTGGTGGCTTTTTCTAGCAGATTTCCCCCACCAATCACACAGCACAGGGATTGTGGGAACCTTTTATAATGGGCAGCGTAGGTGTGTAGACCCAGGAACTCAACAAACGGCTGGTGGGAACCCCTCATAATGGGCACAGCTAATGTGTAGACCCAGGAACTCAGCACAGTGGTAGTGGGATCCCCTCATAACTTGGCACAGGGATGGTGGGAGCCACTCATAGTGGGCACTGCAGATGCACAGACCCAAAAACGCAGCACAGAGGTCTCACTAATAGTTATTAAGTGATAGAAGAGACTGTCTGATGGTTTAACTCTCCATCGTGACCAAACACTGATGTATCAGTTTTTGGCGGATTGACCCTTTAAATTTTCTTCCATTAATAGGATAGGAGAAGAAATCTGAAAGTGATTGTAAGGGCTTGATTTTTTTTTCCTATAAAAATAACAAACAGTTATATTTACCTGCTCTGTTGCAGTGGATTTGCACAGAGCAGCCCGGATCCTCCTCTTCTCAGGTCCCTCTTCTGTGCTCTTGGCCCCTCCCTCCTGTTCAGTGCCCCCACAGCAAGCAGCTTGCTATGGGGGCACCCGAGCCGAGTCACTGCTCCCTGTGTCTATTCAGACAAGGAGCCCCGCCCCTTCTCTTTCCTGATTGGCTAGCTGACTTTGATTGACAGCAGCGGGAGCCAATGGCGCGGGAAGGAGAATCTCGGACAGCTGAGACACTCGTGGACATCGCTGGACAGAGAGGGACCTCAGGTAAGTATTAGGGGGGCTGAGGGGGGGGGGTGCTGCACACAGAAAGCTTTTTATCTTAATGCATAGAATGCATTAAGATAAAAAAAAAAAAAAACTTCTGCCTTTACAACCCCTTAAATCTGGTTGTTTTCAGCAATTTCAAATTCTCTTTATCATAATAGAAATAATATGATTACTATTATTATTATTATTAATGGTGCACCGAAATTGAAAATTCAGGATGCACTTGGCTGAAAAAACCCAAACGGACAGTTGAAAAAAAAAAATATAGATTTAATTAATGTGACGGGTGCTTTTTCTTTGCAGTCGATGGGACGCGATTTTGCATTGCAGTCGATGGGATAGTGGGACGTGATTTTGCAGTAGATAGGATGCGATTTTGCATTACAGTCGGGGGGGGGGCTTTTCTCATTGCAGTCAATGGGGGGGGGGGCGTTTTTGCATTGAAGTTAATGGGGGAGGGAGGCCTTTTTGCATTGAAGTCAATGGGGAGTACTTTTGCATTGAATTCAATGGGACACCACTATTGGCACTTTTTTTTTCTATTGGCAAAGCGCTGATAACCCTATTTTCGGCGGATAGATATTATTATTATTATTATTATTATTTATTATTATTATTATTATTATCCTGCATTTTAATTAGACATTATGTCTGTTTGCTGATGTAAATAAATGTCTATTACCTCTAACTTTGGCCATAGATAATGCAGGCATATGTTTAGTTTATAGATGTCACACATGGAGGATCACTCTCCCGTCTACGCCGCGCACTGCTAATATTTGTACAGACAGTTACCGTTTGCACATGTTCTCTTATGTACATTCAGAAGTTCCCAATGCACAATTAGAGCCGACATCCATCACCTCCGGGCCCTAATGTGTCTCAATGTAAAGACAAAAAGCTGTTTGTTTAGGTGCTGCTAAGATTGGCAAAGTCTGTGAAAACACATACCCCCGTGTCACTACCATTCACACATGCAGGGGTTTGAATCTTTGTTTATGGATGTGTCATCGTGGTAAAAACAACAGTTTAGCTCTCATTATGCAATATTCGTACAGGCATGTCAGACTGATCAGGCCTGCCTACTCTGTCCTCGGCCACTTGAATGATATAAATGACAGAACGGATTGTTCTGTACTGTATAAAGCCCGCTTTTCAATATTTTTGCAAATAAAGCCTGTACTGAGAATATCTGCCAGGGCTCCCTATTTGAAAATACCAATTTTTTGTCTGTTAGGTTGAGCCAAACGCTTGAGTTCTCTGACTTGGTGACAACATACAGAAGTTTCTAGTTTTGCACTGATTTTACCAGCTGCATGCCTGTTCTAGGTCAAAGTACTGAGGCCAAAAATGGCCAAGGAACGGCTTTCTGAAAAGATCTGAATTTCTCTCGGTACAGTTTTCATTTAAAGGGCATACATACTGTATAACATGGATGATTAATTTACGTTGTGTGTTGGATATGTATATAAAAGTGGTCTTTTTTATGTAATTTTTAGCAGTATGTATTAATGGTACAAAGTCTTTTCATGTATATAGTGTGTAGTACATAATTATCTCATACACTATTAGATTGAGGAGACGTGGCTATCAGTCCTATATGGGCTTCAATTCCAACCAATGAAAGTAGGGAATTCTTGAGGTGTCAGCATGTTGGTTTTCCAAATCAACAAAATATAGCTAAACATTTTTATTTACAATTTCATTAAAAAAAACGTCATCATACATAATAAAAAATACTCCATTGAGCGCATATTTACATCTCCATATTCAAGTATGCCATAAACCAACTGTGTGATGGTCTCCTAGATCTGTTCCTGTCTATCAACCTGGTTATCTACCAAAGACAAAACCAATATACTCTCTATGGAGTATTTTTTATGTATGTTTTATATGAAATAAGTTGTTTTTATAATTGTAAGTTTAAAAAATATATATATTTAGTTGATTTGGAACATCAACACCTTAAAACCTCCAAAAGTCCTCTACATTCATTGGTTTGAATTGATACTCAAATGTGATGTGATGTTAAGATTTGTAAATTGTGGGCCTGTTTTTTTCTTATATGGGCTTGCTAGATATCCCATTCCAAAACCATGGTCGTTGGCATGCGGAGCCTGCACTCTTCTGGGAAAGCTTTCCACAAGATTTTGGAATGTATCCGTGGGAATTTGTGCTCATTCAGCCAAAAGAACATTTTGTTCGGTCAGGTACCTACCTTAGGCCATATGATCTATAGCTACATGAAGAATCTATAATTGCTCATTAGATGCTCGAACCCTAGTTACTACTCTGCAGCCCTACACAATGGCTGTGCTTTACTGCTCCTTCTCATAATTGCTAGTCTAGGAATTATCTGACCGAATGAAAACAGTGCACTTGCCATGCCATATCTTATCTCAGCAGCATTTGTCATTGGCCAATCTTTAAATTAAGTATAATAAAAAAGGGACGAATGTAAAAACAAAATTTACTTACAAAGTGTATGATGAGCCAAAAATGTTTTTCCTTTAGTTTTGGATAGAATGAGAAGTCCAGAACTCCTGTTGGGTTTTAGTGCTACAGGGACACAGACTATATAAAGTAATCATTTTTACTGAACCTCTCGTTTCGTCTCCAGGGTTCAGCCACTTGGCTCACACCTATAGTCTTTGTGCTCTCCTTACTGTGAATGGAAGTAGTTGGTCTCAATAAAGTCTGTTGGGATTTTCTGACTTCTCAGAATAGAGTGCTAGATTGGTCAGGTGATAGAACGATAGGAGAAATCATCATTACCATAAATTACATAGAATGCTTACCCTCCCTCAAAACCGCTCAGCAACACTTCTGGAATGCTTCCTTAAAAAATATTTTTTATTAAGAACCCAAGTGAGGCATTTTTAAACTTCAAAAGGCCAATAGGGACTCCCAAGCATCTATTGGTGCTTATGGTCCAAGTTGTGATGGCCATGAAACGGATAATGGCATGGTTCTCTTTTCTCAGAGGTTAAAACAAAGTACATTGGGCTTTACCTAATGGCAAGTTGATGGTAAAACTACAGAGCACTACTATTCCTAAATTTCATAAAATCTGGAAACCACGGGTCTCAAATTTCCTTCCTGGCTTGGACAGTCATCCCTTGGATCTCCAATACGTCTCCCCTTATCGATTGAGTTGTATATGTGTCAGGACCTTCCTTGCAACATACCTGATGTTATCTTCTATTTAGCCATCTGATTTTTACCATGTGGCCCTTGTTGATTACATCTATGCAACATTTGTAAAACCTTTAACAAACCAATTGAACCTAAAAAAATATATATATAAAAATGTTTTTATTTTTTTAACTGGTACTGATGGTAGTTTAAGACTACCCTCAAAGTTTTTTTTTTTTTTTCTGTTCCTAAAAAAAAAAAACATACTGGAGCTAAAATGCAAATCCTTGCCTTTGCACAAAACTGAACTATAGGGGATACCATGAAAGTACATGTTTCTACAGGAAAGGTTGTATCTTTCTGAAAAAAAGAAAGGAGGGCTGTTTACATAGGTAACTTTTAAATAAAGTCCCATTGCGCTTGAGTATAATGGTATCCAGAGGACTCCCTGAAATGATTGCTTTACTTAGCATTGAGTGACCCGAGTGATATTTTCGTTGGGGCAGAATGCTTCCAGAGGCCGAGACGTATATCATTTCGTAATGTGAAAGTGTGTCTGTGTTTTGGCATGGCTTGGCGCTGTGGCTTGTTGGCAGTTTGTATACAGAACATGGCAAAATTCGTACCATCTTACCATTTGTCAGAACCCATAAATGCATAGCTTGTACCAGGGGACAGAACGTGAGTGACGTGCTAAAAGTTTTCACCGTGGCTGCGACAATGCTGGAACTAAGCTGTACAAAAAACACTTGTAAAAATATATTTAATCCCAAAGAGAAATTTAGTCCTTTTTTCTTAATTTGTTTTTAAACTGTTTAAAACTTTATCCCTATATAAAGTTTGTAATTGTAGCTTATTTAACCACAGAAGACTATTAATATGCCTTTGTTATCTAGTGATAAGTGAAATTTAAGTTTTTTTATTCCCCTGAAACTTGGGCAAAATGACTTGTAGCTGAAGTGTAGCTAAGGAAAAAAAAAAAAAAAATCTTCATAGCTTTAGTGACCTAATTCACTTGTAATGAAGTATGTCCTATATTGTGCAGGCAGTTGGATCCTGTAAAAATCATCTTTGCAGGGATGCCCCGTCCTCTTCCTGCAGCTGAACTTTCAGCACTGGGGGAGTTAATAGCTCTGAATCTTCTGTCAAGCTACAGTGAACAAACTCCTGTCGGGGATCTGCCTTTCCTCCCTTCTTCTCCTCCATAGGCAAAAGTTGTTTCATAGTGTACAATGCAAGTAACACAATCTCTGAATGGAGGAGAGTCTGATGAGCCACAGTTTCCTCGTCCCTGTTCGGAGATTGGGTTACATGCAATGTACATTATGAAACCACTTTTCTCAATGGAGAAAGGGAGTGTTTCCCTGTCCGGAGTTTGTTCATTGCAGCTTCACAGAGGACTTCAAGTTATCAACCATCTCAGTTCAGCAGCAGGAAGAGGACAGGTCATCCCTGTACAGAAGGTTTCCTGCTTCCTGCACAAAGTGAGACATACATCATTACAGGTATAATTAGGTCACTAAAGCCATAGCATTTTAAAAAAAATATATATGGTGGACATATATGGTGGACTTGCCAATTGATTCAAAAGTTCTGGAAAACAGTTCACGAAACCATTATTTCGATTACATCAGAAAACATAAGTTATGATCCAGCACAATACCTCCTACACTTTAACTCTCTCCCAAGAAAACAATATTTAAAGTCATTACCTATGTTCTTGAGCAATGCAGCTCGCCAATGCATCCCATCCCATTGGCGCACAACCGCCGTCCCTTCTACAGCGGAATGGTTTAGGAGAATCAATAACATTGAAAGGATTGAGGAGCTCATAAATATTTCTCAGGAAAAAATAATGAATTTCTCTGCAACATGGTACAACTGGATACTATTCAAAGAATCCCAGACATATAGAACAATCATTAAGTAAGAATCAAAACTTCCTCCTTGGGTTATAGGTTACACAGGAAGGTTGGAAGGAGAAGAGAAAAAAATATAAAAGGAAAATAAAAAATTATCTAAATAAAACACGTCAGTCCCAATAGATTACAGCAGGCTCTCCCGTTATCCCCCTTTTTTTTCTTGTTCCTCACCCCCCCCTATTTCCCCCCCTCATCCCCCCCTATTTCCCCCCCTCATCCCTTCCTATTTCCCCTTATTATCTTTGGAAAATATATTTACTTTAATAATTATCGTATCAATAAAAAATATGGTGGATTATATGTTGAATATTAAGCACATAATTAACCTTGTCTTTATTTTTCTTATGATCATCAACTGTGCTATAACATATTGATATAGTGCACATTATGATGCATTTACTATTGTAAACATATGTAGTTATGTACTGTATTATTACACTGTTTCTTTGCTTTTCTCATGTTCACCTAATAAAACTTTATGAAACAAAAAAAAATTTAAAAAAAGCTGCTAAATTTCAGCTTTAAATTTGCAAAACTGCATATAAATTGACGGAGAAGGTGAAAATTGGACTGTTTTTTAAGGGTCTAGTTGGCTTTATACAGCTCCTCAGAGTTACAGAATCTACAACTAACCTGGACTTATTGTTGTGTCAGAAACCGGCCTTCATTTGTTTGCTTATATTACACTTTTTTTCCCCACTGAAATAATAAAAAAAAAAGTAAAAAAAAAATTCAAGTGACGGTACACAAATATTGAATCCAATATTAAATTAAATAAACCAATCCCCCTTCTACTTCTAAGAAGAAAAAGGAAAAAAAACTTTCAGCTTGGCAGCTTAGTAAGCAAATTTTGAGAGTTTTTGGTTTGAAAAATGTCACAGATATCACTTGCTTATCCTCAATGCTAGCATGTTGCTTTAATTGGAAACGTTGACCTTTGTCTTCTGTACAGCAAGGCATGCACACAGTTGTTCTTGGGTTAGCCTTGGTGCAGACTAACTGCATTTAGGATGTTTTAAGGCTGTAATATGACATGTTGCCCAGGGGTCGGGTTGCACTCGTTGCTGCTTTTTTTTTAACCTTAGAGGAAAAATACTGCTTACTTACAGAAAATCAATTAGGTAGTCTAGGGCTTAACACAATATCCTCCCTCTGACATTAGCAGTATCACCTTTGGCCGTAACCAATTTTACAGCTGCAAAGGCGAGCCAAATAGAGACCATCTGTCTTCCTCAGACCTGCCTGTAGAAAGTGCTAAACCTACCCTTTCAAATGTATTTTTTGCAAGTGCCTAGAAGTGACAGTTTTTTTTGTAAGCCAAAACCAGACATGACTTATCAATATAGCTGGACTTATTGACCATGAGGAGGTGTGGGTTACCAAAGTGCTTTAGACTCCCTTATGTCACTTATGGATGTTAGAGTGTATTCCTAATTAAAACTTCCCTTCACTTAAGTCCCGAAGACATAACAAGAAGATGAAATTTCTGCAAAGTGAAGGGAAATCCCGTTTTAGACAGTTGTCCCAGAAATGGGTGTCCCCATTGGAAGATTTTGACTTACCTTCTGTTCCTGTAATCAACCATAAATATTTGGATTTCCTATGACTTTCAGCCCAGGTGACAGTGGTCACCAAAACAAATATGGAAGGGAAAATACCCTTAGCCCCCCTGCATTTTTATTGGTACAATCAAAATATCGAAACAGGATCAATTTAATCAAAACATTTGTGGTCTCCATTAAATACAACCTTGGGATGGCCAAAAAAATTCTGGACGGACGTAGTTGATGAGCACCAAGTATGGCTCAGATCCTGTTCCCTACTAGATTGATACAAGCCTTTAAGGCCATCTTTATTAGGTCAATGTTTCAAGACGGGGTCCCAAAAGGTGTGGGCCCTTCTAAGTAACTGAAAAGATGTCTGGTTGGTCTGCAATGTCTTGGCATTAGGATGAAGTGCAGAAATGTATGTATGTGGGACTTTATTGATTACAGTATTCCTTGAAGAAGGTCCATAAGTTGCTGCCTCCTGGATTTTTTTTGCCTACATTCAGTCACAGCTGCCACGGTTGATTTACAGCAGTGGCCTCCAAACTGTGGCCTGTGGCCCTTTGCTTTCTTTTCTCTGTTCCTTTTGGCACTATTTTCATCCACGGATAACAACAATGGGACATCATTTGCCCCACTGACACCAGTGAATTCCTCCCAATGACAAAAATGATGGGGCTCAATTCCTTCCAATGACACCAACGATGGGGCACAACTCCTTCCAATGACACCAACAATGGGACCCAATGACCAATGACGGCGTACAATTCCTACCTATGAGACCAACAACGGGGGGCTTTTCCTCCTACTGACACCAAAGATGTTCCCACTAGTGTCAGGACCTTTTCTACGCCCAGTGGTCACAGTCTGGCCCCCCTTATCTCAGAAGGACAGTAAACTGTCCTTTTGTTTAAAAAGTCTGGAGATCCCTGCTTTACAGGTTTATACTTACAACTAAGTGGTGTTTGCTTGGTGTTTATTTCATTTTAAAGTGAACCTGTGCATCACCCATGAAATATCCAGTACTTCCAAGCATGAGGAGCATGCAAATCTAGCTCCATCTAGTTTCTCTGAAGCGTTGAGTGACCAATCGCCAGCATGCATGGGGGCGGGATGAGAGTTCAAAATCTCACGTATGAGCCAATGTCACGCTAACATTTCTCTGAGCTCCGTTGAGCAAACCGAGAATGGTGGGGGGGGGGGGGCAACATATAGGTGGGGGCAATTGAGTCAACGTTTTGCTTTGACCTTCATGAGCAAAGCACACCTTTTTTCTTTGCTGGCCTTTTAAGCAGCAACTTTCCCAACTTTGCAAAAAGATGATTTTAAAATATCAAATCCCAGAAAAGGATCAATTTTATTATAAAAAAAATTATCGCGCCCTTATCGCGTCACCAAACTAGAGAAAGTTTTTTTTTCAGTTTTAATAGCAGTTTAGAAATGTTATCGCTAGATTGGTCACAGACATAATTCACATCTTTCTTCGGGCACAGTAAACAGAAGAAATGGTTTAATGGCTCCATAAAAGGCACTCTATGCTGATAGCTCAGATTAGGCCTTGCAGTAATGGATTTTGTCGTGGGGGAAGGGCACCAGTTTGACAGAGTGAAATGTACTGGAAGGGAATCTGCACGCTTCTCTGATGTATGTCAACTACTCCCAATCTTGTGCCATACGCGGGGAAGACAGATTGAGAGCGCCCATGACACAGTCATCCTTACCTAAATGTAAGACCATCTTCTGTGGCTGCTTAAAGGGAGCTGTGCCATAATTGGGAAGGTTAAAGGACAGCTATTGATTTCAGCAGTGCTTTCAATGAATGGGGTGTGTAGGATTCCTTAGGGGGACGGTAACAAGTTCTGTGGTCAGAAGCGCTTGGTACTGCACACATTTTCCAGCTTGTTGGGAAATCTTTCCAGAAGGTTGATGATCATATAGAGAAGGGGGTGAGAGCTTCATCACGTGAGAACAAGGTGGGCCTAGATGCCTTTAGAAGTTGGAGGGCAACTGTGTGCACATATACAGTAAATGGACCTTTTTTGTTTGCCAAGATGAAACTGGGCCTTTACAAGCCGGGCCTTTAACATTGCTTAAGGAGATCTAGAAATGAGTAGATAATTTAGGGGCTTACTAGGGTGCCAACTTTATCCAGATTCGACAGATTGCTGGGAAATCTCTGCACAAGCTGGCAAAAGTCATTCTCTTAACCATAAAACTAAGGGAACAAGACTTGCACAGATATTGCCTCATTGCATCAGATATTGGCAGTTTGATCTGCAAACTTTGCATGTCTTTCTGCCCAATTTCTAAAAGGGATTTACACCATGTCCATTGAGCTGCATTTTCTGCACACCACTGCACATGTGTGGTGGGAACATTTCTTTGTGGAGCTTCTAAGTGTAGAGGATAAGATGCTACACATGTAAATCTTATCTTCATGGGGGCCGCCATATTTGCTCATTACATATGCACCCTGTGTTACCTGCTTTGCATTGTATGATTGTGCTTTGCCCATCTCTTGTTCTCTCTTATTCTCTTTTGTGGTCTCTTGCACCCTATCTTGCTTCTTTGCCCTCCTTCATGCTCTTTCTCCCTGTTGTAGGGCTTAATCATTCACTCTATTATGCTTTTTCTCTCTTGCCCCCTTCGCTCCCTTGCCCCCCTTGTGCTCTTTCTATCATGCTCCCTTGCTTGATTTTGCTTGCTGTTGTACTCATGCTCAATCATTTGCTCACTTGTGCTCTTATGCTTTCTCTCTTGTGCTCTCTCTGTCTCGTATTCTCGTGCTCGCTCTCTCTCTCGCACTCTCATGCTCACTCTCTCGTGCTCTGTCTCGTGCTCTCACTCTGTCTCTCGTGCTCTGGTGCTTGTGCTCTTTCGCGCTCACATGCCCGCACTCTAGTACTTGTGCTCTCTATCGTTCTTGCTCTCTCTCTCATGCTCACTCTCTCTTGTGCTGTCTCTCACTTGTGCTCTCTCTCTCTTTTGTGCTCTCTCTCTCGTGCTCGCTCTTTCTCTCTTGCTCGCTCTTTCTCTCTTGCTCGCTCTGTCTCTCGAGCTCGCTCTTTCTCTCGTGCTCGCTCTTTCTCTCGTGCTCGCTATTTCTCTCGTGCTCGCTATTTCTCTTGTGCTCGCTTTCTCTCGTGCTCACTCCTTTTTCTCTCATGTTCGCTCTCCCTCTTGTGCTCTGTCTCTCACTCATGCTCTCTCTCTTTTGTGCTCTCTCTCTCGCGCTCGCTTTCTCTCTCGTGCTCTGTCTCACCCGTGCTCGCTCTCTCTCTTTTGTGCTCTCTCTCTCGTGCTTGCTCTCTCGTGTTCCCTCTCGCTCACTCTCATGTTCTCTCTCGCTTGTTCTCGTGTGCTCTCTCGCTCACTCTTGTGTTTATTCTTGCTTATTCTCGTGTTCTCGCTCGCTCTCGTGTTTTCTCTTGCTTGCTCTTGTGATCTCTCTCATGCCCTCGCTCTCTCATGCGCTCGCTCACTCTTGTGCTTGTGCTCTCTCTCTCGTGTTCATTCGCGCTAGTGTTCTTTCTCTCTCACTTGCTCTCGTTTTCTCTCTCATTGTTTGGCAGGCTTGCTGATTACATTAACTCATATACAGATAGAGTAATGCAATGAAAGCTTAAGCACTAAAAACGTCACATCAAAAATTATATTTGGACAAACTTTACAATCGTAACTGTGTTTATAGTATCTGTACAATAGTAAATGGATATATAACATTTCCACATATTACATTTCTATGTATGCTTTTTTATTCTCCATTTAAAAAAGTTCTATACATATCTTGAAGGAATGATTGCTAATGTTAAGCCTCGTACACAAGATCGGATATCCTATGGATTCTAATCCGATGGTTTTGTCCATCGGAAATTCGATGAAGCTGACTTCCATCAGTCTTGCCTACACACCAGAAGTCAAAAAACCGACCGTTCCAAATGCGGTGACGTAAAACACTCCGATGAGCCGAGAAAAATTAAGTTCAATGCTTCTGAGCATGCGTCGACTTGATTCTGAGCATGCGTGGGTTTTTTATCCGATGGACTTGTCCATAGACGATCGGAATTTGCTATCGGTTTTTTATCTATCGGAAAAATGTAAAACATGTTCTATTTTTTGACAGATGGGTCCCATACACGATCGGTTTGTCCGATGAAAAAAGTCCATCGGACTGTTTTCATCGGTAAAACCGATCGTGTGTACAGGGCTTTAAGCTTGTTTAATGGTGGACAGGTTATGCAACAGTAGAGCAAGGAAAACCAAAGAGAGCCTATAAACTCTGGTCCTAATTACTCCCTTTAAGCGTCCTGTAGTCAGGCCTTTTTCCCTTTAGTCTCTTTCAGATATTACTGTGTTTTCTTGAATCTGCAGACATTGGAATAATGTAAACATTTTACTATCACTTTATCCTTATTCAGCATCCTCGATGAAGTGCTATTGGAGCGCGCACTGCTGAGTGTTACACGATAGCAAAAGTCAAGGAGTCCATCCATACACATTAAAGATTTTTTTTTTCTTTCCCTCTTACGGAGTGCAAGCGAAATGTATACAGCACGCAGCAGGCTGGAGCCGTGTTCGGGGAGTTTAATTTAATTAGTGTTGATCATGACTGCAGATGATGGAGATTTGATAAGGAATAATTTAGTACTTAACAGGCTTTTACATGCACCAACTCTATGTGGGAAGGTAAAGCAAATTGCAGAAAATGAGTGCGCTGTTTTTTTGTGCAAATGCCAATAAGCTGGAAGAAAACCTTTTAGCAGATGCACGAGCTTTGGCGAGTACGGAATACTCTGAGCCTAAGAGGACAGGGCATCCCTTTCTGGCTTTTTTTTTTTTTTAAGAAAATCATAGAAAATAAACAGCCTACTCATCATGCCTTTTCTTTGGCCTCAAAAATTCAGTGCTGGCAAAGAAATGAGCAATCGTTAGTGGCTTTTTTCCCGCATCACATTGGGTGACAGCATGGACCATTATGAACATTATAATTAGAGATGTTTGAAGTTTAACTCAAGCCAAACTTTTTATTTTTTCTATATTGCATAGATCGGAGAAAGATTTGAATGAGTATTGATTTTTATTGCTGTCTACGAAGGTTTCTTGTCCATTTTCTGTGTTTTTGGAGAAAACAGGAAGTCAAAGACAAACTCTCCTATGGGGACACTGGTGGTAAATACCGGTGGGATCCCTCTAGAACAGTGGTCTCCAAACTGAGGCCCGGATGTGGCCCTTTGCTTTCCTTTTTCCGGCCCTTGAGGCACCAATCCATCCACTAACACTGATAACAGGACACTATTCCTTCCACTGACATCAGTGTTGGGGCACTATAACTCCCACTGACACCAAGAATAGGACACTAATCCTCCGTGAAACACCAACAATGGGGCAGCATTCCTTCCACTGATATCAACAATGGGGCAGCATTCCTTCCACTGATATCAACAATGGGGCAGCATTCCTTCCACTGATATCAACAATGGGGCACCATCCCTCCCACTGATATCAACAATGTGGCACCATCCCTCCCACTGATATCAACAATGAGGCACCATCCCTCCCACTGATATCAACAATGAGGCACCATCCCTCTCACTGATATCAACAATGGGGCACCATCCCTCCCACTGATATCAACAATGGCGCACCATCCCTCCCACTGATATCAACAATGGGGCACCATCCCTCCCACTGATATCAACAATGGGGCACCATCCCTCCCACTGATATCAACAATGGGGCACCATCCCTCCCACTGATATCAACAATGAGGCACCATCCCTCCCACTGATATCAACAATGGGGCACCATCCCTCCCACTGATATCAACAATGGGGCACCATCCCTCCCACTGATGTCAACAACGGGGCACCATTCCTCCCACTGATGTCAACAACAGGGCACCATTCTTCCCACTGATGTCAACAATGGGGCACCATCCCTCCCACTGATATCAACAATGGGGCACCATTTCTCCCACTGATATTACCAATAGGGGACTATTCCTCCCACTGATATCAACAATGGGGCACCATTCCTCCCACTAATACCAACAATGAAGAACTATTCCTCAGCTAAATACCAACAATGGGCCACTAAAATCAATGGTGGGACATTGTTTACTCCTACTGACACCAGGGCATTTTCTAATCCCACTGGCCACAACCTGGCCCCTCTAAAGCCTGAAGTACTGTTAATTGGCTCTTTGTTTAGAAAGTTTGGAGACCCCTGCTCTAGAAGCTGAAAATCACTGTAGTAGGGAAGGCTACTCCAGTGATCTCCACTAGTTTCCAGTGGAAAGGTGGGGCGGTGACCTCACATTCTCCACAGCGTCCAATTACAGAATACAAAGCATTCTCCCAAATTAAGAGGAATCCCCCTCTAAGACAGTTGTCCACTAAACAGGTGTCCCCATTGGAAGATTTCCCCCTACAGGCTCTTTCACACAGGCATTGAAATTGGAAGCGGCCATTAATGCACCTATATCCTTAAAAGGGTTGTAAAGGTTCGTTTTTTATTTTCTAAATAGGTTCCTTTAAGCTCGTGCATTGTTGGTTCACTTACCTTTTCCTTTGATTTCCCTTCTAAATATTTTTTTTCTTTGTTTTCTTTGTCTGAATTTCTCACTTCCTGTTCCTCCTCAGTAAGCTGTTCAGTAAGCTGTTCTGGCTGACTAAACACGGCTCGGATGATGGTGTGGAGTTTACTGAGGAGAAACAGGAAGTGAGAAATTCAGACAAAGAAAAAAACATTTAGAAGGTAAATCAAAGGAAAAGGTAAGTGAACCAACAATGCACGAGCTTAAAGGAACCTATTTAGAAAATAAAAAACGAACCTTTACAACCCCTTTAAAGAACATTTTGAAGGTATAGCAAAGGCATTTAAGACCCATCAGGTGACGCTCCTCAAATGCCCTCTTAGATGTTTATTGTTTTTACAAGGCTGACATGAGAAATGATCACTTTCTGACCAATTTCAAACTCGTCTTAAACACGCTGGAAACACATTTACAGTGTGTTTATGGTATGCATGTGGTGCAGTTCAATAGACGTGAATGGACGTGGTTGCTAAGCATCAATATCCACCGGAATCTGCAGGCAGCATTGTTTTTGTTTTTGCCTTGCCTTTTGCCTTGAATCGACTTCAGCTAAGCCTGCAGTGTCCTCCATCCGCTCTCCATTTTAGTTGATAGGCGGTTAGGAAGCAGTAAAAACGCCACCCAACCGCCTATTTTCACCGTATCTGTGAAAGAGTCCTACCTCCTTGTTCTGGGGACATTCTAAAATTTAGAATTTCCACGCACTTTCTTTTTCTTAGTACAAATAGAGGGGTGAATCTCCCCATTGAGCACAGACAACAATAAAAACTTTAACACAGGGTCTAACCTTTTCCCCAATAAAAAAAAAAAAAAAAAAGGTTTTCCTGGAGATACCCTCTAAGGAAGAACTACAAGGTGTACATCCTACAGTATACCGTGTTTCCCCGAAAATAAGCCCGGGTCTTATATTCATTTTGGCAACAAAAGACACAGTAGGGCTTATTTTCGGGGTAGGTCTTACCATGTAATGTACTGTCTTCTCTCCCCCTCTCTCCCCCTGCCTGTCAGGAATCCCCAGTGTGAACCGAGTTAAAATGCTTGTTAAATCCTATAATCCACTCTATTACAGTAGTATATAATGTACAATGTGTGTGTTTCTGTAATATAATTGTGCCAAATACCTTTGTTATAGCGCCGCTCTGCGCTTCTGTGACCCGCCAGAGCGCTCTTCCCTGCAATTATATTACAGAAACACACACATTGTACATTATATATTACTGTAATAGAGTGGATTATAGGATTTTACAAGCATTTTAAAACTAGGGCTTATTTTCGGAGTAGGGCTTATATTGCAGCCCTCCTGGAAAATAGCACTAGGTATTATTTTCGGGGTAGGTCTTATTTTCGGGGAAACACAGTATTTACCTGTTCCTATAGGAAACAAGTGTATATTGTCACTGTAGTCAGCTCATCCCAACCTTTCTCCTGTATAATTGTTCAGTGGAACGTTGATACAAGTGAGTTCCATTTTTGTGACCACTGGTTGACCATTTGCTTGATCATTTTTTAGTTGACTACTTTGTGATCCATTTAACCTCCTTGGGCTCTACATTGTGTGTTTGTTTAAACTCCTTATGAGCTTTGAATGACAACTAAGTGGGTTCTAAGTTAAATTCCCACCAGGCATATCTGTATGTATCTCTATATTTAAGCAGTCTTTCTCTAGGTACCCACATTTTCCTTCATAATCCAAGACCATAAAGATAGCCTGGCTGGCTGCCACCCAAATTGGCCTTAAAGGGGTTGTAAAGGTTCGTTTTTTATTTTCTAAATAGGTTCCTTTTAACCACTTCCCTACCCAGCCATTGTCAAATGACGTCCACAGATGGGATCTCCCATCCTGGGTGGACGTCATATGACGTCCTCAGCTTTGTAGGGGGATATCTGAATGATGCCTGCAGCTAGAGGCATCATTCAGATATCCTTTTCTTGGGCCAGCGATTCTGTGCGCCAAAAGAACGATCATAGCGGGACATCCCCCCTTCCCGCCGCCATCCGGTGCTTCTCCGGGCTCTCCCGTGCGATCGGGGACCCGGAGCGAATCTTCCGGCGTCGTTGGTGGGGTCACGTGATGAGCATAGAGATGACTGGTGACCAGATGGTCACCAGTCATCTCTATGATCGTCGGAGGCCCGGGCGCGATGTGATGACGTCACGCCTGGGGCACAAATGTAAACAAATCCGCCATTGCGGCTGTAAGTATGAGATCAGTGAAAAATTTTTCACTGATCTCATGCTTTCCAGCCTGGAGGAGAGATGTGGGGGTCTTATTGACCCCGCATCTCTCCATAAAGAGGACCTGTCACACACATTCCTATTACAAGGGATGTTTACATTCCTTGTAATAGGAATAAAAGTGATCAAAAAAAAAATGTAAAATAATTGTAAAAAAAAAAAAAAATAAGTAAAAATAAAAAAAAAATAATAAAAAAATAAAAATGAAAACGCCCCTGTCCCCGGTAGCTCGCGATCAGAAGCGAATGCACACGTAAGTCGCCCACATATGTAAACGCCGTTCAAACCACGCATGTGAGGTATCGCCGTGTGCTTTAGAGCGCGTGCAACAATTCTAGCACTAGACCTCCTCTGTAATTCTAACCTGTAAAAAAAATTAAAGCGTCGCCTATGGAGATTTTTAAGTACCGAAGTTTGGCGCCATTCCACGAGTGTGCGCAATTTTAAAGCGTGACATGTTAGGTATCTATTTACTCGGCGTAACATCATCTTTCATATTTTCTCCAAAAATTGGGCTAACTTTACTGTTTTGTTATTTTTTAATTCATGAAACCATTTTTTTTTTTTAAAAAGGCATTTGAAAAATTATTGCGCAAATATCGTGCAAGAAAAAAAAGTTGCAATGACCGTCATTTTATTCCCTAGGGTGTCTGCTAAAAAAACATATATAATGTTTGGGGGTTCTGAGTAATTTTATAGCAAAAGAATGATGATTTGTACATGTAGGAGAGAAGTGCTAGAATAGGCCCGGTATGGAAGTGGTACAAAAAGCCCTGTATTGAAGTGGTTAAGCTAGTGCATTGTTGGTTCACTTACCTTTTCCTTCGATTTCCCTTCTAAATGTTTTTTTTATTTGTCTGAATTTCTCACTTCCTGTTCCTTCTCAGTAAGCTTTCCACCATCATCCGAGCCGTTCTGGGTGGGGGTTAGTGTCTCCTCGCAGGGATGTAGTCCCAAGGGAGGGGGCAAGCACGCTGACTAACCCCCAGCCAGAACGGCTCGGATGATGGTGGAAAGCTTACTGAGATGGAACAGGAAGTGAGAAATTCAGACAAAGAAAAAAAAAACATTTAGAAGGGAAATCGAAGGAAAAGGTAAGTGAACCAACAATGCACTAGCCTAAAGGAACCTATTTAGAAAATAAAAAACTTACCTTTACAACCCCTTTATAGTGTATACATATCTGTATGCTCATAGACTGGTACAAATGGTTCTTTTTCTCATTACATGCTTCTGCAATATAGGAATGCGGGGAAAAAGGCTAATGCCGCGTACACACGATCGGAATTTCCGACAACAAATGTTCGATGTGAGCTTTTAGTCGGATATTCCGACCGTGTGTAGGCTCCATCGGACATTTGCTGTCGGAATTTCCGACAACAAATGTTTGAGAGCTGGTTCTCAATTTTTCCGACAATAAAAGTTCTTGTCGGAAATTCCGATCGTGTGTACCCAATTCCGACGCACAAAAGTCCTACGCATGCTCGGAATTAAGTCGACGCATGCTCGGAATCATTGAACTTCATTTTTCTCGGCTCGTTGTAGTGTTGTACGTCACCGCGTTCTTGGCGATGGGAATTTCCGAGCAACATTTGTGTGACCGTGTGTATGCAAGACAAGTTTGAGCCAACATCCGTCGGAAAAAAATCCACGGTTTTGTTGTCGGAATGTCCGATCGTGTGTACGCGGCATTAGACTACTACGCTTGCACTGGGCTACTAATTGGGTCTACATAACTGAGATACCAATTGTGTGTGTGTATATATATATATAATTTCATGCAACAACAATATGGAAGTGTATGTGGTTATCATGCTCCCCCCCCCCCCCCTCTGATGTGGAAGTTCAAGGGGTGGGGGGTAGTGGATGTAAGAAACTCTAAGCTTAAAAAAAAAAAGTCCTACACTTCTGCAACATATGATCCATGTGGGAATTCTGACCAAGAGGAAATGAAATAATTGAATTGTCCTCTTGTTGTCCACTGGCCAGCCTCAGAAAAAAAAATTGATTGAATGCACATTAGTGACGTGTAATGCTAATTGGTATTGAATGGAGCACATGCAGAGAGTATTCTGCCATTTCAAGTTAATTCATCTCAGACGTCCTATAGCATGAACTCGCCAAGACTTCTAAGGGTGCGAATAAATCATAGGTTTATGAGCCTTGCCCCCGTCGGGAAGATCGGCTAAGGAGAGCTTGTTGCCCCGTTTTTACATTTGTTCCATTAGACCTTTTTCATTTGTTTTTATATTGACTCTTTTCCTTTGTTCTATTTTAGGGGTTTCTCTCTAGTTCTTTCTTCTTTTATTCTCTCCGTTATATTTTAAGGATCAGAATTTTTTTTTGGGGGGGGTTTTGAGTGACACCCAAACCACCTCGTAGGCATGCAAATTCTGGTTACAATTCCAGTGGATTGTTTTAGTGCGGTGGATGAACTTCCTTAAGAACCATTAAAATGTTACTAAACCCACAACCGTAAAATCAGACTGTATATGCAATAAAGCATGCTTGTTATACTCACTGTGGAACCTAAGGGGTTAATCCTCTGCATTGTGTAAGAAGGCTGTTTTATCCTTTCTTTTCTGATCCTCCCCTTCTTCCACTGTCTCCGAAACATGTCTGGATAAGACACAGTTAGTGGAGTCAGGCTGCACATGCTCAGTTTGGTGTGTATTGCTAGAGAGTTTTTTTTTTCTTGGGAGAGTGCATGTGATCGGCAGAGGGCCAATCAGCACTGTCCAGACAGAGGGTCAGGGGTCCTGCATCCTGATAGGGCAGCCAGTGCAGTATGAAAACTCCTCCTACAAGCTTTAACCAGACACTCAAAGAAGTCACAAGACTGCTATATACTGCTGATAAGAAAAGGTATTTAACAGTTTATATTTACTAAAATAATTGCGCTTCCATGTCCTGTGTACTGTGGGAGACCAAATATAGTGAATGCAGGGTCCTGGGTTTAGTAACACTTTAAGTTGGCTGCTTGCACACTTTAATGCTTGTTGATGTGGATCTCTTGTGCATGCATTTTGAGCGCCATCCTGTTTATTTCTGATAGGGCACCGATGGACGTTGGCACAGTAAACCATGTACCTGATCCGTTAACACACCATAACATGTACCTGCGATGTGTTGGCTAAAAATTAATCTGGTATGTTTCTGAGCCCATTGAATCTTGTTAAAGGCAGATAAGAAATGTAGGAGTAAATAGGCCTTTCTAGCACTCCTTCAGGATATTTAGCAGTGCACAGCTATCGTGAAAGTGGTCAAAGGTCTTTATTTATTACAGGCAGGGCTTTTTTTCAGGTGGAACTTGGTGGAACTCAGTTGGAACTTGGTGGAACTCAGTTCCACCACCTCTGGCTCAGACCCTTTGGGGCCTGCTCAACAAAATCACTTGTAAACACAGAAGTCCGGTTTCTGTGTTTACAAGTGACAGCTCCGCACTCTGTGTGCATCCCTCCTGAACTCTGCACTCTGTATGTAATGCAATACTGGTATTTAATGCCCCTTTAAGACCCTCCTACTGTTTGTGAGGTGTGTGTGGGGGCAGAGGTTTTGGGGGGGTTCGTGGTTGAGTTCCAGCACCTATTGTTTGAGAAAAAAAGCCCTGATTACAGGTACTTATATAGCAGTGTCAATTTTACACAGCACTTTACATATACAGTATATTATACATTCACATCAGTCCCTGCTCACAAGGAGCTTACAATCTAAGATCCCCAACTCACATTCATACATACACATACTAGGGCCAATTTAGACCGGAGCTAATTAATCTCCCAGCATGTCTTTGGAGTTTGAGAGGAAATCAGAGTACCAAGAGGAAACCCACACAAGCACAGGGAGAACATGCAAAATTTCAGGCAGGTAGTACCAATGTTGGGATTTGAACCGACCACCCTAGTTCTGCCCAGTGGGGCGCTTATAAACTTCAAAAAGCCCAACTGGATTCCCAAGCACTCAGGTCCAAGTGGCCAGGTAACAGACAGTAGCTTAAGCGTGGCTAATTGACTCCCTGGTCATCTTTGAGGTTTGAAAACATTGGGCTTTAGTTAATGACAAGTTAATAGCAAAACTACAGAGCACTGCTATGCCTAAATTTCATAAAATCTGGGAACCACGGGTCTCAAATTTCATACCAGTTGGCTTTGCTTATATATGTAGCACTACCCCCAGTAAAGAGAGCTGCTGGTTTGTTTTGGGTCTGTACCCCAGCTGTCAACCCCAAGAATCTGGCTCGAACCCTCCCTTGGCACAACTGGTCTGCAAGAGATTGTGGAACCCAATGGCAATGGGATACACAATAATACTACACAACAGTAAAATGGTACATAAGATTGTTACCTTGTATAGTCACTGGTCCGGCAGGGTAATATAGAGAACTCCACACAGTATTCTACTTAACCAAGAATCACGTTTACTTAGTGGTAAAAATATCAGAGTTAAACAGCTGTACAGTTGACTCGTGCAGGGCCCTGCCGAGTCAATGATATATGACAATATTATAACACAAATCTAAATGCTCACTTTCTAAATAAGTGAAAGGCCTATGCTCGCGAGCTCCCCCTAATGGGTCGTACTGTGCCCGTGTCCCGTCACTATCAATGCTAGTCAGGCCTGACTAGGTTCAGTGTCCAGTTTCTTCAGTGGTAGGAGTCTTCGCTAGCAAACGTTGGTGCATGTAACATTTGTAATCCACAGGGGTATTAAAGGAAAGCAAACTGAACTCCCACAATGTTTGTGAGTGAAAACTCTAGGGCGGTACAAACGCCAACTTTAAACCACGCGGCCTCCGTGAGATGCGCTATGTCCTGGCATGTGGCGCACTACTAATAATGGTGGGCCTCAACAAAGTCACTGGCCTACACAAACAGTTAATGAAGTCCGGGCATGTGCCCTCTCACCAAAGTAGGCCTCGTCCCTCCGGTACGTCCCACTGTCGGTACCTTGATCCACGGCCTCTCCGCAACTTGCAGTCTCCGGTTCCTCTCACAGCCGCAGTGGAGGTCAGTTGATGGATGGCTCAGGTCTCTGAGAAGCTCGAGCTGGTCACACGGAAGAAGATCCCTCCTTTAGCTGAGTGATCCTCCACAAAAGCTGTAGGCCCAGGCTTTTGGGCCTAGACGCTCCGGCAGCAGGCCTCACACAGACTTCCTGCTTGATTGAGGGCGAAGTCCAGAGAGACCCGAGCGTAGCCCCTCCATTCCTTTAAGTAACCTCCCCCAGAAAGCTGTGCGAGAATGCAATCTTTGGGAGTACAGCTGCACTGTGGGTACCATAGTCTATTAGATACCCATGGCAATGGAGTCCCTTTCTCCCTGTACCATAAGTTCCACAATGCATAGTTTGATCAGGTCAAACAACAGTTGCTGCAATATTTCGAAGAGGCTCCGGAGGGAGCTGAAGACATTCTCAAGATAACCACAGTCCTTTATAACACAATGCAAACCGGCACCCCGCTACATATATGTTTTTTTTTTTTTTGCAAATCCTCAGGGGCACACCAGAATGCAAAGTTGTCAAAAAGCGTGACCTGCAAAATAAATGGTTTATTCTTGCTGTCTGTTCCTCCGACCTTGGCATTCTTGCAGTGCAATGTCTTTTTCACAACCACTGCACTCTATGGTTCCTCTTCCTAACCCTTGCATTACTACTGGACACATAGGTGACATGGGGATCAGAAGATGGAACCACAGGGTATGGCAGGGAATGCGGGCAAGCCCGAAGTGTACAATGTAAAGATTCTAGAATGTAAGGACCTCGTGTTGGTGTCTTTGGTGTTATCACTTTGAAGAATAAAAGGCAATCGGAATTCCTGGATGTGCAGCCATTTCTTTTCTTACAAGTTTCTCACGGAGGCGGGCCGGGGCTGGCACTCTACGAGACATTCCACCTCAGGTTATCATCATACACCTGGAGCAGCAGCTCTTTTTCTTTGTAGAATGTAAAGATGCTTCAGATGACAGTAGCTCTTAAACAAGAGTCAAGAAAGGTTAAAGCGGAGCTCCACCCACAATTTTTTTTTTTTATAAAGTCAGTAGCTACTAACACTGTAGTTGCTGACTTTTAATAAGGACACTTACCTGTCCTACTCTCCATCGATTGGTGCAGGTCCTGCGCCGCCATCCACAATAAGGGAAACTGGCAGTAAAGCCTTACGGCTTCACTGCCCGTTTCCTACTGCGCATGCGCGAGTCTCGCGCCGACTTGTGAATGGGCGGCTGCTCTCTGGGATTACACACAGTTCCCAGAAAGCAGCGCGCCCCATTCACTAAAAGAGGATGGGGAAGAAGACGGACAGCGGTTATGGAAGAGGCAGATTATGGACTTCCGCATAGCAACGGGTATTTCTGGTGAGTATAAAAATAATTATTTTTTCTATACATTTTTTTCTATTTTTTTTTTTAGGATTTTTAGTGCAAAAAAATTGTTCTGGGTAGAACTCCGCTTTAACCAGTGGTTGGGTTGGGTACAAACCCTCTTTAGCAGGTTGTTTTTTGACTTTTTTCTAAACTTGAATTATCTTAACATTACTGTTGCTTTGTAACGTTTAATCCAATGCTGAAATATACATGCTCATGCATGAAGGATGAGATTGTAAGCCTTTATTTCATCTTGCTGTTTGCATGTGCATCTTGTATTAAGAACAGTCAACTGTTGCAATCAAAAGGAAAGCACTACAAGTATTTTACCAGCAATTGAAGAGCAGTCATTTCTGTTGATGTATTACCATGGATCATGATACAAAATACACAAGTAAGCGTTAAGGGGAAGGATCAGCCATATGTGATCTAAATATAGTAGATGTTTATATGCCCAGGACACACCTGGCATCTAATTCCGAGCAGCGTAAAAGCAGTATTTAATTTTAAAGTCTAAAATCTCAGCTGAAATACATACATTTGGATAGCTTTACCTTTATAATTTTAAATCTGTTCAGGCAGTCTTGTAAATCACAAACCTCTTCCATGCTGCCTAGCCAGAATGATGACACCACCATTTCCTATCGCAGTTCTGCAGCTTCCTGTGTCACCTGCTTGCGCACTGGACTATGAATGATCCTCATCTACCCTAGTTTCATCTTTCAGGTCCTCCTTGTGCTTCCCTCCTCCAGTTCCCAGTGCCTGAAATCATGCTAGATCAGCCTTTCTCAACCTTTTCAAGACGGAGGAACTCTTGAAATAACTTTCCGGTCTCAGGGAACCCCTGCTAAGAGTTACTATATCTAAATCTCATGATACATTAGTGTGATGGCCAGTGGGAAAAATGCTTCTTACACTTGTGCACATTGGGAAGAATTACCCCCTTATGCCGCGTACACACGACCATTTTTAATGATGGGAAAAATGCAATTTTTTAAAATGGTCAATAAAAATGATCATGTGTGGGCTTCAGAGCATTTTTCACGACGTGAAAAAAATGAAAAAATTGGAACATGCTCTAATTTTTCTCGTCGTTTTTCACATCGTCGTTTTTCTCGTCATGAAAAACGGCCGTGTGTAGGCTTTAACGACGTGAAAAAAAAAATGTGCATGCTCAGAATCAAGTATGAGACGGGAGCGCTCGTTCTGGTAAAACTAGCGTTCGTAATGGAGATAGCACATTTGTCACGCTGTAACAGACTGAAAAGCACGAGGCTGAAAAGCGCGAATCGTCTCTCAACAAACTTTACTAACACGAGGATCAGCAAAAGCAGCCCAAAGGGTGGCGCCATCCGAATAGAACTTCCCCTTTATAGTGCCATCGTACGTGTTGTACGTCACTGCGCTTTACTCAAGCAATTTTTTCCACAATAGTGTGTAGGCAAGGCAGGCTTGAGAAGAATCACGTCGAGAAAAACGCAGTTTTTTTCAATGATATTAACAACGGTCGCGTGTACGCGGCATTAGAGGTAGATAAAAATATCAATGGTATCAGTGGGAACTTATCTGACAGGCAGAAATTTCTCACTGCTCAAGCTAACCCTAGCAACCTTTGGAGGAACCCTAGGGTTCCATGGAGCCCTGGCTGAGAAATCCTGTGCTCCATTGATTCGAGATTGACATGACACTATACTGACCCCAGTGGCACCTCATTAGCTCATAATGTGGTACATCGCACACAAAGGATTGGCAGAAGATAACCTAAAGAGAGATTTCTGATAAATATACTGGCCTTATTTATTCATTTTTTTTGTTTTCACTGTTCTGCTTCCATTTCCAAACTGTTACCATGAGTTTGCGTTTTCTGCTAATACTGTCTTGTCTCTGTGTCTCTGTCTTGTCTTCTAGTGGCTTTTCATGGTGTCCCAGTAAAGATCAAGAAAGAACCGCACAGTCCCTGCTCTGAACTGAACACCACCTGCAGCCAGGAACAGCCTTTCAAGTTCAGCTATGGCGAAAAGTGCCTGTACAATGTCAGGTAGGTAAAGCCTATGTCGTGGCACCTTGGTAGATGGTGGTGGATTTTGACAAAGGCAAAATCAGTAATTGGACATCAGTAAATCTTACTGGTCTGACATCCTATTGAAGGGCTTAATGTTTTCACTGATGGTCCGAATGTTTTACTGAGGTTCCATATATCGGTTATCAGGGCCTTGTAGCTTTATATAGTTCTTAATTGACTGTCTGGAGTTGCAAACTACCATGAAATGGCATTCATAATTATGTATTATTATTATATATCATTGGTGTGTTCCATACTCTTGACTTCCTGTGTGTTAGATACAAGAAAAAAATATATCTGCCCACTCATGCTCTCTGTCTATTGTCAACATCTATCAGCTGCCCTGAATGTGAACTGTGAGGTTAGTGTCAGCCATGATTTAGCTGGCTCCACTGATCCACAGACTTCATAGTGGTAATTGTTCCTCCAGCAGCTTTCTCTTATAACAGATCACTTATTATACTTATTTATGACTTGCTGATGACCACAACCAATTAGTCACTCTTATGAAGGTTCTATGGTTATGATTCTGACCTGGTCCTGCCTATCACACAAAAAAGAACAAAAAGCTAACTATTTGCACACCTTTTTTTTTCTTCTACATTTTTATATTCTCCACTATGTTACAGGAGAAGTATGGTCAAAGCTCTTTTGACCATACTTCTCCTGTGGGTCACAGGATTGCACTTACTTTAAGGTGACCAGATTTTTTAAATGAAATCCGGGGACATATTTTTTTTTTTACTAGTAATGGCGGCAATCAGCGACCCTCTGCCCGTCTCCGCCGCCGCCCGCTTCACAGCCTGTCAAGTCTTACTCTCCGGGCCCCGGCTACTACTGGGTGTTGAGCAGAGGAAGATCACTCCACCGGGGAAGGCAAAGAGATAAGCAGGCAGGCGGCTGGCCGGGACTTGAGCCAAGGCAGAAGAACATCCGAGCGGAGCTGAATGGGCATGCGCCCGAAACGGAAGAAATAGTCCCTCTGCTCCGACCCTCACATGATCATCAGAAAGGGGCACAGATAATGGATTTCTTTTTTCATTCTGCACTGACTGTCTTTGAAATTGCCCCAGCCCCTGTTCAAATCCAATCCGGGGACAAAAACGGGGACAGACTTGGTCCGGGGACAGTGTCCTCAATCCGGGGACTGTCCCCAGAAACCGGGGATGTCTGGTCACCCTACCTTACTTCCTGTGACCCAGATTTAGCTGAAAGCGGGCTAAAGTCAACTTTCAGTTGACATCATAAAGCCAGTTCAGGCTCTGCAGGGATCCTGACACTAATGTTGGGATCTGCCAAGATGCCCGACCGGCAGCTGGCTCCACCTCTCTGTGGTCCACTGAGAACCTGAGCCAGCCGTTCCCGCCCCCCTCCCTCCACAGCCTGGTGCTCCAGTGAGCACTGAAGGGGTAGAGCACAGAGCGCTGATTGACACACGTCGCTGACTAATGGTGCTGCAGCCCGCTCTTTTTGCCGACTCGCTCTCTTGCATTCTCTTGCTGATGTGCTTTATTGCTGACACACTCTCTTGCTTATGCACTTTCTTGCACACTGTTGCTAGTGCACTCTCTCTTGCGCTCTCTTGCTCATGCGCGCTCTCTTTCTGGTGTGCGTTCTCTTGCTGGCACATGCTCTTTTGCTGACTCGCTCTCTTGAGCTCTTTTGCTGACTTGCTCTCGAGTTCTTTTGCTGACTCGCTCTCTTGAGCTCTTTTGCTGACTCGCTCTCTTGAGCCCTTTTGCTGACTCGCTCTCTTGCACTCTTTTGCAGACTCGCTCTCTTACACTCTTTTGCCGACTCGCTCTCTTGCACTCTTTTTGCTGACTTGCTCTTTTGCTGATGTGCTCTTACGCTCTGTTGCTGACCCACTTTCTTACTTGCTGATGCCCTCTTGCGCTCTTTTTGCTTGCTGGCACACACTTGCACACTTTTTGCTTGCTGACACGTTCTCTTGAACTCTTTTGCTCTTTCTCACTCTCTTGTGCTCTTTTGCTCTTTCTCGCTGTCTTGCACGCTTTGCTCTTTCTCGCTCTGACGCGCGCTTTTGCTCTCTCTTGCGCTCTTTCTCACTTTTTTTTTTCTTTTTATCACTCTGGCATTGATTTACTGAGACAGGAGCGTGCAAAATCTGGTGCAGCTCTGCATAGAAACCAATCCCCTTCCAGTTTTTTTTTTCTCAAAGCTTAATTGAACAAGCTGAAGTTGGAAGCTGATTGTCTACCATGCACAGCTGTACCAGATTTTGCACTCTTCAGTTTTAGTAAATCCAGCCGTCTGTCTCTGCTGCTCTTGTGCTGACTTTCTATCTCTCTCACTCACGCCATTCTCCATATCGCTCTCCTATGCACCCCTTGTCTTGCATACCTCCCAAAATTTTGAGATGGGAACGAGGGACACTTATTAGCAAAAGTATGTAGGCATAGGACACACTCCCTGCCACGCCCCCTTAAATGAGAATTATACAAAAAATTGATTAGTTAAACCCGGAAGTGCTTTTTTTCCCCATTACTATTCCTTTATGTAGCGGCCTCACCCCATCTCCTTTTGCTAGGGGTATGTCACATGACAGGGTGATATGCGCTACGGCCCATGTCCTCCCCATAGCTGTGGGTGAGGTGAAGGCCAGTATCAGTACATTCCTCGGGCCAATGTGTGTTAGTTATGAAGCTCAGTCCTGCTATGCTGAAACCTCCCTTGCTCCCATTAACCAGAGTCCATACACCGATGCAGGGTCCAACACTTGTTTATTATACTTCCACAACAAACAGTTCTTTCACAGCCGATTAGTTGCGACCCATAACATAACGCAAACGGTGGAATGAGCAGGTCGAGGCACTATCCTGATTTCAATCTAAACCCCTGTGGTTTCACCAGGGGTTATAGCAACTTTGCTTAGCACAGAACATAGAACTTGTGAGTCTCTACCAGCAACTCCATAGAACATAGATGGGAGTACCTTCGCTGTGTTGCGGCCCCTATCAGGGGAAGATGTCCCTCTAAGGGAGTTACCAGAGGCCCATCCGTCACCGGGTTGATGCTGCTCCGGAATCTCCGGACGGGTGACCTCCCCGGCCTCCTCACCTCAGATGCGGGTCCCCTCGCAAGGCGGCACCCTCGGATCACTTCGCCCTCGCGGGACCCAGTCGAAGTTACCGGGCCCCAGGCCTACGATATAGTACCTCACCCCAGGCTGAAGGTGCCTGGGATGGACCCCAACTTCATTCCGGTCAGGCCTAGGGTGCCTGGGCCGGAACCTTGAACCGCCCGCACCCAGGCCTAAGGTGCCTGGGTGCGTGAAGAGAAAATCCTCAAAGACCTCGTGGCGAGGGCGTCTCCCCCTTTTATCTCCTCCCTTCAACACCACGGCGGGTTCCCCGCCCCAGCCGTACCATCTCCGGAAAGGGACAAAAAGGGTAGCACTGCGGCAGTGATTCTACCTTGAGCCTGTAGGTACCCCGCCACCCACAGGCCAAGGAGAATAATACACCACCCAATCCTCCACGAATTACAAAAGGGGTCCAGAACCTTTCACAATTACACACCTGGGTCACACTACCCCCAGGTGTACCCCAACTAAATTTAAAGACCCCGCTACATTTATATTGACTTTTTAAATGTACAAATGCAGCAATTTAGAAATCAGATGAAAGGTTTAGCACTGGGAAATACTTTTTGAAAGACGAATAGTGCATTTTATATACAACTATATAGATCAGACCAAAATGAGGCACAACTGAGGAGGAAAGAGGGACTTTGTTCCAAATCAGGGACAGTCCCTTGAAATCAGGGACAGTTGGGAGATATGGTCTTGTGCCTGGCTTGCTGTTTTCTCTCTTGCATTCTATTTTTCTCTCACCGGCTTGCTCTTTCTCCCTCTGTCTACCTGCAAAAAAATAAAAAAAATTGAACTCCTCCAATAGATCATTCATTCTTCCAGTACTTCTGTGACCTTGTTAGCTGTTTAATACTGCCACTACTTAAATAGTTTGTGTGTATTGCTGAATTCAGTAATGTTTTCTATGCAAGCTCAGCATATGAATCCACAGTTGCCATCTAAAGAGATTAAGACACCTTTGTAATTTACTAGCCTTAAAGTTGCCAGTTTTATAATTTATTGGGCTCTTTGAGGGCCTCTTGACTTTTCGTTCCTTTGGATGAAAAATAATGCTTTTCAGCAGAGTGTTTTCAAAAAGCTTTTTAACCTTTGCTTTCTTGACTGTAATGCATTTTTGCATACCATGGTTGAGACAGGCTTTTAAAGTGATTTACACTGTGTTGGGTGTCTGCTTGACAACGCATTGTAGGTAAGACACACAGGAGACTCAGTGACTTTTATTATTTCTGTGTAGTTTTGTTTTTTGCAACCTTGGAGCCTTCTGGCCATGAACTTCATCCCAAATGCTCTATTAGTAAAATTTTTGGTGGATACTGGTGGCTTGAATCACCTGTCACCCGATTTTCTCTCAAATGGTTTCCCTGTAGTTTGTGTCTTTGACCCATCCTTGGTTTATGTAAACCCAATCACTTAAAGCTGAACTCCAGACAATTTTTTTTCCCCCTGTGCAATGGGGCTGTACAGGTTAACTGCTTGTTTTATTCTAGGGGAGAGGACAGTGGAGATCTACTTACCTAATTCACAGATCATCCTTGCACAAGACCAGTCCGGCACCCCCCCATGCTCCAGCTCTTGAAAATGGATTGTTCCTGCAGTCACCACTCTCCATAGACAGGAACAGTCCACTGCTGGACCATGGGGAAGCGCATTTTTCTGGAAGATCGTCGGATCAGATGAGTATAAACCTTGTGCTCACCCCTAAAAAAACAAGCAGTTGACCCATGCGGTTGGGCTGTGAAAACAAAAATTTGTCCGCGTTTGGTCTTTAAACTTCAAAAATTTTAAGTATATGTTAAGGCAAAATGTTTTCTTTTAGATAGAGCTGGGAAATGTTAAAACCCCTGTTTTTGTTTGTTTTTTGTGTCCCACAAATTTGTTTGCTTTTTGTGTCCCACTGGGAAGGTTTCTCTTCATTGCCTGGAGTCGCAACAGAAATAGAGAAAAAAGCGGGGTTCAAATTTTAGATCATTGTCACCAGAAAATTTGCCCCATTGGAAGATTTCCCCTCTCCTCTTGTTAATGAAATCTCAAAAATGTTGGATTTCCTTCCGCAGTCTGTTTCCGTTGTCACCAGGACAAATAAAGAGGGTGAACTTTCCTAATGGAGAGGTCAGAGGCTCCTCTTTACGTTGAGTTTGCCTATCACATTCATGTCCCCTCTATATTACAGAAGCCCTTCATCACCACAGACCCCCCCCAATCACAGAATGCAGCCGTCCCCTCAATCACATCACACTCCCCCTATCCATGAGAGCCCACCACTACATCAGAGACGCCTCATCGCCACAGTATCCTCTCTTCCATCTTTGATCCAGGGAAGCTAGGCCTCATGGTCTCGGCACACTGGGAGAACTCAAAATGGCTCTCTGCTTGAAAAACACTGCACTAGAATGTTAATGTAATTTCAAAAGTAATTTTCAATACCTTTTTTAAAAGCTCTCAATAAAATAATACCTGCTGACCATGCCATAAAGGTCCTTGTTCAGACACTGTTATAGGGTGACAACTCTCTGTCTCCTTTATGTGCTCCTGTGTTGTCACCTTGTCACCCAGTCTTCCGATGGAGACTTCAAGTGGCCAATTTCAACACAAATTATGTTCACCTGGTCCATCGTTGTCACCATCAGGAAACCTGCCCTGATAAACACCATGCAGCCTTTGCTGGAGTGTATGTAGAAAGGTCTCAATGCCATCTAGTTAGGGTTTCTAACTACTTTAACTACTGTGTTCCTTTAAAACTTCCATGCCTCATATTTTAATTGTTTGATGTGTTTCTGTTTTTATTATTTTAGTGCCTATGATCAGAAACCACAAGTTGGAATGAGGCCCTCTAACCCGCCAACTCCTTCCAGCACACCAGTGTCTCCATTACACCATGCGTCACCCAATACAGCTCAGAACCCTAAACCAGACCGTCTCTTCCCCCCGCACCTTCCTCCATCTCAGCCCCTCCCAGACTCCAACTACACCATGGATCACAGGTGAGATGCCCATCCTCCATCCTAATAGTCGCATAAGGACTGTTGGGTGTTAAATGGTGTGGACCTTGGGGGGGGGGGCTACTAGAGAAGAAAGAGGAGTTTGGGTCCAAAGAAGGCACCATTGGCTATGATTGGCAACTTAAGCTAAATGAAGTATAGGTTGATCATACTTATTTACAAAAGGAACTTATGAAATATCCAACTATCTGGCTGTCTTTTCACGTGTGCTTCTTTATCATGTTGTCCTACAGAAACATGGAAATTCTGTTGCTTTTGTTTGTGTTTTGCATTGCAAATACTTTTAATGCAGAGTGAAATATTACTAGCTTTTTAGCAAAGGGTTTTGAATCTCCTTGTTTGGAATTGCATCCTATGTCATTAGCGCTGCTAAAATAACAACTTTTGGGTATAGATTTGCTGCTAAGCTTTCTTTCCACAGATACATATATTTGTTTTAGTCGTAGACATTTTGTGGATAATGCTGCAGCTCCTCTACATTGCTTGCATTATTTCTCCTGAAAATATAGCCATACTGTAAGGGCAGCCAGGAGGAGAGTGAAAATAGGCAGTTAAAGCCAAGGTTTTAGTGCCCCTGCACACCCCCCAACCACTCACTTAACCTAGGGCATGAAGCTGCTTAGGGCTGTACATATGCCAAGACCACTATGCATTGCAAAATTAAAAGGCACCCATTCACATGAGCAGTGTCGATCACTACAGATCTCTTTTCAAGGGCTGATGCATGTATGAACGAACCTTTAAGCCTAGTACACACTGCAGAGAATCTTGTCGCAAAAAAAAACGTTGTTTATCTCTACGGGTTTCTTGTCAAGCTTGACGAGATTCTTGTCAAGCTTTCCTTGCATACACACTGTCAATCCAAAATCTCGTCGGTCTAAAGCGTGGTGACGTACAACATGTACAACGGCAGTATAAAGGGGAAGTTCCATTCTCATGGCGCCACCCCTTGGGCTGCTTTTGCTAATCTCGTGTTACTTCGTGTTAGTAAAAGTTTAGTGAGAGACAATTCGCGCTTTTCAGTCTTCGTGCTTTCAGTTCGACACAGCGTGACCAATGTGCTATCTCCATTACGAACGCTAGTTTTACAAGAAGGAGCGCTCCCGTCTCATACTTGATTCTGACCATGCGCGGTTTTTGAAGACTCTGAAAAGCATACACACGACCGGTTTTCTCATCCAAAAACAGTCTGACGAGAATCACGACGAGAAAACTGAGACTCCCGACGAGAAAAAAGAAAGCAGGTTTTCTTTTTTTCTCGTCGAGATTCACAACAGTTTTCTCGACGAGAAACCATACACACGAACGGTTTTTGCGGCAAGAAAGCTCTCCCAACAGTTTTCTTGTCGTTTCTTGCCGAGAAAAACGGTCGTGTGTACGAGGCTTTAGAGTTTGTATAACTTGGGCTCCATTCACACTTGCACTAAACATCTTTGGACTTTATTGTGTGTGTTTTTGGAGCATTTGTAAAGGCAATTTTGAACGCTTTGCATGCATGTTAGGCTTTTTAGTGGATTTTTCAGATGCTCCCATTGAAGTCTATTGGGGTCAAAATATGTGACTTTGCCCTAAAAGAAGCTTGTGTACATTTTTTTGAGCGATGAGTTGCAAGCTTCAAGCGACACTACACTCAGATGTAAATGGGCACCATTGAATAGAATGGAAATCCTATTCTTCAGCATTGAAGCGGTTCTGGTGAAGCTTAAATCCGTGCTTCAAATTGTTTGGGTGTTTACAGGGCATTACACTCTCTTCTCAGGGACTCAGGGATTCTGGCGGTGACATCTGAGTTCCTGGGTCTCTGTACGTGCTGTGACCATTGAGGTGCCCCCACCATCCCTGCTAGTTGTTTTATTTCATAATTAGATTGTAGAGAAAGTAACAGAGCTGGCCGGGGATGCTCAAAACTCCCAGGTGGACAGGAGCAGAGTTGGGAAATAGAGCAGGGGGATCGTACTGTGCAACACCTAAAAGAATCCAAGGATTGACCCCATAGGTGTTGGCCGGGATCTAGAAAGCTATGGCAGCTAAGTCTAACCACTGGAGGTCTTGAGATATAAATAGTGCCAAGTGTTTACTCAACCTACCAAACTCCATCTACAGCTGAAATAAAACTTTTGGCTGAACTGACTATTTAATAGAGTAAGCAGACTAAAATGCGGAAAAATTATGGTGTGAAAATCTTGTTTTCGACAGTCCAAATTGAAATTGTTAAAATAAATTAATAATAATCGAAACTTCCCAAATTAGCTTTTTTTTTTTCCTCTAACTTTAAAAATGTTTATTTTTTTTTACTTTTATTTTTTTCATTACCTATCAGGTTTCGCAGACAGCTCTCTGAACCATGCAATTCTTTTCCGCCGCTCCCTGCACTGCCGCAAGATGGCAGACCCGTTTACCAACGCCAGATGTCGGAGCCAAGTATCCAGTTCCCTCCTCAAGGATTTAAACAAGAATACCACGACCCGGTGTATGAACATGGCGCTATGGTGGGGAGCGCCCCAAGCCAGACCTTCCCTCCGCCTCTCATGATTAAGCAGGAGCCAAGAGATTTCGCTTATGACTCAGGTACGTACTACCTGCTGAAATGATTCATCTGTAAAGTCCTTGTTAGACGTGTTTTATATCTTCTGTTCCAATGACTGCTTTTGATATGTTGTGCTTTATTGACTAGTGTTTTGTAGAAGCTCTTAGCTGTAGGATGGTTTTGTCTAGTTTGGTGGCTGTTGTCCAGTTCACTTTGTTGTTATCCGATACAATGGAAAATACTGTGTGGTCACATGATGTATAGTACTCAATTTGCTGTTTTTGAGTAGATCTCGTTAATCCGTGTCTAGTCCACTATGGTGCCTAATACCCTAGTGTGTAATAGCGTTTGGTGCCCAATTTCTTGGTTATCAGTTGTCTTGGTCGACACACCAACTCCATCCCCTAGTATCTGGTAATGACTTGCTGTGATGGTTGGTGTACTGTGTGCTCAGTTCCCTGGTATCTAGTTTGCAGTTATCTAGTGGCATGTAGTAGTGATGAGCCGAACACCCCCGGGTTCGGTTCGCACCAGAACCCGCGAACGGACCGAAAGTTCGTACGAACATTAGAACCCTATTAAATACAATGGATGCGAACGTTCGAATTCTAAAGTGCTAATTATAACAACTATTATGCATGTTATTGTCCTAAAAAGGGTTTGGGAACCCGGGTTGTGCACCAGGGGACATGTATCAATGCAAAAAGAAGTTTTAAAAACGGTCATTTTTCGGGAGCAGTCATTTTAATGATGCATAAAGTGAAAAAAAAAAAGTCAAATATTCCTTTAAATATCGTACCTGGGGGGTGTCTAAAGTATGCCTGTGAAGTGCCACGTGTTTCCCGTGTTTAGAACTGTCCCTGCACAAAATTACATTTCTAAAGGAAAAAAAGCCATTTAAAACTGCTTGCGGCTTTAATGTAATGTCTGGTCCCGGTAATATGGATGAAAATCTTTAAGAAAAATGGCATAGCTACCCCATGACCCCCCCCCCCCCCCCCACCCCAGCCCATTACCAGCCCCTTTGGGTCTTGTATGGATATTAAGGGGAACCCCGCACATAAAATAAAAAAGGCCCTATATACTCTGAACAGCCGTATACAGGCGGTGCATACAAGACAGGGACTGTAGGTTTGTTCTTATGTAGAATCTGTTTGTAATTTTGAACAGGTACATTGTTGAAGTGTAGCTCCAGCCCAAAAATCTATTTTTAAACTTTTTGGAAAACATAGGTAAGGGTTATCACCCCTGTAACATTTGTTTTGCTGTCTGTGCCCCTGTTCAGAACATTTCACCTCACTTTCCGTCCCAATGACAACTGTTTTTGAAATGTGGTGTTTTTCTTGAAACAAGGATTGCTGATAAAGCATCAGTACAGAGGAGACACCTTTCTCCCATATTTATTCTTACAGGAGAGAATTTTCCTTCCTAGTGGTAGATTTCCTCTCACTTCCTGTTGTCTTCTTGCGTTTGCAAGTAGGAGTCGTTTGTAAGTTGGATGTTTGAAAGTAGGGACCTGCCGTATATACTCTGCAGAAATAGGCCCCTTAGTTGTTGGTGTTGGCACAACACTGTAAGCACTCACAGTTACTCTTGGTTGGTGCTGGAACGCCCTGCTGTCAACTATTATATCAGGAATTTTAATTACATATAATTGTTGAACAGTGGTAGTAAAAATTGGGCCTTTGATGGTGGTGCTGGTGCCACAACACTGTAAGCCCTGACAGTTACTCTTGGTGGGTGCAGCAATGGGCCCTGCTGTGAATTATTAGATCAAGAATTGTAATTACATGCCCCTTTTGAACAGGGGCTGAAAAATTGGGCCTTTCGTGGTGGTGGTGGTGGTGGCGTTGCCACAACACTGTAAGCCCTCAGAGTTACTCTTGGTGGGTGCAGCAATGGGCCCTGCTGTGAATTATTAGATCAAGAATTGTAATTGCATGCCCCTGTTGAACAGGGGCTGAAAAATTGGGCCTTTCGTGGTGGTGGTGGTGGTTTTGCCACAACACTGTAAGCCCTCAGAGTTACTCTTGGTGGGTGCAGCAATGGGCCCTGCTGTGAATTATTAGATCAAGAATTGTAATTACATGCCCCTTTTGAACAGGGGCTGAAAAATTGGGCCTTTCGTGGTGGTGGTGGTGGTGGCGTTGCCACAACACTGTAAGCCCTCAGAGTTACTCTTGGTGGGTGCAGCAATGGGCCCTGCTGTGAATTATTAGATCAAGAATTGTAATTGCATGCCCCTGTTGAACAGGGGCTGAAAAATTGGGCCTTAGGCACTGGTGGCACAACACTACAACCCCTCACAGATACTGTACTTGGAGCACAGCAATGAGCCCTGTTGCAAAGTATTGCTTCAAAAATTGTAATGACACGCCCCTGTTAAACAGGGGCTGAAAAATTGGGCCTTAGGCACTGGTGCCACAACACTCCAACCCCTCACAGATACTGTACTTGGAGCACAGCAATGAGCCCTATGGCAAATTATTGCTAAAAAAATTGTAATTACACGCCCCTGTGAAACAGGGGCTGAAAAATTGGGCCTTAGCCACTGGTGGCGGCACCCATAAACAAAAATGATCTTCCAAGCTATCATCATCAATCGTATCATTGAGGACTCGGAGGAGGAGGATAGCCAGTCAACATAACAGCACAGGCACTCAGCATCAGCATCAGTCTTGAAGGGATGTGACATGTTAAAATCAATTAGTCTGTTATATCAGCATCATGTGTGTGGTAGCTGGTGGTGATCCAAGACTGGTTCATCTTGATGAAAGTCAGTCGATCAACCGAGTCGGTGGACAGGCGCACCCTGTGATCCGTGACAAATCCTCCAGCAGCACTGAATGTGCGTTCCGAAAGAACGCTGGATGCAGGACAGGCCAGTAGCTCAATTGCATACTGTGCAAGCTCTGGCCAGTGATCCATCCTCAAGACCCAGTAAGCCAGAGGATTTTCGGTGGGGAAGGTGTCCAAGTCTGACCTTGCCCCTAGATATTCCTGCACCATGTTTATCAGACGCTGGCGATGGTTGCTGGAACCAATCATACTTTGGGGCTGCGGACTAAAGAATTGTCTGAACGCATCGGTCAGACGGCCACCTTCCCCACCGCTCCTTCTTTGACTGGCCGAAGCCTCAGCAACTCGTTGTCCAGGACCAGGAGTTTGTAACCTCCCAGTCTCTGGGAACGCGTTGCACAGACCTTTCTGCAAGGCCTCCCGGAGTTGTCTCATCCTCTGCTCCCTCTGCGACGGTAACATAAGGTCCGCAACCTTACTCTTGTACCGTGGATCAAGGAGAGTGGCCAGCCAGTAATGGTCCCTCTCCTTGATCCGAAGAATACGAGGATCCTTCCGCAGACTTTGCAGGATCAGGGAGGCCATGCAGCGTAGGTTTGCTGAGGCATTCGCTCCGGAGTCCTCTGGGTCACTAAGGACGACATGATCCGCAGCCACCTCCTCCCAGCCACGTACAAGTCCACTGGTTTCTTGGGACTGTAAATCATCCCTAAAAGACTGCTGCTGATGATGCTAAGTGCCAGCCTCCACCTCCATGCTGACACAATCCTCCTCCTCCTCCTCCTCCTCGTCCTCTTCCTGTGCGATGGGTGGGACAGAAGGAACACTGTCTGGGTAAAGGGGGCCTTGAGAGGCAAGGAAGTCCTCCTCTTCCTGCCTCTGTTCTGCCTCAAGTGCCCTGTCCATTATTCCACGCAGCGTGTGCTCCAACAGGTGGACAAGAGGTACAGTGTCACTGATGCATGCACTGTCACTGCTCACCATCCTCGTGGCCTCCTCAAATGGTGCCAGGACAGTGCATGCATCCCTGATCATGCCCCACTGGCGTGGAGAAAAAAAACCAAGCTCCCCTGAGCCTGTCCTGGTGCCGTAGTCGCACAGGTACTCATTGATGGCCCTCTGCTGCGTGTGCAGCCGCTGCAGCATGGCCAACGTTGAGTTCCACCTGGTGGGCATGTCACATATAAGGCGGTTCTTGGGCAGGTTCAACTCCTTTTGCAGCTCAGCCAGGCGAGCACTGGCATTATAAGATCTGCGGAAATGCACACAGACTTTCCTGGCCTGCCTCAGGACATCCTGTAAGCCCGGGTACCTGCCCAAGAACCGCTGCACCACCAGGTTAAGGACGTGAGCCACACAGGGCACATGGGTCAGTTGTCCCTGTCGGAGGGCGGAGAGGAGGTTGGTGCCATTGTCGCAAACCACCATTCCTGGCTTAAGCTGGTGTGGCGTCAACCACCTCTCGGCCTGGCCCTGCAGAGCAGACAGGACCTCTGCCCCAGTGTGGCTTCTGTCCCCCAAACACACCAGCGCAAGCACGGCATGGCATCTTTTTGCCTGCGTACTTGCGTAGCCCCTTGAACGCCTACGGAGCACCGCTGGTTCCGAGGACAAACCACAGGAAGAGGCCATGGAGGAAGAAGAAGAGGAGGGGGTGGAGGAGAGAGGTGTGTCACAACCAGTAGTAGCATTTTGGAGGCGTGGCGGTGGAACAACCTCCAACACTACTGCACCTTGTCCTGCATCCTTCCCAGCTGCCAAAAGAGTGACCCAATGGGCCGTGAAAGAAAGGTAACGTCCCTGTCCATGCCTGCTGGACCATGAGTCAGCGGTAATATGCACCTTACCGCTGACCGCCCTGTCCAGCGAGGCCAAGACATTGCCTTCCACATGCCGGTAGAGAGCCGGAATAGCCTTCCGTGAGAAAAAGTGGCGTTTGGGAACCTGCCACTGAGGAACCGCACATTGCACAAACTCACGGAAGGGGGCCGAGTCTACCAACTGAAAAGGCAGCAGTTGAAGCGCTAGCAATTTAGCCAAGCTAGCATTCAACCGCTGGGCATGTGGATGGCTGGGAGTGAACTTCTTTCGACGGTCCAGCAGCTGGGGCAGGGAAATTTGCCTGCTAGAATCGGACGTCGGTGTACTGCTAGCAGAGTGGCCGCAAGTACTTGGCTGTGACACACCTAATTCTACACCTTCATTCCTCTCAGTGCATGTTTCAGAGAGGACTGAAGTTATAGTGGGGTTGGAGATCCCAGCTGATGCGGTGCAAGGAGAGGTCTGCTTTGTTCTTTGGTGTGGGTCTTTGAGGTAGGCTTGCCAACGAGCTGCATGGCAGGTCAACATATGTCTGGTCAGGCATGTGGTACCCAAGCGGCTGATGTTTTGGCCACGCGATATATGCTTGAGACATATGTTGCAAACAGCAGCTGTGCGATCTGATGCACTAGCCTCAAAAAAGGCCCACACCAAAGAACTTTTTGAATGACGGGCAGAGGCAGCGCCCTGCACAGGCGGAGCTCTGCGGTGTGATTCCGTCGGTGTACTGCCCTTACGCTGGCCACCAAAGGGCATCCTGCCTCGTTGGAGATGTGCCTCCTCCTCATCCTCCTCCTCCTCCTCTCTCCTATTAGGCACCCACGTGGAGTCAGTGACCTCATCATCCCCTCCCTCCTCATCACTGGAGCCAATCTGGCAGTATGCTGCAGCTGCTGGAACATGACTGCCAGATTGGTGTCCTTCTTGAGCATCCCCTCTGTCTGCTCTCACGCTACTGCCCGCCTCTAGCTGGGTTTCATCATCAGACCCTTCGAAACGCTGGGCATCCTCCTGGAGCATGTACCCAACACTGTGCTCAAACAGTTCGGGGGACTCCTCAGGAGGAGGACATGGTGGGTCTAGGGAAGGAGTGACTGATGATGAGTCTGACATTGATACCAGGGAAGAGGACGCTTTGGCAGCTGCTTTTCCAGTACCCTGAGCCTGGGTGAGAGAGGATGAGGAGGAGGAGGAGGGCTTGGTCATCCACTCTACCAAGTCTTCGGCATGATGTGGCTCAACATGTCCAGCTGCCGAAAAGAAGGACAAGCGTGTCCCATGGCCATGTGCTGATGACAATGCACCGCGTCCACGACCAGCACTGTTGCCCCCAGACACAGAGCCTGCTTGCCCTCTTTTATTGCCTCCTGACTGTCTGCCTCTCCTTGTTTGCCTTCCAGACATTCTAATAGATGGCCTGCAGGGAGATGGGAAAAAGCAATAAGGGCTACCTTCAGGTGTCCTTCTCTGTCCCTTTACTTAAGGATTTCTAAATATGGTTGAGGATGATTGCTTTTGCACAGAATAGCACAACGACAATTTCCCTGACTGTGCAAAAAAACAAGGATTTCAAAGATGGTTGATGAGGAATGCTTTAGCACACTATAGCACAAGGAGAATTTCACTCACTTTCCTTCTTTGTCCCTAGAAACAAGGTTTATCACAGTGAAAGAAACTGACACTCTTCCTTCCTATAGTTTTCTGTCCCTAGAAAAAAATGTTTTTTTAAAGCACACTATAGCACAAGGAGAATTCCCTCACTGTCCTTCCCTGTCCCTAGAAACAAGGATTCGCACAGTAAAACACACTGACACTCTCCCTACCTATAGTTTTCTGTCCCTAGAAAAAATGTTTTTTTAAAGCACACTATAGCACAAGGAGAATTTCACTCACTTTCCTTCCCTGTCCCTAGAAACAAGGATTCGCACAGTAAAAGACACTGACACTCTCCCTACCTATAGTTTTCTGTCCCTAGAAAAAATGTTTTTTAAAGCACACTATAGCACAAGGAGAATTTCACTCACTTTCCTTCTTTGTCCCTAGAAACAAGGTTTATCACAGTGAAAGAAACTGACACTCTTCCTTCCTATAGTTTTCTGTCCCTAGAAAAAAATGTTTTTTTAAAGCACACTATAGCACAAGGAGAATTCCCTCACTGTCCTTCCCTGTCCCTAGAAACAAGGATTCGCACAGTAAAACACACTGACACTCTCCCTACCTATAGTTTTCTGTCCCTAGAAAAAATGTTTTTTTAAAGCACACTATAGCACAAGGAGAATTCCCTCACTGTCCTTCCCTGTCCCTAGAAACAAGGATTCGCACAGTAAAAGACACTGACACTCTCCCTACCTATAGTTTTCTGTCCCTAGAAAAAATGTTTTTTTAAAGCACACTATAGCACAAGGAGAATTTCACTCACTTTCCTTCTTTGTCCCTAGAAACAAGGTTTATCACAGTGAAAGAAACTGACACTCTTCCTTCCTATAGTTTTCTGTCCCTAGAAAAAAATGTTTTTTTAAAGCACACTATAGCACAAGGAGAATTCCCTCACTGTCCTTCCCTGTCCCTAGAAACAAGGATTCGCACAGTAAAACACACTGACACTCTCCCTACCTATAGTTTTCTGTCCCTAGAAAAAATGTTTTTTTAAAGCACACTATAGCACAAGGAGAATTCCCTCACTGTCCTTCCCTGTCCCTAGAAACAAGGATTCGCACAGTAAAAGACACTGACACTCTCCCTACCTATAGTTTTCTGTCCCTAGAAAAAATGTTTTTTTAAAGCACACTATAGCACAAGGAGAATTTCACTCACTTTCCTTCTTTGTCCCTAGAAACAAGGTTTATCACAGTGAAAGAAACTGACACTCTTCCTTCCTATAGTTTTCTGTCCCTAGAAAAAAATGTTTTTTTAAAGCACACTATAGCACAAGGAGAATTCCCTCACTGTCCTTCCCTGTCCCTAGAAACAAGGATTCGCACAGTAAAACACACTGACACTCTCCCTACCTATAGTTTTCTGTCCCTAGAAAAAATGTTTTTTTAAAGCACACTATAGCACAAGGAGAATTTCACTCACTTTCCTTCCCTGTCCCTAGAAACAAGGATTCGCACAGTAAAAGACACTGACACTCTCCCTACCTATAGTTTTCTGTCCCTAGAAAAAATGTTTTTTAAAGCACACTATAGCACAAGGAGAATTTCACTCACTTTCCTTCTTTGTCCCTAGAAACAAGGTTTATCACAGTGAAAGAAACTGACACTCTTCCTTCCTATAGTTTTCTGTCCCTAGAAAAAAATGTTTTTTTAAAGCACACTATAGCACAAGGAGAATTCCCTCACTGTCCTTCCCTGTCCCTAGAAACAAGGATTCGCACAGTAAAAGACACTGACACTCTCCCTACCTATAGTTTTCTGTCCCTAGAAAAAATGTTTTTTTAAAGCACACTATAGCACAAGGAGAATTTCACTCACTTTCCTTCCCTGTCCCTAGAAACAAGGATTCGCACAGTAAAAGACACTGACACTCTCCCTACCTATAGTTTTCTGTCCCTAGAAAAAATGTTTTTTAAAGCACACTATAGCACAAGGAGAATTTCACTCACTTTCCTTCTTTGTCCCTAGAAACAAGGTTTATCACAGTGAAAGAAACTGACACTCTTCCTTCCTATAGTTTTCTGTCCCTAGAAAAAAATGTTTTTTTAAAGCACACTATAGCACAAGGAGAATTCCCTCACTGTCCTTCCCTGTCCCTAGAAACAAGGATTCGCACAGTAAAAGACACTGACACTCCCCCTACCTATAGTTTTCTGTCCCTAGAAAAAATGTTTTTTTAAAGCACACTATAGCACAAGGAGAATTCCCTCACTGTCCCTAGAAACAAGGATTCGCACAGTAAAAGACACTGACACTCTCCCTACCTATAGTTTTCTGTCCCTAGAAAAAATGTTTTTTTTAAAGCACACTATAGCACAAGGAGAATTTCACTCACTTTCCTTCTTTGTCCCTAGAAACAAGGTTTATCACAGTGAAAGAAACTGACACTCTTCCTTCCTATAGTTTTCTGTCCCTAGAAAAAAATGTTTTTTTAAAGCACACTATAGCACAAGGAGAATTCCCTCACTGTCCTTCCCTGTCCCTAGAAACAAGGATTCGCACAGTAAAAGACACTGACACTCTCCCTACCTATAGTTTTCTGTCCCTAGAAAAAATGTTTTTTTAAAGCACACTATAGCACAAGGAGAATTCCCTCACTGTCCTTCCCTGTCCCTAGAAACAAGGATTCGCACAGTAAAAGACACTGACACTCTCCCTACCTATAGTTTTCTGTCCCTAGAAAAAATGTTTTTTTAAAGCACACTATAGCACAAGGAGAATTTCACTCACTTTCCTTCTTTGTCCCTAGAAACAAGGATTATCACAGTGAAAGAAACTGACACTCTCCCTACCTATAGTTTTCTGTCCCTAGAAAAAATGTTTTTTTAAAGCACACTATAGCACAAGGAGAATTCCCTCACTGTCCTTCCCTGTCCCTAGAAACAAGGATTCGCACAGTAAAACACACTGACACTCTCCCTACCTATAGTTTTCTGTCCCTAGAAAAAATGTTTTTTTAAAGCACACTATAGCACAAGGAGAATTCCCTCACTGTCCTTCCCTGTCCCTAGAAACAAGGATTCGCACAGTAAAACACACTGACACTCTCCCTACCTATCCTTCTCTTTCCCTAAACTAAAGGAATCCAGGTTAAGCAAGAAAAAAATAAATGTCACTGTCCCTGCCTATGTTTCTCTTTCCCTGCTCCGGAACACACTACACTAGGCCGCCGTGCTGGCGGCCTTTTATAGTGTGGGGCGTGTACTAAACACCCTCAGCAATAATTGGCCACAGGCATCCTGCCTGTGGCCAATCATTGCTCTCCTCGCTGCCGGCGCTGTGATTGGCCAAGCATGCGGGGTCACAGTGCATGCTTGGCCAATCACAGTGCCTGGATGACACTGCGATGGCGTAGTGCATTGTGGGCCGTTCGCGTCACTCGAATTTGGCGCGAACGGCCCAAATCGTTCGATCTTCGTCGAACGATCGAACAGCCGATGTTCGAGTCGAACGTATGTTCGACTCGAACACGAAGCTCATCCCTAGCATGTAGTAATCCATAATATTCCTGGACTCACCCCAATTCTCTTGATATACTTTTCTTTGATAATCGTTAGTGTGTTGGGGTGTATTGGAACTGAAACCAGAATAAAAAATCTTTAGGTATGTGACTGCCCCCTATCAGCTGGATAATCCTTGTGACTCTTCGTAGTGGTCTTAGAGGTATAGGGAGAATGAGAGTGCCACAGAAATTGTGCAAGTCCAGTATAGTTTTGAACGTCAAGAAGAAGCCAACAGGTTTCGGGGCTCAACCCTCATCGGCAACTTTTTCAGCATTTAAAATGTCTTGGACAAGATGAAGCTTCCCTCTCCACTCTCAAGCCTCTTAAGCTAAACCATCCACGCTCCAAGCATACGAGGGAAAAATGAAGCGTCACAGCACACCAATAAAGGGGGAGGTCTGAACCCTTAAAATGTGTTGGCTTTCTTTTAATTGATTATCAATAGTGATGAGCCGAACACCCCCGGGTTCGGTTCGCACCAGAACCCGCGAACGGACCGAAAGTTCGAACGAACATTAGAACCCTATTAAATACAATGGATGCGAACGTTCGAATTCTAAAGTGCTAATTATAAAAACTATTATGCATGTTATTGTCCTAAAAAGGGTTTGGGAACCCGGGTTCTGCACCAGGGGACATGTATCAATGCAAAAATAAGTTTTAAAAACGGTCGTTTTCCGGGAGCAGTCATTTTAATGATGCATAAAGTGAAAAAAAAAAGTCAAATATTCCTTTAAATATCGTACCTGGGGGGTGTCTAAAGTATGCCTGTGAAGTGCCACGTGTTTCCCGTGTTTAGAACTGTCCCTGCACAAAATGACACTTCTAAAGGAAAAAAAAGCCATTTAAAACTGCTTGCGGCTTTAATGTAATGTCTGGTCCCGGTAATATGGATGAAAATCTTTAAGAAAAATGGCATAGCTACCCCATGACCCCCCCCCCTACCCCAGCCCATTACCAGCCCCTTTGGGTCTTGTATGGATATTAAGGGGAACCCCGCACATAAAATAAAAAAGGCCCTATATACTCTGAACAGCCGTATACAGGCGGTGCATACAAGACAGGGACTGTAGGTTTGTTCTTATGTAGAATCTGTTTGTAATTTTGAACAGGTACATTGTTGAAGTGTAGCTCCAGACCAAAAATCTATTTTTAAACTTTTTGGAAAACATAGGTAAGGGTTATCACCCCTGTAACATTTGTTTTGCTGTCTGTGCCCCTGTTCAGAACATTTCACCTCACTTTCCGTCCTAATGACAACTGTTTTTGAAATGTGGTGTTTTTCTTGAAACAAGGATTGCTGATAAAGCATCAGTACAGAGGAGACACCTTTCTCCCATATTTATTCTTACAGGAGAGAATTTTCCTTCCTAGTGGTAGATTTCCTCTCACTTCCTGTTGTCTTCTTGCGTTTGCAAGTAGGAGTCGTTTGTAAGTTGGATGTTTGAAAGTAGGGACCTGCCGTATATACTCTGCAGAAATAGGCCCCTTAGTTGTTGGTGTTGGCACAACACTGTAAGCACTCACAGTTACTCTTGGTTGGTGCTGGAACGCCCTGCTGTCAACTATTATATCAGGAATTTTAATTACATATAATTGTTGAACAGTGGTAGTAAAAATTGGGCCTTTGATGGTGGTGCTGGTGCCACAACACTGTAAGCCCTGACAGTTACTCTTGGTGGGTGCAGCAATGGGCCCTGCTGTGAATTATTAGATCAAGAATTGTAATTACATGCCCCTGTTGAACAGGGGCTGAAAAATTGGGCCTTAGGCACTGGTGGCACAACACTGCAACCCTTCACAGATACTGTACTTGGAGCACAGCAATGAGCCCTGTTGCAAAGTATTGCTTCAAAAATTGTAATGACACGCCCCTGTTAAACAGGGGCTGAAAAATTGGGCCTTAGGCACTGGTGGCACAACACTGCAACTCCTCACAGATACTGTACTTGGAGCACAGCAATGAGCCCTGTTGCAAAGTATTGCTTCAAAAATTGTAATTACACGCCCCTGTTAAACAGGGGCTGAAAAATTGGGCGTTAGGCACTGGTGGCGGCACCCATAAACAAAAATGATCTTCCAAGCTATCATCATCAATCGTATCATTGAGGACTCGGAGGAGGAGGATAGCCAGTCAACATAACAGCACAGGCACTCAGCATCAGCATCAGTCTTGAAGGGATGTGACATTTTAAAATCAATTAGTCTGTTATATCAGCATCAGGTGTGTGGTAGCTGGTGGTGATCCAAGACTGGTTCATCTTGATGAAAGTCAGTCGATCAACCGAGTCGGTGGACAGGCGCACCCTGTGATCCGTGACAAATCCTCCAGCAGCACTGAATGTGCGTTCCGAAAGAACGCTGGATGCAGGACAGGCCAGTAGCTCAATTGCATACTGTGCAAGCTCTGGCCAGTGATCCATCCTCAAGACCCAGTAAGCCAGAGGATTTTCGGTGGGGAAGGTGTCCAAGTCTGACCTTGCCCCTAGATATTCCTGCACCATGTTTATCAGACGCTGGCGATGGTTGCTGGAACCGATCATACTTTGGGGCTGCGGACTAAAGAATTGTCTGAACGCATCGGTCAGACGGCCACCTTCCCCACCGCTCCTTCTTTGACTGGCCGAAGCCTCAGCAACTCGTTGTCCAGGACCAGGAGTTTGCAACCTCCCAGTCTCTGGGAACGCGTTGCACAGACCTTTCTGCAAGGCCTCCCGGAGTTGTCTCATCCTCTGCTCCCTCTGCGACGGTAACATAAGGTCCGCAACCTTACCCTTGTACCGTGGATCAAGGAGAGTGGCCAGCCAGTAATGGTCCCTCTCCTTGATCCGAAGAATACGAGGATCCTTCCGCAGACTTTGCAGGATCAGGGAGGCCATGCAGCGTAGGTTTGCTGAGGCATTCGCTCCGGAGTCCTCTGGGTCACTAAGGACGACATGATCCGCAGCCACCTCCTCCCAGCCACGTACAAGTCCACTGGTTTCTTGGGACTGTAAATCATCCCTAAAAGACTGCTGCTGATGATGCTGAGTGCCAGCCTCCACCTCCATGCTGACACAATCCTCCTCCTCCTCCTCCTCCTCCTCCTCCTCTTCCTGTGCGATGGGTGGGACAGAAGGAACACTGTCTGGGTAAAGGGGGCCTTGAGAGGCAAGGAAGTCCTCCTCTTCCTGCCTCTGTTCTGCCTCAAGTGCCCTGTCCATTATTCCACGCAGCGTGTGCTCCAACAGGTGGACAAGAGGTACAGTGTCACTGATGCATGCACTGTCACTGCTCACCATCCTCGTGGCCTCCTCAAATGGTGCCAGGACAGTGCATGCATCCCTGATCATGCCCCACTGGCGTGGAGAAAAAAAACCAAGCTCCCCTGACCCTGTCCTGGTGCCGTAGTCGCACAGGTACTCATTGATGGCCCTCTGCTGCGTGTGCAGCCGCTGCAGCATGGCCAACGTTGAGTTCCACCTGGTGGGCATGTCACATATAAGGCGGTTCTTGGGCAGGTTCAACTCCTTTTGCAGCTCAGCCAGGCGAGCACTGGCATTATAAGATCTGCGGAAATGCACACAGACTTTCCTGGCCTGCCTCAGGACATCCTGTAAGCCCGGGTACCTGCCCAAGAAGCGCTGCACCACCAGGTTAAGGACGTGAGCCACACAGGGCACATGGGTCAGTTGTCCCTGTCGGAGGGCGGAGAGGAGGTTGGTGCCATTGTCGCAAACCACCATTCCTGGCTTAAGCTGGCGTGGCGTCAACCACCTCTCGGCCTGGCCCTGCAGAGCAGACAGGACCTCTGCCCCAGTGTGGCTTCTGTCCCCCAAACACACCAGCGCAAGCACGGCATGGCATCTTTTTGCCTGCGTACTTGCGTAGCCCCGTGAACGGCTACGGAGCACCGCTGGTTCATAGGACAAACCACAGGAAGAGGCCATGGAGGAAGAAGAAGAGGAGGGGGTGGAGGAGAGAGGTGTGTCACAACCAGTAGTAGCATTTTGGAGGCGTGGCGGTGGGACAACCTCCAACACTACTGCACCTTGTCCTGAATCCTTCCCAGCTGCCAAAAGAGTGACCCAATGGGCCGTGAAAGAAAGGTAACGTCCCTGTCCATGCCTGCTGGACCATGAGTCAGCGGTAATATGCACCTTACCGCTGACCGCCCTGTCCAGCGAGGCCAAGACATTGCCTTCCACATGCCGGTAGAGAGCCGGAATAGCCTTCCGTGAGAAAAAGTGGCGTTTGGGAACCTGCCACTGAGGAACCGCACATTGCACAAACTCACGGAAGGGGGCCGAGTCTACCAACTGAAAAGGCAGCAGTTGAAGCGCTAGCAATTTAGCCAAGCTAGCATTCAACCGCTGGGCATGTGGATGGCTGGGAGTGAACTTCTTTCGACGGTCCAGCAGCTGGGGCAGGGAAATTTGCCTGCTAGAATCGGACGTCGGTGTACTGCTAGCAGAGTGGGCGCAAGTACTTGGCTGTGACACACCTAATTCTACACCTTCATTCCTCTCAGTGCATGTTTCAGAGAGGACTGAAGTTATAGTGGGGTTGGAGATCCCAGCTGATGCGGTGCAAGGAGAGGTCCGCTTTGTTCTTTGGTGTGGGTCTTTGAGGTAGGCTTGCCAACGAGCTGCATGGCAGGTCAACATATGTCTGGTCAGGCATGTGGTACCCAAGCGGCTGATGTTTTGGCCACGCGATATACGCTTGAGACATATGTTGCAAACAGCAGCTGTGCGATCTGATGCACTAGCCTCAAAAAAGGCCCACACCAAAGAACTTTTTGAATGACGGGCAGAGGCAGCGCCCTGCACAGGCGGAGCTCTGCGGTGTGATTCCGTCGGTGTACTGCCCTTACGCTGGCCACCAAAGGGCATCCTGCCTCGTTGGAGATGTGCCTCCTCCTCATCCTCCTCCTCCTCCTCTCTCCTATTAGGCACCCACGTGGAGTCATTGACCTCATCATCCCCTCCCTCCTCATCACTGGAGCCAATCTGGCAGTATGCTGCAGCTGCTGGAACATGACTGCCAGATTGGTGTCCTTCTTGAGCATCCCCTCTGTCTGCTCTCACGCTACTGCCTTCCTCTAGCTGGGTTTCATCATCAGACCCTTCGAAACGCTGGGCATCCTCCTGGAGCATGTACCCAACACTGTGCTGAAACAGTTCGGGGGACTCCTCAGGAGGAGGACATGGTGGGTCTAGGGAAGGAGTGACTGATGATTTGTCTGACATTGATACCAGGGAAGACGACGCTTTGGCAGCTGCTTTTCCAGTACCCTGAGCCTGGGTGAGAGAGGATGAGGAGGAGGAGGAGGGCTTGGTCATCCACTCTACCAAGTCTTCGGCATGATGTGGCTCAACATGTCCAGCTGCCGAAAAGAAGGACAAGCGTGTCCCATGGCCATGTGCTGATGACAATGCACCGCGTCCACGACCAGCACTGTTGCCCCCAGACACAGAGCCTGCTTGCCCTCTTTTATTGCCTCCTGACTGTCTGCCTCTCCTTGTTTGCCTTCCAGACATTCTAATAGATGGCCTGCAGGGAGATGGGAAAAAAGCAATAAGGGCTACCTTCAGGTGTCCTTCTCTGTCCCTTGAAACAAGGACTTTCACAGTGAAAGAAACTGACACTGTCCCTACCTAGAGTTTTCTGTCCCTAGAATAAATGTTTTTTTTAATCACAATATAGCACAAGGACAATTCACTCAATGTCTCTCCAGGTCCCTGGAAACAAGGACTTGCAGAGTGAAAGAAACTGACACTGTCCCTACCTAGAGTTTTCTGTCCCTAGAATAAATGTTTTTTTTAAGCACAATATAGCACAAGGACAATTAACTCACTGTCCTTACAGGTCCCTGGAAACAAGGACTTGCAGAGTGAAAAAAAAAAAACACTCTCCCTACCTACAGTTTTCTGTCCCTAGAAAAAATGTTTTTTTTAAGCACAATATAGCACAAGGACAATTAACTCACTGTCCTTACAGGTCCCTGGAAACAAGGACTTGCAGAGTGAAAGAAACTGACACTGTCCCTACCTAGAGTTTTCTGTCCCTAGAATAAATGTTTTTTTTAAGCACAATATAGCACAAGTAAAATTAACTCACTGTCCTTACAGGTCCCTGGAAACAAGGACTTGCAGAGTGAAAGAAAAAAAACACTCTCCCTACCTACAGTTTTCTGTCCCTAGAAAAAATGTTTTTTTTAATCACAATATAGCACAAGGAAAATTAACTCACTGTCCTTACAGGTCCCTGGAAACAAGGACTTGCAGAGTGAAAGAAACTGACACTGTCCCTACCTAGAGTTTTCTGTCCCTAGAATAAATGTTTTTTTTAATCACAATATAGCACAAGGAAAATTAACTCACTGTCCTTACAGGTCCCTGGAAACAAGGACTTGCAGAGTGAAAGAAACTGACACTGTCCCTACCTAGAGTTTTCTGTCCCTAGAATAAATGTTTTTTTTAAGCACAATATAGCACAAGGACAATTAACTCACTGTCCTTACAGGTCCCTGGAAACAAGGACTTGCAGAGTGAAAGAAAAAAAACACTCTCCCTACCTACAGTTTTCTGTCCCTAGAAAAAATGTTTTTTTTAAGCACAATATAGCACAAGTAAAATTAACTCACTGTCCTTACAGGTCCCTGGAAACAAGGACTTGCAGAGTGAAAGAAAAAAAACACTCTCCCTACCTACAGTTTTCTGTCCCTAGAAAAAATGTTTTTTTTAATCACAATATAGCACAAGGAAAATTAACTCACTGTCCTTACAGGTCCCTGGAAACAAGGACTTGCAGAGTGAAAGAAACTGACACTGTCCCTACCTAGAGTTTTCTGTCCCTAGAATAAATGTTTTTTTTAATCACAATATAGCACAAGGAAAATTAACTCACTGTCCTTACAGGTCCCTGGAAACAAGGACTTGCAGAGTGAAAGAAACTGACACTGTCCCTACCTAGAGTTTTCTGTCCCTAGAATAAATGTTTTTTTTAAGCACAATATAGCACAAGGACAATTAACTCACTGTCCTTACAGGTCCCTGGAAACAAGGACTTGCAGAGTGAAAAAAAAAAACACTCTCCCTACCTAGAGTTTTCTGTCCCTAGAAAAAATGTTTTTTTTAAGCACAATATAGCACAAGGACAATTAACTCACTGTCCTTACAGGTCCCTGGAAACAAGGACTTGCAGAGTGAAAGAAAAAAAACACTCTCCCTACCTAGAGTTTTCTGTCCCTAGAAAAAATGTTTTTTTTAATCACAATATAGCACAAGGAAAATTAACTCACTGTCCTTACAGGTCCCTGGAAACAAGGACTTGCAGAGTGAAAGAAAAAAAACACTCTCCCTACCTACAGTTTTCTGTCCCTAGAAAAAATGTTTTTTTTAATCACAATATAGCACAAGGAAAATTAACTCACTGTCCTTACAGGTCCCTGGAAACAAGGACTTGCAGAGTGAAAGAAACTGACACTGTCCCTACCTAGAGTTTTCTGTCCCTAGAATAAATGTTTTTTTTAATCACAATATAGCACAAGGAAAATTAACTCACTGTCCTTACAGGTCCCTGGAAACAAGGACTTGCAGAGTGAAAGAAACTGACACTGTCCCTACCTAGAGTTTTCTGTCCCTAGAATAAATGTTTTTTTTAAGCACAATATAGCACAAGGACAATTAACTCACTGTCCTTACAGGTCCCTGGAAACAAGGACTTGCAGAGTGAAAGAAAAAAAACACTCTCCCTACCTACAGTTTTCTGTCCCTAGAAAAAATGTTTTTTTTAATCACAATATAGCACAAGGAAAATTAACTCACTGTCCTTACAGGTCCCTGGAAACAAGGACTTGCAGAGTGAAAGAAACTGACACTGTCCCTACCTAGAGTTTTCTGTCCCTAGAATAAATGTTTTTTTTAATCACAATATAGCACAAGGACAATTAACTCACTGTCCTTACAGGTCCCTGGAAACAAGGACTTGCAGAGTGAAAGAAACTGACACTGTCCCTACCTAGAGTTTTCTGTCCCTAGAATAAATGTTTTTTTTAAGCACAATATAGCACAAGGACAATTAACTCACTGTCCTTACAGGTCCCTGGAAACAAGGACTTGCAGAGTGAAAGAAAAAAAACACTCTCCCTACCTACAGTTTTCTGTCCCTAGAAAAAATGTTTTTTTTAATCACAATATAGCACAAGGAAAATTAACTCACTGTCCTTACAGGTCCCTGGAAACAAGGACTTGCAGAGTGAAAGAAACTGACACTGTCCCTACCTAGAGTTTTCTGTCCCTAGAATAAATGTTTTTTTTAATCACAATATAGCACAAGGACAATTAACTCACTGTCCTTACAGGTCCCTGGAAACAAGGACTTGCAGAGTGAAAGAAACTGACACTGTCCCTACCTAGAGTTTTCTGTCCCTAGAATAAATGTTTTTTTTAAGCACAATATAGCACAAGGACAATTAACTCACTGTCCTTACAGGTCCCTGGAAACAAGGACTTGCAGAGTGAAAGAAACTGACACTGTCCCTACCTAGAGTTTTCTGTCCCTAGAATAAATGTTTTTTTTAAGCACACTATAGCAGAAGCACAAAACACACTGACACTCTCCCTACCTATCCTTCTCTTTCCCTAAACTAAAGGAATCCAGGTTAAGCAAGAAAGAAATAACAGTCACTGTCCCTGCCTATGCTACTCTATCCCTGCTCCGGAACACACTACACTAGGCCGCCGTGCTGGCGGCCTTTTATAGTGTGGGGCGTGTACTAAACACCCTCAGCAATAATTGGCCACAGGCATCCTGCCTGTGGCCAATCATTGCTCTCCTCGCTGCCGGCGCTGTGATTGGCCAAGCATGCGGGGTCACAGTGCATGCTTGGCCAATCACAGCGCCTGGATGACACTGCGATGGCGTAGTGCATTGTGGGCCGTTCGCGTCACTCGAATTTGGCGCGAACGGCCCAAATCGTTCGATCTTCGTCGAACGATCGAACAGCCAATGTTCGAGTCGAACGTACGTTCGACTCGAACACGAAGCTCATCCCTAATTATCAAAGCATCTCTTTGGACCCTTTGACCATTTGTGTGGCACTTTTGCTGCTTCTGGGTTTTAATCTCAAGACCCAACCCTCTCTGGGGGTGTTCTGGTGTATATGAGCAGCCAAATTATAAAACACAATTTACATCTTTGAAATGCCCCCTTTTAAAATCTATAATTCCAGACAAAACATTTTTTTATTGAAGAATAGATCCTTTATCTAGCTTGTTTTATGGTCTGTGACTCCATTGGTTGATTTATCCCTCATTGTGTCTCAGAGGCACCAGGACAAAAAAAGGTGTAACCGGGAGGACAAAAAAACATGGAACCAGGAGTCTTCAGGACAGAAAAAAAATAGACTGGAATTCTAACCTTTTCCCACCGCATTGAATATTTTTGTCACTTCCCGTGCCACGTGAGTCCCTGTCACTGGGACAGGAAATGAGAGAAAAGCTCTCCAGTGGGGACACTGATGACAATAACCCTAGAGATGTTCTAAGCCTTCTCTGTTCTATCGCATGACGTGTGTAAATTAATGGTTCTCTAAAAGCCGTCTTACAGGTCCGACTTGTGTCGGTCTCACTTTGAAAAAGGTTGTAATACTTTGGTCTGACTTGGGCACGAATTCAGCCCATTGATTTAAATGTAAGTCACATCCAAGTCAGATCATCGTCTTAACTGATCCGACTTGTGGCATGCAACTCGTGCTCTGAGGATCTTGAAGGGAAACCCCACGCCAAAATGAAAAGAAAAAAAACATGTGGGTTTCCCCAATTCCATACCAGGCCCTTTGAGTCTGGTATGGATCTTGAGGGGAAAGAGATCTCAAGTCATTTTATGATGGAGGAGGGTGGAGGCAGAGACCACAAGTCATTTTATGATGGGGGTGGGGGGGAAGGTAAAGTCAGAGACTCCAAGTCATTTTATGGTGGGGGGGTGGAGGCAGAGACCCCAAGTCATTTTATAGCGGGGGGTGGAGGCAGAGACCGCAAGTAATTTTATGGTGGTGATGGGGGTGGAGGCAGAGACCCCCAAGTCATTTTATAGCGGGGGGTGATGGCAGAGACCGCAAGTCATTTTATGGTGGGGGGGTGGAGGCAGAGACCCCCAAGTCATTTTATGGTGTGTGGTGGAGGCAGAGACCCCCAAGTCATTTTATGGTGGGGGGGTGGAGGCAGAGACCGCAAGTAATTTTATAGTGGGGGGTGGAGGCAGAGACCCCCAAGTCATTTTATGGTGGGTGGTGGAGGCAGAGACCCCCAAGTCATTTTATGGTGGGGGGGGTGGAGGCAGAGACCGCAAGTCATTTTATAGTGGGTGGTGGAGGCTGAGACCCCCAAGTCATTTTATGGTGGGGGGGTGGAGGCAGAGACCGCAAGTCATTTTATAGTGGGGGGTGGAGGCAGAGACCCCCAAGTCATTTTATGGTGGGGGGTGGAGGCAGAGACCCCAAGTCATTTTATAGTGGGGGGTGGAGGCAGAGACCCCAAGTCATTTTATAGTGGGGGGTGGAGGCAGAGACCCCAAGTCATTTTATAGTGGGGGGTGGAGGCAGACCCCAAGTCATTTTATAGTGGAGGGTGGAGGCAGACCCCAAGTCATTTTATGGTGGGTGGTGGAGGCAGAGACCCCCAAGTCATTTTATGGTGGGGGGGTGGAGGCAGAGACCGCAAGTCATTTTATAGTGGGTGGTGGAGGCAGAGACCCCCAAGTCATTTTATGGTGGGTGGTGGAGGCAGAGACCCCCAAGTCATTTTATGGTGGGGGGGTGGAGGCAGAGACCGCAAGTCATTTTATAGTGGGGGGTGGAGGCAGAGACCCCCAAGTCATTTTATAGTGGGGGGTGGAGGCAGAGACCCCAAGTCATTTTATAGTGGGGGGTGGAGGCAGAGACCCCAAGTCATTTTATAGTGGGGGTGGAGGCAGAGACTCCAAGTCATTTTATGGTGGGGGGTGGAGGCAGAGACCGCAAGTCATTTTGTAGATTACAATTCCGTTACCCCCTCCAAAACCTAAGGCTGCTTTTACACTGATGCATTTTTACTGTGCTAAAAATGCAACCCCTTTAAATCCTATGGGACTCTTCGCACCCCTGCAGGTGCGGTGCGTTTTTGAAAAGTCCTGCATGCTGCATCTTTGATGTGATTTTCAAAACCGCAGCAAAAACGCAGGTAAAGGAGTTGTAAAGGTTTGTTTTTTATTTTCTAAATAGGTTCCTTTAAGCTAGTGCATTGTTGGTTCACTTACCTTTTCCTTCGATTTCCCTTCTAAATGTTTTTTTTCTTTGTCTAAATTTCTCACTTCCTGTTCCTTCTCAGTAAACTTCACACCATCATCCGAGCCGTTCTGGCTGGGGGTGAGTCAGCTTACTGAGGAGGAACAGGAAGTGGGTAATTCAGACAAAGAAAACAAAGAAAAAAAACATTTAGAAGGGAAATCGAAGGAAAAGGTAAGTGAACCAACAATGCACTAGCTTAAAGGAACCTATTTAGAAAATAAAAAAACGACAGCCCCTTTTGCATCTATCTAATGCAGTTGGGTGCATTTTGGACTGCACTCCAACTGCATAGATCAGTGGTTCTCAACTCCAGTCCTCAGGGCCCACCAACAGGCCAGGTTTGCTAGATAACTGAAATGCATCACAGGTGATATAATTTGCTGCTCAGGGATTGCAGTATTCTAGTCTGCATCTCCCCAAGGTAATACTTAAAATCTGGCCTGTTAGTGGGTCCTGAGGACAGGAGTTGAGAACCACTGGCATAGACAGTCTGAAAATCCAGGCTATCCTATGGGCATAGTTCACACCAGTGCAGTACAGCACAGTGCAGAAAAGTACAGCAAGCTGTATTTTTCTGCACCGCAAACGCAAAAAAATGCATGCAAACACACTGCGACGCATCACAGTGCACATAGAGGCCCAAGTAAAAAAGAAAGAAAGAAGTGACCTCACAGGAGAAATGCAGATAGAAAAATGCACTTCAATTGCACATTGTCAAACGCATGCATAGATACAAGGAAATATGTGCAGTTACTTGTAGTTTCTGGTGTGAAAGGGGCCTAAAATAAATAGAAAATGCATCAAAAATGCACCTATACTGGATTTTTGGTGCGTTTTTTGCTCTCAATATAGTCACACGTCCAAGTTTCACAGATGTATGCTGGGTAAAAACGCACCACAAACGCATAAAAAAATGCGGCAAAAAACGCAAATGCAGTTTTGCAACAGAGCAGTTTGAAAGCAGCTTTAAGTAAAGAACACAACAAAAAAAAATGCAGGTTGATGCATGATAACGCACCTGCCTAGTGCCTAATGCTACAATAAAAAAGCACGTCTACGCACGTGCAAAGATCTAAATTGGCCCTAAACGTAAAAACTTAAAACGCCCCTCTAATAAAAAAAAACAAAACAAATTGTAAATGTTGCCAGCCGTGCGTTACAATATCGCAGCGCGAAGAACCCTCCCTGATACAAGATATCCATTTCCAGGCTCCTTCTTGCCACGGGGCCCAAACACAGCCGATGATTATGTTGTGGGTTGGGTCGCCCTCAGAACAAATATGTATCATTAAGATGGAGAGTTACAGTAAGTGCTCCTGTCTAGTGATTTGATTTGAGAATTGCGCCGTCTGGATTTACTCTCGTGCATTAACCGGGGTCACGAGAACGCCGCCTGCACTCCAAAAAGCCCGTAATGGACGTCTGTAGATGGCCCTAAACCAATCACGCCGGTTTTTAGCCTTGACGGATTGTTCTCAGGAGGCCGGCCTTTGTGAGCGCTGACTTGTACATGAATGGGTTTTGTGTGGCTCCCAGCTTCATTCATAAAGCAGGGAGGAGGAAGCCGGGAAAGAGGAATGTCAGCTCACTAAGCCGCAGCAGAGCAGCTCTCAGGTTTCATCAGCTGTTTTTTTGCTCGCAGGAGGAGGAGGGATGACTAACGCTGGGTTACAGGGCTGCTGCTCCATGTATGCCTCGAACGCTCGCTTATATGGAAAAATATGAGATTGTTGTGCTTTCCATTCATTAGGAGTAGGCGGAAATACAACCGTCACCTTAAACTGGCCATACACTAGTAGATTTTCAAATGAACGTTCCTACAAACATTTGTAAGACAATTCTCAGTACATTCAATGACTTGACAAAATGTCGAGCCAACGTACGTCAAAGTTTTGTTTGCTTTTAACGTTTGTTTTTGGAGTGAATGGACTTTCTTGAACACAATCTACATACCTTTTTTAGAAATTCCCTGTCAGGGTCTGCCCCCTTGCATCCGGGTCCCCGTCTGGGTCTGCCCCCTTGCATCCGGGTCCCCGTCTGGGTCTGCCCCCTTGCATCCGGGTCCCCGTCTGGGTCTGCCCCCTTGCATCCGGGTCCCCGTCTGGGTCTGCCCCCTTGCATCTGGGTCCCCGTCTGGGTCTGCCCCCTTGCATCTGGGTCCCCGTCTGGGTCTGTCCCCTTGCATCTGGGTCCCCGTCTGGGTCTGTCCCCTTGCATCTGGGTCCCCGTCTGGGTCTGCCCCCTTGCATCTGGGTCCCCGTCTGGGTCTGTCCCCTTGCATCTGGGTCCCCGTCTGGGTCTGTCCCCTTGCATCTGGGTCCCCGTCTGGGTCTGCCCCCTTGCATCTGGGTCCCCGTCTGGGTCTGCCCCCTTGCATCCGGGTCCCCGTCAGGGTCTGCCTCCTTGCATCCTGGTCCCCGTCAGGGTCTGCCCCCGTGCATCCGGGTCCCCGTCAGGGTCTGCCCCCTTGCATCCGGGTCCCCGTCAGGGTCTGCCCCCTTGCATCCGGGTCCCCGTCTGGGTCTGCCCCCTTGCATCCGGGTCCCCGTCTGGGTCTGCCCCCTTGCATCCGGGTCCCCGTCTGGGTCTGCCCCCTTGCATCCGGGTCCCCGTCTGGGTCTGCCCCCTTGCATCTGGGTCCCCGTCTGGGTCTGCCCCCTTGCATCTGGGTCCCCGTCTGGGTCTGTCCCCTTGCATCTGGGTCCCCGTCTGGGTCTGTCCCCTTGCATCTGGGTCCCCGTCTGGGTCTGCCCCCTTGCATCTGGGTCCCCGTCTGGGTCTGCCCCCTTGCATCCGGGTCGCCGCCTGGGTCTGCCCCCTTGCACCCAAGTCCCCGGCAGGGTCTGCCTCCTTGCACCTGGGTCCCCGTCAGGGTCTGCCTTCTTGCATCCGGGTCCCCGTCAGGGTCTGCCTCCTTGCATCCTGGTCCCCGTCAGGGTCTGCCCCCGTGCATCCGGGTCCCCGTCAGGGTCTGCCCCCTTGCATCCGGGTCCCCGTCAGGGTCTGCCCCCTTGCATCCGGGTCCCCGTCTGGGTCTGCCCCCTTGCATCCGGGTCCCCGTCTGGGTCTGCCCCCTTGCATCCGGGTCCCCGTCTGGGTCTGCCCCCTTGCATCCAGGTCCCCGTCTGGGTCTGCCCCCTTGCATCCGGGTCCCCGTCTGGGTCTGCCCCTTTGCATCCGGGTTCCCCTCTGGGTCTGCCCCCTTGCATCCGGGTCCCCGTCTGGGTCTGCCCCCTTGCATCCGGGTCCCCGTCTGAGTCTGCCCCCTTGCATCCGGGTCCCCGTCTGAGTCTGCCCCCTTGCATCCGGGTCCCCGTCTGAGTCTGCCCCCTTGCATCCGGGTCCCCGTCTGAGTCTGCCCCCTTGCATCCGGGTCCCCGTCTGGGTCTGCCCCCTTGCATCCGGGTCCCCGTCTGGGTCTGCCCCCTTGCATCCGGGTCCCCGTCTGGGTCTGCCCCCTTGCATCTGGGTCCCCGTCTGGGTCTGCCCCCTTGCATCCGGGTTCCCATCTGGGTCTGCCCCCTTGCATCTGGGTCCCCGTCTGGATCTGCCCCCTTGCACCTGGGTCCTCGTCAGGGTCTTCCCCCTGGCATCCTGGTCCCCGTCAGGGTCTGCCCCCTTGCATCCAGGTCCCCGTCTGGGTCTGCCCCCTTGCATGCGGGTCCCCGTCTGGGTCTGCCCCCTTGCATCCGGGTCCCTGTCAGGGTCTGCCTCCTTGCATCTGGGTCCCCGTCAGGGTCTTCCCCCTGGCATCCTGGTCCCCGTCAGGGTCTGCTCCCTTGCATGCGGGTCCCCGTCAGGGTCTGCTCCCTTGCATCCGGGTCCCTGTCAGGGTCTGCCACCTTCACACAATCTACATACCTTGTTATAAATTCATTCATTCTGCAAAAGTTTTCCATCCTGTACCTTTGAATTTTCATGTCACTGCGGTCAAAAACTATCATCGATTTGAACCCACTAAAGTTTTTTTTGCTTTTAACGTTCAATTTTGAAGTGAATGGACTTTCCTAAATTCCCCGTCAGGGTCTGCCCCCTTGCATCCGGGTCCCCGTCTGGGTCTGCCCCCTTGCATCCGGGTCCCCGTCCGGGTCTGCCCCCTTGCATCCGGGTCCCTGTCCGGGTCTGCCTTCTTGCATCCGGGTCCCCGTCATGGTTTTCCCCCCTTACAACTGGGTTCCCGTCAGGGTCTTCCCCTCCCCCATTACACCCAGGTTCCCGTCTGAGTCTGCCCCCCTTGCCATTACGGTTTCCAACTGGGTGTGCCACCCGTACCAGCCTAGTCATCGTCAGGGTCTGCCCCCCTTACATCTGGGTCGCCGTCAGGGTCTCCCCCCTTACTTCCGGGTTCCTGTCAGGGTCCCCCCCACCCCTTACACCCGTGTTCCCATGTGGGTCTGCCCCCTTACCATCGGGCTCATCATCAGGGTCTGCCCCCTTACATCCATGTTACCGTCAGGGTCTCCCCCCTTACACCCGGGTTCCCGTCTGTGTCTGCCCCCTTACCATCCTGGTCCCCGTCGGGGTCTGCTCCCTTGCATCCGGGTCCCCATCAGGGTGTAATCTATTGCAGTTTAATGCCGCGTACACGCGGTCAGAATTTCCGAATGTTCGATGTGAGCTTGTTGCCGGAAATTCCGACCGTGTGTAGGCTCCATCGGAAATTTGCTGTCGGAATTTCCGACAACAAATGTTTGAGAGACGGTTCTCAAATTTTCTGACAACAAACTTTGTTGTCGGAAATTCCGAGCATGTGTACACAAGTCCGAGGCACAAAAGTCCTACGCATGCTCGGAATCAAGCAGAAGAGCGGCACTGGCTATTGAACTTCATTTTTCTCGGCTCGTCGTACGTGTTGTACGTCCCCGCGTTCTTGACGTTCGGAATTTCCGACAACATTTGTGTGACCGTGTGTGTGCAACACAAGTTTGAGCCAACATCCGTCGGAAATAAATCCACGGTTATGTTGTCAGAAAATCCTATCGGGTGTATGCGGCATAACAGTTCTTATATGGGATGAAACCGAATATTGATTGGCTTGGAATTGCTCTTTATTGGACATAGGCTCATAAAATAGCACCCGTCAAACAGGTTTCATTTTTTGTTTGTTCAACAGTTATCTCCACAAGGATTGTAAAAGACTCTGAAGCTAATGGCGGTATTGGATATACTGGGAATAGTTGTGCTCAAGTATTATTTGGGGGGGGGGGGGTAGTAATAGTTTCTCCTTTCCCAAAGATGTACGTAATCTGGCCAAATCACCTGTTTGTACAGACTTGTTTTTTATTTTGTGTACTTGCTATAATTTTTCAAGCATTTTCTTGGCAACCTCCATCGGTGCTGCTCATTCATTTCAAGTACCTCGTAATAATTGTTTTTATTTTGTATCTTTAAAACACGAAAACGGGTCCCGAAAGAGAGCCCTCGACTGCTAGTTTCATTTTTAGCTTGTTTATTTCGTTCTTCTTTTAGACTGGTGCATGATCATATGAGAAGTTGTTTATCTTCTTTAGATTGCATGTTGTAACCTTAGAGGCCCGCTACTGGTGGTCAACTCCAATGATTGGTTGTAGGGGGAGCAGCTGCTGCTGGTGGTGACCCTAAAGATTGGTTTTTCCGTCATATAGTGGGGATCCCTAGAGCGCTCGAGTAGGCTGCCATATTGTTGCTTTTGTGGGTGCTCTTACCAGGATGGATAGATGGATACATTAGGTTTGGCCTCAGTCTGGCCTATCAAGATCTTCAATGACCACCGTAAAAGTCTAGCAGTTTATTGAAGCCTTTTTATGAGCCCTGTTCCCAGGACTGCTTTTATGTCCCTCGCAGCCTTCCCTTGGATGGGAACGATTCCCTGGTTCTTTGCATGGCTGGTTGGATGTCCTTTTTATATGTGCCATCCTAAATCTCCCAATGAAGCAGATCTATGATCTGGGAAATGTGTTTAGACGCAATGACCACCGTATAAGTCTAGCAGATTTATTGAAGCTTTTTATGAGCTCTGGTGTCCCAGGACCCCCTTAACGTCCTCACATCTTCCCTCGAATGGAAGGGTGTCCCCAGTCCTTTGCATGGCTTGTTGGATATCCTTTTTATATATTAACACCATCTATATCACCTGATGAATTAAATCTATTATCTAGGAAACACGTTGAGAATCAATGACCATTGTGTTAGTTTAGCAAATTTATTGAAGCCTTTTATGAGCTCTGGCATCCCAGGAACCCCCTTTATGTCTCCTCCAATCTTCATTGGGTAGGAGGGAGTACCTGGTCCTTTATGTATGACTGGTTAGATATCCTTTTGGTACACATACTGTGTGTGTGTGTATATATATATATATATATATATATATATATATATATATATAGGATTGCTGCACTTAAAAATTCTTTATTCATAGAAATTCGTCCATAAGACATCAAAAATACATCATATGTATAGTCAGGCAGACATGGTAATATTACTATGTCTGCCTGACTATACATATGATGTATTTTTGATGTCTTATGGACGAATTTCTACAAATAAGGAATTTTTAAGTGCAGCAATCCCTCCGCTACTTTCTCTATATCCAAACCTGTGGGAAGGCTTGATTGCTAGCACTACCAGCTGGGACCGACGTGCACCTCACCCTGCTAATCTTATATATATATATATATATATATCACAGTGGAACCTTAGATTATGAGCATAATCCGTTCCAGGAGAATGCTTGTAATTCAAAGCACTCATATACCAAAGCTAGTTTCCCCATAGAAGTCAATGGAAACAAAGATAATTCGTTCCGCATTGACTACTATTGCATGCAATACCGCATGTGGCCACAGGCGGGGACGTCGGAGAGACTCGGAAATACTCGGGAACTGAGTATTTACGAGTGTTTCCGAGTATTTACGAGTATTTACGAACGGCTCCGAACCATTCTGAGTGTCACCGGCGCCCCCACACCTCGGGCCAAATGCGGTACTGCACACCGCAGAGGCTTGAATCCTGCTCATTTTGCAAAACAACACTCGCAAACCGAGTCCGGATTTAACCACTTCAGCCCCGGAGGATTTGGCTGCCCAATGACCGGGCCGTTTTTTGCGATTCGGCACTGCGTCACTTTAACTGACAATTGCGCGGTCGTGCGGCGTTGTACCCAAACAAAATTGACGCCCTTTTTTTCCCACAAATAGAGCTTTCTTTTGGTGGTATTTGAGCGGTCTTTATTTTATGCGCTATAAACAAAAAAAGAGCGACAATTTGGAAAAAAAAGCAATATTTTTTACTTTTTGATATAACAAATGTCCCCAAAAAATATAGAAAAACAATAATTTTTTCCTCAGTTTAGGCCGATATGTATTCTTCTACATACTTTTGGTTAAAAAAATCGCAAAAATATTGATTGGTTTACGCAAAAGTTATAGCGTCTACAAAATAGGGGATAGTTTTATGGCATTTGTATTATTATTATTTTTTTTAATTAGTAATGGTGGCGATCAGCGATTTTTATCATGACTGCGACATTATGGCGGACACATCAGACACTTTTGACGCTATTTTGGGACCATTGGCATTTATACAGTGATCAGTGCTATAAAAAATGAACTGATTACTGTGTAAATGACACTGGCAGGGAAGGGGTTAACCACTAGGGGGCGAGGAAGGGGCTAAGTGTGTCCTAGGGAGTGATTGTAACTGTGTGGGGGCTGGGCTACCACTGACATGACATTGATCGCTGCTCCCATTCACAGTGAGCAGTTGATCACTGTCCTGTCACAGGACAGAACAGGGAAATGCCTTGTTTACACAGGCATCCCCCTGTTTTGCAGCTCCGTGACACGATCGCGGGACACCGGCGGACATCGTGTCCACGGGTCCCATTGGCATGGTCACGGGGCCCCTTTCGGTGCGAAATTCAAAGCGACGTATATATACGTTGCTTTGCACAGCCGTGCCATTCTGCCGAGTTGCTCGTCTTTCAAAACGCTCGTTAACCGCGTTACTCGTAAACCAAGGTTCCACTGTGTGTATATATATATATAGATATATATATATCCTATATTTCCTGAAGAAGCATATTTATGATCAGGGAAACGTGTTGAGCATCATCCTCATCCTAATGAAGGAATCGGCTTTATTAAACTTTGTTACATACAATATCGTAAAGATAGTTTGCTAAGGAGTGGGCATTTGAGGGGACAAATGGGGGTTTTAAAATTGATATATTGCTACATATAATTGCATGAACCTGTGTTTTTTTGTAATTTTTATGGCAATAAAAGCTTATTTTATTATGGGAGAGTTTAATATTTGCCACCTAAAAAGTACCATATATAAAGATTTTCTGTGGATCATTATGACCCTAAAAGAATGTTAAAGCGGACCTTGCACTTGGTCCATCAGCTTATTCTGTGCCCATAGAACATGTTTGAAAATAAAGAAATTTTCCTTATCGCCTCTTCCATCGGCCTTGGTATTTGTGATCGTGTTGCCATCGTGCTTCCTTCATGGACCTATGTCCATGACTCCCCAGACTCTTCCTGTTAAAGATATTGAAGCACCCTATGTAAAAGCACTATATGACCAAATGTTTTTGGATATATGTGAACATTTCTCTAAATGATGAGTTCAGGTCTTTCCAGTAGGGTTTAGGGATGAGTTGAACACCCCCCGGTTCGGTTCGCAGCAGAACATGCGAACAGGCAAAAAATTTGTGCGAACACCGTTAAAGTCTATGGGACAAGAACATGAAAAATCAAAAGTGATAATTTTAAAGGTTAATATGCAATACCATGCGCCAAACCCCGCCCCCTCTGACGCAACAGGGGTTTGCCGCGAGGTTAACCAGTGACATGTACTGGTGACCCGCCCCCCTCTGATGTAACGGGAAACCCTCTTTTCCTGCGGCCTGCCAGGTTGCGTGCTCGGATAAGGGTCTGGTATGGATTTTTGGGGGGAGCCCCACGCCATTTAATTTTTATTTGGCGCGGGGTTCCTATTAAAATCCATACCAGACCTTAAGGGTCTGGTATGGATTTTGAGGGGGGCCCCTACGCCATTTAAAAAAAAAAAAAATTGGTGCAGGGTTCCCCTTAATATCCATACCAGACCAGTTTTTAAAACTTTTTTTGCATTGATACATGTCCCCTGGGGCAGGAAACGGGTCCACAAACACTTTTTAACTTGCATATATAACCTTTAAAATTAGCACTTTTGATTTCTCCCATAGACTTTTAAAGGGTGTTCCGCGGCTTTCGAATTTGCCGCGAACACCACAAATTGTTCGCTATTCGGCGAACGGGTGAACAGCCAATGTTCGAGTCGAACTCATGTTCGACCCGAACATAAAGCTCATCCCTAGTAGGTTTGCACCAATACCATTTTTTTCCCGGAGAGTATGATTACCAATACTTTGTCAAGTACTCGCCGATATCGAGTACCAATACCTTTGTGGTGCGATTTGAGCCTATACTATGACAAGTCACGATGACAAGCCTGGGTTCACACAGGAGTCGTAGGGGAAACCATATGCGATTTGGACAATAATTATTTTCTTTTCATTCATTTTGTGTGGGCTCAAATCACACCGCAAAGGTATCGTTTTTAGGTATTGGAGCATATGCACGAGTACGAGTGCTTGTGCAAATACTCGGTATCGGCACCATTATCGGTATCGGTGCAACCCTAGTTTCCAGTAAAGCGGGCTGTTCATAATACAAAATACAAACACAATTTGGACAACTGCATGCTTCTAACCTTGTGGCAACAGTTTGGGGCAGATCTTTATTGTTCCAGCAAGACTGTGTAGCCCCGACCTGCATTATTTTGCGTTTGCACTCCTAACTCTGTTTCTTCCCCACCAAACTCATTCAAGAATGCCTTTGGAGTTGGTTTTTGTGCTGGAACAGAAAATGGCCAGTCTCTGCCCCCAAGGAGCTGCAGTCTGTTAGGATCTTACATGAATGCATACACACATACCGCGGCCAATTTAGACCGGAGACGGTTAACCTACCAGCACGTCTTTGGAAGCGTGGGAGGAAACTGGAGTACCGGGCGGAAATCCACACAAGCACAGGGAGAACATGCAAACTTGGGGCAGATGGTGTCCTAGCTGGGATTGGTCATATAATGAACTTTTACTTATATTAACATGACATATTCTGGAGGACTTTTAACCCCTTTTTTGCTTTTGAGAGCTGGCCCATTAAGGAGATCCTAATGCCAGAGGCTAGAAGGCACATTCCTGACGTGATCACTGTGATTAGTGGTCACGTGATCATGAGCCTGTCCTACTGGAATCTGTCGGTGACAGTGCAGTCACAGTGATGAGTGAGTGTGCTGCAACATGGAACATTACCCCCTGGCTTTATGCATGTGGTAGCATAGCGTTTAAAGGCCACCGCCATGCTGCCACGTATATGCATACAGCCGAGGGAAGGGATTAATAAACACATAGGACCCTGTCCTACAATGGAGCTCCAATGTTTCTTACACAGCAAGGCCAATTTTATAACCAGCCAATTAATCTACCAGCATGACCTACAGGGAAGAAAACGTGGGATGAGCTTTCCCTTAGTAGACCTACTAGTCCAGTATGGACCTTCAGTTATGGGGCTGGAGGAAGTATCATGGGACAAAAGTGCGGTGACGTCACCAGCGAGCTGAACAAAGAAAAAATGACTCCTCTATAGCCAGCCTTAAAGCGTTTGTTACCCCCAACATTTTATATTCCTGATATGTGCCTGCTCTACCATGTACTTGTATGACAAAGTTTCCTGTTCTCTCTGTATTGCTTCCTTTATGTAAAATCCCTGGTGTTGTTCCTGCTAGTCCCCATACTTTCCTATTAAAAACTGAGCACACTAAGCAGGAGAGCACACCAGTGGTCAGTTCTCTAACCGTGCTGGGAACTCAGTCTCCTCTCCAATGATCAGACTTGTCCTGAGTCATGCCCCTCCTTCACAGCCATTCCCTGGGAAGCTTAGTGTGCTGCTGCTCCTCCCCCCGCCCCAGCTCATATGCAGCTGAGAACAGAGGGAATGCGATCACTTATAAAAAAGGCAAAAAAGGTATTTATAATGTTTTTTTTATATCTATACAAAACTGGTTTGCCTTTCATTTCTATTTTAAACTGAATATGTTGTTGCACAAGATAGTAGTTTACAATCACTTTAAAAGAGAAGTATGGGTTTTGAGTTTTTTCTGAATCATACTTAACACTGAGAACCGAGCGATCAAACCCCGCCAATTTCTCGGTTCTCAGGGCTTCCTGAGCAGAGAGCTGTTGACTGTCAGTCACCGGTTCTCTACTCTGCTGCGGAGGAGTGGGAGCGGCCAGCTCAGGCTCTCAGCAGCTTGCTGAAAGGTTGAGACGGGGGTGCCGGTCCAGGCATGGGGCAGATCCTGACCATATGGTCATGATCCTTCCCGAGGCTGGACTGGCTCGATGACGTGAGCTGACAGCGGGCTTTTCCTTTTTCAGCCTGGTACACACTATCAGTTTTTCTTCATTCAACACAGCGGGCTGAACGAAAAAAAACTGAGGAGCTCGGGACGAGCCGCTGTACTAACTATCCAATGTTAGTACAACAATCTCCCCTCTGAGCTATTGTGTTCTGACAGGGGGACTGCCCCTCCGCCAGAACACACCGGTCAGAGTTCGCAGTCATTGGCTGCCAGCGCTGATCGGATGCCCATCGGATGTTGGTTTTCCAGCATGCCCATTCGACAGAAGCTGGTTGTTTAACCGGCTTCCCTAGGACAGGCTGGTGTACACACAGGCCGAATGTTTGCCGGTTTCTGTTGATCCGGCAGATATTTGACCCATGTGTACCAGGCTTTAGTTGTCTTATGCAGCTGATTTAGCGAAGGCGCACACAGCCTTGCCAAGTTCAATAACCCACATGGCACCCCCTGGATTCAGTAAGAGGTCCCCAAATCCCGCTACAAATGGAAGGGAGAACGAAGATTTGCAGTCCAAGGACCACGGCTATGGAACGCTCTACCCACGGACATCCGCATGGAAGAAAACCATCGGGCCTTCAGGAAAAAACTTAAGACCCACCTTTTCTGATGGCTAAGGACGTCACTGGATGCCAAGCGCCTTGAGGCGATTCAGTTCGCATTTGTAGCGCTATACAAGTTATCACTCACTCACTCACTCACTCAGGTGGGGGTTGCAGGTAGTGTTACCACCATAAATATGTAACCTGAAGATATGGTCAAATAGGCTTACTTGACATTTAATATGACAGTACTGGATGTGTGTTCTCTTTACATGCACACAAATTTTTCTGTATTTAAAACAACCTCCTCAAAGGGGGTCCCCTTCCACCTCCAGGCCCCTTAAAAGATGCATGGGCTGCTGTGGCCATTGTTACTCCACTGCTGGCAGGGTGGTTGAAGTGCTGAACGATGAAGCCTCTGCTCTGCAATGTATTTATTTTGTGTCCAATTTAGAAATGGAGTGAAGACAGAATTGCATTTGCTTTATTAAATCCATGTTTTTCGTCTTGGGAAAAACACAATTAGTCTTCAGCCGTCTACTAATTGTTTGCTTTGAAGTAACCCTGTTTAACCAGCGCAAACAGCTCTGCGTATTGTATCAACATTTTTAGTGCAGTTTGAAACAGTAAATGCTAAATTTCATTGATGCGTCTGGTTATTAGATCAGTTAGAAATGGGAACAGGGTACAATTTAATTACGCTCCTGTGTTTTTTCCTTTCTTTCCTTTTTTTTTTTTCCTTTCCTGGGCAAGTCATTACTTTGATGAACTTCAGAGCAGTGTTTATGACTTCTAATTAACCATGTTACTGATTTGATTAAATAATCACTTTGGAAACGTTGCAGCAATTGGATTAGGGCCTGACCCTCTCTGATAGTCATAAATTATCGGTTAGGCCTTCTAAGAGGCAACGGGCATTGTGGGTAACCTGCAGGACGGTGCATCTTCACAGCGCTGACTTTATAGAAGACGTGGTTTCCATACGCTTCACTAATGATGAACGATAAACGTGAAACAGCTGTATGCAGTTTGGAATGAATGGCTCTATATTAGGCTGTGTCTGTGCTAGAAATCGGCATTTAGGGAGGCACGATCGGCCTAGGGGTATAAAGGACTGATTTGGCTCCACTCGCTGTCCTAAAAAGAGGACTAGACCCCTTTATTTTTTGGATTTGGGATGTAATAAAAAACATGCAGATGCCTTCAGTTTTAAGAAAGCTGTGGTTTGCACTTGAGGAAATATTAACAGCTATTATATAGCTCCCAACTGCCCCTGTTTTCGAGGGACTGCCCCTGGTTTCGAGGGACTGCCCCTGGTTTAGAGGGACTGTCCCTGATTTGGAGCAATGTCCCTCCTTCCCTCTTTCCCCCTCATTTGTCCCTCATTTTGGTTTGATCTATATACAGGCAGTCCCCGAGTTAGGAACATCCGACTTGCGAACGACTCCTACTTACGAACGGGAGGCAGCGTGACGTCTCTGCCGTTCTGCGCATACGCGGCCACTTTTCGACGGCGAGCACATTTCGACAGAACATCGGAAAACGACTCCTACTTACGAAAGGGAGGGGGCGTGACGTCTCTGCCGTTCTGCGCATGCCCGGCCACTTTTCAACAGTGGGCACATTTCGACGGAACATCAAGAAAGGTACTGTTCCGACATACAAACAAATTCGACTTAAGAACAAACCTACAGTCCCTAGCCCTTTCGTAACTCGGGGACTGCCTGTAGTTGTATATAAAGTGCACTTTTTATCTTTCAAAAAGTTTTTCCCAGTGCTAAACCTTTCATCCAATTTCTAAATTGCTGCATTTGTAAATTTTAAAAGCCAATATAAAGGAATATTAGTGGTAAAAAAAAGCCCTTGTGGATTTATTGAACCATTTTTTTGGTAAATTCTCCTTTAAGGGGGTGTGGCAGGGGGCGTGTCCTTTGCCTACATACGTTTGCTAGTAGGTGTCCCTCATTCCCATCTTAAAATGTTGGGCGGTATGGTTATCGGACCATATGTATAGCCAAAAGTGTTTAAAAAATAAAAATAAGAGTATAACTAAAGGCAAAACTTTTTTTACCCATTTTGGACAGCGTAAGGGAGGATTATAACCTCTGTTGGGGAGATTTTCCTTCACTTCCTGTCTCATAGACAAAACAGAAAGCGAGAGGGAATCCCTGGTTGTCGCCAAGGTCGCCAGAACTATTGTGTCTTCCTGTTCTAGGGACAACCCAAAATTTTGGATTTTCTTTCACTTAACATACAAGGAAAACAAGGGATGAGCTTTCCTTTAGTAAGCAGACTCTTCCTCCAGTCCAGTATGGACCTTTGAGTTACGGGACTGCAGGAAATATCAATGGACTGTATGGTGACCCTATTGAGTATTACCAAGCTGTCAGATGGGTATTGTCTCATTGGAAGATTTCCCCTCTATTCCTTTTCTAGGGACAATCCCTAATTTGGGATTTTTTTTTCACTTAAAGCGGAGTTCCACCCAAAAGTGGAAGTTCTGCTTGTTCACAACCTCCCCCCCCCCCTCCGCTGCCACATTTGGCACCTTTCGGGGTGGGGGGAGGAGCAGATACCTGTCAAAACCAGGTATCTGCTCCCACTTCGTGTAAGATCGCCACATCGTTGTGCGGCAATCTACAAAACATCCAGACCCTCCTCCTTCCTCTCCCTGCTGCCTTCTGGGAGACACAAAGGTCCCAGAAGACAGCTGGCAATTCAGAAAGTGCAGGTCAACATGTGCAGTAGGAAACAGGCTGTGAAGCCGCAAGGCTTCACTTCCTGTTTCCTTTAGTAAGGATGCTGGCGCCTGCATCCGAAAGCTGATGGAAGGGACGGCTTGGGGTGTCGACATTGCGGGCTCCCTGGACAGGTAAGCGTCCTTATATTAAAAGTCAGCAGCTGCGGTATTTGTAGCTGCTGACTTTAAAAAAAAAATTCACCCAGGATGGAAATCGACTTTGAAAAACAGGGAAAACATGGGACGTGCTTTCCCTTAATAAGCAGACTCGTTCTCCAGTCCAGTGTGCCAACCGAAGCTCCCCCCCCACCCACCCCCCGGTTTGTCAGTCTGTAGCACTTACCCCAACAGTGGCGGCTTCCCCTGCTCGGCGGTGGCCTCCCGTTCTCCTGGTCTCCACGCGTCATCATGGCGGCGGCGGCTTCCGCTTCCTCCCTCCTCGGCGGCTAATCGGGAGTCTTCTCTTTTCGGCCAGTCGGAAAACGGGTCTCACACCCTCTTCTGATTGGCCGGATTGAGGATCAGTGTTTCAACAGTGAATATTCATTCGCTGTTGTAACACACGTGGGTGGGATCGGAGCGCATTCTCTGCGACCCAAGCCCACCCTATTTTGAAGCTTATTAGAGCATGGCTCTAATCAGGTGCTTAAAAAAAAAAACCCTGGCCGCTGTAATTCAGGCGCCCAGTGCCCTGAAAGGGGCCGGACGCAAGAATAGGGGGTGGCTGCGGTGGCCGTGGATAGATTCATGCTTACATGAATCTATCCAATGCATATATGGGGTGGCGTGGAGAGTGGGGGCGGCGCACGGGCACCCCTATTGGATGGACCCCATCCCAGCAGCAATAGACCCCGCTGCAGCAGTAATAGATGCCCCCAGCAATACAAGACCCACACCAGCAACAATAGATCCCCACCACAACATTATACCCCCCCCAGCAACAATGGACTAGCCCAGTAACAATAGATCCACCCCTGCAGCAAAAGACCCCCAGCAACATCAACAGATTTCCCATATAGCCAGCAACAATAGACACTCCACCAGCCAGCAACAATAGATCTCTCCCTCAACAATAGACCTCTCTTCCCCGAGCAACAATAGATGCCTACACAAAAATAGATTCCTGCCAGCATCAATAGACCCTCCAGCATACCCCAATATCCCTTGCCATTACATACATTCAGTGCTGAAGGTGCCAGAACTGCGTTCCCCCACGTTCCCACTGAAAAAAAGCCCTGCGAAGGACACAACAGATACTGTATATCCAAGCAATACAGATAAGAGAATCCTTATGATTGTCCATAGACCTCTCTACAAAGCAAATCGTTCAGATTGAAGCCGGCCATGACCACTTAGTACCCTCCGTCTTTCCTTTTTAGAATTGTATCAAGACTAAAAAAAGGCATCTTGCATTTCCCATCTCAAATAGGAGTATTGTGAACATGCCAGTGTCCTATTTACCCAGAGTAAACACAGTAATCTTTTTTGAGAGCATTGTTTCCGCTGACCATGCCAAAATTTGTTCTGTAAGACTTTTGGGAAGGGTGTGGAGGAACAAAAGCATATTTGTATCTGTGTCTTTAGAAAGTGAATGAAGTCTTGTTATTGCCGTGAGTATCCCTTTTCCTTTTCCATGTTTTAAAGCCTACATCTATTTTTCTCCCTGTAAAATGTTTGCTGTGCGTTTCCTCAGTTAAATATAATTACCTTTATTTCCCTGTATGTGTGATTTTTTTTTTTTTTGGTTTGCGGTGTGCGCTTAGTACACGGAGTTTGGGATGGGTGATGTTTACAGTCACTATCTGCAAAGAAAAGAACTGGCTGCTGGAATCCCCCTAAATTTCCTGTGACTGCCCATCATGCGCAGTGCAGCTCACCACAGCTTTAGCCTGTAATCAGCCCCGCCTATACAACGCCAAAATCAGAGGAATATAGTGGATGCAGAATTATTTAGGAAAGAACGTCACGCAAAGTGGCATTATTTTTAAATTAGAAAAAAAAACTGTGAAAAGTTCATTCCAGCTTAAAGAAAAATTACAGCCAAAGCTTGATTGGCTGTACTTCTGTGGATCACCGGAATGCAGTACATTCTGCACTCCTGTGACTCGTTTTCAGCAGACAGCCCGCTGTCGGCTGACGTCACAGAGCTGGTCCAGGCTCGGGAAAGATCACAACCATATGATCAGGATCTGCCCACATGCCTGGACCAGCACCCGGCTAAGCCTCTCAGAGAGCCGGCTGCTCCCGCATCCCTCCACCCTCCACAGCCCAGCGCTCCTGTGAGCACTGGAGTGGCAGAGCAGACGGCGGTGACGGATAGTCACCAGCTCTCTGCCCAGTGAGCACTGAGAACCGAGTGATCAGCGGTGTTTGATTGTTTGGTTCTCAGCCTTAGAAAATAGTTTTTGGACATTTGAGCGGACTTTACCGGTACCAGAAAGGAACGCTTTTATAAAAATAAATAGATTTATTTAATGTTACAATATGAATAAAAATATATAGAATAAAACAAGAGAAAATCAAGCTCTCACTTGTTTAACCATGTATATATAAGGTACTGTATGTATGTATGTATTCCCTATTACTGCTGAGTCAAATAAGGTCAACGTTTCGCTGTCGCTTCTTCAGGACCGATTTCCATTGACAGCAGGCAAAGGGATTCTGCATGGGAAAGAAAAGAGTATCAAAACTTCATCAAACGGATGACAGATGCAGACAAATCATATATAGTAATGTAAGCCCCATAGATGGTATGGGGACAGTGTATATGAGGTGCCACTCACATAGCAGAGAGCCCTCCCATGTGCGGCATGCCGTACGCTACCCAGGCGCAATCAGATCAGCGCGACACTCCCCAAATCAAGACGATCAAAAAATACCTGATTCCCCAATCTAAGGGGAGGACAAAAAATAATAAAAATAAGGTTCTCAGGCTTATAGATGACAGGGGACAGATGTAGCATCGTATGATTCTAAAATGTAAGAAAATCCCATACATCTCTTTTTTTTTTTTCCCATACATCTCTTTTTAACACTAACTAGTCTTCAAGTGGTTTTAAAGGTTGAAGGTTTTTTTTTCCTTTATACATTCTATGCATGAAGGTAAAAAACCTTCTCTGTGTAGCAGCCCCCCTAATACCTACCAGAGCCCGATCCTCCTCCTGCGATGTGTGCGTGAGCCTCGGCTCTCCAGGGATTCTCCCTCCTCATTGGCTCCCGCTGCTGTCAATCACAGCCAGTGAAGTAATGAGGAGAGAGAGGGCGCGGTGCTGAGCCACAACTCTGTATGTGAATGGACCCCATTGCAAGCTGCTTGCTCTGGGGGGCACTAGGCAGAAGGGAAAAGCCAGGAGCGCCGGTGGGGAACCCAAGAAGAGGAGGATTGGGCCTGTGTTTTGGAAAACCACTGCACAGAGCAGGTAAGTATGACATGTTTGTTCTTTAAAAAATATATACGGTATATATATTTTACTTTAATATCACTCTAAAACTGTCTGCTCCCCCTTCCTAAAACCTATGCTGACTAACCTGTGTAAGGAAGATGTATATACTTGCCTATTTTGAGGCGGTCCGGTCACATGATGCCCTTGGTCAGCCAGAAGCAGCTGCAGGGGAGAGGAGGGAGCACTCTGACAGCAGCTGGTAAAGCATGGAGCGGTGATGTCACTCATAGGCTTTAATGGCTAATCCTTGGTCGTTGTTCTAATACGCCTGTAAACGCCTATGTATGCAGACACATAGGCCTTGTGGACACTAGGCTTTTGCCCAGCTCCTCTGAACGCCTTTGCTCCTAGCAGGAAAGAAAAAAACTAAAAAAAAAAAAGCCAAAAGCTGTGTTTTGCGAATGCATTTAGACACGTTAAGCGTTTGGGCATTTAATTAATTTCATTGACCAGAATATTTATTGGAATGAACACTCAGGCGGTGAACGTGTCTAGTGTTTAGGTGCATTTACATGCGTTTTAGGCGTGTCAAGTGGTTTTTCTACCCAAAAGCTCTTCCCCTGAACATGCTGTTGATGGGTTTTTTCAAACCTTGTAAATGCTCCTCTTCTAAAACGCCTGTTAGTACCTGTGTCTGCATGGACACATTGAATAACAGAGAAATGCTTTTAAAGGCTGAAAATAAGTCAAGACGCATGTAAAAGCATTTTGTAAGCCCTATGTGTATGAGCCCTTAAAAGAGAAGTTTTTTTTCTTTTCTTCAAAAATCATACTTGCCTAGGTGGATGCAGCATTGCTCAGATGCTGCATCTGTCCCCTGCTGGCTCTAAGACTGAGAAACAACTGATCAAAGACTGCTGATCGCTCTGTTCTCAGTGCTCCGGTAGCAGAGAGCTGGTGTCTGTCAGTCACCGCTGTCTGCTCTGCCCCCCCCCCCCCACCTGCACTGGGCTGTGGAGGGGGCGGGAGCAGCTGGCTCAGGCTCTTGGCAGATCGCTGAAATGCTGAGCTAGGTGCCAGTCCAGGGTTCTGAGTGGATCCGGACCATATACTGGTAGTTGCAATATTTCAGCAGCCTGGACCGTCTCTGTGACGTCCGCCCTCTGTCAGCTGAAAACGGGTCACAGGAGTGCAGTTCATTCGAGATCCACAGGAGAAGTACAGCCAAACGAGCTTTGGCTGTACTCAGTGGCAGCTGGTGTTTTTTTTGGGGGGAGGGCGGCAAACAACCACCCATCCCCTTCAAGCGGCACCCCCCGATGTTTTCCGGTCGGTCCGGCACTTACCCCTACATGGCGGGTGGCAGGCAGCGTGGTGCAGCGGCTCTGCTCCAAGTCCTGTCCTCCATGGTGGCTTCCAACTCCTCCCCTCTTCCTCCTAGGTGTCCAATAGGATCACCTGTCCTTTCAGCCTATCGGGTGATTGGTGTCAAATCCCGCTTCCTAATTGGCCAGGAGGAGGATCAGTGTTACAACAGCGAATATCGATTCGCTGTTGTAACACACCTGGGTGGGCTCGGAGTGTACTCTCTGTGACCCCAACCCACCCTTTATTGAAGCATAATTAGAGCCTCTGGCTCTAATCGGTGCTTCAAAAAACAGCCCCCCTGCATTGGAATCCATGCGCCGGTGTCCTGAAAGGGGCCGGACACATGGATAGGGGAGGCGGCGATGGACGGGAAGGGGGGGGGGGTGGCGCCCGTGTGCCCCTGGCTGTACTTCTCCTTTTTAATGTTTTTTTTTTTTAAAGCAAGCAGTATAAGTACTTAAAACTTACCTGGTATTGGCTTTCTGCAAACCCCTGTACAGCAAAGCGTAGGCTGGGGGAAGAAGAAGCAGCACAAGGAGCCAATCAGTTGCACTATTATGCAGTGTTCCAATATAGGAAAAAAGAGCAGAGAGACAGAGTTGAGCTACATAGTCTACTGCTTATTCCTTCCCTGTCCAATCACAGGCTGGGGGAGGGACAAGAACTGTAAGTGTTACCTGCAGCAGTGAGAAAATCAGGTGGTCTCCCCTGCCAGACAGGGATGTCTTTTGTGGCAGAGCTGTATAAATCTCAAAACTGGATGAAAAGAAAAAACCTTTTACAGGTAAATGGCTCTGTTTAAATATGTTTCATCTGTGCATTTAGCAGGTGGCCTGGAGTTCAGCTTTAAATGGTATAAAGGAAAAAAATATCATCTTGTCCAGGCGATAAATTCAAGCCATAAATATATTTACTTCATTGCTTATCATCTGACATATTGTACAGAATTTAAAAAATATATAATTAATCAGTGTGCGGTTGTTCAGACAAATGTGAATTATGTTTGCTTAAAAAAATAAATAAAAATCGAAGTGCTATTTAAAGGAGAGTGTGATTGCCAAAGGAGCTGACCTTTAGCAAGGTTGATTATGCTGAAAGTTTGAGTTCAAGTGACTACGTTAGATAAAATCAGTGTTCTTCATATTCGAGGTTCATTCTGCAGGACCAGGAGCCTGCGTCTAGGAGAATGCTAGCCATGTGCGGACAGGTTGGCTCTGGCTGCCGCACGTGTCCCATTCTGTTACTTTTCTGTCTGCAGCATGTCTCATTGATAACCTGCGTGCTCTGCACCCCAGACTCTCTTCTCATTAGCATTGTCTTGTTTTCCTTGCAGAAGTGCCTAGCTGCCATTCCATTTACATGAGGCAAGAAGCTTTTCTGGCTCATCCCAATGGCACAGAAGGTATTTGATTGTACAGCTGTTCTGTTCTTTTTCAGCACTCCGTGACAATCTACCAATACCTAACTCATTTTTTTCCCCCCCTTTTTTTTAAAATTCCTTCCAGGTTGCATGTATGAAAAAGGTCCTCGGCAATTCTATGATGACACCTGTGTGGTCCCTGAAAAATTTGAAGGTTTGTGTTTTACTTAACACCAACATAAAGCCATTTGATGAGCTAAATTTGAATTTTTGAATTTTTCAAAATGGTCCCCCCCCCCAGGAGGTTTTAAAACCGTAAAAACAGCTCTTATTGCTATACATCGTTTCCTCTTTGGCACTGTTGCTTGCAGTAATTCCTTCCTACCACTTGATGTCCTTAGCCCTCCTGGTTGAATGACACCCAGCATCATTCAACCCTGATGACTGATAAAGGGCGTCGTGGACCCTGAGGGGATAGCACCCTGCACCTAGGCTATTGATGCGAGAGCGAACATGATCATGTTAGCAGTACTGCTTCCCTTTTAGGACTGTTGCATGCAGTAATTCCTTTCCACCACTTGATGTCCTCAGCCCTCCTGGTTGAATGACGCCCAGCATCATTCAACCCTGATGACTGATAAAGGGCGTCGTGGACCCTGAGGGGATAGCACCCTGCACCTAGGCTATTGATGCGAGAGCAAACATGATCATGTTAGCAGTACTGCTTCCCTTTTGGCACTGTTGCATGCAGTAATTCCTTTCCACCACTTGATGTCCTCAGCCCTCCTGGTTGAATGACGCCCAGCATCATTCAACCCTGAAAACTGATGAAGGGCATCGTGGATTGATGCATGAGCAAACATGATCATGTTAGCAGGACTGCTTCTTCTTTGTCACTGTTGCCTGCAGTAATTTTTTTCACCACTAGATGTCCTCACTCCTTTGCCTGCAGTAATTTTTTTCACCACTAGATGTCCTTACCCCTTTGAGTTGACACCCAGCATTATTCAACCCTGAAGACTGATAAAGGGCATTGTGAACCCTGAGGGGATAGCACCCTGCACCTAGGCTATTGATGCGAGAGCGACCGTGATCATATTAGCAGGACTGCTTCCTCCTTGGTACTGTTGCCTGCAGTAATTACATTTCGCCACTACATGTCCTTAGTCCTCCGGGTTGAACGACACCCAGTATCATTCAACCCTGAAGACTGAAAAAAGGTGTCGTGGACCTTGAGAGGATTGGACCCTGCACCTAGGCTATTGATGCGAGAGCGACCGTGATCATATTAGCAGGACTGCTTCCTCCTTGGTGCTGTTGCCTGCAGTATTTCCATTTCGCCACTACATGTCCTTAGTCCTCCGGGTTGAACGACACCCAGCATCATTCAACCCTGAACACTAAAAAAGGTTGTCGTGGACCCTGAGGGGATAGCACCCTGCACCTAGGCTATTGATGCAAGAGCTACCGTGATCATATTAGCAGGACTGCTTTCTCTTTGGTACTGTTGAAATAGAAAAACAAACAAGGCGCCTCTAAGTGCAGAAGTATAAAACTTTTAATATCCCCTAAAAGGGTTAAAAACACTTACAAGATAGTGGATGAAACGGGCATGTAGCAGGTAAGTGCGTCCAGGAGATGTTCCAGTAGCAGGGCAGTACCATGTCTGTGATGGTGAAGCTTCCAGGGAAGTCCACGAGACTGGGACTGACCTGCTAATGGAACAACTCCTGGACGAAATTACCTGCTATATGCCTGTTTCATCCACTATCTTGTAAGAGGTTTTAACCCTTTTAGGGGATATTAAAAGTTTTATACTTCCATTAGAGATTGCTTGTCTTCCTGAGTGCTGCCTAAAGTGTGTGAAGATTTGCTACCCTCTCCAACACAGACTTTATCTGTTGGGATTCAAATGCTTGGAGTGCCCTGGATATACACATTTTCTGGATCTTTGGTACTGTTGCCTGCAGTAATTCCATTTCGCCACTACATGTCCTTAGTCCTCCGGGTTGAACGACACCCAGCATCATTCAACCCTAAAGACTGCTAAAAGGCATTGTGGGTCAAAACTGCTTCAGCCCCGGCTCCTCACAGGTTGTGCCCCAATGCATTTTGCCCCACCCACAGGGCTTAACCCCCATGACTAAGCCCTGTGGTTTGGACGAAACATGTTGGGGCTTGGCCTGGGAGGAGCTCAGGCTGCTTCTTTGGAGTGCAGCTCTTCTTTTTCTTCCTCATGTGTGCACAGAGCCGACAAGGGCTCTTTTCAGCACCGGCACCCACTTTCAATGCAAGTCATCAGAGCCATGTTGGAATGATTGCTTTGAGCAGCACCCATAAGCTTCTACAAGGTCTATGGTCACTTAATCTCTTATGGTTTATATACATGTTTTTTAATTGGTGACAGGGTCTCTTTAAAAGTGGTATTGCTCCTTCCCAGCTCTATCCAATACCTAAAGATATGTTTTGGCTACGGATAATCTTTAAAAAAAAACAAAAAAACAAGCTGACTTATACAAGATGACAGGCTATACAAACTGTGTGGTTTTGCTAAAGTGCATGATTTGTAAATGAAGCATTATTGGTGTCTTTTGATGGCTGTTCCTGCGTGTTTCACTTGCAAATTGTTCCAGAAAATTCACGTACACCTTCAGCTGGATCACTGCTAATACTTAGCTGAGAACACACTAAAACTGTTTAACAGTATAATTGACTCGCCACTTTTTCCTGTGTTATTTGTCCTTTACAGAGTCTCAGATGTCTTTTGTCCACATTTTCCAGCATGTTTTTGTTCATCCATTACAGCCCCAGATTTCTATTGGCTCAGAAGCACCACAGTGTTCCACATTAGCCAGACTAATAGTTTATAGTCCAGATACAAGTTTATTCCAATGTTAAATCAGGTGGAAGACCATTCAAGGAGTACAACACGTATCGGGCCAAACCTTGCCCCCTTTATTAATACTCAACCCCTTCCCGCTGACCATACACATATATGGAGGTGGGTCTTTTTCCGTGGGGCCACATATATGCATATCTCTCTCTTCACTAAGAGCACTGGGTCGCACACTAACGATCGGGACATGGGACTCCCGCTTCCGGGTCACCTGATGGCTGTGGTAACCTCTGATTGGCTATCACAGGTATCCGTCCCTGTGAGCCTGCCCTTGTATTTACTTCCTCTTTTTTAAATGGAGAGGAAGATACATTGTATCTTCCTAGCCTTGCAGGAGATGACGCTGATTCCTAATGTTCCTTTTAACCCCCAGTAACCAGCTGTAACCAGTCAGCTCAGATCCCTGGTGGCTAACCTAATGCCACGTACACACGGTCAGAATTTCTGACAAGAAAAGTTTGATGTGAGCTTTTGGTCGGATATTCCGACCGTGTGTAGGCTCCATCAAACTTTTTCCGACAACAAAAATTTGAGAGCTGGTTCTCAAATTTTCCGACAAGAAAAGTTCTTGTCGGAACTTCCGATAGTCTGTATGCAATTCCGACGCGCAAAAAAACATGCATGCTCAGAATCAAGAGCCGAACTGCCTATTGAACTTCATTGATCTCGGCTCGTCGTACGTCTTGTACGTCACCGCGTTCTTGGAATTTTGTGTGACCGTGTGTATGCAACACAAGTTTGAGCCAACATTCCGTTTGAAAAAAATCCACGGTTTTCTTGTCGGATTTTCCGATCGTGTGTACGCGGCATAAGATTGAAGGACCACATGCAGCCCTTTGGTGTCTGTAGTGTTGCCCGTGGACCCCTAGATTTGTAGAGGGGCTACAATAGCAATAATCTAATGTAACATGTCATTGAAGCACATCCAGAATCTGACCATTTCCTCTAGTAGGTCTGCACTTTGGCGGTCTTGTAGCATAATAGAAATATTATGTGTGACCCTTTGATGATGTCAGGGCCCCCCCATACCTTAGGAATTGACTGCCACTGACTCAGATATTACTGTAGGGAAGTGAGCTGTGGTTGCCTGAACTTGGCACGTTGCTGTAGCTTGTGCATCGATTTACAGAGTAAGCCTGGTATTGGGACTGGTTGAAAGGAAAGTGGGAATTGTTTTGAACTGCCGTTATTATGTGTGCTGCACCACTGAACGCGAAATTAAATTTATGTGTGAAGTGGACGGTTGTCTCATGAGGGACGCGGTGCCATGACTGACTGCAAGAGGTGTAAATTATCTGCTAGTTATTGTTCAAACATCATGGCGATGATAAAAAAAAAAAAAAAAAAAAGATAGTCTTGTCAGTGGTTTAGCATTGTTTCTGTCTGTGGACGAGAAGGAATACATCAGAGTATATCTGTTTTTCGAACATGATTTTCTTAAAGAGAACCTGTCACCAACCTAAAAAATAGCAGGTAAAAGCACAAAAAAAAAGAATTTGAAATGTTTATTTGCAGTGTTTTCCTTTCTATAAATGTATTTTTTTAGCCAATTGCAATGTACCTTATAACTTCTTCATGACCACCCAACACTATACTGTAAATGTAGAGCCAAAAGGGGGTGGGCTTTGATGTGTCGCTAGGCGGCTGATGTATATATTCTGAGAGCAAGCTCACTGTGTGCTCCCAGCACAAAGACCGAGCTGTCAAAGTCTGGACTAAACTTCAGTAGCCGGCAGGACCAGCTTCCAATCATGTGACCACTGTGCCAGAATGATCACATGACTACTGATCTTTCTGGCCCCCTGGGTATTCAGAACTGTTTAAAGGTGGGGGCAGGAGGGGGGTTACGCTTGCTAGGAAAGTTGACTAGTCCATTCCCTAGCAAAGCCCCCTTCCTCCTTGCACGTCATAACCCTCTCCTCTTCTAGGAGTGTCTAATTACTGTTTATGGTGGCCCAGCGCCTTTGCACCTCCCATCCCTAAATAACCTTTCATGTGGCTGCCAGATAAAAAGCGAAGGGGAAATATTATAGAGTGTCACTTGAGCGACAGTTCCGAAACTTGCTGGGGCTGCTGACCTCGCATCCAAGATGGCAGAGCCCAGAAGCTGTGTTCAGACTCTTGGGTGTCTACAAAATATTTTTACGTCAAACAAAAACAAGCATAAAATATGTTAAATGCACATATAATCTTATGAGAATATTTTTTGTGGGAATGAGTGGCCTGGCAGCAGGGTCTCTTCAAAGTACATTAGGGTAATCAATGTATGTAGATTTATCTAGCGCTTACTGGAAGCTTGACAGCAGTGTTGCACATCTATGTTTTAATGTAAAAACTCTTAACAAGTATACTATTTTTCTGTCTTTCGCAGGTGACATTAAACAGGAGCCGGGTTTGTACCGCGAAGGACCCACTTATCAGAGGAGAGGGTCCCTTCAACTGTGGCAGTTCTTAGTCGCACTTCTAGATGACCCGGGCAATTCCCACTTCATTGCCTGGACAGGCCGAGGCATGGAGTTCAAGCTAATCGAGCCAGAGGAGGTTTGTACATCAACTTATTTTGCTGTGTTTCTGAGTATAATGCCTCATACACACGATCGGGTTTTCCAACGGGAAAACCCCCGTCGGAAATTCCGACAGAAAAATTGAGAACCTGCTCTCAATCTATTTCTGTCGGAATTTCCGACAGAAAAAGTCCGATGGAGCATACACACGGCTGGAATTTTCGGACCAAAAGCTCCAATCTGACTTTTTCTGTCGGAAATTCGGATCGTGTGTACGGGGCTTAAGCGTATTTTTGTCCATCTTCCATAATGACTGGGCATGATAGCTCCTGCCTGAGGTCCATCTTATGTACTCGCATACCTTTAACAAGTGTGTGGGAGAAGCAGGCTGGAGCAAATACTTCACACAGGGACTTATTAAATTCTCGTACAATGATCTGTATTTCATTCCACTGATTTTATTCTTGGCTGATCATGTCACAAAGCCCTAGGACTGCAAAGACGGGTTTTTGGGGTCTCTGTGCCTTATTGCACACAAATTCCAGAATGTATTCTCAACTAGATGTAGAATTATTATTCATTATGTCTAGTTCCTCAGGTAAATCGGACGACAGAAAGGACAGTCTTTAGATAGCTTTGCTAATCATCTACATATTCTGTCAGAGGAGACAGACAACATTCTTAAGACAGTTCTTGTCGGCGCCTCCATATTCTATCAAAGGACACAGAGGACAGTCTCAAGACGGCTCCTTGAGTCACTTCTATATTTTCTCAGAAGACAATTTCAAGACAGCGCCTCACCTACGTATTCTATCACAGGAGACAGACGACATTCTCAAGGCAGCTCCTCTGGGCACCTCCATTTTCTATCAGAGGACAGTCTCAACACAGCTCCTTGGGTCACTCCTATATCTTCTCAGAGGACAGTCTCAAGACCGTTCCTCAAGTCACCTCCATATTTTATTTTATCAGAGAACACAGAGCATAATCTCAAGACAGCTCCTCAACTCGCTTCTATATTATATCAAAGGACAGTCTCAAGACAGCTCCTCAACTCATCTCCATATTCTATCAGAGTAGACAGGTGACAGTCTTTTAGACACCTCCATATTCTATTAGAGGACACAGAGGACAGTCTCAAGACAGCTCCTCAACTCATCTCCATATTCTATCAGAGTAGACAGGTGACAGTCTTTTGGGCACCTCCATATTCTATTAGAGGACACAGAGGACAGTCTCAAGACAGCTCCTCAAGCCCCCCCCTTTTTTTTTATCAGTGGACACAGGATAGTCTAAAAACCGCTCCACAACTAACTTCCATATTATATTAGAAGACAGCCTCAAGGAAGCTCATCAAGTCATCTCTATATTCTATTAAAGGACACAGAGGACAATCTTAAAACAGTTCCTTGAGTCACCAGTGTTTCTCTTCGTAACAGATTCATCCACCATTTCATCCTTCCTCTTCATGAAACTGACTTGGACTGACCCATTTGTTTTACCTTTAGTACATTCTCAGGATCGTGCATGCTGTCCCATTCACTTCACTCTTTGCCTCCATCCATTATCCTTTCCCAACAGTATGTTCACAGGATCTTTCTAGGATGCTGTATAATAAAGTGATGTCCAAGCGATGGATAATATTTGCAAAGTTAATCTTCACTTTGAAGTTCAATATAGATGGGTGGTCTTGTAGTCTCCAAATGATGGCCCGGCAGTCAGATGTGGTTCTTTGCTTGCCCTTATCCAGCCCTTTGGGGCATGATTCATCCCACGGATATCAAACACTATTCTGCCCACTGATGCCAACAATGGGGCATAATTCTTGACACTGATATCAACAATGGGGCATAATTCTTGCCACTGACTTCAACAATGGGGCACAATTTCTCCCCATAATATCAAGGATTGGACACTTCCACTGATGCCCAAAAACTTTATACTCCTGCTGGCCACAGGCCTGCCTGCCTAAAGTCTGAAGGAAAGTAAAATGGCCCATTGTTTAGAAAGTTTGGAGACCCCCTTGTATTGATAATCAAATGGATCAGTCAGTCTCTTTCCTTACTATACCCCAGTGACATGACATGATGGACATTTTCAACACTCCCAATGGTACAGTCAGGGTTCCGCTTTCATATTTATGTTACTTTCAATATTTTACAGCAAATAGGCTTATTAGGGATAAAAAAGCATAGCCACTCTTATCAATTCCCTTTAGCCAGGCTTGTGAGTTCATTTCCGTTTGGGTGTTTGGCCCTTTGCATATACTGACTTTTTTTTTTGTTGGAAAGTCTGTATTTGCATTGGATTTGAGAAGAGGGCAAGGTTCTGACAGTGGATTGTAACAATGGGCAGTGCTGGGAAGGTAAGAGAGGGCTGTGCCTGCTGCCGCTACAGCAGTTATATTACTTTTATGGGTCTGTCTGGGTCTAGATCTATATCTCTCCTCTGTATGATTTGGTAGTCTGCACTCGAGCAAAAAGCAAACAATTGCGTGACACATCCTGTTAACTTTTTTTTAAATTGAATTTCAAATGATGGTTACTTTAAATGAGGATTGAAAAAGAAATGGCTGGAGAGCCGCACTCCAAATAATCACCTTTGTTTGTAAAGTTAAAATCAAGGCATCAAAAGTCGGTACAGACTAACTGCACTGCCGCTGACATGTTTCAAACCAGACACTGTGCTTAGTCATAGCTAAAGTGCTGAATATACATACAGGTACATATATACACCTAAGTAATCAGACAAATTGAAAACACATGTATGTCATAAGTAACGTAATAGAAAGCACCTATGAGCGTCTACAATCCAAAGTGTAACCATTAAGCATATGGAAAACAACCCCCCTGCTGGAGATTCCACATATAAAAAACATATACTGTATATACTTGAGTATAAGCCAACCCGAATATAAGCCGAGGCACCTAATTTTACCACAAAAAAATGGGAAAACGTATTGACTTGAGTATAAGCCTAGGATGTCCATCTGCATGCCTCGCTGTGCCTCACTGTGTCCATGCCTCACTGTGCCTCACTTTGCCTCACTGTGTCCATGTGCATGCCTCACTGTGTCCATGCCTCACTGTGTCCATGCCTCGCTGTGCCTATGCCTCACTATGTCCAAGACTAGACTGACGTTTAACATGGGAGTCTATGGAAGGGGTGCTCGGCTTTGAAAAAACGGTGCTCCCCGGTCATACGTCCCCTAGACAACAAACTTTGCACACTTCTAGAGGAGAAATGGGGTTACATGTGTGCCAAGTTTTGGGTCCAGAGGACCTACGACCGGCCAGTACCGGGGCCCCAAATTCACTGGAGAAATGACCGTTTAACATGGGAGTCTATGGAAGGGGTGCCCGGCTTTGAAAAATCGCACACTTGTAGAGGAAGAGTGGGGCTATATGTGTGCCAAGTTTAGGGTCCAGGGGACCTACAGCCGGCCGGTACTGCTTCCCCAAATTCTGGGAGAAAAGGCGCAAAAAGGTGACTCGAGTATAAGCCGAGGGGGGCATTTTCAGCACAAAAAAATGTGCTGAAAAACTTGGCTTATACTCGAGTATATACAGTAATACAATCTCATGTTTAGGAAGAGAGGCACCGGTGCAACCTAGAAAAATAAGAAAAGACATAACACATAAAATATTACCATATGCAGTAAAAAACTCTCATGCACCAACGAATACGCAAAAGGGAAGAAAAACAAACGTTTATCCCCCATGTGCATCAATGCTGGTGCGTGCAGCTCAAATAATCTAATCTGCTGACAGATGTGATTATTTGGAGTGCGGCTATCCAGGTATTTATTTTTTCAATCATCTCTGTTGCAAACAGAGCCAGCACCCTGAAAAACTGCGGAGACAGCTGATCGTAGGAGAGGTAATTAACTTGGAGCGGTGAACTCCCACATTCTACTTTAAATGAGGAGTTTACCAAAAAAAAAAGGTCTGTCGCTCAATTGTTTGATTTTACAATGTAGAAAGATTGAACAAAATCTCCAGCCAGGTCAATCACTTGGCTGTTGTTTGTGTAGTTCCTCAAAATCTATAGTAAAGGCTTGCAGAACTGGTCCATTTTTGGCAGATTCGATAAGAAAATCAAATTGATCTTTGCATCAGTCACATATACTGTACATGCTTAGCCAGCTTTATATTGGTGCCCTCAGAAATATTATAAAACAGGCTTTCCTAAAAGGGGAGAACCATTTTTTATAACACTCTATTAAATATTTAAAGGGTCCATCCGCCCCTGTGGCTTGATACCCCAGGACTCTCTCCTGTGGGTTTAAAGTGGAAGTAAACCCTCCTATCATTTTCAGGCAAGGAAGCTGCCATCTTGGCCTCTGTTTAATCTTCAACTGCCATGATGCTGCACATGTGATCAGTTATGACACCAGCCATTGGATGGTTTGACAGTTTGGTTGAGAGCACAACCAATGTGACAGTTGGCATTCCCGGCATGAAACTGTTAAATCAATGGGTTTACTTCCGCTTTAATTCTGGACCGCCTACTAATTTGATGTACCATTGTTGGTTGATGGTGCTGGCATCAGGTCTGAATTTATGAAAGAATTAGATAGTGTCGTGAAGACTATGACCTATTGAGTGAGAAGATGTGGTGAAGGTAATTGGAACCATTGTACTCTTTCTATGTTTTTTTTTTTTTTGTTGTGCATACTCTGGAACGTGTACTGTTCTATGGTGTTTTGTTTTCCTTTAATAAAACTTTATTGGAGAGAGAAAAAAAAGGGGGTCCATCCACCCAACATGTTGATTTTGTTATAGGAGGAATCTGTTGAGCTTCTCTAGCCCCTGGTTCTTTGTATGTCTTGGATGTTTAAACTGTGAGATCTCCAGGCTATTAATACCTGACCTTATTCCTGTCCATCTGGGAGTTTTAGGTCTTTCCTTCCACAGAGATCTCCCCAATGGAGATAGAAGAGAATGTAAGAAAGTTTAACTCTCCAACGTTTACAAAACACTGAAATATAAATTTTTGGAGAACTGACCCTTTAACTGTTTTGCTGCTACCACCATACGTGTTACCGCGCGGCAGTATCAGAATGTAAAGTCACGGCTGCAATAGTGAAGCTATGGCTTGTTTACATTTTAAAAAGGCAACTTTGGGCTCTCTAACAGATGTTAATGTTAATTGGTGATTTTCTTTGCTAAACTGAACTCGCTTCACTGCCTTGTACTAAGTGGCACAGACGGTCTACCTTTGTTGTATGAGTACGCTCTCTGCACATCTGTATCAGTATATTCTGATCGGTGTCGTTTTCTTTTACAAATAAATAGCAGTTGCAGAAATGATTTTGCATTAGAATGCCTGGCTCTAAAGCAGGGGTCCCCAAACTGTGGCTCAAGGGCCATATGTGGTCCCTTGCTTGCCTTTATCCGTCACTTGGGGCACTATTCCTTCCACTGACATCAACAATGAGGCACTATTTATTCCACTGATACCAATGATGGGGCACTGCTCCTTCTCCTACTGACCACCAACCCTGAGGCCTTGTTTATTCTCACTGATGCTGGCCCAGGACATTTCTACCAAAACTGGCCACAATCCAGCCCCCCTACAAGTCTGAAGGACATTTAACTGGCCCATCGTTTGAAAAGTTTGGAGACCCCTGCTCTAATGTATCTTAGTGAGCCTTTTGCAATAAAGGATAAGTTCATGTTACATGTTCCACCTGTATTTAGGGTGGAACTGCCCCCTCTCCCCCCGTTCCCCCACTATCCTGTAACAGCGGACGTGCTGTTGCCCTCTGCAAGTGCAGTTGCTCCAGAGCTTAGTAAATGAGGTAAAGCTTCACTTTGCAAAGAGTACCCAATTATGTGCAAGGAAAAATGCATTTTTGCTTGCACATGATTGGATGAATGAATGACTTGTATAGCGCTACAAATGCGAGCCTCAAGGCGCTTTTTGCAGCCAGTGTCTGCTTGGTTGGTGCGGTCATTAACCCCGTAGGATCTCGACGCACTTGGGAGACACATTCGTACACATATATATATATTCTGGGCCAAATTGGACAAGATCCAATTAACCTACCATGTCTTTGGAGAAAACCGGAGTACCCGGAGGAAACCCACGCAGACACAGGGAGAACATGCAAACTCCAGGTAGATGGTGTCGTGGTCGGGATTCAAACCAGCGACCCTTTTGCTGCTAGGTAAAAGTGCTAGCCACTACACTACTGGATGATGGAAGTCAGCAGAGCTTTTGCTCATTTAGTAAGCTCTGGAGAAACTGCCCTTTGCAAAGTGCACAGTCTTTTTGCCTTTAGTAAATCAACCCCTGTGTGTTTTTCTATGAGAATAGAATCTTGGCAGCTTGGCAACAGCCTGATGTGAATAAGCCCCTTTCACATGGGTAAACCGGTCGGGTCCACCTGTCAGTTTTTTAGAGAGGCTATCCATTTCCCTCTATGGAGCGGCAGATGTAAACGGAAATCCAATCCTATCCTCTAAAAACAGACGAATGGTGGATCCATTCACAATGCATCATTCTAGGGGATCAGATTACAGTCAGATGTAAACTCACTGGTGGTCCCTTTACATCCGACCACCCATAGAGGAAAGCAGTCTATGTCTGTGTCAGCTCGGTATCAGCGGAGCGGACACGGACCTGTCATCCGCCTGCTCAGCCAAGAGATCCCCCGCTGAGCAGGTGAATCTGCTGGTGGAGTCCCCCAGTGTGAAAGAGCCCTAACTAGCAGGTGTTTCTAAAGCACAAACCCTCAGGCTTTTTGAGTCTTATGATCCTTGAGAAATAAATAACTTCACAATGATGATGATGACCTCACTGGTTTTAAAATAAAGGTATTTAACGAAAAAAAGGTTTCATTTGAATATTTCATTAGCACGTTGATAATGGGAGGAGGAACCAAGGAAGGCAAAATATCAGCAGAATAAACTTCAGCTTTAAGTAGTTATAATTATATATATATATTTTTTTCAATAGGTGGCACGACGATGGGGCATCCAAAAAAACAGGCCAGCTATGAACTATGATAAGCTCAGCCGCTCATTGAGATACTACTATGAGAAGGGAATCATGCAGAAGGTGAGACGCTTTGTCTTTGTGATTTATAATCAATTTTTTAATGTGTATGAATTTTATAGTGTATAGCCAAGGTAGGTGTTTAACCTTTAGTCAATGGTTCCATCCCCCTTTGTGCGTTTTTGTTTTTTTTATTTCATTTTTTTTTAAACTTTGTTTTGTTTGTTTGTTTTTATTTTTTTGTTTCTTTTTTGTTTGCTGGCCAATTGGTGAGATTGCCCTTTATTTTCTGTCCTGGAGATGCAACAGGAAGTGACAGTAAATCTCTCCTGTTAAACAGTTGTCACCAGGAACAGGTATCCCCCCTGAAATATTTCCCCTTGCCTCCTGTTCTGGTGACGGCTATAACATTTTGGATTTGCCATCACTTTCCGTCCTGGTGACAATGGACCTACATTTTCATGTGTGACTTAAAGTGATTGTAAACCCTCGGGGATAACTTTCACCTACAGGTAAGCCTAGATTAAGGCTTACCTGTAGGTGCTTGCAATAGTTTCTTAACCTACACGGTTTAGAAGATATTTGCAAAAAATACTGTACCGATGTCTACGGCGCAGGCGCACTGATTGTGCCGTTTCCGAAGGCGACCGTGCAGTCACTGACAGCTCCGGCGCGCATGCGCGGGAGTGACGTCATCGGGGCTCCGGCCAGTCACACAGCCGGAGTCCGCGAACACGGAAGTCACTCCGGGAGACATGGCGGCGACGGAGGAGGGTAACGAGGACCGCTGCGGGGGCTTCGATCTCAGGTAAGTAATTTATAATAAGCTAGTATGCTATGCATACTAGCTCATTATGCCTTTGTCTTGCAGGGTGTATTTTTTTTTTTTTCAGAGGGTTTACTTGCTCTTTAAAAAATGCTTAGAGGAGGAAATGGCAGAGAGACCACTCCTTCGGTCTTTTGCTTTTCATTCACTATCCAATTACAGGAGATGGGCGTGGCTGTTGACCAGGCTGTGTTTGCTAACTAAAGTAGAACTATTAGTCAGCAGCTGTCCAGTAGGGCTGTGCAAACAATAATAAAAAAAAAAAATTGGGCAGGTAAAGCAGCTTATATATTACCGGTATGTATGTGTAAAAAAATCAATTAAAAGGAGGAACAAAATATAGAACAATATATAATAAAAAAAATGTGTGTTTGTGTATATATAGAGATATATAGATATATCTCTATATATAGATATATCTATGTATAGATATATCTATATAGATATATCTCAGGTGAATAAGCTCATATATTGTGCACATATTCCTTTATTAATATGATTATTTTATTAATAATTTTATATATATATTTTTTTTCAAGGTTGCCGGAGAAAGATATGTGTACAAATTTGTCTGTGATCCAGAAGCCCTGTTCTCCATGGCCTTCCCAGACAATCAGCGACCGTTATTGAAAACGGACATGGAGAGGCACATCAACGAGGAAGACACGGTACCGCTGTCACACTTTGACGAGAACATCCCCTACATGCAAGACGGCGGTTACTGTAACACTCACCCATACAATGAAGGATACGTTTACTAGCGATAAAGACGGACGATGGAATCTTTTCACTTTTCTTCGCCAGGCCCAAGAAAAGCAAAATATACTTTTTTATATATATATATATATAAATATATTTAGTAGTTACTAAATGGGCTTTTCCTGTTGCATATCTCAAAATGGTCTGCCATGGACAGAGCACTTTACTTATGGGACTTGGGATAAAACATAAAACGATGTATGTAACAGAGTGATAAAAGAAGATGGAAATATTCATTTATGCTCGGGAAGGGAACTTAAAGCTTACGGTACTACATTACAAGTCATGTCTGTATTTACTTTTTTTTTCTGTTTTTAAATCTCATAATATATTGTACATTATTTTCTTTTTAAAACCCTGGGTACAGTTAACTTGTATTGCTTAAATAGGTGTATGAAGATTGGCCATCGTTCTTTTCATTATTAAGGGTACTGGAGGTAAATCTATTGTTCTGACAAATTCAGGACTGTAAGTCAAGGCAGCTAAAAGATCAGCTTTGTGAAGTCTATTACTTACTGACTTTGCTCCATTGTGGCTCTTTGGGGTTTAAGAAATCTCCATTATACCAAAATGTCAAATTGTGGGGTTTCTTTTTTGAGCCCCTATGTGTGTTTTAAAGGGGCATTTGTAATGCCTCCTACTGCCCCAGAAACCCTAATACTCCCCTTGCCAGCGCGTCCTCGCTGCTCCTTCCTCCTCTGCAGCCTGGCGACAATACCCAGTGCTTCCAGGTATTGGGGAACATGTGACCTCCTCGGGTGCTCTGGTCTAGCTGGCAATGCCTAAACTCAAGTACTGTCACACTCACTGGTGGAGTGATGTCACCTCTCCCTCAACAGTCGCCATTAGGAACTTTAGTGCTTGGTGCAACGCTGGCAAGGTGAGTAACGGGAGGACGGCAGGGCGTTTCAAGAATGCTTTCACTTTGCCCCATATGGGCAAATTGACCATGATTCTTTAAGGAGTAACTATCTTGGGTTGAGAGAGTGAAACTGTGATTGTGGCTCCTCCTTCTGAAAACGCTATCGCTATGTAATAGAATTGCATGCATAGATGAAACCTAGATGCTTTATCTAGGGGGGGGGGGGTTGTATATTTCATCAAAGTCGGATCTCGTATTCGCAAACGGCAGACATGCAGGTTCCGGTCAGATGACTTTGTGCTCTGCAACCTTCCTCTCTGTAAACTACCGAGGTCGTTTTTGGCCTGGTTGTGCATAGTCTCAGATTAAGGGGTGTTCCAAAAAATATGGGGCTTAGCTAGCATGTCATCTATCTGCAAAGGGCAGAACTTGGGGGAACATAGCAACTAAGTTGTATCCCCTGAGTGAATTCATTAGCTTGTTTGACAAGAACGTACCTTGAACTGGTTGAACAATGTAACAAGTCAGTTTTTGTTAATACGGTTTCACAAAGTTGACCTTTTGCCTTACAGTATCAGGATTTTTTATAAAGGGGAGTTAGATTCCAAATATTATAATCCACAAATTACCATCTCCATTTGTAATGTTCATTTTTAAGATTATGTCTTGAAGGAGTTTCTCATTTTCAGAAAGGTGAAAGTCTTCCCACTCTGATGACCATCAATGCCACGAATGTGCCATAATTTTGATTTTGAATTTTAGAATTTCATATTTTCCAACTGTTGGATCTGTAGACAAGTGCTGTGGCTTTGTTTATGGAAGGTGAACCTTCTGGACAAAAATGGGGCTTTCTCATTTCATTTGCTTAGAAAAGATTCATAATTTTCATTTCCAAAATTTTGCCAAATGCTACAGATTACAAGGGAGCCAGGTTCTCCATTTAATACATTTCAATGTATTGATGAAAATAAAAAACTCCTTTAAGCTGAATTCCAGGAAATTTAAGTGGTAAAGAAAATGCCATGCAATCTTAAATACAAGTTTTAATATATGTATGAGGTACTGCTTGTGTTCAGAAAGAAGTATGCAAATATTTTCTGACCCCTGTAAACTATTTTAACTAATTTATAAGAAGAATGCAATACCATTTTAACTAATTTTTGAGTAGCATGCCATTGTCTTTAGTTGACAGCTCCACCAATGTAATACATCTGTGGGGTGTATTTTTGACTGTTCATAGAAGAAAATGGATGGATTACCAAGTTGTCCACTCATGCTGTAATTGGGTCACCTGGTTGTTGAATTGGTTAAAAAAAATAACAAATTCCTACAACAGATTTGACTTCCAAGTACTGCCAAAGCTTTATGCTGATTCTTGGCAGCTCAGTTCCTAAATTGGCAAAAGATCCCAACCAGAAAATCTACATTGGTGGAGGTTTCAGCTTAAGTAAAGAGGTCGCTGTTGCAAGGCAAACGTTTGTAGTAAAGAGTGTTTAACAAATTTATACTTGAGCCTCTTGGTTGAATGGAAGTTGTATCATAATTGGTGTCTCCAAATTTTAGAATTGGTAGAGTAAGGTAGGGGAGTGTACATACTTCTGTGTCCCATATACTCTAATCTACATTAACAGTGTCTTTGAGACCTGTAGCCAGTGCCTTGTTATTCCAGGGTGTTGGAAATGTTGGTCGTAAACTACTCTCCCCTTCCCTAAAATACATTTTGTTGAATGTAATCCAAAGTACAGTCACAGTGATGGTCTTCCTAAGGTCACCACAGTTTTTTTTTTTTTTTGTCGTCCACTTGAGTATTTGTCAAGAAAAAGTCCTATTGCTTCTGGGGGTTGCTGTATTGGCTTCCTGTGTGGCATAAACAGTGAAGCTATTATAGCAGAAGACTAGGATGTCCTTGAGGTAACCCTTTACCAAAGGCCAGTGCTTAAGGCAGGGTTTCTCACGCAAGGTTCCATGGAACAATGAGCAATGAGCAATTTCTGCCTCTCAGATAAGTTCCCACTGACACCAATGATCTTTTTAGTTATCTGTAAGGGGCAATTCTTCTTGATGCATTCTTCCCACTGACCAATCACACTAATCTATTAGGAATTGTAGATATAGTATTTTTTAGTGGGGGGTTCCCTAAGACCAGAAAGTTATTTCAAGGGTTCCTCTGTGTTGAAAAGGTGGAGAAAGGCTGGCATAAGGCATATCTGTCACCCTAATACAATGCCAGCAAATATGTTGGTTGAGCTTGTGTATAGCATATTAAAAGAATAATAAAATGTTGGTTTGGCCGACAAAATGATAATTTCATTACATATGGAGAAAAAAATGGTATCAGCAAAACCTTTAAATGATAACTCTACTCAGGGGTTTGAGTGGATATGGTAGTTTAAGTTTAGTGCAAGCAAATATGGTTTTCCCCTGCATCAAGCTCTGCTGTTGCAAAGTATGTAGCTTACATCTAGCATTCTCCACAAACAATTTTGCCTGGGTTTCAGGATCTGTCACAGACTTAGACCCAGGAGTGTTTAACATTGACTTGCACTAAGCTAGACTTAGAGGACCTGTCATTTTTGAAACGGTGTGTTGGAAAGTCACTGAGTATGGACTATGATATTGACAACATCAGTCTTCATCCCCTAGCAAAGCTACCAAGGTCTTATCATTTGTCAGTGTTTTCAATCATTTCCCATGTTATGTTAAGCATGGGAGGGTGAAGGTTTTTAGAAGAAATTCTAATATAGAACAGGGAGACATTGTTCAGCAGGTATTGGATACAGAGGCAACATTTCACCTGCTTTCTAAATGTTCTTCTAGAAGGATAACCAAGGATACCATCAGACAGCCACCAGGATGGAGCAAGGGAAATTCATAGGAATGGATATCGGATATGTTTGAGCGCATGTGGCACCAATACGGACCCAATGAACAAACCAATGTGAATTTCCCAGCTCCTAGTACTTGGGGGGGGGGGGGGTCTTGGTAAAAGTAAAAAGTGAGTGTCAAGGGGCACTGTTGTAACCCCAAGGTGAACAGCACTTCACAGTTAACTGAAATGAGAGATGTCCTAATTTCGATACTGAAGACCAGACTTTCAGCTGAATGTCCAACTCCTTCTCATAACTTTCTTTACACTCCATGAAAAACTAGATATTTCAGCAGTGACAGGTCCTCTTTAAGGAACAGTGGATTAGAAACCGATCTGTTTTTTACCTTAACAATTTAAAGGGGAGAACCAGAAATGGCTTGTTACCTGCATGCCTGTTTGCGTCAGTAACTCATTACAGTACATCTGTCATGAGAGTAAGATGTGGACCTGGGCCATTAATCTCTCTTTCTAATAAGACCAAGAAAAGCTAGTTTCCTGGCTGTCATTCTGATGCCTGATTGTACTGGGTATGGGTCACTGACATAGAACAAATTTGCAAATCAAAAGTTCTGCCTTTCCCTCTGATATTCATGCTTTGTGATTATGTCTATGACTCAGAAATACTTGAGCTAGGAAACTAGTATTTTCGAACAGAGGCACCATATAAGTTAAAGCCCACTTTGTCCCTTGTGATGTATTATGTAATGCAGTCAGGCTGCATATGCGATATTCTGCTGTCCGTTTTAGTATTAACCTCTATGCTGGAAGCACAGAAAAGTCAGACCACGGCTCTCACGGACAAAGCAGTGACCCGGCTCTCCAGCCGCCCGACAAATCTTCTGAACACTGCTCCAATCTACTGCACTCTTACTCCCTGAGCAGAGCTGTTAATTAGAGCAATGTTCAGGGTTGTGTTCGACCGCTGGAGAGCCGGGCCACTGCTTTGTGTGAGAGAAACGTGGTCCTACTTTCTTGCATGCTGCCAGTATAGGGTTTTTTTTTTAACCCATGCTGCAACCCTAAGAATGGTGTTGACTGGCTTTTGTTAGTTTCAAATGGTCTTTGCATTGTCATAAAAGTCCATGGGAATGTAAAATTTGCTTGAGTGAGGTCATGGCAGGTCAAGCGGATTAGTCATTGAAGTGCCTCAAACTAATTCCATGGACACAAGCCCAATGCCCATTGACACAGTTGGCTAGTACATTTTTTTTTTTGATCAGTCAGTGTGTGGATCGAAAAACAAATGTTCAGATTCACCCATCCACCCAAGCAAGGTGGATGGAGACAATGGGGTTGATTTACTAAAGGCAAATAGACTGTGCACTTTGCAAAATGCAGTTGCCCTCTGCAAGTGCAGTTGCTCCAGAGTTTAGTAAATGAGGTAAACCTTCACTTTGCAAAGAATACCCAATCACGTGCAAGGAAAAAAAAAATATTCTTGCGTATTTTTTCTTGCACATGATTGGATGATAGAAGTCAGCAGAGCTTCTGCTCATTTACTAAGCTCTGGAGCAACTGCACAGTCCATTTGTCTTTAGTAAATTCACTCCATTGTGTCATGACAGCGGGACTCCTCTGCTGTCAAAATACAGTGATCAGTGCTGCAGCCACTGATCAAATGACATTTTTCAATAATCCCATTCGACAAAAGTTAGAGTGGGAATGGCCATAGAGGGATCAAAATTCACCCAGTCCCTGCTGAACTGGCTGAACTTTGATCCATCTATGGCCAGCTTAACCTTCACATGGGCCTAGCTTCTGACTCACAATCCACTGTGGATTGTTTTGTTAGCAGGCAACCAGGAGGGGATAGGTTGCCCCCTCACACACCTATTTGAAGAGAGATTTTGTGCTGAAATTCCTCTTCACAGCACCACAACCGGATCCACTGAATACGGTTATGGTGTGGCTAGGGTTGCCACTTTCTTTTTAAGCCAAACCCGAACACTTTAACGGCGCTCAGAATTTTTTTCTTTTTTGTATACACTGACTTTAGGATTGTAACAGACCTTGGACACCTTGGGGTGCTCCAAAGAAAATAGTAATGCGCACCTAGTGCCCCCCCCACCCTCCTGTCGGGCCTTGTTCCAAGACACATTCATGTCTGAATAATGTAGGGCAGTCCGGGTTTTGAATCGTGTGTCAGGGTTGCAGTCCAGCTGAAACCCCGGACACATGATTCAAAACCTGGACTGTCCAGGTGAATCCCGAACAGGTGGCAACCCTAGGTGTGGCCTGCCAACCACAACATGCCCCAATTTTCACTGCCTGTTCCCATGTAACAAAGGCCCAACAGTGTTTGAGCATTTCACACATGCACAAGCCCAGTCTTAAACCAAACCCAAGTACATTTGACTCATCCCTTCTCTGAAAGCATATGACCCTTGGACTCAGTTCACACTGCTGCAAATTGGAATCTGACTTGTGAGACCCCAGATTCCATGATATGTGAAATCCCATGTTCGTCAATGAGAGCTGTCCTAATTGGCACTACTGAAGTCGCTCAGACTTTAGAAAAGGTTCCTGTACTACTTCAAGGCAACTTCTCTCCGACTTGTGCCCATAGACTTTAATGGAAGTCGCTTCCAATTTGGATCCTCATCTATATTGATGTGATTTGGATCCAACATTACAGGAAGATTAACCAGGCAGTGCATGGCACCTTCCTGTATGCTGTTATCTCTGCATACCTGCGCAAGACAAAGTCGCTCCAAAGTCACACTCAAGTTGCCAGCAAGTCACAAGGAAGTCGCCTGGCAAAGTCGCACCATAAGTTGCACGACTTTCAGGTTGCAGTAGTGTCAACCCAGCTTTAGGGCTCATGCACACTGGTGTTACTCTCTGAAGAGCAATCTGCATTCAAATCACTCTTCAGAGAGCATTTGACACGCAGTCGGGCGGCATTGTATTGCCTACTTTAACCCCTCGATCACGCATCGTAAATGCACGCAGTTGCGAGCCACTTACAGAGCAGGCCCCATTCACTTGATCGCAGTTGGCGGGCACTATGCCAGCTGAAAGCAACAGGGGGTATAATTTCTGCCGGGGAATTGTACACCCCTGGCCACTTCCTCTGCAGCTAAAGGGGGGAGCGGTATGACCACAGCTCAACCACAGGGTTTTTACGCCCCCCCCCCAACCTTGCATTTAAAGGAGCCCTTAAAAAGGTTATAACAGCAGATTTGTTACTCTATAGGTAGCCTTGCTGCATTACAGTATTTATTCACAAGGGGTTCAATTTGTCTTTAATGATGTATGAGCACCCTACAACTGGCAAACAAGTTGGCAAATGTGGCTCCGTCATCCTGATGGCTTATCTGGGGGAAAAAAAAACCAAACTATGCAGGTTTTAACTCAACTAAATCCTGACAGGTTCACTTTAAGATCAAGACCCATGTTTGTAAGCATTAACGGTCAATTTAGAAAACTTAGAGGAAGATGACGATAATAAAAAAAAATAAAAAAAAAATTAATACTGCAAGCTTATTATTTATTCAATAGGAATTAACTGTACTCAGACACATGTTATTATGCTGTTTAGATACAGCAAGCACTCTTCTGGGGACAAAAGAGAAAAAAATAAAAAATATCCAATACACTAAATAGGTACTTTAGTCATTTTTAGATATGGTACCCATTAATATGCATTTATGCCTTTTACCGCTGTGTTATGTTCACAACATGTATAAATGCTAGAAAAGGAAAAAAAAAAATGCTTCTGCTGCTGTATTTTCTGTACTATTTTATTCTTTGATGCTCAATTTACTATAAAACCATTATACGCATTGCTGTAACTACAGGTAGCATTTCAGGACAAAATAGATGACTCCCATCATTTATCGCTGAATAACATAGCTTGGCTGCACTGCAATCAGCTCCTGCGCATCGACAAGACGACCAGCGAGCGCCCGCTTGCTGCGAAAGGCTCGGCCGAATCTTTTTTTTCTAGTGTGGAATGGAAGCCTTGCTTGTTTTGTGGACTGCTAAAGATGCCAGGAGGCTGATCAAACCGACCGGTTACACCCGCCGCTCGCTTGGGACATTTGCGTTTAGAGCGTGCAATCTGGTCGAGAGAAAATTTCTAAGGATACATTTCTGATGTTTGTTTTGCTTTATTTTTAAGCAGAAACCTGTACAGAAAGAGTATGTATTGAAAATTTATTGGAACCTTTCAAGCTTGTGTGTGTGTGCTTTATTTTATTTACTACCAGTATTTATATAGAGCTGACAACTGACGTGCTTTACATACTGTACATTCACTTCACTTCCTGCCCTCAAGGAGCTTACATTCGCATTAGTCCCTGCCCCCAAGGACCTTACACATTTGCATTAGTCCCTGCCCCCAAGGACCTTACACATTTGCATTAGTCCCTGCCCCCAAGGACCTTACACATTTGCATTAGTCCCTGCCCCCAAGGACCTTATACATTTGCATTAGTCCACACCCCAAGGAGCTTACATTCACATTATTCCCCACCCCCAAGGACCCTATCCTAAAATAACTTAAAATCTAAGAACCCTATACATTTGCATTAGTCCCCACTCCCAAGGTACTTACATTCATATTAGTCCTCACCCCCAAGGAGCTTACATTTGCATTAGTCCTCACCCCCCAAGGAGCTTACATTCACCTTAACCCCCACCCCCAAGGACCCTATCTTAAAATAACGTAAAAATCCAAGGACCCTATACACTTGCATTAGTCCCCATCCCCAAGGTGCTTACGTTCGCATTAGTCCTCACTCCCAAGGTGCTTATATTCATATTAGTCCCCACCCCCAAGGACCCGATCTTAAAATCCAAGGACCCTATCTCACGTACATGATAGGTCCAATTTAGACAGGTGCCAATTAAATTTGTATTAAACACAAAATGTTATGGGTATTGCAGCTCACCAATCCTTATGCCGCATACACACGGCCGTTTTTAATGTCATTGAAAAAAACGACGTTTTTCTCTACGTGATTCTTCTCAAGCCTGCCTTGCCTACAAACGATCATGAAAAACAATGCTTTAGCAAAGCGCGGTGACATACGAAACGTACGACGGCACTATAAAGGGGAAGTTCCATTCAGATGGCGCCACCCTTTGGGCTGCTTTTGCTGATCCTCGTGTTAGTAAAGTTTGGTGAGAGACGATTCGCGCTTTTCAGCCTTGTGCTCTTCAGTCCGTTACAGCGTGACGAATGTGCTATCTCCATTACGAACGCTAGTTTTACCAGAACGAGCGCTGCTGTCTCATCACTTGCTTCTGAGCATGCGCATTTTTTTCACGTCGTTAAAGCCTACACACGGCCGTTTTTTATGACGAGAAAAACGATGACGTGAAAAACGACGAGAAAAATTTGAGCATGTTCCAAATTTTTCATGGCCATTTTTCACGTCGTGAAAAATGCTCTGAGGCCCACACACGGTCGTGTGTACGCGGCATGAAATGCAGTTTCTGCATTCGTTTTCTTTTTTCAAGCTTTTTTTCTCATTTGGTGATCCTGTCGGTAAGTCTGTTATTTTTTAGGCAAAGCTGTCCAGCAAAAGTGTCAGTTTGAAGGTTGAGGCAAACCATTTACCACTGACAGGGGTGCTTACAAAATTTTTTTTTTATTCATTTATGTTAAGCCTTTATCCCAAAAGGAAAAAAGAACTGTTACTGCAACTGCTTACCGGTAGTTAAAAGTCAGCTTTAACTTGTTAGTCAAGTTCATCTAAATCTGCTAGTCTAACACTACCCTCCCCCCACACTGATAATAGTGCTGTCCAAAGGTGTCTCTGTTGCTCTTCCATCCAGAGTGGAGACACCCTAATGCCGCGTACACACGATCGTTTTTTCTGATGAAAAAAGACTAATGGACTTTTTTCATCGGACAAACCGATCGTGTATGGGCCCCATCGGTATAAAAAAATAGAACATGTTTTCAATTTTACCGAACTATAGCAAATTCCGATCGTCTGTGGGGGAACTCCATCGGAGGAAAAACCCACGCATGCTCAGAATCAAGTCGACGCATGCTCAGAAGCATTAAACTTAATTTTTCTCGGCTCTTCGGAGTGTTTTACGTCACAGCGTTTGGGACGGCCGGATTTTTGACTGATGGTGTGTAGGCAAGACTGATGGAAGTCAGCTTCATCGGATTTCCGATGGAAAAATCTATCGGTTAAAAAACCATAGGAAATCCGATCATGTGTACAGGGCATTAGAGTTTGCAAAAGACTTGAGCCTGGGGCGGAGGGTCACCTTCCAGCAGGACAACGACCCTAAACATACAGCCAGAGTTACAATGGAATGGTTTAGATCAAAGCATATTCATGTGTAAAGCCTCGTACACACGGTCGGACTTCCATCGGACTTTTCCGTGGATTTTTGTCCGAACGGAGTTGGTCGGGAACACCCATAGCATACACACCACAGGACTTTTCTGCAAACTTTCCCAAAACTTTTTCCAACATCACGTGGTTTTTCTGCTCTTTACCGCCACCCTTTGGTCAACTTCTGCTATTGTTGGTTGATTTTAACATTATTTGTTTTGTCCATCGGACAAAAGTCAGATGGTTTTCTGTACACACGGTCGGACTTTGCTCCATCTGACTTTTGTTGGCCAAAAGTTTGTCCGTTTGCAGACCAAACTTTTGTCCGATGAAAACCAAAAAAGTTTGTCCGATGGAGCGTACACACGGTCGGATTTTTTGTCAAACTTGCTCAAAATGAAGTTTGTGGGCAAAAAGTCTGACCGTGTGTACGGGGCTTTAGAATGGCCCAGTCAAAGTCCAGACCTAAATCCAATTGAGAATCTGTGGCAAGACTTGAAAATTGCTGTTCACAGACGCTCTCCATCCAATCTGACAAAGCTTGAGATATTTTGCAAAGAAGAATGGGCAAAAATGTCACTCTATAGATGTGCAAAGCTGGCAGAGACATCCCCAAAAGAAAATTGCAGTGAAAGGCGGTTCTACAAAGTATTGACTCGGGGGGGCTGAATACAAATGTACCCCCCACTTTTCACATATTTATTTGTAAAAAATGTTGACAACCATTTATCGTTTTCCTTCCACCTCACAATTATGTGGCACTTTGTGTTGGTCTATCACATAAAATCCCAATAAAGTACATTTACGTTTTTGGTTGTAACATGACAAAATGTGGAAAATGTCAAGGGGTATGAATACTTTTTCAAGGCACTGTACATCAAATAGAGCCCTCCTGAGCTGTCACCACTCTCAGTGCTTTCATCTTTGCCCTGCTTTCCTTCTGGGTTTTCGTTCTCTGGCCGTTTCAATGGCTGGGCTGTGATGACATCACGCCCACACATGCAAGGCACACTCATTCAGGGCACACTCAAATGCGCAGTGACATCATCATGTGGAGCCTATGTGAAAATCTCCTAAAAGACTCACATATAGAAGATAGGCATGACACCTACAGGTAAAGCCTCGTACACACGACTGGTTTTCTCAGCAAGAAAACTGCTCAGAGAGCTTTTTGCCGAGAAAACCGGTCGTCTGTATGCTTACCTGGTCCAAGGTAAACCATTACTCGAAAAGACTTTGATGCATGCACGGTAGCATACAAGGTTAGTGTGGGGTGTAGCAAGATGGTGGCAACGGCATTGAATGTGACGAGCGCCGGCTCATCGTAGTCGATGACGTCACTGCGTTCTTGCCATTCAAAAGAACGGCCCCTCCCACCAGCCATGATCTGCCTGCAATGCAGAAGCACAGAGTGATGACATCACTGGGGCTAACATAAGATATGTTATGAAACAGGTGTTATTCGAAAATTCATGACTGCTGAGAAGCATAGGCTCATTTATGACCTACTAAATAAACCAATATGTTGCCCCCCAAAAAGACACGGAAGCTGATTAAGTTGTGTAGCGATACCTTCAACTAAGAAGGCCGCAAGTTTAGTTTGGGCCCTGAAAACAGCTCCGCCAACCCCCGGCAATGTACTCGACCCCCTACTGGCACAGTTAGTATTGGCAGCAATATATATTCTCTTATACTGTATGAGTAAACCAAGACAATAATGAAAAAGGGTATCAAATTTACTTTAAGCTTTTGGTAAGAAAAGTTAACAGTGGTAACAGTTCACAGATAATAACTTGCAGAGCCCTGCAGTAATAACACACTATGCATTTAAAATGAACAGTAAAGGTGCGCCGCGTGGGCGACCGTTAACTAGGCGTCCTGTGACGCAGTAACCAAATGAACTAACTAGTTGGCCAGGCCTGGCTCAGATATCTAAAACTCAGTCTATAGGGGATGATGGTTTCTTCACCGGCAATTCTTTAAAGGTGGTGCACATCTACAGAATACCATTTGTAATCCAATGGGAAGGTTGCGATGAATTAAACACGTTACTTCATGAACTCTAAGTTCTGCTCTGATATGGATCTCCAGTGAGAGTATCAGAAATAAACTTGTTAGCCCCGGCAGTCTATAGGCACATTAGCAACAACAGTATATGGTCTGAGCATACGCCCTCTCACCCCTCCGGACGCAATCCCAGTCCGGGAACTTCCACCGACTGTGTCCTCACTCCTCACACACACAGTGTCTCCAGCAATCGGGTCCCCGATCCAACCAAGGTTGTAGACAAGCAAAGTCAGATGCCACCCAGGCTCGCAGTGGGGTGGAAGGCTCTTTGATGCTGCGCAAGGCCTCAGGCTTCAGGCCTTGCACTCCGGCACATCCGCACAGGAGGATCAGTCACTGAAGTCTCGTGTCCAAAGAGGCCGAGCCCAGCCTCGCCTCCTCCTTTTATAACCCCTCCCATGAGTCTCTGGGGTGGAAACATGCCGAAAGGGATTCTGGGCAAGGTAGTCCCGAGAATCTTAAAGGGGACCCAGCTACACACTCCCCCCACTTAAATTCTTTGGTCCCCAAAGAAACCTCAGCATACACTGCGTACAACCCCAGACAACATTGCATAAGAGGTTGGCATAGGGAATTCCCACCAAAACCGAGGGGTTGGATTCCCTTTGCCACAGGTCATACTATCCTGAGTGACCTGCCTAACTGTGTCAGAGAGTGAGTGGGGGTTGCCCTCTACCAAACGTACAGTGGAGGGGTCCGGATTCTCTACACTCCTCCTAGCAGTGATCACAGAATCTTCTGAGCTCTTCCCCATTTGTGGGTAGGTCAACTTTCTGGGAGGCCTTATGACTCTGCGGGCCCTTTGTTCCCTTGGGGTTTCTGGTTCTGGCGCCACATGCTCTTCTTCTGTAACAGGCTCAGGCAACACGGCAGGCTCTGTAACATCTGCTTCAGGAGCCGAGGAATACATAAAGTCTCTAGGGTCCTGTTCAGGGTAAACATCACGGGCATCTTCCCAGTAATCAAATGAAGGACTATATGGGATAAATTCAACGGCTTCTGCATTCAGTTGGGTATCTATAGTGTCTTCAGTAGTCGGAAGATCTATAGCAGAAGTCCCTTGATTTGGGGAAGGCCACAGCCAGTCAAGCTCCCCCTCCTCATCTCCACTGAGTTCAGAAGCTTTTATATCTTCAGTTCGAGAGGTCTGGGACCAGGTGTTTGGCCTGGGGGTATCCAGAATAGAAACTGGTTCAGGAGAGTCTCTCACTGGAGGTATCCTGACTGCTTCAGCAAGTGGGAGCAGGTGGTTTCGATGCCACGTCTTCAGTGGGCCTACCTTTCCTTCTGGCTTCAACTTGTAGACAGGTAGGCCCGGCAATTTCCTACAGATGACATAGGGTTCAGATCTCCATCTGTCTGCAAGTTTGTGTTTTCCAGGGACCCCCAGATTGTGTAGCAGTACTCGGTCCCCGGGCTGTAGGTCTTGTACCCGGACCTTCAAGTCGAAGTTTCTCTTGTTTCGAGCCCCCCTTTGATCTGAGGCCGCCTGAGCTTGTTCATAGGCTACTTTCAGGCTGTGTCTGAGCCTGTCCACATATCCTTTGTGGGATGTGGCTGAGGAATGGTCTAAAGAGGTGCCAAAGGCCAAGTCTACAGGTAGTCTCGCTTCTCTCCCAAACATGAGTCGATATGGGGAGTAGCCCGTAGCATCACTGGTGGTGCAGTTGTAAGCATGGACTATAGCTGCTATGTGTTTGCTCCAATGTTGTTTCTTATCACTTTCCAGAGTCCCCAACATGTTGAGCAAGGTTCGGTTAAACCTCTCCGGCTGAGCATCCCCCTGTGGGTGGTAAGGTGTAGTTCGAGTCTTCTTGATTCCCAACGAATCCAGGAGTTTCCGGATCAGTCGACTCTCAAAGTCCCTTCCATGATCTGAATGAAGTCGCTGGGGCAGCCCATAATGGACAAAATACTTCTCCATAAGTACCTTGGCTACTGTGGACGCCTTCTGGTCTTTGGTTGGGAAAGCTTGGGCATACCGGGTGAAATGATCGGTTATCACCAGAACATTTCCTAGTCCACTCAGATCGGGTTCGAGGCAGAGGAAATCAATGCATACCAGATCCATTGGGCCTTGACTTTGTAGATGGCCCATTGGGGCAGCTTGATGGGGTAAAGTCTTCCTCTGGATGCAGCGTGCACACGAATGGCAGTACTCTTCTACTTCCGCCCTCATGCAGGGCCAATAGAACCGACTTCTGACAAGTTGAAAGGTCCTTTCCGCCCCTAAGTGGCCATGATTGTCATGTAGGGCAATCAGAACAGTCTCTCTGTGCTTTTCCGGAAGAAACAATTGCCATTTATCTTCCAGGTCATCAGAGGGGCCCCTTCGGTAGACCACTCCCTGATGCACCTGTAACCTGTCCCACTCTTTCCTCAACAGGCGAGCTTCCTTTGAGGAGTGACTCAGAAGTCTGTTTGGATCCTGATTCTCCAGGGCTTCCAGAACTAATTTCCCCATGGGGTCTTCTAATTGGTCACATCTTAGCTCCTTTTTGGACAGTTTTGGCAGATGGTCTTCCTCCAGTTGAGTTACTCCACAGTATTGTTTGGGGACGCCTACCATGGTAACTCCTATCTCTTCCGCCCTTGAGCCCCCTCTAGCTTGCAATTCAGCCCCCTGACATAGGGCCCGCACCCCGTCTGGTGCCACTTGAGTCCAGTCTTCCATGTCATGGGTGGAACCATGAGATCTTCTGGACAAAGCGTTTGCATCTCGATTCCCAATCCCTTGCCTGTACTTTAGGCTGAAATTGAATCCAGACAATGCGGCCAGCCACCTGTGTCCAGTGGCGTCCAGCTTTGCTGTAGTGAATAGATAAGTCAGGGGGTTGTTGTCGGTCTTCACAGTGAACTCCGCCCCATACAGGTAGTCTTTGGGCTTGTCTACTACCGCCCACTTAAGGGCCAGGAACTCCAGCTTGTGAGTGGGGTAGTATTTCTCAGAGGGGGTCAGGCTCCTGCTCACGTAGGCAACAGGCCGTAGTTGCCCTTCATGTTCCTGATAAAGTACTCCGCCCAGACCGTCATGACTAGCATCTACGTGTAGTTCATAGGGTTTGGTTGGGTCTGCGTAGGCCAAGACTGGAGCGGCGGTTAGGCTCTTCTTCAATGCCTGGAAGGCCTCTTCACATTTCTGGTTCCACTGATCTTTGACTGACTCTCCCGGCCTCCTGGGCCCTGAGTCATCCTTTTCTCCTTCAGTCTTGAGCAGTTCATTCAATGGTCTAGCAATTCGGACGGATCCTTCCACAAACCTCCTATAATAAGAGCAGAACCCTAAGAAGGATCTGAGTTCTGTTACTGTGGTAGGTAGTGGCCAGGAGGTAACTGCCTCCAATTTCTCAGGGTCTGTGGCCACCCCTTCCTCAGACACTATGTGCCCCAGATAGTTCACAGAAGACTGGTAGAACCGACACTTCTCAGGCGAAGGCTTGAGCCCCTCCTCACTGAGTCTCCTCGAGGCTTTTTCCAGCCTCCCCTCGTGTTCCTCCAGGGTTCTTCCAAAGACAATGACATCGTCCAGGTATACAAGGACTTCAATAAGGTTCATGTCTCCTACAGTCTTCTCCATGAGACGTTGGAAAGTAGCTGGGGCTCCAGATAGACCTTGGGGCATCCGGTCGAATTCAAAGAATCCCACTGGGGTTATGAAAGCTGTCTTCTCCTTGTCTTCTGGGTGCATAGGGATCTGATAGTACCCACTCTTGAGATCCATACCGCTGAACCACTTGGCTCCAGACAAGCTCTGTAGGGCATCTTCTATCCTCTGAGTGGTGTACTGGTCGGGTATGGTTCTCCTGTTAAGAGTCATGTAGTCAATACAGAGCCTCAACGATCCATTCTTCTTCCTGACCACCACTATCGGGGAGGCATAGGGGCTTCTGGACACCCGTATTACACCAGTCCTTTTGAGTTCTGCAAGTTGTTCCCTTAGATCCTCCAGATCCGCTAGTGGGACCCGCCTGACCCTCTCTCTGAAGGGCTTATCTTCTTGGAGGCGAATCCGATGGGTGGCACTCCTTGCACACCCCACATCAAACTCATCTTTGGAGAAGATCTTCTCCCATCTGGTCAACTGGGCCTTGGCTCTCTCCTTCCAAGCCCTGGGCAGATTCGGGTTTTCCATGGATAGCTTCTCCCAAGCATCTCCTCCTTCGTCCGCCCCCTTTAATCCTGACAAGTTGACAGGGGCAGCAGGGCTCACCTGGCCCAGCAGCATCCTGGCTGGGATTTCCATGGGGCCATCTGTATTGTTCCTAACACTCACTGGAACTCTACAATGGGCCTTCTTCAGGGCCTTCAGCGGAATCACTTCTGGTATCACTTCCAGACCGGGGGACTCTTCCCTTGGGTCAGACTCCAACATGACAAAGGGTCCAGGCTGCTCCCAAGTAAGCTTCACAGTGGCTCTGAGACAGGTTACTTCACCGGGCTGCAACACTATCCCTTCTCTTCCAAGTCTCCACACCTTCCCTATCCCCTCTCCAGGGGTCTTCTGCTCTAGGACCAGCCGTTGTTAAGCCGTCTTCAGCATGGGGTGGATCTTGGTGGCCGCTGACCCCTTCTCTTTCACTAGAGGGGTCAGAAGTCTTCGGACCAGGTCCGTGTTCGTCCCTATTATAAGGGAACTCTTGTTGGCTCCTGGCGGCCGAGGGCACACAACCGCCAGGGTGTCAAACACTTCGGCTTTTCCAGCCACAGATGGGTCAAAGATCATCTTGACAGGCAAATAGCCATCGTAGGGGAAATTCTGGGTTCCAATCCCACATATCTCTAGTCCCTCTATCTTCTGGATGGGCAGGTGACTCAAGTGCTTATCTTAGAAATCTCGGTATAACAGGGTCACTTGTGCCCCAGTATCCAAGATGGCTCTGGTGTAGACTCCCTCCACTTGAATGGGCACTATAGGAGATGGGCCTACCAGCTTCTCCGGATATGGCCTGCCAGGGGTCGCCTTCTTCCAACCCTTTCCTTCCGGACTCTCTCTCATCCAATTCCCTTTGGACTTTAATCTTTCTTGAGCCTGGTATGCATTGATTTCCCTCCTTTCAATGGGTGTAGGGACCCGCTGAGGGATACTATTATTCTTCTTAGGTGTGCACCCCCTTTGGGGAGTGTTGTGTCCCTTCTGAGGGGTCTTGCCTCCTTTTTCTGGGGTGTATCTCTGTTGAGGAATGTTGCGTTTCCTCTGAGGTGTTTTATCTCCTCTTTTCTTCTGCTTCGCATTCAGCTTGGAGCTCACTGAAAGTGATGGGCACCCGGTTGACTCCTTCACCGGGGCCCTCTGGAGTTTCCCGCCGGCTTGCGGTTGTCTAGCTTCTTCTTCTTGGGACTGGAACATGTAGCTGCAATATGGCCAATTCCTCCACAGTTAAAGCAGACTATATCTCCCCATTCTTGTAAAGATGCGGGTGCTGAGGCAATTGGGAATAATTCCTTCCTTGGTACTTCTCTCTTGGGACCCTCTGTGTCTTTTGCCATCAGAGAGGTCAACATCTCTAGCACCTTGGACATTTGAGCTTTTAGAGTGTCTAATTCTGAGTCTCTTTCAGGGGTCAGCACTGGATTGACTAGCACCTGTGCGGGTACAACATTTGCCTTAATCATTTGCTGGTCCTGTTGTAACGCCTCCTCATCTCTGATGATTTTTATCAAGTCAGCATAGGTCAGTAGCGTTCCTCCTCCCGAGGTCTTCAGGTGCAGCCAGACTGGATCCGAACGTAATGCTCCCTTTAAAACTTGTTTCATTCTTGCCGCATCTGTATCTTGGGGCTTCATTCCCTTCTTTAACACAATATTGCACAGCAACCTGTTCAGTCTTCTAAAATATTCTGAAAGTTTCTCCTTCGGTTGTTGGAAAGTATGTTCAAATTGATAGACCATCTCTGTCACCTTTTCCAACTGACCAAACTCTTCCTGTAGCATGGCTAGACAGTCTTGAGCCGTGCAATCTGCATTTCCAAACCGAAAACTTTTTACTGCTTCTGCTGCTGCACCTTTAAGGCTTTCTATCACTCGTTGCCTCTTCTGCGCTTCAGGCACCTCCCATGCCTCTACTGCCTGCAAGGCCTGCTCCACCCAGGTGTCAAAATCTTCTTCCCCTGCAGGGACAGGGAGCTTCCCGAGAATGTCTTTAGTCTCTGGTAGCTAGTCTCTACATGCACCGTGCTCGTCTTCTGACACTTGGTCAGCAGATCCCCTATTGCATTTATCAGTTCTGGTGATATAGCAGTGACAGGTGCAGGCACCACCGGAGGCGTCGCCCTGTCTCCTCTTTCTGGTGGGGTACGGGCCGCAGCCTGCGGTGATCCCGTCGGTGATGGCTCCTTCTTAATTGCGTGCGCCAACCTATAGGATCTATTATCTGGCGTCTGTACACAGTTGCGCTTACAAGCCTCTGGCATCCCGTCCAAGTATTCCACTAGTGCATACTGGTATGAGATATCTGGGTCTGACTTTATTCCCATCACCCACGGTGTGTGATCTGGGATCACTGACTTCATTAACTCCTCTATCGTTTCAATTGACCATTCCTCCCCTGGTAGGTTGATGACCACTGACTGGCTTGGGTCTGTCTTAGCCACTTCGCACCACGCTCTTATTCCTTGCGGGTCCATGACGGCACCTCTTGCGTTAAATTGCTGTATCAGGATCCCGGACGAGAACCCCCACGTGTAGCGATACCTTCAACTAAGAAGGCCGCAAGTTTAGTTTGGGCCCTGAAAACAGCTCCGCCAACCCCCGGCAATGTACTCGACCCCCTACTGGCACAGTTAGTATTGGCAGCAATATATATTTTCTTATACTGTATGAGTAAACCCAGACACCAAGACAATAATGAAAAAGGGTATCAAATTTACTTTAAGCTTTTGGTAAGAAAAGTTAACAGTGGTAACATTTCACAGATAATAACTTGCAGAGCCCTGCAGCAATAACACACTATGCATTTAAAATGAACAGTAAAGGTGCGCAGCGTGGGCGACCATTAACTAGGCATCCTGTGACGCAGTAACCAAATGAACTAACTAGCTGGCCAGGCCTGGCTCAGATATCTAAAACTCAGTCTATAGGGGATGATGGTTTCTTCACCGGCAATTCTTTAAAGGTGGTGCACATCTACAGAATACCATTTGTAATCCAATGGGAAGGTTGCGATGAATTAAACACGTTACTTCATGAACTCTAAGTTCTGCTCTGATATGGATCTCCAGTGAGAGTATCAGAAATAAACTTGTGAGCCCCAGCAGTCTATAGGCACATTAGCAACAACAGTATATGGTCTGAGCATACGCCCTCTCACCCCTCCGGACGCGATTCCAGTCCGGGAACTTCCACCGACTGTGTCCTCACACACACAGTGTCTCCAGCGATCGGGTCCCCGATCCAACCAAGGTTGTAGATAAGCGAAGTCAGATGCCACCCAGGCTCGCAGTGGGGTGGAAGGCTCTTTGGTGCTGCGCAAGGCCTCAGGCTTCAGGCCTTGCACTCCGGCACATCCGCACAGGAGGATCAGTCACTGAAGTCTCGTGTCCCAAAGAGGCCGAGCCCAGCCTCGCCTCCTCCTTTTATAACCCCTCCTATGAGTCTCTGGGGTGGAAACATGCCGAAAGGGATTCTGGGCAAGGTAGTCCCGAGAGTCTTAAAGGGGACCCCGCTACAGTTGGAAATAGGGCAAGGCCACAGCTTTATTGAACTTTGCAAAAGTAACAACTTTCCAAATGTACCAAACAACAATGCCAGTGTTACGTACCTGGTCATACCTGGTCGGAGGCCGAGCTGCTGAGAGGGCTTCCCTTGCAGCTGAGTGCAGGGCACCCTTGAAGGTGGTGACATGGAATGCTATGCCCAAAGAAGCAGGAATTGTCAGCTGAGTGATGAGATGTCTGCTGGATGGCGGCTGGACGAGCAGGATGCACTGCTGGGCAGGAGTCCCTCAGATATACCAGATGAGACTTGGCCAAAGGGAAAGCCAGGAGCAGGGTCAGGAGCCTGGCCAGTAGTCATAAACAGAGTATCAGCCAGGGGTAAGGCAGAAAGCAAGGTCAGGAGTAAGCCAGGATCATACACTGGAAATCAGGCAGCAGAAGAGTCCAGAAGAGCAAGCCAGAAGTCATAAACAGGTACAGCAGACAGGAGCGGAGTCAATGTAACAAGCCGAGGGTCAAAGGCGGACCGTGCGTTGGATCCATCAATAGACACAGATTTCTGCTTTTTAGTCCAGGGTGCTGCTAGCCTCTTCTCGGGTTGTTATTAATTTATGGAGGGCGGATGAACCACATAGGAGCCGACACCTGGTTCTAGGTCTGTGTGTGGGCTAAAGCAAAGCAAAGGATTGGAATTCTTCTGATTTGACTTCAGAAAGTACTTAAGACAAAGAGCCAGCATCATAGCCAAGGAACTAGCATTTTCCTAAGAAAATGAGAAAAGCATTTTTCTCATGACAGGTTCACCTAAAGTACAAGGGGTGTACACCGAAACTGATATGGGCATAAGTGGGCATAACTTTTTTATTTACTTAAAATTTTAAAATTTGGTATAGTAACTCTCTTTCAATTGAAATTCTCCTTCTTTATCATTGCAGGTAAATAATGGATTCCAAGCAGAAGCAATGTGCAGTCATTGAGTTCTTGATGAAGGAGGGGTGCAGGTGGTTCGACCTCCACAAATGGCTACAGAATGTTTACAGAAATTACACCATTGACAAGAGCAATGTCTTGTCATTGGTGCCTCTTGTCAGTTGCGTCATCTCTGTATATGTTCTGTAGCCTTCTGTGGTTGTCGGACAGCCTGCACCCCTCCTTCATCAAGAACTCAATGACAGCACATTGATGTAGTTGAATTACTATAGAAAAGTTACTCTACCAACATGTAAACTTTGTAAAATGTAACATGTAAAATTTGGATATATATATAATATAATATTATATATATTATAAAATAATATATTATAATATAGAGGAAAAGTTACTCTACCAACATGTAAAATTTGGATGACCTATGTAAGTTAAAGCTTATCTGCTTCCTTCCCACCTTTGGTGCCACATTTGGCAGGTTTCCATTTTGTTTTTGACAGGTACCCTTCCCCACTTCCGGGAGACAGCACAGCGGCGCCGTTCCTCGAAAGTCCGGCCCCCTCCTCTTTCCTCTGCCGCCGGGCCAGTTAGAAAGCGCAGCCAAAAGGCTTCACTGCCGGTTTCCCTTACGATGAATGGTGGCGGCAGCATCCAACAGCCATTCGGAAATCGGCTTGGCTGCCAACATCGCGGGCTCCCTGGACAGGTACGTGTACTAATATTAAATTGGTTGTAAACCCTTTACAACCACTTCATGCTACATTTCTTATAATAAGGCTTACCTGTAGATACCCAGGTTATCTCCTAAACCTGCACGGTTTAGGAGTTATCCCCTGTCCCCTGCGCACTAAAGCAAACTGAAGCAACGGCACTTATGTGCTGTTGCTTCAGTCCATGCGCACGGGAGTGAGGTCTTCGCGGCTCTGGCCAATCACAGCGCCGGAGCAGCAATACCCAGAAGTAACCCCCGGGAGGGATATCGCCCCAGAGGGGGGAACAAGGACCGCTGCGGGGGCTTCCATCTAAGGTAAGTAATACATAATGAGCTAGTATGCTATGCATACTAGCTCATTGTGCCTTTGTCTTGCAGGGGGTTTTTTTTATTTATTTTTTTAGATTGGGTTTACAACCACTTTAAGGTTGTTAGGGGTTCCTTGAGCAATGGCCAATTTCTGCCTCTCAGATAAGTTCCCACTGACACCATTGAGCTTTATATCTATCTGTAAGGAGGTAATCCTTCAATGACCACAAGTGTAAGGAACATTCTTCCCACTGACCATCACACTAATGTATCATGAGATGTAGATATAGGGATTTTAAGCAGGGGTTCCCTGAGACCAGAAAGTTGTTTCAAGGGTTCCTCTGTGTTGAAAAGTTTGAGAAAATCTGCCTTAAAGAGGAGCTCCAATCTCCCCCCAAAAAATGTAATATAAGGACCCTTAGGAATCCACAGCGATGTTGGCTTCGGGTGCAGATGCCAGCATCTTCAGTAAGGGAAACCAGCAGTGAAGCCTTCAGGCTTTGTGTCCCAGAAAGCAATGGGGGAAAGGGGGAGGGACCGGGGTACCAGGTACACGACCCCCCCCCAGGTGTCAAATGTGGCAATGGAGGGGGGGGTTGCAAACACGGAGCTTCCCCTTTTGGGGCGGAGCTTCATTTTAAAGTGAGAAGATACAGCCATTTTTACCTTGATTCGGGACTCCTGAGAGTTCCTCAAACAATGCATTTCTGATGCTCTTGAACTCTCATTTGGGTGGTGTCTGTGGAATTGACTCTGATGTCTCTAGGATGACATTATACACATGGGTTCAATTCACAAAAACATTGCCCGTGTTCTTTAACCTCCCTGGCGGTATGATTCTGTCAGATTTTTGATGCTGAAAGCGGTACCATTATTCTGCATGGAAATTTGGCGTTTTTTATTGTAGGCCTGCAATTCTTAGGAATAACTCACTTAAATCTGTCCAAACAAGAGTCTAGTAGACGTCCCGGGTATGATAAAGTTTGAAACACTAAATCATAAATTATAATATAATAAATAACTATAAAATAATTATAAAAAATAATAATATAATAATAACAAAAATGATTCAATAATGTAATCAAATCAAAAACACAGAAATTTGCTCAGTTGCAGAATTGACGCTGTCATTAGATTTAGTGTTTGATGACGAATTTCCCCACAAATCGCTATCGCTCAATTCTGCGAGTGATTCTAATTTATTATCGCTGTTTTCTAGTTGGTCTAAAACCACTTTTGACATAAAGGGACACTTTTTGGTTGCTATGGACAATCTCCAGTTTCCAGTCAGAAAGAACAGTTTTTATAATATAAAAGTGCATGCAGGGCACTGGACAGACCACTAGGGACAAAGGGGATGTGTAATTATTTTATACAATACTGTAATGTGTAAGATTACAGTATACTGTATGTATTGTGTGTTTATCACTTTTTGAATTTGGCGCCGAGCTCCGTCTCCATGCGTCGCAACGCTCGCAGGGAACGGAGCTCGGCACTGTGAATCGAGCGAGACACGGCTCGCAGACACAGCGGGGAGACATCGCAGGATCCAGGGGACAAGGTAAGTAAGAGCTGCACATGGATCCTGCGATGCGATCCCGAGTGTGGCTCGGGGTTACCGCTTTTGGTACTGAAAATTCACCCCGAGCCAGACTCGGGAATACCGCCAGGGAGGTTAACCAACAACCATATGCTATTTGTTTTGTTTTTTTTACAGCAGAAAATGGATTTATCAGTTCCCTAGACAGTACTTTACAGATCAGCTGAATTTACTGCATGTAATTTTATCAATTCTCTTAATGTATTTTGATTGTGAAAGTAATTTCACAACGTATTGTCCATGAAACGTTGAGGAAACTGGCCCATTTATACTACATGACCAATGGATTTGGACCCCCCCCCCTCCCAAATTATTGAGTTCTGATGTTTGCAGCGAGGGTTAACAACTTGGGCACTTAACCCCTTTCCTGCCCAGCCCATTTTTAAGCTTTCAGCGCTGTCGCACTTTGAATGACAACTGCGCGGTCATGCTACACTGTACCCAAATTACATTTTTATAATTTTCTTCACACTTTCTTCAAAAGAGCTTTCTTTTGGTGGCATTTAATCACTGCTGGGTTTTTTATTTTTTACAAAAAAAAAAAAAGACAAAAAATTTTGACATTTTTTTTTTTTTACTTAGTTTCTGTCAGTAAATTTTGTAAATAAGTATTTTTTCTCTTTTCCTGATGTGTGCTGATGAGGTGGCACTGATGGGCACTAATAGGCTGAACTGGTGGGCATTGATGAGGTGGCACTTATGGGTACTGATTAGGTGGCACTAATATGCCACACTTATGAGCACTGATAGGTGGCACTGATGGGCTGCACTGATGGGCACTGATAGGTGGCACTGATGGGCACTGATAGGCGGCACAGATAGGTGGCACTCATGGGCACTGATGGGCATTGATGGGTGGCACTGATGGGCATTGATGGACAGCAGCGATTGGCATTGATGGGCAGCTTGCTAGGCGGCACTGATAGCCAGCACTGACTGGAATCACTAATGGGCACTGATTGGTGGCACTTGTGGGCACTGGTGGGCACTGATTGTTGGCACTGGTGGGCACTAATTGCTGGCACTGATTGGTGACATGATGGTGCTATATTGTAATCAGGGCACTGATGATCAGTGCCCTGATTACATGTTTTGTTGTTCCCTGCAAGGAGATGCCGCTGATCAGCTCTCCTCACCACACACTCTGTCAGTGTGAGGCGAGGAGCGCCGATTACTGGCACCTCCATGTTTACATGTGACCGGCTGTGATTGGACACAGCCAATCACATGGTTAAAGAGCCGCGGATGCGCCGTGTCCTTTTTTTGACTAAATGGGCACAAATTCCTACAAATGCCTCCCAAAATCTTATGGAAAGCATTTTGAGAAAAGTGGAGGTTGGCATAATAGGTAAGAGGAGGGAGGTCACCCCTTCATGTTGAGCGTACTCATATATGCAACCTCACAGAAGTGTGTCTTTATCTGTGGGGCAAGTTATAGGCATTGCGGTGCTCACCACACTTGCAGCACAGAGACCGAGCTGTCAGTGGCAGCCCTCGCCACCCAAAAAAGACAGTAGGACCAACTTTTTTTTTTTCCTTGATAAATTAACGAAGGTTTAGGAAATGCAAAATTTCAGTGACAAACACAGTAAAGGGAGTATTAGGACAAACAAATACAATAAACTAGCCAACATTTTCGATAAAGTATAAAAGCCGTGGTTGCACCGAATACATAGATACCCAACAAGTCAAACCTTAAATTTGTGCGTGCCCGTAAAATGGCAACATACTTCAAGTGTTACTAAACCCAGTACTATGAAAATAGTTCATTCCCCCCCCCCCCCCCCCACAGTGTCCACAGCTTATAAATCTTTTTTATACGTTTAAAAAACTGCCAATATATACCTTTTTTGGATGATCTGTATATCACGGTTACATGCACAGTTTCTCCAGTGCTGAGAGTTCAGGTAGGAGGAGATTTTCACTACAGCCTGTATACACGCCCACATGTGTGATGTCAATATCATGTGACCTGGCTAGCTCTGAGAGCAAGTAAATGTTCTCTCCAGCATAAAAGACACAACTGAGCACGTGCAGGTCAGCTACCCTGCATGATAGACAGTGCAGGAGGGGGAGGATCTGTGCATACAGGGTAAAACAGACTTTTTACACAATGCAGAGGATTAACCCCTTAAATTCCACAGTGAATATAACAAGCATGCTTTACTGCATATAGAGACTGATTTGACTGTTGTGGGTTTAGTAACACTTTCAGTACCATATATACTCGAGTATAAGCCGAGTTTTTCAGCACTTTTTTTGTGCTGAAAATGCCCCCCTCAGCTTATACTCGAGTCACCTTTTTGCGCCTGATCTCCCGGACTTTGGGGACCTGGTACCAACCCAAACTTGGCACACATGTAGACCCACTCTTCCTCTACAAGTGTGCAAAGTTTGTTGTCCGGGGGACCTACGGCCAGGGAGCACCGATTTTTCAAACCGGGCACCTGTTCCATAGACTCCCATGTTAAACGGTAATTTCTCTAGTGACTTTGGGGACTCAGTACCGGCCGGTCTTAGGTCCCCTGGACCCAGAACTTGGCACACATGTAGCCCATGTTAAACGTCAGTCTAGTCATGGACACAGTGAGGCAGGGGCACAGTGAGGCATGGACACAGTGAGGCATGGGCACTGTGAGGCATGGACACAGTGAGGCATGGGCACAGTGAGGCATGGGCACAGTGAGGCATGGGCACAGTGAGGCATGGGCACAATGAGGTATGTACATGGACACAGTGAGGCAAAGTGAGGCACAGTGAGGCATGCAGATGGATACCCTAGGCTTGTACTCGAGTCAATACGTTTTCCCATTTTTTGTGGTAAAATTAGGTGCCTCGGCTTATATTCGGGTCGGCTTATACTCGAGTATATACGATACCCTATTTTTTCTATAGGTCATCAGTTTAGTGTTAAGGAGGAGGTTGGTGCTAGAATTATTGCTCTCATTCCAATGTGCGCGGCGATATGTAACATGTGTATGGCAATCAACGTTTTTAAGTGTAGGCGCCCCTGACACTTGCGTTTATGGTCGTACGTGCATATATGTGGGGTGCCTCAAAAAAATATTGGGGGGGGGGGATTTTATGTGCTTGGGTGTAACTAGTTTTTTTTACTCTCTCAATCAACGTTTTTTTTTTAATCCTCATGCTGCTCGGATTAGTAAATAGATAGGAAAGAATATCATTTTTACTTGTTTTATACTTTTTTTTTACATTTCTTCAGTTTCTTCCTGATTTCTTTCCATTTTTTCTTTTTAGGAAAATGATATACATCCCAGGAGTATTCTGGAGAGGAGGAGAGGAGGAGGGGTTTTCTTACCTAAGCACACTCTCCTGCATGCATGCTTGAGCTAAGGGCAGATGGATTCCAGGAATTAAATGCTACATGAATCATTTGCCCTTACTTAAGATGGCCACGGCTAGAAATGCTAGGCGGGTGTTTCTCAACGTGTTTTCTCAACAAAAGAAAGTTTTGAGACATTGATGGATTGATAAGTTTGCTTTGAACATAAAAAATGTATTCAATTAGGTGACAGGTTCTCTTTAAATGAGGCGGCCTGTTCTCCCTCCTCTCCACCCACCGGCACCCGCCATGTCGGTCCTGGGCCCGCAGATGGGCAAGCAGAGCCTGGAATACATGGTGGGGGGTGGGGGGATGTGTGCGGAAGCAATCAGGCGGCAGCGCAGCCACCTGAATGCTTCCACCTGACAGGCAGGAGACTGCCTGTCAGATTTACAACCATCCGGGTGGCTGCAGACATCGGATTGTGTGTGAAACTCCCTGCTGTCAGGTCTGTATGACATGTAGACCTGGCAGCGAAAGGGTTAAAAAAAAAACAATAATAAAAAAAAGTAATACTGATGGGTGCCCCTTTAGGAAAGATGACTGTAGGCACGTGCCTGCAGTGCCTAGTGGAAAATCCAGAACTGGGAGTCCCCGGCCCCAGTCACTTGATCAGTGTGGTAGCCTCTAATTGGCTATCACAGTGAAAAGTTACTGTACAGCCCGGCCCTGTGCTGTCTTCTCAAAATTAAAAACAGGAATTGTCATTTGTAATTGTAAACAAAAAAGTGCATGAAAAAAGAATTAAAAAACCAATATATAATATCTAGATCAGGGTTTGATATAGGTCAGTGTCAGGGTTAGATTTAGGGTCAAGGTTAGGATCAAAGGTCATGGTCAGGGTGGGCGACAGCATAAGACTACTTAGGCAGCTGCCTTGGGGCGTCAAGAGAAGGGGGCGTAAAAATTTGAATCCCTAGCAACTTACTGGGGATTTACATTTTTAACTCTTTCACTGCCAGGTCTTTTTTGTCATTCAGGCGGGACAGATACATTCTCAGTGGCTGCAGTGTATATCTGACAAGCTGACTTCTGACTGTCAGATGGAAGCAATCCAGCGCCTCCACAGTTGCCAGATTACCGTGGAGCAAGACAAGCCTCGGAGAACGGGGCATTTTTACAAAGGGCATTATTGTGAAATAAGATAATGAACAGTGGTAGCATGTCTCACCCATTTTAGTAAATTGAGCCTGAAATTTGTTTCCAGGTTGATGCACACATGTGAGCACCACCCCTACCTAGGGTTGTCACCTGTCTGGGATTCACCCAGACAGTTCGGGTTCGGAATCATGTGTCCGGGTTTCAAACTGCCTGAAACCCGGACACATTATTCAGACTGGACTATGGCTTCCAAGCAGGGTTGCTGGCTGCAGTTGTGTAAGCCGAGAGTGTCTGTTACACCCTACTTCACACTGACTAAAGCCAGCACTAACATACCCCCCCCTCCCACACACACAGACGGGAGAGGAGAGAGGGCCCAATCTACTCCTCTTCCACCCGCCCCTACCCCTCTGTATCTGCCCACACTCCAATCCCTGGCGCTGTGCCTCAGAAAAGGAAAGTGGGGGCCAGAAATTTGAAGTCCAGATGCGTCAGATACTTCTGGATGAGAGGTGCCAAGGGGTGGGTGAGCTCACCATCCATTCCTGTCTATGACTGAACTCTGCAGATTCAAATGTAAAAGGGGAACTCTGCGGATTCAGATGTAAAAGGGAACTCTGTGGATTCAGATGTAAAAGGGGAACTGTGCGGATTCAGATGTAAAAGGGAACTCTGTGGATTCAGATGTAAAAGGGAACTGTGCGGATTCAGATGTAAAAGGGAACTCTGTGGATTCAGATGTAAAAGGGAACTCTGTGGATTCAGATGTAAATGGGGAACTCTGCGGATTCAGATGTAAAAGGGGAACTCTGCAGATTCAGATGTAAATGGTGAACTCTGCGGATTCAAATGTAAATGGTGAACTCTGCGGATTCAAATGTAAAATGGGAACTCTGCAGATTCAGATGTAAATGGGAACTCTGCGGATTCAAATGTAAAAGGGGAACTCTGCGGATTGAGATGTAAAAGGGGAACTCTGCGGATTCAAATGTAAAATGGGAACTCTGCAGATTCCGATGTAAAAGGGGAACTCTGCGGATTCAGATGTAAATGGGAACTCTGCGGATTCAAATGTAAAATGGGAACTCTGCAGATTCCGATGTAAAAGGGGAACTCTGCGGATTTAACTGTAAAATGGGAACTCTGCGGATTCAAATGTAAAATGGGAACTCTGCAGATTCTGATGTAAATGGTGAACTCTGCGGATTGAGATGTAAAAGGGGAACTCTGCGGATTCAAATGTAAAATGGGAACTCTGCAGATTCCGATGTAAAAGGGGAACTCTGCGGATTCAGATGTAAATGGGAACTCTGCGGATTCAAATGTAAAATGGGAACTCTGCAGATTCCGATGTAAAAGGGGAACTCTGCGGATTTTAACTGTAAAATGGGAACTCTGCGGATTCAGATGTAAAAGGGGAACACTGCGGATTGAGATGTAAAAGGGGAACTCTGCGGATTCAGATGTAAAAGTATAATTCTTTATTCAAAAGTTTTTTCCAATTATAAAAAAACATATACGCAATAACAAGGAAGTGAATAAACTTATATTAAAAGAGCAAATACATCAAGACCAACAGCACCAAGCAAATTAATCAGGTAAACCAGAAGAGACTCGTATTAAATCCACAAACTAAAAGTAAAGGTTATTACAGGTTATGAATTAGTACACCACCCTAATAAAAATTCATTATTGAATCAAAATAAAGTCATAAAGCCTTGAAATATATCTAATATATAATATTACATCAACTGTTGTACCTATGGTACATTTCTTTTATATCGCTGCTTTACAACTTCCTTTATTTACCTTCCTTATCTACTTTAGGATAAAAGAAACCTTTCTCCTTGCCCCAAAACTTGGGGGTCCGAAGACAAAATATACTAAAAGATAAAACCAAAGCAGACACACAAAAAAAAAAGAAAAAAAAAAGAGAGAACTACGAAACAAACACAAAACCACTAACTAGCACGGACTCGGAACCTTCACAGCTTCTGACACCTTACCCCTCGCCTCCCCGAAAGTTACCCCCTCAAATCTGGTCTACCATTATAGATCTTCTTTCCTGGCCTAAACGGAAAAGCAATCAACATACTGGGATGTACAAGCAAAAGTCGGCCATGGCCGCCAGGTGTCCCTGCATTCCTCCTCTCTACCATAGAAAGACGCTGTCATATGTTCCATTGTCCAAATTTAATCTACCCTAGAGTACCAATGTTTCAAAGAAGGTATAATAGTAGATTTCCACAAGTCTGGAATGAATGCCCAGGCAGCATTCAGCATATGCGCTACCAGTGACTTTTTATAGTGACGAAGGGGCAGCTCATTTAGGTGCAAAAGATATCCCAGAGGGTCCGAACCTAGGTCAACTAATATCAATTGTTTAATCATGTTCCCCGCTTCCTTTCAAAATGATGTAATTAACCACTTCAGCCCCGGAGGAATTGGCTGCCCAATGACCAGGCCATTTTTTGCTATTCTGCACTGCGTCGCTTTAACTGACAATTGCGCGGCCGTGCGATGTTGCACCCAAACATAATTGACGTCCTTTTTTTCCCACAAATAGAGCTTTCTTTTGGTGGTATTTGATCACCTCTGCAGTTTTAATTTTTAGCGCTATAAACAAAAAAGTGCGACAATTTTGAAAAAAAAGCAATATTTTGTACTTTTTGCTATAATAAATATCCCCAAAAAATAGATAAAAAAAATATGTTTTCCTCACTTAAGGCCGATATGTATTCTTCTATATATTTTTGGTAAAAAAATAAATAAATCGCAAAAAGCGTATATTGATTGGTTTGCACAAAAATTATAGCGTCTACAAAATAGGCATTTTTCTACGATTTTTATCGTGACTGCGACATTATGGCGGACACATCGGACACTTTTGACACTATTTTGGGACCATTGTGTTACCCCACCCTATTAGATTGTAAGCTCTTCTGAGCAGGGCCCTCTTTATCCTCTTGTATTTTATTGTATTATAACTGTATTGTCTCCCTTTTATATTGTAAAGCGCTGCGTAAACTGTTGGCGCTATATAAATCCTGTATAATAATAATAATTGTCATTTATACAGCGATCAGTGCTATAAAAATGCACTGATTACTGTGTAAATGACACTGGCAGGAAAGGGGTTAACCACTAGGGGGCAAGGAAGGGGTTAAGTGTGTCCTAGGGAGCGATTCTAACTGTGGGGGGGATGGGCTACAAGTGACACGACAGTGATCACTGCTCCCGATGACAGGGAGCAGTAGATCACTGTCCTGTCACTAGGCAGAACAGGGAAATGCCTTGTTTATGTAGCAATACCCCCAAAAGGGGCCGCTGATTTAAATTTGGGCCTGCCGTTACCTTTCTGTTCGCCACACTCGTCTTAGGGGTCCCTCTTGAAGAGCTTTCATGAATGTCCACACCAACACCTGGTTACTTTTTCTTCAAGAGTTTTATTAAACAGTTCCAACAGAGGGGTAGAGGGATAGGGGAGGTTCAGGTAACTTGCTTTGCGGATCACGGGCACAATCTTAGATCCAGAGGACAAATTGGTTCCACGCTGGATTCAGCAACCACCGGATAGGCCTACTCTCACTGGCCTAGCAACCGGTGCGAAGTTCGTTCAAAATCCCTGCCACAGACTTGATGAGTGCCGTTGAGTCGTTTCAAAATCTCCCGCCACAAGATCGTGTAACCACACTGACACTTTGCAAAAGTTCCTTCAGAAAGTACACAGCTCACGATGCCAGAATCTTTCAGCCAGCCGGCAGCACCGTGAGGTAAATTGTCCAGGATGCGTCCTTCAATTGAGTCCCCAATTGTTCCGCTTCTTCCTGTAGGACCATCCCTGGACTAGTAGGCCCCAGAAACTCCTGGGCCTACTCTCAGTTGCAGAGCCTCGGGCCAGCAGGTCCCGAGGCCGAGAAACAGCTTGCACATCCCTGAGGCAAGGAGGGCCCTCAGGTCAGGATCCAGAAAACGAACCCTGATAGCCCGGTCTCTGTCCCTTAAGTACCCCTTCCCAGAATGCACAGCGGGTTGACTACGCCCCCTGAGCCAATTCTGGGAAAGGAATACCCAATACACCCAGCCCGCTGCACTTCCAACCTTGACCCGTGGTGACAGTGACACCTACTGTCAAGGGGAAAACCATGCAACCCATCTGGACTGAAACAGCCAACAATTTAGCTTAATCCTTCTGAGCTAAACTACAGCTCAGATAACTAAATTTAACACATAGCGCCTACCCAACAGGAGCAGGGCACTACATTTACATAGGCATCTCTCCGTTCTGCTGCTCCGTGATACGATCGCGGGACATGGGTTTGTAATTTTTTTATAGTAAAAAGCATTTATTTTACATAAAAAATCTACAGTGACTTGAAAAAGTATTCTCACCCCTTGAAAATTTCCACATTTTGTCATGTTACAACCAAAAACATAAATGTATTTTTCGGGAATTTTCTGTGATAGACCAACATAAAGTGGCACATAATCGTGAAGTGGAAGGAAAATTATAAATGGTTTTCAATACTTTGTAGAACCACCTTTCACTGCAATTACAGCTGCAAGTCTTTTTTGGGATGTCTCTACCAGCTTTGCACATGTAGAGAGCAGGGGCAGCCCGTCCATTAAGGGCACGCCAGCGCCGCATCCCCTATCCATCGCTGCCACCCCCCATCCATGCGCCTGGCCCCTTTCCGGACACCGGGCGCATTGATTCCAATGGGGAGTGGGTGTTCTTTTAAAACACCGATTAGAGCCATAGGCTTCTGTAATGACACCCCAAATATGAAAGGGGTTAACGCCGTTTATAGATATTCCCCCCTCTCCTGGACACAAATTCCCTGCCGCTCCTCCACACTTAGGCGACCACTTCCCATAGGAATTAATCCTTCCGAAAGAACGAGACACACTCTGTATCTTTCTCTGGATAGACTGACTTTATTGCCAAAAACATTGTAACCTTTATACACATCCAATACTGCATTAATCTAAAATGAACAATGGTCCAGCTCCACCCACAACATAACAAGACCCAATACACATTTGACAGTAGGCTAGCTTTTGTCTCCCACTACCCATCTCTTAGAAGGCAACAGCTAATCCCTTTTTGTTTAAATAACTATGCATGACCTTTATATTCACCAGACTGTCTGTTACTTTACAATACACACAAGGACAGACTTAATTTTCCCAATCCACATCACCACAAACAATGAACAGGTCTTTTAGAAGCTGGGATTAGCATTACACTAGGCAGACAGGTGATTGAGGCTGAACACCTTAGTATCTCTCAATTAACCTGTTGCGTTCAGAATCAGTAAATAGTCCTTTACAGATATCCTTGGGAATATGGTGGATAAATATTAAATTTTAGCTAGTCCAAGATATATTTCTTAATGTCCATGGTTTCCTGGCTCACCCTGTGTCCAAAGTGACCCTCCTGTCACAGCTTCAAAATAGGGTGGGCTCAGGGTGCTGAGAATGCGCCCCAAGCACACCCAGGTGTGTGATGCCGCGTACACACGAGCGTGATTCACGGCGGTGAAAACACCGCCGTGAATCACGACATGAAATTAAATGAAAAACGAGGGAACGGCATTTTTCCCCACACACGACCGTTTTTCCCGTCATTTTTTTCTTTGTCGAGAAAAACGACCGTCTGTGGGCTCCGCGGCAGTGTCTCCCTATGGGAAAACTGCCGCGGAAAAAAATTATGGAAAAAACGATGAGAAAATTTAGAACATGTTCTAATTTTTCTCGTCGTTTTTCCTGCCGTTTTTCTCAACGAGAAAAACGGCATAAAGCCCACAGACGATCGTTTTTCTCGGCGGAAAAAAAAAATGTAATTTTTCCCGACGGGAAAAATGATCGTGTGTACGCGGCATGAGAATAGTGAATGAATATTCCCTATTCCCACACTGAATCGCCTCTCCTCCAATCAGGAAGCGCGGGTCTGAGACCCATTTCCCAATTGGCCAAAAGGTGAAGCGTTCCGATTGGCCACTGAGGAGGAGGGAGGAGACAGAAGCCGCCGAGCAGGGGAAGGAGAAGCTGCTCGTGATGCCCGCGGAGAAGACCTGGGGAAGCTGCCCGTGATTGCCTACCATGGATGGGGTAAGTGCACTGATCGACCCGATGGGCACTGTTTGCCGTCCCCCCTAAAAAAATTACCACCAGCCGCCACTGCTAGAGAGTAACATTTTTGCCCATTCTTCTTTGAAAAATAGCTCAAGCTCTGTCAGATTGGATGGAGAGCGTCTGTGAACAGTATATTTCAAGTCTTGCCACAGATTCTTAATTGGATTTAGGTCTGGACTATGACTGGGCCATTCTAACACATGAATATGCTTTGATCGAAACCATTCCATTGTAGCTCTGGCTGTATGTTTAGGGTTGTTGTCCTACTGGAAGGTGAACCTCCGCCCCAGTCTCAAGTCTTTTGCAGACTCTAACAGGTTTTCTTCTAAGATTGCCCTGTATTTGGCTTCATCCATCTTCCCATCAACTCTATCCAGCTTCCCTGCACCTGCTGAAGAAAAACATCCCCACGACATGATGCTGCCACCACCATGTTTCAGGGTGGGGATAGTGTGTTCAGGGTGATGTGCAGTGTTAGTTTTCCGCCACACATAGCATTTTGCTTACAGACCAAAAAGTTAAATTTTGGTCTCATCTGACCAGAGCACCTTCTTCCACATGTTTGCTGTGTCCCCCACATGGTTTCTCACAAACTGCAAATGGGACTTCTTATGGCTTTCTTTCAACAATGTCTTTCTTCTTGCCACTCTTCCATAAAGGGCAGATTTGTGGAGTGCACGACTAATAGTTGTCCTGTGGACAGATTTTCCCACCTGAGCTGTGGATCTCTGCAGCTCCTCCAGAGTTACCATGGGCCTGTTGGCTGCTTCTCTGATTAATGCTCTCCTTCCCAGGTCTGTCGGTTTAGGTGGGCGGCCATGTTTTGGTAGGTTTGCAGTTGTGTATCACGAATCTGCAGTAATGTTTCATGCCCTGACTGTCTGCTTACCTCTCTTGTTTGTGTATCAGCTTTAGGGACTGTGCTCTCACACCTGTGTGTTTAAAGTGAAAGGCCATGCTAAAACTAAAATCCCCGCATCTATAGACACCAACATTCTAACACTAACCTATCTAGCCCTGTAAAGAAAGTATCTGTATACATACCTTTTCTGCAGGCGATCCGACCCGATCCCGCTGAGCTGTCGCTGTGTCGGCGGGTGCAGAGGACACATCCGACAACGGAAGCCCCCTAGCAAGTCTATGGGTGACATTACTTCCCAATCATTTCACAGTCGTTGTCGGCCATGTCCCCTGCAGAGCTTCCGCCGCTCGAGACCAGGTTGGATCGTCTGCAGAAAAGGTATGTATACTGATTTTTTTCTTTAAAGGGCTAGATAGGTTAGTGTTAGAATGTTGGTGTCTATAGATGCAGGGGTTTTAGTTTTAGCATGGACTTCCAATTTAAGTAATCTTCTCTATCTTCTCTCAGCATTGCTCCACCCCAGTCTCTAACAGGAAACACTATTTAACCCCTTGCCCTGCAAGCCAGCCTTGTCCGAGCAACAATTGTGCAAAGGCTTCCCTGGGTGATTCTTGCCGTGTGCTCTATGTGTGGTTTCGTGTACCGACTTTGGCTTGTTCTCCTGACCATTCCTGTCTGCTTGTTGCCCCGACCTTTGGCTTGTCCTCCTGACTATTCTTGTTGCCCTGGACTGCTGTTTCCTCTCTATCCACCAGAGCCAGCTGTGAGCGTGAACTGGGAGACCCTGGGGGCCCCGACCCTCGAGTCAGCTGCAGCCAAGTCCATTTTCACCATCAGAGGCCCTGGTGAAAACCTGCTGGCTCTTAGACTCTGTGCCCAGGGGAATCTTATGCTCTAACCCCTGTCTAGGACCATGGCTGTGACCCTGTGTAGCTGCTTCTCAGAATCATCGACTCTCAGCAGTCATCCATTGGGTCCACAACCTCCACGGTGCGCTTCTAGTCACTTGGTCCTGCAGGTGACCTGACAGTGTGCCATACTCTTTTCATTTTCGGATGATGGATTGAATAGTGCTCCATGAGATGTTCAAAGCTTGGAATATTTTTTTTATGACCTAATACTGCTTTAAACTCCATAACTTTATCCCTGACCTGTCTGGTGTGTTCCTTGGCCTTTATGATACTGTTTGTTCACTAAGGTTCTCTAACAAACCTCTGAGGGCTTCACAGTACAGTTGTATTTATACTGAGATTAAATTACACACAGGTGGACTTTTTTTAATTAATTGGGTGACTTCTGAAGGCAATTGGTTCCACTAGATTTTAGTTAGGGGTATCAGAGTAAAGGGGGCTGAATATAAATGCACGCCACACTTTTCACTTATTTATTTGTAAAAAAATGTGAAAACTATTTATCATTTTCTTTCCACTTCACAATTATGTGCCACTTTGTGTTGGTCTTTCACATAAAATCCAAATAAAATACATTTACAATTTTGGTTGTAACATGACAAAATGTGGAAAATTTCAAGGGGTATGAATACTTTTTCAAGACACTGTAAAATTTTGATCTATGGACAAAAGCAGAAATTACAAAATACAGTGTCACTGACTCTTATTAGCATATGGAGTTTAGCTCTAAGACCAATAAAGGCTGTGTTAAATTTTGCCAAATCTATGACAGTGATCTCCAAACTATGACCTGAATGCTATATGCAGCCCTTTGCTTACCTTTATCAAGCCCTTGTGGCACTATTTTACCCATTGACACCAATGGTGAGGCACTAATCCTCTCACTAATACTAATGACACCTGGACCTAGGGACCATGGAACGTGTAGTGTGCACAGAGCAGTACACACGATCGCAACTAATAATGTGCACTGCTCCTTCCAAACAAATGGAAGTGACGGTAGGGTGACCACATTTCCAAACTACCATTCAGGGACACCCTCCCTTCCCAAAAATCAGCTTGTGCTGTAACGAATCACAGCACAGTGATTGGACACAAGAGGCGGGATTTATGATTTCTCCAATCACAAGCAGGGGGCGGGGATTGTGCTCCTCCAGGCATTCCCGGCCAGGACAAGTACTGTCAGTGAGTAAAGCGGTGATGTGGCGGCCTTTTTTTGGGGGGCATCAGATTGGCCTGGGGGGGGGGGGGGGCTGTGTCAGTTTCATTCCGGGACACTGTATTGTCCTGGAATGAATGTGCCCGGGACAGACCTGCAAAATGTGGGACTGTCCCGGGCAATCTGGGACACGTGGTCACCATAAGTGACGGGGAGTATAAAAGGTCCAGGAGCTCATGTAGGAGAGGCAGAAAAACACAGTATGAAACGATTTAATAAAAAATAGACTAAAGGGTCATCAAGTAGTGGGATGTTTAGATATAATTTAGTGTAATTTTAACCACTTACTGACCAGCCGCCGTCACTATACTGTGGCAGGTCGGCTCTTTCCCGCGAATCGCCGTAGCTGTACGTCAGCTCCTTTAAGAGCCATAGCAGGCGTGCATGCGCCACGATGTCCGCCAACCACCCGCGATCCTGGGAAAGAGAGCCAGAATGGGGATCTGGCAATGTAAACAGACAGATCCTCATTCTGACAGGGGAGTAGAGAGAGATCGTCTGTTCCTAGTGATTAGGAACAGCGATCTGTCTCTTCCTCCAGTCACTCCCATCCCCCCATAGTTAGAAACACCTCCCAGGGAACACATTTAACCCCTTGATCGCCCCCTAGTGTTAACCCCCTTCCCTGCCAGTGACATTTACACAGTAATCAGTGCATTTTTATACCACTGATCGCTGTACAAATGTGAATGGTCCCAAAAATGTGTCAAAAGTGTCCGATCTGTCCACCGCAATGTCACCGTCCTGCTAAAAATCGCAGATCGCCGCCATTACTAGTAAAAAAATAAATAATAAAAATGCCATAAATCTATTCCCTATTTTGTAGACACTATAACTTTTGTGCAAACCAATCAATAAACGCTTATTGCAATTTTTTTACCAAACATTTGTAGACGAATATATATCGGCCAAAACTTAGGAATTCATTTATTTATTTAATTATTTATTTGGATTTTTATTATAGCAAAAAGTAAAAAATATTGTTTTTCTTTCAAAATTTACGCTCTTTTTTTGTTTATAGCGCAAAAACTAAAAACTGCAGAGGTGATCAAATACCACCAAAAGAAAGCTCTATTTGTGGGGAAAAAAAGGAACATAAGTTTTGTTTGGGTACAACGTCACACGACCGTGCAATTGTCAGTTAAAGCGACGCAGTGCCATATCGCAAAAAATGGCCCGGTCATTAAGGGGGAAAATCTTCTGGTCTGTAAGTGGTTAAAAGAGATGTGTGGGGGTTAGTTTTTTTTTTCTTCTGAATTACACGTACCTAGGTGGATGCAGCATCTATCCCCCGCCGGCTGTAACACTGAGAACCGAGCAATCAAACACCACCAATCGCTCGATTCTCAGGGCTCCCTGAGCAGAGAGCTGCAGACTGTCAGTCACCGCTGTCTGCTCCGCCCCCCTCCTCGCTCACTGGAGCGATGGGCTGTGGAGGGGGTGGGAGCATCCAGCTCAGGATCTCAGGGTCTCACTGAGAGGCTGAGCCAGGTGCTGGTTCAGGCATGTGGGCAAATCCCCACTTCATTGTCACAATCTTGCCCGGGCCAGGACCGGCTCTGTGATGTCAGCTGAAAACGGGTCACAAAAGTGCAGAATGAACTGCTTTCCTGTGATCCACAGAAGTACAGCCAAACAAGCTTTGGTTGTACTTCTCCTTTAAAGTCCTATTAACTTTTTTAATATACAGATAAAAAAGTTTGGGTTAAAGTGCAACTTCAGTAATTTTTTCATCTTTCCATCTATTAAGGCCCCTTTCACACGGGACGGATCCCGTAATGATCCGCCCCGTGAACCTCCGCTTGCTCAGCGGGGATCGCTCCGCTGACCCCCGCTGAGCCGGCGGATGACTGGGCGGTTCCCGCACACTGTGCAGGGACCGCCCTGTCAGATCTCCGCTCTCCCCTATGGGGGATCGGATGAACACGGACCGTCTGTCCGCGTTCATCCGATCCGCTCTGCAGACGGATAGAAAAATAGGATTTTCCTCCGTCTGCAGAATCGGAATATTGCGGACACGGAGGAGATCGGGTGTCAGCGGATGTTCATCCGCTGACACCCGCGATCTCATAGAGACCAATGTATGTCCCTTTTTCATCCGTAAACGGGACAGATGAAAAAGCGGACATATGGTCCGCTGGTGTGAAAGGGGCCTAAATCTTCTGCTCTTGTTGTTGTTTTAACTTTGGATAGTAAATATTTTTTTTTTTCTGCCAGTAAATCCCTTATACGGCCCACTTCCTGTTTCTTGTCTGGTCATTAGTCTAGGCTTATGACCTCATGCACAGCTCTCTCTCTCTCTCACTCTCGTGAGAGTTTGCCAGGAAGGGAGGGGGCATGAGTCATAAGAGGGCCAATGAGAGCTGCAGAGCTGGAGGTGTGCCTTAGGGTTGCCACCTTTTCTTAAAGCCATACCCCAAAAACTTTAGCAGCCTGGGACACATAAACTTTAGCAGCCTGGGACACCTTTGGGTGCTCCAAGAAGAGTAGTAATGCAGCGTGCATCGTGTGCTGCAGAAAACAGTGGGTGTGGCCAAAGTGCTCTTACTGACATCAACTCCCAGCCCCTCTGTAATGCTGAACCTGCCCCCAGAAAGCCACCCACAGCTCCCGGACAGCAACAGATTTGTGTGTGACTATCTTGGTTACTTGGGGAGCCACAGCCCAGTCTGAATAATGTGTCCGGGTTTCAGTCCGCCTGAAACCCGGACACATGATTCAAAACCCGGACTGTCCGGGTGAATCTACAACATCCCGAGTTGGATCTACAACATCCGGTAAGAGTATACACCCTTTACTCACTTTCCATTGGCTTATATCACCTTTAAGTGTTGCAACATAGAAAACGCATAAATCCAAGGAACTGGTCTGGACTGTACCTACCATTCATTACACACCTGACGTGGTGTTGATGCAGTGTTGATGTTGGTATCAGATCACACATTCACCGAGAGACTTTCTTCCTTTTTTTTTCTCACAGAAAATTGGACACTAATATATATTGTGGATCACTTTCACATATGATATTCATGTCATTTTATATTTTTTCAGTGTTAGGTTAATTTACCTATTTAAATTTATTCATATATTTCACGCCATTGCACATATTGAATTTTTGCAGGGTATATGCACTTTTTTACATAAGTGTACAGAACCACTATCAGGTTCAACACGATATACGGGTCTTTATATAGACCAATTACCAACCAGACATTATATATATATATATATTTTTCTGTTTGCACATAGCGCCACACTTTATTTATTATGTTTTTATTACAAATTATGTGAGCAGACTGCAATTCCTCTTTAAAAATAAAACTTCAAGTCTTAAATGGGGGTTCAGGCTCTATTCCTATCTGCACCTTCCAGGAAAGCGTGACAAATGTACGTCATGCTGGCGGTGCCATTAATTGTTAATTCCACCTCAAATGCGAGAAGGAGACGTGGTTTTTGTTGCATGGAAAAACATACGAGAAATGCGGTAAAATGCATGTTAACCGCTTACGGACCAGCTGCCACAGTTATACTGCGGCAGGCTGGCTCCGCTATGTGAACCGTCGTAGCTGTACGTCGTTTTAAGCGGGCTAGCAGGCTGCATCGCGGGGGTGCCAATGCTCATTGACCAGCAGCGGCGAGCGATCTCCGGGCACGAGAGGCAGGACAGGGACGTGTGTGTGTAAACACACGCATCCCTGTTCTGTTCTGTGAGGAAATGCAGATCGTGAGTTCCTAATAGCTAGGAAGCACGATCTGTAATTTCCTCTAGGTCAGTCCCCTCCCCCTTCAGTTAGAACACACATCAGGGAACACAGTTAACCCCTTGTTCGCCCTCTAGTGTTAACCCCTTCTCTGCCAGTGATATTTTTACAGTAATCGGTGCATTTTTATAGCACTGATCGCTGTATTAATGCCAATCATCCCAAAAATTTGTCAAAAGTGTCCGATCTGTCCGCCGCAATGTCGCAGTCCCGATAAAAATCGCAGATTGCCGTCATTACTAGTAAAAAAAAATAACAATAATAAAAATGCCATAAATATATCCCCTATTTTGTAGACGCTATAACTTTTTCGCAAACCAATAAATATACGCTTTTTGCGTTTTTAATTACCGTATATACTCGAGTATAAGCCGAGTTTTTCAGCACATTTTTTCGTGCTGAAAATGCCCCCCTCGGGTCACCTTTTTGCGTCTGATCTCCCGGACTTTGGGGAGCCGGTACCGGCCGGCCGTAGGTCCCCTGGACCCCAAACTTGGCACACATGTAGCCCCACTCTTCCTCCACAAGTGTGCAAAGTTTGTTGTCCGGGGGACTTACTGTCGGGGAGCACCGATTTTTCAAAGCCGGGCACCCCTTCTATAGACTCCCATGTTAAATGGTCATTTCCCTGGTGATTTTGGGGACCCTGTACCAGCCAGTCGTAGGTCCCTTGGACCTGAAAGTTGGCACACATGTTACCCAATTTCTCCTCTATAAGTGTGCAAAGCACCGATTTTTCAAACCCGGGCACCCCTTCCATAGACTCCCATGTTAAACGTCAGTCTAGTCATGGACACAGTGAGGCATGGGCACAGTGAGGCATGCGCATGGACACAGTGAGGTATGCACATGGACACAGTGAGACATGGGCACAGTGAGGCATGCACATGAGCACAGTGAGGCATGCAGATGGACACAGTGAGGCACAGTGAGGCACAGTGAGGCATTCAGATGGACACCCTAGGCTTAGACTCGAGTCAATACGTTTTCCCAGTTTTTTGTGGTAAAATTAGGTGCCATCGGCTTATATTCGGGTCGACTTATACTCGAGTATATACGGTACCAAAAATATGTAGAAGAATACATATCGGCCTAAACTGAGAAAAAAAATTGCTTTTTTTAAAAACAATTGGGGATATTTATGTAGCGGGTGTGTACTTTCCCGGGTGTAAATTTGAACTTGGCAGAGACATCGGTGATGTGTAATTCCCTGCGGCCCGGTGGGTGGCGCTGTCGCCCTGGGCTGGGGTTGAATCATTGCTGTGTGTCGTGCCTCCTTTTTGTCCTCCCTCGGCAGCGGTATGGTGGGGCGGGGAACCCTCCGTGCTTGCCTGGAGAGGGTATAAAGGGGGCCGGCCATCTTTGTCATGGGGTCGTAGTCCCAGGCACCTTCAGCTTGTGGACGGTTGTTTGTGTCGGTCCTCCGAGTGGCCTAGGCCTAGAGGACCATCGGAGGTCGTGTTCCATCCCAGGCACCTTTAGCCTGGGGTGAGGTACTCGGATGGAGGTCTGGAGCTCAGTGCCCAACACTGAGTTCCGCGAGGGAAGAAGATCCTAGGGAACCCCGGGAGTGGGTACCCGAATCCGGAAGGCGCAATGGACCGGGGGGAGCTCCTCATTTGAAGACCCGGTGCAGCATATTGCCGGTGACAGGTGAGTCTCTCGTCGGAGACCGCCGGGAAGGAAATTCCCCCTCGTGCGGAGACCGCAACCCACTTTTAGGAAGGAAAGTGGAGAATACATTGTGTCTGGGCCTACTCGCATCCACACCCCCTTTCCTGTTCTGTTCCTATGAAGGGAGTTCAACTGATTGTGTTCATTCGTTGGAAGAATAAAGGAGTGTTGAACTTTAATGGTGTGGGGCTTATTTCCTAGCAGACATGGTTCAAGGTGACTCTTGGAGGGAGGATCCAGGTGCACAACACTGACCCGAAAGGTAATACAAGAACGTTGCTTATACCGCACTGACACATGTGGTGGAAGCCAGGCGTGGTGTCCCCGCTCCCTCCTCTCTAAGATACCCCTAGACGAGAGAAAGAGGGGAGAGAAAGAGGGGAGTGAGGAGGCCGCTACATTTATTATAGCAAAAAGTACAAAATATTGTGTTTTTTTTCGAAATTGTCAGCCTTTTTTTGTTTTTAAAAAAGAATAATCGCAGAGATGATCAAATACCACCAAAATAAAGCTCTATTTGTGGGGGAAAAAAGGACGTAAAGTTTGTTTGGGTACAACGGCACACGACCGCGCAATTGACAGTTAAAGCGACGCAGTGCCGTATCGCAAAAAATGGCCCGGTTATTGAGCAGCCAAATCTTCCGGGGCTGAAGTGGTTAATAAACCATGCAAAACCAGATTCCAGCTTCATGAGCTACTTGATGCCTTTGTCGTGTGTAGGACAGCTCGTTGCAATCAATGTGTGAAAAACTCACAATAAAAAAAATACACGCATTTCAAAAAAAAAAAGAAAAGCTAGGTGTGAATGAAAAAAAAAAAAAAAGAGTAGAAAAGTAAAATGAAGACATCGAGTGACATCCAGCCGATATCGGAGGGTCCAGCCTTGACCTTCCAGATACGTTCCTCAGCTGGAAAGTGTCGCTGGGATTCCACAACTTTCTCCTAAAACAGACTTTGCTTCCCTCTGCTGGCTTCAGCTTTTCTCCAACATCCACCAAGTTCTTTTTTCTTTTTTTTTCGAGGTTGTTTTTCTTCTAAATCAGAACTCGTCCCTCCATCTATTTCAAGGACTTCATCCATCTACTTTGTTTATGGGCAGAATTTTTTTTATTTTTTTTTGTGTATTTGTGTTTTTCCTTGTCAAATTTGTTTATTGATTTTGAAATGACAAACGTTGGCACAATTAACAGAAAATGATTACATCAAATGGTAGCCTTAGTTAAGTTTACATATTAAATCATAGAATTAACTTACATATAAGGATCTGAAAACTCACATAAAATAATTGTCGTTTAAAGACTGAGAGCTATTACAATCAATATATAACAATTATATCATGTAAAAATATCAGAGAAAGAAAAAGAAAAGAAAAAAAAAAAGTGATTTTTAATAGGGCTGTGGAAATTAACTATTAATTCCTCGATTAATCGATGATTTTTTTTGATCGATCAAAATTCTTTTGATCGGTACTTACCTCTCCGCCGGCTTCCGGGTCTTCAGGGAGTTCCGTCGGAGATCCGGTGACGTCACGGACACCGGCGGGGCTTGCCGCGTCCATCTGAAGGGCTCCTTTGCTGTGCCTTCATATCTGCATGCCGGCGGGGCCTTACTATCTGCCACACGCAAGGGCTGTTACACTTCCCTCTATCACTTCCCTCTATCAACCTGGAATTCTACAGCCATCCACTGGGAGTTGTGATAGTTCCCTTCATGGGACATCTACATGCCAACAGACTGATGTTAGCCCCTCCTCATCTGGATTCAGCAGTGGTATCGTTGTACACATTTTTATACCAGTATCATACTTAGCTACATGTTTTTATGACTGCTTTTGCTACCGTTTGGTATTACTCGCACCATTTTTACAGTTTATGGAGCTACATCGATTTTATCTCCAGTGCAATATTTATTTTGTTACCTACTTGAAGACTATAAAAGTTTTAATGCTATTCCCATCGAGCGCTGCCTTTGTGTGTTTTTTGTATCCTGCTATCCATTTTTCCAGTGGTTGGGAGCTGCACTGGGAATCAGCCTGCAAGGAGATCAGCTAAAAGTAGTTGGATCTGTATGTGCGTTATAATTAATCAAAATTAGTCGATTAAAAAAAAAAACGATTAATCGAACACGAAAATTTTAATCAGTAACAGCCCTAATTTTTAGTTGTTAAACTTAAAATAAAAATATTTATTTTTTTAAAACAAGTCTATTCTTTTTTTTGGGGGAATTTGGACTTCTTCCCTTAACCACTTCCATACAGGGCTTTTTATACCACTTCCATACCGGGCCTATTCTAGCACTTCTCTCCTACATGTACAAATCATCATTCTTTTGCTAGAAAATTACTCAGAACCCCCAAACATTATATATGTTTTTTAGCAGACACCCTAGGGAATAAAATTACGGTCATTGCAACTTTTTTTCTTGCACGATATTTGCGCAATAATTTTTTAAACGCCTTTTTAAAAAAAAAAAATGGTTTCATGAGTTAAAAAATAACAAAACAGTAAAGTTAGCCCAATTTTTTGGGAAAATATGAAATCTTATGTTACGCCGAGTAAATAGATACCTAACTTGTCACGCTTTAAAATTGCGCACACTCATGGAATGGCGCCAAACTTCGGTACTTAAAAATCTCCATAGGCGACGCTTTAATTTTTTTTACAGGTTACCAGGTTAGAATTACAGAGGAGGTCTAGTGCTAGAATTGTTGCACGCGCTCTTACGCACGCGGCGATATCTCACATGCGTGGTTTGAACGGCGTTTACATATGTGGGCGACTTACGTGTGCATTCGCTTCTGATCGCGAGCTACCGGGGACAGTTTTAATTTTTTTTTTTTTTTATTATTATTTATTTATTTTTTTACTTATTTATTTATTTTTTTACAATTATTTTACTTTTTTTTTTTTTTATCACTTTTATTCCTATTACAAGGAATGTAAACATCCCTTGTAATAGGAATGTGTGTGACAGGTCCTCTTTATTGAGAGATGCGGGGTCAATAAGACCCCACATCTCTCCTCCAGGCTGGAAAGCATGAGATCAGTGAAAAAATTTTCACTGATCTCATACTTACAGCCGCAATGGCGGCTTTGTTTACATTTGAGGCCCGGGGCGTGACGTTAACACATCGCGCCCGGGCCTCCGACGGTCAAAGAGATGACTGGTGACCATCTGGTCACCAGTCATCTCTATGCTCATCACGTGACCCACCAACAACGCCGGAAGATTCGCTCCGGGACCCCGATCGCACGGGAGAGCCCGGAGAAGCACCGGATGGCGGCGGGAGTGGGGGATGTCCCCTCCCACCGCCTATAAGAACGATCAAGCGGCGGAACCGCCGCTATGATCATTCTTATGGTGCACAGAATCGCCGGCACTTTAAAAGGATATCTGAATGATGCCTCTAGCTGCAGACATCATTCAGATATCCCCCTACAAAGCCAGGACGTCATATGACGTCCACCCAGGATGGGAGATCCCGTCTGTGGACGTCATTCGACTATGGCTGGGTAGGGAAGTGGTTAACATGCAAGCAAATCGAAACCCAAAAAAAAAATGTTATGCATCGCAATACTTAGATATTGTGGCTGCATTTGTTTTCTTTTTTAGCTCCGGTTCACATTCACTCACCGACGACTTTATTAGGTACACCTTGCTAGTACCGGGTTGGACCCCTTTTTGCCTTCATTCTTCGTGGAATTGATACAACAAGGTGTTGGAAACATTCCTCAGAGGTTTTGCTCCATAGTGACATGATAACATCACGTAGTTGCTGCAGATTTGTCAGCTGCACATCCATGATTCCAATCTCCCGTTCCACAGCATCCCAAAGGTGCTCTATTGGATGAGATGTGGTGAGTGTGGAGGCCATTGGAGGACAGGGACCTCATTGTCCAGTGGTGAGATGATTGGAGCTTTGTGACATGGTGCATTATCCTGCTGGAAGGAGCCATCAGAAGATGGGGACACTGTAGTCATAAAGGGATGGACATGGTCAGCAACAATACTCAGGTAGGCCGTGGGGTTTAACCACTTCAGCCCCGGAAGGTTCAAACCCCCTTCCTGACCGGGCCATTTTTTGCGATACGGCACTGCGGTATTTTAACTGACAATTGCACGGTCGTGCGACGCTGTACCTAAATAAAATTGATGTCCTTTTTCTTCCCACAAATAGAGCTTTCTTTTGGCGGTATTTGATCACCTCTGCCATTTTTATTTTTTGTGCTATAAACAAAAAAAGGCAGACAATTTTGAAAAATTTTACTTTCTGCTATAAAACATATCCAATAAAAAAATGTAAATCTAATTTCTTCATACATTTAGGCCAATATGTATTCTGCTACATATTTTTGGTAGAAAAAAACAATAAGCGTATATTGATTGGTTTTGTGCCAGAGGTTATAGCGTCTACAAACTATGGGATATTTTTATTATTATTTTTTTTTAATTTTTTTTTATTTACTAGTAATGGCGGCAAACTGTGACTTATAGCGGGACTGCGATATTTCAGCAGACAAATCGGACACCTAATTGACACTTTTGACACTTTTTGGAGACCAGTGACACTAAAACAGTGATCAGTGCTAAAAAATATGCACTGTCACTGTACTAATGACTGGGAAGGGTTTAAGGTCAGGAGCGATCAAAGGGTTAAATGTTAAATGTTTTCCCTTGGTGTGCTTACTGACTGTGTGGGAAATGCTTGACACCATCTGAACCAAATACGTTTATCTTGGTCTCATCAGACCACAGGACATGGTTCCAGTAATCCATGTCCTTAGTCTGCTTGTCTTCAGCAAACTGTTTGTGGGCTTTCTTGTGCATCATCTTTAGAAGAGGCTTCCTTCTGAGATGACAGCCATGCAGACCAATTTGATGCAGTGTGAAGCGTATGGTCTGAGCACTGACAGGCTGACCCCCCCACCCCTTCAACCTCTGCAGCAATGCTGGCAGCACTCATACGTCTATTTCCCAAAGAAAACCTCTGGATATGACGCTGAGCACGTGCACTCAACTTCTTTGGTCGACCATGGTGAGGCCTGTTCTGAGTGGAACCTGTCCTGTTATACCGCTGTATGGTCTTGGCCACCGTGCTGCAGCTCAGTTTCAGGGTCTTGGCAATCTTCTTATAGCCTAGGCCATCTTTATGTAGAGCAACAATTCTTATTTTCAGATCCCCAGAGAGTTCTTTGCCATGAGTAGGGATGAGCTCGGTGTTCGAGTCGAACATACGTTCGACTCGAACATCGGCTGTTCGATCGTTCGACGAAGATCAAACTATTTGGGCCGTTTGCGCCAAATTCGAGTGACGCGAACGGCCCACAATACACTGCGCCATCGCAGTGCAATCCTGGCGCTGTGATTGGCCAAGCATGCACTGTGACCCCGCATGCTTGGCCAATCACAGCGCCGGCAGCTAGGAGAGCCATAATTGGACACAGGCAGGTTGCCTGTGGCCAATTATAGCTCAGGGGGTTTAGCACATGCCCCACACTATAAAAGGCCGCCAGAGCGGCGGCCTTGTGTAGTGTGTTCCAGCGCAGGGAAAGAGTTACATAGGCAGGGACAGTGTCAGTGCTATTTGTACCTCAAACTTGTGTGTAGGGAGAGAGAAGAATAGGCAGGGAGAGTGTCAGTGTCATATTCTTTGCTAAACCTTGTGTGCAGGGAGAAGGAAGGATAGGCAGGGGACAGTGTCAGTGTCATATTCTTTGCTAAACCTTGTGTGCAGGGAGAGAGAAGGATAGGCAGGGAGAGTGTCAGTGTCATATTCTTTGCTAAACCTTGTGTGCAGGGAGAGAGAAGGATAGGCAGGGGACAGTGTCAGTGTCATATTCTTTGATAAACCTTGTGTGCAGGGAGAGAGAAGGATAGGCAGAGGACAGTGTCAGTGTCATTGTTGCTAAGCCTCCTGCACAGTATACACCTGAAACTAGCCCTTATTGCTGTGTTTTCCTGGTGTGTTACACTAACAGGCATTTGCAGCACTTACAGCGAGCGGAGTGTGCCTCCTGCACATTATTCACCTGAAGCTAGCCTGTATTGCTGTGTTTTCCTGGTGTGTTACACTAACAGGCATTTGCAGCACTTACAGCGGGCGGAGTGTGCCTCCTGCACATTATACACCTGAAGCTAGCCCTTATTGCTCGAGCTTTTTTTCTTTTGTGTTACACAAACAGGCATTTGCAGCACTTACAGCGGGCGGAGTGTGCTTCCTGCAAAATAAACACCTGAAGCTAGCCCTTATTGCTGTTTTTTTCCTGTTGTGTAACACAGGCAGTCATCTGCAGCACTTACAGCGGGCGTTGTGTGCTTCTTGCAAAATATACACCTGAAGCTACCCCTTATTGCTGGTTTTCTTATCTCCCTTCAGGCCATTGCTATGTCTGGAAGGCCAACAAAGAGAGGCAGACAGTCACGAGCCAATAAAAGAGGGCAAGCAGGCTCTGTGTCTGGGGACAACAGTGCTGGTCGTGGACGCGGTGCATTGTCATCAGCACATGGCCATGGGACACGCTTGTCCTTCTTTTCGGCAGCTGGACGTGTTGAGCCGCATCATGCCGAAGACTTGGTAAAGTGGATGACCAAGCCCTCCTCATCCTCCTCATACTCTCTCACCCAGGCTCAGGGTACTGGCAAAGCAGCTGCCAAAGCGTCCTCTTCCCTGGTATCAATGTCATCATCAGTCACTCCTTCCCTAGACCAACCATGTCCTCCTGAGGAGTCCCCCGAACTGTTTGAGCACAGTGTTGGGTACATGCTCCAGGAGGATGCCCAGCGTTTCGAAGGGTCTGATGATGATACCCAGCTAGAGGAAGGCAGTAGCGTGAGAGCAGAGAGAGGGGATGCTCAAGAAGGACACCAATCTGGCAGTCATGTTCCAGCAGCTGCAGCATACTGCCAGATTGGCTCCAGTGATGAGGAGGGAGGGGATGATGAGGTCACTGACTCCACATGGGTGCCTAATAGGAGAGAGGAGGAGGAGGAGGATGAGGAGGAGGCACATCTCCAACGAGGCAGGATGCCCTCGGGGGGCCAGCGTAAGGGCAGCACACCGACTGAATCACACTGTGCAGGGCGCTGCCTCTGCCCGTTATTCAAAAAGTTCTTTGGTGTGGGCCTTTTTTGAGTCGAGTGCATCAGATCGCACAGCTGCTGTTTGCAACATATGTCTCAAGCGTATCTCGCGTGGCCAAAACATCAGCCGCTTGGGCACCACATGCTTGACCAGACATATGTTGACCTGCCATGCAGCTCGTTGGCAAGCCTACCTTAAAGACCCACACCAAAGAACAAAGCGGACCTCTCCTTGCACCGCAACAGCTGGGATCTCCAACCCCACTATACCTTCAATCCTCTCTGAAACCTGCACTGAGAGGAATGAAGGTGTAGAATTAGGTGTGTCACAGCCAAGTACTTGCGGGCACTCTGCTAGCAGTACACCGATGTCCGATTCTAGCAGGCAAATTTCCCTGCCCCAGCTGCTGGACCGTCAAAAGAAGTTCACTCCCAGCCATCCAAATGCCCAGCGGTTGAATGCTAGCTTGGCTAAATTGCTAGCGCTTCAACTGCTGCCTTTTCAGTTGGTAGACTCGGCCCCCTTCCGTGAGTTTGTGCAATGTGCGGTTCCTCAGTGGCAGGTTCCCAAACGCCACTTTTTCTCACGGAAGGCGATTCCGGCTCTTTACCGGCATGTGGAAGGCAATGTCTTGGCCTCGCTGGACAGGGCGGTCAGCAGTAAGGTGCATATTACCGCTGACTCATGGTCCAGCAGGCATGGACAGGGACGTTACCTTTCTTTCACGGCCCATTGGGTCACTCTTTTGGCAGCTGGGAAGGATGCAGGACAAGGTGCAGTAGTGTTGGAGGTTGTTCCTCCGCCACACCTCCAAAATGCTACTACTGGTTGTGACACACCTCTCTCCTCCACCCCCTCCTCTTCTTCTTCCTCCATGGCCTCTTCCTGTGGTTTGTCCTCGGAACCAGCGGTGCTCCGTAGGCGTTCAAGGGGCTACGCAAGTACGCAGGCAAAAAGATGCCATGCCGTGCTTGCGCTGGTGTGTTTGGGGGACAGGAGCCACACTGGGGCAGAGGTTCTGTCTGCTCTGCAGGGGCAGGCCGAGAGGTGGTTGACGCCACGCCAGCTTAAGCCAGGAATGGTGGTTTGCGACAATAGCACCAACCTCCTTTCCGCCCTCCGACAGGGACAACTGACCCATATGCCCTGTGTGGCTCACGTTCTTAACCTGATGGTGCAGCGGTTCTTGGGCAGGTACCCGGGCTTACAGGATGTCCTGAGGCAGGCCAGGAAAGTCTGTGTGCATTTCCGCAGATCTTATAATGCCAGTGCTCGCCTGGCTGAGCTGCAAAAGGAGTTGAACCTGCCCAAGAACCGCCTTATATGTGACATGCCCACCAGGTGGAACTCAACGTTGGCCATGCTTCAGCGGCTGCACACGCAGCAGAGGGCCATCAATGAGTACCTGTGCCACTAAGGCACCAGGACAGGGTCAGGGGGGCATGATCAGGGATGCATGCACTGTCCTGGCACCATTTAAGGAGGCCACGAGGATGGTGAGCAGTGACAGTGCATGCATCAGTGACACTTGTACCTCTTGTCTTAGACAGGTATCTTCACCCCCCTCCCCCCTGAAAGGTGTCAATTGTGACACCGGAGGGGGGGAGGGTTCCAATTAGCAGAAGTGAAAAATTAGGGTGGAGCTCCACTTTAAGTCCCAAACTTCTCAGCATTTGCAACACAAGGACAGGTGCCAGTGACAGCACGTTGCAAGGCCTGTGACGGATCTTTGAATCCCTCTAGAAGGTAACCAGGCCTCTCTTTCACCGTGAACTCTTACCGGTCCATCAGAAAGGTCCTCTCCCAGTGTCCTCTTCCTAGAGCGGGTCCACCCTCTCCTGGGCACCTTGGGATTCCTCTTCTTAGAGAAAGGCCCCAGCTAAAGGTGCTGGGCCTACTAGTGGAGTTGCAGCCCCAGGCTAAAGGTGCCTGAGACTGTTACACGCGCGCACCCCTGGCCTGGAGGGCCGGGTGGCGCAAACCGCTCACTCTCCAGTGCTCCAGTCTCCCCTAAACATGGCGTCTGCCCCTTATGTAACCTCTCCCAGCATGCACAGCAGGCCAACCACATCCACCACACCACTGCCGAGAGGGGACACCCTAAGGCATAGCAATGTCACCCACGGTTCAACCCTGACCTGATATGGCAGTGCCACCTACAGGCCACAGGGAACTGCACATCAGGTTACATCACATAGGCAGAAGCGAGTACTAACAAATGAAAGTGGTCTGAGCCTGGCTACTAGCTCAGACCAACCCCTAAATTTAAGTACATAGCACCCCTGAAAAGTAAAGGGGCGCTACATATATATATATATATATATATATATATATATATATATATATATAAAATACAAATATCATATCAGAAAATCAGAAAAACTAGAACATATAGTCCATATGATAAACAGCGCTAGTAAAGGATAAGTGTCCAAAAGCACATAAAGCACTTGAGTGATGACTTTGCAACAGTCTAACTAAGAGTGAAGTTTCTTCTGTGGATACGGTCTGTAGTGCACCCTACACCAAATCCCAAATCTTCACCACGAGTGAGGCACGCTCCCCCTCTGGGGTACAAACTCACCAAAAAGATGAAAAAGATAAGCCTTTTAATCTGTAGGTAGTCTCACTCCAACTTCGGTCATCACCACCAGGGTAGTAAGGGTTAAAATCCTCAAGAAGACATATAAGGACATAGAAGCACCAAATAGTGTAATATTGCTTTAATAAAGAAATCCCCCAATACAAAGTCCCTGTGTCAAATGCACGTACATAAAAATCACTTGTAAAAAGCACAAAAAGTATAGAGTGTATTCACCGCTCTTCTGTCCCAAGAGGGCGCCCGTGTTGCAAACGTAGCGCTGCAGTATTTCTTCCGGATCTGGGACAGCTGGCCGTGGAGCTCACTCTGTACTTCCTAGTTACAGAGACGCTGCGGTATCTGGGCCCTGACCGGTTTCGTCACAAGATGACTTCAACTGAGGGCCAGCTGTCCCAGATCCGGAAGAAATACTGCAGCGCCACGTTTGCAACACGGGCGCCCTCTTGGGACAGAAGAGCGGTGAATACACTCTATACTTTTTGTGCTTTTTACAAGTGATTTTTATGTACGTGCATTTGACACAGGGACTTTGTATTGGGGGATTTCTTTATTAAAGCAATATTACACTATTTGGTGCTTCTATGTCCTTATATGTCTTCTTGAGGATTTTAACCCTTACTACCCTGGTGGTGATGACCGAAGTTGGAGTGAGACTACCTACAGATTAAAAGGCTTATCTTTTTCATCTTTTTGGTGAGTTTGTACCCCAGAGGGGGAGCGTGCCTCACTCGTGGTGAAGATTTGGGATTTGGTGTAGGGTGCACTACAGACCGTATCCACAGAAGAAACTTCACTCTTAGTTAGACTGTTGCAAAGTCATCACTCAAGTGCTTTATGTGCTTTTGGACACTTATCCTTTACTAGCGCTGTTTATCATATGGACTATATGTTCTAGTTTTTCTGATATGATATTTGTATTTTATTATCTTTTATATGTATGAGGTTCTCATTCATATAAATCTAAATAGCTGCTTCATTTTATATATTTTATCATTGTTTTAATAACCTTGATAATTTTTGGGCTGTAATATCTTTTACCCCTTATCTCCCTCTTGGCTGCAGAGTTGGAGGAGTGATATTCAGGACTAGCAACCGAGCACCTAGGCGCAGAGAAGTGCAATTTTTGGGCCATTTATTTTGCACCTTCTTCCTATATATATATATATATATATATATTTATATTCTTCTTTTTTGGGGGTTTCTGTACACTTGAAGCCTTAATGCAGTAATATCATTACATGACAGGTGCTCTTCTTTATTGGTGGGGTTGTGAAGAGCTGAGCAGGAGAAATATCAGCTCCTGAAATACAGAACGTCTTCCTTAAGAGACCTTGAAATCCTCCTAGGATCTGCTCGGCTGGTGAAGGCGCGGTATTATGGCAGCGTGACCTCAAGTCTATATTTATCCTGTTTTTTTTTTTTTTTATCAATGAAGAGCCTCTGCTGCTCCTATTAGGTTCTGTTTCCACGTGTTCCCCGTGTTTACTGCGCCACTGAGTAAAGTGGAATGTTAATACGAGGGACAGGTGTGGGCGCTATTTTAGGAGTGATCGCTGGTTGGCATCACATTAATACATAGATAGCCAGGGCCCTGCGTCCGTCCTGTGATGGATATGGCACGGCGGTAACCTCACACCTCCCCGGAATGAGGGGAACGGAAGTATCTGTGGAAGTGACAAGGTGATCTCTACATTCTCCCGGATTGCATTTTCTTCCAGGCCACTACGAGCGCGTCAAGTGAAACGCCAGGAGGAGAGCTCTTAAAGGGACTCTTCAGTTTTATATCTTAGGCCAGGTTCACACCTAGCGTCTTGTAAACGCGCACGCTATTTTTTTTTTGCGTTATCTCTCAACATGCATAGGGCAGCCCTTTCATTTCAATTGGAGAGTCCTTTTTTTCCACCAATGTAGCTCATGTATCCTTTGGGCGTTGAGCTTCATGCGTTTTTTAAACGCAAGTTTGGCTTGTTTGTCTCACGTTTTGAAGTGCGGCTGTTTGCTGCGTTTGGGGTGGGCCATTAACCACTTCCATTCCATTACCATAATTACATGATTACCATTAGGCAGCACAGTGGTGTAGTGGTTAGCACTTTCACCTAGCAGCAACAGAGTTGCTGGTTCGAATCCCGACCACGACACTCTCTGCCTGGAGTTTGCATGTTCTCCCTGTGTCTGTGTGGGATTCCTCCAGGTACTCTGGTTTCCTCCCACCCTCCAAAGACATGCTGGTAGGTTAATTGGATCTTGTCCAAATTGGCCCAGTATATATGGGTACAAATGTGTGTCCCAAGCGTGTAGAGATCCTACAGGGTTAATGACCGCACCAGCCAAGCAGACACTGGCTACAAAAAGTGCCTTTGGGCGAGATTCAGTTTGCATGTGTAGCACTATACAAGTTATTCATTCATTCATACACAGGGCTGCCATAAGGAATTTTGGGGCCCCTCACACAGCTTCAGGCATGGGCCCCCTGGAGCAGAGGAGAAATGGGGGGGTGCTGCCGCTGCAAATTGACGAGCGGGGGGGGGTGCTGCCGCCGCAAATTTTTGAGGTTGGGGGGGCTTTGGGTGTTCTCTGACGAGCAAAGAACAACAAAAAAAAAGGGGGTTGCCATCCAGGGCTCTGGGAACCTCTGGGCCCCTTACAAAAAATAAATAAAAATAAATAAAAAACATTTTTTTTATTTAAATATATAAAAAATGGGGTTACCATCCAGGGCCCCGGGGACCTCCGGGCCTCTGGGCCCCTTACATTTTTTTTTTTTTAATAAAAAAAATATATATATTTTTTTTTATAAAAAAAAAAAAGCGGGGTTGCCATCAGGGGCCCTGGGGACCTCCGGGCCTCTGGGGATCTTTGTTCCCCGGGGGACCTCTGGACCCCTTACAACAAAAAAAGGGGGGTTGCCATCCGGGCCCCTGGGGATCTCCAGGCCCCTTACAGGTGTACTGCCTGTACCCTCCTGATGGCGGCCCTGTTCATACAGGCCAATTCTGGCACTCCTCTCCTACATGTAAAAATCATAATTTTTTTGCTAGAAAATTACTCAGAACCCCCAAACATTATATGTTTTTTTTTTAGCAGACACCCTAGGGAAAAAAATGGCGGTCATTTCAACTTTTTATCTTGCACGGTATTTGCGCAATAATTTTTCAAACGCCTATTTTGGGGGGAAAAAAACTGTTTCATGAATTAAAAAATAACAAAACAGTAAAGTTAGCCAGATTTTTTTGTATAATGTGAAAGATGATGTTACACCGAGTAAATAGATACCTAACATGTCACGCTTTAAAATTGTGCACACTCATGGAATGGTGCCAAACTTCGTACATAGGCGACGCTTAAATTTTTTTACAGGTTACCAGTTGAAAGTTACAGAGGAGGTCTAGTGCTAGAATTGTTTCTCACGCTCTAACGCACACAGCGATACCTCACATGTGGGGTTTGAACAGCGTTTACATATGTGGGCGGGACTTACGTGTGTGTTCGCTTCTGAGCGCGAGCTACCGGGGACAGGGGCGCTTTAATAAAAAAATTTTTACTTTTTTTTTTTTTTTTTACACTTTCTTTTACATTTCATTTTTTTTTATCACTTTTATTCCTATTACAAAGAATGTAAACATCCCTTGTAATAGAAATCTATTGTAACAGGTCCTCTTTATGGAGAGATGGGGGGTCAGTAAAACCCCCCATCTCTCCTCCAGGCTGGAAAGCATGAGATCGGAAAAAAAAATTCACAGATCTCATGCTGACAGCCGCGATCGCGGCTTTGTTTACATCCAGGGCCCGGCCGTGACGTCATAACATCGCGCCCGGGCCTCCGATGGTCATAGAGATGACTGGAAATCTCTATGGTCATCATCCAGTGGCAGCTGATTCTTTCTCCGGGTCCCCGGTGGCACAGGAGAGCCCGGAGAAGCACCGTATGGCGGCGGGAGGGGGGGACGTCCCCTCCCGTCGCCTGTAAGAATGATCAAGCGGCGGAACTGTCGCTATGATCATTCTTATGGTACACAGAATCGCCAGCAGAAAAGAATAATATCTGAATTAAGCCTGTAGCTGCATCCATCATTCAGATATCCCCACTGAAAGTCAAGGACGTCATATGACGGCATGCGGTAGGGATGTGATTAACAATGAATGTCACAGCAAGTGCGAAGTGTTTTCTCAGCCAATGTACCTCTTGTATCTTTTTTGGGCGTTGAGCTTTGCGTGGTTTTTAAACCCTAGGCGCCAAGCGCACGCAAATATGCAGCCTCTCAGCAGCTCACAAAAAGCTCCCGATCATGTGACCACCGTGACAGCCAATTAGGGGGTCACATGGTCACAAGCCCCGCCTAGACATGTGCACTGCTGAAAAATGTGTTCGTTTTAGTTTCATTTGTTTTTGTTTCGTTTTTTTGTTTTCGGGTCATTCGTTATGATCGAAATTCGTAAATTCAAAAATTCATAAATTCGTAAATCTGAAAATTAGAAAATTTGAAAATTAGTAAATTCAAGAATTCAGAAATTCGAAAATCCAAAAATTTGAAAATTCAAAAAATAAGAAAGAAAATCCTTAAATTCGACGTAAATCCAAAAATTTGAAATAATAACTAACTAATGAATTAGTATTAAATTATAGGCATTGGAATTTCTTTTCAAATTTGGCTGTTAGTGAATGTAATGAATACGAATTTATACGAAGTTACAAATTATCCGAAATAATGAACGAATCTAAACAAATGGAACAGAATAAATGAATAACAATAATAAAAAAAAAGGATTATTAATTCGTTACGTTCTATTCGTTTAGATACGGCATTCGTTATTTTGGATAATTCGTAACTTCGGACAAATTCGTATTCGTTACATTCTCTAACAGCCAAATTTAAAAGGAAGTTCCAATACCTATAATTTAATAGTTAGTGAAACCATTATTAGTTAGTAATTATTTCTGATCTTCATGTTTTCGAATTTTCGGATTTTCGTTCTTATTTTCGGATTTTAGAATTTTCGGATATTCCAATTTCCGAATTTCCGAAATTTCGGATTTTCGAACTTTACAATTTTGAATGTCAGACTATTCGAATTTCCGATTTTTTGAATATTCGAATTGACGAATTTTCAAATTTACGAATATTCGAATTTAACGGGTTTTGTGGGTGTTGCAATTTTTTTATTTCTCAAGGTATTTGCGCAGCGGTATTTAAAACAATTTTTTGGGGGAAAACCCTTTTTTGAATTTTAACCACTTCAATACCGCCCATAGTCATATGACGTCCACAGATGGGATCTCCCATCCTGGGTGCACGTCATATGACGTCCTGGGCTTTGTGGGGGGATATCTGAATGATGCCTGCAGCTAGAGTAGATGTAATTAGGGTAACGCCGCCCAAGTAATGGGAACAGCGGTTCCATGAGGGAAGATTAGATTACTCGTTACCCCAAAAAGTGGCTACCTTACCTAACGCCGTTTATTTAAACAGCGTTAGTTACAACACTGCTGGTGACCAGATTGTCACCAGTCATCTCTATGACCGTCGGAGGCCCGGGCGCGATGTGATGACGTCACGCCCGGGTTCTCAGAAGTAAACAAACCCCCGATTGCGGCTAGTAAGCATGAGATTGGTGAATTTTTTTTCACGATCTCATGCTTTCCAGCCTGGAGGAGAGATGTGGGGTCTTATTGACCTCACATCTCTCCATAAAGAGGACCTGTCACACACCATTCCTATTACAGGGGATGTTTACATTCCTTGTAATAGGAATAAAAGTGATAAAAAATAAAAAAAAAAGTGTAAAAAAAAAAAAAATTAAGTAAAATAAAAAAATAAATAATAATAAAAAAAAAATTAAAACGCCCCTGTCCCCAGTAGCTCGCGATCAGAAGCGAACGCACACGTACTTCCCGCCCACATATGTAAACGCCATTCAAACCACAAGGTATCGCCGCGTGCGTTAGAGCGCGTGCAACAATTTTAGCACTAGACCTCCTCTGTAACTCGAAACTGGTAACCTGTAAACATTTTCAAAGCGTTGCCTATGGAGATTTTTAAGTACCGAAGTTTGGCGCCATTCCATGAGTGTGCGCAATTTTAAAGCGTGACATGTTAGGTATCTATTTACTCGACGTAACATCATATTTCATATTTTACAAAAAAATTGGGCTAACTTTACTGTTTTGTTATTTTTTAATTCATGAAACCATTTTTTTTCCCCAAAAAAGGCGTTTGAAAAATTATTGCGCAAATACAGTGCAAGAAAAAAAGTGGCAATGACCCTCATTTTATTCCTTAGGGTGTCTGCTAAAAAAAACATATATAATGTTTGGGGGTTCTGAGTAATTTTCTAGCAAAAGAATGATGATATTTGTACATGTAGGAGAGAAGTGCCAGAATAGGCCCGGTATTGAGGTGGTATATAAAGCCCTGTATTGAAGTGGTTCATGCAAACAAAACACAATACATAGCCACATTTTTTGGTAAAATCTAAAAGATGAAGTTAAGCCGAGTAAATAGATACCAAACATATCACAATTTAAAATTGCGCACGCCCGTGCAACGACGACAAACTACGTACATTTTTACTATACATAGGTGACGTATTTAAAAGCTTTTACAGGTTGCCACTTTAGATTTACAGAGAAGATCTAGTGCTAGAATTACTACCCATGATCTGATATTCACGGCGATACCTCACATATGTATGTGGGGCGATCGCTGTTTGCGTGCGAGAACGACATGCTCGTTCGCCTTAGCGCACAAGCACGGGGGTAGCGGGGGCACAATATATATTTTTTTTACACTGTTATGCCCTGTACACACGATCGTTTTTTCCGATGAAAAAAGTCAGATGGACTTTTATCATCGGAAAAAACAATCGTGTGTGGGCCCCATCGGACTTTTTTCCATCTGTGTAAAAAAATAGAACATGTTTTACATTTTTCCGATGGAAAAAAAAACTATAGGAAATTCCGAGCGTCTGTTTGGAACTCCAACGGAGAAAAAACCCACGCATGCTCAGAATCAAGTCGACGCATGCTCAGAAGCATTGAACTTAATTTTTCTCGGCTCGTCAGAGTGTTTGACGTCACTGCGTTTTCGACCGTCGGAAATTTTGTCTAATAGTGAGTATGCAAGACTGATGGAAGTCAGCTTCATCGGAATTCCGACGGAAAATTCCATCGGATTTTATCCGAAATCCGATCGTGTGTACAGGGCATAACTGTATTTTTTTTGCTGTCACAAGGAACGTAAACATCCTTTGTGACAGCAATAAGCAGTGACAGGTACTCTTTATGGAGAGATCTGGGGGTCTATAAGACCCCAAACCCCTCCTCTGCCCTTAAAAGCATTGAAAACACCAAGATCGGTGTATTTTGAATGCTTTTGATTTTTAAAAATGGCACTGTTGACATTAGACATGTGCAGAACGAAAAAATGTGTTTTTGTTTCGTCTTGATTTGTTATTTACATAAGTTTGTTTAATGAAATTTGTTTAATCCATTTAATTTGTTTTCGGAATTAGTTTTGTTTATTCGTATTCGAATCGATTAAAATTTTCGAATTCGGATTGATTCGAAAAGTTTTCAAATCAATTTCGAATCGTTTTAGAATTCGAAAACTTTTCGAATTCCAATAGTTTTCCAATTTCCAAAGAGAATAAAATATAATAGAAAATAAAGGAATAGAATAGAAAAAAAAACCATAATAGAGTAGAAAAGAATATAACAGAAAATAATAGACTAGAATATAATAGAGTAAAACAGAACAAAATAGGATAGAAAATCAAAGAACAGAATAGAAAGGAATAGAAAAAAAAAAGAATAGAATAAAAAAATAAAGTAGAATAGAAATAATATAGCCCTTTTTCAAAATTCTAACGGAATCAATTCGAATTTGAATAGAACAGAAAAGAATAGAGTAGAATAGAATAGAAATTAACACAATAGTATAGAAAAAACAATAGAATAGAATCGAATAGAATAGGTTGACACGTTTCACACAACTACATTGTGCTTACTCATAACTCGTGGTTATGAGTAAGCACAATGTAGTTGTGTGAAATGCGTCAACCTCTGTATGGATGTATTTGTGGTGTGTGTTATGCACTTTTATGGAATTGACAAATAAATGGACTTTCGCTATGTTGGTGTGCAGCCATTCTGTTCACATTAGCTTATTCACGGCAGGCGAGTCGAGGCGTGAGGAGCCCCACCCACCTAACCGTACCTGGATCTACTCACCTGAAGCAGCGTTTTTCCTCTAAAAAAATGGTACCGGATGATGCCTGCATAACCCGGTATAACAACCGAAATACGGATATGTCGCTGGTCAGGAAATGGTTGCACTGTGTTTTTTTTCAGGACAAAATGGACTTTCATTTGGTGGTAAATGGTAATGGATGTTTCCTGAAATATTTTTTTATTATCAAAGGAATGGGGCCTGCAGGGTGCTCTACTCCTGAAAACAGCCCTGCCTCAGTACTTCTCCCAAGAGCCCTCAGTCCTGATGCAAACAGTGGGCTGGCTCATGGGAGGAGTTATGTAACTATCAAAATGCGTTGATGGGTGTCGGCATCAGACCGAAGGAGTGAACTGTATTTTAGGCATGTGCTATTCGTTTTGTTCTGAATTAGTTTTTTAACAAATTTCAACTAATTCGTTAATTCAGAAATATCCGAATGAACAAAAATTCCTAAATTAGAAAATTCGTAAATTCGAGATTCCGAATGTGACAGACCTAGCCGGGATAGAGGCTTTTGGAGGGGACTGAATACTAGCCTCTTGCCTACCGATTATGGGCCCTGGCATTTGGGGGAACGGTGCACTTGGTGAGCTGTATGCCTGGGGACCCTTGAGGTGCTGTTACTTTGGATTCAGGTCCATGTTCCCCAAGACACACAGACTCTGGGAACCCTGTATATGCCATATTAGAAATAGTGACTGATTCATAATGTTGGGACACATATTGTTAGAAGATGCTGATGTCATCAACTCCAGCCACCCGTCTGTCTGTTGTCTGCTATAATGTAAATGAGTCTAGTATAACTTCTAAGAGTCTTTCACCCATTGTTGTTTGTGCTAATTAACCCTGCAATTGTATGAAGAAGTTCTGTGTTGATATGTATGATAATGTGTATTGTAGTTAGGGAGTCCCATCGGCTGCTTTTAGGCCCCTTTCACACTGAGACGTATATCAGGCGTTTTAGCGCTAAAAATATTGCATAAATAACGCCTGAAATATGTAGTAGAGAAAAAGGGGAAAAAGGGAAAGCACTCACATTGCCACATCCGTATATTATAGGGAAAAGTAATTATCTACTTTGGAGGAGCAAGACACGGGTCGGACTTTGCAGGCAACACACGAAAATGGAATAGAAAAAAATATTTTAATGTTACATTGATGTTGAACAGGGATTAAAAACCATACAATGTATATTACAGTAAGAGGTCCCTTGAATGTCGACACGTTTCACCGTGAGGCTTCGTCAGGACGGACAAAATGGGAGGGTTTTTTACACACTTGGGACAAATCTCACTATCTCAGAAGAGGGTCCAAGACAGTGAAATGTTGCTCAGAGGTTGCCACTTCATATGTGTAGTATGGTAAAGGCAGATACATGTGTGGTGTGCTAGTAAAAAAATATTCAAGAAGAGATATTCTCGCAGGGGTACACTCCACAAGTGGAAAAGACCTGATGCTCAGGGCTAGCAGAAATGGCTAGACAGATCAGGTATATCCAATAGGGTATGCCCAGACAGGGGTATGGAACGTCCTAGTATAGAGAAAGGAAGAACTTCATATTCGCCACAGGATCCCAGCATAAATACTTGCAATGAGAGTGCAGACAGCACAGCCAGTACAGTGATAAGTATATCACTGTTCAAATCTAGCTACTGATATTGGATATACCTGATCTGCTTAACCATTCCTGCTAGCCCTGAGCATCAGGTCTTTTCCACTTGTGGAGTGTACCCCTGCGAGAATATCTCTTCTTGAATATTTTTTTACTAGCAGACCACACATGTATCTGCCTTTACCATACTACACATATGAAGTGGCAACCTCTGAGCAACATTTCACTGTCTTGGACCCTCTTCTGAGATAGTGAGATTTGTCCCAAGTGTGTAAAAAACCCTCCCATTTTGTCCGTCCTGACGAAGCCTCACGACGAAACGCGTCAACGTTCAAGGGACCTCTTACTGTAATATACATTGTATGGTTTTTAATCCCTGTTCAACATTAATGTAACATTAAAATATTTTTTTCTATTCCATTTTCGTGTGTTGCCTGCAAAGTCCGACCCGTGTCTTGCTCCTCCAGAGTAGATAATTACTTTTCCCTAACGACTGAAATACTCCTGCCCCAGCATTCTCAATGTGAAAGCCCGAGGGCTTTCACACTGAGGCGATGCGCTGGCGGGAGAAAAAAAATCTCCTGCAAGCCGCATCTTTGGAGCGGTGAAGGAGCGGTGTGTATACCGCTCCTTTACCGCTCCTTTCCATTGAAATCACTGGGACACCGCGGTAATACCGCCCGCAAACCACGGTTTGCGGGCGGTATTAACCCTTTTTCGGCCACTAGTGGGGGTTTAAAACCGCACCGGGAGCGCTCGAATATCGCGGTAAATACGATGGAATGGCAGCGCTGAAAATTGCGCCGCTCTATCGCCACCGCACATACCCGCCCCAGTGTGAAAGGGGCCTAAGGGATTAGTTAATTAGCTCATGTTAATTTATGTTTCTGGTTACAGGTGTATTGTTAGAGTAATATGAGCAGTCGGGGGGAACTTCCTCTTTAACTGTATATAAGACTTGTATTCTTGTTCTAATAAACTGTCTGATGTTTTACCCTACACTGAGCTATGACTAGTGAATGGGAAAGCTAAGGGGTCTTGGATTGTGTGGTACCGGGCAGAGGAAGCATTTATGGAGGACAGACTCATCTTGAGTACGGGGATCCGTCACACCGAAGATCTGAAATTTTGAAAATCTGAGATAATAACTAACTAATAATAACTTAACTATTACTAACTATTAAATTGTAGGTATTGGAATTTCCTTTCAAATTTGGCTGTTAGTGAACGTAACGAATACAAATTTAATCCGAAGTTACGCATTATCCAAAATAACAAATGCCGCATCTAAACGAATGGAACGTAACAAATTAATAATAATAATACTAACAATAATAATAAAAATGTTTTATTATTATTATTATTATTTATTATTAATTTGTTCCGTTCCAGTTGTTTGGATGCAACATTCGTTATTTCGGATAATTCGTAACCTCAGATAAATTCGTATTCGTTTCATTCACTAACAGCCAGATTTGAAAGGAAATTCCAATCCCTTTAATTTAATAGTTAGTTATTATTAATTAGTTAGTTATTCTTTCGAATTTCCTTCTTTTTTATTTTTTTTTCAGATTTAAAAATTTATGGATTTTCGAATTTTTGAATTTTTGAATTTCCGAATTTTCAAATTTACAAATGTACAATTTGTGATCATAACGAATGACCCTAAAAACAAAAAAACAAAAAAACAAGCAAATGAAACAATTATGAAAACAAACAAATTTTTTGTCAGTGTACATGTCTTCTGTTATTGCATGCATAAGCCTGCCAAAAATAGGTTTGGAAAGCTGCAAACAAAAAAGAGTAAATCGGTTTAAAAAATCTAACACAAAATAGGAAAGTCCTCCAACCATCAAACCAATCACACAGCCTCTTACCATAAGGATTTTACCAGCCCAAGGATTTCCCCAAGCGCAGTTATGGACCCAAAGGTGGTAATCAGACCTCCAGATATAAGTTATCAATCGGTTCACTCTATATGCACCACTCCTTCCAATTCCAGTATCAGATAAGCCAGATCTCTCTCAGGACAACATTCATCAAAAAAAGAGAACAAAGCCCTCTCATAGAGTAGTAAAACAGCAAACATAAATGTATTCAAAGTAGTGCACTTACATTCATCAATATAAAAAACAGCATGTCAAAATATTGTTTCAAACCAACAAGATGGCCGCATTCTGTGCCGCTGCGCGATGACGTTACCACTACGCGTTTCGTCACTAAAAGACGGCATTGTGCTGTTTATATGCAAATTGGAAAGAACCCTCCCACTCAATCACAATGCGTTCCAAAACTGGTGTAATTAACACCCATATGTGATCCTGAGCCTTCATGATTGCAAAAACTAAAAACCAATGGATGAAAGGGGCAGGTTTGGGGAGGAAGAACTAGATGATGCTGGACATCCTCCAGCCAGGAAATGAGGCAGGGCTCTATCTGACTTGCTGCAGATTCTAATGTACATTGTGAGAAGCTCACAGTGTGCATTGAAGTCAGAGTAGGCTATTTCAGTGCAGGAGCGGAGCCGGTGCAACTGTGCGAGACTGAAGGTTCAGCTTTAAAGTGGTTGTAAACCCCTCCTTACAACTTGCACCTACAGGTAAGCCTAGATTAAGGCTTACCTGTAGGTGCAAGAAATATCTCCTTAACCTACACGGTTAAGAAGATATTTGCTTTTAAAAACCGCGCCGATGACGTCACGCGCAGGTGCACTGCGCGTTGCCAGTTTTCTCAATGGAGACTGGCGGTTATCTCAATGGAGAAAGCCGGCCCCGCGTGCATGCGTGTGACGTCATCGCCGCTCCGGCCAATCACAGCGCCGGAGCGGCGATAACAGGAAGACGGTCGGAACTGACATGGCGGCGGCGGAGGGGGACGAGGAGCGCTTCGGAGGCTTCGATCTGAGGTAAGTGAAGCATAATGAGCTAGTATGCTATGCATACTAGCTCATTATGCCTTTCTCTTGCAGGGCGTATGTTTATCTCAAAATGTTGAGGAGGGTTTACTTCCTCTTTAAGTTTACAATGTATTTGAAATGACCCGTCCATGGTGCCAGATGCCGACCTATGTACACATTTCAGCTTTTCTGTACAGATCGTGTTTTTAAACACTTTTATTTCGGCGTACCTTTCAAACAGATGGCCGCTGGTGATTTTCAAAGCCGCCGTTAATTTGTGCGCAAACAAACCGCGGCCGCCCTGCAATTGTTCGGAGGATTGTAAATGGGTTGAGAGCGAACGGGAGCGCGTCGTACATAGCTACCCCTGAAGTTTGCTTTGCCCTGTCATTAACAGCAAATGGTGTTTACTCAAGTTGAATTATTTGTATGAACCTTCTCATAAGCCTTGCTGGAGTTACAATAAATAGCATTAAAAATGAAACTCACCCCGGCCCGCCTCGCCGTTCAATTGACCTCCAGCGATAAGCACGCGTACCAATGTTCTTTATATTATAATTACATTTGGGGGGAAACACTTTACAACCTTTCACTGTGATGACTTTAATTCATACTCTGCATTTTACGAGATGCCGCGCCACGCTTAATTATGATTTTCTAAGCTCAGAGAAAGAAAAAAAAAAATGTATTCGTTTTGCTAAGAATGTGCAAACAATGTCGTTTTAATTACTTTTTATTTTTTTTACAGTGTTATTTCAATAAAATGTGTTTAAATATATACAGTGTTTGTACAGTTTGTATTAACACGGATTCTGCAAGTTTATTTTTTTATTTTTTTTATTCCTTTTTTCAATATGATTAACAGTCCTGGACTATATTGGTTTGCTGTAGGTGCTGCAAATTAAAGGAGCGGGCTGCAGAGGATGATGGGCATGGCTAATGCACAACTGGGCAGTAGTCGAGGATGGACATGGGGTAGGGTTGCCACCTTTTCTTCAAGTCAAACCTGAACACTTTAACGGTGGATGCCAAAATATTTTTATAGTATAAACTATACATATATTTTGCTATTAAATCACATTTCTAATCATATGACGTTAAAAACAAGAGTCAACCCTTTACATCTGAATCCACGGAGTTCCCCTTTTACATTTGAACTCACAGAGTTCCCTTTTCACTGTAAGGGGGGACTCTGCAGACTCTGATGTAAGGGAGAACTCTGGGGACTCGGACATAAGGGATGCTCTGGGAACCCTGATCTAAGGGGGAACACTGAGAATTCTGATGTACGGAGAGGACTCTGATGTAAGGGGAAACACTGTGGCCTCTGGTGTAAAGAGTAACCCTGTTTTGCCTTAGTGTACTTACTCAGAGGCAGGAAAAAGAAGGGGCAGACTTCAGTCACAGACAGGGATGGATGGTGAGCTCACTCACCCCTTGGCAGTCAGCACCTCTCATCCAGATGTATCTGAGGCTGCTGGACTTCAAATCTCCGGCCTCAACATTCCTTTTCTGAGGCACAGCACCATGGATTTAAGTGTGGGCATACACAGAGGGGTAGGGGTGTTTGGGGGGGGATTGTTAGTGTTGGCTTTGGGCAGTGTGAAAGAGTGTAACAGACACTCTCAGATTAGACAACTAACTGCAGCCAGCGACCCTGCTGGAAAGCCACAGTCCAGTCTAAATAATGTGTCCGGGTTTCAGGCAGTCTTAAACCCAGACGTATGATTCCAAACCCGAACTGTCCGGGTGAATCCTGGACAGGTGGCAACCCTAACATGGGGTGAATTAGAAGCAGGGTCGTAAACGGGTGTCACAATACTGTAGTTACTAGTTTTGGGTACTAGTTGGCGCTTTCCCTTAGGATAGTTATGTCAAAGCGTTAGTGACAAGATTCATTCTTTCCAAGTGGGGATGGTTGGACAACCATCCCCATTTGGAAAGAATGAATCTTGTTACTATTTTTTATATATATTTCTACCTGTTTGTTTAAACGCACATTCAGTTGTTACATACTGCCATTTATTTGGCTTCTTAAAACTAATAATTTAATACATTTTTGTACTCATATACTTTATTGTTACATTTGTTGCCCTTAGGCCCCTTTCACACTGAGGCGTTGAAAAAACGCTCAAAAATTATGGGATTTTGTACTTCTATTTTACCGCGATTTTACCGCGTTTTTACCGCGATCGCAGTAAAAATAGCGCTAACGCGTATGCGTTTTTACCACGTTTTACTGCGTTCGTGCAAAAAATAGCGCGAACGTGGTAAAAACGCATACGCGTTAGCGCTATTTTTTTAAATAACGCTTATGCCTATGCGTTTTTACCGCGGTTCCCATTCATTTCAATGGGGATAGGCGTTTTTACAGCGCTATTTTATGCATCCTAAAGTTGCTCTAAAAAAGCGGTTTGCAGGATTTTTTCCAACGCCCAGCCAGCATAACGCTTCAGTGTGAAAGCCCTCAGGACTTTCACATTGAGAATGCTGGGGCAGGATTGGTTCAGTCGTTATTACAGCGCTATTTTTAGCGCGAAAACGCGGTAAAAACGCCTCAGTGTGAAAGGGGCCTTAACCACTTCCCGCCCAGTCAATAGCGAATTGACGTCCGGGAAGTGGTTGCAATATCGATACTGGACGTCATATGACGTCCTGCAGGATAATGCCTTGCGCGCGCCCGCGGGGGCGCGCAGCGCGGTGATCGGGGACGGCATGTGTCCCTCGGACACAGCGCTTCCCCGATCACGGTAAACAGCCAATTTCATTGGCTGTTTACCATGTGATCGGCTGTGTCAAAGTCACAGCCGATCACCTGTCAAAACAAACTCGGCGGCGCGCTCCGTGCGCGCCGCCACAGGCTTGCAGAGCGGGGATCGGGGAAGGCGAGTGTCCCTTGGACACAGCGCGTCCCCGATCAGAGTAAACAGCCAATGAATTGGCTGTTTACCACGTGACCGGCTGTGTCCAATCACAGCCGGTCACAAATGTAAACAAACTCCACAGGAGTTACTACCTGATCCCTGCTCTCTCCTCACACACCGATCTGTGAGGAGAGAGAAGAGATCAGTAAGTTAGCTCAGTGTAGTTTGTCTACATAAGTTTACAGTGCACAACACGCCCCCCCCCATAAAGAGGACCTGTCACACAGCCCAGCACATCAATCAGCCCATCTGTCAATCAGCCCATCTGTCAATCAGCCCATCTGTCAATCAGCCCATCTGTCAATCAATCAGCCCATCTGTCAATCAATCAGCCGATCTGTCAATCAATCACCCCACCTGTCAATCAATCACCCCATCTGTCAATCAATCAACCCATCTGTCAATCAATCAATCAGCCCATCTGTCAATCAATCAGCCCATCTGTCAATCATCTGTCACAGGCCCACCTCTATCGGTACCGCCATTGGCACCGCCACACAGGCTACCAGTACCGCCATCGGTACCAGTACCACCACCAGTACCGCCACCAGGCCCAGCATCTATACTGCCACACAGGCCCGCTACCAGTATCACCACTAGTGCCGCCATCGGTACCACCACCAGTACCACCACCCGTATCACCGTCGGTAGTGCCACCACCACCTGTACCACCACCTGTACCGCCATCGGTACCATCACCACCCGTACCACCACCACCTGTACCGCTATCGGTACCACCACCACCTGTACCGCCATCGGTACCACCACCACCCATACCGCCATCGCTACCACCACCACCCGCACCGCCACCTGTACCGCCATCGGTACCGCCGCCACCACCACCACCCGTACCGCCATCGGTACCACCACCACATGTACCGCCATTGGTACCACCACCACCCATACCGCCATCGGTACCACCACACAGGCCCACCACTAATACCTCCATCGGTACTACCACACAGACCGCCACCACTACCACCAGCAGTACCATTACACAGGCCCACCAATAAGCACTGCCATAATGTCCCAAAGGGTTTACACACCTGAGGAGGCATATGCCATTCTTGCCATGTCGGATGATGAGAGCAGCGGGGAGCTCCCATTATCCGATTCTGGTTCGGAATACGAGCCAGTGGAGGATAGTGGCTCAGAGTCCGAGTCCCCGGAGGAAACCGTCCCTCCCAAAAGAATGCGATCGGCACCAAGATCAGCACCAAGATCAGCACCAAGATCAGGAGAACTGCCCACCACCAGCAGCGCCATACCCCAGGAAGAGGAGCCCAGTACAAGCAATGGAAATGCACGCCCAACCCGAAGAATCCAGCCCCAATCCTACCTTCCCGATGCCCTGGCAAACCCCTTATGGTTGCCTGCCAACTCAGGATCCGCTATCATCCCCCCTTTCACCGCACAGCCAGGTGTGCAGCCCGACACTACAAATTTTTCTAAATTTGATTATTTTTGTTTCTTTTTCCCACAAGATTTGCTGCAGAATATAGTGGATCAAACAAATCTGTATGCATCCCAATTTATTGCTGCCAACCCCGATTCTTCCTACGCCCGCATGTTCCAGTGGCGGCGTCTAACATTGGAGGAATTTAAATTATTTTTGGGCCTTATGTTCAATATTACAAAAAAGAACGAAGTCCATTCATATTGGTCCAAACGCCCCATCCAACACATGCCCATATATTCCGCTGTCATGTCCAGGAAAAGATACGACATGATTATGCGCTTTCTCCACTTCAATGACAATTCACAGTGCCCTCCCCGAGATCATCCCAACTACGACAATTGTACAAGATACGCCCCCTAATCAATGCCTTTTCCCAGCTATTTGAAGAAGTTTTCATCCCAGACCAAAAAATTTGTGTGGACGAATCCCTCGTACATTTCACCGGCCGACTGCAGTTCAAGCAGTACATACCAAGCAAGAGAGCCAGGTATGGGTTAAAATTAAATAAATTATGTGATCGAGCCACTGGATACGTCTGCAAATTCAGGATCTACGAAGGCAAAGACTCCCAGCTCCAGCCCCGTGATTGCCCCACATATATTGGAACCAGTGGTAAAATTGTCTGGGAGTTGGCATACCCCCTGTTCGGAAAAGGTTACCATTTATATGTTGATAATTATTATACCAGCCTGCCCCTTTTTCGCCACCTTTACAGTAAACAAACCCCGGCCTGCTGTACCTTCAAAAAAAACCGGAAGGGATTCCCACAAAATTTATTGACAAAAAAATTGCGACCTGGAGAATCGGCATCCATGAGGAACGAGGAGGTGTTGGCCATGAAGTGGAGGGACAAGAAAGATGTCCACATCCTCTCTACGATCCACAATGACACCATGGTGGAGATCCCAAGAAGACGCGGCCCCATTGTAAAGCCCGAATGTGTCCACGACTACAATTTGTACATGGGGGGGGGGGTGGATTTAAACGACCAGATGCTACAGCCCTACTTATCAACCAGAAAGTCCCATTATTGGCACAAAAAAGTTGCGTTTCACCTGTTTCACATGGCCCTTTTTAATTCGTTTGTCTGCTACCAAAAAGCAACTCAAAATCACCGACTCCACTACCTCCAATATATCGAAGATATCATCGATGCCCTCATTTACCAACAAGATCCCGCCCCAGGAAGCATTCGCTCTGATAGTGTGAGTCGGCTTCACGAGCGACACTATCCCTTTAGCATCCCCCCCACAGAATCTGGAAGAAGACGCCAAAAGAAATGCCGTGTATGCAGCAGAGGAGGAGTAAGAAGAGACACCAGCTATTATTGTCCCGATTGTCCCTCCCAACCTGGCCTGTGCATCGGAAATTGCTTCAAAAATTATCATACATCCATTAGTTCCCCTTATTATTAACAGACTGCCATTTCCCTATTTGCCTGCTACCATGTTACTAACTACCTTCCATGTTAATTAACTGACCCTGGCCTGTTTACCGACGATGCCTCTGCCTGCCGATTTAAACCACGTTTCTGACTTCCACGTGTACCGACCTTGGCCTGTTAATCGACCATGTTTTTGCCTGCCACTTGGACTGATCTTTTGGCCATCTACTTTTAGTACACAGGGGTCTCACATATGTGAGGGGCTTCAGAATAGCGTTCTGAGTAGAGAAAACCAGTTTTTCGTTTCCTGTGCTCCAAGAACAGGGTCTGGTTGCCCGGAGGCTTCAAAGCGATTTGGGTGGGAGAAGCCTCTACCCCTGTCCCCCTGGCCCTAAGCTTGATGGTCCTTCCTGCTGCCTGGACCAATAATTTGGCTGTGCTGACCATATTACTGCCTGTAATGACCCATGACATTATGGACCATGTTTCTTCCTGCTGCTTGGACCAATACTTTGGCTGTGTTGACCATATATCTTAAGGTAACAATTGTATGTGAAAAATCTGCGCTATCTCCCTAGGCGGTATCAATACCCAAGTGTTAACACACTACGCCAAGAAAATTAAATGATATAATTGTGCAATGAAGTAAAAAAGTGATGGTGCTGCAAATACAAAAAAAGCTGGAATATGCAGCTAGAAAAATGTGCAAAAATAAATAATAAATGCGCAACCATATAAGTGGCAACCAATGTGCCAAAAAGTGATATATGTATGAACTAACACACAAAAAAAGTTTTTGATATTAAACAAAAACAAAAAATAATTAAGCAAAAAAAATAATTAATATATATTCCCTACTAGGTAAGTAAATAAACACACCAAGGAAGTCCATAAGCTTCAACTGCCTGACTCTCACGGCAGTAGGAGAAGCAGTAAAACATAAACAAACAAACAAAAGAAAAAGTCCATAGATAATGCAGAGCCAGCCAGCGTGTATCAAAATGATGACAGATCTTCAAAAGTTGGAATATACTTCAATCAAGATGTATAGATGGGAGGCTTACCAGACCAGGTGGGTCCCAATTACAGGGACCAAAAGGGCTCAGCAACTACACTGAATGAGATGTCAACGATGCAGTCCTCTGTGTCCTCACTCCACTCGTTGAAACTCCGGCTCCTGGTTTGCCTTGTGACTGCAGGCACGCTCATACAATGTAAAGGATACCAATTTAGGAGAGAAAATAAGAAGACTTCATGGTGCAGCATGTAAAAAACGAAGTACCCTTTATTCTTAAAACGGGTAAACTGACATCCATATGGAGAAAAAACAAAAACTTTTCAAAAGAGCACTAAAACCCCGCTGTGGCGGCAGCCAGTCAGCTGGGGGCGTGGTGACGTCAGGGTCCTGAGCTCCACCCTACGCGGCGTTTCCCCGTAAGAGGCGTCGTCTGGGAAAGGAGGCTTGGACCAGGACGTCACTCACCACACTTATATTGCGAAGAACAGGAGAGTGACACCGGAAGTCCCGATGTATTTCAACGGTTCCACGGCGCACAAAACTAACTATATGGCAGGCGCACAGAGGATATTGAATACCCACTGTGCCCCTACCATGCAAATTTTATCCACATGACATATATACATATGCGGGAATCTACCCATGTTATCCTAAAACATAAAAACATAAGGAATACATACATATATATATATAATAAACAATGTGTTTTTCAGAAAACATATATTAATAGAGCAGCGGTGGCAACTAAATGCCTTATAGAAAAATTGCCACTAAACACTGCTAGCAACCCTGCTCAAAAATATCTATACCCACATCATTAATTCATACATAAAAAATGACTAATACTTTTATGCTCACCCACAAAATGTCCGTAACTCAAAACGGGCACTGAGAGGGTTAAACAAAAAGTATATACATATAAACCAAAAACATAATACTTGATATAAAAATCAAACATTACTACATACATATATCCCCATATGTCAAACTAAAAAATTATTAAATTATTAAAAAACTTATAAATAAATAAAATTTAATTATGAAGAACAATTTTCATATTTATCTATATTGAAAAAAGAGCCCCCTGACCATATTCCCTGTCTCCTATGAATTTCCTTGTAAAAAAAAGGGGGAGAGGGACAAAAACCCTTATCACAAGCCCAGTGCATATCTGAGTGCACCAAAACCAGGAAGGGGAAAGGGAAAAAAAGAGAGGGGGATGGCCGCATAGGAAGGAACTACAGAACTGCGAGGAAGAACACATATAAATGCATATATATATATACATGCACACCAAGATATATGTGGGCACACATATACATACATAAATGCGCATAATGGGTCATAAGAATAAGATGAAAAAAAAGGGGGGACACTAAAAGTGAGACGGGTGATTATAATGAGACCCATCAACTGTTATTAATATAACAATTGATATCCCATTCGATGTTAAGGCCCCAGGGGCTATAACACCGCATATCAAAAATCCACCTGGTCTCTCTACGTGAGATCTGACGTTTCAAGTTGTCACCTCTCCAGTGTGGCACATACTTCTCAATGCCCACTACTTCCAGTACTGAAGGGTCTCTGTTGTGGTGCTGACGAAAATGCCATGATACACTGTGTTTTCTGAAACCCCTACGTATGTTGGACAGGTGTTCCCCTATCCTTATTTTAAGGGCACGGGTGGTCCTTCCAATATACTGAAAACCACATGGACACCGTAAAAGGTAAATAACCCCTACAGTGCCGCAGGTTATGAAGTCAGATATATTGTATTCTTGGGAGGTAGTATGTGAAGTAAAGGTGGAGGTTTTCAAAGTTTTGGATGTTCTGCACATCTTGCATCTCTTGCACGGGAAGAAACCCTTTAGATGAGCAAACATAAGAACCCTGGGTGGAGGATCAACCACACTTGGTGCCACAAGGTCTTTTAAATTTTGGTTTCTTCTGTACAAGATCTTTGGACAATCCGGGAGCGTGGGGCCCAAAATCTTATCGCTTTTCAAAACTGGCCAGTGCTTCTTAATTATTTTGTTGACCCACCAGAAATGGGAAGAAAAAGTGGTCAAAAAGGACCATTGGAAATCATTCGGCATAGAATTTTTTTCTTTTGTTTTAGGAATCAAAAGGGCTTGTCTATCCATGGACATAACCTCTCGGAGATCTTTATCTAATACGGATGACTGATACCCTTTTTCCAAAAAATGATCCTTGAGTATTGTAGCCTGTGATTCAAAGTCCTCGAGACGTGAACAGTTTCGCCTGATTCGTTGAAACTGCCCCCTTGGTATGGCCTTGAGCCAATTGGGGTGATGTCCACTATCTGTTGGAATATACCCATTGCGATCAGTACCCTTAAAGAAGGTTTTGGTCAACAGAGCACCATTTTCTTTGAATATCACCAGATCCAAGAAATTAACAAAAGTGGAACTATATTCATATGTAAATTTAATCCCCCAATTATTTGAATTTAAAGTGGTCATAAATTCACTCAGTGATCCTACATCTCCTTTCCACAGAAAAAAGGCATCGTCAATGTAACGACGCCAAAAAAGGAGGCGGGGCTCCTCTAGTGGAAACAGTTGATCGTGTTCCCATAAGGCCATAAATAGGCCAGCGAGGCTGGGGGCAAACTTGGCCCCCATAGCAACTCCCGTACTTTGTAGGAAGAACTGGCCACTATAATAAAAATAATTGTGTTCCATTGCAAAGCTCAGAAGTTTCATAACAAATTCCAAAGTAGATGTTTTCACTGAAAGTTCCTTTCTAAGAAAAAATTCCGCTGCTTTATACCCCAGTTCATGAGGTATGATCGTGTACAGGGAGGCTACGTCTGCTGTGACCAGCAAGACATCCTCCTCCACTGTACATTCCGACAGCTCTCTGATCACTTGCATGGAATCTTTCAGAAAGGCCGGTGTTTTAGTTACCACAGGTTGTAAAAAAACATCTACGAATTTTCCCACTCTCGATGTGAGGGAATCAATTCCGCTTACAATTGGGCGGCCAGGGGGTTGTACTGGATTTTTATGGACTTTGGGGATATAATATATAATGGGGGTACGGGGGGCCAGGGGGACAAGAAATTCAAGTTCTTTCTCATTAATCACTCCCTTACGGTGGCCTGCCTGTACAATAATACTGAGAGATTTTTTGTACTTTTCAGTAGGATCTTTGTCTAAGATTTTATAGGTATCACGGTCTGACAATAAGACCTCCATTTCTTTTGTGTAGTCTTCTTTTTTCAGTACTACAATCCCCCCCCCCTTATCCGCCGGTCTTATCACGAGATTCTTTCTTTTGCATAGAGACGCAATTCCTTCTTCTGAGCTTTTTTTAGTTTCCTTTTTAAATGTAACTTGGGATAGATCCTGTAACACTAAGTCTTTAAACACTGTGATACTAGGAGCCGGTTTCCCTGGGGGATTGAACAAGGATGCATTCCTCAATCCTGTTCCTTCTCTGTTTTGCCCTTCTCCAGAAGTATCATTTCTAACAATGGGGTTAGACAGAAAATCACGTTTTATACTCAATTTTCTAGCGTACTTTTGCACGTCTAGGAACATTTGGAATTTATTTAAAGGTTTCCTTGGTGCATATTTAAGTCCTTGGTTGAGCGTTATCTTTTCCTCCCTTGTGAGTTCCTCTCCACTTAGATTGAAAACCCCACGACACACTACCTCCTCCTTAGTTTTTTGGGAGTGGCACCACTGCCCTCCTCTACATCCTCTCTTAGTCTTCCCTTTTTTCCCCGACCTCTTCCTAAAAAATTATCTGTTTTGTTTCTTAGGGGAGCTGCCACAGGGGGACCATCATAGGCATGGGTTTGTAAATTTCCTGCATTCCGTGGTCCCATGTTGGCAAAGTCCTCCATCTCTTTCTGATCTTCATATCCCTGGAGGGGTCCATATTGATTCCTTACAGGAACATCCTGTCTCCAGGGTGCCTGTGGAGAAGAGGGACCTCCCCTCCTATAGCCATCATTGGGATGAATCATATACCTGGGATCATCATAATGGTCATACTGACCCCCATCGTTGGGTCTGTTCTGGGGATAAGTATAAGAATTTGGTGGATATTGATTATATCCTTGTGGTTGTCTATTACCCCTATTCCCTCCACCATTCGGTCCAGAACCAGGGAACCTACCCTGATTCCTAGAATGTTGATAAGGAGGTGGATAATAATTATTAGCTCCACTCAATGGAGGTCTTCCAGGGTTCTGATTACCCTTTTTTCCTTTTTGTTGGGGGGTCCGGTTCCCCCCTGTGGTCATCGTTCCATATCCCCGATATCCTGGGTTTGGAGGAGGAGGACCCAGCGAGGGTCTCGAGTATTCTATACTGGGAAGTAAAGATGTGGGTACATCTGCTTCTCCTTCCTCCATGTTGACACTTTCACCCGGTTTTTCAAACATATCACGATAGTTCTCCTGCCACTTAAAGACGTTGTGAGATTTATAATCCTCAACGTCTCTAAGATATTTTTTGCGCTTCTTAATCCGTTGTTCTTCCTCTTCTTCTATTAAAATTTCTCTTAATTCCTTGGTATACACTTGATATAGACCCTCCTTACTCATAGGGATCAATTTTTCTTTGATGTCATTAATCTCCTGCTGTAACCTAGCTACTTTAGTTTTCTTCCTAGAGACAAGAAATTCAAGGAAGGCTAATCCCACACCGTTAAAATATAGGAACCATTCCTGCATCTCTACGTCTCCTTTATCTGGGTACACATGCCATCTAAGGCTTCTGGGGATCATCTTCTCCTTTAGATAACGTTCCAGAAAAACTATGTCCCAGGTGGCGTGTAATTCAGCTATGAGCACATTTTTAAGTCTCATAAAGATTCCACGAATCCCATCAACTTCAGTACTAGTCTGATCAAATACCTCATCGGGGTTGATTTTCCTATTTTTATGGAAATCAAAAATATCCATTCTAAACAAAAAAAATTAAATGCTAGAAAAACGTGTGTTTAGGTTTAGGGAGGAGCTGCAAGATAAGATATATTCTAAAGGTAACAATTGTATGTGAAAAATCTGCGCTATCTCCCTAGGCGGTATCAATACCCAAGTGTTAACACACTACGCCAAGAAAATTAAATGATATAATTGTGCAATGAAGTAAAAAAGTGATGGTGCTGCAAATACAAAAAAAGCTGGAATATGCAGCTAGAAAAATGTGCAAAAATAAATAATAAATGCGCAACCATATAAGTGGCAACCAATGTGCCAAAAAGTGATATATGTATGAACTAACACACAAAAAAAGTTTTTGATATTAAACAAAAACAAAAAATAATTAAGCAAAAAAAATAATTAATATATATTCCCTACTAGGTAAGTATATAAACACACCAAGGAAGTCCATAAGCTTCAACTGCCTGACTCTCACGGCAGTAGGAGAAGCAGTAAAACATAAACAAACAAACAAAAGAAAAAGTCCATAGATAATGCAGAGCCAGCCAGCGTGTATCAAAATGATGACAGATCTTCAAAAGTTGGAATATACTTCAATCAAGATGTATAGATGGGAGGCTTACCAGACCAGGTGGGTCCCAATTACAGGGACCAAAAGGGCTCAGCAACTACACCGAATGAGATGTCAACGATGCAGTCCTCTGTGTCCTCACTCCACTCGTTGAAACTCCGGCTCCTGGTTTGCCTTGTGACTGCAGGCACGCTCATACAATGTAAAGGATACCAATTTAGGAGAGAAAATAAGAAGACTTCATGGTGCAGCATGTAAAAAACGAAGTACCCTTTATTCTTAAAACGGGTAAACTGACATCCATATGGAGAAAAAACAAAAACTGGGGTATAAAGCAGCGGAATTTTTTCTTAGAAAGGAACTTTCAGTGAAAACATCTACTTTGGAATTTGTTATGAAACTTCTGAGCTTTGCAATGGAACACAATTATTTTTATTATAGTGGCCAGTTCTTCCTACAAAGTACGGGAGTTGCTATGGGGGCCAAGTTTGCCCCCAGCCTCGCTGGCCTATTTATGGCCTTATGGGAACACGATCAACTGTTTCCACTAGAGGAGCCCCGCCTCCTTTTTTGGCGTTGTTACATTGACGACGCCTTTTTTCTGTGGAAAGGAGATGTAGGATCACTGAGTGAATTTATGACCACTTTAAATTCAAATAATTGGGGGATTAAATTTACATATGAATATAGTTCCACTTTTGTTAATTTCTTGGGTCTGGTGATATTCAAAGAAAATGGTGCTCTGTTGACCAAAACCTTCTTTAAGGGTACTGATCGCAATGGGTATATTCCAACAGATAGTGGACATCACCCCAATTGGCTCAAGGCCATACCAAGGGGGCAGTTTCAACGAATCAGGCGAAACTGTTCACGTCTCGAGGACTTTGAATCACAGGCTACAATACTCAAGGATCGTTTTTTGGAAAAAGGGTATCAGTCATCCGTATTAGATAAAGATCTCCGAGAGGTTATGTCCATGGATAGACAAGCCCTTTTGATTCCTAAAACAAAAGAAAAAAATTCTATGCCGAATGATTTCCAATGGTCCTTTTTGACCACTTTTTCTTCCCATTTCTGGTGGGTCAACAAAATAATTAAGAAGCACTGGCCAGTTTTGAAAAGCGATAAGATTTTGGGCCCCACGCTCCCGGATTGTCCAAAGATCTTGTACAGAAGAAACCAAAATTTAAAAGACCTTGTGGCACCAAGTGTGGTTGATCCTCCACCCAGGGTTCTTATGTTTGGTCATCTAAAGGGTTTCTTCCCGTGCAAGAGATGCAAGATGTGCAGAACATCCAAAACTTTGAAAACCTCCACCTTTACTTCACATACTACCTCCCAAGAATACAATATATCTGACTTCATAACCTGCGGCACTGTAGGGGTTATTTACCTTTTACGGTGTCCGTGTGGTTTTCAGTATATTGGAAGGACCACCCGTGCCCTTAAAATAAGGATAGGGGAACACCTGTCCAACATACGTAGGGGTTTCAGAAAACACAGTGTATCATGGCATTTTCGTCAGCACCACAACAGAGACCCTTCAGTACTGGAAGTAGTGGGCATTGAGAAGTATGTGCCACACTGGAGAGGTGACAACTTGAAACGTCAGATCTCACGTAGAGAGACCAGGTGGATTTTTGATATGCGGTGTTATAGCCCCTGGGGCCTTAACATCGAATGGGACATCAATTGTTATATTAATAACAGTTGATGGGTCTCATTATAATCACCCGTCTCACTTTTAGTGTCCCCCCTTTTTTTTCATCTTATTCTTATGACCCATTATGCGCATTTATGTATGTATATGTGTGCCCACATATATCTTGGTGTGCATGTATATATATATATATGCATTTATATGTGTTCTTCCTCGCAGTTCTGTAATTCCTTCCTATGCGGCCATCCCCCTCTCTTTTTTTCCCTTTCCCCTTCCTGGTTTTGGTGCACTCAGATATGCACTGGGCTTGTGATAAGGGTTTTTTGTCCCACTCCCCCTTTTTTTTACAAGGAAATTCATAGGAGACAGGGAATATGGTCAGGGGGCTCTTTTTTCAATATAGATAAATATGAAAATGGTTCTTCATAATTAAATTTTATTTATTTATCAGTTTTTTAATAATTTAATAATTTTTTAGTTTGACATATGGGGATATATGTATGTAGTAATGTTTGATTTTTATATCAAGTATTATGTTTTTGGTTTATATGTATATACTTTTTGTTTAACCCTCTCAGTGCCCGTTTTGAGTTACGGACATTTTGTGGGTGAGCATAAAAGTATTAGTCATTTTTTATGTATGAATTAATGATGTGGGTATAGATATTTTTGAGCAGGGTTCCTAGCAGTGTTTAGTGGCAATTTTTCTATAAGGCATTTAGTTGCCACCGCTGCTCTATTAATATATGTTTTCTGAAAAACACATCGTTTATTATATATATATATGTATGTATTCCTTATGTTTTTATGTTTTAGGATAACATGGGTAGATTCCCGCATATGTATATATGTCATGTGGATAAAATTTGCATGGTAGGGGCACAGTGGGTATTCAATATCCTCTGTGCGCCTGCCATATAGTTAGTTTTGTGCGCCGTGGAACCGTTGAAATACATCGGGACTTCCGGTGTCACTCTCCTGTTCTTCGCAATATAAGTGTGGTGAGTGACGTCCTGGTCCAAGCCTCCTTTCCCAGACGACGCCTCTTACGGGGAAACGCCGCGTAGGGTGGAGCTCATGACCCTGACGTCACCACGCCCCCAGCTGACTGGCTGCCGCCACAGCGGGGTTTTAGTGCTCTTTTGAAAAGTTTTTGTTTTTTCTCCATATGGATGTCAGTTTACCCGTTTTAAGAATAAAGGGTACTTCGTTTTTTACATGCTGCACCATGAAGTCTTCTTATTTTCTCTCCTAAATTGGTATCCTTTACATTGTATGAGCGTGCCTGCAGTCACAAGGCAAACCAGGAGCCGGAGTTTCAACGAGTGGAGTGAGGACACAGAGGACTGCATCGTTGACATCTCATTCGGTGTAGTTGCTGAGCCCTTTTGGTCCCTGTAATTGGGACCCACCTGGTCTGGTAAGCCTCCCATCTATACATCTTGATTGAAGTATATTCCAACTTTTGAAGATCTGTCATCATTTTGATACACGCTGGCTGGCTCTGCATTATCTATGGACTTTTTCTTTTGTTTGTTTGTTTATGTTTTACTGCTTCTCCTACTGCCGTGAGAGTCAGGCAGTTGAAGCTTATGGACTTCCTTGGTGTGTTTATATACTTACCTAGTAGGGAATATATATTAATTATTTTTTTTGCTTAATTATTTTTTGTTTTTGTTTAATATCAAAAACTTTTTTTTGTGTGTTAGTTCATACATATATCACTTTTTGGCACATTGGTTGCCACTTATATGGTTGCGCATTTATTATTTATTTTTGACCATTGTGAGGGGGTTAACTCGGTAGCGGGTGTGTGTGACCCCCTGGATGGGCTCCCCACACAAAAACAGGCCCAGCAGACGGAGGTTGTGGTTTTCAAGATCAAAAGGTGCGGTTTATTTCTCTATTTACAGTGACAAAAACACAGCAAAGCAAAAAGAAACATAAACAAAATAAATCCTGGTCAGCTTGACCTCTGACTAAACACGCAGGTTTCCCTAACTAACAACTGGGATCAGCCTGGTGCTGTCCTAGTCCCTAAGTCCCTGGTTTAGTAAATGTCCAAACAAATAGCCACACAGGCTTTGTCTCACCGCACAGGGGTTCACTCTCCCTAGACAGTCCACACAGGTCTGGTTCCAGGCATGAGCAAACACCTAATGAAGCTGGGAGTTTTTTAATAGAGGCCTTAAACGAGCTGACAAGCTTCAGCTGGTCTCATCAACTCCCTGCCTGCACGACGCCCAGCACTCTCCCTAGAGGTATGAATCATCCATGAGCCCACTAGCCTCAGCTGGGCTTCATCAACTCTCTCCCTAGTTGTATAAGTCGGCATAAAGCCTGAATCTGGGAGAAATATACCTACCCCCCTGGATGCAACCAGGTGACTTTACCTTCCTGCTGTCACATACCCCCCCTCTTGTTTTAACCTTGGGGTTGGAACACCAGCAATCAGGCATTCATGTACTCGAGACAAAGCATCCACATTCCCCATTTGAACGCCAGGGCGATGCTTTACTGTGAAGTTGAATTCCTGTAGGGCCAGGAACCACCTATTCACTCTTCTATTTGTCTCCTTGTTTTGAGCCATCCACTTTAACGGAGCGTGATCCGTAACCATGTCAAAGTGCCTACCTAGCAGATAGTACCGAAGGGAATCTAGAGCCCACTTCACCGCTAAACACTCCTTTTCAACCGTGGCGTAATTTACCTCATGGGACTTCAACTTCCTGCTGAGGTAAATGACTGGGTGCTCTTCCCCGTTCCAGACCTGGGACAATACTGCTCCTAACCCCACATCTGACGCATCACTTTGTACGACAAAGTCTTTAGAGAAGTCGGGTGAGTACAACACTGGCTGGCTACATAAGGCTTGTTTCAAGAATTGGAATGCTGCCTCAGCCTCGGGGGTCCATTTAATCATGACCGACCCTTTCCCTTTCGTCAGGTTGGTTAGGGGCACAGCCTTAGAAGCAAAGTGGGGAATGAAGCGCCGATAATAACCCGCGATTCCCAGAAAGGCTCGTACCTGCTTCTTGCTGTTGGGACGTGGCCAACTCTGGATGGCCTCGACTTTGTTGAGTTGGGGTTTTATTACTCCCCTGCCAATGGTGTACCCAAGATATTTGGCCTCCTCCTGCCCAATGGTACACTTCTTGGGGTTAGCCGTAAACCCCGCTTCCCGGATAGAGTCTAGGACTGCTTGCACTTTTGGCAGATGTGAGGCCCAATCTGTGCTATGGACAATTACGTCATCCAGGTAAGCCGCAGCATACTTCCGATGGGGCCTCAGTATCTGGTCCATTTTCCGCTGGAATGTGGCCGGCGCATTCTGTAACCCGAACGGCATTCTCTTATATTGGAACGCCCCGTCTGGGGTTACAAATGCGTTTTTCTCTTTGGCCGACTTGGCCAGGGGAATTTGCCAATACCCTTTTGTGAGGTCAAGAGTCGTCATGTATCGGGCTGTTCCCAGCCGGTCGATCAACTCATCTATACGTGGCATGGGGTAGGTGTCAAATTTTGTAACTTTGTTCAACTGACGAAAATCGTTACAAAATCGCCAGCTCCCATCCGGTTTAGGCACCAACACAATGGGACTAGACCAATCACTTTGGGACTCCTCTATCACCCCTAAGTTCAGCATTTTCTGTACTTCCTCCCGTATTGCCTCCCGTCGGGCCTCTGGGATCCGATAGGGTTTTAACTTCACCCTTTCACTGGGCGGGGTAATAATATCATGCTCTACCCCAGATGTTTGTCCCGGCAGCTCAGAGAACACCTCCTTGTTGCGAAGCACAAACTCCTTAACCTCCTGTTGTTGGGGTTGTGACAAGGTGGCTGCTATTCCAACCTCCGGAATCACGCAACCAGTTTGAGCTGGTGACCAAGTTTCTGCGACTAGGGACTCTCTATCCCTCCAGGCTTTCAACAGATTAACGTGATAGATCTGTTCGGGCTTTCGCCTTCCTGGTTGTCTGACCTTGTAATTCACTTCGCTCACTTTTTCCATTATCTCGTAGGGGCCTTGCCATTTGGCAAGGAATTTACTTTCAACCGTAGGGACAAGTACCAATATCCTATCCCCCGGGGAAAAGGTACGGGTCTTGGCTCCACGGTTGTACACTCTCTGCTGTGCCAACTGCGCTTGGGCCAAATGTTCCTTCACGATGGGCATTACCTGTGCAATTCGATCTTGCATCAGGGCGACATGCTCAATCACACTCCTGTGGGGAGAACTCTCACTTTCCCAAGTTTCCTTGGCAATATCCAACAGCCCTCTTGGGTGTCTCCCATACAGTAACTCAAAGGGGGAGAATCCCGTAGAGGATTGGGGCACCTCCCTAATAGCAAACATCAAATAAGGAAGTAGACAGTCCCAATCCTTTCCATCTCTATCCACCACTTTCTTCAACATTTGTTTTAGGGTTTTGTTGAATCTTTCAACCAGCCCATCGGTTTGGGGGTGATACACAGACGTACGCAATTGCGTCACTTTGAACAATTTACACAGCTCTTTCATAACCCGGGACATAAAGGGTGTACCTTGGTCCGTAAGCAGTTCTTTACAAATACCCACCCGGCTAAAAACAAGAGATAGCTCTTTGGCTATGGTTTTGGCCGAGGTATTTCGGAGAGGGATCGCTTCTGGATAACGGGTGGCATAGTCCATTATAACTAATATGTACTGGTGCCCCCTAGCTGACTTGATTATAGGACCTACCAAATCCATTGCGATCCTCTCAAACGGGACCTCAATGATGGGTAGAGGGACCAGCGGGCTACGGAAATGTGGCATCGGGGCCGACCTCTGACACACAGGGCAGGAGGAACAATAATTTTCTATGTCCTTCATCACCCCAGGCCAATAGAATCTCTGTAATACCCTCTCTCGGGTTTTCTCTGTCCCCAGATGACCTCCAAGAATGTGCCCATGGGCCAACTCCAACACCAACTTCCTGTAAGGTTTGGGCACCACAAGCTGCTCAACGGTTTCTTCTGCCCTTTTTGCCACCCGATACAGTAGGTCCTTCTCTACGCTGAAGTATGGGTAAGTGCAGGTATTATCTGGGTTCACTAACTCGCCATCTATTTCCACTACGTTTTCCCGTGCCTTTATTAGGGCGGGGTCTTTTAACTGTTCTGTGGCAAAATTTTCCCTGTGAACCTCAAGATCAGAAAACTCCACAGACGGTAGGTTTTCGTCTGAGGAGGTGGGCTCCTCTCCAGTTTCTTGAGTCTCGCCTGCCAATACTGACAAGGGAAATTCTGGAGAGTCCTCACCACTCTCAGAGGAGTTCTGGCTATCACCTTCCTGGTACATAGGGGCACCAGTGGGGGGCTCAGGATCATCCCACAGTTCCCAGAACTTCGGAAAATCCCTTCCCACAATGGCATCATGCGGTAATTGAGATACTAACCCCACTGGATGAGAGAGGGTACCTTTGGGGGTCTTGAAACACACTGTAGTCACTGGATACTCTCGGGTGTCCCCATGCACACAAATAACAGCTACCTTGCTATTCCCAGAGACCTCTGTTTTAACTAATTCAGCCTTTATCAGGGTCACAAGGCTACCTGAATCCAGTAATACCACAACATTTCTACCATTAATACACATTTTGCATAAATGTTTCTCAGTTCCCCGAATGGCAGTGCATGCGACTGTCGCACACAGCGACTGACGTCTGTCCGTCAGAAAGTCACATTGCATGGGTTCCTCCACAACCGGGCAATTTGCTGCAATATGTCCCGTTTGCCGGCAGCGGTAGCAAACAATCCTTTTGGCTGCCTCTTGAGCCCCCGACTTCCCAGGCTGTTCTCGCCAAACCCTGGGCAGAGCTCCCACCCTCTCACTCTCTCCACCCTCACCCCTTGGAATCATCTTATCCTCCCCTGGGGATGGTCTGGTCTTAGGGTGGAAAGTCCGAGAGTCTCTGGAAGAGGCCGTCAGGTTCTCTGCAGCCAAGTATCTCTCTACACGATCCACAAGTTTACCGGCCGTTTCTGGGTCTCCATGGTTTACCCACTTTTGAATGGCGGTAGGAAGAGCTCTCAAGAAACGATCCATCACAACACGTTCCACAATCTCCGGTGCGGACAAAGTCTCTGGCTGTAGCCACTTCCTGCTCAGGTGAATGAGATCATACATTTGAGACCTGGGGGGTTTTCCAAGCTGGAAAGTCCAGTTATGCACACGCTGAGCCCGGACAGCCAGGGTGACACCCAGCCTTGCCAATATTTCAGCTTTTAGCATCCCATAGTCTTTTGCTTGGTCAGGCTCTAGGTCATAGTAAGCTTTCTGCGATTCACCAGTTAACAGAGGAGCCACCAGTCCAGCCCACTGCTCCTCAGGCCACTTTTCTCTTTCAGCAGTCCTTTCAAATGTGGTCAAAAATACCTCTGGATCATCCTCTCCAGTCATTTTTGTCAATAAACGACTCACCCCAAAGGACGCGGTATTAGTGGGACGGCTTTCCTCACTGGTCTGCGGACGTTGCTGCATTACTGCTTCCATCTGTTGTTGTAGTCTCTGCTCTTGCTTCTGCAACAGGTCTATGAAGCGGGCCTCAGATTGCTGCTGGGCTTGTTGCTGGGCTGCGAAGCTCTTTTGCAAACCTGCATTTGTCTGCTGTTGATTGGCATTTGCTAGAGCCAGCTGTTTCAGTATCTCCTCCATGCTGGCTTAAAAAAAACTGCCACTGGTTCTCCACCAACTGTGAGGGGGTTAACTCGGTAGCGGGTGTGTGTGACCCCCTGGATGGGCTCCCCACACAAAAACAGGCCCAGCAGACGGAGGTTGTGGTTTTCAAGATCAAAAGGTGCGGTTTATTTCTCTATTTACAGTGACAAAAACACAGCAAAGCAAAAAGAAACATAAACAAAATAAATCCTGGTCAGCTTGACCTCTGACTAAACACGCAGGTTTCCCTAACTAACAACTGGGATCAGCCTGGTGCTGTCCTAGTCCCTAAGTCCCTGGTTTAGTAAATGTCCAAACAAATAGCCACACAGGCTTTGTCTCACCGCACAGGGGTTCACTCTCCCTAGACAGTCCACACAGGTCTGGTTCCAGGCATGAGCAAACACCTAATGAAGCTGGGAGTTTTTTAATAGAGGCCTTAAACGAGCTGACAAGCTTCAGCTGGTCTCATCAACTCCCTGCCTGCACGACGCCCAGCACTCTCCCTAGAGGTATGAATCATCCATGAGCCCACTAGCCTCAGCTGGGCTTCATCAACTCTCTCCCTAGTTGTATAAGTCGGCATAAAGCCTGAATCTGGGAGAAATATACCTACCCCCCTGGATGCAACCAGGTGACTTTACCTTCCTGCTGTCACACTATATATCTGCCTGCTGCCTCTGCTGACTTTGGACAGCATTTCTGCCGGGACACCTCTGCCTGCTACCTGGACCTGTGCTTTGGCTGTGCTCTGGCTGTGCTGACAGTATCTCTGCCTGTGCGAACTATGGACAGTATTCCTGCCTGCTGCCTGGATGATTGCTTTTGCTGTCCCTGACCTCATCCCTGCCTGCTGCCTGGACCGATGCTCTCCTCTGTGGACCACTGCACTTCTAAAACCACAGGTAATCTTTTGTTATTTGGTATGTACCTGCTATGTGTTAGATATATGAAGGGCCTTCAAAAATGTGATCGGTAGTCAGAAAATGATATGTGCAATTAATGCTGCTAGAATGCCTGGAGGTGCTACTTGGATGTTGGGCCTCTGTATGTGGCCAGGCTGTGTAAAAGTCTCAAACATGTGGTATCGCCATACTCAGGAGGAGTAGCAGAATGCATTTTGGGGTGTAATTTTTGCTATGTACATATTATGTGTTAGAAATATCTTATAAATTGACAAATTTGTGTAAAAAAAATGCATTTTAATTTTTTCTCCACATTTTCCAAAACCTTCTGGAAAAAAATGAACCGTTCAAAAGACTCATAATGCCTCATAGATTATACGTTGGGGTGTGTGCTTTCAAAAATGGGGTCATTTTGTGGAAAATTCTATTGTCCTGGTGCTCCAGGGCCTTCAAAATTGTAATAGGTGGTTGAGAAAGGATATGTGCGATTTATGATTGTAGAACGCCTGAAAGTGCTACTTCAATGTTGGGCCTCTGTATATGGCCAGGCTGTGTAAAAGTCTCACACATGTGGTATCGCTATACTCAGGAGGAGTAGCAGAATGCATTTTGGGGTGTCATTTTTGCTATGTATATGCTATGCGTTAGAAATATCTTATAAATGGACAACTTTGTGTAAAAAAAATGCATTTTCATTTTTTCTCCACATTTTCCAAAACCTTCTGGAAAAAAATGAACCGTTCAAAAGACTCATAATGCTTCATAGATTATACGTTGGGGTGTGTGCTTTCCAAAATGGGGTCATTTTGTGGAAAATTCTATTGTCCTGGTGCTCCAGGGCCTTCAAAATTGTAATAGGTGGTTGAGAAAGGATATGTGCGATTTATGCTTGTAGAACGCCTGAAAGTGCTACTTCAATGTTGGGCCTCTGTATATGGCCAGGCTGTGTAAAAGTCTCACACATGTGGTATCGCTATACTCAGGAGGAGTAGCAGAATGCATTTTGGGGTGTCATTTTTGCTATGTATATGCTATGCGTTAGAAATATCTTATAAATGGACAACTTTGTGTAAAAAAAATGCATTTTCATTTTTTCTCCACATTTTCCAAAACCTTCTGGAAAAAAATGAACCGTTCAAAAGACTCATAATGCTTCATAGATTATACGTTGGGGTGTGTGCTTTCCAAAATGGGGTCATTTTGTGGAAAATTCCATTGTCCTGGTGCTCCAGGGCCTTCAAAAGTGTAATAGGTGGTTGAGAGAGGATATGTGCGATTTATGCTTGTAGAACGCCTGAAAGTGCTACTTCAATGTTGGGCCTCTGTATGTGGCCAGGCTGTGTAAAAGTCTCACACATGTGGTATCGCTACACTCAGGAGGAGTAGCAGAATGTATTTTGGGGTGTAGTTGCAATTATGCATATGCTGTGTGAGAGAAAAAACTGTTAATATGACCAGTTTGTGTAAAAAAAAAAAAAAAAATTAAATTTTCCCAAGAATTGTGGGAAAAAAATACAACTTCAAAAAACTCACCACGCCTCTTAGTAAATACCTTGGACTGTCTACTTTCCAAAAAGGGGTAATTTTGGGGTATTTGTACTTTCCTCGCTTGTTAGTGTCTCAAGAAATGAGATATGCCTTCAGTACATCAGGCGTGATCAGATGTGATAAATTTTCAGTGATTGCCACCATAGTTTGTAGACTCTATAACTTTCACAAAGACCAAATAATATACACTAATTTGGGTTCATTTTACCAAAGATATGTAGCAGTATACATTTTGGCACAAATTTATGAAGAAAAATTACTTATTTGCAAAATTTTACAATAGAAACAAAAAAAAGTGTTTTTTTTTAAAAAAATTGCTGTTTTTTTGCTTATATCGCAAAAAATAAAAAACCCAGTGGCAATTAAATACCACCAAAAGAAAGCTCTATTTGTGAGAAGAAAATGATAATAATTTTGTTTGGATACAGTGTAGCATGACTAAGTAATTGTCATTCAAAGTGTGAGAGTACTGAAAGCTGAAAATTGGTCTGGGCGGGAAGGTGCATAAGTGCATGGTATTGAAGTGGTTAAAGTCCCAACCCCTAGTCAGGGGGACATTTTCTATTGTTCTTGAACACACGGGATGTTGGCAACACTTCAAATCAAATTCTGGTGTATAAATCCTTTGGGTAAGCTCTGGGGATAAGTAAAAAGGTCCAGGGGCCGTGGAGGAATAGTTTAAAAAAATGTCACATATACATTTGCAGGGCTGCCATCAGGTGGGAACAGAAACCACGTTCCAATACTGTAGAAAAAGCAAGGAGAGAGGCGCCTCTAAGTGTAGATGGTTTTTTTTCACAAGAAAAATGTTTATTCAAATTTTACAGTACAAGCGATGCATAGACACAGTTAGTCACAGAAAAAGCATTATACAGATTTATGACAAGTTAGATGTTCTGCTGATATGAACAGGAGAGAGGAGTTGAAAGGCTAGTATACACCAACACAATAATATACAGGTATGGAAACAGGAAATCCCAGCAGGATCACTTAAGGAGGTCCAGGGGGGAGGGGAGCAGGAGGAGTGAGGAACGGGGGGGGTGAGGGAGGGGGGGAGAGCACCTCATCTGAGCCATTGAATACACCTTGAACAGATAGCGAATAGCTTCCAGGGTATCATAACAGTGGGCCATCATCATCATTGTCACCCATGAACTCATTGCCCCAAGCATCTATCCATCCCGACCAAATCTTGTCAAATTTAGCAGGACAGTTTCGATTAGCAAAAGTGATCTTGTACAGTGGCAGCACTGAGTTCAATACCGAGCGCCATGAGGACACCGTAGGAGGTGCAGCGCTCTTCCAGTGGAGGAATATTTCCCTACGGACATAAAAAGTAGCGTATCTGAGGAATAATTTAGTGTATTTACCCCGCACCCCAGGGTTGAAGACGTTCAGCAGCAGTGTTTTAGGGTTAGTTCCTAGATCCAGGGAAGTAATCTGGTCGAGGGGGTCAACCACTCCCGACCAATAGTCTCCGAGGCGGGAGCAGGACCAAACCATATGGAAAAAGGACAGGACATCTAGGACAAGCCACCGGGGTGTTAGGATTCATAATTGTCAATCGTTTTGGGGTGAAATAGGCCCTGTGGAGGAACTTGACCTGCATAAATCGGTCTCTAGCCGAAATCAGAGCGGTAACGAAGGAGGATATGCATGCCTCCCATTCGTCCTCTGACAGGTTAGGAATGTCCATCTTCCATTTGTCCATAGTTTTTTCAAGTTTCTTTGTGGGAGTAATGGACAAACGGAGATACAGAAAGGACAGAGGTTTGTCTATGATCTTGGCATTAAGTATCCCCTCCACAGAGTCTGATTCAAGTGTGAGAGATGACGGGAACTGTTTCCCATAGGCATGCCGCAGCTGGTAGTATCGGAACAACATCCAACCCGGTAGTGAGTAGGCATCCTGGAGATCGGAGAAAGATTGCAGCTTACCTCCCCTGACAATATGTCTCAGTTTCACTATACCCTATCTCGCCCAGATCTGCGGATCCGGAACGGAATTCATGTGCGGCAGGTTAGGATTACCCCAGAGGGGGATGTGAGGTGAGAATGTCTCGGGGGAGCTAAAGCGGGTCCTGGCCCTGTGCCAAATCGTGATGGTTGTACGCATCAAGTCCGTGATGCCAGGGTGGGATCTCGTCCCCCTGAACACCACGTTACTAAGGGAGGAATATGACCCCATTATGGCCGCTTCCAGAGTCACTGCCGGGTTATCGCGGGGTTGGGAGAACCACCATCTGACCGTCACCAGGACGGCCGCCCAAAAGTAGATTTGGAAGTCCCGTAGGGACAATCCCCCCCGAGCAATGGGAAGCTGAAGGGTGGAGACAGCCAGCCGCGGGGGCCCCCCATTCCAGATAAAGGAGGATATTATACTTTTTAGCTTGGCAAAAAACGAGGTGGGGGGGATCAGAGGGGAATTTCAAATTTCCCGTGCCAGTCATGCCAGCATGCTACCCGTCTTCTCCCCGTGTTCAAATATTCTTTGGGACTGGTGTATGAACTGAGTTTTTGTGGCCGCTGTTCGGAGTAAGAGAACATCCCTCAATGCTTCCTGAAAATCCGAATAGACCCTGGGGGACCCAGTATTGGAGTATTCTAGTTCAAGTGCGGCCACCCTCCCCTCAGCCCTTAGGGTGTCCTCTCTCAGATCTCTCCGGACCCCACGAATGTGGGACTGTAAACTACCTCTAGTAAAATGGACGTGGTCAAAGCTATAGAGTGGTCCAGGTCCCACCAATAACGTACCGCCTCGGATCTATAGGGCTCCGAGATCCTCGAGTCCGACAGCCAAAACCTGGACAATCTCCACAGGCTCTCCCCCGGTGCACTGGAAACACATAGTTTCAACGCAAGCGGCGCGTGGTCAGAAATGCCACGGGGGAGAATAGAGATGTCTCGAACTCTAGAGAGGACGGACCCCCCAGCATAGGCAAGGTCTATACGTGAAAGGGTCTTGTGTGAGGCTGAGTGGCAAGTGTAGGCCCGCTGGGAAGGGGTGCGCCATCTCCACACATCAGTCAGGTTGGAAGCCATCGCCCAAGAGAGCAGCTCTGAGAACGAGCCTGCTATGGGTGATAGTCTGTCCACTCCAGAGTCCGGAACTAGATTAACGTCTCCCAGTATCACCACATTATCTGTGGCAAAAGTGTCTATCTTAGAGATCAGTTGATTAAGTAATCGTATGTTGGCCGGGGGGGAGGGGGGGCAGGTACAATCCCACCACCACCAACTCCAACCTGTCCACTATGGCATGCAGTATAACAAAGCGGCCGTCTGAATCTATTTCTAATGTCAGCAGTCGAAACGGTAGAGATTTATGCACAAGAATGCTGACTAAGTGTAGATGTTTAAAACTATTTAATATGGTAGTTTAGTACAAGCAACTCACATTTAGCGAGGTAAAAGTAAGCATTGAACGATATCCAAACGTGGAAGGGATCATCAGGTCAGTCATACCAATCGTGGTCCTGCTGGGGCGCTGCGCTGCTGGGAATCATCACACACCACTGTAAAGATGGAGGGGAGCCGGCCGCGGTGGGGGAACTTCAGAGCGAGACCTGGAGCGCTGTTCGTCTGGGCAGGCGAGGAGTGGTGACGTCACTAGCAAGCGACGCGTTTGGTGAGCTGGCGTACTGCGTGTGACGTGGCAGCCGCGCTCCTTCGTCAAACTGATAGGTAGGGATGTGGAGCTAGGTTTTTGTAGGAACGAAGGGGGAGGAGGGGGCGTGGCTTGTGGAGTTGCTTGTACTAAACTACCATATTAAATTGTTTTAAACATCTACACTTAGAGGCGCCTCTCTCCTTGCGTTTTCAGAGAATGCTGGACATGACTAACGTATTACTGGATATTTTTTTTAAGTAAGTGTAGCGGGGTCCTCAATTTAAGGGAAGTGTTTGGGAGGTAGTATGCCCAAACACCTTGATTTGTCAGGGTTTACAACCATTTTATCCACAGGGAGAGTATTGGTGTACAGTTCCCTGTGGCCTACAGGTGGCGCTGCCATAGTAGGCTAGGGTTGAACCACTAGTTCAGGGCTGTGCTTTTTGTGTCCCCTCTCGGCAAACATACGGTAGGGCGGGGTTAACCTGCTGTGCACGCTGGGAAAGGAGATAAAAGGGGCAGACGCTGCCTGTTCAGGGTTAGTCGTGGGGTCCTACCCCCTGGTTCTGGTTTCAGTCTGCCCTGGGCGCCCTAGGCCCAGGGGCAGGTGTTCTCTGTTCCTGTTCCACCCTGGGCACCTTTAGTCTCAGGGTGAGGTACTACTCTGCTGTTCCTGTCCATCCTGGATGCGAGGACTCGGGAATTGCAGCAAAGGCCTGGGCCCAGCACCTTTGGCTGGAGCCCATCGGGGATCGAGGTGTCTCAGGGTGCCGCCTTGCGAGGGGACCCGTATCTGAGTAGAGGAGGCCGGGGGAGAAACGATTCTGAGGGACTGATGCGGTAGTCACGGTGAAGGAAAGGGTCCCGGTAACTCTCCGGAGGGCTGTCTTCTCCCTAGGCCAGGGTCAAGTTCACCAGGTCTGTGATAGAGGCCCTGAGTAAAGCGTGAGTGTCATTTGGCTGCTAGTCTTGGCCTAAGTAGACTATCCATTTGAGGCTGAGTCTGTTCAAGAAGCTGAACAGTGAAGTGACTGAGATTGTGCCTGGACCTCTCCCCACATCGTGTGCTATCCTTTACTTGCTCCAACCTTTGTTTCTATCGAGAGACTGTTATTTGCTAAAAGAAGAAATAAACTCTCTGTTGGAGTTATAGCGAGTGTGGACATTCTATTCACTGGGGGAAACAAGTACTCAAATCTGTTCTCCACAGAGGTGAGAAAAACATTTTCTGGCTCAACTGTGAAATGACCCACTAACAACACCGCTCAACCTCTTAATTCAGGAGGGTACGGGCTTGTGGCATGGTGTGCCCCTTCTTCCTGCGAAGAGCCGAAGAACAAGGCAGGTAAAAGGGGGTCTGTGTGCTACATAAGCAAGGATTGACATGTAGTGAATTGGAAGCAGGGTTGTAAGGGGGATGTAAAGCCCTGTACACACGATCGGTTTTACCGATGAAAACAGTCCAATGGACTTTTTTCATCGGACAAACCGATCGTGTATGGGCCCCATCGGTCTTTTTTCCATCGGTGATTAAAAATAGAACATGTTTTAAATTTATCCAATGGGAAAAAAAACGATAGCAAATTCCGATCGTCTGTGTGGAACTCCATCGGAGAAAAAACCCACGCATGCTCAAAATCAAGTTGACGCATGCTCAGAAGCATTGAACTTAATTTTTCTCGGCTCGTCTGAGTGTTTTACGTCACGGCGTTTACTCCAACTTTGACTCACATGATCTGCACTTCCCAGCACACCTTTGCTGCTTCCCTTGTTGCTGACAACTGGCTCTGGCAATCTTGGGGAAATTACCCTTTGCAACTCCCTGAACATACTTTGGTCACATCTTTAGCCATTGACTTCACCTGGCAGGAAACAACATTTACTTCAACTCTGACAAGATAGCAACTTTACATTATCTGCACTTTCTACAGTAGGTCACCTTTGCCGGCCTCCTTGTTGTTGTTGCCTAGCTCTGGTTATCTTGGGCAATAACCTTTGGCAACTCCCTGAATATACTTCTGCCTCATCCTTAGCCAGTGACTTCACCTGGCCAGTGATGACGAGAGAGAGAGAGAAAGAGATATAGTTAATGAGAGAGAGTTAATGAGTTTTCTAAACGAAAACGCTCATTAACACCCCTAAACCCGGCATGTAAAAGTGTACATGAAGCCTTACTGGTCTTCTTGTTGTTAACATCTGGTTCTGGTTATCTTAGGCAATGGTCTTTGGCAACTTCTTGAATATATATCTGGCTCATACTTAGCCAATGACTTCACCTGGCCAGTTATGACCTTTACTTCAACTTTGACTAGATACCTAACATGATCTTCACTTCCTAGCTCTCCTTTGCTCGCCTTCTTGTTGTTGAAGTCTGGCTCTAGTTATCTTGAGAAATGACTGACAACTTCCAGAATACAATTGGGCTTCATCCTTAGCCAATGACTTCACCTGGCCAGTTATGACTTTTACTACAACTAAAGCTGGCCATAGATGGGTAGAATTTTGAACAGAAATTCTTAGGGAAAGAATGTTTTAAGAAAAGCCGGCCATAGACGGTTCAAATCTTGGCCAGTTACCGCTGAACCCGATTGATCGATCAACTTTAATACAACAAGACTGCCAGATTTTTACATGTGATTATCTCTAGTGGCTGTTATAGTGGCTAGCAATAATCAATGTTTCCCCCCCCCCCTTTCGCCGGGAGAACACAATGGCTCACTGGGAAGGATTCCCCTGTCAACCCTGTCAAGGGTTGAAGAAATTGTCTCCGGCTGGCCAAAGTTTGTTTAATTTTCGAATCATAAGTGGGTCAAATTGATGTTTGTTTTCAACTGTGGTAAAGAGAAAATTTGAAGGAAAAATTTTCTCAAGCATATTTATTTTTAACAGTGTAGGTGGTTTTTATTTTGTAAAGTCCATATATTCCAAAATCAAATGCTACAAGCAAATTAAATCATTCAAAAAACATATGAATTTTCAGATGAATTTTCTTAAGACTTTTCCAAAGAATTTTCATTTGAAGTTCTATCCATCTATGGGCAGCTCTACAATACTGTTAGTTGGACAGTAACAAGATACTCAGTTCACTTGATCCACACTTCGTTGCTAACATTTGCTGGTTTCCTTGTTAAACCAACAGATTTCTCACTCCTAAGTACCTTGGGGGAACCAAAGTACCAGTGCAAACACGTGCAGTAAACCTGGTCATAGATAGATCAAATTTTGGCCAATTGATCATGGACTGGACAAATTTTGGTCCATCTATGGGCAGAAATGGAAGCCCAGTCTCTCCAACTCAGCAGCCCAGTTTGTAGTCACCTCTCGTTGTGTCTAGGGGTGCTGTCTCTGTCATTTACCCTATACATTGTTCTGGGTGGCTCCCTCATTCTCTGCTCCAAGTTCTGGTCTGTAGGCAGAACCTTGCCACCATCAAGTACAATACAGCTATTAATCCTGTATTATACGTTGAGAAGGCTGGAGTGCAACTTACTGGAGTGAGGAGTAAGGTAGTATTTACTTCCTTTCTGTGTAGCCCTTTTTGTGAGCAGAGCCCACTGCTAGGGTGTATTTTTAAAAACTTCCTGGAGTTGGGTTTTACATTTTGAGACTTTGTGCTGCCCCTCTCACCCTGCTGCCATCTGCACTGGATCAAATGGCAAATACTTTTTTTTAGAACTTTTCTGGATTAAAAAACCCCCCCAAAAAACATCCTGGTCTCGCCTACCCAACTAATTTTTTTAAAACTCCTTAAACAATAAGCAAATCTGAATCTGCTGTCATATGATCCCCCCCAACACCTCTTCCTGTAGAAACAACTGTTGATCTGAAGTTCCCGACATGTGCACTGCCAAAAAATTCGTTAGTTTTCGTTTTCGTTTCATTCGTTTTTTGTTTTTTTTCGTTTTTCGGGTCATTCGTTATGATCGCAATTCGTAAATTCGTAAATTTGTACATTCGTAAATTTATACATTCGGAAATTTGTACATTCGTAAATTTGTACATTCGTAAATTTATACATTCGTAAATTTGTACATTCGTAAATTTGTACATTCGTAAATTTATACATTCGTAAATTCGTACATTCGTAAATTTATACATTCGTAAATTTATACATTCGTAATTTCGGAAATTTGGAAATTCGATATTTTCGAAAACCCGAAAATTTGAAAATCTGAAAAAATAACTATTAAATTATAGTTGTAATTTCCTTTCAAATTTGGCTGTTAGGGAACGTAACGAATACAAATTTATCTGAAGTTACGCATAACCTGAAATAACAAATGCCGCATCTAAACAAATGGAACGGAACAAATTAATAATAATAATAATAAAACGTTTTTATTATTATTATTGTTATTTATTATTATTATTAATTCATTACGTTCCATTCGTTTAGATACGGCATTCATTATGTCGGAAAACAATTCGTAACTTCGTTAAGTTCACTAACAGCCAAATTTGAAAGGAAATTACAATACCTATAATTGAATAGTTAGTAATAGTTAAGTTATTAGTTAATTATTATTTCAGATTTCCGAATTTACTAATTTACGATTGTACGAATGTACAAATTTACGAATGTACGAATATTCGGAAATTCGTAAATTCAAATTTACGAATTTCCGGATAGTTGTACATTCGTAAATTCGTGCATTGGTAAATTCGTATATTCGTAAATTCGTACATTCGTAAATTTGAATTTACGAATATTCGTTAAAATTCGTTAAATTAGTTTTCGTTAATTCGGATATTTCCGAATTAACGAATTTGTCGAAATTCGTTAAAAAACGAATTCGGAACGAAACGAATTGCACATGTCTACCTCTCATCACTGCTCAGCCAACCAGTCTTGTGTCCACCCTTCATAATGACGTAATGCTGGAATGCTTCAGAATCCTGTGAAGACCTGGTAATGGGCAGCAAATAGGGATCAGAATTGTCCATTACTGGTAACTGTGTAGCAGGTGACATATTTGTGCCGCTACCTCCTGTTCTATTGTCACAGGTTGTTACCTCTTGCCTCCCCTGTAACACATATATGTGTCAGCAAAATGGGTGGGCTTTAATGCCCATACGCCAAACATATAGGCCCTGAGCTTTCTGTGCTGAGACAGCTCTTAGTCCATACTAATGATCGGGAGTTGGCAGGACGGTCTCCCAATCATGTGACCACTCTGACAGCCAATCACAGTGGTAATGTGATCAGATGATATTTCCCACACCCAAGGCATACACAACTTATTGCCAGGATGCCAGGGCTGGGTGGGATGGGATGAAGCTAACAACCAGTGACCCTATAGTGGAAGGAGCCTGATGGGTACGCTAAGACACTAGTTCCCCATTAGGTCCATTCTCTCCTTGATTGACAGCAGGCAGTGGGCGGATTCGATAGCCAAAAGTCGGTTGTCTTCTGGCTAAGGATCCACTCACTGCCTGGTGTCAATCACAAGGGGAGCGAACCTGATGAGGAACTAGTGTTTCTGAATCGCTGTCAGGCTCAACCCACCAAGCTTCAAAACTCCCCAGCCACTTCTCCGTCTCTCTGTGCACCTATAGGTGTGGTGCATGCCCTAGATTCATGTACTTATCCACAACAGGCGCGTGAATCTATCTCAAATATAAAAAATGTCATAAAGGGAATTAATTTTAAAGTGAAAAAAGTCCATTTAAATAACTCATAGCTCCCCAGACCATAAAAGGTCAACGGAGGTGTCCAGAGATCTCCAGTCCCCTCATGACATTGGTTACAATGAAACACGTAGAGTGGAGCCATCAGTGGCGTCATCACGCCCATTGGCTGAGTGCGATGGTGCTGGTAGAGGTTGTCTCTTAGTTTTTTCCTTGTGTGTACCCGATGGTGTTATAAAATAAATGTTGCTTTTATTATTACACTATCTTGGCATTTGTATCTTCTTTGTCCATGTGGTGCTGAGCATTGATTGTGCCATCAATCGAGTACATCCCCATTGCTTATACTATCTATGTGGAGGCTGATATATCATATATAGCGCCGTTGACCTCTTATTATATGGGGGTCTATGAGTCTGGTAAGCGGTGCGTGGCACTGTTGGTATGGGGAAGAACATTTGGTTGCATTCCCAATATTGTTTGAGGCACTGGATTTGGATTTTGGGCACTTTATTTAAATGAACTTTGTTCACTTTATAATTAAAGTGATACTGAAGTCTCAGTTTTTTTTTTTTCCATTTAAAAAACAAACAAACATGTTATACTTACCTGCTCTGTGTAATGGTTTTGCACAGAGCAGTGTTAATTTAGTAGACTAAAACCACTAAAACATTTTACTCGACTATATGAATACTATTTTAGTCAACTAAAATACGACTAAAACTAAAACAATTGAGATGACTAAAATGGGACTAAAACTAAAATGGCATTTTAGTCAAAAGACTAAAATGGGACTAAAACTAAAATGGCATTTTAGTCAAAAGACTAATGCCGCGTACACACGATCAATTTTTTCGATGGTGAAAACACCGTCGAGAAAATCGACGTGAAAAACGAGGAACAGCTTGTTCCCCTACACACAGCCGTTTTAAATGACATTTTTTTTATTGGTCGAAAAAAAACCCACTGTGTGTAGGCTCCCCGGCCGTGTTTCCCTATGGGAAAACTGCCGTGGAAAAAAATGACGGGAATCACGACGAGAAAAATTAGAGCATGTTCTAATTTTTCTCGTCGTGATTAATGCCGTTTTTCCCGTCTGGAAAAATGACAAAAAGCCCACACACGGTCGTTTTTCTCGTCCAAAAGAAAAAATTTTGTTTTTCCCGACGGGAAAAATGATCGTGTGTACGCGGCATGAGACTAAAACTAAATAGAAATTTGACTTAAAAATGTTCATACCTCAATACCATGAATATAAATAATAACATATTCAATTCTTCACTTCAGCAGTATATGAGTTTGGAAATTGTAGAGAAATGTTAACTAATGCATTAAAATTTAATTACACTCATTAGATTTTAGACGACTAAAATGATTTTTAGTCGATTAAAATGTACTGGAGATTTTAGTCGACTAAAACGTAGGACATTTTAGTCGACTAAAATACACTGGAGATTTAGTCGACTAAATATGACTAAAACTAAAACAACTGCAGAAGACTAAAATTGGACTAAAACGAAAATACCATTTTAGTCCTAAAGCCCCGTACACACGGTCGGACTTTTTGCCAACAAACTTCATTTTGAGCAAGTTTGACAAAAACTCCGACCGTGTGTACGCTCCATCGGACAAACTTTTTTGGTTTTCATCGGACAAAAGTTCGGTCTGCAAACGGACAAACTTTTCGCCGACAAAAGTCAGATGGAGCAAAGTCCGACCGTGTGTACAGAAATCCGATGGACAAAACAAATAATGTTAAAATCAACCAATAATTGCAGAAGTTGACCAAAGGGTGGCGGTAAAGAGCAGAAAAGGGCATAAAAACCACGTGATGTTGGAAAAAGTTTTGGGAAAGTTTGCAGAAAAGTCCTGTGGTGTGTATGCGATGGGTGTGCCCGGCCAACTCCGTTCGGACAAAAATCCACGGAAAAGTCCGATAGAAGTCCGACCGTGTGTACGAGGCTTTAGACTAAAGCCTCGTAACACATGGGCGAGAATCCCGTCAAAAAAAACGTTGGTTTTCTCGACTGCATTCCTGGCAAGCTTGTCTTGCCAAGCCCTGTGTACACACGGCACATTCAAAAGAACCGCCGTTCTTTTAAATGGCAAGAACACGGTGACGTCATCGACTACGACGAGCATGCACTCGTCACAATCGATGCCGTCGCCGCCATCTTGCTACACCCTACACTACCTTTGTATGCTACCGTGCATGCGTCAAAGTCTTTTTGAGCATGTGCAGGTTTACCTGAGTGAGTGAGTGAGAACTTGTATAGCGCTGCAAATGCAAACTTAATCGCCTCAAGGCGCTTGGCATCCAGTGCCGATAAGATCCTTTAGAAGAGATGAGTCTAGTTTTTTTCGGAAGGCTCGATGGTTTTCTTCCATGCGGATGTTTGTGGGTAGCGCATTCCATAGCCTTGGTTCTTTGGCAGCAAACCTTCGTTCTCCCTTGGCTTTGTAGTGAGTCTTGGGGATGTGGAGGAGGTTTTGGTTGGTTGATCGGAGGTCGCGAGTAGTGGTGTAGTGTTTTATTTTCTCGCATAAATATTGAGGTGCGTTCCCTTGTGCGCATTTGTGGGTGAGGCAGAGGGTCTTGAATGTGACCCGATCCTTTACGGCTAGCCAATGGAGGCTTCTCCGGGACGGTGCGATTGATTCCCAGGGTTTTTTCCCTGTTACCAGTCTGGCCGCTGTGTTTTGGATGACTTGCAGACGTGCAATCTGGTATTTGGGTAGTCCTAGGTAAAGGGAGTTTGCGTAGTCAAGCCGGGAATTGATGATGGTTCCGACTACTACTGCTTTGTCTTTTTCCGGGATGAAGGGGATAAGTCTTCGTAGCAGGCGGAGAAGGTGGTGAGATCCGCTGACTACTGATCCTATTTGTGCGTCCATAGTCATGTCTGAGTCAAAGATAACTCCCAGGCTTTTAACTTTGGTGCTTGGGGTTATGTTTTGTCCAAGGATGGTGGGTGGCGTCCATGTGGTCCTAGCGTTTTTCTTTCGGTTAGCATGGAAAATGAGCAGTTCTGTTTTGGATCCATTAAGCTTGAGGGAGCTCTCTGTCATCCAATTTTCGATTAGTGTAAGGCATTTTTCCAGTCCGTATTATTGATCTGGAGACAGGTAAGCATACACACGCATGGTTTTCTCGTCAAGATTCCAGGCAGTTTTCCAGACAAGAAACCATACACACGACCGGTTTTCTCGGCAAAAAGCTCTCCCAGCAGTTTTCTTGTCGAGAAAACCGGTCGTGTGTATGAGGCTTAAGGCTAAAACAAAATCAAAATTTGCTGCCAAAATTAACACTGGCACAGAGCAGCCCGGATCCTCCTTTTCTTGGGTCCCACGCCTGCTCTCCTGGCCCTCCCTCCTGACGAGTGCCCCCACAGCACGCAGCTTGCTGTGGGGGCACCCCACACGGAGCCGCGGTCTGGCCCCGCCCCCCTCTCTCCTCATTGGCTCACTAACTTTGACAGCAGCGGAAGCCAATGGCACCCCGCTGCTGTCTGAGCCAATGAGGAGGGAGAGTCCCAGGCAGACAAGACTCTCCTGCAACATCGCTGGATCGAGATGGGTTCAGGTAAGTTTTAGGGAGGCTGCTGCACACCGTTTTTTTTTATCTAAATGCATAGAGTGCATGAAGATAAAAAAAAAACTGCCTTTACAACCACTTTAATCCACCTTTTGCGCATTCACTTTGCTGTTTTTAATATATATAACTTTTTAAAGCGATAGCGCACCATTTTTGTATATTTGAGCAAAGTTGAGTTTTTAGACGGTTTGTGTGCAGCTTACCCGTTTCATTTGTTACTTTATCACTAACCACGGAGTCTTTTATATATTATTTATTGTAACTTAAATCTGTCGCCCACACCGACATTTGTCATGTGGAGGCACATCAGAATTCTAAAGAGTGTCTATGAATTCTATGAATTCCTCTTGCTCTATTTTTCTATCTACACAAGCCCTCAAAATAATTTTCAAAGCTAAATGACATGGTATTTATACAGATTTTTTTTTTTTTTTTGGAGCAAGCTTTGCTATACCTTTGAATAAAAATTGTATATATTTTTTTGCACATATTGTAAAAAAAAAAAAAAAAAAAAAAAAATTGTATGTACTGTATTTTTTTTGCACGTATTGTAAAAAAAAATAAAAAAAATAATCGTATGTATTTTTTTGCACATATTGTAAAAAAAAAAAAAAAAAAAATTAAATAAAAAAAAATCTTAACTTTATATGTTACAGGACAAAGGACAACCACATTAATTCTGTCCTCGTTGTCCAAAAGATGAAGGATGAATTTGCCTTAGATTCAAAATCAAAAGGCATTTATAATCTATTGATATCTATAGAGCAGCCAATTAGGTTAGACCCGCCGACTCTTCTCTCCCAAGTATATTTCTCCATCGGAGTAATGATTGATGGTATGATTGATGGTTATCCATAAAAACTATTAAACAGACTGCAAGAGATACATAAAGGTGTTGCCACGACAAAGAATGTGATAAATAATATTCTGTATGTGTTAAGAAAGCTGTGAAATTAGATATTGAAGACAAGCAATGCTCGGGGGACGGTGATAATGTTCTTAACCTGTGAATAAAATAGGCTTTGCTTAAAAATCAACTACACTAAGCGCTAAATCCATTTAAATGGAGTAAGGAGGTTTGTATTAAGTACCCCTCCCCCCCCCCCCCACACACACACACACACTTACTTGGGTTCATTTGGGATATTAACTGTGGCATTGAATTACCGAGGACGAATAGACTGCTTACCTTTTACCTTAGAAAGGAATTTTCACTTTGCAGGGAAACTTACCTTAGTTTATTGAATGATGTGAAGTTTTGCTGATTTCCATCATACAATCAGGTGGAATCAAAAATATATATATATATTTTTTTTTCCTTGCACGTGCACTTGATTGGGTATTATTTGCAAAGTTAAAGTGATTGATAATGCTATTTTTTTTTTTTAATACATAACAAACATGTTATACTTACTATCTCTGTGTAATGATTTTGCACAGAGCAGCCCAGATCCTCCTCTTCTTGGTTCTTCTACTGGTGCTCCTGGTTTTTCCTCCCAGCCGTGTGCCCCCATAGCAAGCTGGATGTTATGGCGGCACTCGTGCAGGCTCGCTCCTGAGCCCCGCTCTGTGTGTTGGCATGCTCCCCCCCTCCCTTGCGTTCCCTCTTCACTGGCTGCGATTGACAGAAGCAAAAGTCAATGCCTCCCCCTGCTGTCTTTGAGCCAGTGAGGAGGGAGAGAGCCTAGAGAGCCTGGATCGAGATAGCGAGATAGGGCTTAGGTAAGAATAAGTGGGGGCTGGAGCTGTATGCAGCGGATTTTTTTACCTCAAAATAGAGAACCGCTTAAATATTATGCTATGGGGAAATTCCCTTGCAATGTGAAATGTTCCTTTCCAAAAGTGAACAGCCTATTTGCCTTTAGTAAATCAGCATCAAAACAACATACTTTAAGTGCACCTCTAAGCTCCCCCCCAACCCCTCCTGTTAAAAAAAAATTACCTGCAGTACTATGAGCATGTTCCAGCGCTTCCCTATATGTTCTCCTTTGTGGGCCACCGCCTCACATTATATCCATTGAACTGCCCTAGGGATCCTCCTCCTCAGTGGCCCAGCGCCACACCTCTTATGAGAGGGTGCCTCAACTACCCAGCACTGGTGGGAGAAGACCCATAGGGGTTGATTTACTAAAACTGGAGAGTGAAAAATCTGGTGCAGCTGTGCATGGTAGCCAATCAGCTTCTAACTTCAACTTGTTCACTTAAGCTTTGACAGAATTCCTGGAAGCTGATTGGTTTCTATGCAGAGGTGCACCAGATTTTGTACTCTCTAGTTTTAGCTATATTAACCCCATGATGTCATTTGACTGGACTAAAGAACCCACAGAAGAAGCCTTTTTAAAACAAAATTACTGGGGGGTAATTACATTTGTTGCTTGTAGTCTTCACCCCAATGAGTAAGTACAGTACTTTGTAGAGCCAACCTCTTGCTGCAATTCAGTGGCTGCTGGTGCTCCATTTTTTTTGGGGGGGCAGCAAACAAACCCCCTACCCCCTCCCTCCCACTCGTCCGCTCGCCCACCAGCCCTGCACTTACCCCATCCAGGTAGTAGGCAGCTTCCCCCGGCTTCCCTGGCTTATTCTCTTGGCCAATCTGGTCTTAGGACCCGCTTCCTGTCCTAATTGGCCAGGGAGGAGAAGCAGGAAGACAAAAGCAAATAAACATTTGCTAATGTCACAAGTGGGTGGGCTCGGGGCGCAGTGCTCTGCGCCCCAATCCCAACCTTTTTCAAGCCTATTAGAGCTTTAGGCTCTAATCATGTGCTTCTAAAAAAAACTCTTAGATATCGATGCATCCTACGCCCCCGCATGGAGATTAGGGGGGCGGTGCCCCTGCACCCTTTGTGGACTGGCCGCCGCTGCAGCAATTACAGCTACAAGTCTTTTGGCGTACGTCTCTACCAGATTTGACCATCACTGACCAAGCTGAGTTAGGACTGTGGGTGAATACGAGGGTCGTTTAAGTCAAACTGGGACTTTTGAGTTTACATAATAAAAGAACAAATTTCAAGGAGTGGAAACTACAATTATTTTTTGACATACTCCCCTGCTACATTTGTACACTTATCCCAGCATTTAACTAATGCCTGGAAATCTTTGGCAAGAAAAAGTTTTGTCAAAACGCCTGAACCATCCTAGGACAGCCAGCTTAACTTTGTCATCAGTGCTGCAATACCTCCCAGCCGAGTTCCTGTAATGTGCACATAGTGTGGTGAGCAAGATGAGCTTGTACCTTGTCCTGGAAAAACAGGACCTCAGTGATAAAACCAGGAAGTTTTTTCCACAGAGGTGTATTCACATCACTCAGAACATGACAATAATATTCACTGTTGATAGTGGCACCACGGGGTAGAAAATCTCCATGAATAACACCAAGTTTGTCCCAAAAAACACTTGGCATCACTTTACCTGCGGACGCAATTGTTTGACATTTTTCATTCACCAGCATGCATCGGTCCATGACGTCACAAGGGGGGGGGCGGTGCCACCAGGTGATGTCACCAGGTGGCCCTGCCCCTACCTATATAAGAACTGTCAAACGTCAAGGAGGTATGCAGCAGTTGGCCGTCAATGAGTGCAGAGCGTTTTCTTTTTTGGGCGGTGTGATTGACGATGGATTTACAACGGGGGACACTGTTTTTTTTATTTTTTAATAAAGGAATTGTCAAAAACTGTCTCTGTGTTTTTAGTACTGTTTGACACTTTTTTGGTGAATGGGTAGGGGTTCTATATTACCCCATACTCATTCACAAGGGGGGGGGTGAGATCTGGGGGCCACTTGTTAAATGACCCCTTGAGTCAATACTTTGTAGAACCACCTCTCCCTGCAATTATAGCTGCAAGTCTTTTTGGGGATGTCTCTACCAGATTTGCACATCTAGAGAGGGACATTTTTGCCCATTCTTCTTTGCAAAATAGCTCAAGCTCTGTCAGATTGGATGGAGAGCGTCTGTGAACAGCAATTTTCAAGTCTTGCCACAGATTCTCAATTGGATATAGGTCTGGACTGTGACTGGGCCATTCTAACACATGAATATGCTTTGATCTAAACCATTCCATTGTAGCTCTGACTGGTTTTCAATTATTTTTTTACAAATAAATATGTGAAAAGTATGGCATGCATTTGTATTCAACGCACCTTTACCCTGATACCCCTAACTAAAATCTAGTGGGACCAGTTGCCTTCAGAAGTCACCTAATTAGTATATAGTGTCCACCTCTATGCCATTTAATCTCAGCATAAATACAGCTGTTATGTGAAGCCCTCAGAGGTTTGTTAGAGAACCTTAGTAAACAAACAGCATCATGAAGGCCAAAGAACACCCCAGACAGGTCAGGGATAAAGTTGTGGAGAAGTTTAAAGCAGGGTTATGCCTTGTACACACGATCGGAATTTCCGATGGAAAAAGTCAGACGGAATGTTTTCATCAGATATTCCGACCGTGTGTGTGCCCCATTTGACTTTTTTCTGTCGGAATTTAGAAAGAGAACATGTTCGGAAATTCTGTTCGTCTGTGTGGAACTCCGACGGAGAAAAAAAAACACACATGCGCAGAATCAAGTCGACGCATGCTCAGAAGCATTGAACTTCATTTTTCTCGGCTCGTCGTAGTGTTGTACGTCACCGCGTTCTTGACGGTCGGAATTTGGTGTGACAGTGTGTATGCAAGACAGCTTGAACGGAATTCCGTCGGAAAAATCTGTCAGAGTTTATCCCGACGGAAAATCCGATCGTGTGTACAGGGCATTAGGTTATAAAAAAAATATCCCAAGCTTTAAACATCTCACGGAGAACTGTTCAATCCATCATCCAAAAATGGAAAGAGTATGGCACAACTACAAACCTACCAAGACATGGCCGTCCACCTAAACTGACCGGCCGGACAAGGAGAGCATTCATCAGAGAAGCAGCCAAGAGGCCCATGGTAACTCTGGAGGAGCTGCAGAGATCCACAGCTCAGGTGGGAGAATCTGTCCACAGGACAACTATTAGTCGTGCTTCTCCACAAATCTGCCCTTTATGGAAGAGTGGCAAGAAGAAAGCCATTGTTGATAGAAAGCCATAAGAAGTCCGTTTGCAGTTTGTGAGAAGCCATGTGGGGGAAACAGCAAACATGTGGAAGAAGGTGCTCTGGTCAGATGAGACCAAAATCTAACTTTTTGACCTAAAAGCAAAATGCTATGTGTGGCAGAAAACTAACACTGCACATCACCCTGAACACACCATCCCCACTGTGAAACATGGTGGTGGCAGCATCATGTTGTGGGGATGCTTTTCTTCAGCAGGGACAGGGAAGCTAGTCAGAGTTGATGGGAAGATTGATGGAGCCAAATACAGGGCAATCTTAGAAGAAAACCTGTAAAGCCCTGTACACACGATCGGATATCCTATGGATTCTAATCCGATGGTTTTTTCCATCGGAAATCCGATGAAACTGTCTTTCATCAGTCTTGCCCACTCACCATCAGTCAAAAAACAGACCGTTTCAAATGCGGTAACGTAAAACACCCCGATGAGCTGAGAAAAATTAAGTTCAATGCTTCTGAGCATGCGTCGACTTGATTCTGAGCATGCGTGGGTTTTTTATCCGATGGATTTCCACACAGACGATCGGAGTTTGCTATCAACTTTTTTCCCATTGGATAAATTTAAAACATGTTCTATTTTTTCACACCGATGGAAAAAAGACCGATGGGGCCCATACACGATCGGTTCGTCCGATGAAAACAGTCCATCGGACTGTTTTCATCTGTAAAACCGATCGTGTGTACACGGCTTTAGAGTCTGCAAAAGACTTGAGACTGGGGCGGAGGTTCACCTTCCAGCAGGACAACAACCCTAAACATACAGCCAGGGCTACAATGGAATGGTTTAGATCAAAGCATATTCATGTGTTAGAATGGCCCAGTCAAAGTCCAGACCTAAATCTAATTGAGAATCTGTGGAAAGACTTGAAAATGGCTGTTCACAGACGCTCTCCATCCAATCTGACAGAGCTTGAGATATTTTGCAAAGAAGAATGGGTGAAAATGTCCCTCTCTAGACTTGCAGCTGTAATTGCAGTGAAAGGTGGCTCTACAAAGTATTGACTCGGGGGGGCTGAATACAAATGTACCCCACACTTTTCACATATTTATATATTTATTTGTAAAAAATGTTGAAAACCATTTATCATTTTCCTTCCACTTCACAATGATGTGCCACTTTGTGTTGGTCTATCACATAAAATCCCAATAAAATACATTTATGTTTTTTGGTTGTAACATGACAAAATGTGGAAAATATAAAGGGGTATGAATACCTTTTCAAGGCACTGTATTTTGGCTAAAATTCCCGTTTTTATGTCAGGTGACTAATTGAAAAGATAAGGATCATCTCAAGAGTGGAGTATTCTACACTGCTCAAAAAAATTAAAGGAACACTTTGAAAACACATCAGATCTCAACGGGGCAAAATCTCATGCTGGATATCTATACAGATATGGACGGGGTAATGTGTTAGGAATGAAAGGATGGCACAACCTTTGATGGAAATGAAAATTATCCACCTACAAAGGGCTGAATTCAAAGACACCCTGAAAATCAAAGTGAAAAAATTATGCAGCAGGGCTAGTCCATTTTGCTGAAATTTCATTGCAACAATTCAAAATGGTCCTCAGTAGTTTGTATGGCCCCCAAGTGCTTGTATACATGCCTGACAACATCAGGGCATGCTCCTAATGAGACGACGGATGGTGTCCTGGGGTATTTCCTCCCAGATCTGGACCAGAGCATCACTGAGCTCCTGAACAGACTGAGGTGAGACCTGGCGGCACCGGATGGACCGAAACATAATGTCCCAGAGGTGTTCTTTTGGATTTAGGTCAGGTGAGCGTGGGGGCCATTCAATGGTATCAATTTCTTCATCCTCCAGGAACTGGCTGTGTACTCTCGCCACATGAGGTCGGGCATTGTCGTGCACCAGGGTCTGACAATGGGTCCAAGGATTTCATCCCGATACCTAATGGCAGTCAGGGTGTCATTGTGTAGCCTGTAGAGGTCTGTGCGTCCCTCCAAGGATATGCCTCCCCAGACCATCACTGACCCACCACCAAACTGGTCATGCTGAACGATGTTACAGGCAGCATAAAGTTCTCCGCGGCTTCTCCAGACCCTTTCACGTCTGTCACATATGCTCAGGGTGAACCTCCTCTCATCTGTGAAAAGCATGGGGCACCAGTGGTGGACCTGCCAATTCTGGTGTTCAATGGAAAATGCCAATCGAGCTCCACAGTGTCCGGCAGTGAGCACAGAGCACACTAGAGGACGTCGGGCCCTCAGGCCACCCCCATGAAGTCTGTTTCTGATTGTTTGGTCAGAGACATTCACACTAGTGGCCTGCTGGAGGTCATTTTGTAGGGCTCTGGCAGTGCTCATCCTGTTCCTCCTTGCACAAAGGAGCAGATACCGGTCCTGCTGTTGGGTTAAGGACCTTCTACGGCTCTGTACAGCTCTCCCAGAGTAACTGCCTGTCTCCTGGAATCTCCTCCATGCTCTTGAGACTGTGCTGGGAGACACGGCAAACCTTCTGGCAATAACACGTATTGATGTGCCATCCTGGAGGAGTTGGACTGCCTGTGCAACCTTTTATAGGGTCCAAGTATCGCCTCGTGTTACCAGTAGTGACACTGACCCTAGACAAATGCAAAACTAGTGAAAAACAGTCAGATAAGATGAGTAGGGGAAAAAAAATGTCAGACACCTCCACCTGAAAAAACCCTTCCTGTTTTGGAGGTCGTCTCATTGTTGCCCAACTAGTGCACCTGTTGTTAATTTTAATTAACAGCAAAGCAGCTGAAACTGATTAACAACCCCCTCTGTATACACCCCTCCCCCTCTGTATACACCCCTCCCTCTCTGTATACACCCCTCCCTCTCTGTATACACCTCTCCCCCTCTGTATACACCTCTCCCCCTCTGCTACTTAACTGGCCAGATCAATATCCCAGGAGTTCCCAGGAGTTCTGATTCAAAAATGTTCCTTTCATTTTTTTGAGCAGTGTATATAAAGTATGTATGGAGGAAGCTGTTATGTTTTTAGGTCTGCAAAATATTTGCCCAAAAAAATCACCCACTCTGTGTGCAGTTGATCCTGGCGTAAAATAAAGCAGCAAATCGTTTAACCACAGCAATAGAACGGTGCCCATCCATCTTACCAAACTATCAGACAATTATTAGTTCTTAAATGTAATTAATTGCTAGGAAAATACACATGAAACTGCTTCCAGGTTTTCTTTGAAGTGTCCTACTCGAGACATATGTTTAAATTTTTGGTTCACACACATTAAATTGCAACCCGTATTGCATGCTTTCTCCTTGAACTTCAAAGACGGTTCCTTTGAATGGCTTGGATGCTTATCTTAAATTATACATTTTTATTAAGGTGTAACATGACAGCAATAAACAGCAGAAACTTTAACAAGTCAGGAGATATTTTATGTCACTTTATTTATACATACACTATTTTGTCAAAAGTATTGGGACGCCTGCCTCTACACACATGAACTTTAATGGCATCCCAGTCTTAGTCCGTAGGGTTCAATATTGAGTTGGCCCACCCTTTACAGCTATAACAGCTTCAACTCTTCTGGGAAGGCGGTCCACAAGGTTTAGGAGCGTGTCTATGGGAATGTTTGACCATTCTTCCAGAAGCGCATTTGTGAGGTCAGACACTGATGTTGGATGAGAAGGCCTGGCACTCAGTCTCCGCTCTAATTCATCCCAAAGGTGTTCTATCGGGTTATAGCTGCAAAGGGTGGGCCAATTCAATATTGAACCCTACGGACTAAAGCCTCGTACACACGATCCAACTTTTTGGCCATAATTGTCTGACGGACGTGTTTGGTCAGATAATCCGACCGCGTGTATGCTCCATCAGACAATTATTGGCTGAATTAACGACAACAAAAGTTGGCTCTTCATGCTCTTCATGCTCACCAATTGCTGGCCAATAAGTCTGTTACGTCGGTTTATCCGATCGTGTGTACGCAAGTTGGTCCAACTAAAATCCGATGTACAAACATGCATGCTCAGAACCAATGTTAAACATTAGCCAACAATAGCAGAAGTTGCCCAAATGGTGGCGGTCAAGAGCTGAAAAACCACGTGGTTTGGTGAATGTTGGCTGAAAATGTTGTGCCGTGTTTATGCAGAACAAGTTCACGGCCAATGCCCTTCGGACCAAAATCCACGGAAAAGTTGGTTGGAAGTCCGATCGTGTGTACGAGGCTTTAGACTGGGATGGCATTAAAGTTCATGTGTGTGTGTAAAGGCAGGCGTCCCAATACTTTTGGTAATATAGTGTATGTGCTTATTTTAAAAGGTGCAAAGTGCAGTTATCCAAGCATTTACCGGTTTGACCTTAGTATCAGTCACCGGGTCCCCCTGGTTGGTGTGTTGGAGGGCCTGGAACATAGTGAATAGTCTAACAATCCCATACCCTCCTTTGGTATTCAGTTCCCGGTAGGAGACTTGCATATGTACACGCTGATTACTTTGGAGAATTTGTTTATTACTTATTTTTGGATAAATAATACTCCTTTAGTTTGTTTTCTCACCTTCGATGGTGTCCTATATCTATATGTAAGAAGTACCGTATTTATCGGCATATAACACGCACCCCAAGTTTAGGAGGGAATTTTAAGGAAATAAACTTTTAGGAGGGAAGTTCAAGGAAAAAAACTTACATTTAAATGCAGCCTTGTCCATCATTGCAGCCTTGCCCAGTGTCCATCTGCAGACTTGCCCAGTGTCCATCTGCAGCCTTGCCCAGTGTCCATCATTGCAGCCTTGCCCAGTGTCCATCTGCAGCCTTGCCCAGTTCAATCTAAAAATCTCTGGAGGTGAACAATGTGTGTGATTGATGGTGGCAAAAACTAAAGAATGTCCCTTTTTTTTTCAGCCAGAGCAGAGCCAGGAAGAGTGTGATGTTGGGGACCAGGAGGAGGCAGGGCCCAGTGGCACACAGGAGGAGGCTGGGCCCAGCACAAGAGCCCAGATGCCTCCCCTGAAACTAATCCAACGAGGGCCAAGGAGAGCTAGGCAGGTGGAGGAGGAAACCAGAGCCTTCCTAAGAGAGGCTACTGCCGCCCTCAGAGAGGCACCCTCTGCTGAGGAGGGCTATGCCGCAGTCCTTGCCCATAAATTAAGCCAGATGGACTTAAGGCAACGCCTATACAGCGAGAACCTGATGCTTAAGATCATCAACAGGGGGTTGCTTAGGGTTGCCATCTTTTCTTCAAGCCAAACCCGAACACATTAGCAGCGCACAGCAATTTTTTTTTCTCTTCAGTAGTACATTAAATTTATTACCTCTGTACAATGCAGGGCAATTTGTATGTATTTATGTAGTATACACTATACGTATATTTTGTGATTAAATAACATTTCTAATCATATGGAGTTAATCACAAGAGTCCCCCTTTACATCAGAGTCAACAAAGTTGACACTCTTGGCTTACAATTGCAGTGAGCTACTGTGCTGGGTAGCCACAGTCTGGGCCAGGGGTGGATTGATAACTCATGGGGCCTCCGGGTAACTGAAGATCATGGTCCCCCAGGTTTAAAGATGGCTGTCTCATGGGAACCAACATTAATGTGGCAGGCCAAAGCTTAGAGGCACCAAGCTCTGCAACATGCAGAGTGGCAGAAGGTGTGTGGTGGGTATGATGGGGGTATGTACAGGAGAGGAGTGTGGTGGGTATGATGGGGATATGTACAGGAGAGGAGTGTGGAGGGTATGATGGGGGTAGTATGTATAGGAGAGGAGTGCGGAGGGGATGATAGAGGTAGTATGTGTAGGAGAGGAGTGCGGAGGGGATGGTGGGGGTAGTATGTATAGGAGAGGAGTGCGGAGGGGATGATAGAGGTAGTATGTATAGGAGAGGAGTGAGGAGGGGATGGTTCGGGGTAGTATGTATAGGAGAGGAGTGCGGAGGGGATGGTGGGGGTAGTATGTATAGGAGAGGAGTGTGGAGGGGATGGTGGGAGTAGTATGTATAGGAGAGGAGTGTGTAGGGAATGATGGGGGTATGTATAGGAGAGTAGTGCAGAGGGGATGATAGAGGTAGTATGTATAGGAGAGGGGATAGTGGGGGTAGTATGTGTAGGAGAGGAGTGCGGAGGGGATGGTGGGGGTAGTATGTGTGTAGGAGAGGAGTGCGGAGAGGATGGTGGGGGTAGTATGTGTAGGAGAGGAGTGCGGAGAGGATGGTGGGGGTAGTATGTGTGTAGGAGAGGAGTGCGGAGAGGATAATGGGGGTAGTATGTGTGTAGGAGAGGAGTGCGGAGAGGATGGTGGGGGTAGTATGTGTGTAGGAGAGGAGTGCGGAGAGGATGGTGGGGGTAGTATGTGTGTAGGAGAGGAGTGCGGAGAGGATGGTGGGGGTAGTATGTGTGTAGGAGAGGAGTGCGGAGAGGATGGTGGGGTAGTATGTGTAGGAGAGGAGTGGGGAGGGGATGGTGGGGGTAGTATTGTAGTAGAGGAGTGCGGAGAGGATGGTGGGGGTAGTATGTGTAGTACAGGAGTGCGGAGAGGATGGTGGGGGTAGTATGTGTAGGAGAGGAGTGCGGAGAGGATGGTGGGGGTAGTATGTGTGTAGGAGAGGAGTGCGGAGAGGATAATGGGGGTAGTATGTGTGTAGGAGAGGAGTGCGGAGAGGATGGTGGGGGTAGTATGTGTGTAGGAGAGGAGTGCGGAGAGGATGGTGGGGGTAGTATGTGTGTAGGAGAGGAGTGCGGAGAGGATGGTGGGGGTAGTATGTGTGTAGGAGAGGAGTGCGGAGAGGATGGTGGGGTAGTATGTGTAGGAGAGGAGTGGGGAGGGGATGGTGGGGGTAGTATTGTAGTAGAGGAGTGCGGAGAGGATGGTGGGGGTAGTATGTGTAGTACAGGAGTGCGGAGGGGATGGTGGGGGTAGTATGTGAAGGAGAGGAGTGCGGAGGGGATGGTGGGGGGTAGTATGTGTAGTAGAGGAGTGCGGAGGGGATGGTGGGGGTAGTATGTGTAGTAGAGGAGTACGGAGAGGATGGTGGGGGTAGTATGTGTAGTACAGGAGTGCGGAGGGGATGGTGGGGGGTAGTATGTGAAGGAGAGGAGTGCGGAGGGGATGGTGGGGGTAGTATGTGTAGTAGAGGAGTGCGGAGGGGATGGTGGGGGTAGTATGTGTAGGAGAGGAGTGCGGAGAGGATGGTGGGGGTAGTATGTGTAGGAGAGGAGTGCGGAGAGGATGGTGGGGGTAGTATGTGTAGTAGGAGTGTGGAGGGGATGGTGGGGGTAGTATGTGTAGTAGAGGAGTGCGGAGAGGATGGTGGGGGTAGTATGTGTAGTACAGGAATGCGGATGGGATGGTGAGGATAGTATGTGTAGTAGAGGAGTGCGGAGGGGATGGTGGGGGTAGTATGTGTAGGAGAGGAGTGCGGAGAGGATGGTGGGGGTAGTATGTGTAGTACAGGAGTGCGGAGGGGATGGTGGGGGTAGTATGTGTAGTAGGAGTGCGGAGGGGATGGTGGAGGTAGTATGTGTAGGAGAGGAGTGTGGAGAGGATGGTGGGGGTAGTATGTGTAGGAGAGGAGTGCGGAGATGATGGTGGGGGTAGTATGTGTAGTAGGAGTGCGGAGGGGATGGTGGGGGTAGTATGTGTGTAGGAGAGGAGTGTGGAGGGTATGGTAGGGGTAGTATGTGTAGGAAGGAGTGCAGAGAGGATGGTGGGGGGTAGTATGTGTAGTAGAGGAGTGTGGAGAGGCTGGTGGGGGTAGTATGTATAGGAAGGAGTGCAGAGAGGATGGTGGGGGTAGTATGTGTAGTAGAGGAGTGTGGAGAGGATGGTGGGAGTAGTATGTATAGGAAGGAGTGCGGAGAGGATGGTGGGGGTAGTATGTGTAGTAGGAGGAGTGTGGAGAGGATGGTGGGGGTAGTATGTGTAGTAGGAGGAGTGTGGAGAGGATGGTGGGGGTAGTATGTGTAGTAGAGGAGTGTGGAGAGGATGGTGGGGGTAGTATGTATAGTAGAGGAGTGTGGAGAGGATGGTGGGGGTAGTATGTATAGAAAGGAGTGCAGAGAGGATGGTGGGTGTAGTATGTGTAGTGGAGGAGTGTGGAGAGGATGGTGGGGTAGTATGTATAGGAAGGAGTGTGGAGGGGATGGTGGGGGTAGTATGTGTAGTAGGAGGAGTGTGGAGAGGATGGTGGGGGTAGTATGTGTAGTAGAGGAGTGTGGAGAGGATGGTGGGGGTAGTATGTGTAGTAGAGGAGTGTGGAGAGGATGGTGGGGGTAGTATGTATAGGAAGGAGTGCGGAGAGGATGGTGGGGGTAGTATGTGTAGTAGGAGGAGTGTGGAGAGGATGGTGGGGGTAGTATGTGTAGTAGAAAAGTGGGGAGAGGATGGTGGGGGTAGTGTGTGTAGGAGAGGATGGTGGGGGTAGTATGTGTAGTAGAGGAGTGCGGAGGGGATGGTGGGGGTAGTATGTGTAGGAGAGGAGTGCGGAGAGCATGGTGGGGGTAGTATGTGTAGTAGAGGAGTGTGGAGAGGATGATGGGGGTAGTATGTATAGTAAGGAGTGTGGAGGGGATGGTGGGGGTAGTATGTGTAGTAGGAGGAGTGTGGAGAGGATGGTGGGGTAGCATGTGTAGTAGAGGAGTGTGGAGAGGATGGTGGGGGTAGTATGTGTAGTAGAGGAGTGTGGAGAGGATGGTGGTGGTAGTATGTATAGGAAGGAGTGCGGAGAGGATGGTGGGGGTAGTATGTGTAGTAGGAGGAGTGTGGAGAGGATGGTGGGGGTAGTATGTGTAGTAGAGGAGTGCGGAGAGGATGGTGGGGGTAGTAGGTGTAGGAGAGGATGGTGGGGGTAGTATGTGTAATAGAGGAGTGCGGAGGGGATGGTGGGGGTAGTATGTGAAGGAGAGGAGTGCGGAGGGGATGGTGGGGGTAGTATGTAAAGGAGAGGAGTGCGGAGGGGATGGTGGGGGTAGTATGTGAAGGAGAGGAGTGCGGAGGGGATGGTGGGGGTAGTATATGAAGGAGAGGAGTGCGGAGGGGGTGGTGGGGTAGTATGTGAAGGAGAGGAGTGCGGAGGGGATGGTGGGGGTAGTATGTGAAGGAGAGGAGTGCGGAGGGGATGGTGGGGGTAGTATGTGAAGGAGAGGAGTGCGGAGGGGATGGTGGGGGTAGTATGTGAAGGAGAGGAGTGCGGAGGGGATGGTGGGGGTAGTATGTGAAGGAGAGGAGTGCGGAGGGGATGGTGGGGGTAGTATGTGAAGGAGAGGAGTGCGAAGGGGATGGTGGGGGTAGTATGTGAAGGAGAGGAGTGCGGAGGGGATGGTGCGGGTAGTATGTGAAGGAGAGGTGTGCGGAGGGGATGGTGGGGGTAGTATGTGAAGGAGAGGAGTGCGGAGGGGATGGTGGAGGTAGTATGTGAAGGAGAGGAGTGCGGAGGGGATGGTGGGGGTAGTATGTGTAGGAGAGGAGTGCGGAGGGGATGGTGGGGGTAGTATGTGAAGGAGAGGAGTGCGGAGGGATGGTGGGGGTAGTATGTGAAGGAGAGGAGTGCGGAGGGGATGGTGGGGTAGTATGTGAAGGAGAGGAGTGCGGAGGGGATGGTGGGGGTAGTATGTGAAGGAGAGGAGTGCGGAGGGGATGGTGGGGGTAGTATGTGAAGGAGAGGAGTGCGGAGGGGATGGTGGGGGTAGTATGTGAAGGAGAGGAGTGCGGAGGGGATGGTGGGGGTAGTATGTGAAGGAGAGGAGTGCGGAGGGGATGGTGGGGGTAGTATGTGAAGGAGAGGAGTGCGGAGGGGATGGTGGGGGTAGTATGTGAAGGAGAGGAGTGCGGAGGGGATGGTGGGGGTAGTATGTGAAGGAGAGGAGTGCGGAGGGGATGGTGGGGGTAGTATGTGTAGGAGAGGAGTGCGGAGGGGATGGTGGGGGTAGTATGTGTAGGAGAGGAGTGCGGAGGGGATGGTGGGGGTAGTATGTGTAGGAGAGGAGTGCGGAGGGGATGGTGCGGGTAGTATGTGAAGGAGAGGTGTGCGGAGGGGATGGTGGGGGTAGTATGTGAAGGAGAGGAGTGCGGAGGGGATGGTGGGGGTAGTATGTGAAGGAGAGGAGTGCGGAGGGGATGGTGGGGGTAGTATGTGTAGGAGAGGAGTGCGGAGGGGATGGTGGGGGGTAGTATGTGTAGGAGAGGAGTGCGGAGGGGATGGTGGGGGTAGTATGTGTAGGAGAGGAGTGCGGAGGGGATGGTGGGGGTAGTATGTGTAGGAGAGGAGTGCGGAGGGGATGGTGGGGGTAGTATGTGAAGGAGAGGAGTGCGGAGGGGATGGTGGGGGTAGTATGTGTAGGAGAGGAGTGCGGAGGGGATGGTGGGGGTAGTATGTGAAGGAGAGGAGTGCGGAGGGGATGGTGGGGGTAGTATGTGAAGGAGAGGAGTGCGGAGGGGATGGTGGAAGTAGTATGTGAAGGAGAGGAGTGCGGAGGGGATGGTGGGGGTAGTATGTGTAGGAGAGGAGTGCGGAGGGGATGGTGGGGGTAGTATGTGTAGGAGAGGAGTGCGGAGGGGATAGTGGGGGTAGTATGTGTAGGAGAGGAGTGCAGAGGGGATGGTGCGGGTAGTATGTGAAGGAGAGGTGTGTGGAGGGGATGGTGGGGGTAGTATGTGAAGGAGAGGAGTGCGGAGGGGATGGTGGGGGTAGTATGTGAAGGAGAGGAGTGCGGAGGGGATGGTGGGGGTAGTATGTGTAGGAGAGGAGTGCGGAGGGGATGGCGGGGGTAGTATGTGTAGGAGAGGAGTGCGGAGGGGATGGTGGGGGTAGTATGTGAAGGAGAGGAGTGCGGAGGGGATGGTGCGGGTAGTATGTGAAGGAGAGGTGTGCGGAGGGGATGGTGGGGGTAGTATGTGAAGGAGAGGAGTGCGGAGGGGATGGTGGGGGTAGTATGTGAAGGAGAGGAGTGCGGAGGGGATGGTGGGGGTAGTATGTGAAGGAGAGGAGTGCGCAGGGGATGGTGGGGGTAGTATGTGTAGGAGAGGAGTGCAGAGGGGATGGTGCGGGTAGTATGTGAAGGAGAGGAGTGCGGAGGGGATGGTGCGGGTAGTATGTGAAGGAGAGGTGTGCGGAGGGGATGGTGGGGGTAGTATGTGAAGGAGAGGAGTGCGGAGGGGATGGTGGGGGTAGTATGTGTAGGAGAGGAGTGCGGAGGGGATGGTGGGGGTAGTATGTGTAGGAGAGGAGTGCGGAGGGGATGGTGGGGGTAGTATGTGTAGGAGAGGAGTGCGGAGGGGATGGTGGGGGTAGTATGTGTAGGAGAGGAGTGCGGAGGGGATGGTGGGGGTAGTATGTGAAGGAGAGGAGTGCGGAGGGGATGGTGGGGGTAGTATGTGTAGGAGAGGAGTGCGGAGGGGATGGTGGGGGTAGTATGTGAAGGAGAGGAGTGCGGAGGGGATGGTGGGGGTAGTATGTGAAGGAGAGGAGTGCGGAGGGGATGGTGGGGGTAGTATGTGAAGGAGAGGAGTGCGGAGGGGATGGTGGGGGTAATATGTGAAGGAGAGGAGTGCGGAGGGGATGGTGGGGGTAGTATGTGAAGGAGAGGAGTGCGGAGGGGATGGTGGGGGTAGTATGTGAAGGAGAGGAGTGCGGAGGGGATGGTGGGGGTAGTATGTGAAGGAGAGGAGTGCGGAGGGGATGGTGGAAGTAGTATGTGAAGGAGAGGAGTGCGGAGGGGATGGTGGGGGTAGTATGTGTAGGAGAGGAGTGCGGAGGGGATGGTGGGGGTAGTATGTGTAGGAGAGGAGTGCGGAGGGGATAGTGGGGGTAGTATGTGTAGGAGAGGAGTGCAGAGGGGATGGTGCGGGTAGTATGTGAAGGAGAGGTGTGTGGAGGGGATGGTGGGGGTAGTATGTGAAGGAGAGGAGTGCGGAGGGGATGGTGGGGGTAGTATGTGAAGGAGAGGAGTGCGGAGGGGATGGTGGGGGTAGTATGTGTAGGAGAGGAGTGCGGAGGGGATGGCGGGGGTAGTATGTGTAGGAGAGGAGTGCGGAGGGGATGGTGGGGGTAGTATGTGAAGGAGAGGAGTGCGGAGGGGATGGTGCGGGTAGTATGTGAAGGAGAGGTGTGCGGAGGGGATGGTGGGGGTAGTATGTGAAGGAGAGGAGTGCGGAGGGGATGGTGGGGGTAGTATGTGAAGGAGAGGAGTGCGGAGGGGATGGTGGGGGGTAGTATGTGAAGGAGAGGAGTGCGCAGGGGATGGTGGGGGGTAGTATGTGTAGGAGAGGAGTGCAGAGGGGATGGTGCGGGTAGTATGTGAAGGAGAGGAGTGCGGAGGGGATGGTGCGGGTAGTATGTGAAGGAGAGGTGTGCGGAGGGGATGGTGGGGGTAGTATGTGAAGGAGAGGAGTGCGGAGGGGATGGTGGGGGTAGTATGTGAAGGAGAGGAGTGCGGAGGGGATGGTGGGGGTAGTATGTGAAGGAGAGGAGTGCGCAGGGGATGGTGGGGGTAGTATGTGAAGGAGAGGAGTGCGGAGGGGATGGTGGGGGTAGTATGTGTAGGAGAGGAGTGCGGAGGGGATGGTGGGGGTAGTATGTGAAGGAGAGGTGTGCGGAGGGGATGGTGGGGGTAGTATGTGAAGGAGAGGAGTGCGGAGGGGATGGTGGGTGTAGTATGTGTAGGAGAGGAGTGCGGAGGGGATGGTGGGGGTAGTATGTGTAGGAGAGGAGTGTGGAGGGGATGATGCCAGCTGGATGTATGAAGTGGTCTGGGGGGGTGATGCACCTGGGGGGAGTTGGGGGCTGAGAAATAGTGATGTACAGTATATAAAAACAAAAGCTATTGTACTCACCCACTCATATTTACAACAGAAAAAGAATGAAAACTCCCAGCCCCCAGCACTCTGTATGTACAGATGATGTGAGGTAATGTATGGCCATTCAATTCATATATCCCTGTGATATCCAGGCTCTGTACAATCAGAAGTTTACACTCTCCACACACACACAGGGTTAATGAATGGTCATAAATGACTGCACATTATCTGGACTGAGGATGGGGGATGAGACATATAGACAGAGGTGTGAGGCTTGGAGGAAGATATCGTCAGACACACTCCCGATCCTCCTGTCACCTTAACCCTTCACAGCAACTCCTGCAAAACAAATCCTGTCAGCTTTCCACCCCAGGAGACTCCTCAGACAAAAACTCTCAGCTCACCTCTTCCCTGCATGTAGTGTGAGCAGCTCCAGCCCGACATGATCTCCTCCTCCGACATGATCTCCTTCTCAGCTCCGCCTCCCGGGTAAGCACACAGCACTAGTGATGGGGGGGGTTAGTTACTGATAAGAGAGACCCTGGAGAGTGGGGGGGGGAGACAGGATGGAATGAGCTTTAGATTCTCACAATAACCCCAGCACAGTGTATTTATGGAGGAGCAGAGACATTGCTGCTGTCTCCACAGTAAACAAATATGTTAATGGAGCTCCCCCTGCCTGATGGTCTGTCCGGGTTTCAGAGAGTCTGAAAACCGGGCAGATGATTCAGAACCCGGACTGTCCGGGTGAATCCCGTACAGGTGGCAACCCTAGGGTTGCTAGGTGAACTGACCCAGTTCACAGACATAACTGAGGTTGTCCCTCCTCCTCCACCTCCTCCTCCTCCTACTACTCCTCCTGCCACAACCTCTCCTCCTGATCCCCAGCCTCCGAGGAAGCAAGCAACAAAGGCTGCAGAGAAGGCTGGAAAGAAGGCTACAAGGAAGAGGAAAAAATAATGACTGCTGTAGTACCACAGACTGGGGACGTATAAGACTTATCTGCTGCTGTTCCTGACCTCTGGGAGTTCAAGCCAAGATTCGGCTCCTTTTTTTTTTTGAGAAATTAAATAGTTTGGTTTTGACATCTTGGATGGTTGTTGTGGGGTCCAAAGGATGCACAAATGCAAGCAGGCTCTCCAGTGCTGCCTTCCCCTTTAATTTGTAATGTACCTAAATAAAGGATTCTTTTTTTTGGCTTCAAATACTTGACTATGTGATTTCTATTTTAAAAGAGAGTTTGCTAGGGAGTAGGCAGGGACATTTCCAATAATATTATTGTTATTAACAAGAGACACAAACCTCCTTGAGGCAAAATTAGACACATTTAGAAGGTTGGTGTGGTAACTTTACACACAAATAATTATAAAAAAATAATACAATACAAAATCTAAAATAAAAAACTAAGCCTAAATATATCAAAGAAGCCCAAAAAAAAAATATAAGAAATCTAACTTAAATTAAAAAATACAAAATTAAAAACACAAACACCAAAAAAACATTTTTGGTGATCTTTACATTTATTTATGAATTTATGAGGGAGATCTGGCTTAACAAGAATATTTTACAATCATTAGATCAATTAGGAATTACTTAAGAAACAAGTTTGGCATAACTCCAAGTTTGGCATAACTCTGAATATAATTAGCAAAAGAAGGTAATTATTTAAGCATTATCAAAAGAAGAACGGAATGCGCAGCATTAAAACTATGCTATTATTTCCACCGTGACGAATGTGCCATCTCCATTTCAAAAGCTAGCTTTACCAAAACATGCGCTCCCGTCTCATACTTGATTCTGAGCATGCGCGTTTTTTTTCACCTTGTCAAAGCATACACACTATCGTTTTTCACGTCGTTAAAAAAAAACGACATGAAAAACGACGTGAAAAAATAAAGCATGTTCGAAATTTTTAATGGCCGTTTTTCACGCCGTTAAAAATGCTCTGGAGCATACACACGATCGGTTTTAATGGCCATTTTTAAAATGGCATTTTTAACGGCATGAAAAACGATCGTGTGTATGCGGCATCACAGCTAGTGAACGTAACGAATACGAATGCAGCCGAATTTATGAATTATCCGAAGTAACGAATACCGCATCTAAAGAATGTAATGGAACAAACACAAACGCATTCCAAAGTTACGAATCATCCGAAGTAACAAATGCTGATCATCAGTGTTGTTCCTCTTACGTTAAAAAAGTAATTAGTTACAGTTACAAATTGCTTCTTCCAAAAAGTAATTGAGTTAGTAACTCAGTTACTACATTGAAAAAGTAATTAGTTACTCAGCAAAGTAACTATATTGGTTATATTATATATACACGGGGCGGGGGCGGGGCGGTAGAAGGATGATATATATGTAATTTTTTCAGTGTATAAAAATAATAGGAGGGATAACAATAAATAATATTGGTTTTGTGCCCATGCCTCACTGTGCCCATGCCTCACTGTGTCCATGCCTCACTGTGCCCATGCCTCACTTTGCCTCACTGTGTCCATGCCTCACTGTGTCCATGCCTCAGTGTGTCCATGCCTCACTGTGCCCATGCCTCACTGTGCCGTGCCTCACTGTGCCCATGCCTCACTGTGCCTCACTGTGCCCATGCCTCACTGTGTCCATGCCTCACTGTGCCCATGCCTCACTGTGTCCATGCCTCACTGTGCCCATGCCTCACTGTGCCCATGCCAGCTTCACTGTGCCCATGCCTCACTGTGCCCATGCTTCACTGTGTCCATGCTTCACTGTGCCCATGCCTCACTGTGCCCATGCCTCACTGTGTCCATGCTTCACTGTGCCCATGCTTCACCGTGCCCATGCCTCACTGTGTCCATGCTTCACTGTGCCCATGCCTCACTGTGCCCATGCTTCACTGTGTCCATGCTTCACTGTGCCCATGCCTCACTGTGCCCAATGCCTCACTGTGCCTGTGCTTCACTGTGCCCATGCTTCACTGTGCCCGCTTACCTGATCGGCGGCGTCCCGTGATAGGCGGAACACACAATTTCCCAGCATTCAGTGTTCCGCCTATCACGGACATCCGCTCATCCTCATAACACAGACGAGGATGAGCGGATGTCCGTGATAGGCTGAACACTGCCTGCTGTGAAATTGAGTGTTCCCCCTATCACAGACGAGGAGGCGTGGCTTTTGAACACTGCGATGGCCGCCGTCTGTCTGCATGACACGCTGATCAGGTAGGCAGACGGCGGCTGTAATTGCGGTTACATCTACTCGCGGCGGCTGCGGCGAGTAGATTTAATTGGGGCAACGCCGCCCAAGTAATGGGAACAGCGTTGCCATGAGGGGAAGAGTAATCAGTTAGATTACTCTTTCCCCTCAAAAGTGACTGCGTTAGGTAACGCCATTTATTTAAACGGCGTTACTTACAACACTGCTGATCATAACGAAAGAAAAAAAAATGAATAAAACAAAGACACAAAACACATTTTTCGGTTGTGCACATTTCTAATGGGGAATGCCTCACTCTCACCAAAATAATTGAGCCATGCATCAGCCCATTCTGGACAATCAGATTGTTTACAAAGAACATGCAGTATGTGGAGCACCTTCCTTTGTCACTGGAGAAGGTTCTGCAGCTTGTCAAAGATGTATTTATTTGTGCAGCTGAGAGAGATGTGTACACAGGAGAATTGTAATTATAATGATATGATATAATGATAATAATATACTTTTTCCATCATCAGCACCAAAAAAGACTTCCTGAAGAAGCATAACCCACAAAACGTGTTGAAATCCAGCATCTTTTGATGTCCCACTCTTTTGCAATATTAGAATTCTCTGTGCATTTCTTTTACGTTTATTTTATAAAAAATCATGTAGTGGGTGTGATACCGATGTATGTGGTGTCATAATTAAACTGTTCAAAGTTTAACCACTTCCTAACTGTGCCATAGCCGAAAGATGGCTACAGCGCGGCTCTGTTGTTCCTGGAAGGCGTCCATTGATGTCCTCCCGGAACCACACCCCTTGCTCGCATCCGGTGCACTCTACGATCCCTATGTTCATCAGACATATTGATCACAGATCGTGGTAAAGTGTCAATCACAGCTGGTCTCAGTGTAAACAGAACTGCCAGTTACTGGCAGTGCTTTCCTCACGCGATGTCACAGTGTGGGGTGAGAAAAGCCGGAAACCGGCAATCCTGACGGGACATGCCCATAGATAATTAGGGCACTGATCATCAGTGCAGCCCCATCAGTACCAATCAATACAATCAATGCTGCCCATCAGTGCCTATCAGTGCTGCCCATCAGTGCCCTGATTATCAGTGCAGCCCCATCAGTGCCAATCAGTGCCATCAATGCTGCCCATCAGTGCTGCCCATCAGTGCTACCTATCAGTGTCCATCATTGCTGTCTATCAGTGCCCATCTGTGCCCATCAATGCCGCCTCTCAGTGCCTATTAGTGCTCCCTATCAGTGCCAATTAGTGCCACCTGTCAGTGCCCATCAGTGCTGCCTATCAGTGCTACCTCATCAGTGCCGCCTCATCAGTTCCCATCAGTGCTGCCTCATCAGTGCCCATCAGTGCAGCCTCATCAGTGTACAATAGTAAAGTAGAAAAATTACTTCTTTTTTTAAATTTTATAACAGAAACTAAGAAAACATTGTTTTTTTTCCAGATTTTTGGTCTTTTTTAATTTTTTTGGGCAAAAAATATAACCCCAGTGGTGAATAATTACCACCAAAAGAAAGCTCTATCTTTCTCCAAAAAATTATAAAAATGTCATATGCCTATAGCTTTGCATGACTGTGCAATTGTCATTTATAGTGCGACAGCCCTGAAAGCTGAAAATTGGCCTGGGCAGGAAGGGGGTGTAAGTGCTCAGTAAGCAAGTGGTTAAGTATATATTCCTAAAGTAGAAGTCCACCCTAACACTAAAATCCCTGCATCTACAGACATCGATGCTCTAACGCTAACCTATCAGTGTACATACCTTTACTGCAGGCAATCCGAGTGCAAAGGACACGTCCGACAATGGAAGCCCCATAGGGCACTTTCACACGGGCGGATCCCGTGAGGATCCGTTCCTTATACATCCGTTTGCTCAGCAGGGATCGCTCCGTTGATCCCTGCTGAGCCGGCAGATGACAGGGCAGTCCCCGCACACTGTGCAGGGACCGCCCTGTCAGATCTCCGCTCTCCTCTATGGGGGGATCGGATGAACACGGACCGTCTGTCCGTGTTCATCCAATCTGATCCGCAGACGGATGGAAAAATAGGATTTTCCTCCATCTGCAGAAACGGAGCATAGCGGACACTGATGAGATTGGATGTCAGCGGATGTTCATCCACTGACACCCGCTATCCCATAAGGATACACGTATGTCGGTTTTTCATCCGTAAACGGATGGATGAAAAACGGACATACGGTCCGCATGTGTGAAAGGGCCCATAGTAACTATATGGGTGACGTCACTTCCCAGTCATTTCACAGCCGTTGTCGGCCATGTCCTCTGCAGAGCTTCCGCCGCTGGAGATCGGGTCGGATCGGCTTCAGAAAAGGTATGCATACCGATTTCTTCTTTACAGGGCTAGATAGGTTAGTGTAAAGCCCCGTACACACGGTCGGACTTCCATCGGACTTTTCCGTGGTTTTTTGTCCGAACGGAGTTGGTTGGGAACACCCATAGCATACACACCACAGGACTTTTCTGCAAACTTTCTTAAAACTTCTTACAACATCACATGTTTTTTCTGCTCTTTTCTGATCTTTACTGCCACCCTTTGGTCAACTTCTGCTATTGTTGGTTGATTTTAACATTAGCTGTTTTGTCCATCGGACAAGAGTCTGATGGTTATCTGTACACACGGTCGGACTTTGCTCCATCGGACTTTTGTTGGGCAAAAGTTTGTCTGTTTGCAGACCCAACTTTTGTCCGATTAAATCCAAAACCAAACAAAAAAAGTTTGTCCGATGGAGCGTACACACAGTCGGATTGTTGGTCCAACTTGCTCAAAACGAAGTTTGTTGGGCAAAAGTCCGACCGTGTGTACGGGGCTTTAGAAGCTGCATGTCTGCAGGGATTTTAGTTTTAGGGCCGATTTCCCCTTTAATTTTAATCAGATTTTAATATTTTTGATACAATAAAACATATATTTTTAATATCAGAGTTGTTTGTCTTCATTCCAGAGGTTATAGGTATCTTAAAAGTCAAGTACCCTTTTACTTTCTTTTGTGATTGGAATGCCCATTCATGCTTTTCTTTCTATCCTATAATAAGAATATAAACAGCATAAACATCAATTATAACAAATAATATTAGGAAAAGAAAATAGGGCCTTTAGAAAATAAATTGGTGGCATCCAACAAAATATAATAAAACAGAATATTATAAAAATGGGCTTAAAGGGTAACTCCACTTTCGTGGGAAAAAAAAAAAAAAAGCAGCTAAAAAAAATATATATAGCATATACAATTGCTACACAAGTCATGTTGTAATTGAATGTTATTAAAAATTACCTTTTCTTTTTCTTCTACGGCTCTGTAATTTTCTATAAAATGCAATATGGCCACCTGGAGGCATTCTGTATGCAGATGGTGTATAGAATGGCCTCCAGGAATATAATTTCCTGCTTATCTGATTGGCTCACTGATTTTCCCAAAAGTCTGCACTAAGGTGCAAGTCAGATTTTGGCCATCCCCTGCAGCAAAATTTCATTTTTAGTGAGATACTTCCGAAGGTAAATTACATCTAAAGGGATGCAGGCCCTGCTACTTTCCTCATTATGTAGGCTATAATTTATGTAGGATATTCTATATTTCTATATATTTAGATATATATATATATCTATATATATAGACAGATATATCTATCTATATATCTATATATAGATAGATAGATATCTATCTATCTATATATATAGATAGATATATAGAATATCCTACATAAATGCTAGCCTATTCCAGGGGTAGGCAACCTTGGCCCTCCAGCTGTGGTGAAACTACAAGTCCCATGAGACATTGCAAGACCCTGACAATCACAGGCATGACTCCTAGAGGCAGAGGCATGATGGGATTTGTAGTTTCACTACAGCTGGAGGGCCGAGGTTGCCTACCCCTGGCCTATACTATAGAAATATAGAATATTCTACATAAATTATAGCCTACACATTAGAGCCCTGCAGGTGCAGCAGCTGACTGATAATTATAAAATCACTCCCATTCACATTCACGTTCACTCTGGCTGGACACATGGACACAGACAAACAAACAACTATTTCTTTCGAATAAGAAAAGAAATCTGCAACAAAGTTTGTTAAAATCCCTGCAATGTACATAGATCACACAGAGTTATTCTTTAAATCTCAATTTTCATATTATCTGGCGACGTCCACGGAGCTCAGTAGCCTCTAGAACAGATGTAAAATTCAGGAAGAGTTTCCAGCGATCCATAAGAAGGACACTGGCAGTAATTGACTCATTACACAAATCTATCAATTCAATATTGAAAATCCTCTACTAAATGAGCTTTGACTTCAGATTTAGAAGGAAGAGAGTTTTTAATCCAATGTGTTAGTATTAATCTCTTACCTCTAATTAAGATGTAATTCATTAAAGTTGGTCTATTAATAGATTATGGACAGGAACAATCAGAACAATCCTTAGGCAACAAGAACAAGAATAAGCTTTAAGAAAGAATCATTTTAACCCATTTTATGACTGCCCAACACAAATGAGTGGCGGCAAAAGTGTGGGCTTTAACTCCCACATGCCGCGCATATGCATGGATGAGCGATGTTTATGTGGCGAGAGCGCGCTCTCTGAGTACTCGCAGCACAAAGCCTGAGCTCTAAAAAATCAGTAGTTGGCGGGACTGACTTCCGATCATGTGTCTACTGTGACTGTGGTCACATGATTGCTCTGATGAGGCGGCACTGATGGATATTGATGGGCACTGATAGGTGGCACTGATGGGCATTGATAGGCACTGATAGGTGGCACTGATGGGCACTGATGTGCACTGATAGGTGGCACTGATGGGCACTGGTAGGCAGCACTGATGGGCATTGATGGGCACTGATAGGTGGCACTGATGTGCACTGATATGTGACACTGATGGGCATTGATGGGCACCGGTAGGCGGCTGTGATGTGCACTGATGGGAACTGGTAGGCAGCACTAATTGGTGACGCTGATGAGGAGGCACTGATGGGCACAGATTGGCAGCACTGGTGGGCACTGTTGGGACTTCACTTATAATCAGGATACTGATTATCAGTGTACATGTCCCTTTTACACAAGCCGGTTATGGGCTCTCCTCTTCTCTCCTCTCCTCATGCTGGAAAGGAAAAGGAGTGTTGACAACCAGCTTCTGTTTACCTCTGTGATCAGCTGTGATTGGACACAGCTGATCACCTGGTAAAGAGACGCTGATTGGCAATTTACCTCAATCCAGTGGCATATCATGAAATGAGTGGGCCTGGGAGCAAGATAAAAAGTGGGCTCCAGGTATCGATACAAAAAAAAGGCTTGTGCAGCGCGCCACGGCAAAATATGGGCGTGGTTTAAATTGCGTGAAATCTTGGGCGTGGGTTAAATGGGTGTGGTTTCTTAGAGTCTGGGATTACTTACATAATGCAGAATGTGGTAATGTTAAATAGGGAATTTACAGTACAAAGTGTAAGGCAGTGGGTAGTATGTACAGGAGAGGAGTGTGGAATTTACAGCAGTGGTGAGTATGTGCAGGATGCAGTGGCGTTGGGAGGGGGGGCTGATGGGGGCTGGAGCCCCGAGTGTGCCCCCAAACGCCCAGGTCTTGATTTTCCTAAATTCATTATTAGCCCAGAGCCGTTTTTCACAGGCAACAGGGAACGATCTCCCGCCTATCCAGCACAGCCGAGTGGCGTACAAAAAGTCCCGCCTCCGGGACTCCGCTCCTATGATGAGCGTCACACTGGTTCAATGCTGGGACCGCGGGATGTGTGACTTCCATCATAGGCGCTGCCGGGTCCAGGAGGAGGCGGGAATGACACTGCGGCCGTGCTGGGTACTGGGAGATCCCCGCTCGCTCTGTGTAAATGGGCAGGCAGCTCTTCTATCCTGGCTCTGGCTGCCTGGTGCCAGCAGGGCTGTCTGAGTGGTGGGGAATGCCGGGATGAGTTTACTTGCACACTACAGGTAAGGCTGAGCAGCAAAAATCTGTGTATGTCAGATAGGTCAGTGTATGTGTCAGGTAGGTCAGTGTATGTGTCAGGTAGGTCAGTGTATGTTTCAGGTAGGTCAAGCAAGTGAGCCTATCATCCCCCCCTGCCTGCCGCCCCCCTCCCGGCTTTACCTCCGGGCTGAAGCCCCTGGTCTTTTTCCCACCTAACAACACCCCTGGCAGGATGGTGTCAGTAGGACAGTGGACAGTGCCAGTAGTTATTTATTTATTTTTTATATTTTTTTTACAATTACATTTTTTTGTTTTTTCTTTTTGTTCAAAATGTTTATTGGGGGCCACTGGATGGTGTCAGTAGAACAATGGACAGTGTCAGAATTGTTTGAATTTTTTACAATTTATTTTTGTATTACTTTTTTCACAAGGATTGTTGGTGGGGGGGGGGGGGTGGCCAGTGACAGTAGGGCAGTGGACAGTGTCAGCATTTATTGTTTTTATTATTTTATTATCTATTATTTATAAAAAAAATCAATCTTTTTGCTTTTTTTAATTTATTTTTTTACAGTGCTTCTGGTAAGGGGGTGGAAGGGGGCGTGTGGAGCAGTGGACTATGTCAGTAGAGCAGTGGATGGTGTCAATAGTTTTTTCATTTTTATGTATTTTTTTTTTTACAATTTAATTTGTTTTGAATTTTTTTCACAACGCTTTTTGGGGGGGAAGGGGTTGGGACTGTGGATAGTGTCGGTAGGGCAGTTGGGGGGTGGTGTTAGTAGTTTTTTATTTGATATTTTTTATCCATTTTTATTTTTTATCATTTTTGTACAATTTTGTTTGTAATATTTATTGGATTTTATTTTTATATATCAGTTGGGGGGCTTTGGTGACATGTCTGGGGTCTAAACAGACCCCTGACATCTCCCCTTTGAGACAGAGAAAGGGACTGAGGACACAGATTCCCCAGTCTCTTTCTCAGCACTGAAGATGAATGAACAGGAACTAGAGTAGGGTGACCACATTTCCAAACTACCATTCAGCGACACCCCCCTTCCCAAAAATCAGCTTGTGCTGTAACGAATCACAGCAAAGTGTTTGGACACAAGAGGCGGGATTTATGATTTCTCCAATCACAAGCAGGGGGCGGGATTGTGCTCCTCCAGGCATTCCCGGCCAGGACAAGTACTGTCAGTGAGTAAAGCGGTGATGTGGAGGCCTTTTTTGGGGGCATCAGATTGGCCCGGGGGATGGTTGTGTCAGTTTCATTCCGGGACACTGTATTGTCCTGGAATGAAGGTGCCCGGGCCAGACCTGCAAAATCCGGGACTGTCCCGGGCAATCCAGGACACGTGGTCACCCTAAACTAGAGGCTCCTGTTCATTTATACTCTGCTTAGTTATTACAGGACATAGAGAGCGCTCTCTATGTCTATTTCAGAAAAGGAAGGAGTCGGTAAATTATATATTTACTGGCCCCTTCCTCCGCTCTCCATCCTGACACATCCCCCGGGAGAGGAGAGGAGGGAGCCGGCTGCAGGGGAACGAGGGGGGGGGGCGGAGGAGGAGGACAGGGGGCCGGAGGAGAACGAGGCTGGAGGAGAAGGACACGGCGGACATTGGGTGGATGATCAGTGTGGCAGAGGGACAGTTGCGAGCACCAATCTCCCTGTATGGCATTTCAGCTGACAGCTGCGGGGGGGAGAAGAGGAGAAGTGACTGTCTGAAAAGTCATGCAGGGAGATCGGTGCTCGCAACTATGCCCCCGCCGCACCACACATGTAGGTCCTGCATGCATATGTAAATGGTGATTGCACTACACAGGTGAGGTCTCGCCCTGGATGTCAGAGTGAGAGCAATAATTATAGCACCAGAGCTCACGTTTAACTCTAAACTGGTAACCTGTAAAGGCTTCTAAAGCATTGCCTATGAAGAATTTTAGACAATGTAGTCTGTCGCCATCTCACGGCATGCAAATTTTTTAATCCTGACATGTTTGGTATCTATTTACTCAGCATAACATTGTCTTTTATATTTTACCAAACAATTTGGATATTGTATTCTGGTCACTAAAATGCATTTAAGTGTATTTAGATAAATGACTGCGCAAATAAAAAATTGCAACAACCACCATTATTCTCCAAGACCTCTGCTTTCAGAAAAGATATCATGTTTGAGGGTTCCAAGTAATTTTCTAGGGGAAAAAAGATTTAGTTTTTTACATTTATGAGAGAAATTCAAAAAATTGGCTCGGACCGCAAGTAGTTAAATTAGAAGTACAGCCAACGCTTGTTTGGCTGTACTCCTCCTGTGGGTTACAGAAGTGCAGTTCCTTCTGTACACCTGTCACTCGTTTTTAGCAGACAGCAGGCTGAAGCCCGTTGTCGGCTGACATCATAGAGCCGGTCCAGGCTCAGGGCAAGATCGCGACAATGAAGTCGGGATCCGCCCACATGCCTGGATCGGCACTCGGCTCAGCCTCTCAGTGAGCCGTTGAGGGCCTAAGCCGGCTGCTTCCACTCCCTCCACAGCCCACCGCTCCAGTGAGCAGGGGGGGGGGGGCAGGGCAAATCAGTGAGTGTTAACTGACGGTGTTTGATCGCTCAGCTCTCAGTTTTAGGCTCGATTCAATCTATGCACGTTGCTTCTTGCAGTGCTTTCTGCTTTTTTTTAACCACGTTTTTACTGCAATTTTGCCGTGATTTGCGTTTTGCTTTTGTTTTTTTTTACATTCAGTGTATATAGCTGGTTGCTAAGAAGTGAGCCGGGAAGCCAGCCACTGCTTCCTTAACAACCGATTAGTCATCAGCTGTCAGCAGGGTTCCTCGCTGACAGCTGAATGGAAGAAAAGATAAAAAAATATTCGCAAAAAAAAACGGCATGGGGTTCTCCCCCAGGTCCATCTCAGGCTCTTTGGGTCTGGTATGGATTTTGAAAAAAAGAAAAATGCTGTGGGGTCTCCTAAAAATCCATACTAGACCCTTATCTGAGCATAGAGCCTGGCAGGTCAGAAAAGGGAGTTGACCAGCGAGCGCCCCCCCCCCCTTGAACCATACCAGGCCGCATTCCCTCAACATAGGGGGGTGTGGTGCTTTAGGGTGGGGGGGTCTGCCCCCCCACCCCAAAGCACCTTGTCCCCATGTTGATGTGGACAAGGTCCTCTTTCACACAACCCTGGCCGGTGGTTGTGGGGGTCTGCGGGTGGGGGGCTTATCAGAATCCAGAAGCCCACTGACAGGGGAGTCCTTAGATCCCACCCCCAACATGTGAATGAGTATAGGGTACATTGTACCCCTACCCATTTGCCAAAAAAGTAGTGTAGTGTGACAAAAGACAATAGACAGTTTTTGACAAGTCCTTTATTAAAAATGTCTTCTTCCTCCGCATCTTCCTCTGTCTTCTTTCTCCCCTGCTTCTTCCTCCGGTCTTCTTCTTCTTCCGGTTTTCTTCTTCCCCCCTTCTTCCTCCGGTCTTCTTCTTTCTCTGATGTTCTTATTCCTCCGCCGCCGCTCCCCCCTGCAGACCCGCTGAAAATAAAAAAAATTAACCTCCTCTGACGCTGCAATGGGGTGGGTGATGTCATTCAGAGACCCTGCTCCCTTGTGACGTCACCGCCCAGGGCATGATGGGTCTGTGACATCACAAGGGGGCATGGTCTCTCGATGAGATGACGCCATCCGGATGATGCCGGATGACCCTTGGAGGAGACCCCCACAACCACCATTCAGGGTTGTGGGGTAGAAGTCCTTGTCCCTACCAACATTTGGACAATGTGCTTTGGGATGGGGGGCAGAGCCCCCCTGCTCCCCAAAGCACCCCCCATGCCGAGGGCATGAGGCCTTGTATGGTTCAGGAGGGGGACCGCTATTTTGTCCCCTGCGGGGCTGCATGCTCGGATACACTTATTACATAGACACTTTGGAGTTATTACTGTGCATACCAACGACGACAGCATGGATGTTCCTATCCCTGTGGGGAGGTGTGGGCCTGCTCCATCTTGGTGGCCCTTACCACCTCAGCTCCCGGCACAGACATTCAAGATGGTTTCCAGCTGTCCAAAACCCTGACTTGATATTTTGAGCCTACATGTAAGTAGGGGGATGGATATATTCCCTCCTCCTGTCTTTTTAACTCCTTCTCTTTTTTACCCCCAAGCCATTGGGGTCTATATTAGATAATTTTTATAAATATTTTTTTTTTTTTACAGATTTGTTGTTTGCATCTTCTCCTGATGAATCGGTATAATCCCCGAAACGTGTTGAGCTTTTTAAGATGCATACATATATGGCCTAATATATGTAATATATGATAAGATGTATTCTTTTTTTTTTTTTTATGATCTTGTACATGGAGCAACATTGGCTCACGATATCATACATTACACAATGTCATGTTTTTACCTTGTTTTATCAGATTTCAAGCTTTGGCCCATGGTTATTTCTTCAGTATACCATTTACACTGTAATATTCATTTAATTGGATATGTCATGTTATATAAATTTGCATAATAAATGTTTTTTTATTCCACATCCGGTTTCTTTATGTGCCTCATTTAAAGTCCCAACCCCCCTCTTTACAGCTGTATGCTTGGATAGGGGTCTTGTATAGATTTTGGGGGGACCCCACGTTTTTTTTTTATACATTTTGATATGGGGGGGGGTTTCCCCTCCAAATCTATACCAGACCAAGGGTCTGACATGATTTTGGAGGGGGACCCCACACCGTTTTTTTCGTGAATTATTTTAGTGGTAATTTTTTTTTTACATGATGACTCATTGGTTGTTAATCACTTAAGCCCCGGACCATTTTGGCTAGTTAATGACCAGGCCCCTTTTTGCGATTCGGCACTGCGTCACTTTAACTGACAATTGCGTGGTCGTGCGGCATGGCTCCCAAACAAAATTGACGTCCTTTTTTTCCCACAAATAGAGCTTTCTTTTGGTGGTATTTGATCACCTCTGCGGTTTTTATTTTTTGCGCTATAAACAAAAATAGAGCGACAATTTTGAAAAAAATGCAATATTTTTTACTTTTTGCTATAATAAATATCCCCCAAAAATATATAAAAAAAACATTTTTTTTCCTCAGTTTAGGCCGATACGTATTCTTCTACATATTTTTAGTAAGAAAAAATGCAATCGGCGTTTATTGATTGGTTTGCGCAAAAGTTATAGCGTATACAAAATAGGAGATAGTTTTATGGCATTTTTATAAAAAAAATTTTTTTTACTAGTAATGGCGGCGATCAGTGATTTTTTTCGTGACTGTGACATTATGGCGGACACATCGGACACTTTTGACAAATTTTTGGGACCATTGTCATTTTCACAGCGATCAGTGCTATAAAAATGCACTGGTTACTGTGAAAATGACACTGGCAGTGAAGGGGTTAACCACTAGGTGGCGCTAAAGGGGTTAAGTGTGTCCTGATGAGTGTTTCTAACTGAGGGGGGGTTGGGCTCTGTGTGACATGACACCGATCTCCGTTCCGAGTACACAGAGCCGAGATCCGTGTCATTGTCACTAGGCAGAGCAGGGAGATGCTTGTTTATGCCTCCGTGAGACGATTGCGGGGATCCCCGGTGCGATCAAGTCGGCGGGACCTGTGGTCCGACTCACGGGGAAGGTAGTGGGGTCGCGAGCGCACCGCCGCCGGCAGGCAGTTAAAGGGGACGTACAGGTACGTTGATGTGCCTGTACGTGCCATTCTGCCGACGTATATCTACTGGAGGCGGTCGGCAAGTGGTTAAGGAGGCGGCGTCCGGGCTTCCCGGCCCACTCCTTAGCAACCACATCTAGCGCAACTTTTTTTCTTCTTATTACTTGTTTGGTGTTGTATAACACTTATTGTTGCAGCTTTTTAATAATTCACTAGCGCAGTTTTTTCTTTTACACTATATACAGTAAATGTAAAGCCAAAAAAACCCCCACACAAATGGCAAAACGCTAATTGCTGCAAAATCGCGGTACAAACGCAGTACTTACGTTTTGGATGCGGGCCCATTAAAGTCTATTACATAAAAAGTCAACGACTCTTTCCAAAAAGGCAGAGGCACAAAAATGCATTGATGCAAACTTGTTCCATAGGAACCCATGTTAAAAAAATTAAATGCATTTCTGCAAAAAGCATGAAAAAACGCATTTGTGTGAATGGAGCCTAATGCCGCGTACACACGATCGTTTTTAATGACGGGAAAAATTACATTTTTTAAAATGGTCATTAAAAATGATCGTGTGTGGGCTTTCCAGCATTTTTCCTGACGAGAAAAACGGCGAGAATCACGACGAGAAAAATTGGAACATGCTCGAATTTTTCACGTCGTTTTTTACATTGTCGTTTTTCTCGTCATGAAAAACGTCTGTGTGTATGCTTTAACGACGTGAAAAAAATGCGCATGCTCAGAATCAAGCATGAGACGGGAGCGCTCGTTCTAGTAAAACTAGCGTTTGTAATGGAGATAGCACATTCGTCACGCTGTAACGGACTGAAAAGCACGAGGCTGAAAAACGCGAATCGTCTCTCACCAAACTTTACTAACATGAAGGGTGGCACCATCCGAATAGAACTTCCCCTTTATAGTGCCGCTGTACGTCACTGCGCTTTACTCAAAAAAAAAAATCCACGATAGTGTGTAGGCAAGGCAGGCTTGAGAGGAATCACGAAAAATCACGTCGAGAAAAATGCATTTTTTTTCAATGACATTAAAAACGATCATGTGTACGCGGCATTAGAGCCGACGGGGGACAGATGCAACATTGGACCAATGCTACATCCACCTAGGTAAGTCTGATTCTGCAAAAAAAAACAAAAAAAAAACATACTTCTCTTTTAAGTGCTTGGGTGAAGTAAAAAAAAAAAAGCAACCGGTATATAAACTCCAAAACCTTCATCCTGCCCACTTTCAGAAACAGTTGCTGTTTTATTTATTTTTCTCCCTTTGCTGCCTTCAAATGTACCTTCAGGATAAAGGTGAATTTTGTAATATTGTAAAAGTTTCCCGTATTGAGGATCTGACATGAATGGTGGTTTTCCAGAATTTGTTGTAGTCAGCTGACAACGTTGAATCTATTATTTTCTTAAGTGGAAAGGGCTGTACACACGGATGTAATATATTACAGAGTAAGACAAACACTTATTACAGAGGGATCATATATACGTATACGCCTAAATTACCGATATCTCTGCATTAACCGCTTAAGGACCAGCGTACGACGATATATGTCGAGACAATGGCACGGCTGGGCAGATGGACGTACCTGTACGTCCCCTTTAAGATGCGGCATTGTGGGCGTGCGCCCGCCGCGAGCTCCGTGAGTCCGACCGCGGGTTCCGCGGACTCGATGTTCGCGGGGGTTCCCGCGATCGTCTCACGGAGAGGAAGAACGGGGAAATGCTGATGTAAACAAGCATTTCCCCAGTCTTCCTAGTCACAAGGACACTGATCACAGCTCCCTGTAATCGTGACCGGTGAACAGTGTCGTGTCACATGTAGCCCATCCCCCCCCACAGTTAGAACACATCCCTAGGGCACACTTAACCCCTTCAGCGCCCCGTACTGGTTAACCCCTTCACGGTTAAGCCGCGTACACACGATAGGTTTTACTGATGAAAACAGTCCGATGGACTTTTTTCATCGGACAAACCGATCGTGTATGGGCCCCATCGGTCTTTTTTCCATCGGTGTTTAAAAATAGAACATGTTTTAAATTTATCCGAAGGTTAAAAAACCGATAGCAAATTACTATCGTCTGTGGGGAACTCCATCGGATAAAAAACCCACGCATGCTCAGAATCAAGTCGACGCATGCTCAGAAGCATAGAACTTAATTTTTCTCGGCTCATCGGAGTGTTTTACGTCACGGCGTTTGGAACAGTCGGTTTTTTGACTGATGGTGTGTAGGCAAGACTGATGAAAGTCAGCTTCATCGGTTTTCCGATGGAAAAATCCATCGATTAGAAAACCATAGGAAATCCGATCGTGTGTACAGGGCTTAAGTGTAATTTTCACATTAATTAGTGCATTCTTATAGCATTGATCGCTGCATCAATAACAATGGTCCCAAAATGGCGTCAAAAGTGTCCGATGTGTCCGCCATAATGTCGCAGTCACGATAAAAATCACTGATCGCCGCCATTACTAGTAAAAATGTAAATCATTAATAAAAATGCCATAAAACTATCTCCTATTTTGTAAACGCTATAACTTTTGCGCAAACCAATCAATAAATGCTTATTGCAATTTTTTTTACCAAAAATATGTAGAAGAATACGTATCGGCCTAAACTGAGGAAAAAAAAAAACAATTTATATATATATTTTTTGGGGATATTTATTATAGCAAAAAGTAAAAAATATTGGTTTTTTTTTTCAAAATTGTCGATCTATTTTTGTTTATAGCGCAAAAAATAAAAACCGCAGAGGTGATCAAATACCACCAAAAGAAAGCTCTATTTGTGGGGAAAAAAAGGACATCAATTTTGTTTGGGAGCCACATCGTACGACCGCGCAATTGTCAGTTAAAACAACGCAGTGCCGAATCGCAAAACGTGCTCTGGTCTTTGGCCAGCCAAAGTGGTTAAAAATAGCAATAAAAAAGTAAATAAAATTTTTTTTTCGCAAAATCTAAAATCTAATTTCTAAACATAACATTTGTCCCGAGAAAAAAAAAAAAAAAAAAGATTAAAAATATTTTTTTTCTACATAAGCAGCATCAATACAACTATTTTCTACTTTTGCTTTTAGTACAGTTTATTTGAAATTGTACACACTAACTCCTCGCAAGAAATACTATACTTAATGCAAGCCATTTTATTTTCTCTTTTGGGAAGAAATTAAACAGCAGAAGGAAAAAAATAAAAAAAAAACATTGCGCTGTACCACTTTAAAAATTGTTATTCAAATTACACATGGAAAAACTACTTTGCAAGTCATAATTTGGGAACTTGCAAGACGCTGGTCAATCACAAGCTACCTGCTGCTCTAGAAGGCAACCAAAAAAAGAAAATTGTTAAAAAGCAACTTAGCTAGCATGGTGCAAATTGTTCGCAAATGGAAGAACATTGTACGCCTTGAAAGTGCAATGATTGTTTTTAAAGCTTGGTTCTCATATATGCTGATTAACGTCACGGGCAGGCAAATTGTTCATATGATGAAAGGTATCTATTCATAAGGAGCACAAAAATAAGCATTTTAGTATTCTGAAAAGAAATTTTCTCTCGTTAAATGACTTTGCTAACTACGGCAAGGTTTGGAATAATGTATCCATTTAGTATATTTTTTTTTTTTTTTTTTTTTTTCCCCCTCCGAAATTTTGTTCTTTTTCAGCATTACTTCAATCTGAGCCATCGAGTTCCGCGCAAGCAACATAATGAATTTGATAACAACGGGATTTAGATGTTGAAACTTTAAGTGTTGTTCTTTAATGCTCAAAACTTGTTTCATACGCTTGTAGTGAACTATATTCACATGATATTTAAAAAAAAACAAAAATAGTTGGCAAAAAAAAAAATGAATGCTACATTTACAGGTCAGGCCAACGAAGCTATGACCAAAGCTGATGATGTAAGGCATTGTGAATTTTGATGTTGTTTATATGTTTTTCAGGGTTTAAAATGTCAAAAAAACAACTGTGATATCTACAGGGTTGGATGGGTTTTGCTTGCTTTAGGTCCTAATATGCAGGACCAGTCAGTGAGAAAAACAACGCTAAAAGCATTCCACTATGAAAACAAAAAGAAAAAAAAAAAAAACACCTTGAGCTAAATAGCTCTTAGCCATATACATTTTTTTTTGTTAACGGGAACACCAGAGGCCAATACGAAAATTTGATCAAGAAACACTTTTCCTGGTTTATACTGTATAACCAAAAGTTTATGGACACCTAACTATCATTCTAACCATATGGCTGAAAGTAAACTATATTGCCAAAAGTATTGGGATATGAACTTTAATGGCATCCCAGTCTTAGTCCGTAGGGCTCAATATTGAGTTGGCCCACCCTTTGCAGCTATAACAGCTTCAACTCTTCTGGGAAGGCCGTCCACAAGGTTTAGGAGTGTGTCTATGGGAATGTTTGACCATTCTTCCAGAAGCGCATATGTGAGGTCAGGCACTGATGTTGGATGAGAAGGCCTGGTTCGCAGTCTCTGCTCTATGTCATCCCAAAGGCGGCGGGAGGGGGGGACGTCCCCCCCCCCCGCTCCTTTAGGATAACAGCCAAGCGGCTTTTAGCCTCATCGGTTTTTATCACTAAAAAGCCGCCGGCCAGCCCTAAAAAATCGGTACCACGGTGATGCCTGCAGCTGCAGGCATCACCCCGGTATAACCCCTTCAAGCCGAGGCCGCATATGTGCGTACGGTCGGTGCTAAGGGGATATAGTTCAGTCCCAAAATTTTCATTTTTCTACAATCAAGTGGGCATCCCATACCTACCCTATCCCCATCCAAGTTTAATTTCCCCAATAAATTCGAAAAACAAAGTGCACGGACTGTCTATTGAGTGACTGAGGACTGTGTGCTTGGCTGGGCAGGATGACCACAACTACCAGCGGCTCCTAAGGGGGTACCGCCACACAATGAATGTGTCTGGTCAGACGAGTAGATGGAACATTAAAACCTCGTACACACGGTTCGATTGTTGGAAGGGGATTGTCTGTTGGCAGACTGTTGTCCTAAATTCTTATGGCGCGTACACACAATCGGACATTCCGACAACAAAACCGTGGATTTTTTTCTGAAGGATATTGGCTCAAACGTGTCTTGCATACACACGGTCACACAAATGTTGTCGTAAATTCCGAACGTCAAGAACGCGTTGACGTACAAGACGTACGACGAGCCGAGAAAAATGAAGTTCAATAGCCAGTGCGGCTCTTCTGCTTGATTCCGAGCATGCGTGGAATTTTGTGCGTCGGAATTGTGTAAACACGCTCGGAATTTCCGACAACAAGTTTTGTTGTCGGAGAATTTGAGAACCAGCTCTCAAATTTTTGTTGTCGGAAATTCCGACAGCAAATGTCCGATGGAGCCTACACACGTTCGAAATTTCCGACAACAAGGTCACATCGAACATTTGTTGTCGGAAATTCCGACCGTGTGTACGCGGCATTACCGTTAGTACGCTTCTTTAGACAATTGTTTTCCAATTTTCGGCCAACAAATGTTATATGGCAGGCTTGTAAATTTTCATCGGATAACGGCTCCACGTCTGATCTTTGTATGGTCAGTACACAAATCCGTCACACAAAAGTCGGTTGTCCAACAATCGTACTGTGTGTACGAGGCTTAAAGGGGTTGTAAAGGTTCTTTTCTTTTTCACCTTAATGCATCCTATGCATTAAGGTGAAAAAAAAACTGGCAATGACGGCCCCCCCAGCCCCCCGTTTTACTTACCTGAGCCCCGAATCTGCTGTGTGCACCCCCAGGCGCCCCCGGCACCCCCAGCGTCCTCTTCTCCTCTTCTCCTCGGAGTCTGGCCGTCGATTGGCTAGATTTGCTAGATTGATAGCAGCGCAGCCATTGGCTCGCGCTGCTGTCAATCACATGCAATGACGCGGCGCGCGGGGGGGTGGGGCCGTGTGATATAGTCGGCGGCTATCACGGGAGTGCGCCCACAAGCTAACCCCCTTGGGACAGAGCTTCCCATGAAGAGGGTTAGCTGATGCGGGGAGGAGCCGAGACAGCCACCGAGGGACCCCAGAAGACCAGGATCGGGGCCACTGTGTGCAAAACGAGCTGCACAGTGGAGGTAAGTATACCACATGTTATATGTATACCACATGTTATATGTTTGTTATTTTTTATTTTTTTTTAAACGGGAACCTTTAGTGTAATTTTAAGTCATTCACAACTCACACTTTTGGCCCAGAGAGAGGCAAAACAAAAGTCCACCTCACCTATTGGGCAACTGTAAATGTATTTGTCACACAGGATTAAAAAAGTTTCTTTGCTCATCCCGCAAGGGCAGTAGGATCAGATCTCCGTATCAAAACATTTACTACATTAAAGTGTATTTAAATCCAAAATCTATTTGGGGGCCGGTGAATGTACCGCGGGTGGGTTTTGTAGCTGGCCTCCCTGTCGACAGCAGTAATTAAATCTACGAAATCCAAAGGAGCCTTTACTAGTTCACTAGATGCCAGGTGGTTAAGACTCCATTCACACAGGGGCAACACGACTTCCAGCGCAACTTTGGGAGGCAACTTGGACACGACTTGAGTATGAATCACAGCGTGACATGAGGCAACTTACAATAAGGTGACCAGATTTTAGGATTGAAATCCGGGAACATATTTTTTTTTTTACTACTAATGGCGGCAATCAGCGACTCTCTGCCCATGGCCGCGGCCGTCCGCCTCACAGCCAGTCAAGTCTTACTCTCCGGGCCCCGGCTACTACTGGGTGGGGAGCAGAGGAAGATCACTCCGCCAGGGAAGGCAAGGAGATAAGCAGGCAGTCGGCTGGCCAGGACTTGAGCCAAGGCAGAAAAACATGCGAGCGGAGCTGGATGGGCATGAACCGGAAACTGAAGAAATTTTCCCTCCGTTCCGACCGGCACATCATGATCAGAAAGGGGCTCAGATAATGGAAAAATATACACCCCTCTAAGCTAGTAGGTGCGGCAGAGCGGGGGTGTGTAGTTCAAATTTTTTTTTTTATTCTGCACTGTCTTTGAATTTGCCCTAGCCCCTGTTCAAATCCAATCCGGGGACAAAACTGGGGACAGACTTGGTCCGGGGACAGTGTCCTCAGTCCGGGGACTGTCCCCAGAAACCAGGGATGTCTGGTGACCCTAACTTACAAGGCAACTTCAAGTTGCCTCCAGGACAGGAGGCTTTCCAGTGGCCAATCAAACTAGAGTCAGCTCTGTGGGAGGGAGGGGTTCGCCTGAGAAATGTATGTTCTCTTCCTGTATTGTTGCTTCTGTTAAGACAGTGATCCGACTTCTGGGCAACTTCCATTGAAATCAATGGGTACAAGTCGCCTAGAAGTCGGATTGAAGTAGTACAGGAACCTTTTCTGAAGTCAGAGCGACTTCAGTAGTGTACATTAAGACGGCTCCACTTACATTGATTTTCTCATGCGACTTGAGGCGACTAGGGTAGGGTGACCAGATATCCCCGGTTTCCGGGGACAGTCCCCGGATTGAGGAAACTGTCCCCGGAACAAGTCTGTCCCCGGATTGGATTTGAACAGGGGCTGGGGCAATTTCAAAGACAGTCAGTGCAGAATAAAAAAAAAAAAATCAGAATTACACACCCCCGCTCCGCCGCTCCTACTAGCTTAGGGGGGGGGGGTGTATTTTCTACATTATCTGCACCCCTTTCTGATGATCATGTGCTGGTCGGTGTGGAGGGAATATTTCTTCAGTTTCGGGTGCCCATTCAGCTCCGCTCGCATGTTCTTCTGCCTTGGCTCAAGTCCCGGCCAGCCGCCTGCCTGCTTATCTCCTTTCCTTCCCCGGTGGAGTGATCTTCCTCCGCTCCCCACCCAGTAGTAGCCGGGGGGCGGAGAGTGAGGCCTCGTACACACGGCCGAGAATCTCGTCATGAAAAAACTCGTCGTTTTTCTTGACGAGATTCTTGGACAAGAAACTTGTCCCGGCCGAGTGTACACACGCTCCATTCAAAGAACCCGCGGTTCTTTGAATGGAGCGAACGCGGTGACGTCATCGACTACGACGAGTGTGCGCTCGTCACATTCTATGCCGCCGCCGCCATCTTGCTACACTCTACCTATGTCTAGGAAGCTACCGCGCATGCGTCAAAGTAAATTCGAACATGCGCGGGTTTCCACGGCGACAGGTTAGTGTACACACACACACACACACACACACACTTTTCTCGTCGAGAAACATGCCGACGAGAATCTCGACGAGAAAATAGAGAGCTGGTTCTCTATTTTTCTCGTCGAGATTCTGGTCAGTTTTCTCGACGAGAAACCATACACACGAACGTGTTTTCTCGGCAAGAAAGCTATCTCTGCAGTTTTCTTGTCGTTTCTTGCCGAGAAACTCGTTCGTGTGTACGAGGCTTGAGACTTGACAGGCTGTGAGGCGGGTGTCGGCGGCGGTGGGCAGAGAGTCGCTGATTGCCGCCATTACTAGTAAAAAAAAAACTTGTCCCCGGAATTAATTTTAAAAATCTGGTCACCTTAGACTTGGGGCGACTTGAAGTCGGATCCAAAGTCGTCCCTGTGTGAATGGGCTCTAATACTCATAATTTGCCCCACCAAAACTGCCAGAGATATAAACTCATCAACAGAGGGTGAAGCGTATTTAGATTTAGCTATTTTTTTTATTTGTCCAGAAGGAACATCTACTCTATGTTTATTACACCATCAGCTTATTTTCCCACGGGAATTACAAGTTTAGTACGGAGATCCATGTAGAATATCACTTAGCAGACGTATCAGGTACACACGTGTCCCAGATGATCCTCACTCACTCGTAGGCGATGACATTTCCGGGAACTGCTCTGTTTTCTGTTGTTGATATCTAGCTGTCCTTCTTCATGCAAAATATTGTTATTTTAATATAAAGAGTGACTTCATGTCCTTTGTCATTGTGGTGAATTGGCATAAATCACAGTGATATTGGAGCGTTATTATGGAACGCCTGGACTGGGAACAGCTTTGTTCACGAAATGATGAGGACATTCAAACAATCTCAGAAACGGTGCAAGATAAACATAAACTGCAAATATACTCCGGCCTTGAATAAATATTCCTAGGTCTGGTCTTTTTCAAGTTTTGGGGGTGTTCTTGTATTTTTTGAATTTGGCATTATTCCAAGTGAGAGATATAATTTTTTTTTTTTTTTTTTTTTTTTTGCATCAAGGTTATCTTTATTAACCACTTGCCCTCCTTGGAAGATTTATCCCCTTCATGACCAGGCCATTTTTTTGCTTTTTGGCACTGCGTTACTTTAACTGAAAATTGTGTGGTCGTGCAAAGCTAAATTAAATAAAATAAATAAATACATTTAATTAAATAAATAAATAAATTAATTCATTAATTCAATGTATGTTATTTGATCACCTCTTTTTTGCTATAAACAAGAAAAAAAATCTTCATCAATTTAGGTCAATATGTATTCTGCTACATGTTTTTGGTAAAAAAAAAATCCCAAGAAGCGTTTATTGATTGGTTTGCGCAAAAGTTATAGCGTCTACAAACCAGGGGTATATTTACTGGAATTTTTATTTATTTATTCATTTAATTTTATACTAGTAATGGCAACGATCAGAGACTTATAGCGGGACTGCGATATTGCGGCAGACAGTCTGACACTAACTGACACCTTTGACACTTTGTGGGAACCAGTGACACTGATACAGTGATCAGTGCTAAAAATATGCACTGTCACTGTACTCATGACCCTGGCAGGGAAGGGGTTAAACATCTGTACATTAATTTCATTTATGTACAGCTTTGCATGACCGCACAATTTTCAGTTAAAGTGGTTGTAAACTGTTTTGTGTGACTTCTACCTATAGGTAAGCCTAGAATAAGGCTTACCTATAGGCAACGCTGTATCCTGGCCTAGGCCAACAAGGCCCAGGCCTAGGGCAGCACTTTGCAGGGGCGCAGCACGGAAAGAGTCCCCGCCGGCTTGCGCTACACTATTAGTATACACCAGTTTTATGGGGTGGTCTGGGCTGAGAGGCAAATTAGTCTAGCGCCCCATAAAGCAGCCGCACTGCGGTAGGCCGTCATTCTGCAACTGTGGGGGGGGGGGGGCGCTGCTTCTAATTTAGACTGTCCTATCATCCTGGACCACAAACCTTCCTCACTGTGCTATATGTTTTCTGCTGCACCATTGGCATGGTTATATCTTCTTAGTCCTCTCCAAAAATTATCAGAAATTTGTGCTTAAAGTAGAACTATAGGCAACACTTTTTTTTAAAATTTTGGGAGGCCCCTGTCAGTTTATTTTCTACCATCCCTGTCCCATTGCAGAGATTTCCCTTCACTTCCTGCCCCATAGCCAAACAGGAAGTGAGAGGAAATCTATGCAAATTAAGGGAATCCATTGCCCCCCCAGGCCCTCAGAACTAGTGTCCCCACTGGAAAATTTCAGGGTGGGTCTTAATCAGAAAGGAGTGTGGCCTTGCTCATATTTAAATTAGGGGGTGCACGAGTTTAGTCAGGCCTAGAGCAGCACAAAACCTAAATACACTACTGCCTATAGGTATAGGAAATATCTCCTAAACGTTCGCCGTTTAGGAGATATTTCACTTGTAGTGCGCCAATGTCGTCATCGACACATGCCATTCCTTTATATCGGCTATTGCCATTACAAATGCAGCATTTTAAAAAATGGATGAAAGGTTTAGCAGTGGGAAACACTTTTTGAAAGCTAAATAGTGCATTTTATATATAACTCTATAGATCAGACCAAAGTGAGGGACAAATGTCTCATGAGGAGGAAAGAGGGACCGAGGGACTTTGTTCCAAAACAGGGACAGCTTCTTTAAAATTGGGGACAGTTGGAAGCTATGAATGCCTGTTGGGAGCTCCGCCAAGCCATGCATCTGAAACCTGTGGTGCATGCAGAGTGCCCCTTTAACATTGGCTTGCATCACTTCTGTTCCAGGCCTGATGTCCTGCCTGACCTCTGAAGCCTGCACCTCCTGTTGCAAGTTCTGCTATCAACACCTACCGGCACTTGTGTTCCTCCTGTCCCTGGGCATCATCTGTTCCACCTTTAGTGGGGCCTGGGCTGGAGATACAAGAGAGGCCCACCTCATCAATTCAGTCTCCTACCAGGTACATGACAGGGAGTTTTAGGAGGCGGAGTCAGTTCAGGAATCACTGCTTACAGGCAGCAATGTACCATGGGATATGTAGTCTTTAGAATGGAGGAGAAATGCAGAGCAGAAGCTCCAAAGCATGCAGGGAATCCAGGGAGTCATGGAACATAATGTCCAGGAGACAGGCAGCACATGAATGGAGATTCAAAGTTATATTGGATTGTCTATAATAATTATTGTTTGCATCACTTTTACAATGTGACTATAAAATTTCCTTTAAAAAATAAAGTAATTGGCCCAGCATTTGTAAAAAAAAAAAAAAAAAAAGTCAGCTTTGGTTACAATACTTACCTTCTTCCCAGTACTGTCCCTTAACCACTTAAGCCCCGGACCATTTGGCTGGCCAAAGACCAGGCCACTTTTTGCGATTCGGCACTGCGTCGCTGTAACTGACAATTGCGCGGTCGTGCGACGCGGCTCCCAAACAAAATTGATGTCCTTTTTTCCCCACAAATAGAGCTTTCTTTTGGTGGTATTTGACCACCTCTGCGGGTTTTTATTTTTTGCGCTATAAACAAAAATAGAGCGACAATTTTGCTATAACAAATATCCCCAAAAAATATATAAAAAACTATTTTTTTTCATCAGTTTAGGCCGATACGTATTTTTCTACATATTTTTGGTGAAAAAAACCCCGCAATAAGCGTAAATTGATTGGTTTGCACAAAAGTTATAGTGTCTACAAAATAGGGGATAGTTTAATGGAATTTTTTGACAATTTTTTTTTTACTAGTAATGGCGGTGATCAGTGATTTTTATCGTGACTGCAACATTATGGCGGACACATCGGACACTTTTGACACCATTTTGGGACCATTGTCATTTTTACAGCGATCAGTGCTATAAATATGCACTGATTACTGTAAAAATGACACTGGCACTGAAGGGGTTGACCACTAGGGGGCGCTGAAGGGGTTAAGTGTGTCCTAGGGAGTGCTTCTAACTGTAGGGGGGATGGGCTGTGTGTGACATGACCACCACTCCCGATTACAGGGAGCTGTGATCAGTGTCCTTGTGACTAGGAAGACTGGGGAAATGCTTGTTTACAGCATTTCCCCGTTCTTCCTCTCCGTGAGACGATCGTGGGGACCCGCGGACGGACTCACAGAGCTTGCGGCGGCACGCGCATCCACAATGCTGCTTCTTAAAGGGGACGTACAGTGTACAGTTGCAAAAAAACATACACATAGGGTGTGCCCTGGGTGTGCACACCCTAATACAATAGGCACAGCTCCGAACTGTCCCTGATTTCGAGGGACTGTCCCTTATTTGGAGCAATGTCCCTCTGTCCCTCATTCCTCCTCACTTGTCCCTCATTTTGGTCTGATCTATATAGAGTTGTATATAAAATGCACTTTTTATCTATCAAAAAGTGATTTCCAGTGCTAAACCTTTCACCTGATTTCTAAATTGCTGCATTTGTAAATTCCAAAAGCCAATATAAAGGAATAGTAGTGGTAAAAAAAAGCACTTGTGGGTTTAACTAATCTTGTTTTTTTGTACAATTCTCCTTTAAGGGGGCGTGGCAAGGGGTGTGTCCTTTGCCTGCATACTTTTGCTGATAGGTGTCCCTCATTCCCATCTCAAAAAGTTGGGGGGTATGCAATAGTCTGCACACACCAATGGTCATTAGGTCAGGGATACTTTCTGCATCATTGTGGTCCACCCTGCGGCTCATGTGACCGGCCAAAGACATCTAAAGAAAAAAACAGTAAGGGCCCGATTTGGGCTTTACAACATTAAACTTTCACAAACACTGATGCCGCGTACACACAACGTTGTTTTTCCCGACGTGATTCTTCTCAAGCCCGCCTTGCCTACACACTATCGTGGAAAATAATGTTCGAGTAAAGCGCAGTGACGTACAACACGTACGACGGCACTATAAAGGGGAAGTTCCATTCGGATGGCGCCACCCTTCATGTTAGTAAAGTTTGGTGAGAGACGATTCGCGCTTTTCAGCCTCATGCTTTTCAGTCCGTTACAGCGTGACGAATGTGCTATCTCCATTACGAACGCTAGTTTTACCAGAACGAGCGCTCCCGTCTCATAACTTGATTCTGAGCATGCGCGTTTTTTTCACGTCGTTAAAGCCTACACACGGCCGTTTTTCATGACGAGAAAAACGACGATGTAAAAAAAGATGTGAAAAATTAGAGCATGTTCCAAATTTTTAATGCCCGTTTTTCATGTCGTGAAAAATGCTCTGGAGCCTACACACGATCATTTTTAATGACCAAATTAAAAAATGGCATTTTTCTCGTCATTAAAAATGGTCGTGTGTACGCGGCATTAGATATAATGTTTTTATTTATTTGGATCATTTCTGTTGTTTTTTTGTTTTGTTTTTACCCCCCTTTGAAGAGATTTAATAATGAACATTGTGCAATAAACAATGTGTAAAATACAAATAAAGTACCACTAGTGATAAAGTGCAATCAAACATAAAAGTCCATAATGCCGCGTACACACGATCGATTTTTCTCGACGGTGAAAACACCGTTGAGAAAATCGACGGGAAAAACGAGGGAACGGCTTGGTTCTCTACACGCGAGAAAAACGGCATTAATCACGACGAGAAAAATTAGAACATGCTCTAATTTTTCTCGTTGTGATTCCCGACATTTTTTTTCTTGGCGAGAAAAAACGACCGTGTGTGGGCTCCGTGGCAGTGTTTCCCTATGGGAAAACTGCCGCGGAAAAAAATGACGGGAATCACGACGAAAAAAATTAGAAAAATGTTCTAATTTTTCTCGTTGTGATTAATGCCGTTTTTCCCATCTGGAAAAATGACAAAAAGCCCACAGACGGTTGTTTTTCTTGTTAAAGAAAAAAAAATGTAATTTTTCCCGACGGGAAAAATGATCGTGTGTACGCGGCATAAGTGTCCTAAAACAACAACAAGATTAATATTAATGACTGTTTTAGGGCACTTATGGACTTTTATGTTTTGTTGAAATGTATTACTAGTGGTACTTTCTTGGTATTTTACACGTTGTTTTTTTTGCACAATGTTCATTATAAATGCGATGTGGATGGATAGGCATTCACACCTAGCGCTCATCCATCTTGGCAAATTTGGTTTAACACGGTAATGCGATTCGCACTAGGTAGTGGTAGGAGCTGCAGGGGTAGTCAATCAAAAGTTTCAAGAGGGAATCAGTTGCGCAGTGTTTTGGATAATACAGCCCGGAAACTGACCACGCTATTCCCTCATGCCTAGTGTGGTCAGTTTTGTGATAGGAAAGCTGAGGGACTGGAAGGCACACCAGGGATTTCATTCAAAGGAAGCAATACAAAGAGATCAGGAGACGTTCTCATACAAGAACATGGTACAGCAGCCACATATCAGGAATATGAAGCGTTGGGGTTACATATTCTTTAAAAATGTATTAAAAAAAAAGAATGGATCTTCGTGTTCCCAGGGGGTATTATGCAAAATACAATCATCAAAATACAAAAAGGCAAAAAGAAAAAATGTGAAAGTTTAGCTACTTTCAGGAACAAATTACAATAAACTTCTTCCTGGAAATTAAAGTGATTGTAAACGATCACCTTGTAAAACAACCCATTCGGTTTAAAATGGAAATTAAATGCAAAACATTTTTATTTATATATATTAATATATATATATATATATATATATATATATATATATATATATATATATATAAAAACCATTATACAATATCTCACAAAAGTAAGTACACCCCTCACATTTTTTAAAATATTTTATTATGTCTTTTTATGTGACAACACTGAGGAAATGACACTTTGCTACAATGTAAAGTAGTGAGTGTACAGCTTGTATAACGGTGGAAATTTGCTGTCCCCTCAAAATAACTCAACACACAGCCATTAATGTCTAAACCGCTGGCAACAAAAGTGAGTACACCCCTAAGTGAAAATGTCCATATTGGGTCCAAAGTGTCAATATTTTGTGTGGTCACCATTATTTTCCAGCACTGCCTTAACCCTCTTGGGCATGGAGGTCACCAGAGCTTCACAAGTTGCCACTGGAGTCCTCTTCCCCTCCTCCATGATGACATCACGGAGCTGGTGGATGTTAGAGACCTTGCGCTCCTCCACCTTCCGTTTGAGGATGCCCCACAGATGCTCAATAGGGTTTAGGTCTGCAGACATGCTTGGCCAGTTCATCACCTTTACCCTCAGCTGCTTTACCAAAGCAGTGGTCGTCTTGGAGGTGTGTTTGGGGTCGTTATCATGTTGGAATACTGCCCTGCGGTCCAGTCTCTGAAGGGAGGGGATCATGCTCTGCTTCAGTATGTCACAGTACAAGTTGGCATTCATGGTTCCCTCAATGAACTGTAGCTCCCCAGTGCCGGCAGCACTCAGGCAGCCCCAGACCATGACACTCCCACCACCATGCTTGACTGTAGGCAAGACACACTTGTCTTTGTACTCCTCACCTGGTTGCCGCCACACACGCCTGACACCATCTGACCCAAATACGTTTATCTTGGTCTCATCAGACCACAGGACATGGTTCCAGTAATCCCTGTCTTTAGTCTGCTTGTCTTCAGCAAACTGTTTGCAGACTTTCTTGTGTATCATCTTCAGAAGAGGCTTTCTTCTGGGACGACAGACATGCAGACCAATTTGATGCAGTGTGCGGCGTATGGTCGGAGCACTGACAGGCTGACTCCCCACCCCTTCAACCTCTGCAGCAATGCTGGCAGCACTCATACGTCTATTTCCCAAAGACAACCTCTGGATATGACGCTGAGCATGTGCAGTCAACTTCTTTGGTTGACCATGGCGAGGTCTGTTCTGAGTGGAACCTATCCTGTTAAACCATTAAATGGTCTTGGCCACCGTGCTGCAGCTCAGTTTCAGGGTCTTGGCAATCTTCTTATAGCCTAGGCCATCTTTATGTAGAGCAACAATTCTTTTTTTCAGATCCTTAGAGAGTTCTTTGCCATGAGGTGCCATGTTGTACTTCCAGTGACCAGTATGAGAGAGTGAGAGCGATAACACCAAATTTAACACACCTGCTCCCCATTCACACCTGAGACCTTGTAACACTAACGAGTCACATGACACCGGGGAGGGAAAATGGCTAATTGGGCCCAATTTCAACATTTTCACTTAGGGGTGTACTCACTCTCGTTGCCAGCAGTTTAGACATTAATGGCTGTGTGTTGAGTTATTTTGAGGGGACAGCAAATTTACACTGTTATACAAGCTGTACACTCACTACTTTACATTGTAGCAAAGTGTAATTTCTTCAGTGTTGTCACATGAAAAAATATAATAAAATATTTACAAAAATGTGAGGGGTGTACTCACTTTTGTGAGATACTGTATATATATATATATTTTTCCTTTTTTTATAAGTGATTACATTCCCTCTGTTCTCAGCTGCATAAGAGCTGGGGGAGGAGAAGCAGCAGCATACTGAGCTTCCCAGTAAATGGCTATGCAGTGGGGGCATGTCAGGACAAGTCTGATCATTGGAGGAGAGTACGCTGAGTTCTCAGCATAGCTAGGAAACTGACCACGGTGTGCTCTCCTGCTTAGTGTGGTCAGTTTTTAATAGGACAGCAGAGGGACTGGCAGGAACATCAGGGATTTCACATAAAGGAAGCAATACAAAGAGAACAGCCACGTATCAGGAATATAGTTACATAAATACATTTTTATGTAATTATGGCTGAAAAAAGACACACGTCCATCTTGTTAAACCAGTGGTTCTCAACTCCAGTCCTCAGGGCCCACCAACAGGCCAGGTTTGCAAGATAACTGAAATGCATCACAGGTGATATAATTTGCTGCTCAGGGATTGCAGGATTTTAGTCTGCATCTCACCCAAGGTAATACTTAAAATCTGGCCTGTTAGTGGGTCCTGAGGACAGGAGTTGAGAACCACTGTGTTAAACCAATATAACGAGTTGGGGTAAAAAACGCTTTAACCACTTGCAGACCGCTTCACGCATATATACGTCAGCAGAATCGCTTTAAATTTCCCACCGTGCGGGCACGTGCGCACCGCCGTGAGCTCTGTGACCGTGCCCACGGGACCCGCGGACTCGATGTCCACCGGTGTCCTACGATCGTGTCACGGAGCTGCAGAACAGGGGGATGCCTGTTTAAACAAGGCATTTCCCTGTTCTGCCTGTGACAGGACACTGATCTTATGCTCCCTGTCATCGGGAGCAGCGATCAGAGTCGGGTCTCAGGTAGCCCAGCCCCTACACAGTTAGAATCACTCCCTAGGACACAATTAACCCCTCCCTCGCCCCCTAGTGGTTAACCCCTTCCCTGCCAGTGTCATTTACACAGTAATCAGTGCATTTTTATAGCACTGATCGCTGTATAAATGACAATGGTCGCAAAATAGCGTCAGAAGTGTCCGATGTGTCCGCCATAATGTCGCAGTCAAGATAAAAATTGCAGCTCGCCACCATTTCTAATAAATAAATAAAAATTATAATAAAAATGCCATAAAACTATCCCCTTATTTGTAGACGTGATAACTTTTGCGCAAGCCAATCAATATATGCTTATTGCGTTTTTTTTTAACCAAAAATATGTAGAAGAATACGTATCGGCCTAAACTGAGAAAGAAATGTGTTTTTTTTATATTTTTTTGGGGGATATTTATTATAGCAAAAAGTAAAAAATATTGCTTTTTTTTTTTCAAAATTGTCGCTATTTTTTTTTTTATAGCGCAAAAAATAAAAACAGCAGAGGTGATCAAATACCCCCAAAAGAAAGTTCTATTTGTGGGGAAACCACTTCGCATGACCGCGCAATTGTCAGTTAAAGCGACGCAGTGCCGAATCGCAAAAAATGGCCCGGCCATTGGGTAGCCAATTCTTCCAGGGTCGAAGTGGTTAAATCCACCGAAAATCCCCAAAATTAGAAAACATTTTTGAATAGTTTCTTTTTGTTTCCTACGTGACATTCTAGCCAAAAAGTTTGCCATCTCAACGCCATTTTGATATTGAAACAACAATAAACTCACCAAAAGGAAAATCCAAAAGTTAAGGAATTTAATTAACTCTCCAGATGCAACCAACCATTCTAATCATAAAATTATTTTAACGTAACATTGAGTATCGACAGGCGCAGCCATTAAAATGCAATGAATTCGGTTTTTACTAAATCTACTAATTGAATAGATCCAGAGAATAATGAAGGTTTTCTTTTTTCTCCATCGGCGTTACTTTAACCCGGAGTGACAGGTAGGAAATAGTCTGTCCATCTGCCGTGATGTGCCGTGATTTGCGCTGTCTATTTTGTCTGACTCTTATGAGCTCCTTTCTTCTCTGATGCGTTACTGTCTCATACTGTTTTGTTGGCTGATGAGGTGCAGTTTCACCTTCTTCACTCTTGCTTGATCTATGACTTCCTGTGAAGCACAATGAATGTTATATTAGACTGTACAAAGTCAGTTGGTGCACCATCTGTCACCGGGAACTGGAAACATCGAGGCAACAGACACAAAACAGCCACTCCATTTTCAACAGAATATTCATATTCACACGGCGGCTGAGGTACAGATGACTGAGAGCGCCGCGTTTTCACAGCACGTCGCCCGCCGTGTGACTCGTTACTTTTTGACGAAACACTTTCTATGGCGCAGAGACGCAGAAGGCTGGGAGGTTACCGGGGCCCTTGTCAGTCTGCTCTGGGAAACATAGACGTGTCACCCGTTCTGTGCCCGCTGACAGATTAGTCACTGCGACGCTCTGCACACAAAATGAGAATATTTTATAATAAAATGTCACCAGAGCAGGAATTGGAGTAAGCTGGATCAACAGATAATCAATAAAATAAACAATAAAAAGACCAAACACAATGGTGGCAAATTGTTTGTGCTGATCGAAGCTTATAAGGTGCAATTGTCACAAATATTCCCATTTCTGTAATATAATTTTGTGTCTGATCCCTTTGTGTAGACCTTTACCTACCAGTCCTCTGTCTCCTTCTCATCTACCCTCTTCTATTCAGGTTTATTCTAAAACGATTTTAATGTGTGTTGTATGTCTGTCTATCTATCTATCTATCTATCTATCTATCTATCTATCTATCTATCTATCTATCTATCTATCTATCTATGCAATGCATTGCGGCCATGGCATGTGTAAATCCCCGGCCGCTGCCTCTCCTCTTTCTCTCACACCATTCCTCTCTTCTCCTTCTGCTCTTACCCCTTCTCTGTTTTCACCTCTTACTTCTACCTCTTCCCTCTCTTCTCTTTCTCTTACCTCTTTCTGCCCTTCTCCTCTTCCTACCACCCCTTTCCTCTCTTCTTATCTTTCTCTTACCCCTTCCCTCTCTTCTCCCTCTCTTCACCTTTTTCTCCTACCCCTTCTCTCACTTCTCTACTTTCCCTTACCCCTCCTTCCTCTTCTCTTCTTTTTCTTACCTATTTCCTCTCTTCTCCTTCTGCTCTTACCCCTTCTCTGTTTTCACCTCTTACTTCTACCTCTTCCCTCTCTTCTCCTCTTTCCCTTACCTCTTCCTGCCCTTCTCCTCTTCCTACCACCCCTTTCCTCTCTTCTTATCTTTCTCTTACCCTTTCCCTCTCTTCTCCCTCCTCTTCACCTTTTTCTCCTACCCCTCCTCTCTCTTCTCTACTTTCCCTTACTCCTCCTTCCTCTTCTCTTCTTTTTCTTACCTATTTCCTCTCTTCTCCTCTTTCTCTTACCGCTTCCCACTTTTCTCCTCTTTCTCATAACCCCTCATTTGATTCTTCTCTTTCTCTTACCCCTCTTCTCTCTTCTTATTTTTTTCTTACCCGCTCCCTCTCTTCACCTCTTTCTCCTACCCCTTCTCTATACTCTCTTCTTACTCTTACCCATTCATTCCCTTCTCCTCCCCCCTTTCTTCCCCTTCCCTCTTTTCTCCTCCTTCTCTTACCCCTTCCCTCTCTTCTTTTCTTACCCCATCCCCCTATTCTCTTTCTCTTACCCCTCCCTGCCCTTCTCCTCTTTCTCCTCCCCCTCCTCTCTCTTCTTTTCTTTCTCTTACCCCTCCTCTCTCTTCTCTTCTATCTCCTACCCCTCCTCCCTCTTCTCTTCTTTTTCTTACCTCTTTCCTCTCTTCTCCTCTTTCTCTTACCGCTTCCCTCTTTTCTCCTCTTTCTCATAACCACTCATTTGATTCTTCTCTTTCTCTTACCCCTCCTCTCTCTTCTTATTTTTTATTACCCCCTCCCTCTCTTCACCTCTTTCTCCTACCCCTTCTCTATACTCTCTTCTTACTCTTACCCATTCATTCCCTTCTCCTCCCCCCTTTCCTCCCCTTCCCTCTTTTCTCCTCCTTCTCTTACCCCTTCCCTCTCTTATTTTCTTACCCCATCCCTCTATTCTCTTTCTCTTACCCCTCCTTGCCCTTCTCCTCACCCTCCTCTCTCTTCTTTTATTTCTCTTACCCCTCCTCTCTCTTCTCTTCTATCTCTTACCCCTCCTCCCTCTTCTCTTCTTTTTCTTACCCAATCACTCTCTTCTCTTTCTCTTACCCCTCCTCTCTCTTCTCCTCTTTCTTTTACCCCTGCCTTTGCTTCTCCTCTTTCTCTTACCCCTCCTCTCTCTTCTTCTCTTTCTCTTAACCCTTCCATCTCTTCTCTTACCCCTTCCATCCCTTCTCCAATTTCTCCTACCCCTTCTCTCTTCTCCACTTTCTCATACCCTTCCCCTCACTTCTCCTTTTTCTCTTACTCCTCCTCTCTTCTTTTTTTTTACAACTTTCCTATCTTCACCTTTTGTTTATCCCCTTCTTTCTCCTCTCTTCTTTCTCTTACCCCTTCCCTCTATTTTCCTTTTTATCTTACCCCTTCCCTCTCTTCTCCTCTTTCTCTTACCCCTCCTTCTCTTTCTCTTATCCCTTCCCTCCCTTCTCCTCTTCCTCTTAACCCTTCCCTCTTTTCTCTTCTCTTTCTCTTACCCCTTCCCTTTCTTCTCCAATTTATCTTACCACTTCCCTCGCTTTTCCTCTTTCTCTTATGCCTCCTCTCTTATGTTTCTTAAAACTTCCCTCTCTTCACCTTTTTGTTTAACCCCTTCTTTCTCCTCTCTTCTCCCTTCCCTCTATTCTATTCTTTTTCTTACCCCTTCCTTCCCTCACTCCTCCTCTTTCTCTTACCCCTCCTCTCTCTTCTCCTCTTTCTCTTACCCCTTCCCTGACTTCTCATCTTTCTCTTACCCCTCCTCTCTCTCTTCTCTTTCTCTTACCCCTCCTCTCTCTTCTCCTCTTTCTCTTACCCCTCCTCTCTCTCTTCTCTTTCTCTTACCCCTCCTCTTTCTCTTACCCCTCCTCTCTCTCTTCTCTTACCCCTCCTCTCTCTCTTCTCCTCTTTCTCTTACCCCTCCTCTCTCTCTCTTCTCTTTCTCTTACCCCTCCTCTTTCTCTTACCCCTCCTCTCTCTCTTCTCTTTCTCTTACCCCTCCTCTCTCTTCTCCTCTTTGTCTTACCCCTCCTCTCTCTCTTCTCTTTCTCTTACCCCTCCTCTTTCTCTTACCCCTCCTCTCTCTTCTCCTCTTTCTCTTACCCCTCCTCTCTCTTCTTCTCTTTCTCTTACCCCTTCCCTCACTGCTCATTTTTCTCTTACCCCTCCTTTCTCTTCCCTTTCTCTTATCCCTCCTCTCTCTTCTCCTCTTTCTCTTACCCCTCCTCTCTCTTCTCCTCTTTCTCTTACCCATCCTCTCTTTTTTCCTCTTTCTCTTAACCCTTCCCTCACATATCATCTTTCTCTTACCCCTTTCCTCACTTCTCATCTTTCTCTTACCCCTCCTCTCTTTCTTCTCTTTCTCTTACCCCTCCTCTCGCTTCTCCTCTTTCTCTTACCCCTCCTCTCTCTTCTCCTCTTTCTCTTACCCATTCCCTCACTTCTCATCTTTTTCTTACCCCTTCCCTCACTTCTCATTTTTCTCTTACCCCTCCTCTCTTTCTTCTCTTTCTCTTACCCATCCTCTCTCTTCTCCTCTTTCTCTTACCCCTCCTCTCTGTTATCCTCTTTCTCTTACCCCTTCCCTCACTTCTCATCTTTCCCTTACCCCTTCCCTCACTTCTCATCTTTCTCTTACCCCTCCTCTCTTTCTTTTCTTTCTCTTACCCATCCTCTCTCTTCTCCTCTTTCTCTTCCCCCTCCTCTCTGTTATCCTCTGTCTCTTACCCCTTCCCTCACTTCTCATCTTTCTCTTACCCCTTCCCTCACTTCTCACCTTTCTCTTACCCCTCCCCTCTCTCTCTTCTCTTACCCCTCCTCTCTTCTCTTTCTCTTATCCCTTCCCTCTCTTCTCTCTTCTCCTCTCTCTTACCCCATCTCTATCTTCTCCTCTTTCTCTTACCCCTTCCCTCCAATACCCTCTCTTCTCTTTTTTACCATCTCACCACACCTCTCCTTTTTCTCTTTTCTCTCTTCTATCATATATTTACCCACTTATTCCTCCCATATCTATATTATCCGCGTAGTACAGATAGCGCTTCACCCTTTCTGTTATTCTGTGCTCTTTGAACCATATTCTAAATAATCATTTGACAAGGAAAGTATGGTGTCATGCTTGATGGCCCTAATTAGCGATCTTGTAATTGGGTATCATGTCACTTGTCATGTAAGTGGCAGCAGTCAGGAGGAACACATCTGAATCTGCTCCTCTCTCTCATATTGTCTCTATGTATTGTTGCCATTCATTTGTGTAACTGTTCATGCAGAACATGATCGCCCTAGGGTGTAATTAATATAAGCGGTCACACAACTTGGGAGGATTAAAGCATTATCATTTGTGCTCCAGAGGTCAGGCGGTTGCCACAATTTACACTTTTGTTGTGAAAAAATGAAAATTAGCAATTAACACACATACGCTAATTAACATATGGATAATTTAGCCTGCACGAACTAATGAGGCAAATCTTTTTTTGCCATATGTAAGTTTTCCACAAGGCGAGAAATGAAAATTATTTTTCGCTCTTCAATATTGCTGACAACGTTGAAGAAGTTGAGAAGCTCTGTGTTTGTTTTTCTACATTTTTTTGCAGTCTGAAAAACAGTAATCCAAGAGCGTCCAATGTTGGAGCATAGATAAAATGTGTCTTCCATAAAACACAAGGGCAAATACACACTGAGTTCTCACGTTATTGAGTAGAACGCCCTAAATTAAAATTGATCCATCTCCAATTATAGTTAAATCTGCATGAATACATTTCAAAATATATAGCAACAGTATAAATATACTGTAAATACTATACACTGATCCAAAAAAATATTGGGATCACTCACCTAAACAGCCCCTTTTACTGCCGAAACAGCCCCGACCCATGGACGCCACTATACATCTGAAGGTATGCTGTGGTATCTGGCACCAAGCCATCAGTAGCAGGTCCTTTAGGTCCTATAAGTTGCAAGGTGAGGTCTGTATAGATTGGACTTGTTTTTCATACACATCCCACAGACACTCAATTGGATTGAGATCTGGAGAATTTGGAAGTCATGTCAACACCTCAAGCCTCGTACACACGGCCGAGAATCTCGTCGCAAAAAAAAGTTGTTTTTCTCAACGGGTTTCTTTTCAAGCTTGACGAGATTCTTGTCAAGCTTTCCTTGCATACACACTGTCAATCCAAAATCTCGTTGTTGTAAATCGCGGTGACGTACAACACGTACGACGGCAGTATAAAGGGGAAGTTCCATTCTCATGGCGCCACCCCTTGGGCTGCTTTTGCTGATCTCGTGTTACTGCGTGTTAGTAAACGTTTAGTGAGAGACGATTCGCGCTTTTCAGTCTTCGTGCTTTCAGTTCGTTACAGCGTGACGAATGTGCTATCTTCATTACGAACGCTAGTTTTACGAGAAGGTGCGCTCCCGTCTCATACTTGATTCTGACCATGTGTGGTTTTTAAAGACTCGGAAAAGCATACACACGACCGGTTTTCTCGTCCAAATATAGTCTGATGAGAATCACGACGAGAAAAATCAGACTCCCGGCGAGAAAAAAGAAAGCAGGTCTTCTTTTTTTCTCGTCGAGATTCTGGGCAGTTTTCTTGACGAGAAACCTGAAAGCCTCGTACACACGCACTGTTTTCTCGGCAAGAAAGCTCTCCCAACAGTTTTCTTGTCGTTTCTTGCCGAGAAAAACGGTCGTGTGTACGAGGCTTCAGACTAGTTGTTGTGTTCCTCAAACCGTTCTCAAACCATTTTTGCAGCATGGCAGGGCACATTATTCGGCTGAAAGAGACCACTGCCATCAGAGAATACCGTTTCCATGAGGGAGTGTCAATGTTTAGGTAGGTGGTACGTTGAAAAGTAACATCCACATAAATGGCAGAACCCAAGGTTTCTCAGCAGAACATTGCCCAAGCATCACACTTTCTCCGCTGGCATGCCTTCTTCCCATACTGTACCCTGGTGCCATCTCTTCCTCAAGTAAGCGATGCACATACGCCTGTCCATCTACATGATATAAAAGAAAATGTGATTCGTCAGACCAGGCTACCTTCTTCGAACGCTCCGTGGTCCAGTTCTGATGCTCACACGCCCATTTTAGGTGCTTTTGGCTGTGGACACGGGTCAGCATGGGCACTCTGACCAGTATATATATATTATATATATATATATATATATATATATATATATATATATATATACTATGCTGTCAAAAAGTATTGGGACGCCTGCCTTTACACGCACATGAACTTTGATGACATCTTAGTCTTAGTCCGTAGGGTTTAATATTGAGTTGGCCCACCCTTTGCAGCTATAACAGCTTCAGGTCTTCTGGGAAGGCTGTCCACAAGGTTTAGGAGTGTGTCTATGGGAATGTTTGACCGTTCTTCCAGAAGTGCATTTGTGAGGTCAGGCACTAATGTGGATGAGAAGGTCTGGCTCGCAGTCTCCGCTCTAATTCATCCCAAAGGTGTTCTAGCCGGTTGAGGTCAGGACTCCGTGCAGGCCAGTTAAGTTCCTCCACCCCAAACTCACTCATCCATGTATTTATGGACCTTGGCCCCTTAGTTCCAGTGAAGGGAACTCTTAAGGCGTCAGCATATCAAGACATTTTGGACAATTTCATGCTCCCAACTTTGTGGGAACAGTTTGGGGATGGCCCCTTCCTGTTCCAACATGACTGCGCACCAGTGCACAAAGCAAGGTCCATAAAGACATGAATGAACGAGTTTGGGGTGGAGGAACTTGACTGGCCTGCACAGAGTCCTGACCTCAACCTGATAGAACACCTTTAGGATGAATTAGAATGGAGACTGCGAACCAGGCCTTCTCATCCAGGGGGTTATTTACTAAAGGCAAATCCACTTTGTACTACAAGTGCAAACTACAAGTGCAAAGTGCACTTGAAATTGCAATGAAAGTGCACTTGGAATTGCAGTTGCTGTAGATCCGAGGGGGACATGCAGGGAAAATAAAAAACAGCATTTTAGCTTGCACATGATTGGATAATAAAATCAGCAGAGCTTCCCCTCATTTCAGATCTACCCCTCAGATTTACAGCGACTACACTTCCAAGTGCACTTTCGGTGCAATTTCAAGTGCACTTTGCACTTGTAGTGCAAAGTGAATTTGCCTTTCGTAAATAACCCCCAATATATTTAACTTTTTGCTATATAAACTATCCCAATTTTATTTATTTTTAAAACACATTTTTTTCCCCAGTTTAAGCCGATATGTATCCTTCTACATATTTTTGGTAAAAAAAATCACAATAAGCGTATATTGATTGGTTTGCACAAAAGTTATAGCATCTACAAAATAGGGGATAGATTTATGGCATTTTTAATATTATTTATATTTTTACTAGTAATGGAGGCAATCTGCGATTTTTATCGGGACTGCGACATTATGGCGGACACGTCGGACACTTTTGACACATTTTTGGGACCATTGGCATTTATACAGCGATCAGTGCTATAAAAAGGCACTGATTACTGTAAAAATGTCACTGGCAGGGGAGTGGTTAACACTAGGGGGTGATCAAGGGGCTAAATGTGTGTTCCCTGTCTGTGTTCTAACTGAAGGGGGGATGGGACTGACTAGGGGAAGAGATTGATCGTGTGTTCATACATTGTATGAACACACGATCAGTCTCCTCGTCCCCTGAGAGAACCGGGATGTGTGTGTTTACACACACACACATCCCCGTTCTCGTTCTGTAACGACCACCGGGCACTCACATCGGCTCCGGGGACACGCCGGGCACTCGCATCGGCTCCGGAGGCGTCTTAAAGAGCCGACGTACAGCTACAACGGCTCACGAAGGGGAGTAGGTACAGTAGGTATTGTATTAAATGGCACAAATTATTTTTAGGCCCCCCACACATTGGAGGGAGGCACAAAGGTGGAGTGGCTCTTAGATGGGCTGTGCTGTGTACAATAAAGTTGATTGCAGGGTCAAAATTCAGAGTGTGGCAGTCATTTTCTTGTTATATGAATGCAGCTGGGACGAGCCATGTGGGAGCCGGCATTTGACGTAGGGGAGGGCGATTACATGTGTGCCTTTGGTGGAGCCACGCCTTTGGCGGTAAAACACAATGTGTACCCCAGCATACAGTAGCTGTGAAACCATCCTTAAAAAGGAACTCCAACCACCCCTCACCAAGACAAATGACTGAATGTGTTAGAAGAGTGACTCCTCTTCTTCCTTATCTACTCTTTATAGACAATACATATGGATATTCAATCAGAGAGAGAGAGAAAGGACAAAGGCAAGCAGCTACTGCTGAGCTCTCCATTTTATATAAAACCCCACAATGTTCCATGACACCAGTGTGGGTGGATACCTTGTTCCAGGTTTATTGGTAAAGCAACATTTTTTTTATTAATCATTAAAAACATATTTAAAACACTGGTTTAAAACTGTATAAACTAAAAAAACAAAACTTAAATCAACCCAAAACTACTATTAGTTTCCCTATAGGTGTGTAGGTATTCTGCAGAGACGTACTGGTTGCCTGGAGTTGCCTTTAACAAAATTATTCTTATAGTAACTGTATTAATTAGATTTGATTCATTTCATAGATGAAGGTGTTATCCCAACAAACACACAAGCAAGGAAACAAACACAGCTCGAAATTAAATATTACAGAGAACAAAAAAAAAAACTGTATTAGTCCCATTTCCAACATCTGAAAAATGTCTTTGCCAAACCGTTGTGGTTTTGGCAGAAAACGAGGTGTTTTAAGAAGCTTACAGTATGAACTCTGCCATCTGATCCAGTGAACAGTTGCTTCAGATTTTTCTGCTTTGGAAATTTGGCAGAAAGCTTCTACATAAAAAGACTTAAAACAGAACTCCTGAAAAAAATAATAATAATGAATTAACAACAAAAATGAATAGACCTTTAAATAAAAATAAAAATATGTCTTTTGCTGAAATACTCACCTCCTCTCCGTGGCTGTTCCCCACAGTAATTCCTTTCCACCACTGGAAGACACCAGTTTAATGATGACCAGCATCACATGGAAGAACCTATGATACCAACCACAAAACCATTGGAATATATATATATACACACATATATATATGGGCTTCATAGGAGCAGGTTTTGTCCCAAAAGAAGACCAAAGCATCTTCTGAGCCGGCAAGGACCTTTTAGCCAAATTGGTTCAACCAATTGGCAAATCATTAATCAACTGCACACATATGATCACCATGGAATGATTCAAACAAAGTTGAACCTTTGATCCCCCGTTAACTTCACATTGGCCAGAGTTAGAGGTAAGGCTAAGGGTTATAAAAGAAATTGAAGATCAAGGCTAAAGGGTAACCAAACTTTTTATTTTTTATTTTAGATAGGGTTAGAACCCCTTGCCAGGATGTTATCACTGCATATGATCTCGCTTGGGAGATTCATTGTCTCTATTTGTACTGGTGACCATTGTTACCAGGAAAGAAAGTGATGGCAAATCCAAATATTCTACAGTTGTCACCGCAACAGGATGTGAGACGAAATCTTCAAATTGGGCATACTTGCAAAAGGTCATAGCGTTAGGGTTTGGGTTTAAAGGGGCAAGAGTTAGTAGATAGGCTGATGGTTTGGGTTAGGTTGAAGGCTAGTATTACAGGGTAGGGTTAGATATTGAATTACAGGGTTTGGGTTATATTGAATGTTATGGTAAGTATAAGGCCATTTGTATGCCTGGTATTTAGACAAAGGCCCTTAGAGTTAGGATAGGGTTTGGGGTTACGGGGGCTAGATTTAGTGGTTAGGCTGAGGGTTTGGGTTAAATTGAAGATTAGTGTTATGAGGTACATTTAGAAGTTGGGTTACAGGATTTGGTTAGGTTGAGAGCTAGAGGGTTAATTAGTATTAGGACTTTGGGTTTTATTATTAGCTCACTAATGTATCACTTGAGCCATAAATATTAGTGCTAAAAAAATACCAGTGATGAAAACTGGCTCACCCACATTTCACGATAGATGAAACTTTATGAACCAAAAACTTTTTGGGAACCAAGCCAACAATGTAAACTTACAGAAACTTTAGACTGGCCTACCAAAGTAACTGTACTAGTGATTTTCTTTCCTGGTTGAAGCTCTTATGCCTCGTACACACGACCGTTTTTCTCGGCAGGAAAAAAAAACGTTGTTTTTCCCGATGGGATTCCTCTCAAGCCTGCCTTGCATACACACGTTCAGGCCAAATACCGCCCGTCCAAAGCACGGGACTATAAAGGGGAAGCTCCATTCAAATGGCGCCACCCTTTGGGCTGCTTTTGCTGATCCTCCTGCTAGTAAAAGTTTGGTGAGAGACGATTCGTGCTTTCCAGCCTCGTGCTTTTCAGTCCGTTACAGCGTGACGAATGTGATATCTCCATTACGAACGCTAGTTTTACCAGAAAGAGCGATCCCGTCTCATACTTGATTCTGAGCATGCACGTTTTTTTTTTCCCCTCGAAAAAGCATGCACACGACCGGTTTTCCCGATGGGAAAAAGTCAGCCGGGAATTCCGACGGGAAAAAAGATCGCTGGTTCTCTTTTTTTCCCCCCCGCAGTTTTCTCGTTAGGAAAACTGCGATGGAACACACACGCGGCCGGTTTTCCCAGCCAAAAGCTCTCATGGCAATTTTCCAGACAGGAAAATCGGTCATGTGTACGAGGCATTAGAAGACCTCTGTCATGAGATAGAGCACCTGTGGCTTTAGACTCCAATAAAAGTAGCTATTCCTTAATTCATGCACCGCATGCTAATTCTGGGGCCATGAGTCGGTGACAACTCCAGGATATCTGACCTAGAACTGGTATGTCACATGTAAGTTAACCACTTAACGACCACCCACTGTAAATATACGTCGGCAGAATGGCACCGACAGGCAGAATCACGTACATATACGTGATTGCCTTTGTATAGTTGGGGGGTCCGATCGGACCCCCCTTCTTTACAGTGGGTGGTCGTTTTACCTTCGGGAGCGATCCGGCATGAGGGGACAGCCGTTCGATTCCGGCCACCCCCTCTCGATCGCTCCTGGCGAATGAGAGAGCTTCCCCTGCCTGCCAGGAAGGAGGAAGTGATGTCATCTCTCCTGCGGCGCTCACATATACCGAGCGCCGTACAGGAGAAGATGCAGGTTAGTACACAAAACAGCACACTGACACCAGGACACATAGGTACATAAATCGCCCCCCCAGGCCCCCCCAGACACCCCCAGATCACCCCCAGCCCCCAGTCACAGTGTCACTGATTGCAGTGACCATTTATTTAGTGATCACTGCAATCAGTGACATTTGTGACTGTAAAAGTGTCACTACATTTAGTTTTAGGTCCAGTGTAGCCCCCTAACCCCCCCCTAATAAAGGTTTAACCCCCTGATCACCCCCCAGATAACCCTTTCACCCCCTAGCACCGCCGTCACTAAGCAATCATTTTTCTGATCAATGTCTTAGCGTCGGTGATGCTGATCGGTAGCCAGTAATTTTTTTTAGGTTCGCCGCAGGTTTTTATAGCGTCGGGTACCCCCATATATTACCTAATGAAGGTTTAACCCCCTTGATCGCCCCCCAGGTAACCCTTTCACCCCCTATCACCACTGTCACTAAGCGATAATTTTTCTGATCGATGTCTTAGCGTCGGCGATGCTGATCGGTAGCCAGTAATTTTTTTTAGGTTCGCCGCAGGTTTTTATAGCATCGGGTACCCCCATATATTACCTGATAAAGGTTTAACCCCCTTGATCACCCCCCAGGTAACCCTTTCACCCCCTAGCACTGCCGTCGCTATGCGATCATTTTTCTGATCGATGTCTTAGCGTCGGTGATGCTGATCGGTAGCCAGTAATTTTTTTTAGGTTCGCCCCAGGTTTTTATAGCGTCGGGTACCCCCATATATTACCTAATAAAGGTTTAACCCCCTTGATCGCCCCCCCAGGTAACCCTTTCACCCCCTATCACCACTGTCACTAAGCGATAATTTTTCTGATCGATGTCTTAGCGTCGGCGATGCTGATCGGTAGCCAGTAATTTTTTTTAGGTTCGCCGCAGGTTTTTATAGCGTCGGGTACCCCCATATATTACCTAATAAAGGTGTAACCCCCTTGATCACCCCCCAGGTAACCCTTTCACCCCCTAGCACCGCCGTCACTATGCGATCATTTTTCTGATCGATGTCTTAGCGTCGGTGATGCTGATCGGTAGCCAGTAATTTTTTTTAGGTTCGCCGCAGGTTTTTATAGCGTGAGGTACCCCCATATATTATCTAATAAAGGTTTAACCCCCTGATCGCCCCCCAGGTAACCCTTTCACCCCCTATCACCACTGTCGCTAAGCAATCGTTTTTATGATCGTTGTCTTAGTGTCGGTGATGCCGATAGGTAGCCAGTAATTTTTTTTTAGGTTCGCCGTCAGGTTTTTATATAGCGTCAGGTACCCCCATATATTACCTAATAAAGGTTTTAACCCCCTAATTGCCCATAGTTAACCCTTTCACCAGTGATCATCATATAAGTGTTACGGGTGACGCTGGTTAGTTAGTTTGCTTTTTATAGTGTCAGGGCACCCGCCGTATATAACCCAATAAAGGTTTAACCCCCTGATCGCCCGGCGGGTGATATCAGTTAGGTTTTAGCGTCAGAGAGGGTCTGCGTCACACCCCAGGCAGCGTCAGGTTAGTGCCAGTAGCGCTAACACCCACACGTGAAGCATACACCCCCCTTAGTGGTATAGTATCTGATCAGCTCAATATCTGATCTGATCAGATCTATACTAGCGTCCGCAGCAGTTTAGGGTTCCCAAAAACGCACTGTTAGTGGGATCAGCCCAGATACCTGCTAGCACCTGCGTTTTGCCCCTCCGTCCAGCCCAGGCCACCGAAGTGCAGTATCGATCGATCACTGTCACTTGCAAAACACAACACACATAACTGCAGCGTTCGCAGAGACAGGCCTGATCCCTGCGACTCCAGTGCTGTAGGAGGTGATTTCACCACCACAGTTAAAAAAAAAAGCATATATGCCGAAGCATTGGGGCAGCAGGAGCGGAGGAGCGATTTTGCTCCTAATGCCGCGTATATACGGTCGAAATTCCGACGGAGGCCTGCCCGTGGAAAAGTCTGACCATGTGTACGCGGCATAACTTTTGCGAGAAGATGCCCCCATGCTTCGGCATATATAAATGGTGCATGTATGCCCATCATTAGAAGTGGGTGGATGAAGGGCGGTATTCTAATGGTGGGCATACCCACCGATCAATCTTTTTTTTTCGTTCAGCCAACAGGCTGCATGAAAAAAAAGATTACAATACATGTCCAACAAGGACCAGCAACGTACTGGTATGTTGCTGGACTTTGAATGTTTATACCAGAATGATGCCTGCGGGTTTAGGTATCATCTTGGTATCATTCTTTTCAGCCAGCGGCCGGCTTTCATGTAAAAGCAATCCTAGTGGCTAATTAGCCTCTGGACTGCTTTTACAAGCAGTGGGAGGGAATGTCCCCCCCCGGATATAAAAAGCGCCATTGGGAAATTGGGAAAGCATTTTATCACACCGATCTTGGTGTGGTCAGATGCTTTGAGGGCAGAGGAAAGATCTAGGGTCCAATAGACCCCAGTTTTTTCAAAAAAGAGTACCTGTCATTACCTATTGCTATCATAGGGGATATTTACATTCCCTGAGATAACAATAAAAGTGATAAAAATAAATAAATATGGAAGCAACAGTTTAAAAATAAAATAAAAAAGCAAAATTAATAATAAAAAAATAAATAAAAAAAAGCACCCCTGTCCTGCCCTGCTCTTGCCCAATGGCGAACGCAAGCGTCGGTCTGGCGTCATATGTAAACAGCAATTGCACCATGCATGTGAGGTATCACCGCGAAGGTCAGATCGAGGGCAGTAATTTTAGCAGTAGACCTCCTCTGTAAATCTAACGGGGTAACCTGTAAATGCTTTTAAAGGCTTTTAAAAATGTATGTAGTTTGTCGCCAATGCGCGTTTGTGCGAAATTTTAAAGCATGTCGTGTTTGGTATCTATGTACTCGGCCTAAGATCATCTTTTTTATTTCATCAAACATTTGGGCAATATAGTGTGTTTTAGTGCATTAAAATTAAAAAAAGTGTATTTTTTCCCAAAAAAATGTGTTTGAAAAATCGCTGCGCAAATACTGTGTAGAAAAAAAAATGCAACACCCACCATTTTATTCTGTAGGGCCTTTGCTTTAAAAATATATATAATGTTTGGGGGTTCAACATAATTTTCTTGCAAAAAAAATATATTTTCATGTAAACAAAAAGTGTCAAAAATGGCTTTGTCTTCAAGTGGTTAGAAGAGTGGATGTAAGCTTCCTAATGTTGTGTATAAAATGCCAGAACAGTTCAAAACCCCCCCAAATGACCCCATTTTGGAAAGTAGACACCCCAAGCTATATACTGAGAGGCATGTCGAGTCCATGGAATATTTTATATGTTGACACAAGTTGCGGAAAAAATACAATTTTTTTTTTTTTTTTTGCACAAAGTTGTCACTAAATGATATATTGCTCAAACATGCCATGGGCATATGTGGAATTACACCCCAAAATACATTCTGTTGCTTCTCCTGAGTACGGGGATACCACATGTGTGAGACTTTTTGGGAGCCTAGCCGCGTACGGGACCCCAAAAACCAATCACCGCCTTCAGGGTTTCTAAGGGTGTCAATTTTTGATTTCACTTCTCACTGCCTATCACAGTTTCGGAGGCCATGGAATGCCCAGATGGCACAAAACCCCCCCAAATGACCCCATTTTGGAAAGTAGACACCCCAAGCTATTTGCTGAGAGGTATTGTGAGTATTTTGCAGATCTCGCTTTTTGTCACAAAGTTTTGAAAATTGAAAAAAAAAAAGAAAAAAAAAAAATGTTCTTTCTTCATTTTCAAAAACAAATGACAGCTGTAAAATACTCACCATGCCTCTCAGCAAACAGCTTGGGGTGTCTACTTTCCAAAATGGGGTCATTTGGGGGGTTTTTGTGCTATTTTGGCATTTTATGGCCTTCAAAACTGTGATACGTAGTGAGGAGTGAAATCAAAAATTTGCGCCCTTAGAAACCCTGAAGGCGGTGCTTGGTTTCCGGGGTCCCGTACGTGGCTAGGCTCCTAAAAAGTCCCACACATGTGGTATCCCCGTACTCAGGAGAAGCAGCAGAATGTATTTTGGGGTGCAATTCTACATATAACCATGGCATGTGTGAGCAATATATCATTTAGTGACAACTTTTTGTAATTTTTTTTTTTTTTGTCATTATTCAATCACTTGGGACAAAAAAAAAAAATATTCAATGGGCTCAACAGGCCTCTCAACAATTTCCTTGGGGTGTCTACTTTCTAAAATGGGGTCATTTGGGGGGGGGGGTTTGTGCTATTTTGGCATTTTATGGCCTTCAAAACTGTGATAGGTAGTGAGGAGTGAAATCAAAAATTTGCGCCCTTAGAAATCCTGAAGGCGGTGCTTGGTTTCCGGGGTCCCGTACGTGGCTAGGCTCCTAAAAAGTCCCACACATGTGGTATCCCCGTACTCAGGAGAAGCAGCAGAATGTATTTTGGGGTGCAATTCCACATATAACCATGGCATGTGTGAGCAATATATCATTTAGTGACAACTTTTTGTAATTTTTTTTTTTTTTGTCATTATTCAATCACTTGGGACAAAAAAATAAAATATTCAATGGGCTCAACAGGCCTCTCAGCAATTTCCTTGGGGTGTCTACTTTCTAAAATGGGGTCATTTGGGGGGGTTTGTACTGCCCTGTCATTTTAGCACCTCAAGAAATGAGATAGGCAGTCATAAATTAAAAGCTGTGTAAATTCCAGAAAATGTACCCTAGTTTGTAAACGCTATAACTTTTGCGCAAACCGATAAATATACGCTTATTGACATTTTTTTTACTAAAGACATGTGGCTGAATACATTTTGGCCTAAATGTATGACTAAAATTGAGTTTATTCGATTTTTCTTATAACAAAAAGTAGAAAATATCATTTTTTTTCAAAATTTTCGGTCTTTTCCGTTTATATCGCAAAAAATAAAAATCGCAGAGGCAATCAAATACCATTAAAAGAAAGCTCTATTTGTGGGAAGAAAAGGACGCAAATTTCGTTTGGGTACAACATTGCATGTCCGCACAATTTACAGTTAAAGCAGCGCAGTGCAAAATTCTGAATTCACCTCTGGTCCTTTAGCTACCAAATGGTCCGGGGCTTAAGTGGTTAAAGTGACATTAAATAATGTGCTTATTCTCCAAAAACAATTTGTGCACATCCATTACTTAAAGGCCCTGTAAACTTTTCCCCATTAAATTGTCTCTTGCTGTGTTTTATGCCTTCTTGTAACATTCTTCTTGAGCCCCAAAACCTTCCCCTTTCCCCTTTACTTTCATTTGTTTGTAACAAGCAGTGCATGTTATTTGCGGTCATGTGCACTGTTCTATGCACACTAGAAATCCCTTAGCCCCTAGTCTATCCGAGGAGCGAGCAAGAAATGGTGGCTATGTTCATACTGTTCATACTGTAGCACCCCTCTGACACCCCAAAGGCATAATAGCACCTACAGAGGCCAGGGAAAGGCTAGCATTTCACCCCAGGACTGAGTCCATGGTTAAAATAGGGTGAACGAGAAAATATATTGGGCGCTAGTGACTTTTTAAAGTTTTATTGCAGAAGTTTTATTGCAGAACAGTTTGGCCACACCCACTGTTCGCTGTGGCAGGCTATGCACACCACATAACTACTCTCCTTGGGGGCACCCGAAGGTGTCCCAGGCCCCTAAAGTGTTCGGATTTGACTTGAAGAAAAGGTGGCAACCCTAGTCACCGGGCCCTTCTGAGAGACCAACCTTCTTCCTGGGTCTCTCTGGCAAGGGGCATCCCCTGGGTTTCCTCCTTGGCACTGCTTCCTCCAGACCAGGCAGGACAGCTTCAGGACCACTTCAGCACACGTTAGGCTACAAAACAGGCTATTGGATGTAACAGCAGAGCTCAATCCAGCAGCACCTCCCTAGGCCTCAGTCCAGGGGAAGAGAGCGAGCACATGGCCTGTCCCAAATATTTATATCCTCCCCAAGCATTTACCAGTGACCTAAACCTCCTACTGGATTGGCTGAAGAAAATATACAGTAAATATTGATAACTTAGTTTTGTATGTGAAAACTCATACTAAGGCCAGTAATACCAATGACATCTACTGGCGATTGTGAGAAATCACAAGCCAATTTAAGCTTAGGGAAAAACCAGGTGAAAAACTATACGATCAGTCTTCGCTAACTACAGCCCAGCCAAAAACTAAATTGACATAGTAGTCCCTGTATAGGACAAGAGGGCTACATTACACACAGTGGGATCATGGAGAATGAACGTAACCACCCCTATTAATAGGAAGTCAGATTATAGCAGCAAAAAAAAGGAATTTGTAGATCTGGAGGAGGCTAACAGAGGGAACTTTTTAGAGTTAAAAATTCATACTTGAATGGAACTTTTTTTTGTAAACCAGAGTTTAGTGTCACTTTAACCATTTTACGACTGCCCACAAGACATATACTGCAACAGGGCGACACTTCCGGGTCTGGGGCGTGCATGCGCGCTGCCGGCGACCTGCTCCCGCTGTGATGTCTCGATGTTTGTCGACAGCTAACGATCATTAGGCAGAGAGCCAGAACGCCGATCTGCCTATGTAAACAAGGCAGATCGCCTTTCTGTCAGTAGGGAAGGCATTGATCCTGTGTTCCTGCAATGCAGTAACATGGATCAGTGCCTTATCCTAGTAAAAGCACCTCCCCACACAATGCACAAGCACTGGCTAGGCACACATTTAACCCTTTGATCGCCCCTGATGTTTAACCCCTTCCCAGCCAGTGTCATTAGAACAGTGACAGTACATATTTTTAGCACTGATCACTGTATTAGTGTCACTGGTCCCCAAAAAGTGTCAGTTAATATCACAACTGGCCACCGCAATATCGCAGTCCCTCTATAAGTCACTGATCGCCCCCATTACTAGTATAAATTTAGCGCCCCCCCCCCAATATTTGGGGGCGCTATGTGGAAATTTAGGGGTAGTCTGAGCTGGTAGTTGGGCTCAGACCAATCACTGATTCATTATTGCTTCTGCTCTGGGTGTGATACTGCCTGGCTGTAGTGTTCTCTGTTGCCTGTAGGTGGCACTGTCACCGCCGGCATAGGTTGAACTACAGGGGGTATCACAGCACCTTTGGTGTCCTCTCTCGGCAGCCGTGCAGTGGGCGTGGTCAATCCACTGTGCATGCTGGGAGAGGGTACATAAGGGGCAGACGCCATTAGGTGGGGGGCGTTCCAGAGGACCTTCGGTCCTGTAAGTCTGCCTCGTAGCCCGCATGGCATGAGGCGCGCGAGTGTGTTTGGGCCTCGGGCACCTTCAGCCCGAGGATTCAATGCTGCAATGTAGGCCCGGCTCTGCTGGCAGAGGCCTACACCTCAGAGAAGAATCCCAGGCTGCCCACTTGTAGGGAGCCCACCTTTAGGAAAGAAGTCCAGGGGAGGATCAGTCCCAGAGGAGATTAGCGACGGTACTGCTGTCTCAGGAAGAGCCCTGGAAACTCGCCTAAAGAGGGATTCATCGTCTCTATTATCCGTGTTCCATCCCGGCTGCTAGGACCGCTCTTAAAGGGACTATCCGGGTGAGCAATACCCACTCAGGCTTGAGTGGCGAAGAAAGACTGACACTGAGATCTAAGTGTTGTGTGCCTGAACCTTCCCCTACTTTCTCAACTTCCTACTCTCTCTCTTCAAGTTTACCTCAAGTATAAAGAATAAAACCTTGCTGATTGGGTTTTACTCCTGTGTGGACATTGGCCTTATTCTGAAAGATTTCTGCCTAGACAACGGAGAGAAGGGATCCACTCTGGAGAGGTAATTGCTGCAAGACCCAACAATAACACCGCTCGCCCCTCTCTATACACAGGGAGGGGATACCGGGCAAGTAGCAGGTGTGCCCCGCTATTGGAGGAGAAAAGTGGGGTCTGTGTGCTACATAAAAAATAAATATCCCATAGTTTGTAGACGCTATAACTTTTGCGGAAAACAATCAATATACACTTATTCAGATTTGTTTTTACCAAAAATATGTAGCAGAATACATATTGGCCTAAATTGATGAAGAAATTCAAATTTTTTTTTTATTGGATATGTTTTATAGCAGAAAGTAAAAATATATATTTTTTTTTTTTTAAATTGTCTGTCTTTTTTTGTTTATAGCACAAAAAATAGAAACTACAGAGATGATCAAATACCACCAAAAGAAAGCTCTATTTGTGGGAAAAAAAGGATATAAATTGTGTTTGGGTACAGCGTCGCACGACCGCGCAGTTGTCAATTAGAGTAACGCAGTGCCGTATCACAAAAAATGGCCTAGTCATGAAGAGGGTTGAATCATTTGCAGGGCAAGTGGTTAAGGAATCACTAAGTTCTTGTCACCCTGGTATGTTACCTTTAAAATATTTTGGGGTTAGTTTATGTGCCAAGTGTCCACTATATGTGTCAATTTCATTGTGTTATGTCACCAAAGCAGCCAAAGGTATACAGCGAAATGTCTCCTTTTTACAGAGTCTCGATTGAGTGATGCCTCACCTATTTTCATTGCAAAGGTCTAGAGGGTGCAGGACACCATGCCTCCATGACAAGGGATGAGAGAGTAAGAACCATCACCCTTGGGGACCGCTGTTAAGAACACCAAGCCTTACATCTGTACCAGTTCTTTCCAGCACTGAACAACGTCTGCTGTAGAGCGTGGCTGATAGACAGATGGCTTATTTCATGATGTCAGGAAGTATAAAGTATTATGGTTGGCTGCCTCGATGTGGCGATGGTCCAAAAATCTGAAAATAGAAAGAGCAGAACACCTTTTGTAGTATTGAGATAGATTGTGAGAAAGAGGAAGTCAAACAATATTTTTTTTTAGCATATATATAAACCTGGTCGTGAAAGACGTTTAAACTTCATAATACTTTATTGCTTCTGTGTTATATTAAGAGGCTGACGTCTGGAAACGTTTTCTCTGTGTGCTATTTCCAGTGTCGGGTAGAAAAGAGTAGAGAAAACATAATATTCTAAGGGAAAATATTTAAAGTATGTACTTTGTATCACTAACATATTCTACCGGTGATCTATGACATTGTCATATATATATATATATATATATATATATATATATATATATACACATACAGTCAGGTCCATAAATATTGGGACATCGACACAATTCTAATCTTTTTGGCTCTATACACCACCACAATGGATTTGAAATGAAACAAACAAGATGTCCTTTAACTGCAGACTTTCAGCTTTAATTTGAGGGTATTTACATCCAAATCAGGTGACCGGTGTAGGAATTACAACAGTTTGTATATGTGCCTCCTACTTTTTAAGGGACCAAAAGTAATAGGACAATTGGCTGCTCAGCTGTTCCATGGCCAGGTGTGTGTTATTCCCTCATTATCCCATTTACAAGGAGCAGATAAAAGGTCCAGAGTTCATTTCAAGTGTGCTATTTGCATTTGGAATCTGTTGCTGTCAACTCTCAATATGAGATCCAAAGAGCTGTCACTATCAGTGAAGCAAGCCATCATTAGGATGAAAAAACAAAACAAACCCATGAGAGAGATAGCAAAAACATTAGGTGTGGCCAAATCAACTGTTTGGAACATCCTTAAAAAGAAAGAACGCACCGTTGAGCTCAGCAACACCAAAAGACCCGGAAGACCACGGAGAACAACTGTGGTGGATGACCGAAGAATTCTTTCCCTGGTAAAGAAAACACCCTTCACAACAGTTGGCCAGATGAAGCACACTCTCCAGGAGGTAGGTGTATGTGTGTCAAAGTCAACAATCAAGAGAAGACTTCACCAGAGTGAATACAGAGGGTTCACCACAAGATGGAAACCATTGGTGAGCCTCAAATACAGGAAGGCCAGATTAGAGTTTGCCAAACAACATCTAAAAAAGCCTTCACAGTTCTGGAACAACATCCTATGGACAGATGAGACCAAGATCAACTTGTACCAGAGTGATGAGAAGAGAAGAGTATGGAGAAGGAAAGGAACTGCTCATGATCCAAAGCATACCACCTCATCAGTGAAGCATGGTGGTGGTAGTGTCATGGCGTGGGCATGTATGGCTGCCAATGGAACTGGTTCTCTTGTATTTATTGATGATGTGACTGCTGATAAAAGCAGCAGAATGAATTCTGAAGTGTTTCGGGCAATATTATTATCTGCTCATATTCAGCCAAATGCTTCAGAACTCATTGGACGGCGCTTCACAGTGCAGATGGACAATGACCAGAAGCATACTGCGAAAGCATCCAAAGAGTTTTTTAAGGGAAAGAAGTGGAATGTTATGCAATGGCCAAGTCAATCACCTGACCTGAATCCGATTGAGCATGCATTTCACTTGCTGAAGACAAAACTGAAGGGAAAATGCCCTAAGAACAAGCAGGAACTGAAGATAGTCGCAGTAGAGGCCTGGCAGAGCATCACCAGGGATGAAACCCAGCGTCTGGGGATGTCTATGCGTTCCAGACTTCAGGCTGTAATTGACTACAAAGGATTTGCAACCAAGTATTAAAAAGTGAAAGTTTGATTTATGATTGTTAATCTGTCCCATTACTTTTGGTCCCCTAAAAAGTGGGAGGCACATATACAAACTGTTGTAATTCCTACACCGTTCACCTGATTTGCATGTAAATTAAAGCTGAAAGTCTGCAGTTAAAGCACATCTTGTTTGTTTCATTTCAAATCCATTGTGGTGGTGTATAGAGCCAAAAAGATTACAATTATGTCGATGTCCCAATATTTATGGACCTGACTGTATATATACAGTATCTCACAAAAGTAAGTACACCCCTCACATTTATGTAAATATTTTATTCTATCTTTTCATGTGACAACACGGAAGAAATTACACTTTGCTACAATGTAAAGTAGTGAGTGTACAGCTTGTATAACAGTGTAAACAAAATAACTCAACACAGCCAATAACCGCTTGCGGACCAGCCAACCACAGTTATACTGCGGCAGGCTGGCTCCGCTGGGCGAACCGTTGTAGCTTTACGTCGGTTGCTTTAAGCGGGCTAGCAGGCGCACACGTCACCGCATCGCGGGAGTGCCGAGGCTCATGACCGGCGGTCGCTACGAGCGATCTCCGGGCACGAGAGGCAGGACAGGGACGTGTGTGTGTATACAGATCCCTGTTCTGTGAGCTGAGGAAATGCAGATTGTAAGTTCCTAATAGCTAGGAACCACGATCTGTCATTTCCTCTAGGTCAGTCCCATCCCCCTTCAGTTAGAACACACATTAGGGAACACAATTAACCCCTTGATCGCCCCCTAGTGTTAACCTCTTCCCTGCCAGTGACATTTTTATAGCACTGATCGCTGTATAAATGTCAATGGTCCCAAAAATGTGTCAAAAGTGTTCGATGTGTCTGCCATAATGTCGCAGTCCCAACAAAAATCGCAGATCACCGCCATTACTAGTAAAAAAAATAATAATAATAATAAAAATGCTATAAATCTATCCCCTATTTTGTAGACGCTACAACTTTTGCGCAAACCAATCAATATATGCTTATTGCGATTTTTATTACCAAAAATATGTAGAAGAATACATATCGGCCTAAACTGGGGATATTTATTATACCGAAAAAGTACAAAATATTGTGTTTTTTTCAAAATTGTCGCTATTTTTTTGTTTATAGAGCAAAAAAATGTAATCGGAGAGATGATCAAATACCACCAAAAGAAAGCTCTATTTGTGGGAAAAAAGGAACGTAAATTTTGTTTGGGTACAGCGTTGCACGACCGCGCAATTGTCAGTAAAGCGACGCAGTGCCGAATCGCAAAAAATGGCCTGGTCATTGGGCAGCCAAATTTTCCGGGGCTGAAGTGGTTAATGTCTAAACCGCTGGCAACAAAAGTGAGTACACCCCTAAGTTAAAATGTCCATATATATATATGCAGGGGTTGGACAAAATTATGGAAACACTAGGTAAAGGAACAAAATCTTTACCAGCAAATATTGTTGGACCACCTTTGGCATCCAAGATGGCCTGAATTTTGTGAATTAACTGTAGCGGGTCTCCTTTAAGGCCCCTGGACTACGATACCCAGAACCCCGTTCGGCACCCAGGGTGCATTGGGCCGCCGCAGAGACTCATGGGTGGGGCTATATAAGAAGAGGGCGTGGCTAAGCTCGGCCTCTTTGGACACCGCGCTGCAAGCAATAGGACTCCCTGTGCGGATCCGCTGCTGTGTAAGGCCTGAAGCCTGGGCCTTGCATACCGACCAAAGAGCCTTCCACCCCACTGCGGAGCCTGGGTGGCACCTGTTCTTGCTCGAGTTTGCTGACATCAGCTGGACCGGAGACCCGGTCGTTGGAGACACTGTGTGCGGATACACAGTGGTGGAAGCCCAGACTGGGATCTTGTCCGGAGTGGTGAGCGAGCACTTGCTCACTTAATTACCTTTTTTTACTTTGTTGGGCCTAGTGACTGCCTTGGCCCACCCTGTTATACTACCCTTGGTATACAAATATTGTTTCCTGAAAGTGCACCACCGTTCAAGTTGCATGCAAAGAATTGTTCTCATAGGGACTGAGTTTGAATCTGAGTCAGGCCTGACCAGGGTGGAGGTTAAAACTTTGTTGCTGTGCCATATTGCACATAGGGAAAGAAGATAGTTGTACGTGGCGGGGGACCACTCAGCACTATCACTGGTGAATATGTTTATTGCTGCAGGGCTCTGCATGTATGCTATGTGATGTGTTTAACCTTGAACCTTTATACCAAAGTAAATCCAGTTATATTTTATTGCATTGGTATTAGTGTCATCTTTGCAGATAGTAGCTATCTATCAATACGGCCAGATTGTATATAATCAGGTATAGACCTTTGCGAGGTAACAATCCCTAGACTAACTGTGCCAGTGTGGGTTGAGTAGATTGCCGGGGGTTGGCGGTGCTGTATACAGGGCCCGAAACATAACCCAGCGGCTCTCTTAACTGGGGGTAGCGCTACATAAAAAATATAAGTCTTGGATGGTAGATAATGGAATCTGATACCACTCTTCGTGCAAAAATAGTTCCAGTTCTTGCAGAGATGCCAAATATGGAAAATGAGCCTGAACATTGTTCTGTAAAATTGACCATAGTGGCTCTATGATATTGAGGTCTGGCGCCTGCAGTGCCCAGGGAAGGTGCAAGACTTCATCTGCATGCTTGTCAAACCATCATTTGACAACACCAGCTGTGTTAATCGGAGCATTATGGTCTTGGTAAATGGTGATGTCTTCTGGAAACAATGTCTGCACCATGGGATACACATGGTCTGCCAAAATTTGTACATATTCGCTGGCAGTGACTCTACCTTTCAAGGTGATGATGGGGCCTGCAGAATACCAAGATATGGCTGCCCAAACCATGATTGCCGCTGGCACAAGACATCCCTGCTTGTAAGTTTGGAAAGTGTTCACCACACATAAACACTAGTGATGAGCCGAACACCCCCGGGTTCGGTTCGCACCAGAACCCGCGAACGGACCGAAAGTTCGTACGAACATTAGAACCCTATTAAATACAATGGACGCGAACGTTCGAATTCTAAAGTGCTAATTATAACGACTATTATGCATGTTATTGTCCTAAAAAGGGTTTGGGAACCCGGGTTCTGCACCAGGGGACATGTATCAATGCAAAAAGAAGTTTTAAAAACGGTCGTTTTTCGGGAGCAGTCATTTTAATGATGCATAAAGTGAAAAAAAAAAAGTCAAATATTCCTTTAAATATCGTACCTGGGGGGTGTCTAAAGTATGCCTGTGAAGTGCCACGTGTTTCCCGTGTTTAGAACTGTCCCTGCACAAAATGACACTTCTAAAGGGAAAAAAAGCCATTTAAAACTGCTTGCGGCTTTAATGTAATGTCTGGTCCCGGTAATATGGATGAAAATCTTTAAGAAAAATGGCATAGCTACCCCATGACCCCCCCCCCCTACCCCAGCCCATTACCAGCCCCTTTGGGTCTTGTATGGATATTAAGGGGAACCCCGCACATAAAATAAAAAAGGCCCTATATACTCTGAACAGCCGTATACAGGCGGTGCATACAAGACAGGGACTGTAGGTTTGTTCTTATGTAGAATCTGTTTGTAATTTTGAACAGGTACATTGTTTAAGTGTAGCTCCAGCCCAAAAATCTATTTTTAAACTTTTTGGAAAACATAGGTAAGGGTTATCACCCCTGTAACATTTGTTTTGCTGTCTGTGCCCCTGTTCAGAACATTTCACCTCACTTTCCGTCCCAATGACAACTGTTTTTGAAATGTGGTGTTTTTCTTGAAACAAGGATTGGTGATAAAGCATCAGTACAGAGGAGACACCTTTCTCCCATATTAATTCTTACAGGAGAGAATTTTCCTTCCTAGGGGTAGATTTCCTCTCACTTCCTGTTGTCTTCTTGCGTTTGCAAGTAGGAGTCGTTTGTAAGTTGGATGTTTGAAAGTAGGGACCTGCCGTATATACTCTGCAGAAATAGGCCCCTTAGTTGTTGGTGTTGGCACAACACTGTAAGCACTCACAGTTACTCTTGGTTGGTGCTGGAACGCCCTGCTGTCAACTATTATATCAGGAATTGTAATTACATATAATTGTTGAACAGTGGTAGTAAAAATTGGGGCTTTGATGGTGGTGCTGGTGCCACAACACTGTAAGCCCTGACAGTTACTCTTGGTGGGTGCAGCAATGGGCCCTGCTGTGAATTATTAGATCAAGAATTGTAATTGCATGCCCCTGTTGAACAGGGGCTGAAAAATTGGGCCTTTCGTGGTGGTGGTGGTGCTGGTGGTGTTGCCACAACACTGTAAGCCCTCAGAGTTACTCTTGGTGGGTGCAGGAATGGGCCCTGCTGTGAATTATTAGTTCAAGAATTGTAATTACATGCCCCTTTTGAACAGGGGCTGAAAAATTGGGCCTTTCGTGGTGGTGGTGGTGGTGGCGTTGCCACAACACTGTAAGCCCTCAGAGTTACTCTTGGTGGGTGCAGCAATGGGCCCTGCTGTGAATTATTAGATCAAGAATTGTAATTACATGCCCCTGTTGAACAGGGGCTGAAAAATTGGGCCTTAGGCACTGGTGGCACAACACTGCAACCCCTCACAGATACTGTACTTGGAGCACAGCAATGAGCCCTGTTGCAAAGTATTGCTTCAAAAATTGTAATTACACGCCCCTGTTTAACAGGGGCTGAAAAATTGGGCCTTAGGCACTGGTGGCACAACACTGCAACCCCTCACAGATACTGTACTTGGAGCACAGCAATGAGCCCTGTTGCAAAGTATTGCTTCAAAAATTGTAATTACACGCCCCTGTTAAACAGGGGCTGAAAAATTGGGCGTTAGGCACTGGTGGCGGCACCCATAAACAAAAATGATCTTCCAAGCTATCATCATCAATCGTATCATTGAGGACTCGGAGGAGGAGGATAGCCAGTCAACATAACAGCAAAGGCACTCAGCATCAGCATCAGTCTTGAAGGGATGTGACATGTTAAAATCAATTAGTCTGTTATATCAGCATCAGGTGTGTGGTAGCTGGTGGTGATCCAAGACTGGTTCATCTTGATGAAAGTCAGTCGATCAACCGAGTCGGTGGACAGGCGCACCCTGTGATCCGTGACAAATCCTCCAGCAGCACTGAATGTGCGTTCCGAAAGAACGCTGGATGCAGGACAGGCCAGTAGCTCAATTGCATACTGTGCAAGCTCTGGCCAGTGATCCATCCTCAAGACCCAGTAAGCCAGAGGATTTTCGGTGGGGAAGGTGTCCAAGTCTGACCTTGCCCCTAGATATTCCTGCACCATGTTTATCAGATGCTGGCGATGGTTGCTGGAACCGATCATACTTTGGGGCTGCGGACTAAAGAATTGTCTGAACGCATCGGTCAGACGGCCACCTTCCCCACCGCTCCTTCTTTGACTGACCGAAGCCTCAGCAACTCGTTGTCCAGGACCAGGAGTTTGTAACCTCCCAGTCTCTGGGAACGCGTTGCACAGACCTTTCTGCAAGGCCTCCCGGAGTTGTCTCATCCTCTGCTCCCTCTGCGACGGTAACATAAGGTCCGCAACCTTACCCTTGTACCATGGATCAAGGAGAGTGGCCAGCCAGTAATGGTCCCTCTCCTTGATCCGAAGAATACGAGGATCCTTCCGCAGACTTTGCAGGATCAGGGAGGCCATGCAGCATAGGTTAGCTGAGGCATTCGGTCCGGAGTCCTCTGGGTCACTAAGGACGACATGATCCGCAGCCACCTCCTCCCAGCCACGTACAAGTCCACTGGTTTCTTGGGACTGTAAATCATCCCTAAAAGACTGCTGCTGATGATGCTGAGTGCCAGCCTCCACCTCCATGCTGACACAATCCTCCTCCTCCTCCTCCTCCTCCTCCTCTTCCTGTGCGATGGGTGGGACAGAAGGAACACTGTCTGGGTAAAGGGGGCCTTGAGAGGCAAGGAAGTCCTCCTCTTCCTGCCTCTGTTCTGCCTCAAGTGCCCTGTCCATTATTCCACGCAGCGTGTGCTCCAACAGGTGGACAAGAGGTACAGTGTCACTGATGCATGCACTGTCACTGCTCACCATCCTCGTGGCCTCCTCAAATGGTGCCAGGACAGTGCATGCATCCCTGATCATGCCCCACTGGCGTGGAGAAAAAAAACCAAGCTCCCCTGACCCTGTCCTGGTGCCGTAGTCGCACAGGTACTCATTGATGGCCCTCTGCTGCGTGTGCAGCCGCTGCAGCATGGCCAACGTTGAGTTCCACCTGGTGGGCATGTCACATATAAGGCAGTTCTTGGGCAGGTTCAACTCCTTTTGCAGCTCAGCCAGGCGAGCACTGGCATTATAAGATCTGCGGAAATGCACACAGACTTTCCTGGCCTGCCTCAGGACATCCTGTAAGCCCGGGTACCTGCCCAAGAACCGCTGCACCACCAGGTTAAGGACGTGAGCCACACAGGGCACATGGGTCAGTTGTCCCTGTCGGAGGGCGGAGAGGAGGTTGGTGCCATTGTCGCAAACCACCATTCCTGGCTTAAGCTGGCGTGGCGTCAACCACCTCTCGGCCTGGCCCTGCAGAGCAGACAGGACCTCTGCCCCAGTGTGGCTTCTGTCCCCCAAACACACCAGCGCAAGCACGGCATGGCATCTTTTTGCCTGAGTACTTGCGTAGCCCCTTGAACGGCTACGGAGCACCGCTGGTTCAGAGGACAAAGCACAGGAAGAGGCCATGGAGGAAGAAGAAGAGGAGGGGGTGGAGGAGAGAGGTGTGTCACAACCAGTAGTAGCATTTTGGAGGCGTGGCGGTGGAACAACCTCCAACACTACTGCACCTTGTCCTGCATCCTTCCCAGCTGCCAAAAGAGTGACCCAATGGGCCGTGAAAGAAAGGTAACGTCCCTGTCCATGCCTGCTGGACCATGAGTCAGCGGTAATATGCACCTTACCGCTGACCGCCCTGTCCAGCGAGGCCAAGACATTGCCTTCCACATGCCGGTAGAGAGCCGGAATAGCCTTCCGTGAGAAAAAGTGGCGTTTGGGAACCTGCCACTGAGGAACCGCACATTGCACAAACTCACGGTAGGGGGCCGAGTCTACCAACTGAAAAGGCAGCAGTTGAAGCGCTAGGCATCCTGCCTGTGGCCAATCATTGCTCTCCTCGCTGCCGGCGCTGTGATTGGCCAAGCATGCGGGGTCACAGTGCATGCTTGGCCAATCACAGCGCCTGGATGACACTGCGATGGCGTAGTGCATTGTGGGACGCGAATTAGGCGCGAACGGCCCAAATCGTTCGTTGTTCGGCGAACGATCGAACAGCCGATGTTCGAGTCGAACGTATGTTCGACTCGAACACCGAGCTCATCCCTCATAAACACGTCCGGTGGTTGGGAAGCTCGATTCATTGGACCATATTACAGTCTTTCATTGATCGATAGTCTACAATTTATGGGTGTTGCACCACTTGCTCCTCTTCTGAGCATCAATATTGGTCACTATGGTTTGGCAATTGCAGCTCCCCATTAATGCAAGGCTTATGGAGTATCCCTCCATAAATCTGTAGATATAGATATATCTATCTATATCTATAGATAGATATATCTATATCTATATGTATAGATATAGATATATCTATCTATCTATATATATATATATAGCTAAATATACACTATATTTTTAAAAGTATTGGGACACTTGCCTTTACACGCACATGGACTGTCCACCACAGCTCCCGGTTGGAGGTGCCTTTGGATGGCACCCGGCTACCACACTACCAATATACATACCCGAGTAAGTAAGCATGCACTCGGTGTGGGGTTCTCCTTACCCTATCCATGTCCTTTATTATTTTTTATTATTCATATACAATAATTTCACTATAGGTGCATCACATGCTTTTCTCCTGACGAGTGGTTTAAAGGCCACAAAACGCGTAGAGCTACCAAACGCTGTGCTTCTATCAATACTTACCCAGATTTTCAAGCTACTATGCATTATCCATGTTGACAGGTCTAATGAGACCATAGGTCCTGCAGGCATTACTTTGCAAATGTTTTTATCTAACCTTGCTTTTGTAAACTTTGGAATATTATTGCGGTTCTACCTTGAGATACCAATGTTATTACCTTGTTCATTGCTATTACCTTGTCTACCATTGATATCAGTATTATATGTATGTATTACTGTAATAAACAATAAACTTCCTATATGTTCACCAATTTACTCCCTTGCTACCACATGCTTCATGTAAAGTCCCACCCCCTTTGCTCTCCTCCTTTTGAATTCAATAGGGATGAAAACACATGACCTCACCAGGCCATGGTTTCATTCAAAGTCCCAAGGGATGGAAATACATGACCTCACCAGGTCATGGCTTTGTTAAAGTCCCAAACAAACCCCCACCATTCTATTTTATCCAAACCCATGGGCACTAATATGGAGTTTCCCCCTTTGTGCCTATAACAGACTCCATTTTTCTGGGAAGAGATTTTGTAGTGTGTCTGTGGATTTTGTTCCCATTCCACCAAAAGGGCAATTGTGAGGTCAGGTATTGCTATAGGATGAGAAGACCTTACTTTTTGAGCATTTGCCTTTTTGCTTTGCAAGAGGAGCAATATTTTTTAAAGTGACCATGAGAATGATTCTGTGACTATAGTAAAAGGCAGGAAACCTGTTGCTTTGCATGGGCAAAGCACAAGTTTGATTTAAGAGTGGTAGAAATTCTGTAAATAGCTCTACAGAGCAGACAGCACACAACCCACATTGCAGCTTAACTGCAGGCAGGAAACAGGAAACTGTCAGGAAAGACGTTCTCACTCATCCCAGCAATCGGGGTCTCAGAATCTCTATGCACAGGCAGACCCGTTCGGCGCATGCGCGATAGCGGCAAACGAGCGTGCGCGGGCACGCGATAGTGGCGAGCGGGCGCGCGCGGGTGCGCGATAGCGCGCGCGCCTATGACGCAGGTTGGCGCCAAAGACTGCCTATTTAAAGAGAGCTGTCACTCTGCATCCTTGCTGTCCGGGCTACAGCGTTTCCTGAAGACCCTTGTTACCTGAACCTCTGATCTGATTGCTCTGGTACCTGACCCGGCTTCCCTTGGCTTCTCCAGTCTGCTGCCCGCCTCTGACCACGGCTCATCCCGACTTCTCTTCTGCCTCCTCCTCTAACCAGTTTGCTGCCCGCCTGATACACTGACCCGGCCTGGACTTTAACTATTCGTGGATCCTGCTTTGTACTCATCTGCCCCCTTGTGTCTGACCCGGCCTGTCTTCACCAAGTCTGCTTCCTGATCCTCAGGTGCCTGCTGCGGACCACTGCACGTCTCCCACCAGTTATCCACCGCTGCAGTCTGCTGCTTCTACTTCCACCTGCCTCAGTTCCTGCCAGGCACTTGTGCTCCTTTGCCCTCCTGAGCCCCTGTCTGCTCTATCAGGGGTTCTCGAGTCAGAGGTCTACGAGAGGCCACTCCCTGCACGTCGGGCTCACCTACCAGGTACGTGACAGTACCGGACAGCCATGTCTGAGCCCACGCAGGGAGCCTCTCCCATGGAGGAACTCTGCCGTCACCTAGATGGACTTACTACAGCAGTCAGGAACTTACAGGAAGGCTATACCCGCCTAGAGGAGCGTGTCCAGACCCTGTCTAACACGGCACCTGCCGCACCTGGAGCTTCTCCCGCACCCTCAGTCGTCATGTTACCACCTGAACCCCGGGTTCCTCCTCCCGAGAGGTTCTCTGGAGATCGTAGTAAATACAGAGCTTTTCGTAACGCCTGTGAGCTCTTTTTCGCTCTGCAACCCAGGACCTTTTCCCTTGAAACCACCAAGGTGGGCTTCATCATCGCCCTACTATCAGGCGAACCTCAGTCTTGGGCCCACCGCCTTCTGGAGCATAAAGACACCTGCCTCAACCTCCTGCGCACGTTCTTTGAAGCCATGGATCTTCTCTACGAGGATCCCCAACAAGCAGCCACCGCAGAAGCAGCATTATGTTCCCTGCAGCAGGGTCGCAGGCCCGTGGAGGACTACGTCTCCGAATTCAGACGTTGGAGTTCGGACACAAATTGGAACAATGTTGCCCTGCGCCACCAGTTCCGTATGGGCCTTTCCGAGCCCCTTAAGGATGAACTGGCTCGAGTTGGCATCCCAGCAACACTAGACGCTCTAATTCTTCAGTCTACCTTAATTGACAGGCGGTTAAGGGAACGAAGAGCTGAACGTACCGCTGGTCCCTCTTGTCCTGTATGGATGCTACCTCGTGTGTTCAACCCTGCTCACTCCGCTCCTCTGGCTCCCGCTCACCCGCCTGCTGATACTTCGGAACCCATGCAACTTGGCCTGCTTCGCCCCTCGCTCACCCCCGAAGAGCGCCAACGGCGGCGATTCAACAATCTCTGCCTCTACTGTGGGGAACCAGGTCATTTCGTGAGGTCCTGTCCTGCTAAGACCCGTAAGTGTTCCTCTATCTTTTCTACCTACTCACCAACTTCGTTTGACAACTCAACTCATCTGGCTGTCTCTGTCTCCTTACAGCTTCCAGGAAGGAATATACTAACTACCGCAATAATTGATTCCGGAGCATGTAGCGGTTTTATGGACGCTTCCTTTGCCAACAGATTCCAGGTCCCCTTGCACCCCCGAGCTAAGGGACTTTCTGTACACCTGGCCGATGGATCAGCTATTAAGTCAGGGCCAGTCATACTGGAAACCGTCCCTTTAAGTGCAACCATCTCCGGTAATCACCGGGAGTTACTTCGCCTGGACATCATTGAATCCCCCCTGTTTCCCATCATACTGGGTATGCCCTGGCTGAGGGCACACAACCCACAAATTGACTGGACCACGAGTGAGATCAGCTTCCCCTCTCCTTACTGTCGTCAGCACTGTGTGCCAGAAGTTGCCGACGCTCTCTCCTCACTGCTCTGCTTAGACGCTGACTCCGAAACCCGCCAGTCCGTTCCCGAAGTTTACCATCATTTTTTGGATGTATTCAGCAAAAAGGGTGCAGAAACACTTCCCCCGCACCGATCCTATGACTGTCCGATTGAGCTCCTCCCCGGGGCAGAGGTGCCATTCGGAAGGATCTTCCCTCTAACCGAACTAGAGCTCGGGACCCTCAAGATCTATATCGACGACAACCTGGAGAAGGGGTTCATCCGCCCTTCTACTTCACCAGCAGGGGCAGGAATCTTTTTCGTCGAAAAAAAAGACCATTCCCTACGCCCTTGCGTAGACTACCGCACGCTAAATAAGATTACAATTAAAAACCGGTACCCTCTCCCTTTGGTGCCAGAACTATTCCAGAGACTCGGGGCTGCAGCCATATTCACTAAATTGGATCTTCGTGGGGCCTACAATCTGGTCCGGATTCGTAATGGGGACGAATGGAAAACTGCCTTCCATACCCGATTCGGGCATTTTGAATATCTTGTGATGCCCTTCGGTTTGTGTAACGCCCCTGCCACATTCCAACACTTTGTGAATGACATTTTCAGAGACTACCTAGACGTGTTTGTGATAATTTACCTGGACGACATCCTGATTTTCTCCTCGTCCTTGTCCACTCACCGAGAGCATGTCAGGAAAGTGTTAACCCGACTCCGTCAGCATGGCCTTTACGCGAAACCCGAGAAATGCGAGTTTGAACAACAGAGCATTCAGTTTTTGGGACTAATTATCTCCATAGAAGGTATCAAAATGGACCCACAAAAAGTTTCCGCCATCTTGGATTGGCCAATTTCTACAGACAAAAAAGGGATCCAACGCTTTGTAGGATTTGCAAATTTTTATCGCAAGTTTATCCGGGGATTTTCTACCATCATCTCGCCCATCACCAGTTTGACGAAGCAAGGCATACGATTCCATTGGACCCCGGAAGCCCAAGTTGCCTTCTCCACCTTAAAGGATCAGTTTGTCTCGGCCGCGGTCCTGAAACATCCAGACCCCGCTCTGCCTTACATTTTGGAAGTAGATGCCTCTGAGATCGCAGTGGGGGCGGTGCTCTCCCAGAGACAGGGTCCCAAGTCGCAGTTGCATCCAGTCGCATTCTTCTCTCGGAAGTTGTCCGAAGCTGAGAGGAACTATGATGTGGGGGACAGAGAGCTACTCGCAATTAAGGCCGCGTTGGAGGAGTGGCGCTACTTACTAGAGGGGGCAGCACATCCTATTTTGATCTACACAGACCACAAGAATCTGGAGTACTTGAAAGTAGCCAAAAGACTGAAACCACGTCAAGCCCGATGGGCACTTTTTTTTACCAGATTTTCTTTCCATATAACCTACAGGCCCGAGTCCAAGAACACCAAGCCAGATGCGCTGTCACGGATGTTTAGCGGAGCTGAAGCTCTCTCACCCCCAGACACCATCCTGACTCCCGGAAATTTCCTTCTGCTGCAAGGAGACCTACTTTCTCAGATTAAGCAGGCTTCTACCAATGAGACCTACCCATCGGATGTTACCCTACAGTTGAAAGACGACCTGCTGTGGTTCAAGGACAAGATCTTCGTGCCTCCACAATTACGGATTAACGTTCTCAAATCTTGTCACGATCATGAACTGGCTGGCCATTTTGGGGTGCACAAAACATCTGAACTTCTCCAGCGCACGTTTTGGTGGCCTCAACTGTCTAAGGACTGCAAGGACTATGTGGAATCATGCATTACGTGCATTCGGAACAAGGGCAGCAAGACCAGAGCTTGGGGTCTGTTGAGGCCCTTGCCCATTCCAGACAGACCTTGGAGAATGATTTTGATGGACTTTATTGTGGAACTACCATCATCAGAAAATTGCACTACCATTTTTGTGGTAGTAGACAGACTTTCCAAGATGGCCCACTTTCTGCCCATGAGATGTACACCTTCTGCCCCCGAGACCGCAAAATTATTCATCAAAGAAATCGTAAGACTGCACGGCATTCCTGTGAACATTGTATCTGATCGGGGGGTGCAGTTTACATCCAGATTCTGGAGGGCACTCTGCGAATCTTTAAAGATTGACCTTTCCTTCTCTTCAGCTTATCATCCCCAGACCAATGGTCAGACGGAACGCACAAATCAGACCCTGGAGCAATATTTTCGCTGTTTCTCTTCCTTCTCTCAAGACGACTGGGTACCACTATTACCCCTCGCCGAGTTCGCCTACAACAATTCCGTTCATTCAGCAACCAAACAGTCACCGTTCTTTGCAAACTACGGCTTCCACCCTCTGTTCCTGTCTAATAATATTCCAGAGTGTGCGGTCCCAGCCGCCCAGGAGACCCTGAACTTCCTCAGTACCAACAGTAAGTTGCTTCAGGAGACAATGGCAAGGACTCAGGCGCATAATAAGGAGGTGTTCGACAGAAAGAGGAGGGGGGAACTTAACCTTACACCCGGAGATCTAGTCTGGGTGTCCACAGTGAATCTAAAAATGACATGCCCTTCTAAGAAACTGGGCCCCAAATTTGTGGGTCCTTTCCCTGTAACAAGGAAAATTAATGACGTGGCATACGAGCTGAAATTACCGGAATCTTTTCGGATACACCCGATATTCCATGTGTCGCTACTCAAACCTGCAGTCCCAGATCCCTTTCCCAATCGAGGTATTGGCCCTCCTGAGCCCGTGCTCATCAATGGTGAGGAAGAGTTTGAAATCGAGTCTATCCTGGACTGCAGGAAGAGACGCAACCAAACCCAATATCTGGTTAAATGGAAGGGCTATGGCCCAGAGGAAAATTCCTGGGAACCGGAAACCAACATTCATGCCAAAAGGTTGATCACGGCCTTCAAAAGGTCTCACCCAGATAGGCTGGCTCAGTTGGGCATCCGGAGGCTGCCCGTAGGAGGGGGGCAATGTCAGGAAAGACGTTCTCTCACTCATCCCAGCAATCGGGGTCTCAGAATCTCTATGCACAGGCAGACCCGTTCGGCGCATGCGCGATAGCGGCAAACGAGCGTGCGAGGGCACGCGATAGTGGCGAGCGGGCGCGCGCGGGTGCGCGATAGCGCGCGCGCGCCTATGACGCAGGTTGGCGCCAAAGACTGCCTATTTAAAGAGAGCTGTCACTCTGCATCCTTGCTGTCCGGGCTACAGCATTTCCTGAAGACCCTTGTTACCTGAACCTCTGATCTGATTGCTCTGGTACCTGACCCGGCTTCCCTTGGCTTCTCCAGTCTGCTGCCCGCCTCTGACCACGGCTCGTCCCGACTTCTCTTCTGCCTCCTCCTCTAACCAGTTTGCTGCCAGCCTGATACACTGACCCGGCCTGGACTTTAACTATTCGTGGATCCTGCTTTGTACTCATCTGCCCGCTTGTGTCTGACCCGGCCTGTCTTCACCAAGTCTGCTTCCTGATCCTCAGGTGCCTGCTGCGGACCACTGCACGTCTCCCACCAGTTATCCACCGCTGCAGTCTGCTGCTTCTACTTCCACCTGCCTCAGTTCCTGCCAGGCACTTGTGCTCCTTTGCCCTCCTGAGCCCCTGTCTGCTCTATCAGGGGTTCTCGAGTCAGAGGTCTACGAGAGGCCACTCCCTGCACGTCGGGCTCAGCTACCAGGTACGTGACAGAAACTTTATTATGCAGAGAAAAGACACAGGGGGAGATTTACTACAACTGGAGCGTGCAATATCTGGTGCAGTACTGCATAGGAACCAAACAGCTTCATGATTTAATTGTCAAAGCTTGACTGAAAAAGGTGAAGGTAGAAGCTGATTGGCTGCCATGCATAGCTGCACCAGATTCTGAGTGCACCAGTTTTAGTAAATCAACCCCATAGAGTTTATCATAAAGGAGCTACAAACTTATAAACACTGTCATCTACTGGTTGAAGAATATATATCTGCTAAATACTGATATACAGTAGTAGTTGGACAAAATACAATTCTGTATTCCAACAAACAGTGACATGGCCACTGCACCAAGCCACTAAGAGATCCCTCTAATGCAGCGATTATCGCCAGGGTTCTGTGGGACCCTGGAGGTTTCTTCACAAGTTCACAGGGTTCCTTGAGCTGAGGCTGATTGATTTTTAGACATGTGCACACTGAAATATTTCGTTTCGGAATTTCGTTTTTGTCCGAAAAATAAATTTATTTAGTTACTCCCGAAATTCGTTTTTATTTATTTCGTTTTTCGTTAGAAATTGCATTCGTCCGAAAATCTGAATTAATTAAGGTCGAATCTGTCATTGAAGGCTTATGGTGTCTATCGAATGTTCAAAGAAGATTCGACGGAGCAGTGAAACTGTACGACGCTGCAATCATACATTTCCGGTCGAATGTTCCGCCCACAAGCTATAGAAGAATTCTAATGTTGTATGACTAGTAATAATTATATTTATTCATTACTATTACTAGTCAACCAACATTAGAATTCTTCTATAGCCTATGGGCGGATGCATTTGACCAGAAATGTACGATTGCAGTGTCGTACAGTTTTGCTGCACCGTCGAATCTTCTAACTTTCGATGCTTTGTCGAATCTTCGTCATTCTAGCTATTTTACTGCTCCTCCTCTTTGGTTACAATCAGCCAATAACATTCATCATCAACTTTATTTTCATTTTACTTCCCCCACCCAATTCCAGCAGTGATCTTTTCTCTCTATGTCGAATCTTTTCTCTCTATAATAACAAATCTTTTCTCTCCTATGTCGAATCTTTTCTCTCCTATGTCGAATCTTTTCTCTCTATAATGTCGAATCTTTTCTCTCTAATGTCGAATCTTTTCTCTCCTATGTCGAATCTTTTCTCTCCTATGTCGAATCTTTTCTCTCCTATGTCGAATCTTTTCTCTCCTATGTCGAATCTTTCTCTCCTATGTCGAATCTTTTCTCTCTATAATGTTGAATCTTTTCTCTCCTATGTAGAATAATCTTGGACTAATAGAGTTAAGGTTAGGCACATTCGACCACAGGTTCGATAGACACAGATTGTTATTGTCAGCGTCACGTCGAATCTCCTATCTATATCGAACTGTTGTAGCAACGAAAACGAAAATAAAGCATTTGTTTATGTCGGATCTTTCGGTTTTCGGATTCTGTGCTTTCGTTTTCGTTTGTTAAAACGATAACGAAAATAGCTGAAATTCGGACGAAAATGCATTCGGACGAAAACGAATGCACATGTCTATTGATTTTACATTTAATGATGCCTGCATAGTTCCAGGGCCAAAGCCACTTGGTAACGTCATAAGCATGGCACCAATGATCTCTTTAACTATCTGTAAGGGTGGCATTCTGACTGCAATGCAAAAGGGGGCATCTTGCCACTTATCCCAATGAATTGGTTTTAGCAGAAGATTGCCAAGAACCTGGAAATTATTTCAAGAGTTCCTCAAAAGTAAAAAGGTAGAGAAAGGCTGACTAAAGTAAAATATTCTACATTTAATAAAAAAAAATATATGGAGGATTGCAAAGTTGGGAAAATCACATAAAACAATACCTCCAATGATACAATAATAACTTTAAATCTCTACTGAGTTAAAACTAAATTTTCTCTTATTTTATATTTGCAGGAGTTCTGCAGTTCAATAACTCACACGGAGTACTTGTTGAGAGTATATAGTAGTTTCCCTTTAACATCTGCATGCATGCTGGGATGTAAATGCTCAATCCTGATGATCTTTTAGGCTTGAACACACAATTAAATGACCCACAGTGCCCTCCAATCTGACCTTAGTATAGATGAACAGTGATTTCTGCAGAAGGGTGAACACCACCCAGCCATGTATACACTTCACCTCTCTACTAGTTTTATGACTTTATAACAAGATTGTACAACTAATCAGCAATGCATGGTGGCGGATAATCAAGTCTATTGTTCAAAAGCTTCGTGCAATGAGCTATTGAAAATTAGTATGGTGCATGCAGACTTATTGAATTATAGCTTTGCTTTTAAGCACGGTATCTGAAAAACGTTTGAAGTCCCCGCCTGAACTTTGAAAAGTTTTTGTACCTTCAAAGGACACTAAAAAAATGCTCAGAGTTTGATGAATTGTCTCAAAGTCACCTGTGAATTAATTTAAAATGTCTGCAGGAAAAAACAATAGAAATCAAATGCCTACCAATCCTTCCTTTTTCCCCCATCTTCCTTTCTCTCTCCCAATCACCCCCTCTTCCTTTCTTTCTTCCTTCCTTCCTTTCTCCCTCTTTCTTCCTTTCCCTCTCCCTATCACCCCATCCATCCATCCCTCCTTCCTTCCTTCCTCTCCACCAATCCCCCTTCCTTATTTTTACTCCTATCCTTCCTTCCCTCCCTGTCTATGACCCATTCATGTTTCCCCATTTTCCTTTCTCTCTCCCAATCTTCCTTCCATATACTTACTCCCTTCCTTCCCTCCCTGTCTACCCTCTATTCCTGTCTCCCTTTCTCTCTTCCAAACACCCCTCTTCCTTCCTTCCTTCATTCTTTCCTTCCTTCCTTTCTTACTTCCCTCCTTGCTTTCTCCCCACCACTCCCCCTTCCTTATCCTTACTCCTATCCCTTCTTCCTTCATTCCCTCCCTTTCTACCACCCATTCATGTTTCCCCATCTTCCTTTTTCTGTCCCCACCACTCATCCTTCCTTATCCTTACTCCCTTCATTCCCTCCCTGTCTACCACCTAGTCATGTTTCCCCATCGTCCTTTCTCTCTTCTAAACACCCCTCTTCCTTCCTTCCTTCCTTCCTGCCTTCCTTCATTCCTCTCTCCCCAGCACTCCCCCTTCCTTATCCCTACTCCTATCCCTCCTTCCTTCATTCCCTCCCTTTCTACCACCCATTCATGTTTCCCCATCTTCATTTCTCTCTCCCCACCACTCCTCCTTCCTTATCCTTACTCCCTTCCTTCCTTCCTTCCTTCCTTCCCTCCCTGTCTACCACCCAGTCATGTTTCCCCATCTCCCTTTCTCTCTCCCAAACACCCCTCTTCATTCATTCCTTCCTTCCTCTCTTTCACCACTCCCCCTTCTTTAACCTTACTCCTATCCTTCCTTCCTTCAGTCCCTCCCTGTCTACCACCCATTTGGGTTTCCCCATTTTCCTCTCTTCTAAACACCCCTCTTCCTTCCTTTCTCCCTTCCTCTCTCCCCACCACTCCCCTTCCTTATCCTTATGCCGCGTACACATGACCATTTTTCATGAAGAGAAAAATGCCATTTTTTAAAATGGTCATTAAAAATGATCGTGTGTGGGCTTTAGAGCATTTATCACGACGTGAAAAATGGGCATGAAAAATTTGGAACATGCTCTAATTTTTCTCTTTGTTTTTCACGTCGTCGTTTTTCTCGTCACGAAACACGGCCGTATGTAGGCTTTAACGACGTTAAAAAGAACGTGCATGCGACGATGAGACGATGAGACGGGAGCGCTCGTTCTGGTAAAACTAGCGTTCATAATGGAGATAGCACATTCGTCACGCTGTAACGGACTGAAGAGCACGAGGCTGAAAAGCGCGAATCGTCTCTCACCAAACTTTACTAACACAAGGATCAGCAAAAGCAGCCCAAAGGGTGGCGCCATCTGAATGGAACGTCCCCTTTATAGTGCCGTCGTACATTTCGTACGTCACCGCGCTTTGCTCTAGCATTTTTTTTCATGATCGTGTGTAGGCAAGGCAGGCTTGAGAAGAATCACGTCGAGAAAAACTTTGTTTTTTTCAATGACATTAAAAACGGTTGTGTGTACGCGGCATGACTCATATGCTTCCTTCCTTCATTCTCTCCCTTTCTACCACCCATTCATGTTTCCCCCATCTTCCTTTCTCTCTTCTAAACACCCCTCTTCCTTCCTTCCTTCCTCTCTTCCTTCCTCTCTTCCCACCATTCCCCCTTCCTTATCCTTACTCCTATCCTTCCTTCCTTCATTCCCTCCCTTTCTACAACCCATTCCTTTTTTCCCATCTTTCTTTCTCCCTCCCCACCACTCCTCCTTCTTTATTCTTACTCCCATCCTTTCTTCCCTCCCTAGCTACCACCTATTCCTGTTTCCTCAATTTATTATTATTTTTTTATTATTATACACGATTTATATAGTGCCAACAGTTTACGCAGCACTTTACAATGTATAGGGGGGACAACACAATTACAGTACAGTTCAATACAAAAGGTACAGGAGGGCCCTGCTTTTAGAGCTTACATTCTAAAGGGAGGGGGTGGTGGTACAAAAGGTAATAGCTGCAGAGAATTATTTGATGGGGGTGGTTCGGGACAGTTGTTAGGTGGGTGTGGGATAGGCTTCCCTGAATAAATTAGTTTTTCTTATTTTCCCATCTTCTTTTCTCTCTTCTAAACACCCCTCTTCCTTCATTCCTATCTCCCCACCAATCCCTCTTCCTTATCCTTACTCACATCCTTCATTTCTTCCTATCTACCACCCATTCCTGTTTCCCCATCTTCCTTTCTCTCTCCCAATCAACTTCATTCCTGGGACCCCGGATGTCCTGCATTGTTTGTATGCTGCTAAACACGGCACACATTTTCTTCGGTATGTATGGCCCTATTGATTCCTAGAGTGCTGCATTCAGATGCGTACAAAATTATATACAGTATGCAATTGTGCTTTAGAAGCCTGTGTGAATGAGCCCATACCGCACATGTACATTGGAAACGCGTTGCCTTTGTGTATTGGGGCGCTAATGAGAATAAACGGCATCGCAACACTTGTATGGCACTTTGCTGTTATTGCAATTCACCACAACTGATAGGTGTAAGTAGGCCCTTAAAATTTTGCAAGACAAAGTACCAGACAAACCTTGTTGCAGTTATATGTTGGTTAAAGTGGAAGTCCATGCAAAAACTAAAATCCCTGCATCTATAGCCACCAACATTCTAACACTTTAAATAAGGTATATCTTAAAGAAATCAATTGACACAACTTTTATCTACCATATCCCACCTTACTACTAGTTCTGTAAAAAAGAGCATTCTTATCATCAAGCCTCTGACTTCCAGCACCTATCTACTATTAAAAAAAAAATCACTATATAGTCATTGTATACACATTTATGAGCATATCGGACCAGTCCACCAGCTGAGCATTTTTCACCAGTTGTGTATTTACAAAGAAGTCCCCAGCTATTTAACCTTGTCACTGTCACCTGCTGAGCCAATTATGTTGTGAGAAGCGAGAAGACAAGATATAATTTCTCTGTACATGAATGGTGTTTGAGTGGGCCTCCATAATACGCCACTATTGTATTCCAACTCCGTATTCCAGTTGCACTATTGCACTCTGTACACTACAGAAGATCATTTATAAAGGAGCTATTAAATGAATCTGGTTCCCAGCTTCTGTTGATGCTGGATTTGTAATACAGACATCTATTTTCTATGGGAAAATACAGGCTGGAGCCATATACTGTATGGGAATGGGAATATACAGGCCGGAGACATATATGGGAATGGGAATATAAAGGCCGGAGACATATATGTACAAAGCTGTATAATTTTATGTTATTGTAACAATAAGATAACAGGATGTTTAAGGGGTGGATGATATGTTGGGTACAGAGGAGAGCAGCTGGGGTTGAAAAATATATATTTTTTTATTTTTTTGGTTAGGTAAACTTGAGATATAATATTTCATGTGTGCATATCCAACAACCAGGAGTTGATTTACTAAAGGCAAGTAGGTTGTTCACTTTGTAAGGGAAGTTGCACCTTACAAGGGAATTTGCTCCAGAGCTTAGTGAATTTTGTGAAATTTCACTTTGCAAAGAATACCCAATCACGTGCAAATGATTGAACAATGGAAGTCAACAGAGTTTCATCTTATTTACTAAGCTCCAGGAAAGTTCCCTTTGCAAAGTGAGCAGCCTATTTACCTTTAGTAAATCAACCTCATTCTTTGTTAAGTATAAGACATGAGGAGATACTGTAGGGGTCATAAAGAGCTATCCTTTCGCTAGATGCCGCTAAGGCGTTTGATAGTGTTGAGTGGGACTATCTATGGAGAGTACTGGAAAAACTTGACTTGGGAGACAATATCATCTCCAGGATTAAATTGTTATACAAAGCGCCAAAAGCCTGCATTAGAATAAATAACACCCTCTCGCTCTCCTTTGATTTACACCGAGGAACTAGGCAAGGCTGTCCCCTCTCCCCCCTGCTTTTTGCCCTGGCCATTGAACCCCTGGCCGCAGCCATAAGGGGACACCCTGAAATAATCAGTTTTAGGCGGGGGGGGGGGGAGGGGGAGGATAACTTGGCACTATATGCTGATGATTCCGGATCAATTGGGACAAGTCCACGATCCTACCCTTGGACCCACTGACGGGGCCCTTATCACAGACAGCGGACTAAATTAAAGTAGTGGATGAGTTTAAATATCTAGGCATTGTAATTCACCCTAATTTAGACCAATACGTCAAGCTGAATATAGACCCACTTCTTAAAAAGTTTCAAGAAAAAACAACTAGTTGGATCAAGTTGCCGCTGTCTGTTGTGGGTCGCTGCAACTTGGTCAAGATGAGCTGGAGACCCCAGATATTATATGTACTCCACAATTCCCCTATTTGGATACCTATCCATGTGTTCAAGAGGTGTAATACCATCTACCGTGCACTGATATGGAGGAAACAGGTTACGAGAATAAAATTGGAAACTTTACAAGAGGCCAAGGACTCGGGTGGGTTGGCAGTACCTAACCCATTCTATTATTTTCTGGTGGCCCAGTTACAAGACCTAACAGGCTGGCTTTCTCCGGAGCCTTCTGATCCCATCAGGAGGGTACTGAGAATGCAGCTGTCTGGCGATGGAATTGTGGAATGCATAGAGGCAGGTGAACTAGGAGACTTAACTCAATACCCCACACTCATACTTATTGATAAGATATGGAATAAAACTAAACAGCACCTGCAATACGAATTGGTCACGTATCTGGAATAACCGGAACTACTCAGAATTAAAAAAGTGACAAAATTTAACTAACTGACTAACTGGTCAAGGAGTGTAGTAAACTATATCCCACAACTGTATTGTGAAGGAATACTCCGTGACTTCCAATCCCTGCATGAGGAGATTGGCATCCCTAACACCGCGTTCTATCAATACAACTTCGCCGCGCTATCGCGGCGCAAGCAGCGACCTCCACCTGGGTGCTCACTAGACCTATGGTGCTTACCCAATTAATTATGTCCTCATCTAGAAAAAGAAAAAAGATTTCCTCTATATATAGCTCCCTTCTTGGCCATGTTTCTAGGGCAATGACTCTACCTCGTAGAACTGGTTGGGGGAATGACATAGGCCGTGTTTCCGATGAGGAATGGAACACAATACTTGACAATGTACTTAAAGTGTCCCTGTCCTCTTCGCAAAAACGTACCCAACTATTCATTATACACTGCACGTATTGCACGCCGGAAAAGCTTCACAAGTGGCGCAGACGAGATGATCCACTTTGTCCCTATTGTCTTGTTGACAATGGCACATTGGTCCATATGCTGTGGAGATGTCCAAAATTGCAAAGGTATTGGGCAGCAGTGCTAAACACTATCAACAGCATATGGAATCTTCAACTTACAACTGAACCTAAGCTTTGCTTGCTAGGGTGGCTAGATGATGAACTATGCACACCACATACATATATTGCCATCCTTAGAATGCTGTTCTTGGCTAGGAAACTAATAGCTAGAAAGTGTCTGTCTGCAACAGCCCCCACACATACCGAATGGATCACATCTGATAATGAATCACTTATTAGAGAACAGCTCACGTACAAACACAGAGGTAGTCCAAACAAATTTGAGAATATATGGGACACTTGGTTAGACGCCCCTGGACTAGCTCCACTACGCCTGGTCCAAAATAGAATTCTTGGGGGTAGAACCTCATCAGCAGATATATCACAGTAGAGGTCAATACTACAGGAGACTGGCCAGTCCGGAGAGTGGAGGAGATATCTTTGTTCCATTTACATGATGGATCCGTTACGGGTCTACTGTATGAATGAGGGGCCCTGCGGAGATTGTTTTGTTTTGTTTTGTGTTTTTCTTGGTTTATATGTTGTATGCCAGTTACTCAGAGATTCTGATGCCCGCTGCCCCCTGCCGTTTGGGGGATGACGGGACCCTGTTCTGCTCTGGGACCCGGGTTGGGCGGGGAGCAGATGGGGACAATGTAACAATTGGAGGACACTTGGGGTGCGTAGAGGACTCAGGTATTAAACCCAATGTTGAATACTTATGATGGCATAGAATTGCTGCTGAAAGTGGTTTTTCAGGTATTATCATGGGAACATATGTTTTATGGAAATGTTTAGTTTTCCTATGTTTCTGCCTTAGTGTCCCCATTAATATTACTGGATGTGTTATATGTAAAGGAAAATAAGAAAATGTTGTGCTTTTTTGTGTTTGTCTTTTATATAAAATTATCTGATTTAAAAAAGAATCGGTCATAAAATGCAACTGCTCTAAAGTCTACGGTACAGTTAACCTGTAGAACATGGGTCTCCAAACTTTCTAAATAAAGGGCCAGTTTGCCGTCCTTCAAATTTTAGGGGGGCCGCACTATGGCCAGCGGGGGTAGAAGATGTCCTGGTGTCACTGGAAGTAAACAATTTCCCCTCATTCGTATCAGTGGAAGGAATAGTGCTCCATCATTGGTGTCAGTGGGAGGAATAGCGCCCCACCAATGATGTCACCATTGGTGTCAGTGGAAGGAATAGTGCTCCACCATTGGTGTCAGTGGGAGGAATAGCACCCCACCAATGATGTCAGTGGGAGGAATAGTTCCCCACCATTGGTGTCAGTGGAAGGAATAGTGCTCCACCATTGGTGTTAGTGGAAGGAATGGTGTCCCATCATTGATGTCAGTGGGAGGAAGAGTGACCCATCATTGGTGTCAGTGGGAGGAATAGTGCTCCATCATTGGTGTCAATGGGAGGGATGGTTTCCAATCATTTGTGTCAATGGGAGAAATGGTTTCCCATCATTGGTGTCAGTGGGGGAATAGTGTCCCAGCATTGGTGTCAGTGGGGGAATAGTGTCCTATCATTGGTCTCAGTGGGAGGATTAGTGCCCCATCATTGGTGTGGATGGGAGGAATAGTGTCCCATCATTGATATCATTGTAAGAAAAGGTGCCCCGTTGTTTGTGTCAATGGCAGGAACTACACCCCACCGTTGATAACAGTGGGGGGAATAATGCCACAAGGGCTGGATAAAAGCAAGCAAAGGGCCACATCAGGCCCCCGGGCTGCAGTTTGGAGACCACTGCTGTAGAATTTGAAAGTGGAGTACTTTTAAAAACTTCAACCACCAAACAAGGCTAAAATGGAATACAAGGTAACATTTTCTTAAAGGTTATTGTGAAGAGTGCTCAGGGTTTTGTAGCTAATAATGGGAAAAAAATTAAAAACTCCACCAAACAAGAATTCATTTGGACCTCCATCTTTTATATGGCTTTTATTGTGATCTGCTGGCACAGCTAGAAGCAGTCAGGCTAACACTTCCCTAACCCTCTGTGTTAGTAGTTAGGGCATTGGTTTCGGGCAAGCATCTGGCGCCAAAGACTATCTCAGCAGCATGGTTCAACAGTGGTGGTGGGAAGGGGTTGCACTGTTGATTGCTAGCTCAACATCCCCTATCAAAACGGGACAAAGTACTACCGAACCGTTTCTAGCTAAAATTCTTCACTGAGTATAAGACTTGAGGAGATACCGATGATGAGTCATAAAATGTAACTGCACTTAAAGTTACGGTACAGTTATCCTGTAGAATTTGAAATTGGAGTATTTATAAAACCTGTGGTTTCAAACGCCAAACAAGGTTAAAATGGAAAAAAATGGGTGAAAATTGATAAACTAACCAATCTTAGCCTTTGCACATAAACTCAGATTTGTTTTCTCAAAGTTAATGTGAAGAATGCTCAGTGTTTTGTAGCTAACAAACTGAAAAAAAAAAACACGCCATCAAACAAGAATAAAGAGAGACCTCCATCTTCCATATGGCTTTATTTGCATTCTACTGGCACAGCTAGAGGCAGTCAGGCCGACACTTCCCCCTGCAGAAGTAGTGATGGCGCTGGTCTTAGGCCACGTGGTTTTAAAGACCTACTGAGCAGTATGGTTGAATGGTGGTGGTGGGAGGGGGTTTTGCCGTTGGCCATGCTAGCTCAGCATCCTAAGCACCTATCAAAACTGGACAAAGTGCTACAGAACTGTTTATAGTGAGACTTCTTAATGAAATATAAGACTTGAGGAAATACTGGTCAGTCATAAAGTATAGCTGCACTAAAAGTGCTCAAGGCTTTGTAGTTAATAACAAAAAAAAAAAAAGAAGAAAAACTCCACCAAACAAGAATTCAGTCGAAATGCGTCTGGAGGAGGATACGTGCTGACGTTTGTAGCCGGCTGGCTCTGCTGTTTTTATGTGCGATTTTAACTTTCTAAATGTAAGTGCAATATATATTTTTTACATAATAAAGTGAGGCAATATTACACTTTGGATGTTTTTTTCTCCTTGGGTTACTGCTGAGTTTATTGATGTACTAATGGTCCTGGATCGAACAGCGCCAGCGGTGTTTGGATTTACTTATGCAAGCCATCCATCTAAAGTTTACCCCTACAATCTTCCATGCAAGCAAAGGCCTTGGCTGGGCTATAGCCATCTGCCTGGGTTTGCTTGCCATCTTGTAAGCAAGTTTTTCTAAAGGTGGTGGCACAACTTGTTGATTTAACTTCACTGTGGTGTCAGTTTTAGAAGAACTGGATTGATATTTCATCATTTTTTGATCATTGGGAATATGATTTTTTACTAACAAGCAATTGACAGTATTTGAACCTTAAAAGTAGCGCGGCTTCTCCAATTTAAGAATTCAGAAAGACCTCTGTCTTCCATGTGGCTTTATTTGTGTTCTGCTGGCACAGCTAGAGACAGTCGGTCTGACACTTCTCCCTGTGGAAGTAATGAGGGTGCTGGTTCTGGGCAAGCAAGCACCTGGTGCCGAAGACCAGCTAAGCAGCATGGTTGAACGGCGGAGGTGAGAGGGGCTCGCGCCGTTGACCATACAAGCTCGGCATCCTCAGCACCTATTGAAACGGGACTGGTGGTCCCAGATTAAATCCCGTGAGGAAGCCTAAACGGCGAAACATGTAGGGATTGGACATTCTCCTGTGATCACCATCTTATGAATTTTGGGAAACCAGCGACCAACCACTCCCAACATTTGCTCTGATAAGCAATTTTAAATGAACCCTTTTTGTATATGTCTGTACCAATAAAATAAATATAATTTTTTTTATATATATTGTATTATGTGTCTTTAGCACCGTTACAATCCTACCTTCCTCTTTTGTCTATCAAAGTGCTACTGAATTGTTTCTGGTTTGTTTCTGGTGAGACATCTCCATTAAATATCAGACTGGAGGGAATGCTGATGAGTCATAGGGTATAACTGCACTAAAAGTTATGGTACAGTTATCCTGTGAAAGCTGGAAGTAGAGTATATATAAAAGCTGTGGTTTCAACCACCAAACAAGGGTAAAGTGCAATTAAATGGGGGAAAGTTGGCAAACGAATCAATCCTAGCCTTTGCATCTAAACGCCAATTTGTTTTCCCAAAGTTAACTTAAAGAATGCTCAAGGCTTTGTAGTTAATAACTAAAAAAAAAAAAAGAAAAACTCCACCAAACTAGAATTCATAGAGACCTCCGTCTTCCATATGGCTTTATTTGTGTTCTGCTGGCACAGCTAGAGACATACAGTAACCAACATAAATTTTTAGTTTTATTATCACCTCTAAAAAGAGACAGAAATGTGAAAATTGCAGCCAGAAGGTTTGTATCACAGGATTAATTAAGCAGGGCCAAGTGAAGTCACACTCCTCTTGGCAGTGAATGCCTCGAGAAGGTGCCTGCCTTCAATTATGAAGAGCACAAAGCAATTAAAAAGCCTGTTTCTTTTTTCCTGAGGTGTTACTTGTTACTAGATAAATCTCTCTCTCTCTTTTTTCTTTCTAATTCTCCATGGACCTGAACTGGCCTGAGGTTCAGGCTGCTGGGGGATATTTTCAGCAAAATTGATTTAAATGCAGCATAGGTGTAATAGGTTTGAAATAAAATTGAAGTGATTGAATAATGTGTGCTGAGGCTAATATGTTATTTTTCATTTTTCGATCCTCCGATAATCCCCTTTCGTGGAAAGAAACGTTGGACCACAGATGCTGTTGGAGCCATGTTCCCCTCCATGGTCACTGAATAGTAAAGTTGAACTCTAAAGACTCAGTTGATTTACATATATGTGAAGTTTTTTTACCTGGTAAATGATTAAAAATTCTGTTCAGCCAGTCTTGTGAGTGGGTAGGGAAAGTATTCAGACCCCCTTAAATATTTCACTTGTTGTTATATTGCAGCCATTTGCTAAAATCATTTAAGTTAATTTTTCCCTCATTAATGTACACACAGCACCCCATACTGACAGAAAAACACAGAATTGTTTACATTTTTGCAGATTTATTAAAAAAGAAAAAGTGAAATATCACATGGTCCTAAGTATTCAGACCCTTTGCTCAGTATTTAGTATTTGCACCCTTTTGATCTAATACAGCCAAGAGTCTTTTTGGGAAAGATGCAACAAGTTTTTCACACCTGGATTTGGGGATCCTCTGCCATTCCTCCTTGTAGATCCTCTCCAGTTCCTCCTTGTAGATCCTCTCCAGTTCTGTCAGGTTGGATGGTAAACGTTGGTGGACGGCCATTTTTAGGTCTCTCCAGAGATGCTCAATTGGGTTTAAGTCAGGGCTCTGGATGGGCCATTCAAGAACAATCACAGAGTTGTTGTGAAGCCACTCCTTCATTATTTTAGCTGTGTGCTTAGGGTCATTGTCTTGTTGGAAGGTAAACCTTCGGCCCAGTCTGAGGTCCTGAGCTCTCTGGAGAAGGTTTTCGTCCAGGATATCCCTGTACTTGGCCGCATTCATCTTTCCCTCGATTGCAACCAGTCGTCCTGTCCCTGCAGCTGAAAAACACCCCACAACATGATGCTGCCACCACCGTGCTTCACTGTTGGGACTGTATTGGACAGGTGATGAGCAGTGCCTGTTTTTCTCCACACATACAGCTTAGAATTAAGGCCAAAAAGTTCTATCTTGGTCTCATCAGACCAGAGAATCTTATTTCTCACCATCTTGGAGTCCTTCAGGTGTTTTTTTTTAGCAAACTCCATGCGGGCATTCATGTGTCTTGCACTGAGGAGAGGCTTCCGTCGGGCCACTCTGCCATAAAGCCCCGACTGATGGAGGGCTGCAGTGATGGTTGACTTTCTACAACTTTCTCCCATCTCCTGACTGCATCTCTGGAGCTCAGCCGCAGTGATCTTTGGGTTCTTCTTTACCTCTCTCACCAAGGCTCTTCTCCCCCGATAGCTCAGTTTGGCTGGACGGCCAGCTCTAGGAAGGGTTCTGGTCGTCCCAAACATCTTCCATTTAAGGATTATGGAGGCCACTGTGCTCTTAGGAACCTTAAGTGCAGCAGAATTTTTTTTTGTTACCTTGGCCAGATCTGTGCCTTGCCACAATTCTGTCTCTGAGCTCTTCAGGCAGTTCCTTTGACCTCATGATTCTCATTTGCTCTGACATGCACTGTGAGCTGTAAGGTCTTATATAGACAGGTGTGTGGCTTTCCTAATCAAGTCCAGTCAGTATAATCAAACAAAGCAGGACTCAAATGAAGGTGTAGAACCATCTCAAGGATGATCAGAACAAATGGACAGCACCTGAGTTAAATATATGAGTGTCACAGCAAAGGGTCTGAATACTTAGGACCATGTGATATTTCAGTTTTTCTTTTTTTTTACATTTGCAAAAATGTCAACAATTCTGTGTTTTTCTGTCAATATGGGGTGCTGTGTGTACATTAATGAGGAAAAAAATGAACTTAAATGATTTTAGCAAATGGCTGCAATATAACAAAGAGTGAAAAATTTAAGGGGGTCTGAATACTTTCCGTACCCATTGTATATATATATATATATATATATATATATATATATATATATATATATATATACATATATATACAGTATTTCACAAAAGTGAGTACACCGCTCACATTTTTGTAAATATTTTATTCTATCTTTTCATGTGACAACACTGAAGAAATGACACTTTGCTACAATGTAAAGTAGTGAGTGTACAGCTTGTATAACAGTGTAAATTGTCTGTCCCCTCAAAATAACTCAACACACAGCCATTAATGTCTAAACCGCTGGCAACAAAAGTGAGTACTCCCCTAAGCGAAAATGTCCAAATTGGGCCCAAAGTGTCAATATTTTGTATGGCCACCATTATTTTCCAGCACTGCCTTAACCCTCTTGGGCATGGAGGTCACCAGAGCTTCACAGGTTGCCACTGGAGTCCTCTTCCCCTCCTCCATGATGACATCACAGAGCTGGTGGATGTTAGAGACCTTGCGCTCCTCCACCTTCCATTTGAGGAGCCCCACAGATGCTCAATAGGGTTTAGGTCTGGAGACATGCTTGGCCAGTCCATCACCTTTACCCTCAGCTTCTTTTGCAAGACAGCGGTGATCTTGAACTGACATTCTTTCCAATGGGCAGGGCGTTTTGGGAGCACTAAATGCAGCGCTCCCAAACCACCCCAAAGATGCTGCTTGCAGGACTTTTTGGAACATCCTGCAAGCGCACCGCCCCAGTGTGAAAAGTCACACTTGAATGAATGGGCGAAGGTTTTCAGACGCTTAGCAGAGGCAATGTCCAGCACTAAGGCACCTGAAACCGCCACAGTGTGAAAGGGGTCTAAGGTTGCAATGGTCTTAAGAGAGCTCTTTGCTTTTACCCATCATGAGATGTTTCTTGTGTGACACGTTGGTAAGGAGACACCTTTTATAGACCATCAGTTGAGACTGAACGAGCTGATATGAATTTTCACTGACAATGGGCAGTATTGCTTTCTAATTACTGATAGATTTCAGCTGGTGTCTTGGCTTTCCATGCCTTTTGCACCTCCCTTTCTTCATGTGTTCAATACTTTTTCCCTGTGTCATTCCATTTTATTACACATAACTTAATTTCTGAACTTATTTGTTTTATTGACTTTGAATGTATGGATTGCATGGGTTGTTACCAACATGTGGTGAAAATGTAATGTCAATAGCACCTGTAGAATTATATTTACCTAGAACAATAGCGACGTGTTTAATAATAATTTTACCTGCTCTATATCTATATCCACACTATATTACCAAAAGTATTGGGACACCTGCCTTTACACACACATGAACTTTAATGGCATCCCAGTCTTAGTCCGTAGGGTTCAATATTGAGTTGGCCCTCCCTTTGCAGCTATAACAGCTTCAACTCTTCTGGGAAGGCTGTCCACAAGGTTTAGGAGTGTGTCTATGGGAATGTTTGATCATTCTTCCAGAAGCGCATTTGTAAGGTTAGGCACTGATGTGGACGAGAAGGCCTGGCTCACAGTCTCCGCTCTAAATTATTCCAAAGGTGTTCTGTTGGGTTGAGGTCAGGACTCTTTCTTTGTGCACTGGTGGACAGTCATGTTGGAACAGGAAGTGGTCATCCCCAAACTGTTCCCACAAAGTTGGGCGCATGAAATTGTCCAAAATGTCTTGGTATGCTGATGCCTTATGAGTTCCCTTCATTAAGGGGCCAAGCCCAACCCCTGAAAAACAACCTCACACCATAATCCCCCCTCCACCAAATGATTTGGACCAGTGCACAAAGCAAGGTCCATAAAGACTTGAATGAGCGAGTTTGGGATGGAGGAACATGACTGGTCTGCACAGAGTCCTGACCTCAACCCAATAGAACTGCTAGCCAGGCCTTCTCATCCAACATTAGTGCCTGACCTCACAAATGCGCTTTTGCCAACTCAATATTGAACCCTTACAGACTAAGACTGGGGTGCCATTAAAGTTCATGGGCGTGTAAAGGCAGGCATCCTTCTGCATTAGGGTAGACATCCTTCTGCACTTTAATTATCATCACTGTGACCCGTTAAAGTGCCAGACATTACCACCCCAGTGATCCACTACAGAGGGGTGCTGGCATCTGGAATGCTCACCCAGAAAACATGTGTCCATGTAGTATGAAGACATCACACAACCACAGCTCAATGTAAAATCATGATGAGAAGGGCTTCAGCTTAAACTCCTCTTTGGACACACCCATTTATGTGTTTTGTACCCCCTCCAGCCACACCACCCCAGGGATTTGCTGATTTTCTGGAGTCCCATAAATATTCAGACTACCTGTCCTGCTCTCCCTCCCACTACACTTCTAGAACCCCCTAGAAGACAGAGGGAAGTAATAGAGCATCAGCCTATGAAACACTGAGCAGACCTAAGCAATCAACCCTTGCTCCACTGATTACAGAGGAACTAAGCAAAATTTACCTATCAGACTGCTCTAAACTAGGGGGGTGCTACATCCGCCTACTGAAGCTGCTAAATATGGCTTTGGGCAAGCTAGACTTCACAAACCCATACCTTCAAACTTTTTGAGATGGGAACGGGGGTCACCTATTAGCAAATGTATGTAGGCATAGGACACACCCCTTGCAATGCCCTCTTAAAGGAGAATTATACAAAAAAATGATTAGTTAAGCCCACCAGTGCTTTTTTTTTTTTTTACCACTACTATTCTTTTATACTGGCTTTTGACGTTTACAGATGCAGCAGTTTAGAAGTTGGATAAAAGGTTTAGCACTGCTCAAAATTTGTTCCAAGGTTTGACATTTCTACCAGTATGCTCCCCACCTCCCTAAAGGTATTTCTTTCTTTTACTATTTGATTCAAAATAAGATGTCATTCACCAAAACTGCCCCCACCAAGGCTTGGGAAACCGACCTCCAAACCACGTTTACTGATCGCCAATGGCTTACAGCCATTCGCTATTAGTTGAATATATCTCATTGTGTCAATCACTGGGAACTAATTCAGAAAGATACTAACGCGATGGTATCTCACACCACTCCACATATCACATTTCACTCCAAATGGGTCTCCTCTATGCTGGCGAGGCTGTGGTTACACTGGTATCCTTTTGCATATTCTACGTCCTTGTAACAACTTGCAAAGCTTTTGGCGGAGTGTGTTCCGGCTCCACAGGCTACAGGAGTCCTCGCAAGCCTCAACCCGGACTTGCAATACTAAAACTAGGAATTAAGGACTTCCCCAAAACTCACCGAACAGCAGTTGCTCGCCTCACGATCACTAGGCATTGGAAAAAGAAGCAGACGCCTAATCTGTCAAAAGTGAATTCCATAACTAACTCTATACATTTATTTGAGAAACTGATATCCCTCCGTTCATCTGCCCCGGAGGCCTTTTGAGGCAAAATAGAAACCCTGGGTACTATGGTATGCTTCTAGAAACTCTGATGTGAACTTGCACACCTGATATAGTATTTCTTTTGTTTTCTCATGTGTTATATATTTTTTTTCAACCTTTGACTGCATCTTGATGTACACCTTTTAAATGTGTAGTCTTGTTCCTTGGTGCCCTAGGCTTTCTTTGTGATTTAATGCTCTTTTTTACTTCTATCACCTGCAGTTGCAGTTTGCTTAGTTTTAAAACCTTTAATAAAAAGATATTGAAATAAATAAAAGGTTTAGCACTGCAAAATACTTTTTGAAAGATATATAGTGCATTTTATATACAACTATATACACTGCTCAAAAAATTTAAAGGAACAATTTTTACTCAGAGTATAGCATCACGTCAATTAAACTCCTGGGATATTGATCTGGTCAGTTAAGTAGCAGAGGGGGTTGTTAATCAGTTTCAGCTGCTTTGGTGTTAATTAAATTAACAACAGGTGCACTAGATGGGCAACAATGAGATGACCTCCAAAACCAGAATGGTTTTACAGGGTGAGGTGTCTGACATTTGTTTCCCTACTCATCTTTTCTGACAGTTTTTCACTAGTTTTGCATTTGGGTAGGGTCAGTGTCACTACTGCTAGCACGAGGCGATACTTGGACCCTATAAAGGTTTCACAGGCAGTTTAACTCCTCTAAGATGGCACATCAATACATGTGTAGCGGCCTCACCCTCTCTCTTCTTCTTTAGCGGTTACTCTGGCTTCGGTCTAGGGGTACCTTGAAGGGGAGAGCGAGGTGCGCCACGGCCCATGTCCTCTAGATTATAGCATGTAGGGGTGAAGGCCAGCACCAGATTACCTTCGGGCTGTGCATACGCTCAGAGCCAAGTCTGTTCTGCTGATAACCCCCTTTGCTCCCAGTAATTGGAGTACCACACACTGAAAAGGTCCAACACTTATTTATTCCATAACGGCAAACAAATAGTCCTTTGCGAGCAGACAGTTTGAGACCCATAGAACAGTTCAGTATTGGTGGGGAGTAGGTCAAGGCACAATCCTCAAAGAAACTAAACCGTTGAGGTTTCACCAACGGTTGCTAAGCACAGTGGCTGTAAAACGTACTTTTTGGCTTCAGAGTCTCTTCCAGCGACTCTAATGAACAGGAACTGGAGTTACCTCTGCTACGCTGCAGCTCCTGTCAGGGGGAAGACATCCCTCCAAGAGAGTTACCAGAGGCCCCGCCATCACCGGATTAATGCTGTACCAGGCTATTCGGAAGGGTTACACTCCCCGGGCCTCCTCACCTCAGATACGGGTCCCAACACCTTAGGGCCCCTCGGACTCCTTCACCCTCGCGGAACCCAGTCGAAGTTACTGGGCCCCAGGCCTCGGCCATAGTACCTCACCCCAGGCTTAAGGTGCCTGGGATGGACTCCATCTCTCGCTCCGGCCAGGTCAAAGGCACCTGGGCCCAGAACTCCGGAACTCCAGCACCCAGGCTGAAGGTCGGGAGAAAGGAAGCCGCTCAGGTGTGGAAATCCCTGGAATTACCTCCTCCCAGCAACCAAGGGTGCAAGCAAATGCAAATGCAATTGAAGAAAGAAAAGTCTTCTGGACGCAGCACTCCGGTTAAAAAGCCTTTATTCCAAAAAAAGGTTCAGGAAACCAAAACACACTGCACAACACAGCAAACTGATCACATCTGGCTAACACGTTTCACACTATTAAAGTGCTTACTCATAGCTATGAGTAAGCACTTTAATAGTGTGAAACGCGTTAGCCAGATGTGATCAGTTTGCTGTGTTGTGCAGTGTGTTTTGGTTCCCCGAACCTTTTTTTGGAATAAAGGCTTTTTAACCGGAGTGCTGCGTCCAGAAGACTTTTCTTTACCCAGGCTGAAGGTGCCTGGGCAGGGCCGCATCCTCCAACTCCGAACTCCGAACCCTCGGACCACAACAACCCCGTGGTCCGCCCCTTTTATCCCCTCTCCCTTTGCATCACAGCGGGTTCCCCGCTCCGCTGTACCAGCTCCAGGGGATGACAAAAAGGCACAGTCTTGCGATGTGAGTTCACCTCCGGCCCAGGGCAACAATGCCACCTGTAGGCCGCAGGGAAATTCACATCACCAGAGTCCTCCAAGAACCACAAAAGAGGTTCTCAGACTCCCTAACAATTAGTGCATCTGGGTTGAATAACCCAGATGCTCCCCCCCCCCCAAATTTAAATGCCCGCTACACATGCTATTGCCAGAAGGTTTGCTGTGTCTCCCAGCACAGAGTATGGAGGAGATTCCAGGAGACAGGCAGTTACTCTAGTAGAGCTGGACAGGGCCGTAGAAGGTCCTTAACCCATCAGCAGGACCGGTATCTGCTCCTTTGTGCAAGGAGGAACAGAATGAGCACTGCCAGAGCCCTACAAAATGACCTTCAGAAGGCCACTGGCGTGCATGTCTCTGACCAAACAATCAGAAACAGACTTCATGAGGGTGGCCTGAGGGACCAACGTCCTCTAGAGGGCCCTGTGCTCACTGCCTGGCACCGTGGAGCTTAATTGGCATTTTCCATTGAACCCCAGAAATGGCAGGCCCCCCACTGGTACCCTGTGCTTTTCACAGATGAGAGCAGATTCACCCTGAGCACATGTGACAGACGTGAAAGGGTCTGGAGAAGCCGTGACGAATGTTATGCTGCCTGTAACATCGTTCAGCATGACCGGTTTGGTGGTGGGTCAGTGATGGTCTGGGGAGGCATATCCAAGGAGAGACGCACAGACCTCTATAGGCTAAACAATGGCACCCTGACTGCCATTAGGTATCAGGATGAAACCCTTGGACCCATTGTCAAACATTACACTGGTGCAGTGGGTCCTGGGTTCCTCCTGGTGCACGACAATGCCCAGCCTCATGTGGTGAAAGTATGTAGCCAGTTCCTGGAGGATGAAGGAATTGATACCATTGAATGACCCCCACGCTCGCATTACCTAAATCCAATAGAACACCTCTGGGACATTATGTTTCAGTTCATTCAATCTGCCAGGTTGCACCTCAATCTGTTTAGGAGCTCAGTGATGCCCTGGTCCAGATCTGGGAGGAAATACATCAGGACACCATCCGTTGTCTCATTAGGAGCATGCCCCGACATTGTCAGGCATGCATACAAGCACCTGGGGGCCATACAAACTACCATTTTGAGGTGCAGCAATGAAATTTCACTTTGATTTTCAGGGTTTCTTTAAATTCAGCCTTTTGTAGGTTGATCGTTTTCATTTCCATCAAATGATGTGGCATCCTTTCGTTCCTAACACATTACCCAGTCCATATCAGTATAGATATCCAGCATGATATTTTTCCCCATTGATATCACTAATGGAGCAAGGGAGGAGGTGGAATCCTTTTGGGTAGAGCTACAAAGGGAGGAAACTAAGGGGAAAGTAATATGGGGTGTATGGTATAGGCTCCCTAACCAGAGAGAGGGGGGAGGCGGATCTCCAATCATAATTTGGATGAGCGGCAAGGATGGGAAGTGTCATTATAATGGGGGATTTCAATTATCCAGACATAGACTGGGCGGAAGAACCGCACATTTATCTAAAGCCATTTGCTAAATGTCTTGCAGGACAATTTCATGGGTCAGATGGTAAATGCACCAACAAGAAACAAAGCGTTACTAGACCTACTGATTACCAACAATACAGACCTGATCACGGATGTGGAAATACGGGGGCAATTTAGGAAACAGCGATCACAGGTCAATTTGTTTCAGTATAAATCACAGAAATAGGAAACATAAGGGGAATACAAAGACACTGAATTTCAAAAGAGCCAACTTCCCTAAACTACGAATCTTGGTAGAAGATACTAAATGGGATAAAATCTTAAGAGCAAAGAACACGTGGAAAAATGGGTATGCTTTAATTAAGGGTATTAGCCAGTGTATCCCAATGGGAAATACATTTAAAACAGCTGATAAAAGTCCTGGCTGGCTTAACTCCAACGTAAAAATGCATATAAAAGCAAAGGAGAAGGCCTTCAAAAAATACAAGACTGAGGGGTCATCACCAGCATTCCAACTTTACAAAGAATGCAACAAGAAATGTAAGGGTGCAATCAGGGCGGCTAAGACAGAACACAAAAGGCAGATAGCGGAGGAGAGTAAAATAAATAAATAAAAATTCTTTAAGAATATAAATAGTAAGAAAGGGAGGTCAGATCATATTGGTCCCATAAAGAATGATGAAGGGAATCTGGTTACTAAGATGGATTTATGGCGAAGGTATTGAATTTATTCTTCCTCAGTCTTCACAAGGGAATTGGGGGGCTTCAGTAACCAAAACTGCAATGTTTATCCTTATGACACGTCACAGGAAGCACCCTCATGGCTAACAGAGGATAGAATTAGAAATAGACTTGAAAAATTTTACATTAATAAGTCACTGGGACCAGATGGCTTGCACCCGAGGGTCCTCAAGGAACTCAGTCAAGTAACTGCCAGACCATTGTTCCTAATTTTTACAAACAGTCTACTGACTGGAATGATACCAGCAGCTTGGAGAAAAGCCAATTTAGTTCCAATATTTAAAAAAGGGCCAAGATACATCCCTGGGAATTACAGACCAGTTAGCCTAACATCAATAGTATGCAAGCTCTTGGAGGGGAGGATAAGGGACTATATAAAATATTTTAGTAATGACAATGGTATCATTAGCAGTAATCAGCATGGATTGATGAAGAATCGTTCTTGCCAAACCAACCTATTAACCTACTATGAGGAGGTGAGCTGCCATCCAGATAAAAGAAGGCCCGTAGACGTGGTGTATCTGGATTTTGGAAAGGCATTTGACACAGTTCCCTATAAACGTTTACTGTACAAAATAAGGTCCGTTGGCATGGACAATAAGGTGAGTACATGGATTGATAACTGGCTACAGGGGTGAGTTCAGAGGGTGGTGATAAATGGGGAGTACTCGGAATTGTCCGGTGTGGAAAGCGGGGTCCCCCAGGGTTCTGTCCTGTGACCAATTCTAATTTAACTTATTCATAGACAACCTGGAGGATGGGATAAACAGCTCAATCTCAGTATTTGCGGACAATACTAAGGTAAGCAGGTCAATAATTTCTTCACAGGATGTGGAAACCTTGCAAGAAGATATGAACAAATTAATGGGGTGGGCAACTACATGGCAAATGAGGTTTAATGTAGAAAAATGTAAAATAATGCATTTGGGTGGCAAAGTTATGAATGCAATCTACTCACTGGGGGGAGAACCTCTGGGGGAATCTAGGATGGAAAGGGACCTGTGGGTCCTAGTAGATGACAGGCTCAGCAATGGCATGTAATGCCAAGCTGCTGCAAGCAAAGCAACCAGAATATTGGCATGCATTAAAAAGGGGATTAACTCCAGAAATAAAATGATAATTCTCCCACTTTATAAGACTCTGGTCCGGCCACACCTGGAGTATGCTGTCCAGTTCTGGGCACCAGTCCTCAGGAAGGATGTGCTGGAACTGGATAGAGTTCAGAGAAGGGCAACAAAGCTAATAAAAGGACTGGAGGACCTTAGTTATAAAGGAAAGGCTACGAGCACTGAACTTATTCTCTCTGGAGAAGAGACGCTTGAGAGGGGATATGATTTCAATGTACAAATACCGTACTGGTAACCCCACAATAGGAATAAAACTTTTCCGCGAAAGGGAATTTATAAAGACACGCAGACATTCACTAAAATTAGAAGAGAAGCGGTTTAACTTTAAACTGTGTAGAGGGTTCTTTACTGTAAGAGCGGTAATGTTGTGAATTCTCTTCCACAGGCGGTGGTTTCGGCGGGGAGCATCGATAATTTCAAAAAACGATTAGATAAGCACCTGAACGACCACAACATACAGGGATATACAATGTAATACTGACATAAAATCACACACATAGGTTGGACTTGATGGACTTGCGTCTTTTTTCAACCTCACCCACTATGTAACTATGTAACTAGGATATCTGATGTGTTTTCAAAGTGTTACTTTGAACAGTGTAGATCAGACCAAAATGAGGGGCAAATGAGGAGGAAAGAGGGACAGAGGGACTTTCATCCAAATCAGGGACAGTCCATCAAAATCAGGGACAGTTGAGAGCTATGCTAACCCATATTCATGAAAGGGTTAAAAATGGTCACCCAACATTGATAAATATACTTCTTTGTGTTTTAAAGTAATTTTTGAATTGTGCCTAAAAGGAAAATCTAAGGGGGGAAAAAGTGATGCAAAGGCAGTATTTAAGAATCATGGTTTTGCTTTTAAAAGTAGAAGATATATATCTATTCGGATGTACTCAGAGATATTCATTACGGCCCTGAACCGCAGACCATGTGCAGAGGATAACATCTACGCAGAGAGTTCACAGAATTTATTTTTTGGCTAAAAGGCAAATCCCCTTCAGTATAAACAAAGGCCGTATAAAATCTATTAGCCTTAAGTTACATTCTACATCATCATCTTTTCTCGTAATAACTAATATTTAACTTTAATCACTCTACAAAAGGTGAATGAGCTAAATACACAGGAAATATTATAATGACACCATTCCAGTGGAAAAAAAGAAACTTCTTTTTTTCTTTTTTTTTTGCCTGTAGTAAGTACATTTTGAGAAGTCTAAGAGAATTTAGAAAGTCACAAAAAATGTGGATATTTTTATGCTGTTGAAAAATGTTCTCAAAACCCTTTTTCTAATAAATTGCAATACTTAAGGTTATAAGAAGCATAAAACATGAAGATCCGAAGGAATAAGTGTAGATCTCTAAATTACAGAACGCTGTACCCCTTTTGAAAGTGCTTCCCTCGATAATTGTCAGTAATAGCTTAAAAAAAAAAAAAGGATGTGTGGGAAGAAAATACATTGTTGAGTCCTGAAATGTTCACTTTCAGAAACTAGGTGCGTGCCAGGTGTGCGCATGCTCGGTGAGGGCGAGAAACCAGCTGTGCCATATTGGAGAAGGGAGAAGATGGAAAGGGGGGTTAAACAAGGCCATGTGGTTTATATATCAAAGAAAACCTAAGGGGTACATTGATAAAAATAAAAAAAAGACAATTAAAGCACATTGTTGTATCAGGATTTGGAGCGCTTTCCCCTGACTTGTTCATTCCCTGACTTAATTGGGCTAGGCGGTACACTTTGGTGGGGGAGGGTCAGCCACGCCTCTTGACCACTGATCTCTGGGGACCAGCCTCCTGGCCTTTCACCTTTGGGGAGGTCCCTATTCCAATACCCGAGTCCTAGCCTTGTTCTTCAAGGGGAAACCCTAACCCTAACCCCAACCCCAAACCCAATCCCAACCCCAACCCTAACCCTAAACCCTAACCCCTTTAACCATTTCATGGATAGAGATCATTGAAGCTTAGATGCCAAGGCCAAATTTATCAGAATAAGCATGTGTCGCATAAAGTAGGTATAAAAACAATCACTAAAATCTCATATAAGCTTTAATATTATGTAGCGGCCTCACTCTCTCTCCATCTTCAGCGGTTGCACACCAACTCATGTCTAGGGGTTCCTGCTTTGTGAGAGTGAGATGCGCCACGGCCCATGTCCTCCCCATTGTAGTAGGGAGGTGAAGGCCACTTACTGATGTTTCCTCGGGCCGGTGTGTTCTGTGAATGCACTGAGTCTGTAATTGCAAGCTCACCAGCCTCCCCTTTGCTTCCAGTAACTGGAGTTCACACACCGGAGAAAGGTCCAACACTTGTTTATTCGACACTCCAATAAGCAAAGCACAATAAACAGTTCTTTTGCAGCAAACTGGTTGGGACCTATAACCTTGCCAACGGTGAGGCGAGCAGATTGAGGCACTTCCTATAGTCTAAGTTCTATGCCACTGTACTATGACCAGCGGCGCCTAAGCCAATCCGGCTGTTACAGAACAGGAAAGATGGGGTCTCTTCCAGCAACCCCTATGAACAGCAATGGAGCCCTCTTCGATACGCTGTGGCCCCTATCAGGGGGATGTGTCCTCCCAAGAGAGTTCCCAGAGGCCCACTGTCACCGGGTTGGTGCTGCTCCGGGTCTCCAGTGGGTAACCTCTCTGGCCTCCTCACCTCAGATACGAGCCCCTCCGCTCAGGGACCCTCGGACAGTCCACCCTAGCGGGACCCAGTCGAAGGTACTGGGCCCCAGGCCTCCTTGATAGTACCTCACCCCAGGCTAAAGGTGCCTGGGATGGACACCAACATGACTCCGGACCAGGCCATGGGCACCTGGACCAGACTCCTGGATCTCCAGCACCCAGGCCCGAGGGCCCTGGGTGCGAACCGCAACCCTCCTCCTCCGAGGACCTCCTTCTCCGCAAGACCTCGTGGTAAGGGCGTCTCCCCCTTTTATCTCCTCCCATCAACGGCCCGGCGGGTTCCCTGCCCCAGCCATACCATCTCCGGGAAGGGACAAAACAGGGAGCACTGCAGGAGATGATTCTACCTGAAGCCTGTGGGTACCCCGCCACCCACAGGCAAAGGAGAATACTACATCCTCCAATCCTCCACGAAACAAAAAGGGGTCTGAACCCTAACACAATTATACACCTGGGTCACACTATTCCCCAGGTGTATCCCATCAATTTGAGGACCCCGCTACAATTATTTTAAAAGTTGCTTTCAAACATTTTTTTTAATCTGCACCTGTCATTAAAAGAATACCTTTGTTCTGTTTCAATTGCCATTTTAAGCATTGATTTAGACCTTTAGACCCAGTCTGTCCAGACAGCATTGTCACTTGCTGAGTTGGCAACATCTACAGGCAGCTTAAAGTGGCGTTCCGTCCCCCCGAGCAAAAAATTACAAGTCAGCAGCTACACATACTGCAGCTTCTGACTTTTAATATAAGGACACTTACCTGTCCTGGAGTCCAGCGATGTCGGCACCCGAGCCGATGTTTCCATCAGCTCTCGGGGGGCTGCCGCTGCCATTTGTAGTAGGAGAACCCAGCAGTGAAGCTTTTCTGATTCAAAGACGGTTCCCTACTGCGCATACGCGAAGCGCGCTGTGCTTTCTGAATGGCCCGGGAGCGGGGGAAGGAGGAGGGGGGCGAACTTCTGAGTGATCTCTCGGAAGTGAGGACATGTACCTGTCAAAAATAGGTACCCCCCCCCCCCCAAAAGGTGCCAATGTGGCACCGGAGGGGGGGGGGAGGCTGATAAGCGGAGCTTCCACTTTTGGGTGCAACTCTGCTTTAACTTACTGAAATTATCGGCAATTCTCTGCATATAACACACACTTTTCCCCCCTGAAAATAGGGGGCAAATCGTGTGTGGGTGCTATACGCCGATAATGTACCTGGCTGACTCGGAGGGGAAGGGAGGGGGCGAGCATTACACAAAGCCAGGATCTCCTGTGTACTTAGCGCTCGCAGTCACACACAGTCCCTCCTCCTGGACCAGCTCTTAGGATAGACGTCCCAGCATTGGACCAGTGTTCTGTCTATTATAAGAGCCGGCCAAGAAGTTGTGACTGTGTGTGACTGCGAGCGCAGTAAACAGGAGATCCCTCTGTGAAATCCAGCACAGATTAGGCTGCAATGATGGGCAATGATGAGGCTGCATATGGGCACATATCAGGCTACAATGATGGGCAATGGTGAGGCTGCAGATGGGCACAGATCAGGATGCACTGATGGGCAATTGCGAGGCTGCATTGATGGGCAATGGCAAGGCTGCATATGGGCACAGATCAGGCTGCATTGATAGGCACTGACCCTTATTTTGCTTCAAAGTTCTTTATTTAAAATGTACATTTTTTTCCTAAAACTTTCCTCATAAAATTAAGGTGCGTGTTATTTGCCAATAACTACGATAATTGCAATGCAGTGGACGTTTTTCCATTCTTTTGAAGTATAAGAAGACAATGGGGTTGAGTGCAAAATCTGCTGCAGCTCTGCATATAAACCAATCAGCTTCTAGTTGTTTTGTCAAAGCTTAACTGAACAAGCTGAAGTTAGAAGCTGATTGGCTACCATGCACAGGTGCTCCAGATTTTGCACTCTCCAGTTTTAGTAAATCAACCCCCACGACTGAGGGAACTGACTGAGGGAACATGGAAGAAGTGGGAAGGGTCTAGTTAAGACTAAACCAAATAGCCCTAAACAGGAGGGGAGCATAGCTCCCAACTGTCCCTGATTTTTGTTTCAGAGTTTACATACACTTTAGGTGACCCATGCTTTTCCTCTTGCGATGCCATTTAACTGTACAGTACCAGTGCATGGAGGTTGTTGTAAGCTCTTTATTACTTCCTGTCTCCTGTCACTGTCATTCAGCATTTTCTGGGTAGCAGCTGCGAACCTCTGTGTAAAATTCCACTTGGGTGCATTCTAGCCAAAATTAAATAAACTGCTTTGGCTAAAGCTGCGAATAAAGGTTAGCCTAGTGTCATTGGAAAAGGAACCTGGAGCTCCACTTTCTTGCCCAAAATCATAAATATAAAAAAAAAACACTTCATTTACATTTAGCTAGAATGGCAAAGCTTCTCAAATGTTCAAATTTTTATAAACATTTCAGAAATGCAGAAGTCTCAATTTTGGCAATCATTAGCTAGAGAGGTAAAATCATATTGTTACAATATATTTTGTCTATTCTTTAACCTTGCTTAAAGGTGGAAATGTCTGTAAATCTAAATTTTTTGTGTGTGATTCCCTCTCCTAGAGATGTGGAGATGCAGCTGTCCTGGCTCTGAGCCGAACAACGTGCTACTATTACAGTTTCTGCCACTAGAAAAAAACAAATGTGCCCTCCTTTGCTCATTTGTGAAAAAGTGTGACCTCATCAGAAGCTCCTCTATTGTAGCAGGTCAAAGGGGAAAAAAACTGTGAAAATGTGTCATCGTTGGGCTCCTGGGATGGTGTATGTGAAAACATATGGCGATGGCCGTCTGGTGCCTGCTACTTGTCAGAAAGACATTTCAATGGTGATTTCTATTTATAATCCATATGGTTCTTCTTGTTTGCCTTATGTTTGGCAATGAATTGCTGCTTTCTGTGCTAAGTGGGAAAAATAGGTTTCACAGGGTAATGTTTTTAGTTGGAATGTACCCCAAATCAGCTTTTAACCTCCCTGGCGGTATGATTCTTTCTGGAATTATGTACCAAAAGCGGTACAATTATTTTGCATGAAAATTTGGTGTTATGTATTATAGGCCTGCGATTCTTAGTAATTACTTACTTAAACCTAAGCAAACCAGAGTCTAGTAAACATCCCGGGTATGATAAATATAAAACACAAAATTATAAATTATAATATAATAAATAACTATAAATAATTATAAAAAATAGTAATCTAATTATAATAAAAATTATTCAATAATGTAATCAAATCAAAAACACTGAAATCTGCTCAGTTGCAGAATTGTCGCTGTCATTAGATTTAGTGTTTGATGACGAATTTCCCCACAAATCGCTATCGCTCAATTCTGCGAGTGATTCTAATTTATTATCGCTGCTTTCTAGCTGGTCTAAAACCACTTTTGACATAAAGGGACACTTTTTGGTTGCTATGGACAATCCCCAGTTTACAGGCAGAAAGAACGATTTTTATTATATAAAAGTGCATGCAGGACACTGGGCAGACCACTAGGGACAAAGGGGGTGTGTAATTATTACATACAGTACTGTAATCAGTAAGATTACAGTATACTGTATGTATACTATGTGTTTACCTTTTTGAATTTGCCGCCCAGTTCCGCTCCCATGCGCCGCTGCGGCTCGCAGGGAACGGAACTAGGAAGTCAGATGGGGTCGAAAGTGCCGACACTCGCCGGAGATCTCGCTGGCGATCACAGCAGAGGACATCATCGCTGGATCGCCAGGAGAAGGTAGGGAAACTCCGCTGCGAGCTCTGCAATGTCTACCCCGAGCGTGACTCGGGGTTACCGATCCTAGCATAAAAAAACAACCCCGAGTCACGCTCGGGATTACCGCTAGGGAGGTTAACAGCACTACCTGACCCTGGTGGTCAAGCTTTGGGAGACAAGTTTGGCTTATCAGTTGACCTTTGGTACTTCCAATAGGGATTGGTGATAAACTTTAATTTTCTGAAAAATTGCAGACATTTTTAGACAAATGCATTGGAGTAAATGTCTTATTTTGGCAACAAATTGCTGCTTTCTGTGCTGTTTGGGAAAAAAAGGGTTTCACAGGGGTAATGTTTTTAGGTGGAATGAGAGTGTGTACCCCAAATCAGCTTTTAACAGCATTACCCGACCCTAGTGGTCACCCATTGGTTGAAAGGTTTGGCTTATCATTTGCCCTTTGGTATCTCCAAAAGGGATTAGTAATAAACTTAAATTTTCTAAGAAACCAGACATTTTTAGACAAATGTATTGGATTAAAGGCTTTATTTTGGCAATGATTTGCAGCTTTCTGTGCCATTTTGGTAAAATTGGTTCCAATGGGTAATGTTTAGGTGCAATGAGGGTTTGTATCCCAAATCAGCCTTTAACAGCACTACCTGACCCTGGTGGTCATCCTTTGGGAGACAGGTTTGGCTTATCAGTTGATCTTTTGGGATCTCCAATAAGGATTCGTGATTACCTTTCATTTTCTAAGAAATTTTTGACATTTTTAGACAAATGCTTTGGAGTAAATGCCTTCTGTGCTAAGTGTGAAAAATAGGTTCCACAGGGGTAATATTTTAAGGTGGAATGAGGGTTTGTACCCCAAATCAGCTTTTAACAGCATTACCCGACCTTAGTGGTCACCCATTGGGATCTGTTTTTGCAGGAAGCAAACTAAAGTTGCGGGTAGGGATCTGTTGTTGCTGGGGGGGATCTATTGTTGCATAGGGGGTATATGATTGCTGGCTTCAGGGGATCTATTTTACTGTTTTCCTTGTTATCATTATCAAATTCTATACAAATTGTTTAGCACTACAAAATGATAATTGGTCCTTTATTCTTTAAAAGGGATGTTCCTGGGAGGTGGGTAGGGGGTGGAACCAATGGACGGTGTTTAGAGGTAGGTAGAGGTTGTAGACAAGGGGTGACTCTAAAAGGGAGTACCTGCACCTAATCTCTGAGAAAAAAGCCCCTGTTTTAGTAAATATAAACTGCTAAATACCTTTTCTCATCAGCTGTTAGAGCAGTCTTGTGACTTCTATCAGTGTCTGGTTAAAGCTTGTAGGAGGAGTTTTCATTCTCATCTGACTGTCCTATCAGGCTGCAGGACCCCTGACCCTCTGTTTGGACAGTGCTGATTGGCTCTGTGCTGATCACATGCACTCTCCCAAGATAAAAAACTCTCTAGCAATACACACCAAACTGAGCATGTACAGAGTGTTCCCCAGCCTCTGTTCTATCAGGAGATGCTTTGGGGACTGTGGAAATAGGGGAGGGACAGAGAAGACAGGATCAAACAGCCTTTTTAAAACAATGCAGAGGATTAACTCCTTAGGTTCCACAGTGAGTATAACAAGCATACTTTACTGCATATACAGACTGATTTTACTGTTGTGTGTTTATTACAGTAACACATTCATTTTTCATATTTTTTTTTCTATTTTTAGACGATTGCATTGGATTAAATGCATTATTTTGTCAATGATTTGCTGCTTTCTGTGTCATTTGGGTAAAATGGGTTCCAAAGGATAATTTTTAGGCACAATGGGGGTTTGTACATTGCAGCAGACGTGAATTAATGCTCCTAGAGCGCCGTGTAGCGGGGTTCAGGAATGGTACGAGAGGGGTGATGTCACCCCTGCCCCGGGGACTATATTGTTGTCTCTACCCACGATTATCCGACCATTTATCTTTAATTGCGGATGCTCATTGCTAAGGTTTCTATTGTTTCCTGGAATGTGAGGGGTATGCACTCCCCCTTGAAACTTACAATGCTTAATATGTGTTTGAAGAAATTCCTTCCTGGGGTAATCTGTTTCCAAGAGACTCACTTAACGTCAGAGACAGTATGCTGTTTACGGTATGCATGGGTGGGGAGAGCTTATCACTCTACACACACCTCCTTTTCTAGGGGGGTGAGTGTACTGGTGCATGCAGCCTTGGATTTCCAGGAGTTTGACAGTGTCATAGACCAGGAGGGGCGATATGTATTTCTTCACTGCAGGTTTGGTACATTGATATGTGTGCTGGCATGCATATATATCCCACCACCGTTCACGGCGGCGGTACTCCGGCTCCTCCTTGAGTTTTTGGATGGTAGGCCGGATGTGCCGCTGCTAGTGATCGGTGACTTCAACTGCTGTTCGGACCAGGTGGCGGATAGACACCCGAGCCCTAGGCCCTCTGCCCTCGCCAGGAGTACTCCCCTGGCGCGGTTGTTGCAAGAGGTGGGCTGGGTGGATATCTGGCGACATCGCAATCCGGGCGACAGACAATTTACCTGCTTTTCAAAGTCCCATGGTTGCCTGTCTAGGATAGATCTGGGGGTGGGGAACCTGAGCATACTTCCGTTTGTAGCTGACATTACACATAGACCCCGTAGTGTATCAGACCATTCTGCTCTAGTGGTACAGTTGCTGGTGGCTCCACCGGCAAAATTAACTAGGGCGCCCTGGAAGTTTAATGCATTTTGGTTGAAATTGTTTCGTTCCCATGAGGAGATAATGGGTGATATACGGAGGTTCTTTGATGACGGGGATGGAGTAGAATTTAATGTGCGGCACTGGGATGCCTTTAAGGCGCATCTCCGGGGCCTCCTGATAGGAGAAATGAATAAGGTTAAAATAGCCTCCTCTGAGCTGCTGATAGAAGTGGAGGCTAGGGTTCAGGAATTAGAGAGGGTATATGTGACGGATCCCTCTGATCTGACCAGAGAAGCATGGGTGGCCGCTCAGTCGGCCTATCAACAACTACTTTCCTCCTCGGCTGAGAAGAAAAGGTTCTTTACGAAACAGGCGTTCTTTGAGGAGGGTGAGAAGACCGGCCGACTTTTGGCAAGGATTGCAAACTCCCATCAACGCTCGCCTGCTATAGGAGCCATTAGGTCCAAGACAGGGAGTGTAGTCTCCCAACCAGAGTTGGTTATGGAGGAATTGGCGGGTTTCTATGAGACCCTGTACAGTCCTGGAGCGCCATACGCCCAGGAGGATCTGGAGTTATACCTGGCCCGATTGGTCTTCCCTGCGCTGTCCGAGGGTCAGCGGGCACAGTTGGAGGCACCGCTTACTGTCGGGGAGCTCCGGGGGGCTGTGGGTGCATTCCCTAATTGTAAGGCCCCGGGGGAGGATGGGTTGCCTATGGAGGTGTATAAGCAATACTCAGAGGAAATACTGCCCCAACTACTGAGAGTGTTTAACAATGCCAGGGAGAGAGGGACCCTTCCACCCTCAATGTCTAAGGCAAACATAGTACTACTGCTCAAACCGGGTAAGGATCCTGTAGACCCTATGGGCGTATCGCCCCATCTCCTTGCTGCAAAGCGACATCAAGATATTAGCCAAGGTACTGGCCATTCGGCTGAATGGGGTGATTACTTCAATTGTGCATGGGGACCAGGCTGGTTTCATGCCAAATAAATCTACAGTGGTTAATTTGCGGAGGTTGTTCCTGAATGTACAAGCAAGGGCAGATAACATGGGAGGCAGGGCACTCTTGTCCCTGGACGCCACAAAGGCGTTTGATAGCATAGATTGGAATTATCTTTGGTCGGTGCTGCGGAGGTTCGTGTTTGGTCCAATTTATATATCCTGGGTGAAGTTGCTATATAGTCAGCCGCAGGCCGCCATAAGGACCTTTGGTTCATTGTCTGGGAGCTTTGCATTGAGGAGGGGGACTCGGCAGGGGTGTCCCCTGTCGCCCCTCCTATTTGCTTTGGCTATTGAGCCACTGGCCATGGATATTCGGGCAAATTCTAGTATTACTGGTTTCTGCTATGGTGACTTGCAGGAAAAAGTCATGCTATATGCCGATGACACTCTGCTTCTTCTGGGGGACACGGACTCCTCCCTTAGGGAAGCTATGTCGACCATATCCAAATTTGGAGGGTTTTCCGGTTTGCATATAAACTGGTCAAAATCGGCGTTGCTCCTGTTGGATGGGGACGACACACAGGTGATTAACTCTTCCTGCCCCATTCCCATTACCACTGCTTTTAAGTACTTGGGGGTTCAGATCACAGCTAGGCCACGGGATTTTATCCATCTTAATATCTCCCCCCTGTTACTAAGGTTTAGGGATAAAGTCAAAACCTGGAAGGCTCTTCTCCTATCTGTGGCTGGCAGGGTGAATCTTATAAAGATGATACTCATGCCACAGCTACTGTATTTCCTTCATAATACTCCTATGGTTATCCCCCTCAAGACATTTCGTACGGTAAATAGTATCTTTCGCAGCCTCATATGGAGGGATAAGCTCCCTAGGATCAGATTGGAACATTTGCAGCAGCCCAAAGACTGTGGGGGCTTGGCGTTACCAAACCCTTGGCTGTATTACTTAGCTTCCCAGCTACAGCACCTTATAGGCATGTTTCCATTAGAGGCAGAGGGGGCGCCCACCTTGCAAACCTCGGCTCATAAACTGCTGCTGTTTACTGTGTGCAGAGATCCGGTTCCTGTGGCGTTGGAGGCTCAGGCCTTCGCTAAACCACATAAAAAGTTTCCAACTTATAGCTTAATTCAGAAGGTATGGAACAAGGTTAAATACATTCAGAATGCAGATGGCTATACAGAATATAGCCCTATATGGCAAAATGATACATATACTGAATTGGCCAAACTGCAGTCTGGGGCCAGATGGAAGCAGTATGGGATTACGCATCTTAGGCACATATTCTGTAATGGAGTATTGCGCCCTTTTAGTGACCTAAGGGAATCGTATGATCTCCCGCAATCAATGTACTTTTGTTATTTACAATTGCTCCATGCGGTGGCGGCACAGGGTCGCTCCTCGGAGTGGCACTTGTCGCCAACCCCGGTGTTTAGGCTTCTTGGGGATGCTGGGTCGTCAAAGGGCTTTATCTCACAATGCTATGCCTTACTGTTACAGTCCGTGATGAGGCAGCATCCTCTGAAGATAAGGGAGAAGTGGGAGGCAGATGTTGGACAGCTGGATGGTGAGCAGTGGGAGGAAATTTTCCAGGCTGTGGGTAGGTGTTCACTGAATATATCCCATAGGCTTACCCAGTTGTACATATTGTTACGCACTTATTTCACACCTCACAGATTACATTTGATGAATCCACAGCTTGACCCCATATGTACACAATGCAAAAGGGACCACGGAGATCTAGTCCATATGTTGTGGAGATGTCCCAAACTCCACATGTACTGGGCGGGGGTGGTGTCTACCATTATTCAGTGTTTGGCGTGTCTCTTCCACAGGACCCGAGAGCTTGTCTCTTGGGTGCTTTGGAGGAATACGAATGGGACGAGGACTGTAGAGAAGCCGTTCATAGGACTCTGTTTCAGGCGAGGAAGCTCATCATGATACACTGGAAAGCGGAGGACCCGCCGACCTTGAAGGAATGGGTTAATAATATTGGGATAGTGTTGAGGATGGAGAAGATGACTTATCAGCATAGGGGTAGTGCTCAAAAATTCGAGAAGCTATGGGCAAAATGGCTAGATGTACCGGGCTTGGCCCCGGTGGATCTGGTGGCTGATAGATTGCTAGGCATCAATATAGGTTGAGAGATGTTTTAACAATTGGGAGAGTGAGTATGTTGATTTGAGGACCGGCTGGCTCCTAGTTCGGATTTGTTTTGAAATGCATGTTTGTAATGACTTCTTACCCCGCTATGTTGAGGGGTGTCTGTATGCTCTGTACCTCTGCAAATTAATAATAAAACTTTGTTGGATATAAAAAAAAAACAATGGGGGTTTGTACCCCAAATCAGCTTTTAACAGCACTACTTGACCCCGGTGGTCACCTAATGGATGACGAGTTTGGCTTATCAGTTGAGCTTTTGGTGCTCCATTAGGGGTTAGTGATAAACTTTAATTTTCTGCAAAATTTCTGAAATTTTTAGACAAATGTATTGGATTAAAGTCCTTATTTTGGCAATAAATTGTTGCTTTCTGTGCTGTTTGGGAAACTGGGTTCCATAGGGTAACGCTTTAGGAGAAATGAGGGTTCGTACCCCTAATCAGCTTTTAACAGCACTACCTGACCCTGATGATCACCCATTGAGTGACAGGTTTGGCGGATCAGATGACCTTTTAATGTCCCTAAAAGGGATTAGCGATAAAGTAAAATTTTCTAAGAAATGCCAGACAATTTTAGACAAATGCATTGGATTAAAGACCTTATTTTGGGAATGAATTTCTGCTTCCTGTGCTGTTTGGGAAAAATGGGTTGTATAGGGTAATTTATTTTAGATGGAATGAGGATTTGTACCTCTAATTAGCACTATCCAACCATGATGGTCACCCGTTGGGTGGCAGGTTTGGCTTATCAGTTGATCTTTTGGTCTCTCCAATAGTGATAACCTTTTTTTTTTATAAAAATACATTAGGGTAAATGCCCTATTTTGGCAATAAAATTGGTCTTTTCTGTGCTGGTGGGGAAAAATGGGTTCCATAGGGTAATTTTTTGTTTGGAATAAGGATTTGTACCTATAATCAGCTTTTAACACTACCCAACAATTGGTTGGTGGGTCTGGCTTATCGGGTGAATTTGGTGTATGCAATAAGTATTAGTAATTGCTTTAGCTTTTCTAAATTTTGGCATAAATTGGTAGATTTCTGAGAAATTTTAGACATTTTTAGACAAATGCAAGATATTTAAGGCAAAATTGAGTCAGAGATCCTGCATTTTTGACACTCCCTGCCCTTTCCCTAAGTGGATTTTTCATAGAACTTTTTAGAGAATTATCTCAGATCAGTGACAGGAATAGATCAACTTTTGAAAAAGGCAAACTTGACTTGTGATCGCCGCATTGCAAATGGGAAGCAATATCTCTAATAGAGATGCAACATGGGATCAAAGCTTGCTTTAGCCTAGGTTCACACTGACAGCGGGTTAGAAATCATGCAAGTTCAGCTGAACTCACATGATTTCATACCCGCATGTCAGTCCGACTTCGGGAGAGATTTTAGAGACATCTGTTCCTGCACAGATGTCTATACAAATCGCACCCCAAAGTCACTAAAAGTAGTACAGGAACCACTTTTGGGAATTGGTACAGCACCACAAAGTCGGCGCCGCACCGATTCGGATGGTGCCAATATTTAGGTGGATAGTTCAGTAAAGTAAAGAGTAATATAGAAATTGCAGTAAATACCAGTGATGAACAGATCTATCAACTTAGAATTGACCTGGTTCAGTAAGGTCAACCCTTATTATATGCAAAATAATTATTTGATCAGAGTGGACAATCTGAGTTTTGTACATAAAAAAAAGAAACAGAATGCCATTAAAGCCCACCACTAGCCATTTTTGGATGGCGTGAGAAAGGGTTAGGAACATTGTCAAGTTCCTCTACTTAGCCATTCATTGTCTAAGAACAGAAAATATGGAATTGCAAAAGCTAGGCTCCCCTGGGTTCCCACAATCTCCTGGGTTCCCACAATCTCCTGGGTTTCCACAAGCCCCCTGGGCACCTGGACCCTGTTCCCTGCCTTCTGAATCTCTAAGAGACTGCACCGGATGAGGAAGAGATGGCAGGTTGTGTGTGCTGCAGCCAATCCTCTACTGTTATTCCAAGACAATGAGCCAGAAAGTGGTCTTGGGTGTGTGTTAAATTGGTTCAAATGTTGATTTACAAAACACTGAAAAAAAATCATGAATGGAGAAAGAAAGAAAGAAAGAAAGAAAGAAAGAAAGAAAGAAAGAAAGGAAGGAAGGAAGGAAGGAAGGAAGGAGGAAAGAGTAAAAAATGGAAAGATGAAAGGAAGGAAAAAAGAAGGAAAGAAGAGTGATACCGTGAAAAGAAAGAGACAAGAATGAAAGAAAAAAAGGAGGACAGGAAGAAAGGGATGTAAAAGGAACGGAACGAAAAAGAGTAAGGTAAAAAGAAAAAGAGAAGCAGGGAGGGAAGAAATAAGTGACAGAAATAGAAGGGAGGAATTAAGAAGGAAGAGATAGACTGTAAAAAGAAAGAAAGAAGAAAGAAAGAAAGAAAAATAAAAATAAAGGAAGGAAGGAGAGCAAAAAAACAAAAAAAGAGAGGGGAAGGAACGAGCATCAATTTGGAAGAACAAAGAAAGGAATAAAGAAGGGAGGAGGAAGGAAGAGAAAAATTATGAAAAGAAAGAGACAAGAAGAAAGGGACATTAAAGGAATGGAAAGAAGGAGAGAAATGAAAGAAGAGAAAAAGGAGAAAGAGGGAAGGAGGAAATGAAAGAAATGTAAGGAAAAAAAGGGAGAAAGGAAGGAATAAGATAAGAAAGAAAAGAAGACAGATGGTGAAAAGGAAGAGTCAAGAATAAAATAAAAAAGAATGGGAAGAAAGGGAAGTCAAGAAAGAAAAAGAAAAAGAAAAACTTTAAAAAAATACATAGATGGAGAAAGCAAGAAAGAAGCTATGAGTGTCAGAAATGGGAAAAATAAAGGGGAAAAGAAGGAATGAAGACAGAAGAAAGGAAAAAGGAAGTGAGAGAAATGGTGACAAGAAAGAGTCAAGAATAAAAAAGGAAAAAAAGAAAGGAGAATGGGAAGGTAAGGGAATATAAGGAAGGAGTGACAAATGGAAAAAAGAAAGGAAGGAAGAGAGGGGTGGTGAAAAGAAAGAGACAAGAAGCAATGTAAAAAAAAGAAGAAAGGAAGAAAGCGACGTTAAGGGAAGAAAGGAACAAAAAAGGAAGGAAAGAAGAAAAATTGTGAAAAGGAAGAAATGCGAAGAAAAGAAGAAACAGTAAGAAGGAAGGAACGATCAAATAGAAAAGAAGAAAGGGAAATTAAAGGAAAGGAATGACAGCAGGAAAGAAACAGAAAAAAGATGGGTGAAAGAAAGAAAGAAAGAATGACAAGGAGTATCAGAAATGGAAAGAATAAAGGGGGAAAGGAAGGCATGAAGAAGGAAGGAAGGAAGAGAGAAATGATGAAAAGAAAGAGCCAAGAATCAAAGAAAAAAAAAAGGGAGAATGAGCTAAAGGAATGCATGGAAGGAGTGACAAATGGTAAGAAGAAAGGAAGGAAGGAGGAAGGAAGAGAGAGATGGTGAAGAGAAAGAGATAAGAAGCAAAGAAAAAAAAAGAAAGAAAGGGGCGTTAAGGGAATGGAAGGAAGGAGAGTAAAAAAGGAGAGAAAAAAACAGCAAAAATAGAAAAAGGCAAGGAAGAAATGTAACAAAGAAAGCAACGAAGAAGGAAGGAAAGAAGAGAAATTGTGAAAAGGAAGAGATTAGAATAAAAGAAAAAAATAAGAAATGAAGAAAAGGTAGGAAGGAAGGAGGAAAGAAAAGGAAAAGAAGAAAGGGAAATGAAAGGAAAGGAAGGACAGCAGGAAAGAAAAGGAAAAAAGATGGGTGCAAGAACGAGAGAAAGCAAAGGAAGGGAGAAAGGGAGAAAGGAGTGTAGCACACGGACCCTTTTTCCTACCTTTGGCTCACTTGCAGGAAAAGGGCACACCGTATTATATGCCCGTACCCTCCTGTTTGAAGAGGTTGAGCGGTGTAATGTATTTTGGTCCCACAGCTAGGTTCTCCTTTGGTTGGTTCTCATCTCTTAGGATATAGGGACAAGTCTCTGTTCCCCCCGAAGTAATTCCAATGTCCACACCACTCTAAACTCCAACGTTGAGTTTATTTTTCTTCTATGTTCAGCAGATAGGAAAGGGTGGATAAGAGACAGGACAGCAAGGTTTTGGGAGGTAGGTCCAGGCACAAGTAAATGTTACAATCACCCCTCAATTCCCGAGCGGGTTCAGCTCACCCAGATAGTCTCCTGTAAAAGTGGACCCTCGCAGCCGCAGTGATGCTCGGACGACCAATTAGGTTCTTTTCTTAGATACGTTCGGGAGACCCTCAGCCACAGAATCTATCATGTCCCGAACTTCTCAGCTTTTGCAATACAAGGACAGGTGCCAGCAACAGCACACTACTAGGCCCTTGGTGGATAGATGAATCCCTCCAGAAAGCCCCTTCCTTCACCGTGAACTCTCACCGGTCCCTCAGAAAGGTAATCCCCCGGCCTCCTCTTCTTAGAGCGGGCTCCCTCGCAAGGGACACCCTGGGATTCCTCTTCCCAGAAGTGGGCTCCAGCTAAAGGTGCTGGGTCCAGTGCTGAAGTTGCAGCCCCTGGGCTAAAGGGGCCTGGGACTGATTTGCTCAACCCTGACCTGTCATGGAAGTGCCACCTACAGGCCACAGAGAACTGCACACCAGTATACCACCTGGAGAAACAAAATAGCACAACCTATCAATGAGAGCGGTCTGAGCCTAACTACTAACTCAGACCAGCCCCCTAAATTTGGGTATATAGCACCCCTAAAAGGGGGTGGGCGCTACAGGAGGGAATGAAGAGAGAAAGGGGGGAAGGAGGAAAGAAAGAAAGTTAGAAGGAAAAAAAGAAAGAATGAAAGGTAGATAGATAGATAGATAGATAGATAGATAGATAGATAGATAGATAGATAGATAGATAGATAGATAGATAGATAGATAGATAGATAGATAGATAGATAGATAGAGAGTGTATGTCTGCTTTACTTAGCCTGTCAAATATGTTTAGTGTTGACTACAATATACAGATAATAATCACAATACATTCCAGGCATGTCTCAGCAATGGCATTTCGTGCTTATTACCTGGTAACATATAATGTCATATCATCAACTCGTCTTATTGTAAAGTGCTGGAAACAAGCTGTATTTTCAACAGAATCATTATCTGTTATAGGAAGGCAATAGTGGGAACCAACCAACCAACTGGCAATATTTGTAATCAATTTCAAACTATTCATTTAACCTCCTTCCTGTAATAATATTGAGACAGCCTGTCTGCCTGTTTGTACATTATAGCTTGCTCTGCAATCTGTACAGAAACTAATGAGGTGTGTCATTCTGTAAACGTATTGATTGTGACCATCTCCAACGTCAGAGTGCATTTAGAATTTTTGGTACCTTGAATTCCTTCAGATGCATATATAATTTTGTTTTTAAGTGTAACAAAATAACAATTATGTGCGGATTGGAAAGTTTCTATAAAAATGTGGACATGGAGGATTAACCGCAATGATGTCAATGATTGTAGCAAAATGCCAACCATTGGTGTGGAAAAACAATGGTATGTCTAGTTCTGTCTGTGTGTGTAGAGAAATTTGAATTGTATCTCTTTTGTAGAGCTAACAGTCAAGAGTCAAGAGAAGCCCAGAGCAAGACGCGGGCTTAGGCGTAGGGCTGGCATGACAGGGTAGCAGGGCAAAACAGCAGTTATAGAGGTTACGTTTGGGGAGTGCAGCTGGCCAGGGTAGTGGGGGTGGCCCAGGTAAGTGTATGTTTGGGGTAGGATGGGTAGGATGGGTCTGTGTCCGCTGGTCAGTCGCAGGTCACTAGACGAAGAAGGAGCTCCCACCCTCCCGCCCTAATTTTGTTTGGAATGTATATTTGTCAGTTCTTGGGGTAAGGGTGTAGCGGTTGAGGATCTTTGGAGGCATTCAAAATTAAGACCAATATGGCATAAGTGGGGAACCATCATGGTATGGGATCCTCGGTTGATGCCAGTTAACCGAGGTTTAAATGGCATTGGGATATGGGTATCAGCGTTGGAAGGGGCAGTCATGGTATTGTCCTCGAGTCGGCGTTCTGCGACTAGGGACATTGTGTGGCCACGCTGATACAAAGAAAATTTGGTCTGTGCCTTCATCGATCCACAACATGGTTACGATGTATCTGGGAGAGTATGGTTTGTAAATAAATGTTATGGTTAAATGTTAATAAAATGGCCGGTGCAGCCGAATTTACTCCAAATGGGTGTCGTCTAGTTATTTATTATGGGATGTAGGGTGTATGGCAGGGGTGCCCAACCTTTTGAGGAGCGAGGGCCACTTTAGCGACTTGGTGATCGGTGGCGGGCCACAATGAGCGTAGCGGGCGGATGGCAGGTCTGTGTCCACTCTGCATATGTAGAGCAGACACAGATGCAGCCCGCTCTACCCCAAGGGCCCTTCGATCTGCCCAGACAGAAGGAAACAGATCCCCTTCTGTTTTTTTTAAGCAGATCGGTTTGCAGATAGGCGGGTGTAAGCAGACACAAGTCTGTTTACATCTGCCGCTCTATAGAGGTGAATGGAGGGTCCGATTGGGTCTGCCTGAAAAACAGAAAGGCAGACCCGATCGGACCGATCCTGTGAAAGGGGCCTAAGGCTGCTTTCACACTGATGCATAGCGGTTTACCTGCACCTCAACTAACCTTGATCTTCACTTCTTCCTCAGGATTCCTGCAGTTGGTTGCTGCTTTCCCCCAGGTGGTTATTGCTGGTGGCTGCTGCTGGCTGTCCAACAGGGCTGGTACTGCTGGCTGATACTGCTGTTGGGTACTGCCTGCTGGTACTGCTGGTTGGCACTGCTGGCGGGTACTGGTACTGCTTGTGGGTACTGGTACTGCTGGTGGGTACTGGTACTGCTGGCTGGTACTGGTACTGCTGGTTGGTACTGCTGGCTGATACTGCTGGCGGGTACTGGTACTGCTGGCGTGTACTGCTGGCTGGTACTGGTACTGCTGGCGGGTACTGCTGGTGGGTATTGGCACTGCTGGCGGGTACTGGTACTGCTGGCTGGTACTGATACTGCTGGCTGGTACTGCTGGCGGGCACTGATGACTGGTACTGATGACTGATACTGATGACTGGTACTGGTGGCTGGTACTGGTGGCTGGTACTGATGACTGGTACTGGTGGCTGGTACTGGTGGCTGGTAATGGTGGCTGGTACTGGTGGCTGGTACTAGCACTGCTGTCCTAGATCGCCCCCCCTGGGGAGTATGAGAGGGCTGTGCAGTGTATAACAGACGGTGTCCCCATCTCCCCAAATCCTGACCTCTGACCCTGCCAGTGATTGGCTTTCTCCATGGCATTGGCTCTGCAGTAGAGAGGAGAGCCGGCGCTTGTCACAGGTTGCTTGGAAGCCGATGCTTTCTTGTCCTGTGAAGGAGCCGGCGCTATACAGGAAGCATCGGCTCTGCGTCCTTTAGCAGTGGCTCCGTTCTTAGCGCTGATGCTCGGAGATGGCGGTTCGGGAACCCGCGATCTGGGCTTTGATGACCCGCCATCTCAGAGCAAGACGTGGCGGCCCACATCGGAGGGCACCGTGGGCCACATGTGGCCCGTGGGCCAGCGGTTGGGCACCCCTGGTGTATGGTATTGTAGGCAATAGGAAGTTTGCATCTGTCTTACCATAGTCATTAGTCATGCTTCTGTTGTATTCGGTATATGTATATGAAACATTTTCCACTGTGATTTCCAACAGGGAGGAAGGGGTAAAAGCGGCATAAATGCCCAAAAAATAAATGTAATATATTGCAGCTTACCAATTCCTTAAGATGTGGTGACTGCATTAGTGTTCTCTTTATCAGGCTTCTTCCTTTAATTTTCATCTAGTGATCCAGCCAGTAACACACTTCCTGTCCCATGGTGTCTGCATTCTGGATGGAGGAGTAATGGAGACACCTTTGGACAGCAGCATTGTCAGTCTGTGAAGAGGGTAGTGTTAGACGAACTAGAAGATTTGAGCCCCATTCACACCTGCGTGACACACCACTTTTTTTGCACATTTGTCACACTATGGCAGAGGGCAGTCCATTTTACTTGAATAGGCTGCCCATTGCACAATAAACACACCAAAGTAGCTCTTGCACCTTTTTTTGTTTTGCAGTGAACCTCACACGTTTTTGCATTGCATGTTTTGGCGTGGTTTTCGCATGACAAAATGTACGTCTGATAGTCGCGTTTGAGATGTCTTTAGAAAACAATGGCAGTGCAAGCGTGATGCAGGCTTTGACACATTTTTCATGCGTTTTCAGGAACAGGAGCCGAAACGTGTGTCTCTGTACTCTTTCCTATAATGCAAAGGTGTGAATGGGGCCTTAGATGGACTTGGCTGACAAATTAAAGTTAAAATCCAGTAACACGTCTTAAAAAGTTAAAGCAACATTTATTTTATTTTTTTCTTTTGGGAATTTTTTTTTTTTTTTTTTTAGCAAAAAGTTTTTTATTGACACGATGCATGAAGTGACATTACAACCATACAGAATATATATCCAATATCCGCAGGTCACCACTCATGTAAGATAGTCAACATTTTCCAATCAACTTTGTACTATATCTGATAGAATAGTAGGAAACACTCTTAGTTTTAGCTTTCGAATTTGATTAGTCCGAGCACCTTTAACTGCTTCCGGACCAGCCGCCGCAGTTATACTGCGGCAGGCTGCCCCCCCTGCGCGAGCAGTCATAGCTGTACGTCTGCTCTTTAAGGTGCCTCCGGAGGCGCGCGCGTTTGCCAGAGGCGTGTCCCGGGGGCCGATGCGAGTGCCCGGCGGTCGCGCTGACCGCCGGGCACCCGCTAGGGTGACCACGTGTCCCTGGATTGCTTGGGACAGTCCCGCATTCTGCGGGTCTGTCCCGGGCACCTTCACTCTGGGACAATACAGTGTCCCGGAATGAAACTGACACAGGTCCCAGCATGAACCCCTCAGAGCTTAAGATGTGAAACCCACCCAAAATAGTGATGAACTACAGGTCCCAGCATGAACCCATGAAATCTATGGGGTCACACCCTTAGATCCCAGGGGTTCATGCTGGGACTGGTAGTCCTTTACTTTGGGGGGGGTGACCTCCCCAAAGTGAAAGACAACAGGTCCCAGCATGAACCCCCCCCCCCAGAGCTGAAGATGTGAGACCCCCCTGCCCCCCAAATAGTGAAGAACTACAGGTCCCAGCATAAACCTGTGAAATCTATGGGATCACAACCTTAGATCTCAGGGGTTCATGCTGGGTGTTGTAGTCCTTCAAATTTGGGGGGGGTCACAACTTTAGATATTAGGAGTTCATGCTGGGACTTGTAGTCCTTCACTTTTGGGGGGATGTGACCCCCAAAAGTGAAGGACTACAGGTCCCACCATGAACCCCTCAGATCTGAAGATGTGACCCCCCCCACCAACCAGTGAAGAACTACAGGTCCCAGGATGATCCAGTGAAATCTGTAGGGGTCACAGAAAAAGGTATAAAAAAATATCTTTTTTAGGAAGGGGGGGGGGGTGTCTCTGAATGTCAGTTTGGAAATGTGGTCACCCTAGCACCCGCGGATGCTTGTTACAGAGCGAGAACACATCCCGGTTCTCTCAGGGGCGAGGAGACTGATCATGTGTTCATACAATGTACAAACACTGATTAATCTCTTCCCCTAGTCAGTCCCATCCCCCCTACAGTTAGAACACACATTAGGGAACACAAATAACCCCTTGATCACACCCCTAGTGGATAACCCCTTCCCTGCCAGTGACATTTTTACAGTAACCAGTGTATTTTTATAGCACTGATCTCTGTATAAATGACAATGGTCCCAAAAACGTGTCAAAAGTGTCCAATGTGTCCACCATAGTGTCGCAGTCCCAATAAAAATCGCAGATCGCCGCCATTACTAGTAAAAAAAAAAAATTATAATAAAAATGCCATAAAACCACCCCCTATTTTGTAGGCGCTATAACTTTTGCTCAAACCAATCAATATACGCTTATTGCAATTATGTTACCAAAAATATGTAGAAGAATACGTATCAGCCTAAACTGAGGAAAAAATTTGTTTTTGTTTTTTTTTTAAATTGGGATATTTATTATAGCAAAAAGTACAAAATATTGTGTTTTTTTTTTCAAAATTGTCGCTCTTCTTTTGTTTATAGTGCAAAAAATAAAAACGGCAGAGGTGATTAAATACCACCAAAAGAAAGCTCTATTTGTGGGGGAAAAAAAAGATGTAAATTTCGTTTGGGTACATCGTCGCACGACCACACAATTGACAGTTAAGTCGACACAGTGCCGAATCGCAAAAAAATGACCCGGTCTTTGGGCAGCCAATTCTTCCGGGGCTGAAGTGGTTAAATACACACACAAAAAAAAACAGGTGGTAACATTTGTTCTCTTTGCTCTCATCCCAACTCCTGACTCTAGGTATTTTAAAATCTCAGTAACATATCCATCACCAACTGCGGTGGGGCAAGACTAGGATTGTCTAACCAAGGCTGATAAAGTAAAAACTTTAAGGCCACATTTTTGTGTCGGTAGACCAGCTGTTCTCTGAGAAGGAGGGAGTTAACACATGATATCCATTGCTGCCCTGTGGGTACTATAGCCGCCATCCAGTATCTAGAAATACGTTTCCTAGCCAGGTACAATAGTCTAGTGATCATAAGATACATTCGCCTCTGGTACATTTTCTCAACATACTAAGGGGGTCATTGGGACAGGTACCTGGGCCAGGCTAGAAATATATTGCATGAATTCAGTCCAATAACGATTACGTTTTGGGCATCTCCAGATCATGTGTATAAAGTCGCCTAGTTGTGCTTTACATTTCGGGCATAGAGAAGACTCTCTTATCCCCCAGTCATACAGTCTCTCGGGCTTCCGATAAGCCCTGTGTAGTATAAATAGCTGTGACAGCCTATGTGACGACGAGATAGAGATGACTGGGGTCGATTCCAAGGCCATATCCCACTGGTCCCAATGTCAGCCACCAGACATGGGAGTAAGTCACACGTGTGCAAGTCACAAGCAAGTCTCAAGTCTTAACCTTCAAGTCTCAAGCAAGTCCCAAGTTACTGTGGCGAAAAGCAAGCAAGTCAAGTCGAGTCCCTGCTAGAAGTCAAGCAAGTCAAGTCAAGTCATTTATTTTGGTCAAGTCACAAATCAAGTCAAAATACTGATCTACCCCATACTGTATAAAAATAATAGGAGGGATAACAATAACTAATATTGGTTATGTGCCCATGCCTCACTGTGCCTCACTGTGCCCATGCCTCACTGTGCCCATGCTTCACTGTGCCCATGCTTCACTGTGCCCAATGCCTCACTGTGCCCGTGTCTCACTGTGCCCGTGTCTCACTGTGCCCGTGTCTCACTGTGCCCGTCAGCCATGTACCTGATCGACGGCATCCCGGCGGCCATTCCAGTATTCAAAAGCGGCGCCTCCTCCTCGTCTGTGATAGGCGGAACACTCAATTTCCCAGCATTCAGTGTTCCGCCTATCACGGACATCCGCTCATCCTCATAACACAGACGAGGATAAGAGGATGTCCGTGATAGGCTGAACACTGCCTGCTGTGAAATTGAATGTTCCGCCTATCACAGGCGAGGAGGCGCGGCTTTTGAACACTGCAATGGCCGCCGTCTGTCTGCATGACACGCTGATCAGGTAGGCAGACGGCGGCTTGCGGTTAGTGTTAGTTATGCCAAGTCATTGCAAGTCATATAGCCCAAGTCAAAGTCAAGTCGCAAGTCATTAGTGACAAGTCAAAGTCAAGTCGCAAGTCATTAGTGACAAGTCAAAGTCAAGTCGAGTCATTTATTGAATTCTGTCAAGCAAGTCGCAAGTGCTCAAACAGGTGACTCAAGTCTGACTTAAGTCAAGTCATGTGTCTCAAGTCCCCCACCTCTGTCAGCCACCCATTTTGCTCTATCCTTCAAAGAAGCCGGATCTTGGATAGAGGACAATAGAGTTGCATATACAGTATTTTAGATATTAAACCGTTACTTGAATCTGCTTGAAGGATCTCCAGCAGCAGAGGGGTGGTACCGTATATACTTGAGTAAAAGCCGACCCGAATATAAGCTGAGGCCCCTAATTTTACCACAAAAAATGGGAAAACGTATTGACTCGAGTATAAGCCTAGGGTGTCCATCTGCATGCCTCACTGTGCCTCAATTTGCCTCACTGTGTCCATGTGCATGCCTCACTGTGTCCATGCCTCACTGTGCCCATGCCTCACTGTGCCCATGACTAGACTGACGTTTAACATGGGAGTCTATGGAAGGGGTGCCCGGGTTTAAAAAATTGGTGCTCCCCGGCCGTAGGTTCCCTAGACAACAAACTTTGCACACTTGTAGAGGAGAAATGGGGATACATGTGTGCCAAGTTCCGGGTCCAGGGAACCTACGACCGGCCAGTACCGGGTCCCCAAAATCACCAGAGAAATGACCGTTTAACATGGAAGTCTATGGAAGAGGTGCCCGGCTTTGAAAAATCGGTGCTCCCGGCCATAGGTCCCCCGGACAACAAACTTTGCACACTGGTAGAGGGAGAGTGAGGCTACATGTGTGCCAAGTTTGCGGCCGGCCGGTATTAGGTCCCCAAAATCCAGGAGATCAGGCGCAAAAAGGTGACTCGAGTATAAGCCAAGGGGGGCATTTTCAGCACAAAAAAATGTGCTGAAAAACTCGGCTTATGCCGCGTACACACGACCGCTTTTCTCGACGAGAAAAACTGCATTTTTTTTTTTCGCCGAGAAAAACGATCGTCTGTGGGCTTTATGTCGTTTTTCTCGTCTAGAAAAACGGCATAAAAAACGACGAGAAAATTTAGAACATGTTCTAAATTTTCACATCGTTTTTTCCAGCATTTTTTTCCGCGGCAGTTTTCCCATAGGGAGACACTGCCGCGGAGCCCACAGACGGTCGTTTTTCTCGTCAAGAGAAAAAATGACGGGAAAAACTACCGTGTGTAGGGAACCAAGCGGTTCCCTCGTTTTTCCTGTCATTATTCATGGCGGTTTTTTAACCGCCGTGAATAATGATCGTGTGTACGCGGCATTATACTCGAGTATATACGGTAATCACTAACAGAGAAAATGTGATTTTTTGGTGTCTGCAGAGCTTGCCTGAGTTGGAGGTAAAAACATTTTGAGGGCAGTGAAAATTCAGCACTAAGCTGTGCAAAAGATTTTAGTATATTGCCCATGTATATCTGTTCGAAGAACCAAATCCCTTTTTGTCGCCATGTAGAAAATCCCTGGAATTTTTTCTTAATTCCGGGTATCCAGGGTTATTCCACAAGAGAGTAAACCCCAAAGTGCCCTCAACAGACAGGGCCTCCCGAAAAGCCTTCCAAACCTTTTTAAGGAGGACAGCCGTTAGGAAGGAGGGGGGCACACTCGGCAAATCCATTTCCACATGAGAACCGGCCTTTAGTTCCTGGTTGATCTGGGTCACAGGGATAAAAGTTTAACATAAATGAATAAAAGCTGATCATTATACACACATACACACATATACACACATCGTGTCAGTCGTAAATGGTTTGTCTCCACCCTCTAACTGCCATTTTTGATGGACAGCTTGGTCTGTTAACCACTTCAGCCCCAGAAGAATTGGCTGCTCAATGACCAGGCAATTGTTTGCCACTGCATTGCTTTAACTGACAATTGCGAGGTCGTGCGACACTGTACCCAAACAAAATTAACGTCCCTTTTTTCCCACAAACAGAGCTTTCTTTTGGTGGTATTTGATCACCTCTGCGGTTTTTATTTTTTGCACTATAAACAAAAAAAGAGCAACAAATTTTGAAAAAAACACAACATTTTGTACTTTTGCTGTAATAAATAGCCCCATTTTTTTTTTTTTAAAAAAAGCACATTTTTTCCTCAGTTTAGGCCGATATGTATTCTTCTACAAATTTTTGGTAATAAAAAATCGCAATAAGTGTATATTGATTGGTTTGCGCAAAAGTTATAGCGTCTACAAAATAGGGGATAGATTTATGACATTTTTATTATTATTAGTTTTTTTACTAGTATAGCAATACCCCCGCAGGGGCCACTGGTTTAATTTTGGGCCTTGCACGTTACCTCACTGTTCCGTCTGTTTGTCTCAGGGGTTCTCCTTGAAGAGTTGTCCAGAAGAAGTTTGTACCAACACAAAAGTCTCTTTCAAGGGTTTATTTGAAATAAAGTTTCCAACAGAGGGGATGAAGGGATGGGGAGGACTCAGGTACCTTAATTGCGACTCATAAGAATTCTCCTAGTTCCAGAGGAACAACTGTCTCCACACTGGACTCAGCAAACACCGGATAGGCCCAATCTCACTGGCCTAGCAGTCGATGTACAGCTCGATCACATATAGTCTCTGCCACAGACTTGGTGTAATTAGAAGAGTCTCTGCCACAGACTTGGAGTAACCTATACTTGGGTTACCTTCTGAATGAAGAACACAGCTCTCAGTATTAGAATCTTTCAGCCGTTCCGGCAGCACTGTGAGGTAGATCACGATCCGGATGCATCCTCCAATTGAGTCCTCAATTGCTCGGTCCCTTCTATCAGGCAAGGCGACACAGGATCATCCCTGGATCAGTAGGCCCCGGCAACTCCTACTTGTCAGTAACGGAGCCTCAGGCCAACGTGGCCCAGAGGCGGGAACTGCCAACACTTCCCTGAGGCCATGAGGGCCCTCAGGTGGGGACCGAAGACACGACCCCAGAATCTCCTCTTGCCCTAATGGCGTCTGTCACTTAAATACCCCCTCCCAGCATGCACAGCGGGTTCACCACGCCCCCTGGGCTGCTTGCTAGGAAAGAGGTACCCAATACGTCCAGCCTGTAGCCTTTCCAATCCTGACCAATGGTGGCAGCGACACCTACTGTCAGGAGGGAAATCACACAACCAGCTGAACTGAAGCAGAGTGCAATTTATAACACAATCCTTCTGAGCCAAACTATTGCTCAGATCACTATAATTTAACATATAGCGCACCCTCATTGGGAGCAGGGCGCTACACTAGTAATGGTGGCGATCTGCGATTTTTGGGACCATTAGCATTTATACAGCGATTAGTGCTATAAAAATGCATTGATTACTTTGTAAATGTCACTGGCAGGGAAAGGGTTAACACTAGGGGGCGATCATGGGGTTAACTGTGTTCCCTATGCATGTGTTCTAACTGTGGGGGATGGGACTGACTATAGGAGATGAGAGATCGTGATTCCCAGCTCGTAGGAACTCACGATCTCTCTCTCCTCTCCTCACAGAACTGGGATGTGTGTGTTTACACACACATGTCCCTGTTCTGCCTCTCGTGCCTGCGATCGCTCGTGGCCAGCGGTCATCGCGACCGCCGGTCACAAACATCGGCACCCCCGCTGTGCAGGGGGCGAGCACGCGCCTGCTAGCCCGAGGGCTTTCACACTGAGGCGATGCGCTGGCAGGCCATGAGGCTCATTTGTAACGGTGAAGGAGCACACTGCTCCTCCACTGCTCCTGCCCATTGAAATGAATGGGCAGCGCTGCCGAACCGCCGGCAAAGCGCCGCTGCAGCTGGTTTTAACCCTATTTCGGCCACTAGCGGGGGTTAAATACCTCCGCAAAAACGACATGAAAAGCTAAAAAATATGGCGGCGCTTTACCGCGGACGCCACGGATGCCTTGGTGTGAAAGCACCCTTATGCCCCATACACACGATCGTTTTTCATGCCGTTAAAAATGCCATTAAAAAAAATGGCCATTAAAAATGATCGTGTGTAGGCTCCAGAGCATTTTTAACGACGTGAAAAACGGGCATTAAAAATTTCGAACATGCTTTCTTTTTTCACGTCGTTTTTCATGTCGTTTTTTTTAACGACGTGAAAAACGATAGTGTGTATGCTTTAACGACGTGAAAAAAACCGCGCATGCTCAGAATCAAGTATGAGACAGGAGCGCTCGTTCTGGTAAAACTAGCGTTCGTAATGGAGATAGCACATTCGTCACGCAGTCACGGACTGAAAAGCACGAGACTGAAAAGAGCGAATCGTCGCTCAACAAACTTTACTAACATGAAGGGTGGCGCCATTCGAACGGAACTTCCCCTTTATAGTGCCGTCGTACGTGTTGTACGTCACTGCGCTTTGCTTGATCGTTTTTTTAAATGATCGTGTGTAGACAGGCTTGAGAGGAACCATGAAAAAAAACGACGTGAAAAACGGCAAGAAAAAAAATGGCAAGAAAAACGATCGTGTGTATGGGGCATTACTCTCTTTCCTTCCATTCTTTTAACTGCCTTTCTCCTTTTTTTTATTCTAGACTCTTTCTTCCTATTCTTTCTTTCTTTCTTTCTTTCTTTCTTTCTTTCTTTCTTTCTCCATCTCTCTCTTCCTTCATTTATTTTCTCTTTATTTTCTTTTTTTTCTTTTCCTGTCTCTCTCTTCCTTCATTTCTTTTTCTTTTCTTTCTTTCATTCTTTCTTTCGTTCTTTCTTTCTTTCTTTCTTTCTTTCTTCATCTCTCTCTTCCTTCCTTTCTTTTCTCTTTCTTTCTTTTTTTCTTTCGTTCTTTCTCCTTCTCTCTCTTCCTTCATTTATTTTTCTTTTCTTTATTTCTTTCTCTCTCCATCTCTCTCTTCCTTAATTTATTTTCTCTTTCTTTCTTTCTTTCACCATCTCTCTCTTCCTTCATTTATTTTTATTTTCACCATCTCTCTCTTCCTTCATTTACCTTTCTTACTTTCTTTCTTTCTTTCTTTCTCCATCTCTCTCTTCCTTAATTTCTTCTATCTTTCTTTCTTTCTTTTTTCTTTCTTTCATTCTCCGTTTCTCTCTTCCTTCCTTCCTTTCTTTTCTTTCTTTTTTTCTTTCTTTCTTTCTTTCTTCATCTCTCTATTCCTTCCTTTCTTTCTTTCTTTTTTTCTTTCGTTCTTTCTCCTTCTCTCTCTTCCTTCATTTATTTTTATTTTCTTCCTTTATTTTCTCTCTCTTCCTTAATTTATTTTCTCTTTCTTTCTTTCTTTCTTTCTTTCTTTCTTTCTTTCTTTCACCATCTCTCTCTTCCTTAGTTTATTTAACCTTTCTTTCTTTCTTTCTTTCACCATCTCTCTCTTCCTTCGTTTATTTGACCTTTCTTTCTTTCTTTCTTTCTTTCTTTCACCATCTCTCTCTTCCTTAATTTCTTCTATCTTTCTTTCTTTTTTTTCTTTCTTTCATTCTCCGTTTCTCTCTTCCTTCCTTTCTTTTCTTTCTTTTTTCTTTCTTTCTTTCTTTATCTCTCTCTTCCTTCCTTTCTTTTCTCTTTCTTTCTTTTTTTCTTTCGTTCTTTCTCCTTCTCTCTCTTCCTTCATTTCTTTTTCTTTTCTTCCTTTCTTTTCTCTCTCTTCCTTAATTTATTTTCTCTTTCTTTCTTTCTTTCTTTCTTTCTTTCACCATCTCTCTCTTCCTTTGTTTATTTAACCTTTCTTTCTTTCTTTCTTTTTCTTTCTTTCTTTCACCGTCTCTCTCTTCCTTCATTTCTTCTATCTTTCTTTCTTTCTTTTTTTCTTTCTTTCTTTCTCAGTCTCTCTCTTCCTTCATTTCTTTTTCTTTTCTTTCTTTCTTTCTTTCTTTCTTTCTTTCTTTCTTTCTTTCACCATCTCTCTCTTCCTTCATTTCTTCTATCTTTCTTTCTTTCTTTCTTTCTTTTTTCTTTCTTTCATTCTCCGTTTCTCTCTTCCTTCCTTTCTTGTCTTTCTTTTTTTCTTTCTTTCTTTCTTCATCTCTCTCTTCCTTCCTTTCTTTCCTCTTTCTTTCTTTTTTTCTTTCGTTCTTTCTCCTTCTCTCTCTTCCTTCATTTCTTTTTATTTTCTTCCTTTATTTTCTCTCTCTTCCTTAATTTATTTTCTCTTTCTTTCTTTCTTTCTTTCTTTCTTTCTTTCTTTCTTTTACCATCTCTCTCTTCCTTTGTTTATTTAACCTTTCTTTCTTTCTTTTTCTTTCTTTCACCGTCTCTCTCTTCCTTCATTTCTTCTATCTTTCTTTCTTTCACCATCTCTCTCTTCCTTCATTTCTTCTATCTTTCTTTCTTTCTTTCTCCATCTCTCTCTTCCTTCATTTCTTTTCCCTTTCTTTCTTTCTGTCCTTCTTTCTTTTTTTCCTTCTTCAAAAAAATGTAAAGACTTCTTTGGCTTACTTTGTCTGAAGCAACAACTTGTCAAGACAGGTGGATAAAATAGAGTTACATATTCGTATCAGATGGTCACAGAAAAGCCAAATGTGTTTTCCAGCCAATCACTCGTGAAAAAATATTTCATTTTACAAACAATACAACAAATTGGGATCTGAAAAATGCCGGTTTGATTTGCGCCATGTTTGTGTTCAGGAGCTGTCCCGGTCAGCGGGTGCTGAAAATGGTCCACTTCAGGACTGGAGGAGTAACTGAAAACCCAACATAATGAGGGGTCTCATTTACACCATAGCCAGCTGAAGAGGATCATGTGATCTTTCATCAAATAAAAGAGTCGAAATATTCATCTACTATTAATAAATGTAACAAAGTTTTTTTTTTTTTTGTGTGCAGCAAGTAAGAAAAACAGGCTGAACAGAGTGGGATTAAAGTGCTCTGACACAATTCCTTTTGGAATTGCTATTTTGCTTCATGCTGGGCACCGATTTTTATATTGTCCTACATAGGTATTCCCAGTTTGCTCAATTCAAGGGGCCTTTACCTGTTGGATAAGAGGTTCTGTCGGTGATTGGGACTTCCGTAAATCATCTGAAAGTGAAATTTACCAAGATTTACATCTCTGGGTACATATTTTTATATATTTTGTTATTATTTATTGAATGTACAGTATCACTTGTACACACAGTATCTCACAAAAGTAAGTACACCCCTCATATTTTTGTAAATATTTTATTATATCTTTTCATGTGACAACACTGAAGAAATGACACTTTGCTACAATGTAAAGTAGTGAGTGTACAGCTTGTATAACAGTGTAAATTTGCTGTCCCCTCAAAATAACTCAACACACAGCCACTATGTCTAAACCGCTGGCAACAAAAGTGAGTACACCCCTAAGTGAAAATGTCCAAATTGGGCCCAAGGTGTCAATATTTTGTGTGGCCACCATTATTTTCCAGCACTGCCTTAACCCTCTTGGGCATGGAGTTCACCAGAGGTTCACAGGTTGCCACTGGAGTCCTCTTCCCCTCCTCCGTGACGACATCAAGGAGCTGGTGGAAGTTAGAGCCCTTGCGCTCCTCCACCTTCAGTTTGAGGATGGCCCACAGATGCTCAATAGGGTTTAGGTCTGGAGACATGCTTGGCCAGTCCATCACCTTTACCCTCAGCTTCTTTAGCAAGGCAGTGGTCGTCTTGAAGGTGTGTTTGGGGTCGTTATCATGTTGGAATACTGCCCTGCGGCCCAGTCTCTGAAGGGAGGGGATCGTGCTCTGCTTCAGTATGTCACAGTACATGTTGGTATTCATGGTACCCCCAAAAAAGGGGTTAAAAACTCCCTTGTTGTGGCGCTTCCGAATCGCTTTTCATGTGCCTCCGAATCGCCTGCCCATTCATTGCAATGGGCAGGGGCGTTTTAGGAGTTGTATACAGGGGGTCCCCGACTTACGAACGGCCAACTTCCGAACAACTCCTACTTACGAACGGGACCGTATCTGCCATTCTGCACATGCGCGGGCATTTTCGCCCATTTTCAACGGCGGCACATTCGACAGAACGTCGGAAAACATCGGAAAATGACCTATCTCCCAGTCTGCACATGCGCGGCCATTCGATGGAACATCGGAAAACATCGGAAGATTACGGAAAATTACGTAATTGCCATTCTGTGCATGCGGTCCCGACTTACGAACATTTCCGATTTAAGAACAAACCCCCTGTACAGCACTCCCAAACTGCCCCAAAGATGCTGCTTGCAGGACTTTTCCGAACGTCCCGGAAGCACACCGCCCCAGTGTGAAAGCACCCATTGTAATTAATTTGAGGCCGTCTTTAGGTGCTTTAGAGGTGCTATTTTTAGCGCTAAAACGCCTTAAAAACTGCTTCAATGTGAAAGGGGTCTAAGTTATTTTGGTGCCTACAAAGTCCCACCCATAGTACTCTTTATTTTTATTGGGCTGGGTTTACACATATGCAAATTGAATGCGGGATTCCCCGCATCCAATTAGCATGACAGGCAAGTGTGATCGGCTCTCAATGGAGTCGGTTCACACATGTCTTGGGCGGCCGCGGTCTGGAAAGGAAAAAGGGTCCTGTGCGTCTTTGAGTGCAGTTCAGGTGTGAATTTAGGCTAAAATTCGGACCTTAATCGCACCTGAACCGGTGTACAGGAACGCACCGGACCCCAGGCACAAACCTGCGGCCACACAGGTATGAACATGGCCTAAGTGTCCAGACACAAATTTTTTATTCCGGTATTAAATAGAGTAGGGAAGGATTGTTGTCAGCAGAAAAGGAAATAAGGGGAAATAACTCTAATGGAATCCCAGATACAGTAGCAGTATAAACCTTAAAGGGTTCTAACCTTTGCCCACTACATTCAAAACAAAGAAAAATGTTTTGGCTGTATATACACTCTAAATCTGGATTACTCCAAGAAACATTGAGTGATCCTGAATATATCCCTTTAACCACTTCAATACCAGCCTTATACACCTTCCTGCCCAGGCCAATTTTCAGCTTTCAGCGCTGTTGCACTTTGAATGACAATTGCGCAGTCATGCAACACTGTACACAAACCAATTTTTTATCATTTTGTTCCCACAAATAGAGCTTTCTTTTGGTGGTATTTGATCACCTCTGCAATTTTAATTTTTTGCGCAACAAATAAAAAAAGAGCGAAAATTTTGAAAAAAACTAAGTTTTTCTTTGTTTCTGTAAATTTTTATGTAATTAAGTAAATTTTCTTCTTCAATGATGGGCACTGATATGGCTGCACTGATGGGCACTGATAAGGCAGCACTGATGGGCACCCATGAGGTGGCACTGATGAGCACTGATGATGGGCACTGATAGGCGGCACTGATGGGCACTCATAGGCGGCACTGATGGATACTTATCGGTGGCACTGATAGGTGGCACGGACAGGCACTGATAGGTGAGCACTGATGGGCACAGATGGGCACAGATGGGCACTGATAGGTGGCACCGATGGACACTGGTGTGTGGCTTTGCTTGGCATCACAAATTTTGTTTGTGCCATGATGGTGCCAGTCATTGCCCATTTGTGGGCACTGATTGGCATATGTTATGCATACATTTGTACATGTGGATGGCCATGGGGGACTTACCTGGCCATCCACATGTTAGGTGCTTCCCTGGTGGTCCTGGGCGGCATCCTGGTGGTCCAGTGTGGGCATCCGAGGGGGGGCTGCGCTGATAATTAATCAGCGCAAACCCCCCCCTGTCAGGAGAGCCGCCGATCGGCTCTCCTCTACTCGCGTCTGTCAGACGCAAGTAAGGAAAAGCCGATCAACAGCTCTTCCTGTTTACATTGTGATCAGCCGTGATTGGACACGGCTGATAACATGGTAAAGAGCCTCCGCCGGAGGATCTTTACCGAGTTCGGTGTTGCGGTGTGTCAGACTGACACACCGCACCACCGATCGCCGCGATGCGCGCCACCACGGGCGTGCGACGGCTGTTATCCTGCTGGACTTCATATGACGCCCAGTCAGGATAACTGAACCACTTCCCGGACGTCAATCTGCTATTGACCGGGCGGGAAGTGGTTAAATACACCCCATTATTTTTTATTTTTTTTTATGTTACAGTATATATAAACCCTTACCTTCTAAAACAACCCATTCATTGTAAAATAGAAATGAATAGCAAAACATTTGTGTATAGATAAAAAAAAAAACAAAAAAAAAACATTATAAATACCATTCTCCCCCCTTTTTCTTTAATACCGGATCACATACCACCTGTTCTCATCTGCATAATGAGTTCAGAGAGCTGGAGAAGAAACAGCAGTACACTGGTCTTCCCAGAGAGTGGCTGTGTGGGAGAGGAGGGGCCTGTCAGGACATTTCTGATCATTGGAGGAGTGCAGGCTAGTTTCACAGCACAGCTAGGGTCAGTTTTTAATAGGTAAGCAGAGGGACTGGCAGGAACACCAGGGATTTCACATGAAGGAAGCAATAGAAAGAGAACCAAATACTTTTTCATACAAGTACATGGTACAGTAGGCTGATAACAGGAATATAAAATGTTGGGTTGACATATTCTTTAACCACTTAGCAGGCCTCCCTCTAGCAGTTTTATAGCTACAGGGTGGCAGCTGTGCACAGGATCACATATATATATATATATATATATATATATATATATATATATATATAAACGTGATCCTGCACTTCCGGGTAGGAGGCGCGAATGAGCACCACTAGTGGCTCGCTCCTTTTGATTGCCTCTGATGTTACCCCTTCCCAACCAGTGTCATTAGTACAGTCACAGTGTATATTTTTAGCACTGATCACTGTATTCGTGTCACTGGTCCCCAAAAAGTGTAAAAAGTCAGTTAGGTGTCCAATTGGCCGCCACAATATCGCAGTCCGGCTATAAGTCGCTGGTGGGTGGTAAATCTTCTGGAGGTCAAGTGGCTATATTCATGTAAGTTACCAATTGGTGTTTAACCACTTCAGCTCCGAAAGGTTTTACCCCCTTCCTGACCAGGTCATTTTATGCGATACGACACTGCGTTATTTTAACTGACAATTGCGCAGTCATGCGACGCTGTACACAAATAAAATGTATGTCCTTTTTTTCCCACAAATAGAGCTTTCTTTGGGTGATATTTGCTCAGCTCTGCAGTTTTTTTTTTTTGCGCTATAAACAAAAAATAGCAATTTTGGAAAAAAAAACAAACAATATTTTTTGCCTTCTGCTATAAAACACACCCAATAAAACAAATAAAATAAAAAATTATTTCTTCATTAATTTAGGCCAATTTGTGGCCTGCTACATATTTTTGGTAAACAAAATACCCAAAAGGCGTATATATAGATTGTTTTGCACAAAAGTTATCGCGTCTACAAACTATGGGATAGATTTATGGACTTTTTATTTTTTTATTGTTTTTACTAGTAATGGCGGCGATAAGTGATTTTTAGCAGGACTGCGACACTGCGGGGGAAAAATCTGACACTAAGTGACACTTTTTTGGAGACCAGTGACACCAATACAGTAGTCAGTGCTAAAAAAAAAACACACTGTCACTGTATAAATGACACTGGGCAATCAAAGGGTTAAGTGTGCTCCTAGGGAGCACCTAGGGCAGGGGTCTCAAACCTGCGGCCCTCCAGCTGTTGCGGAACTACAAGTCCCATCATGCCTCTGCCTATGGGAGTCATGCTTGTAACTGTTTATCCTTGCAATGCCTCATGGGAATTGTAGTTCTGCAACAGCTGGAGGGCCACCAGTTTGAGACCCCTGACCTAGGGAGTGCTTCCTAACTGTGTGGGGGATGGACTAACTGGAGGAAGAGAGACATATGTGTTCCTTAGCACTTCCTCTGTGACAGAACGATGGTCTGCCTTGTTTACATAGGCAGACTGTCGTTCTGCCTCTCCTACCAATGATTTGGGGGTCTAGGCCAGACCCATGGCTCCCGCTGTGATGTGCGCGTGTCCCAGAGCTGATAACAGGAATCACGTACAGGTACGTGATTTTGCGCTTAACCACTAGCCGACCAGCCGCCGCAGTTATACTGCGGCAGGTTGGCACGGCTGGGCAAATCGCTGTAGCTGTACGTCGCTCCTTTTAAGACGTCACAGCAGGTGCGCGCACGCGCCCGCTGCGTGTCCCCGGGGGCCGATGTGCGAGCCCGGCAGGTGCGATGACCGCCGGGCACCCACGATCGCTCGTGACAGAGCAAGAACTTGGATCTGTGTGTGTAAGCACACAAATCACGGTTGTCTCAGGGGAGAGGTGAGAGATTGTGTGTTCATACTAAGTATGAACACCGATCTCTCTCCTCCCCTAGTCAGTCCCCTCCCCCTTACAGTTAGAACACACACTAGGAAACACATTTAACCCTTTGATCGCCCCCTAGTGTTAACCCCTTCCCTGCCAGTGCCATTTATACAGTAATCAATGGCTATTTATAGCTCTGATCGCTTTATAAATGTCAATGGTCCCAAAATAGTATCAATAGTGTCCGATCTCTCCACCTCAATGTCGTAGTCCTGATAAAAATCGCAGATCGCCGCCATTACTAGTAAAAAAAATTAAGAAAGCTCTATTTGTGGGGAAAAAAGAACGTTAATTTTGTTTGGGTACAACGTTGCACGACCGCACAATTATCAGTTAAAGCGGAGCTCCACCCTAAAGTGGAACTTCCGCTCATCTGAACCCTCCCCCCTCCGGTGTCACAATTGACACCTTTCAGGGGGGAGGGGGGTGAAGATACCTGTCTAAGACAGGAATTTTCACCCACTTCCGGGAGTCCTCTCTGCGGGAAATCTGTGGGAAGCACGTCACTTCCCGCAGAATACCCGTTGTGTTCTGGGAGACACTCGGCTCCCAGAACACAGGGGACCAGTCAGAACGGCGCAGCACGACTTGTGCATGTGCCGTAGGGAATCGGGCAGTGAAGCCGCAATGCTTCACTTCCTGGTTCCCTCACCGAGGATGGCGGTGGGGGCAGCAGAGTAATGAGCGATTGCTCGTCCTCTGCTGCGGGACGTCGCTGGACTCCAGGACAGGTAAGTGTCCTAATATTAAAAGTCAGCACCTGCTGTAGCTGTAGCTGCTGGCTTTTATTTATTTTTTTTCCCGGCGGAGCTCCGCTTTCAAGCGGCGCAGTACCGTATCGCAAAAAAATAGTCAGGAAGGGGGCAAATCCTTCCGGGGCTGAAGTGGTTAAAGGCCACCCTGCCACAGTAAATGTACGTGAGGAGGGCCTTAAAGCGGAGTTCCGACAATTTTTTTTTCTTTAGAAGTCAGGAGCTACAAATACTGCAGCTACTGACTTTTAAAATAAGGACACTTACCTGTCCAGGGCGCCCGCGATGTCGGCATCCGAAGACGATCTGTCCCTTGGCTCTCGGGTGGAGGCGCTGCCATCTTCGGTTCCCTACTGCGCATGCGTGATCTCATTGGTCCCTGCTGTCTTCTGGGACTTGTGTGTCTCCCAGAAGACAGCGGGGGTGGGGGGACGGAGAAGGCACCAGACGTGACGTAGATGACCGCGGGCGGCTCGGGTATCTATGCCCGTTAGTGGGAGCAAAATACCTGTATTAGACAGGTATCTGCTCCCCCCTCCCCCCTGAAAGGTGCCAAATGTGACACCGGAGGGGGGAGGATTCCGAAAAGCGGAAGTATCATTTTTGGGTGGAACTCTGCTTTAAGTAGTTAAATAAAAGAATTACAAAAAGAAAAGAGGATGAATCTCACTAACGAGGACACTAACAGCAATAAAAACTGACAGGTATTCTAATCCCTCTCCACTATATCAAAAACAAAAAAAAAAGTTTTGCCTTTAATTATACTTTAAGTGTAGAAAGGTTTTTTCCTTAGACTGGAGTCCTTCCTTAAAGGAGACACTACCCATCCTCCAGCCCCGCGCTCGTAGCAGATGTGGGGAGCTTGTAGGACCGCAAGACAAATGAAAATATTTAACCAGCCTAATTTTCTGTTTGATTTAATAGCGCCCAATAAATGGAGCCTATAAAACGTCAGTAATGAAATGAGAACGTCGTTTTTCTTCTCTCTGTTGTCCTCTCCGTGTTCTTTTGTCCTTTGATTGCACTGGTGGGTAATATTATTTTGTTCCCGGGGAAGTATGTGCCTTTGATTAGGTGGCTGATATCTCTTCATTTGTCAGCGCTCTATCAGGCTCAGCCACGGAACAGCAGGCTCTCTTGATTATTTAATTGCTTGTAAGAACTCATTAAATGTTTCTATCAATCACGAGACATATGGTGGCTTTCACCCAATGGTGTGAGATCCACACAAAGATCACGCACCAATTATGCGCTTTGTTCAAGATGCTCCAGGTTGTTCCTACAGACCCGTCTCAAGGGCATCTATCTTTTACTGATGGATTTGTCTGCTGGAAACGTTAACGGATACATTTCACAATTAATGGCGGATCGCAACGTTTTATAGCTATCTTAACAGGTTTCTAATGATTGCATGTATTCAGGTGTAGAGCTGGTTCCCTGGCTTTCCTGCCAACTGTGGTTAGCGGGATTCTCTATGCAATATGGAGACCTTTGCATTACGTCACAAGTAAAATGTCATTGATTTCATTGATTTCAACATCAATGGGCTTCTGGTGCACTAAAATGTCCCAAGCATTGGACATGTCACCAGCGGCATCACGATGGTGGTGCAGGAGTGTGGACCACATCTGGGTCGTAGATAAGGGGGTACCACAAGTCCTCCTGTACCGGGCCCAGGCCAGTAGGGGGGCCCAGACAGCTGGGTTAAATCAGAAGCAGGCAGAAAGGGTGATCGGCACGGCTTGGTCATTACTGGAACCTATTCCCTTTTATGGCTCTCTGCAGCAGCTGAAAGCTGGCTTCTTTTCTTCTCCCTGCTGCTGGCTTTCAGCTGCTGCAGAGAGAGCCCTACAGGGGATTGGTTCCAGTAATTGTCCCCACCACCGCATCCATCACCCTCCCTGTGCACCATACTTTTTCCCCCTGCTGCCCAGGCCTCCCGTGTGCTTCCACCCCCCGCAGTGCTGCCAGCTTTCCTCCTCTCCTTCCCACCGGCACCTGCAAGCACATAATAGGATTCTTCAGGATATAGAGCGGGGGAAGGGTCTAGTAAATATGTCACATTTACCAGCCCCTTCCTTTCATGAATGATCACAATGAGTGATCGGTATCGATCATGTACTGTGTTCACTCATAAAGGAAGCATAGTAAAGTAGGGGGCCTTGTCAAATTGGCTGTATGGGGCCCCATGGTTTCAAACAGCAGCCCTGTGGGTGACACCACTCAGAGGTGTGACACCCAGGACCATCTTTAACCTGGTAGACGAGCACTATGCCAACCCCCTACTCTTTCCTCGCTCTTCCGCATGACTCTCCCACCGCTGCGGGGGCCACTACAGTGGGTCTCGGGTCAGCTGTGCTATGATAGTTGAGAGGCACAGCTGCGGGTTGTCTTTCTGCTTACTACCCGCTGCCCCCCTCCTCCTCCCCCCTCCTCCTGTCAGTAGCGGGCTCGGTGTAATCGCTGCTCTCTCTTTTCCCCTCCCTCCAGTTAAGCAGAACAAAGCTAAATTTGGCAGGGCAAAAATTCCCCAGGACAGTGCAGTGTTCTGGGGGGAGTTAGTGAGAGGTGTGGTACAGTTTCCCCCAGAGAGAGACTGAGCTGCTGAAAAAACACCAAGCGAGTACCATGTGGGGGAGACTGCAAGAGCAAAAGGACTATGTTGCCGAGCCACTGACTGGATACAGACCATGCTGTACTGCCTACTGGAGTCATCACGGGCGACTCAGAGTGAGTGGACACCTGATCGAAGAGACCACTGCTGCTGTGTCACTGGATCTGGTGAGAGGGCCTTGCAGCCACTAATTGCTACTACCACTAAAGAATAACCCGTTAGGAAGTATCTAACCAGCTACCTTATAGCTATGATACCAGTGGCAGAAGTACCAGGGTCGCAAAGGTCTCACCTTCGATCAGGGGGGTGACACCATGTTTTACCGCACCAGGTCACACCAACCCTAGTGACGCTACCAGTGGCGGTGCGTCCATAGAGGGCGCCGGAGTACCGCCCCCTCTCGCTCCCGCACCGCCACTGAAAGACAATACATAGATTCATGCATTGCATGAATCTGTGTATTGTCGCCGCTGCCGCGCTGCCCACTATTAATATGGCCGGCCTCCTGGTGAGCGCCGGCCATATGAATTAGAGCGGTGGCCGGCGGTGGGTGTGGCTTGGAAGTGCCTATCAGAGCCAGCGGCTCTGATAGGCTTTCCGAATACAGCTCTCACGCTGTATTCGGCTTCCAAAAACTCCTCCCAGGTACGCACGGGGGTGCGTCCCTTGGAGAAGACTGTGGAGGTTTCAGCCAATCAGGTTCACCGGATCTGGTTACCGGTGACCTGATTGGCTGAAGCGACATTGAGGGCGGGAGAACACATCGAGGACGGCGCGGACCGAGGAAGGTAAGTGCAGGGCTGGGGGGGGGGGGGACAGGCTGCATTTGGGGGGCAACTGGCTGTATATGGGGGGAACTGGCTGTATTATGGGGGACAAACTGGCTGCATTTGGGGGGAACTGGCTGTATATGGGGGCACACTGGCTGCATTTGGGGGGAACTGGCTGTATATGGGGGCACACTGGCTGTATATGGGGGCACACTGGCTGCATTTGGGGGGAACTGGCTGTATATGGGGGACAAACTGGCTGCATTTGGGGGGAACTGGCTGTATATGGGGGACAAACTGGCTGAATATGGGGGGAACTGGCTGTATATGGGGAACAAACTGGCTGAATATGGGGGGAACTGGCTGTATTATGGGGGACAAACTGGCTGCATTTGGGGGGAACTGGCTGTATATGGGGGCACACTGGCTGAATATGGGGGCACATTGGCTGTATATGGGGGCACACTGGCTGTATTTGAGGGGGCAAACTGGTGGCGTTTGGGCACAGTGGCTGCGTTTTATGGGCACAGTGGCGGCAATTGATTTTTTTTTTTTTCAGTTTGTTTGCGCCCCCCCAAAAATTTTGAGCACCAGCCGCCACTGGACGCTACTGCATGTCACCAAACTTTTGCTGCAACAGTGAAGGAGAAGCAGCACAGTGATGAACTCATCTCACTCACTCCTGATGTAGCACCCTCCTAGTTCAAAGAAGGCTGCTAGGCAAATTCAGTTAGCTCCCCTGTAAACAGTGGAGCAAGGGTTGATTGTTTGGGGCTGTTCAGTGTCTCACAGGCTGCTGTTCTACTACTCCCCCCTGTCTTCTAGAGACTTCTAATAGTAATGTGGAAGTGAGAGCAGTACAGGCAGCCTGAAAAATTATGGAAGACCGGCCAATCCTTGGGGAGGTGTGCACAAAAGACAGAGGGAGAGCCCAGATCCCTGTGCTGGGTGCTCTGCCCCTGGGGCAGAGAGAGAGAGAGAAGGAGATGGAGAAAGAGACAAAGTGGAAGTCAGAGGAGCCCTTTTGAAGACATTGAGGTCCCAGCCAGGCTTGGCTCGGAGGCCTAATAAAGAGAGCCTGGACCAGAGTCTGAGTAGAGCCAGGGGAATTGGTGTGAGGAAGCTCAATCACCCTTGGACTGAACGAGTATTGGATCCTGCTTACTGTGGGGTAGGGTGACCACACATTTCCAAACTGCCATTCAGGGACAATTTTGCCAAGGACCGGGGGGGGGGTGTGTGTGTAGTTTTGGGGTTGACGGGGTCTTGGCGGCGCGTGATTTGTCGGGTGAATGGCTGGTTTTAGCACTTATATCATCCCAATACCATGCTTAGAATGTATTTCTATTATTACCTTGTAATATTAGACCCCCTTCCCTTAGTACAGACCCCCTTCCCTCAGTATAGACCCCCTCCCTCAGTACGGACCCCCCTCTACTAACTATAGACCCCCTCCCTCAGTACGGACCCCCCTCTACTAATTATAGACCCCCTCCCTCAGTACGGACCCCCTGTACTAACTATAGACCCCTCCCTCAGTACAGACCCCCCTCTACTAACTATAGACCCCCTCCCTCAGTACGGACCCCCCTCTACTAATTATAGACCCCCTCCCTCAGTACGGACCCCCTGTACTAACTATAGACCCCTCCCTCAGTACAGACCCCCCTCTACTAACTATAGACCCCCTCCCTCATTACGGACCCCCTCTACTAACTATAGACCCCCTCCCTCAGTACGGACCCCCCTCTACTAACTATAGACCCCCTCCCTCAGTATAGACCCCCTGCCTCAGTACGGACCCCCCTCTACTAACTATAGACCCCCTCCCTCAGTACGGACCCCCCTCTACTAGCTATAGACCCCTTCCCTCAGTACGGACCCCCCTCTACTAACTATAGACCCCCTCCCTCAGTACGGACTCCCCTCTCCACTAACTATAGACCCCCTCCCTCAGTCCGACCCCCTCTCCACTAACTATAGACTCCCCTCCCTCAGTACAGACTTCCCCCTCTTAAGTATAGACCTCCCACTAAATACAGACCCCTTCTCCATCAGTATAGACCCCCTTGACTAAGTATAGACCCCCTCCCTCAGTAGACCCCCTTCAGTACTGACTCCCCTCCCTCATTATAGACCCCCCACTAAGTACAGACCCCACCACAGTATAGACCCCCCAAGTCCCCCTCCTCTGTCCACCTACATACATATATTATAAACTGAACAGACCTCAGATCAGCGCCAGGAATGCACAGCGGTGTCCCTCTGAGTCTGCCGCCCGTTTCCTGTGTACTTGTAAATAGCCGAGGAGGGGAAGGCGGCTTCGGTCTGCTCTGAGGCTGAGGCAGGGAGACAAGACATCCAGGAGCAGAGCCGGTGGAGTTGTGTGTTTGGGGCTTCCTCTGCTGACAGCCTCGAGTTGTCCGGCATGGTGGAGAGCGGCGCGGAGGAGGAAAGTTAACAAACTCCTCCTCCGCTTTGCATGCTGGTCAGAGTCGCGGCTGTGAGGTCACTGGTTGGTAGACATTCTAGCAACCAGTGGCCAGTCTTAGGTGGAGCTAGAGGCAGAGCGAGCGCCAGCGATATGGCGGGGTTTGCTCGCTCTGTCTATTCCATTCCGGGACACTGTATTGTCCCGGACTGAAGGTGCCCAGGACCTGGGACAGACCTGCTAATTACGGGAATGTCCCGGGCAATCCGGGACACGTGGGCACGGGGTGGGGTCATGTATCTCAAAAGCAAGTGCAGTGCAGCCAGGAATTCTGCAAACCAGCCAGGAGTGTCCAATACTGCTAAAGTGTGCTCAGTGTAGCCCGGAGTTGTGCAAGACAGCCAGGAGAATGCACAGTGCAGCCCGAGGTTGTGCAATACAGCCTGCAGTTTGAACAGAGCTGCCAGAAGCCTAGCACTCCTCGTGTTCTATAGTTCTACCGCTTTGGGGTATCCCATGCTCCCCATCCCTATCCAAGTTCCTAGTTAATTTAAAAAATCCCCAAAATTAACCCCTAGACTGATTCTTGACCCAGAGAAAGAATGCTGAAAATGCTGTGCATGCTGTAAGAGGGAGAAATAGGCCAAACTGCCAGTGGTTCCTATGGGGGTAGCACTACACCTCTATCAGTATGCTTTTTGTTAGCAGATTGACTCTGTACTGCTTCTTCCACTCACACTCGAGCTCTGCTGTACCAGGACACATTCAGACTCTTTTTGAAAGGAAAGGGAACGTGTGCCAGGGGTGGCACCCCCAATTGGAAGCCAGAGGCTTGACACTCTCAATTTTTTGCACTGGTCCAAATCATTTGGTGGAGGGGGGAGGTTATGATGTGGGGTTGTTCTTCGGGGGTTGGGCTTGGCCCCTTAGTTCCAGTGAAGGGAACTTTTAATGCATCAGAATACCAAGACATTTTGGACAATTTCATGCTCCCAACTTTGTGGGAACAGTTTGGGGATGATTCCTTCCTGTTCCAACATGACTGCGCGTCAGTCCATAAAAACATGGATGAGTGAGTTTGGGGTGGAGGAACTTGACTGGCCTGCACAGAGTCCTGACCTCAACCCGATAGAACACCTTTGGGATGAATTAGAGCGGAGACTGTGAGCCAGGCCTTCTCGTCCACATCAGTGCCTGACCTCACAAATGCGCTTCTGGAAGAATGGTCAAACATTCCCATAGACACAGGCCTCGTACACACGGCCAAGATTCTCGAGATTCTTGGACAAGAAAATTGTCCCGGCCAAGTGTACACACGCTCGTTTCAAAGAACCCGCGGTTCTTTGAATGGAGCGTACGCGGTGACGTCATCGACTACGACGAGCATGCGCTCGTCACATTCGATGCCGTCGCCGCCATCTTGGTATACCCTACGTATGCCTAGGAAGCTACCGCGCATGCGTCGAATTCATTTCGAACATGCGCGGGCTTCCCGGTGGACAGGTAAGTGTACACACACTCACTTTTCTCGTCGAGAAACAGGCTGCCGAGAATCTCGACGAGAAAATAGAGAGCAGGTTCTCTATTTTCTCGTCGAGGTTACTTGTCGGTTTTCTCGAAGAGAAACCATACACACGACCGATTTACTCGGCAAGACATCTCTGCCAGCAAGTTTCTTGCTGATTCTTGCCGAGAAAATCGGTCGTGTGTACGAGGCCACACTCCTAAACCTTGTGGGCAGCCTTCCCAGAAGAAGTGAAGCAGTTATAGCTGCAAAGGGTCGGCCAACTCAATATTGAACCCTACGGACTGAAGCCTCTTACACACGACCGAGTTTCTCATCGAAAAACGACAAGAAACTTGCTGGCAGAGCTTTCTTGCCGAGTAAATCGGTCGTGTGTACGCGGCTATCTGGTTTCTAGTCAAGAAAACCGACAGGAATCTCGACGAGAAAAATAGAGAACCTGCTCTCTATTTTCTCGTCGAGATTCTTGTCGGCATGTTTCTCGACGAGAAAAGTGTGTGTGTGTACACTTACCTGTCCTCCGGGAAGCCCGCGCATGCTCGAAATGACTTAGACGCATGCGCGGTAGCTTCCTAGGCATAGGTAGGGTGTAGCAAAATGGCGGCGACGGCATCGAATGTGAGGAGCGCACGCTCATCGTAGTCGATTGCGTCACCGCGTTCGCTCCATTCAAAGAACCTCGGGTTCTTTGAAAGGAGTGTCTGTACACTCGGCCGGGACAAGTTTCTTGTCCAAGAATCTCGTCAAGAAAAACTACGTGTTTTTTCTTGACGAGATTCTCGGTCGTGTGTACGAGGCTTGAGATTGGGATGCCATTAACCACTTGCTTACTGGGCACTTAAACCCCCTTCGTACCCAGACCAATTTTCAGCTTTCAGCGCTGACGTACTTTGAATGACAAATGCGCGGTCATACAACGCTGTACCCAAATTATATTTTTATCATTTTTTTTCCCACAAATAGAACTTTCCTTTGGTGGTATTTGATCATCTCTGAGGTTTTTATTTCTTGCGCTATAAACTAAAAAATACAGAAAATTTTGAAAAAAAAACACAATATTTTTTTACTTTTTGCTATAATAATATCCCATTTTTTTTTTTAAACAATTTTTTCCTCAGTTTAGGCCGAAACGTACTCTTCTACATATTTTTGGTAAAAAAAATTGCAATCAGCGTATAGTGATTGGTTTTCGCAAAAGTTATAGCGCCTACAAAATAGGGGATAGATTTATGACATTTTTATTATATATATATTTTACTGTATAAATGTGACTGGCAGGGAAGGGGTTAACACTAGGGGCGATCAAGGGGTTAAATATGTTCCCTGGGAGTGATTCTAACTGTGTGGGGGAGGGGAGTGACTTGGGGAGGTGACTGATCTGTGTCCCTATGTACAAGGGACACAGCATTGGTCTCCTCTCTCCCTGACAGGACGTGGATCTCTGTGTTTACACACAGAGATCCATGTCCTGCCTCTGTAACAGCCGATCACGTGTACCTGGCGGACATCGCGTCCGCCAGGCACGCGCATCGGCAACACGTGACACGGCGGGCACAGCTGTTCCTCGCCGCGCGCCCTCGGCGGCGCGCAGGGGGAATGTAAACAGCAGGATGTCCAGGGATGTCCACCCGGGAATTGAGAGCCGTGCTGCAGACGTCTTTCCTCTATAGCGCGGGTCTCAAGTGGTTAAAGTTCATGTGCGTGTAAAAGCTTGCGTCACAATACTTTTGGTAATATAGTGTATATGCCCTCCAAGGAGACCATATATTGTGGAATTTCCCTTCATAATTATGAAGGGTGGCTATTAACTGCTTCATCGTATAAATGCAATTGACTTTCGTGAACAGCATCCCAAACGAAGGAGGTGTCATAGATTTCTAAATGGCGGGAATACATGCACATGCTGTTACAAGAAGTTGGGCTATAAGGGAAGATGTTTTAATGGTTCTGCATCAATCTGCAGAAGGTAGCAAATAAGGTTACTCCCTAGGTCCAGGTCCACTGATGTTAACTGAAAAAGATACAAAATAGCGGCGCACACTGTAATATAGTATAGGACACTTGTCCAAAGAAGTCCTTTGAGCTGTTGCTCTATGGTGAGATAAACAGTCTTGTGTACTCCGGGCTGCCTTGCAAGGGGAGCTGAAGCTGAACTCCAGAGCACGTGAAGAGAAAAAGACAAAGGCAGGCGCCGCTAGAGTAAAATGGTGTAATTTTAATGATACAGTAGCATTAAAACACTCACTCTGAATTATCTTTAAAACGGCATGTGGGAGTCCAGTGAGATGTACATCTCCGCTCGTGCCAGCAGTGTCCAGGCGCAGTCTTAGTATGCAGGGGGGCCGGTGTTCTATCCTATGGTGCTAATATTGCATAAAATGCCCCTCATGCACATATGATGGACATCACCTGTTTTTAGACACCATTTTAGATCCTTGTACATATACACACTTGTAGATCATTTTGTAAATATTCTTGAATTCGGCCATAACAGCAAATTTTCTAGTTCTTATATATACATCTTAACATCCCATCTCATATATAAAATTTTAGATATATTTTTAAAAATCTTATATTCATCTCACACAAACATATGCACACACAGTCTTTCAGTGGATCCCACGTGATTATTGATTTTAAGTGCCTATGGATAAGAAAGATCTCTCAAAGTTTTCTCCAACTGTTTCTAACTTCTCTATTACCATATGTAACGGCACCCCAAATACGAAAGGGGGTAACGCCGTTTAAATATCTTCCCTCTCCTGGACACAAATTCCCCGTCGAGCCTCCACAGCCAGACGACCCCTTCCCATAGGAATTAATCCTTCTGGAAGAACGAGACGCACTCTGTATCTTCCTACCTTCCTAGGATCGAATGACTTTATTGAGAAAAACATTGTAACTTTTATACCCATCCAATACTGCATTAACCTAAAATGAACAATGGTCCAGCTCCACCCACAACATAACAGACCCAATACACACAAGTATGCAGGTGATTCATCAACATCTCTTCAATTAACCCGTCTGCTGCTAGTTCCACAACCTATAATTATAGGCCTAATTCCCCCAAACCACAATGGACAATAGAATGTAAATCACCACAAACAATGAACAGGTCTTTTAGAAGCTGGGATTAGCAGTACACTAGGCAGACAGGTGACTGAGGCTGAACACCTCAGTATCTCTCAATTAACCTGTTGAGTTCAGAAACAGTAAATAGTCCTTTACAGATATCCTTGGGGATATGGTGGATAAATATTACAGACCCATTTTAGGTAGTCCAAGATATATTTCTTAATGTCCATTATTTCCTGGCTCACCCTGTGTCCAAAGTGACCCTCCTGTCACACCATATAATGTCTTTTACGGGTATTATTTTTGTATTATTTATATGTTCACTTTTTAATCCATATATTTTAGAAAATGTATTTTACTTGCCCTATAATTACTTTGCCAACACTAGTGTAAGTCTCCTCTATTACATGGAGTGTGCTTACATCTAGCCCCACTAGGTGGCGACACCACCATGGCATATATAAAGGCTGTGTACAGCCAACACAAGTCAGCTTGAAAAAGGTGCACGTGGTGTCTCTCACCTCCTCACTGCGCATGCACCGAAACGCGTTGCATCTTGGTCCGTGACGTCATCCCGCCCCACGCCGCGCTTCAGCATCCAGCACAGACAAGCAGTTTTCACTCCAGGCCTCGTTCTGGCCAACGCCCGAGACCCGGAAAACAAGCATAGGATAGAACACCGGCTCCCCTGCATACTAAGACTGCGCCTGGACACTGCTGGCACGAGCGGAGATGTGCATCTCACTGGACTCCCACATGCCGTTTTAAAGATAATTCAAAGTGAGTGTTTTAATGCTACTGTATCATTAAAATTACACCGTTTTACTCTAGCGGCGCCTGCCTTTGTCTTTTTCTCTCCACTGATGTTAACTGAAAGATTATTTTACATACTTCTGCCCAGAATGGGTGAAGACAGTCCCAAAAAATATGAATGAATAAAGTCTTGCTGACAATGCCAACAGGTTTCATAAACCTGTGGAAAATGTTTATGGAGAGCAACAGGGACCCAATACCATTGAGTAAGAAGCTTATAAGCTCCTGAAATCTGTTGGACAGCGAAGCCTGGTGTGAAAATAAAATAGCTCCCCTTATCTGCAATTTAGTAAATGTAGTATGTAATTCAGCTTCCCATTTGCAGATGTACGGAGGAATGTATTTATCTGGGGGCGCAATAAGAAATTTGTATATCATTGAGAGTAAATAGGGAATAACTGACGTATTACAACACATGGACTTAAAAGGGGAGAGCGGCTCACATATTGTTCTGCGGGTAATAAGGACCTGAGAAAATGCCTTATTTGAAATACGGTGAGGGGGTCTAGCAGAGGCGAGAGCATCATTTGAATCTGCTTAAGATCAAGCCGCTCCGGATTTAAAATGAAATGCTGATTTCTACCCTTGCCTGTCGCTAGAAGGCATTGAAGTTGTTTACTATTCCTACTAACTGGGAGATCCGAATGATCTATCACTGGAAGAATAGGCAAAGAAGTCAGAGAAATCCCTGAAAACTCAAAGGTCTGACGTACGACCCTAACAGTAGGCCCATTCCTTGGACGGTTTTGAAAGTCTTTCAAACGGTTGAAGGTACCCACGCCAAATTAGATAGGGGTCTAGTGACACTTTCTTCTCCCACTGAAGCCCACTGCTTCAATGTTGATTGGGAGCACCAAATGATCACCCAGGCTAAATGGGATGCTCTGTAGCAGCCTTTCTCAACTGGGGTGCCGCCGCATCCTGGTTGAGAAAGACTCTCAGACTGTGTCATTCGGTACAGCAGGAGTTTGCAGCTGACAGTTCATGCAATGTAGAGCAGTGGAAGGGGGAGGCGGCTTCCTGTGTCCTGAGCTCTCTGCTTCCCCCTATAGGGCAGTACACGGTGCCTGTGCAAGGCTGTATGAGTGTATGCAGGACTGGTAAGGAGGCAGGGAGCAGCAGAGGTACATGCTAAGTGCTCTGGGTTCCGACTCTGCAAGCTGCTGCCGATGCAGAGCTACACCCTGCAGCCAGCCATATGCCCTTGCAAGTTCACTAGCCTGGCTAAATTCTCCTTACTCAGTCAGCACTGCTCACAGCCTTGTGGTTTGTAGTCTAAGAATAGTCCTGCCCTGGGGGTCTGGAGAGAGGACTAAGTGAGCCTTTAAATATGAATGAGTCAAGCCAGCAGGGGAGCCGGGTGGAAGATGGAGCTGTAGTGCTGAGGGGACTGTTGATGGCCCTTGAGTCGAACCCCCTAGTCTGGGGGGGTGCTCTGCCTTGGTCTGGGCTTCCCGGAAAGGCAGCAGGAGCAAGGAGGACAGTGTGAGTACAACAGCATGGTGTAGGGACTTACAAGGGGAGAGACTACCACATGTAGCAGGTCTCTCTGGAAGATAGCAGTGTGCTTAAATCTTCCCTACCTTGCCCTGCGCTCATGACAGGCAGGGAGACATTTCCCGATGCTCGGCTGCAGAGATCGGGAAATGTCTCCCTGGCTCTGATTAGCGCAGCGCGGGTGCCGACTTCCTGGTGGGCTCTGCACGTGTTCAATGTGAACACGCCGAAGCTCATCCTTATTAGGGGGTAATAACTTGGTGGGTATTAGGAATTATGGGATACCCAACTTGATAGCAACAAAACCAGGGACAACTTCCTCCCTATGTACAACTCGGATTGATTATTCTCCTTGACTCTGTACAACTCTAATTTAATCCTCTTCATCAGGCTGTACAACTCTGATTAATTCCTCTTTTTGTAGCTAAGGCCTCATGTACACTGCTGCTGGTAAACGGACGTTTAGGAGCGGTTGGGCGTTTTTTTCAACTGCTCCTGAACTCTCCTCTATGTTATCTTATCAGTACATGTACACAGGTTCGTTTATAGTCGTTTCTAGGCAGTTGAAACCATGGAAGGAAGAACTTCTGTAGAATGGTTACTTTATTGTCAAAGTGCCAAAGGACGTAGACAGGACATTACAGGAACATTGGTAGACTGGTTTTACACGGATAACTTGTGCTTGTGAACAACAACATTGTGAACAAGCACGAGTTATCCGTGTGAAAACGGTCTACCAATGTTCCTGTAACGTGAAAAAATAGAGAAGCTGCTCTCTATTTTTCTTTGACACATGCGCAGTAGCATACAAGGGTAGTGTAGGGTGTAGCAAGATGGCGGCGACGGCATCGAATGTGACGAGCGCGGCTCGTCGTAGTCGATGACGTCACCGCGTTCTTGCCATTCAAAAGAACGGCGGTTCTTTTGAATGGCCGTGTCTACACAGGGCTTGTCAAGACAAGCTTGCCGGGAATCCCGCCTGGAAAACCGAAGTTTTTTTTTCCCGACGGGATTCCTGCCTGTGTGTACGAGGCTTATCAATTCAACACTGCCACAAATTTGTGGCAAGTTATCCTTGCTATCTGGGTGACTACGTAGTGAATCCATAGGATCAGTATACCATCCGCACCACTAACATTTTCAGAAGAGGGCTAACAGCGGCAGCACCAATATTCTAAAGATCGGTTCCCTTTAATATAAAGAAAGAGTGCGTGGCACAGTTTAAAAAAAATCATGATCGATCAATTAATATATGGACTAAAATTAGGTTTTCACACTTGCCGGCAGCTCTTCTTCAGTAGTTTTCTGAAGTTTAAACTTTCTCTTTCTAGGTGACACCCTGCGGAGATAATGTCCTAAGGTTTAATCCTATCTGTCGCACGGATAAAACAAAGTAGTTGTTGGGTAGAGTACACACACAGCAGACTCTGTGGGGTAGGTTCTACCTGGGGACTTCGAGAATTACTTATACTTACAACTATACAGCGCACGCAAGCCTTTGTTGTTTAAAAAGTTTGCAACATTCAAATGGGTCATCTTATGTTATATTAATCACTAAATGAATATTTCAATTCAGTTTTCTTTATAGTTTCATTGCTTGTGGCACTCTCAATTTGGTTCTTTTAAAATCATGAGTAATGATTTACTTTGATTATCATATTGCACCTCGGGGTTACGAGATAACAGACTTCACAAATAGTTTGTTCTTCGGAGGCTGCAGTTGATGATGATGACGCTTGAGTAGTCTTGATGGCACTTTGCAGTTCCCTTGTAAGGCATTGTTTAAATCTGAGTTAGCCTTGGCAAGTTTTATACACAACTGAAGTACATGTATAGAAATAGTTTTACTTTCCACTTTAAAGAGTCCCTGTCACGGACCTAAAAACAATGCAGGTGAAAATACAGAAAAATCAAGTGTTTTAAAGGCTTCCTTGCAGCAGTTTTCCTTTCCATAAACATTATTTTCATTTATAAGAACAGTTTTATTGTAAAGATTTTGCAATTTGCAGTGTCCCAGATAGCAAGCGATTGAGCTGCAAGTTTTAAAATGAGCTATGAGTAAACACTGAATTAGAGTGTGAAACGCATCAGCTGTCCTGGGTTCATGCTGTTATGTGTAGTGCCTGTTTCCTTTTGAATAAACTACGATGGATTGGAGTGCGGCCATCCTCATCATTCTTGTTCCTATTGCTATGTGCATTGCCAGCAACCTCGGTCTCTGAGAGAAGGATCTTACCAAACTATACCTACCTAGAGCAGCAATTTCTGTCTTTCGAAATTTTTTAAATGACTTGCTAAGCTATTGCTAGACTCGAAAAAGAGAAGTTTGGGACTTTATATGAGGCCTCTGAAAGGTGAATCAGGAGTGCCTCCATCCTGAGTTTGCGCAGCAAAGAAAAAATGAAAGGATTTTGGGACTTTGAGTGAAGCATACAGCTGGAGAGCAAAAAGACACTATTGATTATAAACATTAATTTATTTCATGAGTATATCATTTAATACAGTACATCAATTGGCACAGATATGCATAATAACCTGAAAGCCATATTGGTTGCATTTCATGTAATAAAATACAGTAAAAATACATTGACAATATGTCCACATGTATAAACATCTCCCACACATACAGTTGCAATAAAAAGTATGTGAACCCTTTTGTAATGTTATGGATTTCTGCACAAATTGGTCATAAAATGTGATCTGATCTTCATCTAAGTCACAACAATAGTCAATCACAGTCTGCTTAAACTAATAACACACAAAGAATTAAATGTTACCATGTTTTTATTGAACACACCATGTAAACATTCACAGTGCAGGTGGGAAAAGTATGTGAACCCCTAGACTAATGAGATCTCCAAGAGCTAATTGGAGTGAGGTGTCAGCAAACTGGAGTCCAATCAATGAGGTGAGATTGGAGGTGTTGGTTACAGATGCTCTGCCCTATAAAAAACACACACCAGTTCTGCGTTTGCTTTTCACAAGAAGCATTGCCTGATGTGAATGATGCCTCGCACAAAAGAGCTCTCAGAAGACCTACGATTAAGAATTGTTGACTTGCATAAAGCCAGAAAGGGTTATAAAAGTATCTCCAAAAGCCTTGCTGTTCATCAGTCCATGGTAAGACAAATTTTCTATAAATGGAGAAAGTTCAGCACTGCTGCTACTCTCCCTAGGAGTGGGCGTCCTGTAAAGATGACTGAAAGAGCACAGCGCAGACTGCTCAATGAGGTGAAGAAGAATCCTATAGTGTCAGCTAAAAACTTACAAAAGGCTCTGGAATATGCTAACATCCCTGTTAGCGAATCTACGATACGTAAAACACTAAACAAGAATGGATTTCATGGGAGGATACCACAGAGGAAGCCACTGCTGTCCAAAAAAAACATTGCTGCACATCTACAGTTTGCACAAGAGCACCTGGATGATCCACAGCAGTACTGGCAAAATATTCTGTGGACAGATGAAACCAAAGTTGAGTTGTTTGGAAGAAACACACAACACTATGTGTGGAGAAAAGGAGGCACAGCACACCAACATCAAAACCTCATCCCAACTGTGAAGTATGGTGGTGGGGGCATCATGGTTTGGGGCTGCTTTGCTGCGTCAGGGCCTGGACGGATTGCTATCATCGAAGGAAAAATTAATTCCTAAGTTTATCAAGACATTTTGCAGGAGAACTTAGGGCCATCTGTCCACCAGCTGAAGCTCAACAGAATATGGGTGTTGCAACAGGACAACGACCCAAAGCAAAGAAGTAAATCAACAACAGAATGGCTTAAACAGAAGAAAATACGCCTTCTGGAGTGGCCCAGTCAGAGTCCTGACCTCAACCTGATTGAGATGCTGTGGCATGACCTCAAGAAAGCGATTCACACCAGACATCCCAAGAAAATTGCTGAACTGAAACAGTTCTGTAAAGAGGAATGGTCAAGAATTACTCCTGACCGTTGTGCACGTCTGATCTGCAACTACAGGAAACGTTTGGTTGAAGTTATTGCTGCCAAAGGAGGTTCAACCAGTTATTAAATCCAAGGGTTCACATACTTTTTCAACCTGCACTGTGAATGTTTACATGGTGTGTTCAATAAAAACATGGTAACATTTAATTATTTGTGTGTTATTAGTTTAAGCATTAGACTGTGATTGTCTATTGGTGTGACTTAGATGAAGATCAGATCACATTTTATGACCAATTTGTGCAGAAATCCATATCATTCCAAAAGGGTTCACATACTTTTTATTGCAACTGTATTTATGAAGAAATCATTTCTGAAATATAAACACATTGTAACAGCAAAAGCTGAGGCATCTTGATATAAAACCATGATTGTGGCATCTATATCTCGACGCAGGAGCAGACGCAGTGGTGATATCTAAGAGGTATAAAAAGGGAACAGTGAGTAGACTGAACACAAAAGGGGGGGGGACTGATAGAACATTCACCCATACTCACAGGCCAGCAATGGATATGGAGTGCGGCGGTGGTTGCTGAGGTGAAGCTGCGGACAACATCTCACACTGGGACTCTGAGGCGGCAACATCTATGGCATGATAACGGGAGATCCCCATGGGTGGGGCATAACTGGGAAAGTGAGCCAAACCAAAAGGATCCATGAATATACATGGTTCGTGACCAAAAACATCTGTAAATGAATATAAGTATGTGTGAGCGTGTGAAGGTGTATGGGGAAAGTTAAGTAAATAATTGATGGGGCAATAATCCAATACTGATACTAAAGAGTGATGGGAAATGTGAGAGAGTGAAAGTGAATGAAAAGCAGTGTGTGAAAAACAGTTGATGGGGGACAATATAGAAAGTGACCAAAATTTTTAATGTGCCTTGAGGTGAAAGGAAATAGACGTGATGAATGAAAGACACAAAAAGAAAAAAGAAAATGATGTGAACATTACCTCTTGTGTAGGTGTGTCAGTGCTTGCCGTGCACACTGACCCAGAGAACACCAGCCCAATCAGAGAGTGCCCGTTCGTACAGCAAGGAGTATAAATACTCTGCTGTGGCCAATGTTAGCCGCCAACGCCACGCCGGCGGACATGGGAGAGAGGGTAGGCGTGAAACCCGGGCGACAACCGTCCGGCGATTGACGCCAAATAGACTCCCCCATCCATGGCGCTGAATGTAAAGCCCAGAGTATTCGCGCTGTGACGTCAACATGGTCGACACCACGCGACCTGGAACTGGGGGCGCGGCGTCGACCCGCAGCGGAACGCTCACCCGACCCCCCACCACCGAGGTAGGGAGGGGAAGGGGGGACGCACGGTGTGCATCGCAGTTCCCAGAGCATGATAGGTCACAGCAGCCCCCAGCAGCCCACTCGGCCCACACACCAAAAAACACTGTGCCATGAGTTAACAGTTACATATTATGCAAGTATAAGTTGTATAAATGTATATAAAGTGCTATCAAAGTGCACTACCTGCAAATCGCATGATCGGCACTGACATTTTACCACACACACAGTGACAGTCTGTCACAAGTAGCCACTGAGCAACAGCATCAGCGAGCACAGTGCAGCTGTACCAGAGCTGCATATTTTCAATCACGGAGCAGGCCGCGGGTGGGCAGGGCCTTGAGTTCCACTGACGCTCTGCTCCCGCCCCTTGCTATGTGTGCACAGTCACTGCCTGTACAAGTGTACGTGATCGGAGGAGCGGAGGCCTTGGTAGGAGGAGTTGGACAACGGTGTTGGGTGCTGTCAGAGTGCTGGATCATGGTCAACTAAAGCCCCGTACACACGGTCGGACTTTTGGCCAACAAACTTCATTTTGAGCAAGTTGGACCAACAATCCGACCGTGTGTACGCTCCATCGAACAATCTTTTTTTTTTTGTTTGTTTTCATCGGACAAAAGTTTGGTCTGCAAACGGACAAACTTTTAGCCAACAAAAGTCCGATGGAGCAAAGTCCGACCGTGTGTACAAAAAACCATTGGGATTTTTGTCCGATGGACTAAACAAATAATGTTAAAATCAACCAACAATTTCAGAAGTTGACCAAAGGGTGGCGGTAAAGAGCAGAAAAGAGCAGAAAAACCACGCGATGTTGGAAGAAGTTTTGTGAAAGTTTGCAGAAAAGTCCTGTGGTGTGTATGCTATGGGTGTTCCCGGCTGTGACAGGAGGGTCACTTTGGACACAGGGAGAGCCAGGAAATAATGGACATTAAGAAATATATCTTAGGCTACCTAAAATGGGTCTGTAATATTTATCCACCATATCCCCAAGGATATCTGTAAAGGACTATTTACTGTTTCTGAACTCAACAGGTTAATTGAGAAATACTGAGGTGTCCAGCCTCAATCACCTGTCTGCCTAGTGTAATGCTAATCCCAGCTTCTAAAAGACCTGTTCATTGTTTGTGGTGATTTACATTCTATTGTCCATTGTGGTTTGGGGGAATTAAGCCTATAATTATAGGTTGTGGAACTAGCAGCAGATGGGTTAATTGAAGAGATGTTGATGAATCACCTGCATACTTGTGTGTATTGGGTCTGTTATGTTGTGGGTGGAGCTGGACCATTGTTCATTTTAGGTTAATGCAGTATTGGATGGTTATAAAAGTTAATGTTTTTCTCAATAAAGTCATTCGATGCTAGGAAGATACAGAGTGTGTCTCGTTCTTCCAGAAGGATTAATTCCTATGGGAAGTGGTCGCCTGGCTGTGGAGGATCGACAGTGAATTGGTGTCCAGGAGAGGGAAGGGATCTAAACGGCGTTACCCCCTTTCGTATTTGGGGTGCCGTTACATTGGTTGGCAGCAGCAGGATTTTCCCTCCAGTTCCTGGGACACTCCAAACCACCACAGTGAATGACCAGCTATGCAGCCGAAGGAGGGTGATGCAGGACCCCGGTCAGTTGAAGACTTGTTTCAGCAACGAGTTCGACAGCGCTTGGCATTGTACGGTGCTAGCCCATCAGAGACCGCCATACAGGAAGCCATTAGAGAAATCGAGCGGCAGGATGAGTGGCAACATGAGCAGAGAATGGCGGAAATACGGCAATCGGAGACAACACCTAAAAAAGCAGCACCAACTGAAAGGAGAGGAGAGATACAGATACCAGCCGGCATGGAAAAGGAATTCAGAAGGAGGTTGCGAGAGATGCAGAAACACCATAGAGGACCAGTATCAGAGGAGGTCCTGCTGGGATGGTCTGATTCAATCCGCTGCGAACTCTGGAAGAAAGTGCTAGCTCTCGAGCAGCAACACCAGGGAAAAGTTCTCCCCTCCATCCATGTAAGGTACTGGTCGCAGTATGAAGTACGAATTCTGTTATTGGGGGAACAACCGAAGCAGGAGTGGACAGCTGAGTTAAGCAGGCTGATCCGGGCAGAGATGCGGTTGGACGAGAGCTACAGAGCCCTCCGGTGGTATGTAGCCCAAGAGTGCCAGTGGTCAGCGGATGACAGCCCCACGGAAGGCTTAGACTATAATGGCCTGGGATTGTTGTATTGGAGGCTGTCCGAGGACCCTGACTTTGGGAGTGATCAGGAGTGGCGTTTGGAGGAAATAATGGAGCACAGAGAGCAAAGACTGAATGTCTCGGAAGGGCACTGGGCACAGGAAGATTTGGAGTTTCTGGCCGTTCAGGAATGGGAGCTGGAGATTGCCTACAAACAGCTGCTAGACTCTGCTCAGCAGCAGGGTGGGGCTCCCTTTGCCTGGGACTATCAGGAAATACCAGTTGACAACTATGAAACCCTGGCTGAAGAATCGGCAGTGGAAAATCTGAAGATTGCCATCCCTAAAGCCGAAGTGGATGATATGGAGTTCCAGGGAGCTAGCCTGGCTGAAGAATCGGCAGTGGAAAATCGGAAGATTGCCACCCCTAAAGCCGAAGTGGATGATATGGAGTTCCAGGGAGCTAGCCTGGCTGAAGAATCGGCAGTGGAAAATCTGAAGATTGCCATCCCTAAAGCTGAAGTGGATGATATGGAGTTCCAGGGAGCTAGGGCAGTTGGCTCATCTTCCCAGCTACAGATTACAGAAGGTATGGACTTAAGGGACTGTTCAGAGGATGTTATGGATTATGCATCGCCTGCCCAAGTACTGGCAGCAGGACAGAGTACTGCAGACCCCTGCTCTACACCCATGGCAGTTTTGGAGGCCCGAGATGAGAAGGTGATGGTTCCTCTTTCCCAGGGGATTTCAGAGATGCAGGGGGGAGAAACAGCCCTTTTCCATCCCCAACAGTTAGCCAGAGCAGATGGTGTGGAGTCCCCAGCAGAAGTGCTGGCAACAGGGCAGAGTGATAGCAACCTCTGCCCAGCACTTGAAGCAACTGTGGAGTTTCAGGGAGCCGGGGCAGTTGGCCCCTCTCTCCAGCAACAAGCTGAGGTGGTAAAGCTTTTACCCTCAGCCGAATCACTGGCAGCAGGGCAGAATACTACTGGCCGCTGCACACAACTGCAACTTGAGCGGATGTCAGTGGATGGGACTACGGTCTCCACTCACAGCAACCCAGCGGAAGAGCTGGCAACAGAGCAGAGTGCCACGGGCCTCTGCTCTCAAGTAACGGAAGAGGGAGTTCCTGTGGTACTGGATGGGACTTCGGTCCTCATTGACACAACCCCAGAAAATGGTGTGACACTGGGACAGGAGGATGTCAACCTTGCTTTGCAAGCACTGGGCGATTTTCACCTACCACAAGTGGATGGGACTTCTGTCTCCACTTGTGTACCTCGGGGATGCTGGGCAGTCGGCCCGGATCCCCAGCGGCATGAAAGACTGAGCCCAGTCACCCTGTCTTCTCCCCAGCGGCGGGTATGTTCTCTGAGAGAGGCAGAGGTTGGCTGGGTAAGTAATGCTCTGTTTGGAGCAATTTATTTGGGGTACTGTGTGGATACCGGCATTAGAAGAATGGACCTATGGACTAACTTCGGAGTCAACCCGTCTGGGTTCACCTCCTTTGTTAGTCTCCTGCCGAAAGGGGAGATGTGTGACAGGAGGGTCACTTTGGACACAGGGTGAGCCAGGAAATAATGGACATTAAGAAATATATCTTGGGCTACCTAAAATGGGTCTGTAATATATAGCCACCATATCCCCAAGGATATCTGTAAAGGACTATTTACTGTTTCTGAACTCAACAGGTTAATTGAGAGATACTGAGGTGTCCAGCCTCAATCACCTGTCTGCCTAGTGTAATGCTAATCCCAGCTTCTAAAAGACCTGTTCATTGTTTGTGGTGATTTACATTCTATTGTCCATTGTGGTTTTTGGGAATTAAGCCTATAATTATAGGTTGTGGAACTAGCAGCAGACGGGTTAATTGAAGAGATTTTGATTAATCACCTGCATACTTGTGTGTATTGGGTCTGTTATGTTGTGGGTGGAGCTGGACCATTGTTCATTTTAGGTTAATGCAGTATTGGATAGTTATAAAAGTTACAATGTTTTTCTCAATAAAGTCATTCGATGCTAGGAAGATACAGAGTGCGTCTCGTTCTTCCAGAAGGATTAATTCCTATGGGAAGTGGTCGTCTGGCTGTGGAGGATCGACAGTGAAGTTGTGTCCAGGAGAGGGAAGGGATCTAAACGGCGTTACCCCCTTTCGTATTTGGGGTGTCGTTACACCGGCCAACTCAGTTCGGACAAAAATCCACGGAAAAGTCCGATGGAAGTCCGACCGTGTGTACGAGGCTTAAGGGAAACTAGAGTGTGGAGGGATTGATCAGAGCTGAGCTGGCCAGGAGGACAAGGTAGGTCTTTTTTCTCCTCCCCTGCCTCCCCATTTGTGAAGAGTTTAAAAACGCTCCTGCAGTCCAGTGTCCAGGCTGAGTGAGGCTGTGAGCGTATTTTTTTTATTTCAGAGCATACAGCATGGGCCACCAAACCAGACAGGACTGCTGTATTTCACTGCTTGATGGGCTTATTTTGTGCCTGGCTGGTTCACACATATGTGTTTTGGTGGCCCACATTTGCGCAGGCACAGCAGCCCATTTATTAATTCATGCATGATGCACCTTTTTTTTCTGCAGGAAACGCAGGCAAGGCAGCCCATTCAAATGAATGGGCTGCTGTGCCTGCGCAAATGTGGGGCGCCAAAACACATACATGTGAACCATCCAGGCACAAAATAAGTCCATCAACATAGGCGTGCGCACTGGGTGTGCCAGATGTGCCTGGGCACACCCTAATCATCCCACATGTGCATCGCTCTGCCTGGCCCTGCCAGTTCCGTATGTGTTCCCGGCAGCAGAGAGGAGGCCAACTCACAAATCCTGGGCACCTCTGCTCTGCAGCTATTTAAAAATAAAAAACATCCCCAGGTCCAATGGCGGTGCTTCCATAAGGGGCGCATGGGCGCCGCCCCCTCTTTCCTTCCACTCCTCTATCACCAATAGATAGATTCATACATTGCATGAATCTATCTATGGTAGCCGCTGCCATCCCCTATTCAGGCGCCCTGCCCCTTTTCGGGCGCCGGGAGCCTAAATTACAGCGGCAAGGTATTTTTTTGAAGCACCTGATTAGAGCCGTAGGCTCTAATAGGCGTCAAAAAAGGTGAACAGCAAGCGCCATGCTGGACCCAAGCAGTTCACTCAGCTGTGTGTTAGGAAAGCCAATGAATATTGGCTTTCCTAACACTAAACCGCCTCTCCGCCAATCAGGTGCTCGGTCTGTTACCTGTCACCTGATTGGCTGAAATGACAGGTGCTGTAATTGCACAAAACAGATTATAGCGCACACATTCAAGAATTACATTTATCCTGCAAGGCTAGTTAAAAACACCTGAACATATACATAAAAATATATACGGGGGTTTGATCACACTATATGGTCATATAGTGCTAAGCCCACAAACTGCGACAAAGTACCCCGAATTTCGTGGGTCCTACCCTAGTAATAGAATGAAAGAACCTGCGTCTCAACCATGGGAGCCAAACTCCTCTATGTGTAATTGAACACCAATCAGGGAAGAGAGGACAGGAGAAGACATTGAGGAGCATGGAGGACACTGCCGCCATGACCCGCTGCCCCACCGAGACACGGTAAGTGCCGGGTGGGCGGGGGATGCACACTGGCAGCATTTGATGGGCACAGTGGCCGCAATTGATGAGCACAGTGGCGGCAATTGATGGGCACACTGGCAGCAATTGATGGGCACAGTAGCAGCAGTTGATGGGCACACTGGCAGCAATTGATGGGCACAGTGCCAGCAATTGATGGGCACAGTGGCAGCGTTTGATGGGCACAGTGGCAGTGTTTGATGGGCACAGTGGCTGCAATTGATGGGCACAGTGGCAGCATTTGATGGGCACAGTGGCAGCATTTGATGGGCACAGTGGCGGCAATTGATGGGTACAGTAGCTGCGTTTGATGGCACAGTGGTGGCAATTTATGGGTACGGTGCCTGTGTTTGATGGGCACAGTGGCTGTGTTTGATGGGCACAGTGGCTGCAATTTATGGGTACAGTGGCTGCGTTTGATGTACAGTTGGTGAGTATGTACTGTTACAGATCTAGCTAAGGACTTGTTTGTGGACCAGTTTTTTATGTTTACAATACATTATTAAAGTTCTTATTAGATAATTCTATGTATGTGTCTGTTTTTTAAGATGTTGGGATGAAGAGCAAAAAAAATGTTTGCCCAGGGTCCAAACCATATTTAAGACGGCCCTGGGCACAAGTGCTGGATTAGCTGGCTGGCGAAGTTAGATGAAGCTGGGTGTCACAGTCCTAAGAACAGGATACTAAAGCAGCTTGGCACTAGAGCAGGAGATGGTAGCAGAGCAGAGTATTCGGGCAGCAACCAGGTGTAATGAAGAACCGAGTCAGCAGTCAGAGCAAGTCCAGGAAGCAGGCCAAGGTCGGTAATAGCAGGGTAGCACAATACAGAATCACCAGGCAAAGACGAGTCCAGAAAACAGGCCTAAGGTCAGAGAGATCAGATGAACAAGGTTAATGCAGGAGCAAAGGCAAAGTCCAGGAGAAAGCAGCGTCATACATAGATAAGCAGGCTCAATGGGTCGGATCTCAGGAATACAGGTAGAAGCTGAAGACCATTCAGCAACTGCTCATGGTGACAGACCAGTTTAAATAAGCCACTGGACGCACGCTAATTCGTATGTGCACGAATGCAAACACGATGAATTGGAATAATATTATTACCTCTTTGCCTAGAAGTATATATATAAGCGTAGCTTGAAATTTGTGGGCCCCGATTCAAAAGTTGATCTGGGCCCCCCTCCAACTACCACCCACCACTTTCACCCTGCGTGCAGATACACCCACCGCACGCCAAGATACTCAAAGTGGCTTAAGAGTTTTGAGTATCCAGAGTTCCTCCCTACATCAGAGGACAGGGATCACCACTGGAGAATCAGAGGACAGGGATCACCGCTGGAGAATCAGAAGACATGGATCACTGCTGGAGAATCAGAGGAAAGGGATCACTGCTGGAGAATCAGCGGACAGGGATCACCGCTGGAGAATCAGAGGACAGGGATCACCACTGGAGAATCAGAGGACAGGGATCACCGCTGGAGAATCAGAGGACAGAGATCACCGCTGGAGAATCAGAGGACAGGGATCACCACTGGAGAATCAGAGGACAGGGATCACCGCTGGAGAATCAGAGGACAGGGATCACCGCTGGAGAATCAAAGGACAGGGATCACCGCTGGAGAATCAGAGGACAGGGATCACCGCTGGAGAATCAAAGGACAGGGATCACCGCTGGAGAATCAGAGGACAGGGATCACCGCTGGAGAATCAGAGGACAGGGATCACCACTGGAGAATCAAAGGACAGGGATCACCGCTGGAGAATCAGAGGACAGGGATCACGGCTAGGAGGTCACTTGGCAGAGCTCCTTTCCCATCCCAGCACTGTATACAGCTCCTCTCCCACACCACACAGGGCTGAAATCACATTCCTTTATACACAGTCTGTCAGTCTCCACTGGGTGTATCTGGCTTTTATGTTGCTGTTCTGACCTGTGAAATTCTCTGTTCCGAATGACAGTGTGGTTACAGTAGGCAGATACACGATGTGCAGATCGTGGCTGACTAGCTGTGTTGTAAAGGAATGTGATTTCAGCCCTGCAGAGGAGGAGCAGTATAAAGTGCTGTAATGGGAAAGGAGCTCAGCATCCAGAATGGAGGGGGTGGTCAGGGGGCTTTGGGGGGGGCGCAACTTAGATCTAGGGGGGCAAAGCCATGTGACACAAAATCTGCAGCCCATCGGGAGGTGTTGGGGGATTTGTTTTAGCAATTTCTTAAGGTTCCTCTGTCAATGTCGGGGAAAGGTCACCTCCCGGAGGTGTGTGTCTTTTCCCCAGTTGTCAGGGAAGTGGGGTAAGCAGACATTCCCGGGTGGGGTGGGGGGGTTAGGAGAATCCCAGCTGGTGACTAGGACATACTGAGCTGTGTCTTACCTCACCAGTGACATCTGTCCCATTGTGGCTACAGGACGGCACTCTCCTCCTCTTAACTCACTGAGCTTGGTTACCTTTCCAAAAACAAGGAGAGGGGCGCCTCTGAGAAAATATCAATATAACTTTTTATTAAAAAGCAATACTCACTCACATGTAGGAATGAAGTAGTTGTGTACAGCTGGGTAGAGGAGGGAGGGCTGCAGTTCACAGCATGTCCATGAAGGCTGGCATCACAAGAAATCCTGTTAGGGAAGCGTGAGATGACAAACACAGCAAGAGAGTTTCTTCTCAGACCCAGTGGGTTCATACCTCATGCAGAGTAGAGGGATCCATCTGATGTTCGATATGGGTTCCAAGGCAGTGGCTGGGGCAGGACATCAGGAGCTGGATGGCCGGCTGTGCTGCGCTGCGGCCGTAGGGACTCGCCTGGCTTCCCGGGTAGATGGAGAGACACGGCCGTGTAATCGGTGGTCAGAGCGAGGCTTGGGCAGCAAAACAGAGCACGGCGCCGAGCAGTGACGTCATCAACATGCGACGCGTTTCGGAGCGGGCTCGCTATTGGTGGTGGAACAGCGGCACTCCTTTATCAAGCATCATAAAAAATTACTTTAAAAAGCTGTCTAGTGTGTTTTTTTATTGACACTTTTTCCCCAGGTGAATGGGTAGGGGTATGATGTACCCCATACTCATTCACATTGGGTGGGGGGCCGGGATCTGGGGGCCCCCTTATTAAAAGGGGCTACCAGATTCCGTTAAACCCTCCGCCCGCAGACCCCGACAACCAACGGCCAGGGTTGTCGGGAAGAGGCCCTTGTCCTCATCAACATGGAGACAAGGTGCTTTGGGGTGGGGAGGCCGCAGGGCGCACCCCTGCCCCAAGGCACCCACCCCCCCATGTTGAGGGCATGCGGCCTGGTACGGTTCAGGAGGGGGGCGCTCGCTTGCCCCCCCTTCCTGACCGGCCGGGCTGCGCGCTCGGATAAGGGTCTGGTATGGATCCTGGGGGGAACCCCCATGCCATTTTTTTTTTGGTGTGGGGGTTCCCTTCAAGATCCATACCAGACCGAAGGGTCTGGTGTCATCCTGAGGGGGAACCTGCTTTTTTTCCTGGCGTCTGTACTAGCTTTACAGCCCGTTTTTTAAAACGTCCGTGGGCATGAGGCCTTATAGTGATACACCACACCTATTGCAATATTAATTTTGTGAAAATAGTGCAGCGCTGCACTATTTTCACAAAATTAACCTTATTTACAAACATTGGCATATATTGGGCAATGATAGGGTGTTAGACACTGTTTTGCCCATGAAACCTCAACTGATCTATAGGGGAGCTCCCTCCCTTAGAAACTAGCCCCCAATGTTTTCAATCCCCCTTCAAGAAAGCTAGCTTCTTCCAGAGCCTTACAGGCTTCTATCAATGTAGGAGGTGTCATGTATGTTCTCTTAAGCCCGTACACACGATCGGATATCCTATGGATTTTCGTCAGATGGATTTGTCCATCGGATATCCGATGAAACTGTTTTTCATCAGTCTTGCCCACACACCATCAGTAAAAAAACCGACCGTTCCAAACGCGGTGACGTAAAACACTCTGATGAGCCGAGAAAAATGAAGTTCAATGCTTCTGAGCATTAGGGATGAGCTTCGAGTTCGAGTCGAACTCATGTTCGACTCGAACATTGCCTGTTCGCCCGTTCGCCGAACAGCGAACAAATTGGGGTGTTCGCGGCAAATTCGAAAAATCTATGGGAGAAATCTAAAGTGCTAATTATAAAGGCTTATATGCAAGTTATTGTCCTAAAAAGTGTTTGGGGACCTGGGTCCTGCCCCAGGGGACATGTATCAATGCAAAAAGAAGTTTTAAAAACGTCCGTTTTTTCGGGAGCAGTGATTTTAATAATGCTTAAAATGAAAAAATAAAAGTGAAATATTCCTTTAAATTTCGTACCTGGGGGGTGTGTATGATATGCATGTAAAGTGGCGCATGTTTCCCGTGCTTAGAACTGTCCCTGCAAAAAATGTCATTTTTGTAAGAAAAAAAGTCTTTTAAAACTGACTCGCGGCTATTAATGAATTGTCGGCTCCCGGCAATACATTCAAAAGTCATTGATAAAAAAAAAAAAAAAGCGTGGGGGTTCCCCAGAATTAAATTACCAGGCCCTTCAGGTCTGGAATGGATATTAAGGGGAACCCCGCCGCAAATTCAAAAAAAATTGACGTGGGGTTCCCCCAAATATCCATTCCAGGCCCTTCAGATCTGGCATGGATTTTAAGGGGAACTCCACCCCAAATGTAAAAAAAAAATGGCGTGAAGTCCCCCTAAAAATCCATACCAGACCCCTTATCTGAGCACGCAACCTGGCCGGCCGCAGGGGAAAAGGGGGGGATGAGAGAGCGGCCCCCCTCCCTCCTGAACCGTACCAAGCCACATGCCCTCAACATGGGGAGGATGTCCCCATGTTGATGGGGACAAGGGCCTCATCCCCACAACCCTTGCCCGGTGGTTGTGGGGGTCTGCGGGCAGGGGGCTTATCGGAATCTGGAAGACCCCTTTAACAAAGGGGACCCCCAGATCCCGGCCCCCCCTATGTGAATTGGTAAGGGGTACATTGTACCCCTACCATTTCACGAAGAAAGCGTAAAAAAATGTTTAAAAAACCACACAAACACCTTGAAAAAGTCCTTTATTTAAAAAAAAATAAAAAACAGCAGTGAAATCCAGTGTCCCGCGGCGATCCCGATGTCCAGCGCTGTCCTTCATTGGTTGTGCCTGAGCGGACCTGATGGGGAACTCCCTCTCAGTATTTTAAATGTATAGACCCGCCCCTTCTAAAGTTCCCCATCAGGTCCGCTCAGCGGACCAGATGCGGAACATGAGAAGGGGCGGGTCTATACATGTATTACCACAGTGAGAGAAGTTCCCCATCAGGTCCGCCCCCTCGGTATGTCGGACCCGCCTACGTCATTGGCTTGAGCGGGGAACTTCCTTCACTGTGTAATTTAAATTTACATAGTGAAGGAAGTTCCCCGCTCAAGCCAATGACGTAGGCGGGTCCGACATACCGAGGGGGCGGACCTGATGGGGAACTGCTCTCACTTTGGTAATACATGTATAGACCCGCCCCTTCTCATGTTCCGCATCTGGGGAACTTTAGAAGGGGCGGGTCTATACATTTAAAATACTGAGAGGGAGTTCCCCATCAGGTCCGCTCAGGCACAACCAATGAAGGACAGCGCTGGACATCGGGATCGCCGCGGGACACTGGATTTCACCGCTGGAATGTTTTTTTTTTTTTGTTTTTTTTTAATAAAGGACTTTTTCAAGGTGTTTGTGTGTTTTTTTTTTAAATTTTTTTACGCTTTCTTCGTGAAATGGTAGGGGTACAATGTACCCCTTACCAATTCACATAGGGGGGGGGCGAGATCTAGGGGTCCCCTTTGTTAAAGGGGTCTTCCAGATTCCGATAAGCCCCCCGCCCGCAGACCCCCACAACCACCGGGCAAGGGTTGTGGGGATGAGGCCCTTGTCCCCATCAACATGGGGACATCCTCCCCATGTTGAGGGCATGTGGCTTGGTACGGTTCAGGAGGGAGGGGGGGCCGCTCTCTCGTCCCCCCCTTTTCCCCTGCGGCCGGCCAGGTTACGTGCTCGGATAAGGGGTCTGGTATGGATTTTTAGGGGGACTCCACACCATTTTTTTTTTAAATTTGGGGTGGAGTTCCCCTTAAAATCCATGCCAGATCTGAAGGGCCTGGAATGGATATTTGGGGGAACCCCACATCAATTTTTTTTTAATTTGCGGCGGGGTTCCCCTTAATATCCATTCCAGACCTGAAGGGCCTGGTAATTGAATTCTGGGGAACCCCCACGCTTTTTTTTTTTTTTTATCAATGACTTTTGTATGTATTGCCGGGAGCCGACAATTCATTAATAGCCGCGAGTCAGTTTTAAATGCATTTTTTTCTTTCAAAAATGACATTTTTTGCAGGGACAGTTCTAAGCACAGGAAACATGCGCCACTTCACATGCATATCATACACACCCCCCAGGTACGAAATTTAAAGGAATATTTCACTTTTATTTTTTCATTTTAAGCATTATTAAAATCACTGCTCCCGAAAAAACGGCCGTTTTTAAAACTTCTTTTTGCATTGATACATGTCCCCCGGGGCAGGACCCGGGTCCCCAAACACTTTTTAGGACAATAACTTGCATATTAGCCTTTATAATTAACACTTTAGATTTCGAACGTTCGAGTCCATTGTATTTAATAGGGTTCTAAAGTTTACATGAACATTTTGTCTGTTCGCAGGTTCTGGTGCGAACCAAACAGGGGGGTGTTCGGCTCATCCCTGCTGAGCATGCGTCGACTTGATTCTGAGCATGCGTGGGTTTTTTATCCGATGGACTTGCCCATAGACAATCTGAGTTTTCGATCGGTTTTTTATCCATCGGAAAATTTTAAAACAAGTTCTATTTTTTAAAACCGATGGAAAAAAGACCGATGGGTACCATACACGATCGGTTGGTCTGATGAAAACCATCCATCGGACGGTTTTCATCAGTCAAACCGATCGTGTGTACGGGGCTTTAGACGTTGTACGACTACGAGAAATAACAAATTTATCTCCACAAGTACATCAGTTTACTTGAAATTAAACCGTTCATTACATGTTCTACAACAGGAGAGGTTTATCTCATTCAGTGCCCATGCAGGCTACAGTATGTGGGCCAGACTAAACGTCCATTATATGTCCGACTCAATGAACACATCACTAACATTTTGAAGGGCTTTAAGAACCACTCTGTATCCAAACACTATTTAATGGTACATAATAAAAATCCTACCAATACGATCTTTTTGGGGATAAATAAATATAGCCCCCATTGGAAGGGTAGTTCTCTGGTAAGGGAAATCTCGAGATTAGAAATGTCATGGATCCATAGGGCAAATCATATGTTCCATATGGGTTGAACGTCGACATTGATGTTAATGCTTTTATTGACAATTCTTGAGTAGAACAATTTTTTGTCTCATCAATTATGTTGATGTAAACTTGATGTGAATCTCGGGTGCCAGTTAACGTTAATTTTTTTGTTACAATTTTTATTTTTTTATTACTGGTTAAAAAAATTCTTTGGGCGCATGTGCGGATGCCTGAGGGAGCAGACATGCTGTCTTAGAGCTCCGCTCCAGAGGGAGTGTTTGAACACTCAGAGCCAAGTCTGTTCTGCTGATAACCCCCTTTGCTCCAGAGGGGAACGAGCCGCGGAACCACAAGCAGCAGCGGTACCACAAATGTTACTTGTAGCTGCTAGATACCTCTCAGCACCCTCTGGTATCACCATAATGGTTCTTAGAGGCTCAAAATCGAAGTATAAGGCTGGAGTTCTTAAAGAAGGGCCGTCCAGGACATCTTCCAAGATGGCGGCACCAGCTACCTCACAGACCTCTGTACAGCGCGCTGTTAAGCCTCTCTCACAGAAACTGAAAGTACCTGAATTGGCCGGTGAGTCTGACTGATGTGGGCAGTTCACAGACTGTACTTCAATCCAGTATGTTTATACACTTTGAACATATGCTATAGAACGCCCTGAAGCAAACGTCAGACCACATAAATGAGAAGCTGACAAGAAAGATTAGAGAATTGGGGCACAGAACAGATGAATTGGAGGTTCGGGTGGATGAAATAGAAAGTCACAAACAGCAGTATAAAAAGCTCAAAGAGGAGAATCTGGTACTACAGTCCCGTTTAGAGGAATAAAGAAAATAGGGACCACAGGTCTAATTTGCGAATCAGAGGGATATCTGAATCTGTGCTTGACTTACAGGCCACCATGATTGCACTCTTTCAGGAACTGCAGCCTGGCATCCCAGTATAAAGATTAGAAATGGACAGAGTGCACAGAGCCTTAGCCCCACGCAAACCTAATGGACCTTCCAGGGACATATTAGCTAAGTTTCATTATTATGGCACCAAAGAGCAATTGCTTGCAGCAGCTAGGGGGAAAGACTCTCTCACCTTTCAGGGGCACACATACCAAATTTTTGCGGATCTATCCCCACTTACAATGGCTAAGAGACGCACACTCAAACTCCAATTGCTACTGCTTCAACGCAACCAAATCGCATACCAGTGGGGATTCCCATTCTCACTCGGATTTACCCACCTTGAAATATGTGTGTCACTCTTCAGAGGAGTTGCAGGCAGTTCTGATTGATTTGGGCTTAGCAGACCAAGGCACACCCAGAGACCGGTCTAGAAGGCGTTCGGCCTCACGATCACCTCCGCAACAAGAAATGGCTGACCCAGGCCCCTCAAATTCCACGCGCCAGAATCTTAATAAGCATGGCCGGTTCGAGAATCTTGCACCAACTAATGAGGATTCAATGGACTGACTTTAATCCACTGCTTGAAAAATTTACAGCTCTTCACTACAATCCCCCAGCTGATTTTGCGGGATAGTACTCTCTCATGCAGGTGACTTACCTGTGATAGGCTGAATTACCTGAGCCTGCTTGTACTTTGTTTAATTTTTTAATCTCCAGGAACTCTATCTTTGTTTTTTTTGGTGTTTAATATTACTTATATGTAGAGGCCTCACCCCCTTCCTCTTCTTTATCGGTTACTCTGGCTCTGATCTAGGGGTACCTTGGAGGGGGGAGTGAGACGCGCCACGGCCCATGTCCTCTAGATTGCAGGGTGTAGAGGTGAAGGCCAGTACCAGTTTACCCTCGGGCTGTGTTTGAACACTCAGAGCCAAGTCTGTTCTGCTGATAATCCCCTTTGCTCCCAGTAACTGGAGTACCACACACTGAAAAGGTCCAACACTTGTTATTCCATAACGGCAAACAAATAGTCCTTTGCGAGCTGACAGTTTGAGACCCATAGAACAGTTCAGTATTGGTGGGGAGTAGGTCAAGGCACAATCCTCAAAGAAATCTAAAAAGTTGAGGTATCACCAACGGTTGCTAAGCACGGTGGCTGTGAAAATGTACTTTTGGCTTCAGAGTCTCTTCCAGCGACTCTAACGGACAGGAACTGGAGTTACCTTCGCTACGTTGCAGCCCCTGTCATGGGGAAGACATCCCTCCAAGAGAGTTACCAGAGGACCCACCATCACCGGCTTAAAGCTGCACCAGACTATTCGGCAGGGTTACGCTCCCTGGCCTCCTCGCCTCAGATACGGGTCCCAACACCTTAGGGCCCCTCGGACTCCTCCACCCTTGCGGAACCCAGTCGAAGTTACTGGGCTCCAGGCCTCGGCCGTAGTACCTCACCCGAGGCTAAAGGTGCCTGAGATGGACTCCATCTCTCGCTCCGGCCAGGTCAAGGGCACCTGGGCCCGGAACGCCAGCACCCAGGCGGAAGGTGCCTGGGTGCGGCCGCGTCCTCCGACTCTGCACTCTGAACCCTGTGGTAAGGGCGTCCTCCCCTTTTATCTCCTCTCCCTTTGCGTCACAGCAGGTTCCCCGCCCCGCTGTACCAGCGCCAGGGGAGGACAAAAAGGCACAGTCTCGCGGTGTGAGTTCAACCCCGGCCCCCGGCAACAATGCCACCTATAGGCCGCAGAGAACCTCACACCACCAGAGTCCTCCAAGAACCATAAAAGGGTCTCAGATTCCCTAGCAATCAGTGCATCTGGGATACACTACCACCCAGATGCTCCCCCTAAATTCAAATACCCGCTACATATACATGTTCCAGAAACTTTTTGGAGCTTATTATTAGATTACCAATTTTGCCTTTTTTTTATATATATATTGGTAATTCATTGATATTTGTAACCTAATCATTTCTTTTTTCAAGGTTTCCAAGATAACCTTTGGTAACATGACTTTCCAATGGGAAAACAGTTCTATTGACACCCAGTTGTTAATAGGACTATTTTTTTCATGTAGTCTATCGACATTCTTGATTCCTTAGGCCAAGACTACCTTCCCCTTGTATTGTCATATTACTCAATTATCTATTACATGGATATTAGGCTGATCAGTTTCCTGGTTGGAATTGTTTTGGGTATTTTTGTTTTATTATAAATATATTTAAAAGTTATAATTAAAGGTTTTCTACCATGAATGTTTAAGTGGTTCTCCGGTGTAGTTCCTCTCTTAGGAACTTCTTGTCGTCCTCCTTGCCACACTCAGACCTCCGATACATAAATGTGGGTCTCTGAGTGTGGCCCCGGAGCCTCTTGGGGACTTTTTGAAGATCCCCTGAGATGCTCCCACACCCTATTGATACATTATTATTTAATGATATTTCTTTCCCTTATCAGGGTTGTTCGCTTAAATTATATTTACTCCTTGTCTATTCGTTTTTTCCCTCATCTTCTGGTGGTAGTCCTGGCCCACGCCGCGGGTTATGCCCTTCTGCTCATAGTAATTGTCCTTGACATGCTATGGCCCCCATAAATATTCTGTCTTTAAATGTGCAAGGCTTCAATATCCCACATAAACGCACCAAAGCAATGCGTTCGTTCGCAGTCAAGAAAGCACATATTATATGCCTACAGGAACCCCACTTTATTGACAAAGCCTCTCCTAAATTTCTTTCAGCTTCCTACCCACAATTTTACACCTCTTCGGCCACAACTAAACAATGCGGAACCCTCATTGGATTCCATCGTACTATGCCATTTACACTCGTCTCACAATTAAATGACCCAGAGGGAAGATGTATTTTACTCACAGGATATTTATTTGACTGTGCAATCACCATAGTCTCTTATTATGCCCTAAATAAACGCCTGGCGGCCTTTTTATCACATCTCTTTGAAGTGGACGAAACGCATAAATTCGGAACGGTTATGCTTTGTGGAGATTTCAACGCAACGGTATTTCCTTTCCTAGACAAATCCCCACCAGCCCCAAATACAGGCTCTAATATTCTAACCCTCCAACATTTACTTCACACTCATGGTCTAGTGGACACATGGCGTGAACTCAACCCAACGAGCAGACGTTTCACACACTACTCTTATCCACATAAATCATTTTCAGGAATAGACCATATTCTAGTCGCGTACAGTATGCTCCCTGAGATTATCTCCTCTAATATTATTCCTTATACATGGTCAGACCACTGTGCAGTATTCTCCACAATGGCCTCTCCAATTCCTAGGTCACATGACACTACCTGGCGTATTAATGATTCTACGCTGGCTCACCCATCCCATTGTTTGGAGATTGAATTAGCTCTTACCGATTATTTCTCAGTTAATGACACAGACGATATTTCAGCCCTTACTCTATGGGAAGCCCACAAAGCTGTCATTCGGGGCAGACTGATTCAACAGGCTTCTGTTCTCAAAAAAGAATGTAAGTTACAGTTTTCAAAGCTAGAAGCTAACTTTAATGCATGCCACTTAGCTTTTCAGTCTTCCCTGAACACCACCACCAATACAAATTTAGAAAAAGCACGTCTTAACCTGGATTTGTTTTTAATTGACTCTGCTGATAAAACCCGATGTAACGTCTACATATCCTATATCTTAAAGCTAACAAACCTGATATGCCCCAGTTGAAGAGCTTAAGCTCGAAACATGTCGGGTACACAGCCTGACTAAGCTCTATTCACCACGCTTTATCAATTGTTTTACTTCCTGTGAATGTATTTTTTACATGCATCGTCTCAGCTGTTTGTAATTGAAAAGATATTTTATCCATGATTTTATGCCAATAAAGGCTTTTTTTACCTTCACCCTGGAATGATCTACACTATGTGGAGCTATTTTTTTGTTTCTCTTTAGGACATCTCTTACCTGGGGATATCATATGTCCCACTCCCAGCTTGAGGAGGATCTGACCTGTTCTATCTCATTTTCCACATGTGAGAGTGGCAAGACCAGACTTCAACAACATCCTCTGTGATATCCAGAAGCTCCATCGTGACACCATCTCTTCGAGGCCTGGCCCAGGAGTTCCTGTCCACGCTTGATTGGCACACCGTCGCTGACGTGTGTGCCCACGACTCATGGTAAGAGTACCTATTTCTTACCTTTGCTTCTGGATGTTGGATTCTATGCAAGTGTACATCTCACGGTTGATGCAGTTCACCTAGCACTTACCTAATACGCTCATCAGTGGTACAGCAGAAACTCCCACCTTGTTTATTAGTTTCCCGCAATGGAAAAAAAATGTCTTTGATTATATTGAGGACTTGATTTCACATGTGTATTTCCTGTCAAGGGTATCACTGAGTTTATCATATGTTATATCTGTTCATTTGGTATCCTCCCTCTGACAGTATTTCATTCACTTAAACCAATAACTGGTGTCACTCTTTATACACACTTCTTGGTTTACCAAGGACTGTTTACATCATCACCAGCGGCGCATTTTTTAGTTTCTTAACAAACCTGATATCCCTTTGGTGTGTACTCTAAAGGGGTTTTATCAGCCAAAGTCATCTATCAGACTGAAAACGTCTCGTGATGCTTATACCAGCAATCCACTTACCATATTAGAGGTGTTTCGCTAAAAACTGGCTAAACTATACTCCCCAGCTCAGGATTTTGATAAGATGAAAGCAGACTCTCTGTTTTCTGATATTAGGCTCTTTACCCTCAAACAAGACCACGTGATCTTCTCGAGAGTCATATCACTGCCCTAGAAGTTCAGAATGCTATAAAGGCACTAAGGCCGCATAAAATGCCGGGGCTGATGGGTTTTCGGCAACATATTTCAAACAATTTGCGCCCTTATTAACACCAATATTAACCAGAGCTTTCAATTCTATATTAGATGGACATTCATTCAGAACTGAAACACTTACTTTCATAATATCTATGCTTTCCAAACCTAAAGCACACTCCACCTCCTGGTCCAATTACCGACCAATTTCTCTTTTGAATCTAGACATTAAATTTCTAGCCAAGATCTTGGCAATTAGATTGAATAATATTATAGGCAGAATAATCCATCGTGACCAGACAGGTTTCATGCCCACACGTCAGGCAGGCGATAATATCAGGAGAGCACTTCTAATCACCCATGCAGCTAAAATAAGACAAATCCCGACCAGCCTCCTATCCTTGGATATCAGGAAGGCATTTGACTCAGTCACCTGGCCTTATATGCAATATTTTCTTGTGACAGGAGTAACTTTTGGTCGGGGTTTGTGCGGCTCAGCTTGCCCTGGAGAGTTCTAGAGGCTCCTTGTCCAGCTTCCCCAGGCCCTCTTATGTGTAGATCACCCCATGTCTCTAATAGGGGCATAGGGTGAATGAGAACCATGCTATGATCTGTGCTAGTCAGACTCTCTTTGCAGCCACACTAGAACCTTGTAAAATGTATATAATGTGTGCTGTGTATATGTATATATAATGTGTGCTGTGCCATGCTGTTGGACTATTTGCTGTGAGGTTTTGGGGTGTGACCGTATTCTATTGTGGCTGTCTGCCTAACCTATTATGGGATGTGCAAGTGTGTTTGCTGTGAGGAAAATCGATCTGTTAGTTCTACAGACTGTCCACAGCATGCCTTCTCCAGCACCAAACCTCAAATGAGTTGATCTTCTTTTCTGTCCTGTTTCCGTTGTGTTCAGCTTTCACAGCCATAATTAGCAACTGAGAAAATGAGTGCATGGACGAGTTTGACCTTTGTTTTAAAGTGTAATATGCATACTTTGTTGAGAGCATGGGCGTGCACATTGGGTGTGCCAGGTGTGCCCAGGCACAACGTAATCACCCTGTGCGGCGCTAATTCCTCCCTGCAGTGCTGCCAGATGGAGAGCGGGGCAAGGGGCCAGTAACTATGTCCTTTACCGACCCCTTCCTTTTCTAAATGAACACAGTGAAGGTACGGTATCTATCGCTCCTGGTGTTCATTCATATCTGAAGCACAGTAAATTGTGTTTACTATGCTTCAGTTTGTGAATGAACAGGTAGCCGCTCAGCACACAGCACTTCCTATTCACTCACTGTCTAGTGCAGCTGAGGCTGCAGAGAAAGGGACTTGGGAATCTCTGTCCTCAGCCCCTTTCTCTGTCTCAAAAGTGAGACATCAGTGGTTTGTTTAGACCCCTGATATTTCTCCAAAGCCCCCCAACGTGGCTGCTAAAAAAATTGTAAAAAAAAATATATAATAATATTGTAAAAAAATGCTAAAAAAGAAAATAATAGAAAAAAGAAAAACAACTGACACTGCCCTACTGACACAGTCCACTGCTCTACTTACTGCTCTACTTACTGACACTATCCATTGTCCCACCAATCTCTGCCCTACTGACACATCCACTGTTCTATTGACATCATTCACTGCTCTACTGACACCATCCACTGCCCTACTGACACCATCCACTGCCCTACTGACACCATCCACTCCCCTACTGACACCATCCTCTCCCCTACTGAGACTGTCCGCTGTCTTACTGATACCATCTACTGCTCTACTTACACCATCCACTGCTCTACTGACACGGTCCACTGCTCTACTGACACCAACCTCTGCTCTACTGACACCATCCACTGCTCTACTGACACCAACCTCTGCTCTACTGACACCATCCACTGCTCTACTGGCACCAACCTCTGCTCTACTGACACTGTCTACTCCCCTACTGACACTTTACACTGTCTTACTGATACCATCTACTGCTCTACTGACACCATCCACTGCTCTACTGACACTAACCTCTGCTCTCCTGACACCATCCACTCCCCTACTGACACTGTCCACTGTCTTACTAATACCATCTACTGCTCTACTGACACCAACCTCTGCTCTACTGACACCACCCTCCGCTCTACTGACACCATCCCCTGCCCTACTGACACTGTCTTACTGATACCATCTACTGCTCTACTGACACCGTTCACTGCTCTACTAACACCATTCACTGCTCTACTGACACCAACCTCTGCTCTACTGACACCATCCACTGCTCTACTGACACCATTCACTGCTCTACTGACACCAACCTCTGCTCTACTGACACCATCCACTGCTCTACTGACACCATCCACTGCTCTACTGACACCAACCTCTACTCTACTGACACCATCCACTGCTCTACTGGCACCAACCTCTGCTCTACTGACACTGTCTACTCCCCTACTGACACTTTACACTGTCTTACTGATACCATCTACTGCTCTACTGACACCGTCCACTGCCCTACTGACACCATTCACTGCTCTACTGACACTGTCCACTGTCTTACTGATACCATCTACTGCCCTACTGACACCATCCACTGCTCTACTGACACCGTCCACTGCTCTACTGACACTTTACACTGTCTTACTGACACTGTCCACTGTCTTACTGATACCATCTACTGCTCTACTGACACCATCCACTGCTCTACTGACACTAACCTCTGCTCTACTGACACCATCCACTCCCCTACTGACACTGTCCACTGTCTTACTAATACCATCTACTGCTCTACTGACACCATCCACTGCTCTACTGATACCATCCACTGCTCTACTGACACCAACCTCTGCTCTACTGACACCACCCTCTGCTCCACTGACACCATCCACTCCCCTACTGACAGTGTCCACTGTCTTACTGATACCATCTTCTGCTCTACTGACACCATCCACTGCTCTACTGACACCATCCACTGCTCTACTAACACCAACCTCTGCTCTACTGACACTGTTCACTGCTCTACTGACACCAACCTCTGCTCTACTGACACCAACCTCTGCTCTACTGACACCAACCTCTGCTCTATTGACAACGCCCACTGCCCTACTGACACCATTTACTGCTCTACTGACACCACCCACTGCTCTACTGACAACGTCCACTGCCCTACTGACACCATCCACTGCTCTACTGACACCATCCACTGCTCTACTGACACCATCCTCTGCCCTACTGACACCATCCACTGCTCTACTGACACCAACCTCTGCTCTACTGACACCGTTCACTGTCTTACTGATACCATTTACTGCTCTACTGACACCGTTCACTGCTCTACTGACACCAACCTCTGCTATACTGACACCAACCTCTGCTCTACTGACACCATCCACTGCTCTACTGACACCAACCTCTGCTCTACTGACACCAACCTCTGCTCTACTAACACCAACCTCTGCTCTACTGACACTGTCAACTGTCTTAGTGATACCATCCACTGCTCTACTGACACGGTTCACTGCTCTACTAACACCATCCACTGCTCTACTGACACCAACCTCTGCTCTACTGACACCAACCTCTGCTCTACTGACACCAACCTCTGCTCTACTGACACCAACCTCTGCTCTACTGACACCATCCACTGCTCTACTGACACCAACCTCTGCTCTACTGACACCATTCACTTTTCTACTGGCACCATCCACTGCCCCACTGGCACCATTTATGTTTTTAAACATTATATATGCATGTGTGTTTGAGCTTTGGGGTGCACACCCCAATTACAATAGGTTGTGCACACCTCTGGTTGAGAGCCATCACTGTGTATCTACCAAGTGCTATTCTACATAGTATTTCATCACTACTAGTTGTTTCATTGTTTATGAAAGAGCATAGGAGATTAAAATGCTTTCCAACTTCTATTCTGCCGTCAAGTTCAAAATTGTCGCAATTTTCTGTGTTCATGATCTTTATCTTGTTTATATTCAGTTCTACTCCCATGTTATGACTTTTGGCTTTGACTTTTCTCAGTAGATACGGCATATCTTCTTTGCTGCTGGTGACAAGCGTACATACGCTTCACTTAAAGTGATTTCACTAATGTCGAATTTATAGGAACCTGCTAAGTGCTGCACATCAAACTGTTAAAGGAAGAAAAAAAAAAAAGTATATCGGTTCATTAAGCACCTTCCAGCTCGTGACCCATGTGAAGCTATGACAACAGGAGTCCCATCAATAGGTAATAAGACAGATAATTTCACTGTAAAATCCCTAATTGGTCTAATTCACTAACTGACCTCTCAGCACTTGATTTCGCTGGTACAATCGCGGCCTGATAAATCCTTTAATTGTAAATTGCGCACAGCTGTGAGCTGTTTCTCACGCTGGCACTAAAATACTATCATCGACTGTTTCATCTCTTCGACCTGCTAATTTAGAGCATATGCGATTCTTCTTAGCGCTGAAAGCTTGACATACCACAAACAGCAGATGCTGCAGCTGCCCCCAAAAAAAGATGCTTTTATTTAATTCAATTACGTCTTTTGGAGATATGTTAAAAAGCCACGGGGAGACAAGGGAGGGCAAGGGAATGTTAAAAATGGAGCCCCTGGTAAAGGCCCAGGTGGCTCTCTAGGCAAATGATTGGGTGAATGTCTAAATGATCTTTTTAATTGAGTAGACTGATGGTTAATCAGGGTCATGAAGTGTTATCATACTGATGAGCTGAGTGGAGCCCTGGGCTGCTCTGCAATTAATGCCGCTTTTGTGGAAAGGGAGAAAAAATGATAATGTACACCATCTGGCAATTGTTTATGATAAAGGCAGCAGTTTTTTTTTTTTGGGGGAAAATTCTGAATAAATGTTATTCATAATTATCAAAATTATTTTTCTTCTCCCCATAAAGACTGAAATTCGGTCCTAGCCATGTTGTTGTTTGATGTTATTTTTTATCTTTGTCATTACTCATTTTGTGTCTTCATTATTTAGTTAGCTGGCTACAAAATGGGCAAAGGTATAATCTGAAAGAGGGCCCATCATTAAAGCGGAATTCCGGGCACAAAAACTTTCAAACAAATATATTTCTCAATAGCCACCAAGGGTATAAATCCATTATGTGTGCACGGGGCTGCTGTTAGAAAAAGACAACCTGACATGGGGGACCCGAACAGCCAATGCTTCAGTTATGAATGAACCAGGGTCGGTGCTACCACTAGGCAAACTAGGCAGCCGCCTAGGGCGCACTGTTGCCTAGGGCGCCTGGCCACTGGTGTTCCTACCCTCTTCTCAGTATCAGCAGGGAGCCGCCGCTCCGTTCGCACATAGTGTCAGAGGCACTGTAGCGGCGGAGGACTGTATCTGTGTCCTGACTCTCAAATAAATGGAAGCAATCAAACATTCATTGATGGGCACTGGTAGGCTGCATTGATGGGCACTGGTAGGCTGCATTGATGGGCACTGGTAGGCTGCATTGATGGGCACTTGTGAGGCTGCATTTGATGGGCGCTGGTGAGGCTGCATTTGATGGGCGCTGGTGAAGCTGCATTTGATGGGTGCTGGTGAAGCTGCATTTGATGGGTGCTGGTGAGGCTGCATTTGATGGGCGCTGGTGAGGCTGCATTTGATGGGCGCTGGTGAGGCTGCATTTGATGGGCGCTGGTGAGGCTGCATTTGATGGGCGCTGGTGGGCTGCATTTGATGGGCGCTGGTGAGGCTGCATTGATGTGCGCTGGTAGGCTGCATTTTATGGGCACTAGTGAGGCTGCATATGATGGGCGCTGGTGAGGCTGCATTTGATGGGCGCTGGTGGGCTGCATTTGATGGGCGCTGGTGAAGCTGCATTGATAGGCGCTGGTAGGCTGCATTTGATGGGCGCCGGTAGGCTGCATTTGATGGGCGCCGGTAGGCTGCATTTGATGGGCGCTGGTGAGGCTGCATTGATTGGCGCAGGTAGGCTGCATTGATGGGTGCTGGTGAGGCTGCATTTGATGGGCTCTGGTAGGCTGCATTTGATGGGCGCTGGTGAGGCTGCATTGATGTGCGCTGGTAGGCTGCATTTTATGGGCACTAGTGAGGCTGCATATGATGGGCGCTGGTAGGCTGCATTTGATGGGCACTGGTGAGGCTGCATTGATGGGCACTGGTGAGGCTGCATTGATGGGCGCTGGTAGGCTGCATTTTATGGGTGCTGGTGAGGCTGCATTTGATGGGTGCTGGTGAGGCTGCATTGATGGGCGCTGATGAGGCTGCATTGATGGGCGCTGGTGAGGCTGCATTGATGGGCGCTGGTGAGGCTGCATTTGATGGGCGCTGGTGAGGCTGCATTTGATGGGCACTGGTGAGGCTGCATTTGATGGGCACTGGTGAGGCTGCATTTGATGGGCACTGGTGAGGCTGCATTTCATGGGCGCTGGTAGGCTGAATTTGATGGGCGCTGGTGAGGCTGCATTTGATGGGCGCTTCATTAAAAGGGTGGGGTATACACGGGCAGAGCAAAGGGGGTGGGGTCAGGGGTGGATAAAGATACATAAAGATGGCCTAGGCTATAAGAAGATTGCCAAGTCCCTGAAACTGAGCTGCAGCACCGTGGCCAAGACCATACAGCGGTTTAACAGGACAGGTTCCACTCAGAACAGGCCTCGCCATGGTCGACCAAAGAAGTTGAGTGCACAAGCTCAGCTTCATATCCAGAGGTTGTCTTTGGGAAATAGACGTATGAGTGCTGCCAGCATTGCTGCAGAGGTTAAAGGGGTGGGGGGTCAGCCTGTCAGTGCTCAGACCATACGCCGCACACTGCATCAAATTGGTCTGCATGGCTGTCGTCCCAGAAGGAAGTCTCTTCTAAAGATGAGGCACTAGAAAGCCCACAAACAGTTTGCTGAAGACAAGCAGACTAAGGACATGGATTACTGGAACCATGTCCTGTGGTCTGATTAGACCAAGATAAGCTTATTTGGTTCAGATGGTGTGAAGCGTGTGTGGCGGCAACCAGGTGAGGATTACAAAGACAAGTGTGTCTTCCCTACAGTCAAGCATGGTGGTGGAAGTGTCATGGTCTGGGGGCTGTATAAGTGCTGCTGGCACTGGGGAGCTACAGTTCATTGAGGGAACCATGAATGCCAACCAGTGGCGGTGCGTCCATACAGGGCGCAGGAGCGCCGCCCCCTCTCTCCTGTCACCCCTCTATCACCATAGATAGATTCATGCATTGCATGAATCTATCTATGGTCGCCGCTGCCGCCCCCTATTCAGGTGTCCGGCCCCTTGTCAGGCGCCGAGCATCTGAATTACAGTGGCGGGGGTGTTTTTGGAAACGCATGATTAGAGCCGTGGGCTCTAATAGGCGTCCTGATTAGAGCCATAGGCTCTAACAGGCTTCCAGAATTGTAAACAGCGGGCGCAATGCTGTGTGCTTTCTAGGTTGCACTAATGGGCTCAGATAGGCAGCACTGAAGGGCACTGAGAGGTGGCACTCATGGGTGGCACTGATGGGCACTAATAGGTGGCACTGATGGCCACTGATAGGTTGCACTGATGGGCACGAAGAGGTGGCACTGATGGGTGGCACTGATGGGAACTGATAAGCACTGGTAGGTGGCACTGATGGGCAGCACTGATAGGTGACACTGATGATGAGGCACTGATGGCCCTGATTGACAGCACTGATGAGCACTGATAGGTGTAACTGGGGGGCACTGATTGGCAGCACTGGTGGGCAATGATAGATGGCACTGGTGGGCACTGATAGGTGGCACTGATGGGCACTGACAGGTGGCACTGGTGGACACTGATAGGTGGCACTGATTAGCAGCACTGGCAGGCACAGATTGGGACTGATGTCCCTGTAACAGAAGCTGGTTACCGCCTTTATTCTATTCTCCTCACACTGATCACGAGGAGAAAAAAAAGCTGATAACCGGCATTTGTTTACTTCCGTGATCAGCCTTTATTGGCTGACAGCTGATCACGCGTTTCCCCTGTTCTGTGATCAGCCCAGTCCAAAGGACTCGACGATCACAGGGCACGCCGGCTGTGTGCTGCACGGTCACAGGAGGACGCAGGGCTGGCCCAAGACATTGTGCTGCCTGGGCCCAAGAATGAAATGCTGCCCCCCCAAAAACAAATCCTATGCCCATCCAGCAAAAGAGACGTTTCCATAAAGCAAAGAGACAGCCCAATATATTCAGCAAGGGACATCCCATATATTCAGCAAAGAGACATGCCCCTTCTAGGGTGACCACGTGTCCCGGATTGCCCGGGACAGTCCCGCATTTTGCAGATCGGTCCCGGGCACCTTCATTCCAGGACAATACAGTGTCCCAGGCCAATCTGATGCCCCCAAAAAAGGCCGCCACATTACCGCTTTACTCACCAACAGTACTCGTCCTGGCCGGGAATGCCTGGAGGAGCACAATCCCCGCCCCCTGCTTGTGATTGGAGAAATCATAAATCCCGCCTCTTGTGTCCAATCACTGTGCTGTGATTCGTTACAGCACAAGCTGATTTTTGGGAAGGGAGGGTGTCCCTGAATGGTAGTTTGGAAATGTGGTCACCCTAGCCCCTTCCTGCAAAGAGTATTGTGTAGCACCACAAAAGCTCCCCCCTTTCTCTCCACTGCCACCGACCAGCTACGCTCTGATCCCAGCTCAGTGATGCAACATGCTGCAACAACAGCGCTGCAGTGGCGGCTAGGGTGACCACATTTTCAAACTGCCATTCAGAGATACCCCCCTTCCTTCCCAAAAGAAGATGAGGGAGGAGTGTAGTCTCGCTGACAGGGAATTTGCCAGCGGGTGATTTGTCGGGCAAATGGCTGGTGTTAGCACATAAATCATCCTAACATTATGATCGATATGGTGTCAGGATGATCAAATCACATTTATATTACTACATTGTAATATATAATGAAATAGTTTAACTCACCATAATGCAGAATCAGTGGAAGCCCTGAACTTGTCATTTGCCACCATTGCTTGCCACCAGATGTAGCTTGTTGCTTGCCACCGTTGCCTGCCACAACATGCAGCGTGTCAATTGTCAACATTGCCTGTCACCAGTCACCATTGCCTGTAACCAGATGCAGCCTGTCACTTGTCACCATTGCCTGTCACCAGATGCAGCCTGTCACTTGTCACCATTGACTGTCACCAGATGCAGCCTGTCACTTGTCACCATTGACTGTCACCAGATGCAGCCTGTCACTTGTCACCAATGCCTGTCACCAGATGAAGCCTGTCACTTGTCACCATTGCCTGTCACCAGACGCAGCCTGTCACTTGTCACCATTGCCTGTCACCAGATGCAGCCTGTCACTTGTCACCATTGACTGTCACCAGATGCAGCCTGTCACTAGATGCAGCCTGTCACTTGTCACCATTGACTGTCACCAGATGCAGCCTGTCACTTGTCACCAATGCCTGTCACCAGATGCAGCCTGTCACTTGTCACCATTGCCTGTCACCAGATGCAGCCTGTCACTTGTCATCAATGCCTGTCACCAGATGCAGTCTGTCACTTGTCACCGATGCCTGTCACCAGATGCAGCCTGTCACTTGTCACCGATGCCTGTCACCAGATGCAGCCTGTCACTTGTCACCGATGCCTGTCACCAGATGCAGCCTGTCACTTGTCGCCATTGCATGTCACCAGATGCAGCCTGTCACTTGTCACTTATGCCTGTCACCAGATGCAGCCTGTCACTTGTCACCGATGCCTGTCACCAGACGCAGCCTGTCACTTGTCACCGATGCCTGTCACTTGTCACCGATGCCTGTCACCAGACGCAGCCTGTCACTTGTCACCGATGCCTGTCACCAGATGCAGCCTGTCACTTGTCGCCATTGCCTGTCACCAGATGCAGCCTGTCACTTGTCACCAATGCCTGTCACCAGATGCAGCCTGTCACTTGTCACCAATGCCTGTCACTAGATGCAGCCTGTCACTTGTCACCATTGCCTGTCACCAGATGCAGCCTGTCACTTGTCACCGATGCCTGTCACCAGATGCAGCCTGTCACTTGTCGCCATTGCCTGTCACCAGATGCAGCCTGTCACTTGTCACTTATGCCTGTCACCAGATACAGCCTGTCACTTGTCACCGATGCCTGTCACCAGACGCAGCCTGTCACTTGTCACCGATGCCTGTCACCAGATGCAGCCTGTCACTTGTCGCCATTGCCTGTCACCAGATGCAGCCTGTCACTTGTCACTTATGCCTGTCACCAGATGCAGCCTGTCACTTGTCACCGATGCCTGTCACCAGACGCAGCCTGTCACTTGTCACCGATGCCTGTCACTTGTCACCGATGCCTGTCACCAGACGCAGCCTGTCACTTGTCACCGATGCCTGTCACCAGATGCAGCCTGTCACTTGTCGCCATTGCCTGTCACCAGATGCAGCCTGTCACTTGTCACCAAAGCCTGTCACCAGATGCAGCCTGTCACTTGTCGCCATTGCCTGTCACCAGATGCAGCCTGTCACTTGTCACCGATGCCTGTCACCAGACGCAGCCTGTCACTTATCACCGATGCCTGCCACCAGATGCAGCCTGTCACTTGTCGCCATTGCCTGTCACCAGATGCAGCCTGTCACTTGTCACTTATGCCTGTCACCAGATGCAGCCTGTCACTTGTCACCGATGCCTGTCACCAGACGCAGCCTGTACTTGTCACCTATGCCTGTCACCAGACGCAGCCTGTCACTTGTCACCGATGCCTGTCACCAGACGCAGCCTGTCACTTGTCACCGATGCCTGTCACTTGTCACCGATGCCTGTCACCAGACGCAGCCTGTCACTTGTCACCGATGCCTGTCACCAGATGCAGCCTGTCACTTGTCGCCATTGCCTGTCACCAGATGCAGCCTGTCACTTGTCACCAATGCCTGTCACCAGATGCAGCCTGTCACTTGTCGCCATTGCCTGTCACCAGATGCAGCCTGTCACTTGTCACTTATGCCTGTCACCAGATGCAGCCTGTCACTTATCACCGATGCCTGTCACCAGACGCAGCCTGTCACTTGTCACCAATGCCTGTCACCAGACGCAGCCTGTCACTTGTCACCAATGCCTGTCACCAGATGCAGCCTGTCACTTTTCACCATTTACTGTCACCAGATGCAGCCTGTCACTCAGCCTGGCTCTCTCTCTCTCCCTCCCCTTCAGCTTGGCATGCTGGGGGCTGCAGTTTTCCCCCTAGAATTGCAATGGGCCAGCCAGTTATTTGCACTACATATCCCATAATCCTCTTTTCTCCTTTTTGTTTTTTTCCCTGGCCAATGGGAGAAAAAGGGGGAAGAAACATAGCGGTGGCTGTCTTGGAACAGCAGCATGAGGAGGAGGAGGAGGAGGAGAAGGGGGGGGGGGAAGAGCCCGCAGCTGCTCTCTCTCCACACACACAGCCGCTCCGATCTCATGCTGTTCTGCTGCCCGCTAACAGAAGAGGGAATGGGCAGGAGACAACAGAGATAGTGGCACCTCGAGGGAAGAGGAGGCAGGCAGCACTGATCCTCGCACCGCACGCCGCTCCTAACTTTCTGAGGGGAACATACAGGGAGGAGGTGGGTGGAGCTAGCGGAAGAGGAGGAAGTTAAATCCTCCTCCGCAATGAATGGTGGGCCTCTCTCTCCTTCTCTCCTGACGTCACTGGTTGCTAGACACAAAGCGGTCCGCAGCTAGCAACCAGTTTGGGCAGGGAAGCAGGGGCCTCTGGTGAGACCCTTGAAGTGGGTCTTGCCACTGCGGCCAGTGACAGCGGCGCCGGCGATGCAGTACAAGTATGACACTGCACACTAGATGGAGGGAAACCCAGGTCCTCAGGCAGTGCGCCCCTGTTGCCACCCCTCTTAAAGTGCCGCCTGGGACCATGGTCCCACCGGGTCCTATGGTAGGGCCGGCCCTGGGAGGACGTCTATATTGCCCTCCATGCACTGAAAGCCCACGCTGTAGCCGTCTTTTGGCTATGACGTAGGCGGAAAGTGGTTAAAAACACTTGTAAAAAGCTGCAAAAACACTTAAAAAAAAAGCCAGAAAAACCCCAGTAAATTTCTACACTCAGGTGTGAGTGGAGCCTTAAAGTGGTTGTAAGCCCACTTTGTAAACAAACACCTACAGGTAAGCCTAGATTAAGGCTTACCTGTAGGTGCATGAAATATCTCCTTAACCTACACGGTTAAGGAGATATTTGCATTTAAAACCGGCGCCGCTGACGTCACGCGCATGCGCACTAGCGGGCCGGCTTAATAGCCGGATTTCTGAATGGAGTTAGCTGGCCCGAGCGCGCATGCGTGTGACGTCATTGCCGCTCCGGGGCCAATCACAGCGCCGGAGCGGCGATACACGGACGGCAGAGGGGAGCGAGATGGCGGCGGCGACGGTGGTGTCCGAGCACCGCTTCGGGGGCTTCGATCTCAGGTAAGTGATTCATAATGAGTTAGTATGCTATGCATACTAGCTCATTATGTCTTTATTTTTCAGGTTGTATAAAATAAAAAAAAGGCCAGGGGGGATTTACAACCACTTTAAAGAAAAAATTATATACAGTATATATATATATATATATATATATATATATATATATATATATATATGACCTATTTCTAATGTCACCCTTCAAAGTTTGCCATTTTCAAAAACAGTTTTCTGCTACACAAAGTATCAGACCATGGTAAGTAAACCCTGTTAGATATATTGGATGATGAGTGGTTGTATGATTATATGCAGTGTACACTACTCACTGTAACAAGTGCGAGTCACATGACGGCGAGCTGTGAAGCCATGCATTATTTATATATTTTGCATCAATAACGCTGTTTGCCAACAAAGGTGGTGCTATGTTAGCCACTTGAGTAGACATACAAATAGTTTTCTAATGTAAAACAAACAGCAAATAATGTGTCAAGAGAATCTTTATTTATCTAAACTAGAGAGAAGCCCATTCTTGCAATGGAGACATTCAGATTTGTTCAGTCTCGTGCGTCTTGTTGAAATATATTTGTTAGTCGCTAATGTAGCTATCTAGCTTTTAGCAGATATTTCTGTGATATATATATATATTTTTATGCCAACTGATGTCTTTTTTGTCAGAAGCAAATTGTTGTTATATTATAATATGGGTTGATTTGGGCAAGAACGTTTTTTGGGTACAGAATTAATATAAATACTAATGCCTTGTACACACGATCGGAATTTCCGATGAAAAAAGTCAGATGGACTTGTTTCATCGGAAATTCCGGTCCTGTGTGGGCCGCATCTGACTTTTTTCCATCGGTTTAAAAAAATAGAACATGTTTCAAATTTTTCCGATGGACAAAACTCTGATAGGAACTTTTGATCGTCTGTGTGGAACTCCAACGGAGAAAAAACCCACGCATGCTCAGAATCAAGTCGAAGCATGCTCGGAAGCATTGAACTTCCTTTTTTCTCGGCTCGTCGTAGTGTTGTACGTCACAGTGTTTTGGACGGTCGGAATTTACTCTGACAGAGTGTATGCAAGACAGCTTGAACGGAATTCCGATGAAAAATTCCATCGGATTTTAGACCATCGGATACTCCAATCGTGTGTACAGGGCATTAGACTTTGGTTATCGTAAGGTTATACCTGTGGATTAAAGTAGATGTAAACATTAAATCCTTTTGTGTGGCCCAGAATATTTTTCTTTGTTTCAGTGATGTCTTGGTTCCACACATTAGGTTTTGTAATCTGCCTAACATATTATACACTTTTTTTTTTTGTAACAGATGGGGGGTGTTCGGCTCATCCCTGCTGCAGGCCATTCCTGGTGTACGTATTCAAAGACACTTTCAGGCAGGCAGGCCAGGCAGGTGATTCAGTGATCTGCAGTGCATAAAATATATATACAGTCTCCTACATATATATCCACTGCATTCTAGTCTAGCCAAGCCTATATCTGACTGTAGGCCATTCCTGGTGTACGTGTTCAAATACACTTTCAGGCAGGCAGGTGATTCAGTGATCTGCAGTGTATAAAATATATATACCGTCTCCTACATATATATATATCCACTGCATTCTACTGTAGCCAAGCCTATATCTGACTGTAGGCCATTCCTGGTGTACTTTTTCTTGTAAACTTCAGGCTGTGTTTTGCTAATCCAATTTTACAGCATATCTGGAAGGCCACTAAGGAAAGGCAGACGCTCGCAGGCCACTAAAAGAGGGCAAGCAGGCTCTGGGGTTGATTTACTAAAGGAAAATCCACTTTGCACTTGAAAGTGCACATGGAAGTGCAGTCGCTGTAGATCGCTGTAAATCTGAGGGGAAGCTCTGCTGATTTTATCATCCAATCATGTGCAAGCTAAAATGCTGTTTTTTATTTTCCTTGCATGTCCTCCTCAGATCTACAGCATCTGCACTTCCATGTGCACTTTTAGTGCACTTTCAAGTGCAAAGTGGATTTTCCTTTAGTAAATCAACCCCTCTGTGTCTACAGCCAAAAGTGCTGGTCGTGGACACGGTGCATCCTCAGCACGTGGTCATCAGGCACTCTTGTCCTTTTTTTCGACAGCTGGCCGTGTTGAGCCACAACATGCAGAAGAGTTGGTAGAGTGGATAACAAAGCCATCCTCATCCACCTCATCCTCTGTCACCTAGGCTCAGAGTACTTTTCCTGGCAATGCAGCTGCCAAAGCGGCCTATTCCATCGGCTCAATGTCATCAGTCACTCCTTCCCTAGCCCCACCATCATGTCCTGAGGAGTCCCCCGAACTGTTCGAACACAGTGTCGGATACATGCTGCAGGAGGATGTGCAGCATTTTGAAGGCTCTGATGATGGTACCCAGGTTTAAGATGAAGGCAGTAACGTGAGCCCAGAGAGAGGGGGTGCCCAAGAAGGACAAGAAACTGGCAGTCATGTTCCCCCAGCTGCAGCATACTTCCAGGTTTGCTCCAGTGGCGAGGAGGGAGGGGATAATGAGGTCACTGACTCTACGTGGGTGCCTGATAGAAGAGAGGAGGAGGAGGAGGAGGCACATCTCCAACGAGGCAGGATGTCCTTCAGCTTAAGGGCAGCCAACCGACTGCATCACACCGCAGAGCTCCGCATGTGCAGGGCGCTGCTGACTCTGCATGTTTTTTCAAAAGTTCTTTGGTGTGGGCCTTTTTGAGACGTGTGCAGCAGATCACACCATTGCTGTTTGCAACATATGTCTGAAGCGTATCAAGCGTGGCCAAAACAGCAGCCGCTTGGGCACCACATGCTTGACCAGACATATGTCGAGCTCCCATGCAGTCCATTGGCAACAGTACCTAAAAGACCTACACCAAAGAACAAGGCGGACCTCTCCTTGCTCCTCATCAGCTGGGATCTCCAACCCAACTATACCTTCAGTCCTCTCAGAGACCTGCACTGAGAGGAATGAAGGTGTAGAATTAGGTGTCCCAAGCACTTGCGGGCAATCTGCTAGCGGTACACCTAAATCCGATTATAGCAGGCAAATTACCCTACTCCAGTTGCTAAACCGTCGAAAGAAATTCGGTCCCAGCCATCCACATGCTCAGCGGCTGAATGCTAGTTTGGCTAAATTGCTAGCACTCCAACTGCTGCCTTCTCAGCTGGTAGACTCTGCCCTTTTTCGAGAATTTGTGGAATGTGCAGTACCTCAGTGGCAGGTTCCCAAACGCCATTTTTTTCCTTGGAAGGCCATTCCGGCTCTCTACCGGCATGTGGAAGGCAATGTCTTGGCCTCATTGGACAAGGCGGTCAGCGGTAAGGTGCATATTACCGCTGACCTATGGTCCAGCAGGCATGGACAGGGACGTTACCTTTCTTTCACGGCGCACTGGCTAACTCTGCTGGCAGCTGGGAAGAATGCAGGACAGGGTGCAGTAATGTTGGAGCTTGTTCCGCCACCACGCCTCCAAAATGCTGGTAGTGGTGATTCTGCCACACCTCTCTCCTCCACCCCCTCCTCTTCTTCTTCCTCTATGGCCTCTTCCTGTGCAGATTTGTCCTCGGAGCCAGTGGTAAACAGGGGCAGAAAAATTGGACCTTAGGCACTGGTGATGGTGCCACAAGACTGCAACCCCTCACAGATACTCTAGTTGAGCGTGGGAACAAGCCCTGCTGCGAAATATTACAGTAAAAATTGTAATTACACGCCCCTGTTAAACAGGGGCAGAAAAATCGGGCCTTAGGCACTGGTGGTGGTGCCCAGAAACACAAATGTTCTTAGGAGCTATCAACTTGAACATTGAGGAGGGATAGGATAGTCACTCAGCATCAGCATAGGCAGTCTTAAAGGGATCTCACATTCCTGTGCAGATGCAATGCGGTGCTTGAGTTGGTCTGCTTAGGGGACAGGAGCCACACTGGGGCAGAGATTCTGTCAGCTCTGTAGGGGAAGGCTCAGAGGTGGTTGACGCCATGCCAGCTTCGGCCAGGAATTGTGGTTTGTGACAACAGATTAGTGCAATAGTGCGATGGATACATCAAACATATGATGAAGAGGAGAATCCCAATAACGGGATACTATATACATGGTACAATATTCATTGATACAATAAGGAAATAAAAGAGAAAATAAAAGAGAAAAGGGAGAAAACAAACAGCAAAAAAAAATATAGTAGCAGTACACCATAATGAAAGTCCATCAATGTCCCGGAGTATGCTGTTTGGAAGGCAAAAAGCTCAGAAGCTCCAAGCAACAAAAAAAAAGGGGGTACATACATTCAGAAATTAACTGCAGAATGATCACGTGGAACAGAGAAAGATAATGTTTTGGGTTTATTTTGTGTGATCTCCTTGTTTTAGGTGTCTTGCATCATTGTAACCATCGTCACTAAATCGACTCCATGAAATCAGGAGTCTTAGAGAAAAGTACACAGAAAAAGGTAGAAAATGGGTAGACTACAGGGTATAGGGGGGGGGGCCTACAGGAGAAAGAGGAAACAAAAGAGGGAGGAAAGAAGGGGGGGGAGTCCATCAGGTGGGGGGCGCATCCAGAGGCCATTCGATTGAGAGAAGTTAAGTATTGAACCTGGAGGGTTGATTGTTTGCTATGCATGGTTGCCAGACCCTGAGAAATTTGTCGTGGGTATAAGAGGTGAGGGACGTCAGCTTCTTGTATGAGTAGAGTTTCAATAAATGTTGTGACCTCCATCCAAAAGGACTGGATCCTAGGACAGGACCATAACATATGGTTGAAGTCAGCGTCTGCTATACCACACTTCCAACAGTTGGAGGAGGAATTTGGGTAAATTTTGGATAATCTTTGGTGTGACAAATAAACCCTGTGGAGAAGTTTAAATTGTTTCAACCCAGTAGATCAACTAGTATGAATATCAGGAGCAGTGGCGGCTGGTGCTCAAAATTTTTGGGGGGGCGCAAACAAACTGAAAAAAAAAAAATCAATTGCCGCCACTGTGCCCATTAAACGCAGCCACTGTGCCCAAACGCCACCAGTTTGCCCCCTCAAATACAGCCAGTTTGTTTCCATATACAGCCAGTGTGCCCCCATATATATATAACCAGTGTGCCCCCATATATACAGCCAGTGTGCCCCCATATACAGCCAGTTTGTCCCCATATATATATAGCCAGTGTGCCCCCATATACAGCCAGTTTGTCCCCATATATATATAGCCAGTGTGTCCCCATATACAGCCAGTTTGTCCCCATATATATAGCCAGTGTGCCCCCATATATAGCCAGTGTGTCCCCATATATATAGCCAGTGTGCCCCCATATACAGCCAGTGTGCCCCCATATACAGCCAGTTTGTCCCCATATACAGCCAGTTCCCCCCATATTCAGCCAGTTTGTCCCCATATACAGCCAGGTCCCCCCATATTCAGCCAGTTTGTCCCCCATATTCAGCCAGTTCCCCCCATATTCAGCCAGTTTGTCCCCCATATACAGCCAGTTCCCCCCAAATGCAGCCAGTTTGTCCCCCATATTCAGCCAGTTCCCCCCATATTCAGCCAGCGTGTCCCCCATATACAGCCAGTTCCCCCCAAATGCAGCCAGTTTGTCCCCCAAATGCAGCCTGTTTCCCCCCCAGCCCTGCACTTACCTTCCTCGGTCCGCGCCGTCCTCGATGTGTTCTCCCGCCCTCGATGTCGCTTCAGCCAATCAGGTTACCGGTAACCAGATCCGGTGAACCTGATTGGCTGAAACCTCCACACAGTCTTCTCCAAGGAACGCACCCCTGTGCGTACCTGGGAGGAGTTTTTGGAAGCCGAATACAGCGTGAGAGCTGTATTCGGAAAGCCTATCAGAGCCGCTGGCTCTGATAGACACTTCCAAGTTACACCCACCGCCGGCCGCCGCTCTAAGTCATATGGCCGGCGCTCACCAGGAGGCCGGCCATATGAATAGTGGGCAGCGCGGCAGCGGTGACAATACACAGATTCATGCAATGCATGAATCTGTGTATTGTCTTTCAGTGGCGGTGTGGGAGCGAGAGGGGGCGGCGCTCCGGCGCCCTCTATGGACGCACCGCCACTGATCAGGAGGGTATTTCTTAACTTACAAACACCAACAGAGAATATTGGCGCAAGAGCAGTTATGTCTTTAGATGTGGTTAAGGCCTTTGATAGCCTGGAGTGGGGGTATATTTGGCATGTTTTAGGAGCATTTGGCTTTGGTCCAGTGTTTATTAGATGGATAAAAATATTGTATAGAGATCCCACTGCGAAAATTAGAGTTAACAATGATTATTCAGACAAGATTCAATTGGAGAGAGGCACAAGGCAGGGGTGCTCGTTGTCCCCCCTGCTTTTTGCATTAGCAATGGAGGCACTGGCAAAGTAAGAGTAAATACAAAAATGGAGGGATTTGTGAGACCAACCGGGGAGGAGAGAATCGCACTTTATGCGGATGATGTTCTCCTCTTCCTTGGGGACACAGATCACTCGCTCAAGCAGGCAATGAGTATTTTTAGAGAATTTGGAAGACTCTCAGGATTGATTATAAATTGGGAGAAATCAGCTTTGATGCCAGTGGACCCGATTGTAAACCAAACCTCAGTAGAAACCCTTCAATTGGAAATAGTTGATACAATGAAATACTTGGGAATATATATAACGACCGATCCTAATAAATACATAGATATTTATTAGTTCCCCTCCTGTCTAAATTTAAAAATAAAATCCAAATATGGCGGCCTCTCCCATTATCAGTTGCAGGGAGATGTAACCTGATTAAAATGCTGTGGATGCCACAGTTACTGTACTTTTTGCATAATACGCCAATATGGATACATAAGAAATGGTTCAGGAAAATCGATACATTATTTAGAGAACTAATATGGAAGGGAGGTCAGTCTAGGATAAGGTTGCAAACCCTACAGCTATCAACAAGGGAGGGAGGTATGGCGGTGCAACACCCTCGGTGCTACTTTCTGGCAGCACAATTGCAGCATATAGGAGAAAGATCAGAGCCAGGAGGAGATATAAATGGGGGACTAATGAAAATGGGGGCACCCCATAAAATAATGACGGAGGTACTGGAGGCCAATTAATTTGCCTATAGATCCCCTACGGCTAAGATGGCCATAAAAGTATGGAAAGCAGTAAAATCAATAGGGGGACAAGGTGGAGTAACAGAATACGCGCCCCTCTGGGACAATAGGAATCTTCAGGAGTTGGAGGCGGTGGGGAAAATGAAGGAATGGGAAGTAAAGGGGATAGTTAGGCTAGCCCAGTTGTATAAGGGAAGTACCCTAAAAACCTTCACTGAACTCAGAGAGGAATATGATGTTCCTAGATACACATTTTATAGATATCTTCAAATTAGACACGCTTTAAATGCTCAGTTTGACAGGATGGGGCCAGCCTGGTGTAAATCTTCTATTCTCCAGAGACTGGATAATCAGAGTAGGACCGGGGGTGTATTTCTGAAATCTATCAACATATATGTAAAGGAAGTATTAAGGCCCCAGAACTCCTCAAAAGTAAGGGCAAATGGGAACAAGACCTAGGGCCGATATCAGAGGGGCAATGGAAGAAGATATTAGAGAGGGGACATCTGGTTACTATTTCGCCCGCACAAAAGTTCTCATATCTGATGCTGCTACATAGGACGTACTATACACCAAAAAGGCTGTTCAGGTTTGGGTGGAGGATAGATGCAGGGTGTCCCAGGGGCAGGGCACGGGGGACTTGATGCACATGATATGGAGGTGCCCAAAATTATTCAGATATTGGTCAGAGGTCCTTAATACCATAAATAGGATATATAAAATAACATTAGAAAGGGAACCTAGACTGTGTATCCTGGGATTAGGGGAGGGAATAAGAAGGGAGGATAGCACAACAAAAGCAGTGCTCAGGTGTCTCTTCCATGCAAGAAAATTAATAGCGCAAAGATGGCAAGCAGAGAGACCGCCGTCGGTAAAAGATTGGGTTAATGCAGTCAGGGAAACAATATGTAAGGAGAAAGTAGCCTACACTAAGAGAAGGAATATTAGAGAGTTCGGAAAAGTGTGGAAACCATGGTTAGAAAGTATTGGGTACCCCTTGTAAAATAGAAGTAATGCAGTAAGCAGAAGAAGGAAATAAATAATAAAAAAATAAAATAAAAACAATGTGTGAAAAAGTATAGAAACCCTAGTATGAGAAACCATAGAGTCGGGGGGAGGGGGGGAGGGAGGGGGAAAAAGGTTTAATAGAAAGGAAAAGGTGTTAATTATATAAATGCGTGTTATTATTATTATCTTGTTAATACAAGGGATGTAAATTATCAAAGCATATGCATGTTCACAGTTATTTATAATGTTGAAGAAAATCAATAAAGAAAATATAAATAAAAAAATAAAAAATTGTATCAACCGATCTCTTACAAGTTGTAGAAAAGGATACTCCCAGGCGTCTTCCCAGTCCTCCGAATCCAGATCAGGGACCTCGCCCTGCCACTTAGAGAACAAATCCTCCAGACCAAAATGGACTGAGGGTAATAGAGCTTTATAGATGGTAGAGGTGGGTTTGACTAGAGGGACATCCCCTAACGTGGATTCAAGATTGGACCGAAGGAGAAGCACTGGGGTGGATCCAAGTTGGGTAGCGAAGGCATGGCGTTTTTGAAGAAATCTAAAGAATTGGTGGTTAGTGAGCCCAAATTTCTCCTTAAAGCAATCAAAGGATAGAAGGGAGCCACTAGCACAGATATAGTAACTAAAAAATAAAGAGCTGCGCCAAAAAATAATAATAATAAGTTGACATCCAGAGGCTAGTATGTCAAAAAAAAAATGCACAATGAACCAAATTACTAATCCAAATTAGGTATTGCACACTGATAGAATCAATATAATTTATTATCATAGATTAAACCCTAAAATCATTAGATATGAAGAAGGGGGGAAAGAACAGTGGGTACGCTCAGTACCCTGGGACTTTTAAACTACGGTGCTTGGTAGAGAAAACACAAAGATCAAATCTTAAAAGATTTCATTTTATTACAATACAGGTACAAAAATACTTAAAATAACCATCCTTGCAGATGTGTGGCTCAGTGGCCAAAAAGTGCGGTTCACTGCTAGGTTGCCACTCGACTAGTTTCGCTACACAGAGCTTCCTCAGGAGTGATTGAAACTATAGCAGATTACACTGAAAGCACATAATACACAGAATTAGCATAAGGATTGGTTAGATAATAAATGCATTTGCAATAGATTTGTTGAGAGATATATTAGGGAATGCACTACAGGCATAACCCAATTATAATAACACAATTTTTAAAGGGAAAATATTGATATGCATGGAATATCATGACCCATACTGAACAACAAGTATATGTATATATATACATGCACTCACCAATTTGCTGGATTATTGAATCATCATAAGAACAAAAATGAAAAATTCTTTCAAAACCCACGGATTAAAGAAAACGACATTTCCCACCGGTCATTCAACCACTTATCCACATCCAGTGACCCACCAATAGTATTGCAACCACAGGGGTAGGAAGCATAGTAAAGCTCAACCTGTAAACATAATAATAATAATGATACAGGGGACAGGGGGCTATAGTTCCAATAATTAAAATTATGAGCGGAGTAAAATACAATAGACGAGAGAGGGGGAAGGATAGAAATCCTACCTGGATGCATAGGTGACTGAAGTCATAACCAATATGCCAATGTAGTAGTAGTTTCATTTAGTGTTGATAGGTTACACCAAAGGAGATGACACTCCTGTTTGAATTTAGTGCAGGTAGAGTAAACTGCATAGGAGTGGTGAAGACCACCCCTAACAGGTGAGAAAAGCTTGCAAACTCACTGTCAGCAAAAAAGACAAAAGAGAAGGGGGACATAGTGAGCACCACAGCCGCTATGAGAACAATGAATCAGAGCGGATATGAACTGTCAATGAAGCACCTACCTCTGTATTGGCGGTCTAACGGATAACCCAGCTGGGAAGGATACAACCAGCTCCCTTGGTATGGGGAGGAATCCTGGCAGAGTGTCAGCGGCATTATATAGATTGCCGCTGACACTCTGCCAGGATTCTGGCCAAGGTCCTCGCCACTAGGTTGGTCAGAGTCCTGCCTGAATTGGTTGACACTGATCAAACCGGGTTCATGCCAGGAAAATCCACTGGCATTAACCTGCGAAGAGTTCTCACTTATCTGCAGCTCCCAAATTCTCATTCCCAAACCCAGAATTTTTAGGTCATAGTTTAATAGAGAAATAGGCCTGTAGGAGGCACAGTGTTTTGGGTCTTTGCCTGGTTTGGGGATAAGTATAATGTGGGCACCGTACATAGTGGGCGGTAAGGAGTTAGCTTCTAAGCAGTGGGAGTAAAGTAGCTGAAGTTTGGGAGCTATAATCTTGGTGTATCTTTTGTACCAGTCACCCGGGAGGCCATCTGGCCAAGGGGTTTTGGAGGGAGGGAGAGAGGCGATGGCCAACTCTATCTCACGGGTTGTTATTGGGGCGTCCAGGGCCTCGACCTCTGCAGATAACAGGCTGTGAAGATGCAATTTTTGTAGTTTAGAGTCAATAGTCTCAGGAGCAGGGCATTGGGGTTGGTGATACAAGTTCCTAAAGAAGGCAAAGAATTCGTGCAGGATTGCGTCAGGGTCAGTAACACTGGTCCCCATCTCCGACAACAATTCAGAGACTATAGTTTGAAAAATGCGTGTCAGCCACCAGATTGTTTTTTTATCGCCCGATTCAAATATTCTACCTGACACCAACCGGACAGTAGTGTCAGATAAGTACTTATCGAGGCCGAGATGCCGAGAGCGGTTCACCCTTGCGACTAGGCGCACTCCACCCCCTGGAGGTGGTACAGGGAGTGGATGGCACGAAGAGGCACAGGCTGCCAGCAGGCAGGACAAGACTTGCCAAAAGGTCTTTGTAGAGATGGGCAGCTGTGCGGTGACTGGAGGATAAGATGATCTGCAGAAAAGGAAGTCTCAACAGAAAGTCCAGAAGCGGCTGAGGATCAAACCCTGGAGGGTGAGGTACTTCCAAGTCTCTGGCTGAGGCACGAGGTTCAAGAGGTAACAGGCAATCCGGGTCACAAGCAGAGGATTAGGGCAAGGAGATAAGAGGCAAATCCGAGTCACTGGCAGGAGGTCAAACACTGGAAGCAAGCAGGATCCGTTAAAGCAAGCCAAGGGTCGGTGCAGGAGGAGAGCAGAGTAGTCAGGGTAAATCCCGGGTCACAACGAGTAGTCAAATACAGGAATCAAGCATAAACAGGAAGCTGAAGACAAACCAGCAACTTGTCTGAGCGCTAGAGCCACTTTTATAGGCCAGCCAGAGCGTCATGTGGAGCCGTTCCATCGGCCATGAACGCGCATGCGCCGGAGGGCCGTTCCACCGCGCATGCGCGCAGGGAAACGGCTGATGCGGCTGGGTTGACTGATTCTCTGACAATCAGTTTGGGTTAGAGAGGTATAATGTAGAGCTATATTCCTCCTGGCTTGGGTTAGTTGTAGATAATTGGATGGTGTGGGATGCTCAGCAAAGGAGGCAGAAGCATCAGCCTCTAGACCCTCTAGTCTTGAGGTTTCAGCTGCACAATCAGATCTGGTAGCTTTAATGGCCGAAATATAAGAGCCCAGGTACGATATTTAAAGGAATATTTCACTTAAATTTTTCACTTTAAGCATTATTAAAATCACTGCTCCCGAAAAAACTGCAGTTTTTAAAACTTTTATTTGCATTGATACATGTCCCCTGGGGCAGGACCCGGGTCCCCAAACACTTTTTAGGACAATAACTTGCATATTAGCCTTTAAAAGTCGCACTTTTGATTTTTGACGTTCGAGTCCCATAGACTTTAACGGTGTTCGAAAGTTCGCGCAAACTTTCGGTCTGTTCGCACGTTCTGCCACAAACCGAACCGGGGGGTGTTCGGCTCATCCCTAGTAATTTGTATGACTGCCATGATTTTTAAGGACAGCACAAAGTCTTCTAGGCATGGAATGAACAAGTTGGCGAAATATTGCAACATTGATCTTTTTCCATTCTTCAAGAACAACCTTTTTTAGAGCCTGGCTGCTGGATGGAGAGTAGGGATGAGCTTTATGTTCGAGTCGAACATGAGTTCGACTCGAACATTGGCTGTTCGCCCGTTCGGCGAACGGCGAACAATTTGGGGTGTTTGCGGCAAATTCGAAAAGCCGCGGAATACCCTTTAAAAGTCTATGGGAGAAATCTAAAGTGCTCATTTTAAAGTAAAAAATTATAAAAAAGAAATGACCTAGTGGAACCCCTCAAATGACATCTCCATGCCTCCATCCCTGTTAGTTTGAAAAAAGAAGAAGAGGGGGATTTTGGGACTTTAAATGAGGCGTGGATAAGTGTCTAGGAAAGTTTAGGATACCAAAAATGCATATATTATCACAATCCCCTTGGGGAAATCTCTGTGGCCAATGGGAGACTGCTACATAACCAATCCAATGAATGAAATACAATAGGCAGATATGAAAAGTCATATATATAATGTATCATAAATATAATACATTGATCATGCATACAAGGGCATAATACACGTAGAGGTATTCACATTGACATAATTGAAGTTCAAAAAATGGATAGACATGATTAAAAGGCAATCACAATAAAATGGACATACAGACGGTGTTAGCATGGTTATCCTATGCAATGGGTAGAAAATAATGTACAATATAAGATTTGGGGTGGGATTTGGTTGGCATCCCTGAGTGTGGACTCGACGCGTTTCTTGGCATTATCAGCCAGTCATCAGGAGTGGGATGCATAGAATTTAACTAAAAAAGAAAATATATAGATAGGTAGGTCAGATGTGTCTCAAAATTAAATGTAATACTTTCAGGGAGCAGAGTTCAAAGAATCTAATACATTACCGATGACGAAGCCCAAATAGGTAGCCCAGTGGCCCCCAAATGGGAGTGAGATGATGGCCCTGGATGAACTGTCTCCCTCAGGGTTGAGGCAGAGACAAAACCCCAAAACCAAACATTGTCCAAGGACACCTGCACCAGAGAGGAGAGCCAAAGAGAGGGGTGGCGGTGAGGCATCAGCCAAGGAGAGATCCGGACAGTCAAAGCACAATACCAAAACATGAGGTTGAGAAACATGTGGGACACCATAAGGGTATCTGAAAAGAAGAGGAGGATGGAAGTGAATGAAAATTAATGAGGACACATAATGGAATTAATAAAATGAAAAATGTGTGTAAAATCATGTGAAACAATGGTACTAAGGAAATGAATGTGAAAAACTACTAAAAAAATGCCCTTTCTTAATGTTAACTGAGAGGATTTGGGCTCAGGCAGCATTAGGACAACAAAAAGTGTTGGACAAATGAATGTAAATGAAACCTAGGAGTGAACATGGACTAATAAGAATAGGGAGTGTTGGAGTGAAAGGGAAATGTGTATACTGCTGGATTAGAAGAAACCAGCAGTGGGGGAGTGGAAGTGAGACCAGAGCAAAACTAGCCCTAAATACCTGGAATGAGACTGTATGACTGCGTGAAGCCTCTCCTCAGATTGGAAAGTGTGGAGTGAACTGCCGGTGCCGACCTGACTAAAATACCCCCAGCCTGGGGCGTGTCCCTGCCAGCGTCATGCATCATCGCAGGTGTGGGAGCGGACGGAGCGGACACCCGCCCAGAGAGCAGGTGTCTCAGCGGGAGTCCATCCCATCCCACAGCCGTGTGGGATGTAAAAGGCTAGAACACACTTCACGGCATTCATGGTGGACGCCGTGCGTGCGTCATGCTGACATGACGCCGATGAGCCAAGGTCCAACCCCGTCCCCATCAACAGAAGGGATGGGTGGGGGAGGAGGAACTGGGCTCATCGCAACCCTAGGGAAGGAAGACCAAAAACAACAGGAACCAACTCATCAACTGGGGGAGGGGGCAAGTCAAGGAAATGATGGAATCAAAGTTGATGATCAGCCAAATGGTGTATTAAACGGAGACTAAGGAATGTGCTAGGCCTACTTACTAGAGAAAAGGATATATATATAGAAATCAAAAATAAGGATTGTAGAAAGAATGCCAAATTGAGAATGGTCTCATAGATCAGTAACTGAAAAAAATCATTGAAGAGTAGAAGGGTCCAACCATTTTAAAGGTTATTATGCAAGTTATTGTCATAAAAAGTGTTTGGGAACCTGGGTTTTTTGCATGTATCAATGCAAAAAAAAAGTTTTAAAAACTGAAGTTTTTTCGGGAGCAGTGATTTTAATAATGCTTAAAGTGAAACAATAAAACTGAATGCCTGTAAAGTAGCGCATGTTTCCCGTGTTTATAACCTGCCAGGTTGCGTGCTCGGATAAGGGTCTGTTATGGATTTTTAGGGGGACCCCATGCTATTTTTTTTTTAATTTTGGTGTGGGGTTCCCCTTAATATCCATACCAGACCTGAAGGACCTGATATGGAATTTGGGGGGGACCCCCACGCTTTTTTTTTCTTTGGTTCGAGGTTCCCCTTAATTTTCATACCAGACCCAAAGGGCCTGGTAATGGACTGTGTGGGGGACCCCTGCCGTTTTTTTCAATGACTTTGATCTGTATTGCCGGGACCCGACAATTCATTATAGCCGCGAGTAGTTTTAAATTACTTTTTTTCCTTTAGAAATGACATTTTGTGCAGGGACAGTTCTAAACACGGGAAACATGCGTTACTTTACAGGCATATCATACACACCCCCCAGGTACGAAATTTAAAGCAATATTTCACTTTTATTGTTTCACTTTAAGCATTATTAAAATCACTGCTCCCGAAAAAACTGATGTTTTTAAAACTTTTTTTGCATTGATACATGTCCCCTGGGGCAGGACCCGGGTCCCCAAACACTTTTTATGACAATAACTTGCATATTAACCTTTAAAATGAGCACTTTTGATTTTTCATGTTCGTGTCCCATAGACTTTAATGGTGTTCGAAATAATTTTTTGCCTGTTCGTATGTTCTGGTGCGAACCGAACCGTGGGGGTGTTCGGCTCATCCCTAATGGAAAGTGGTGTTTGTCTCTTCGGAATTCCCCATAGGTGTTCCCCGATTGGGTTCAGATCAGGAGACATACTTGGCCACTGAATCACTTTCACCCTGTTTTTCTTCAGAAATGCAACAGTGGCCTTATGCCGCGTACACACGATCGGAATTTCCGACAACAAATGTTCGATGTGAGCTTTTGGTCGGATATTCCGACCATGTGTAGGCTCCATCGGACATTTGCTGTCGGAATTTCTGACAACAAATGATTAAGAGCTGGTTCTCAATTTTTCCGACAACAAAAGTTGTGGTCGGAAATTCCGATCGTGTATATACAATTCCGACGCACAAAAATCCTACGCATGCTCGGAATCAATTTGACGCATGCTCGGAATCATTGTACTTAATTTTTCTCGGCTCATCGTAGTGTTGTATGTCCCTGCGTTCTTGACTTTGGAATTTCCGAGCAACATTTGTGTGACCCTGTGTATGTAAGACAAGTTTGAGCCAACATCCGTCGGAAAAATTATCAACGGTTTTGTTTTCGGAATGTCCGATCGTGTGTACGCAGCATTAGATGTGTGTTTTGGTTCATTTGTCATGTTGGAAAAGTGCACAACGACCAAGGGCACGGAGTGATGGTAGCACCTTCTCTTTCAATATAGAGCAGAACATCTGTGAATTCATGATACCACCAATGAAATTCAGCTCCTCGGATGCAGCTTGTTGCCTGTTACATATCAACCACTTTACTCTCAAAGAGTACAAAAACTCACTATCCAAGCACCTCCTTAACGCGGCCAAATCATTGATTCCGCTGTACTGGAGATCGGCCCGGGTGCCCTCCATTTCGGAATGGCTAAACAGAGTCAGAGACATATGTGACATGGAGGACACCCTGGCACATGAGACTGGTAGAGCAGAAGGCTTCTAAAAAACATGGCAACCTTGGTTTGCATTCTGCTACTCCCAGGATTACGAAGATGCCAAGTCCATTCATTAATAGTAATGAATAGCATGCACAAACTCCTATAGGACTACGTAACAACTTCTTTGCAATGACTTAGTAACTCTGAAAGCATACATTTTCCCCACACCACTTACCTTACCTCATTTTTCCCTACCCCACCTGTCTTTTTTTCTTTCTTTCTCTCAAACAATACCAATTGCAGTATATGACGAGGAACTGCGCCAACTTAAGGTCAATACAATGTGTGTTTACTTTCACTAATCCTATGACTCTTGGCCGCCGCCAGAGGCGAAACCACTGTACCGGGACATGTTCCCAGAATAATTTAGCAATCATTGCATGGTTTTAGCCTCACATTCCAAATACTCTCTATATACTGTATATCTATATATACATATACGCCCCTGAATGTGCTCTCTAAGCCTAAAAGTTTGTTGAAATGTTGTTTTGTATACATTATGCAGTTGTATCTGCGACTTGCTTACTTTTCAATAAAACCTAAATGTTTAAAAAAAGAAATTCAGCTCGTCGACACCAGCAGCACTCATATAGACCCACAAAAGGACACTGCCACCGCCATGTTTTGCTGTAGGCACCATGATGCATTTGGCTTTGTACTCCTCACCTTTGCGACGCCATAGAGTTTTGAAGCCACCAGTTCCAAAAACTTTTATATTGGTCTCGTCATTCCAGAGTACAGAGTCCCAGTAGTCTTCTTCTTTTTCAGCCTGGGCCCTGGCAAATTCTAGGAGGGATTTTTTGTGCATGGGCTTTAGGAGAGGCTTCCCTTGTGGAAGACACCCATGCATGTCATTCCTCTGCAGTGTACGCCGTATTGTGTCACGGGAAACAATCACCCCAGTTTCGCTTTCTATTTTCTTAGCTAACTGCAGTGAAGTTGCATGGTGATTTTCTTCAACCCCATTTCATCAGAAGACGCTCCTGTTGAGGTGTTAACTTCCGTGGACGGCCTGGACATCTCTGTGAGATGGGTGCAGTTCCATATTTGCTACATTTTTGTATCACTTTTGTTACAATATTCTGACTGATAAGTAAAGCTTTGCTGATGTTCTTGTAGCCTTCAGCTTTCTTGTGTAAAGAAATGATTTTCTTTCTCAGGCCTTGTGACATTTCTCTTCCATGTGGTGCCATTGCTGACAGCATGAAATATGAGGGGTTTTCTTTGTTAAAGTGGTTGTAAACGTCAATCTTTGACTTGCACCTATAGAAAAGCCTATAATAAGGCTCACCTATAGGCACTGTAAATATCCCCTAAATCTCCTGATGACGTCCAGCCGATGACGTCATTGGCTCACCTAGGAATGGCAACCCGGACTGTTCCTTCAGAATCCTGTTCCATAAACGGCAGGTCCCACAGTGCATGCACGCGAGTGACATCAACGCAGTTCCGGTCAGTCACACAGCCGGAGTCCGTGGACCCGGAAGGAAAATGGGTGAAGATGGAAGCGCCCTCCAGAGATGACGGCGCATCGCTGGAAGGCTTTGTTTTCAGGTAAGTTTCACATAATGTACTAGTATGTGATGCATACTAGTACATTATGGCTTTACCTTGCAGGCAGTGGCGGCTGATGCTTAATATTTTGGGGGGCGGCAAACAAACCTGCCCCCCTCACTCACACATACTGTACAACAACCCCCCCCCCCCCCCAGTGCACAGGCTTGCCTTAGTAGGTACTCACACTGCTTAATGCCCTCAGCACCCGCTCCCACTCATCTGCACTTGGTCCCCGCTCTCCGCACCAGCTTCTGCTCTCCGCAACAGCTCCCCGCTCCCTGCACCAGCTCTCCACTTTCTGCACCGGCTCCCGCTCGTCCGCTCCATCTCTTCGCTCTCGGGCTGCCTCCCCCTTTACTGGTGCTGCTTCTCCTCCCTAAGTCCCTGAGTCCTAAGACTCCCTGGCCAATTGGGTCTGAGGACCCTCTAATGTCACACAGCTGGGTGGCCTCAGGCTCTACACCCCGAGCCAACCCTTTTTTGAAGCCAATTAGAGCCTCAGGCTCTGATCATGTGCTTCAAAAAAAATTGAAATCCATGCGTCCGGCACCCTGCATGTAGATTAGGGGCCGGGTGCATGGATTAGAAGGGTGGCGCCCCTAATGGAGCAGCCGCTTGCAAGTCAAAAAAAATAAAAAGGCACTGTATATATATATAAAACATCATAAATTATTAAAAAAGTATATTACAGTGGAACCTTGGATTACAAGCATAATTTGTTCCAGAAGAATGCTTGTAATCCAAAGCACTTGTATATCAAAGCGAGTTTCCACATAGAAGTCAATGGAGACTCAGATAATTAGTTCCACAGTGACTTCTATGGTATGCAGTACTGCATGTGGCCAGAGGTGGGGGGGCGTCAGAGATACTCGGAAACACTCGGAAACCGCTCACAGCCGTTCGGATGCATTCCGAAACACACGGAGAGGCTCGGAAACAGTCGGCAACGGGGTGTTTCCGAATGGCTCCGAGTCCATCCAAGTGCATCCGAGCGGCTCCGAATGTCACCGGTGCCCCCGCACCTCTGGCCAAATGCGGTACTGCACATCGCAGAGGCTTGAATCCTGATCGTTTTGTGAGACAACACTCGCAAACCGAGTCAGGATTTAAAAAAAAAATAATAGCTCGTATTGCGAAACGCTCGTTAACTGCGTTACTTGCAATCCAAGGTATTACTGTACCACTAAAAATACTAATTTAGGCCTCGGAATTAGGTTGTAAGTAATACTCTGTTTTATCCCCTAAACAAAGAAATGATTTTATTCTTTATCAGTTGGGGCGAGGGGAGCAATTTTAATTCCAACATTTGATCTTCCCCAGTCTTCCTTTGAAAGAGAATTGAAAGCTAGATTTAAACTTTGTTCTCCAGTGACTGCTAACTTCTGCTGTCAGAACCCTTTGATGAGCGCACTGGCAACTGTCTGCTAAGTATTATCTCAATCAGGTCTCATTAACTAGAAAGTGTTATTTAAACAGAGAAGCAGAACTATTAATTAACTGACATATCTGTTTAGGCAACAATGTTGTCATGAAGCGATATCCTATCCAATGTGTCCCTGCGCAATTAAAACGTTTTACCTGGAAATATAAAAAACTAATGATTGCACGTTTTCAGTAAGTATTCGCATTTGTGCAACATTTAAAGCTCAATTCCCGGAATTCAGTCACTTTGTAAGCAGTGCAGGCACACTATAATTTAAGGCCAAGGAGGTGCATGTCATCTCCTGAGCTTATCTGTATTATTTATATCTAACAGGTTTAGGGCTCTGCCAGAGCATACACTGACCCCCGGGGCTGTGAGAGAGAAGAGGGAGGCAAAGAGAGCAGCTATGCTGTCCATTCAGAGAAGCCTTTGTAATTTGTAAACAAGTTCACATAATACAAAGGCTTCTGTGATTGGGCAGGAGGAGGGGAGGGGCAGGTATAGCAGCTGCACGGACTCTAATGTTGAAGATGCTTAGACTTCTGGGAGTGCGATAAAACTGTCATATGTAAATAATAGAGATTAGCCCAGGAGATGTCATGCAGCTCCTTGGACTTAACTCATAGTGTGCCTTCACTTTTTACTATAATTAAAAAATAAAATTGTAAACAAAAAATAAAATGGTATAAAATAAATGAAAAAATGTGGCGAAACTACCAGGGTCGCAAAAGACGCACTTCCGACAGGATCCTGGCATTCCACCACTGGGCACAGAGGTAAGGGCACCCTGGGCCTAGAGGGAAGGACCCCCACCTGGGGGTCAGGGGCATAGTCGCCAACAGTCACGGATTGGCCGGGACATTCCCGGGATTCAAACCCTTTTCCCGGATTTATTTTGTCCCGGCCAATCCGATTTTTCCCGTTTTCCCCGAATTTGGACGCCGCAGGCCGCCGCCGCTAGAGGTCTACGGCTGGCGGAGACAATGTCTCCGCCGGCCGCCATGTTCAAGAAGACCAAAACACGGATGTAGTACAATAGAAAATAAAGCCGCTGCGGCGCCGCCCACACCCCGCACCTCCCCGGGGGTGGGCGGCGCCGCAGCAGCTTTATCTTCTATTGTACTACATCTGTGTTTTGGCTGGCCGGCAGGCCACCCCCCCGCCCCGCCCCGCTGCAGGTCTGTCTGTAATGGAAAGGGGCGGGGGTCGGCAGCGCCACAGTTTAATTTTTTTTTTTTCAGCCACACTGTCGGCTCCGCCTCTATTTTGTTCCCCTTCAGGGAAGGGGAAACAATAATGGCGGCCGAGACAGGAGACGCCTGTGGTTAAGGGGGGACTCCGCTGGGGATGCCTGTGGTAAGGGGGGACTCCGCTGGGAACGCCTGTGGTAAGGGAGGACTCCGCTGGGGAACGCCTGTGGTAAGGGAGGACTCCGCTGGGGACGGCTGAGGTAAGGGGGGACTCCGCTGGGGACGCCTGATGTAAGGGGGGACTCCGCTGGGGACACCTGATGTAAGGGGGGACTCCGCTGGGGACGCCTGATGTAAGGGGGGACTCCGATGGGGACGCCTGATGTAAGGGGGGACTCCGATGGGGACGCCTGACGTAAGGGGGGACTCCGCTGGGGACGCCTGAGGTAAGGGGGGACTCCGCTGGGGACGCCTGATGTAAGGGGGGACTCCGCTGGGGACGCCTGAGGTAAGGGGGGACTCCGCTGGGGACGCCTGAGGTAAGGGGGGACTCCGCTGGGGACACTTGATGTAAGGGGGACTCCACTGGGGACGCCTGATGTAAGGGGGGACTCCGCTGGGGACACCTGATGTAAGGGGGGACTCCGCTGGGGATGCCTGATGTAAGGGGGGACTCCGCTGGGGACGCCTGATGTAAGGGGGGACTCTGCTGGGGACGCCTGATGTAAGGGGGACTCCTCTGGGTACACCTGATGTAAGGAAGGACTCCGCTGGGTACGCCTGAGGTAAGGAGGGACTCCTCTGGGGACGCCTGATGTAAGGAGGGACTCCGCTGGGGACGCCTGATGTAAGGAGGGACTCCTCTGGGGACACTTGATGTAAGGGGGGACTCCACTGGGGACGCCTGATGTAAGGGGGGACTCCACTGGGGACGCCTGCATAGTTACCAACAGTCCCGAATTTCCCGGGACAATCATGATTTTTGGACCCTTGTCCACAAGTGTGGAGGGGGCTCTGCTGGGGAGGCACCTGATGCAAGGACGGACTGCTGGGGAGGCACCTGATGCAAGGACGGACTGCTGGGGAGGCACCTGATGCAAGGACGGACTGCTGGGGAGGCACCTGATGCAAGGACGGACTGCTGGGGAGGCACCTGATGCAAGGACGGACTGCTGGGGAGGCCATCTGGTGGCAGGCGACGTGGCAGGTAACACGCTCAGGGCTTCCACTGATTCGGCATTATGGTGAGTTGAATGATTTCATTTTATATTACAATGTAAAAATAGAAATAATGCACTTCAATCATCCTGACACCGTAACAACCATGGTGCCGGGATGATTGAAGCGCCAACAGGTGTTTTGGAGTATCCTTATCTGCCAATTTTGTTACACATTACTATTGTGGTGTAGGATCTGGCTTCTTTCTTTCTATTTCTTTCTCTCTCTTTCTCTCACCTCGGACTCTAGCCACACCCCTTTGAACCACGCCCATTTAAACCACACGCACTATCGTGCGTAAACCACGCCCATTTGTCGACGCGGCGCGCGAAGCGCGTCGCATTTTTCACTCCAGCATGACACGTCTACAAACGAATGCCCCGCCCCCTGATTATAGCAAGGCTCCGCCTCAATACAAAAAAAGTGTCCCAGATGTTTTTTTTGCAATGTTGGCAACTATGCAGGGGGCCCTTCATGGTTTCTTGCACAGGGGCCCTAGTTATGCCTCTAGTTAAAGCATAATTAAAAGCAAAGCTTTTTGTTTTGTTTTGGATAGAGTGGGGAGGGATTAAAACATCTGCTAAGTTTTATTGCTGTCTGTGCCCCCGTTAGAGAGATAGCAGATTACAATCAAAGAAAATCCCATAATTTGGGTTGACACCAGAACAGTGATAGAGGGGAAATTTTACAATTGGGAAAATAGTTCATGTGACCCGGGTGACAATCTGGGATTCTCACACTTTGGATGGAACAGGAAGTGAAGGGAAATCTCCCCTATGGGACACAGATGGTAAAAAACTGAAAGGCGTTTTAGCCCTCCCTTACGCTATCCAAAATGAAAAAATAAATAAAATAAAGTGCCTTTACTTACACTTTAAATTGAAACATATTTACATGTATGCATTACTATTTGATTGTGATTTCTAGGTCTCAGGTTTCTTGGATCTACAAGGTGTACTGCAGAGACTACGCAATAAGCACATCATCGACAATACCATAGTGATAAACTTCAACCTTCTGATGCACGAATGACTATTAAAATCTTCCTTAACAAATTCCGTGCAATGTCATTACTTTAAATAGAAACAGTATGCCGCTGTACTACATGCTTTGAATAAACATAAAAACGTATTTAAAATTCATGGATTAAAATACTTAAGAGTTCAGGAATATTTAAATAGTCTCTATCTTTAGTGGCAGTTTTCTTTATGTCCCCAAGTGTAAGAAGTTCAACAGTATGAAAACATGTTTTTTTTAGGCAGCATGAAAAAACAGAAAACCAATAATGATATTCAGAAATCTCAATATACCCCAAATTAGATGTAAACTCAAATTAAATCGCATTATATCATTTAAAGCACTGTGCATTAAAAATATTTCCTTCAGACTTTTTTTCATTCTGTCTTTTAAATCCGATCTCCTGCAGTTTCTTTATGACCACTTCTAGTGTACACAGGGCCGCTGATAGAAATCATGGGGCCCCGTACAGCCTAATTGACAGGGCCCCATCCTTGGCCACGCCCCTGGTCCATCCCTCAGCCCTGCTCCTGGCCCCTCCCCAGACACCGCCTTTTTACTTTTTGCGCTATAACCAAAAATAAATGTAAAATTTTTTTATCGTGGGATGTATTTGTTTTTTATTGATTTTTACTATTAATAGTGGCGATCAGCGACTTGACAGCGGGACATGCCAATGCCATAATGTGCTGCTGACAGTGCCACCCATGCCACCAATGCCATTGGCAGCATGGGTGGCACTGTCTGTGCTGGCAGCACATGTGTTATGGCATTGGCAGCATGGGTGGCACTGTCTGCAGCACATTATGGCATTGGCGGCATAAGTGGCATTGTCTGCAGCACATTATGGCATTGGCGGCATAAGTGGCATTGTCTGCAGCACATTATGGCATTGGCGGCATGAGTGGCATTGTCTGCAGCACATGATGGCATTGGCGGTATGGGTGGAACTGGCTCTGCAGGCAGCACATGCGTTATAACACATATGCTGCCTGCAGAGCCAGTGCCACCCATGCCGCCAATGCCATCATGTGCTGCAGACAATGCCACTCATGCCGCCAATGCCATAATGTATAGATGCTGCTGCAGACAGATACAGTAAAAGTAGATCTTGAATCAGCCCCCCCAAGCAAGCACGCACCTGTGTTAGCTGGGCCTCACGAGCCACTTCCTCTCTCCTGCTGCTGCCTGGAGTGTTTAAGTCACAAACACTTTCAGATGTCAGCTCAGCTGCTTCCTCCTTCTGCTGCTGCTGCCGCTGCTGCCGCCACCGTTCGCCTCTCTGTCTCATGCCGAGTGGAGCAGAGCGCCATGAGCGGAGGGAGAGGAATCACTCCGCCAGGAAGGACAATATGCAGGCCGGGACTTGAGCCAGCATGAGGAGCGGGTGCGTAAGAGACATGCGCCCGAAACAGAAGAAGTAGTCCCTCCCTCCCGAGTCCCACACACAAGAACATCAGTAAAAAGGAGCAGAAAAAAAAATAAAAGGTGCGGGGCTGTGCTTGGATCGCTTGGTGATGGGTCATGGGGTGCTGGCTGGAGGAATATTTTTTTTTTTTTATTCTGCATCAATTCCGGCTGTTCAGATTGCCCGGGCCCCCCTGCTGGCCGGGCCCGGTACAACAGGGTCAGTTGTACTGGCCTATCAGCGGCCCTGAGTGTACATACACTATAGTGGTGGCTACATGGCATTTCTCAGGGCAGGTTTGGTGATGGTGACAACAGTGGACTATGCCTGAGTATTGTGTTGAAACTGCCAGTTGTAGTCCACTTCGGAAGCCTATGTGAACATTGTTGTTTTTACTGTTTGCTAATAAAATAATTTTTGTTTAACCACTTCTGCCCCAAAAGAATTTACCCCCTTCCTGACCAGGCCATTTTTTGCGATACGCCACTGCGTCGCTTTAACTGAAAATAGCGTGGTTGTGCAACGTTGTACTCAAACAAAATGTATGTCCCTTTCTTCCCGCAAATAGAGTTCTCTTTCGGTGGTAGTTAATCACCTCTGCGTTTTTTATTTTTTGCGCTATAATCAAAAAAAGACTGTCAATTTAAAAAAAAAAAAAAATTAACATTTTTGCTATAATAAATATCCTAATTTAAAAAAAAAAAATACATTTCTTCCTCAGTTAAGGCCGATATATATTCTTTTACATATTTTTTGTAAAAAAAAATCGCAATAAGCGTATATTGATTGGTTTGCGCAAAAGTTATAGCGTCGATAGATTTATGGCATTTTTATTATTATTTTTATTTTTACTAGTAATGGTGGCGATCTGCAATTTTTATCGGGACTGCGACATTGCGGCGGACACATCGGACACTTTTGACACTGTTTTGGGACCATTGACATTTATACATCAGAGCTATAAATATCGACTGATTACTGTATAAATGAGGAGGAGACCTATTGTTGTTCCTATGTACTAGGAACACACGATCTGTCTCCTCTCCCCTGCCAGAACGGGGATGTGTGTGTTTACACACACACATCCCGGTTCTGGCTCTGTCAGGAGCGATCGTGGGTGCCCAGAAGACATTGCGGTCGACGGAAATATGCATCGGCTCCTCAGTGGTGCGGCGTGCGCGTGCCCCCATACCCCTTAAAGCGGCCACCATACAGCTACTGTGAATTGCGCAGGCTAGCCATTCTGCTGCCGTCAAAGGACGGTGGGCGGTCAGCAAGAGGTTAAGATATTACTCAAGCACTGCCCTTTTGTTACCAATAGTAACCGATATGCTTTCCCAATGACTCTCATTGGGATACCCTCTTCTTTGTCTACAGTTTTTTGGTTACGGTGACAACACCTTACATGGTGAGTGGCAGGAGAGTATCTTATAAATTTACTGGACCTTTGTTATACCCATTATCCTTTTGTTTTGTGACAGGGTAGCAGTACATAACCACAATTGGGAATTCGGGGAGAGCATTAATACCCTATATGACCTCAGTGGCTTATTCCAAATATGGGCAATGACGTCAAGGGCAACTCCTTCCCTGGAGCTTCCTGGGCACTGTACTAAGTACAGGGACTTCCCTATATGGTCCAAAATAGTTGGCACTCGGCAGAATCTTAAAGATATGAAGCTTTTATCAATGTATGTGGTTAAAAACAATGTATAGAGGCCCGCTTATGCATTTCAAAATAAACGTCTTTAATCGTAGCTATGATTAAGGCCGTTTAGGATAAAACGCATAGCTGGGGCTCTGTACATAATATTTAACCATATGGCCTTGTCTCATTGGAATGGACAAGGCCAGAGACCTTGCTACACATCAATAAAAACGTAATATCTTTAAGATCCTGTTGAGTGCTCGATATCTTGGATTATTGAATGTTTACTGGCCAACAGGAGCCTACCGTATATACTCGAGTATAAGCCGAGTTTTTCAGCACTTTTTTTGTACTGAAAATGCCCCCCTCGGCTTATACTCGAGTCACCTTTTTGTACCAGATCTACCCGATTTTGGGGACCCGGTACCGGCCAAACTTGGCACACATGTAGCCCCACTCTTCCTCTACAAGTGTGCAAAGTTTGTTGTCCGGGAGACCTACGGCCGGGGAGCACCGATTTTTCAAATCCGGGCACCCCTTCCATAGACTCCCATGTTAAATGGTAATTTCTCCGGTGATTTTGGGGACCCGGTACCAGTCGGTCGTAGGTCCCCTGGACCCGAAAATTAGTACACATGTAGCCCCATTTCTCCTCTACAAGTGTGCAAAGTTTGTTGTCTGGGGGACATACGGCCGGGGAGACACCCTACCATAGACTCCCATGTTAAATACGTCAGTCTAGTCATGGGCACAGTGAGGCATGGGCACAGTGAGGCATGGACACAGTGAGGCATGGACACAGTGAGGCATGCACATGGACTCAGTGAGGCAAAGTGAGGCACAGTGAGGCATGTAGATGGACACCCTAGGCTTATACTCGAGTCAATAAGTTTTCCCAGTTTTTTGTGGTAAAATTAGGTGCCTCGGCTTATATTTGGGTCGGCTTATACTCGAGTATATACAGTAAGTCAATACACTGGCACCTTCTCATGAGCCCAAATAGGATATCGGGTGAGATGTTTCTTTGATCTTATTCAAACTTCCCCAAATAGGGTTTGAGCTGTAAGAAAGGGGAACCTGTAAGTTTTTAAAAAAACTTTTCATTCCGTTATCTTCATGTACATTAATGGATCTTCGTGAATTTATAATCTGTTGCATGCATACCGTGTAATCCACTGTGTAATGTTTGCTTTTTCTTTGCTACCTGCTTTGTTTTTCCTAAAATGTAATTCAATTTGATTGCACATAAATTCTCAATTGATTGGGCCAATATCCACCTTATCGGGTCAATATTTACCTTATATGCTGAAATTATTATCAGCTTTCTACCACGACAGGCAAGGGCAACCCAACTGATAAAAGGTGTGCAGGAGCTTGGCTATGAGGAAAGATTAGCTGAACTGAACTTATTCTTTCTTGAGAAGAGGAGATTAAGGGGGTACATGATCACCATGTATAAGTACAATACATAAGGGGTCCATATAGTGAAGTGAAGATAAGAGATTTAACCTCAGAAAAGATTATTGATCCAGGAATGATCCAACTGCCTTCAGGGGATAGATTTTTTTTCCTGCTGGAGCAAATTGGACCATGCTTTATAGGATTTTTTTTGCCTTTCTTTGGAATAATTGTGCAGTGTAAGGATGGGTTCATCCAGCGCCCCAGAAGAGGATGGAGAATTGTGACCCCCTTCCCTGCTGCTAATGCTTGATGCAAAATATGAGTACAATCCTGCACTCACTCTCTGCCCCTTGATCTGGGTGCCCATGGTTCGCAGTAATTGTGCACTACGCATTCATGGCCAATTGCTTGCTTTCTAAAAGCTGCAAGGTTGTCGCCTGTGGATAGCAGAGGTGTGGTTGCTGACAGAAGTTGGCAAAGTAAACATGAAGTGGCTGGTTGCCAGCTACTCAACTCGGGCATGCCTGTGGTAAGGATAGTGCTGTTCATTAATTCATTATTTTCTATTAGTTGAACTAGATGGGTCTTTTTTCAAGCTGGTTATGTAACAAACATAACAGACCTATATAGCAGTGGTCTCCAAGCTTCGTCCCTTATCTGACCCTTAAGGCACCATTCCTTCCACTGACACCAATGATGGGGCACTATACCTTCTTCTGATACCAATTATCGGGCATTATTCCTCCCACTGACACCAATGATGGGACACTATTCCTTCTGCTGACATCAATGATAAGGCACTATTTCCGCCACTGATACTAATGATAGGTCACCATTCCTCCCATTGACACCAATGATGGGGCACTATTTCTTCCACTGACACGAATAACGGGACACTATTACTCCTACTGAAACCAAAGATAGGTCACTATTCCGCACACTGACACCATCAATATGTCACTACCCCTCACACTAATTCCAGTGATGGGGCACTATTGCTCCCCATACTGAAAACAGGTGCTATGTCATTTTTTTCTTGCTACTGAACTACGTTCCTGCCTATCCCCCAATTTTGTCCTGGTCCTGAGTATAAGTTTCTGTATATTGAGGTTTATTTATTTTATTTCTTATTTTCTAATTGTTGAACTAAATGGGTTTTTTTTTCAAGCTGACTATGTAACTAACAAAACAGACCTCTATAGCAGTGGTCTCCAAGCTTTGGCCCTTTGCTTGCCTTTATCTGGCCCTTGAGGCACTATTTCTTCCACTGATATGAGGCACTATTCCTCCTACTGACGATGATGCCAACGATGGGGCACTATACCTTACACTAATAACAATTATCAGGCACTATGCCTTCTTCTGATACCAATTATCAGACATGGCACTTTACCTTCCACGGATACCAATTATTGGGCACCATTCCTCCCACTGATACCAATGATGGGACACTATTCCTCCCACTGATACCATTGATAGGTCACTATTCCTCCCACTGAAACCAATGATGGGACACTATTCCTCCCACTGACCCCAATGATGAGGAACTATTCCTCCCACTGAAACCAATGATGGGGCACTATTCCTCACACAAATGCTAATGATAGGTCACTGTCAGGTCCCTTGTGGTCCGAAGGACTAGGAACACCCCCTGGAGGTTGTGGACCCAACGGCTAACTGCTGAGGGTTCTGGGACATAGCAACACAGGGTCACAGCCACGGTCCTGCAGAGGGAGTTAGAGAGTAAGAGGGAGGAATAGGGTCTAAGAGCGGGCAGGTTTTCACCAGAGCCTCTGATGGTGAGATGGGACTACGCTACAGCTGACTCCAGGTCGCGGACCCTAGGGTCTCCCAGCTCACACTCACGGCTGGCTCTGGAGGATAGAGAGGAAGCAGCAGCACAGGGCAACGAGGAATGGTCAGTAGGCAGGCCAAGGTCGGGGCGACAAGCAGACAGGTATGGTTAAGACAAGCCAAAGGTCGGGATAACAGGCAGGCAGGGATGGTCAGGAGAAGCCTAGAGAGGCACCATTCCTTGAATTGACACCAATGATGGGGCCCTATCCCACCCACTGACACCAGAAATATGTCACTACCCCTCCCACTAATCCCAGTGATGGGGCACTATTGCTCCTCCTACTGAAAACAGGTCATTTTTTTTATTCCTACTGACCACCAAGTTTGAGGCATTTTCTAATTTCACTGGCCACAATCCAGCAGCCTCACTCTAATCTGATGGACCGTAAACTGGCCCTTTGTTTAGAAAGTTTGGAGACCCCTAATCTATGAATTCCTATTACTACTGAAATCCCGGTGCCTAAAACTAGTGATCCAGAACAGAAAAGATTTTACAGTCAATTTACTTGACAAGATGTTTCTTATTTTCTTGCCTCAGTCTCCTCTGTAACTCTCTTTTATCTCCTAAAAACATGTTTTTCCATTATTCGTTCTATTGTTCTGTGCACGTATGTATTGTTTTCATTTTTTACATTACTGAGTTCCCCTCAAAGGCTCCTCATTTCCGGAGGGGTCCATGTTGTCCCAGAAGTGATCGGGAATAATTAGAATTATGCCTCAATTAAGCCCATATTACTTTTTTTTTTCTTTTTCTTTCTTTTTTATTTCTGTGCGTTGCATATGCTGCTCTTTTTTCTTCTTTCTTTAAGCTCTGTGCCCGGTGGCGGTGGATAATATGGCACCTTTTCTGTTAAGAAATTTGAGAACGTTATGAACGCTGTAAATAATTCATGATTGCCGAAGATCAGAGGGAAGCATTAAACACCAAAGCAATGTTAGATTATACTTTGATAGGAGCTTGTGAATAATTCAGATAAATGTAAATCATTACATCGCTGAACTTACTAACAATTGATTTGTCCACACTGGCTAACAAAGCAATTAAGTGTTGAAATCACTTCAGAACATGCATTAACGCTCACCAAAAAACTCAGCGTCAAATATTTGACTGCGTGCGGGCTGTGTGCTTGAACTGCCTGGGTCGTGACTGCCGCACAGTCACGCCAAAATCTATTGTGATTACATCTGTAAATTTAAAGTAGAACACCATTTTTAAATATTTTTTTTTCTATTTTATGGTAGAATTCTACTGGCTTCTAGTGGCGGCTGGTGGTATATTTTTTTAACTTTTTCCACCCATCGCCACCCCGCCCCCCCCCTCCCGGTCGGTCGGGTCAAACTCCCCAGTCGGTCAATTGGTTCGCTTCTCCTCTCGGCCAATCGGGTGATGGGTGATGTTGTCACCACAGGTCAAGGTTGGAAATGCAGTAGGCTGGATGCATTGGGTGCTCCATTCCCAGAAACAGCGCAGTGGGAGTGGTGACCCCACTGTACATTCTGGGAGAGGGTACTTAAGGAGCAGACACCGTTTTCCGGGGTCTTCCGATCCTGACCTGACGGCAGAGGCGGCTCTTTAATTAGGCAAATTAGGCGGTCGCCTAAGGCCTCGCACTCACAGGGGCCTCGCGGCTGCCTAATTTACCTGTGATCAATACTAATGTCGGCATCATTGGCTCTCTCTATTACCCCTCTCTCTTTCTCACCTCCCCCTCTCTCCCCCCTCTTGCATTGGCTGAATATGTCTGCCAATTTGCTTGAATTATTTTTCCCATTATGGGCGTGAGTGGGGCCACATGTCTAAGTTTTGCCTAAGGCCTCAGGGATGTGTTAGTAGTTTTCTGCTTCGGGGCCTGTAGGCCTGAGGCTCCGTTACTGAGAGCAGGCCCAGGAGTTTCTGGGGGCCTACTGATCTGGGGATGGTCCTATGTCACCTTGCCTGCGGGAAGGGACCGAACAATTAAGGGCTCAATTGAAGGACGCATCCGGATAAAAATCTGCCTCAAAGTGCTGCCGGCCTGGCTGAAAGATCCTGGTACTGTGTGTTATGTTTTTAGAACTTTATCAAGTGAGTGATTACCCAAGTCTGTGGAAGAGACTATTTGTATTCTTCAAGTCTGTGGCAGAGACTTTTGGCCGAGCACCGCACCGGCTGCTAGGTCAGTGAGAGAGGCCTATCCAGTGGTTGCTATATCCAGTGTGGAGACTGTTTGTCCTCTGGATTAAGAAGTACCCGTGATCCGCAAGCAAGGTACCTGAATCTCCCCCTAACCCTCCATCCCTCTGTCTGGAAGTTCTTTAATAAAACCATTGAGAAAAAGAGACTAAAGCCCTGTACACACGATCGGATTTCCTTTGGATTCTAATCCGATGGATTTTTCCATCGGAAATCCGATGAAGCTGACTTCCATCAGTCTTGCCTACACACCATCAGTCAAAAATCCGACTGTCCCAAACGCCGTGACGTAAAACACTCCGACAAGCCGAGAAAAATGAAGTTCAATGCTTCTGAGCATGCGTCGACTTGATTCTGAGCATGCGTGGGTTTTTTGTCCGATGGAGTTCCACACAGACAATCGGAATTTGCTATCGTTTTTTTTCCCATTGGATAAATTTAAAACATGTTCTATTTTTTCTCACCGATGGAAAAAAGACTGATGGGGCCCATATGCACGATCGGTTTGTCCGATGAGAAAAGTCCATCGGACTGTTTTCATCGGTAAAACCGATCGTGTGTACGAGGCTTAAGTGTTTGGTGCAGACATTTGTAAGAAATTCTTCAAGGAAGACCCCTAGGACGGACGTGGTGAACAGTAGGGTAACGGCAGGCCCAAATCTTAAACCAGCGCCCCCTGCGGGGGTTTTGCTACATATGTAGAAGAATACATATCGGCCTAAACTGAGGGAAAAAAATTGTTTTTTTATTTTTTATTTTTATTGGGATATTTACTATAGCAAAAAGTAAAAGATATTGGGGGTTATTTACCAAAGGCAAATCCACTTTGCACTACAAGTGCACTTGGAAGTGTAGTCGCTGTAGATCTGAGGGGACATGCAAGGAAAATAAAAGAAAAGCATTTTAGCTTGCACATGGTTGGATAAAAAAATCAGCAGAGCTTCCCCTCATTTCAGATCTTCCCCTCAGATTTACAGTGCAATTTCAAGTGCACTTTGAACATGTAGTTTGCACTTGTAGTGCAAAGTGGATTTGCCTTTCGTAAATAACCCCCATTGTGTTTTTTTTCAAAATTTACACTATTTTTTTGTTTATGGCGCAAAAAATAAAAACCGCAGAGGTGATCAAATACCACCAAAAGAAAGCTCTGTTTGTGGGAAAAAAGAACATCATTTTTTTTTGTACAACGTCGCACGACCGCGCAATTGTCAGTTAAAGCGATGCAGTGCCGTATCTCAAAAAAATGGCCTGGTCATTGAGCAGCCAAATCTTCCGGGGCTGAAGTGGTTAAGGGGTTAATCCTCTAAATTTTGTAAAAGGGCTGTTCTATCCTGCCTCCTCTGATCCTCCCCTTCTCCCACTGTCCCCAATCCATCTCCTGACAGTACAGAGCCTTGCCATGCTCAGCTTAATGTGTATTGCTAGAGAGTTTTTTTTTTTTTCTCGGGAGGGTGCATGTGATCAGCACAGAGTAGAGCTACATGATTCTGGATAAAATTAGACTTTTTTTGCTTAGAATAAAGACCACGATTCTCTCACGATTCTCGCGGCGTAACATCATCTTTTACATTATAAAAAAAACATTGGGCTAACTTTACTGTTTATTTTTTATTCATTGAAGTGTATTCTTTCCCAAAAAATTGCATTTGAAAGACCGCTCCACAAATACTGTATGACATAAAATATTGCAACATTCGCCATTTTATTCTCTAGGGTCTCTGCTAAAAAAAAAAGAAATATATATTTAGTGTTCGGGGGTTCTAAGTCATTTTCTAGCAAAAAAATTTAACTTGTAAGCAACAAATGTCAGAAAAAGGTTTGGTCTTTAAAGCGAAGCTCCACCTATTTAAAAGTCAGCAGCTACAAAAAGTGTAGCTGCTGACTTTTAATAATCGAACACTCACCTGTCCCACGGTCCAGCGATGCGGGCTTCACAGCCGGGCGTGCACTGCATATGCGCGAGTCGCGCTGTGATTGGCCGGCCAATTTTCTGGGACCTGTGACATGTTCCAGAAGATTGCAGGGAGGGAGGGGGAGAGGTGATCTTCCTTCTGGCGCCACGGCACCAGGGGAGGAAGTGGGAGCTTGGAAGTGCAGTCATTGTAAATGTGGGGGGAAGATCTGGGGGGAAGATCCTAAATGAGGGGAAGCTCTGCTGATTTTATCAGCCAATCATGTGCAAGCCAAATTTCAGTTTTTTTTTTTCCTTGCATGTCCCCATCAGATCTACATTGACTGCACTTGTAGTGCAGAGTGGATTTGCCTTTAGTAAATAACCCCCCCCCCCCCCCCCTGTATCTCTTCTCTTCTCTATCTCTCAGAGCTGAGGAATGTTGATAAACATTTGTCTGCTTTTCTTTTTTTTTTTTGCACGGTTTACATAGAATGGCGGAAACAGCTGATTAGCATCGTAAGGGGGGTTGAATGGAAATTGTGATCTTTTAACAATTAATTGTGCAGATCTAGCACAGGACCAATCAGCATTGTTCAGACAGAGGGTCAGGGGTCCTGCAGCCTCATAGGACAGTCAGAGTAGAATGAAAACTACTCCTACAAGCTTTAACCAGACACTTATTGAAGTCATAAAACTGCTATATACTGCTGAAGAGAAAGGGTATCTAGAAATGTATATACTAAAATAATTGCATTTCAATGCTCTGTATACTGTGGGAGACCAGATATAGTGAATACAGGGCCCTGGGTTTAGTAACACTTTAATTAACTTTTATAGTGACTGGCAAGGATAAAAGTAGAAATAGGGAATTGTCTGTTTAGGATTATTAAACCTTTGGGTGAGCGCTGTAGGTGGTTGTTACATTGTTAATTATTTGGCATAAGACTCACATTATGAGAAAAGTGCCGCAGTCAAGTGATCCCCAGTAAGACCGGTACGCTGCAGATGCTTTTTTTTTTCTATTTCTAGTCTATTATCAATTTTTAATATTGTATTTATTTGAACTTCAGAAAGTTTTTTTTTCTTCTACATTGTCATATTTGAAATAAAGTGTATTGGTGTTTTATCATTCTAGAACGGCAGCAAATGATAACCAGAAAACCAGCCTTCAAAGCAATTTGAAAACTCCTATCCTCACCCCCCCCCCCCATCGCTCGCCTGTCTGCCCAACAGCCCTGCACTTACCCCATCCAGGTCGCGGGCAGCTTCGGAGGCTTCCCCCTGTGTCTCCTCCTCGGCGGATTCCCCCTGCTTCTGCTCATGGCCGATACGGTCGCTTCTCCTCTCGGCCAATTGGGTCTTAGGACCCGCTTCCTGATTGGCCGGGAAGAGAAGCAGGAAGACATTAGTGAATTTTAATTCACTATTGTCACACAACTGGGTGGGCTCAGGGCGCAATGCCATTAAATCTTAATATCACTCCCACACACAGAACAACGTGATGCAGTTTTCTAGACATGGAAGCGCATGTGGAAAAGCACATGTGGTCTCCGTGCGGTTGCGTATAAAAAACAGGGGACCTTTTTTCTGCAGGGAACGCAGGTACAGTAGCCCATTCACATGAATGGGCTGCTGTGCCCCTGCAAACGCAGCATGCAGAACCGTGGAGATGTGATATTAGTCTTGGACCTTGTGCTGTTGCCGTGAGCAACAGCTTAACTTATACCCCAATTTTTGCACATCTGCCACATTAGTTTGGGTGGGATGGAGGAGGCAGTTCTTTCTAGCCAATGCTCAGCACTGGATGAGGGACTTGCCCTGAGTACATAGGCGTGCGCAGCCTATTGCATTAGAGTGTGCACCTCAAACCAAAGCTCAAACACACGTGCGTCTGTGTATGTATATATATATATATATATATATATATATATATATATATCATAGTTGCCAACAGTCCCGAATTTCCCGGGACAATCCCGAATTTTGGACCTTTGCCCCGAATTATGCTTGTCCCGATTTTTTACCAGGATTTTGCTTTTGTCTTGGGAAAATCAGGAATGTTTTGGGCTAAAAACGGCAGCGGCTACAAAAAAATGGCCCCCGCCGCCACGAGTGTTGTTCCCCCTTGTGTTTAGTGCAGAGGAGAGGGGCAGCCAATCGGCTTCTCTCTTCAGTGTACAAATAGAAAATTGACTGAAGCCTATTGGCTGCAGGGATTGGCGGCCCCTCCCCGCTCTCCACTGAACACAAGGATGTGATCATCCTCCACCCGCTGCTGCCGCCGCCGCCAACCCTCCGCCCCGTGTGTCCGACGAGCAGGGACACCGATCTGTACATCCGGATGGGGGGAAGGGTGATCCCCGGTGTCCTGGACTCACTGGTCAGACAGGTGGGAGGAGTTCTGGAATTACTCGGCCTTCATGTCCTCAGGGTTGGAACCCCCACCGGCTCCCTTCTCCGGTCTCTCCTGTTGGCCCCTCACGCACTCTCTGGTCTCCTCACCTCTCCAGCGGCGACACCTGACAGGACGAAGGAACGGGCACGCTCCCACTCATGGACGCTCGGAAGGACCGGGGCTCCGCTGGCTGGTGACACTGATGGTCCTGGCTCCCCCCTTTCACAAGGCTCCGTTTCGGAAGACCCCTCGAACCCCCAGCTTGGCCCCACATCCTCACGCAAGCAATGCTGTATCCTGGCCTAGGCCAACAAGGCCCAGGCCTAGGGCAGCACTTTGCAGGGGGGCAGCACGGAAAGAGTTCCCGCCGGACCTGTAAAGCTGTGTACACACGATCGGATTTCCTATGGATTCTAATCCGATGGATTTTTCCATCGGAAATCCGATGAAGCTGACTTCCATCAGTCTTGCCTACACACCATCAGTCAAAAAACCGATCGTCCCAAACGCTGTGACGTAAAACACTCTGATGAGCCGAGAAAAATTAAGTTCAATGCTTCTGAGCATGCGTCAAATTGATTCTGAGCATGCGTGGGTTTTTTATCTGATGGATTTCCACACAGACAATCAGATTTTGCTATCGGTTTTTTTCCCATCGGAAAAATTTAAAACATGTTTTATTTTTTCACACCGATGGAAAAAAGACCGATGGGGCCCATACACGATCGGTTTGTCCGATGAGAAAAGTCCATCGGACTGTTTTCATCGGTAAAACTGATCGTGTGTACACGGCTTAAGTGTTGCGCCAGTCTTATGGGGCAGACTGGACTGAGAGGCAAATTAGTCTAGCGCCCCCATAAAGTGGCCGCACTGCTTCCGGTATGCGGGCGGCCCCAGATACCGCAACTGAGGGGGGGCCCTGCTTCTAATGACCGCAAACCTTCCTCACTGTGCTATATATTTTCTGCTGCACCATTCTTAGTCCTCTCCATAAAGTTATCAGAAATTTGTGCTTAAAGTAGAACTATAGGCAATCCTTTTTTTTTATTATTTTGGATAGAGTGGGAAGGGAGGGTTATAGTCCCGGTCAATTTATTTCTTACCATCCCTGTCCCATTGCAGAGATTTCCCTTCACTTCCTGCCCCCAGGCCCTCAGAACTAGTGTCCCCACTCGAAAATTTCAAGGCGGGTCTTAAACAGCAAGGGTTGTGGCCTTGACAGAAAGGAGTGGGTCATATTTAAATTAGGGGTGTACGAGTTTTTTAGGCCTAGGGCAGCACAAAATCTAAATACACTACTGTACGCACGGCGGGTACCATCTTCTGGACACGGCTCTGGGTGTAGTGGATAGTGTAGTGTATTAATCAGTGTAGTGTAGTAGTTAGTGTAGTGGTAATTAGTGTAGTGGGTGTTCGGTAATTTAGTGTAGTGTAGTGGGTGCGTGTTGTAGTAATTAGTGTAGTGGTAATCAGTGTAGTGTAGTGTGATGTAAGGAAAGAGGGGGCTCCATTGGGGGATGCCTGGTGTAAGGGAGAACTCTGCTGGCAATGTCTATAAAGGAGGACTCTGCTGGCAATATCCGATGTAAGGGAGGACTCCGCTGGCAATATCTGATGTAAGGGGGGACTCCGCTGGCAATGTCTGATGTAAGGGGGGACTCCGCTGGCAATGTCTGATGTAAGGGGGGACTCCGCTGGCAATGTCTGATGTAAGGGGGGACTCCGCTGGCAATGTCTGATGTAAGGGGGGACTCCGCTGGCAATGTCTGATGTAAGGGGGGACTCTGTTGGCAATATCTGATGTAAGGGGGGACTCTGTTGGCAATATCTGATGTAAGGGGGGACTCTGCTGGTAATATCTGATGTAAGGGGGGACTCCGCTGGCAATGCCTGATGTAAGGGGGGACACCGCTGGCAATGTCTGATGTAAGGGGGGACTCCGCTGGCAATGTCTGATGTAAGGGGGGACTCTGTTGGCAATATCTGATGTAAGGGGGGACTCTGCTGGTAATATCTGATGTAAGGGGGGACTCCGCTGGCAATGCCTGATGTAAGGAGGGACTCTGCTGGGGACACCTGATGTAAGGAGGGGTTCCGCTGGGAATGCCTGATGTAGGGAGGGGCTCTGCTGGGGACACCTGATGTAAGGAGGGACTGCCCCCCCCCCCCGGAATCCAGTGCTGTGTTTTGGCAAAGAAGCCGCCCCCCATGAAAACAGCACCCACGCCCTTCTCCCGACTCCCGCACGCATGGTCACCATCAGGGGAGTAAAGCCTAGCAGTGCAGTGGTTTGCGGGTGCGGAGGGGGCCAGGAAGCAGTTTAAATATGTGCCGTCTAGCCGCCCCCACTTCAGCCGTGATTCTCTGATTGGCCCTCTGCTGTGGCCAATCATGGGGAGGAAAATAGCAGGCAGGAAGCTGGGCGGCAATTAGAGCCGCTCTCTCTCTTCTAGCTTCAGCTGACAGAAAGGAGAGGGGGGCGATTGGGGGAGATATACAGACAGCCCGCAGCTCTCCTCTCCCTGTCACAGCGCCGCTGCCGAGTTCTCTGGTAAATGGAGCAGCGGTGCTGTGACAGGGAGAGGAGAGCTGCGGGCTGTCTGTATATCTCCCCCGATCGCCCCCCCTCTCCTTTCTGTCAGCTGAAGCTAGAAGAGAGAGAGCAGCTCTAATTGGATTCGCCGTGCCGCTGATCCGCTTCCTGCCCGCTGTTTCCCTCCCCATGATTGGTCAGAGCAGAGGGCCAATCAGAAGACTCTGGGGGCATCATGGGAAATGTAGTCCCTGAAGAGTGGCGGCCCCAGTGTGTCCACAGACACCATTCTACAGCCCCCAGCATGCAAGCACTCTGCTGGGGGGGGGGGGGTGTTACAAGAGGAGAAAAGAGAATACTGTGGTGTGAAAGCCAGAGAGGGAGCCACGCTGTACCCGCATCACCAGAGAGCCACGCTGTACCCACACGACTAGAGAGCCACGCTCTACCCACATCACCAGAGAGCCACGCTCTACCCGCACCACCAGAGAGCCAAGCTCTACCCGCACCACATGAAAGCCACGCTGTAACTGCACCACCAGAGAGGGAGCCACGCTGTACCCGCACCACCAGAGAGCCACGCTCTACCCACACCACCAGAGAGGGAGCCACGCTGTACCCGCACCACCAGAGAGCCACGCTCTACCCGCACGACCAGAGAGCCACGCTGTACCCGCACCACCAGAGAGGGAGCCAGGCTGTAACCGCACCACCAGAGAGGGAAAAAGATCGAGCCACTGCCAGGGTACAGGCATGCTACACTACTGACTAGAGTCACCCCGGGCAACCCAGAGTGAATGAACGTCCAGCCAGAGGGATCACTGTTATGGTTTCACCAGGTCTGGTAAGAGGGCCTGTTGGCCATTATCCATTACTGTTCCTAGGGACTGAGCCATTAGGAAGTGTCTAACCTGATATCCTCCCATCTATGCTGGGGGCAATTATTGCAGAAAATGACACCAAATGCTGGGAGTTTTTAGTGCGGAAACTGACACCAGTGCTGAGGGTCATTATTATGTACACTGTCTGGTACAGATGCTGAAGTTTTTATTCTAGAAATCTGCACTGATGTGGGGGGGTTATTATTGTTGCTACTGAAACCAATGCTGGCGATTTTTATTGTGGAAACTGACAGCAAAGCTGCGGATTGTTATTGCAGAAACTGGCACTGATCCTGGGGGTTGTTATTTCCTTGAGGGGGGGGGGGGGGGGACTCAATTTTTTTATGATATTGTTATTCAAAGTTGCTAGTTGCTTGATAGTTGCATCAGGTTTCTCAAACCTTTGCATGCCTGCGCTTTATGTGATAATGACTAAGCCCCTCCCCTTCATGACATTGTCAAAAAGGGACCAAACATGGATGACCTTAAAATGATGCCCCCCCCCTGAAAAAAGTTCAGCGGACGCCCATGCCTCCATCCCTCTTTCTTTCTTTCTCTCCCTCTTTATTTATTTCTCTCTTTCTCTCTCCATCCCTCATTCATCTCATACTACACCCTTTCCGAGCCACGCCCATTTAAGACACGCCCACTATTCCGTGTAAACCACACCCATTTTTCACGTGCCACATTTTTCTATTATGTATGCCCCGCCTAAAAATGAATGCCATGCCCCCTAATTATAGCAAGGCTCCGCCTACATGCAATAAAGTGTCCCAAATTTTTTTTTTTGCATGAGCCCTTACAGTGCATTATTGTAGCAGCGGCACTAATAATCCCACTGGCCTCACTAAAAATAGCCCCCCTAGCAATAAAAGATCCCCTACAGCAACAAAAGCTTCCTTTAGCAGCAACAATAGATCCACATTATCTACTGCAACATAAACAATAAATCATTAGGACCCCGTTTACACCTGAGTGTTTTGTAGCTTGTAGCTCGAAGCTCAAAAACACTCAACAAGTAAAAAAAAAATCTGAAAAATAAATAAATTATTTATTTAAAGGATAAGTTCACCTTTCGGAAATTGTTACAAGTTCCACCCATTTTTAGTGCAGCCGCAGCAGCTGCCCGCTGTCCCCCTCCCTGTGGCAGCAGTGTGGGTAGAAGTTACCCGTACTAGCTGCCACCACGGCTGTGTGGATCTCCCCCCACGGCCGCATCATTCAGACAAACCGCTCCTTGGCTTGGCTTCCTTAGCAGCTGTCGGCTTGTAGTTCTCAATGAACAACCACAGAGCTGTGAAGCGCTGTAGTAGATTATTGAGTGTTCCTGTCAGGGAGTATCGGCTTACCTGTACGGGTAAGCCGATACACCGACAGTGTACATGAGCCCTGAATGGCATCAGTGACCTGCTGATCGCTGGTGCAATGCTTTCCGGGCTTCTGCAACAAAAAATAATAAATGCACTTTTTTTTTTAATTGATGGGCACACTGGCAGTAATTGATGGGCACAGTGTCAGCAATTGATGGGCACACTGGCAGCAATTGATGGGCACAGTAGTGGCAATTGATGGGCACAGTGGCAGCAATTGATGGGTACACTGGCAGCAATTGATGGGCACAGTAGCGGCAATTGATGGGCACAGTGGCAGCAATTGATGGGCACAGTGGCAGCAATTGATGGGCACAGTGGCAGCAATTGATGGGCACTGTGTCAGCAATTGATGGGCACACTGGCAGCAATTGATGGGCACAGAAGCGGCAATTGATGGGCACAGTGGCAGAAATTGATGGGTACACTGGCAGCAATTGATGGGCACAGTAGCGCCAATTGATGGGCACAGTGGCAGCAATTGATGGGCACAGTGGCAGCAATTGATGGGTACAGTAGCTGCGTTTGATGGCACAGTGGCAGCAATTTATGGGTACAGTGGCTGCGTTTGAAGGGCACAGTGGCTGCATTTGATGGCACAGTGACAGCGATTGATGGCACAGTGGCTGCGTTTTATGGGCACAGTGGCTGTGTTTGATGGCACAGTGGCTGCGTTTGATGGCACAGTGGCTGCGTTTGATGGGCACAGTGGCTGTGTTTGATGGCACAGTGGCTGCATTTGATGGACACAGTGTCAGCAATCGATGGGCACACTGGCAGCAATTGATGGGCACAGTGTCAGCAATTGATGGGCACACTAGCAGCAATTGATGGGCACAGTAGCGGCAATTGATGAGCACACTGGCAGAAATTGATGGGCACAGTAGCGGCAATTGATGGGCACACTGGCAGCAATTGATGGGCACAGTGTCAGCAATTGATGGGCACACTGGCAGCAATTGATGGGCACAGTAGCGGCAATTGATGGGCACAGTGGCAGCAATTAATGGACATACTGGCAGCAATTGATGGGCACAGTAGCGGCAATTGATGGACACATTGGCAGCAATTGGTGGGCACAGTGGCGGCAATTGATGGGCCCAGTGGCAGCAATTGATGGGCACAGTGGCGGCAATTGATGGGCCCAGTGGCAGCAACAAATTAAGCCAGCCACTTACATTATCTAGATGTACTACGCCCACCCCTTGAAAACTTGGCTTTGTTCCAGTAGAACTCACCAGCTTGCAAAGTGGTGCCTGAGCCCTATATTCTGTGGGTAGCAACAAGAACTGCTACTTGCAGCACTAGTGATGAGCAGGTACTTGTGCTATGCTGTGCCTTCCCTGGAAACCTGCTCCGTTCCGCTCCCTAACCAATGCTCAGCTTTGACTCCACCCCACAAGCCATGCCCACCCCATGCCGCTCCACAACCAATGCCTTGTCCCGCTCGGCCGCTCCCCAGTTACACAGTGTACACAGGAGGCGGAGGTGACACTGGTATGCTGGAGGCACTGAGGCAGAGATGGTGGTATCTTGTATATTGCTGTGCCCGGCTGGTGGCCACAACACTGAGCTAGCACATGCTGACAATTTAGCGATTCTTCTTACACTGCATTTCCGGGACATAGAGGTGGAAGCACGGCTACCACTGCTCAAAGTTCTTCCTGGGTCCAATGGAGCCAGCGGGACCCATGGTAGGGCCAGCCCTGGATCCTCGATATGAGCTTCGGCACCTGACATAGGGTGCACAGTCACTAAAGACAAATCCACTTTGCACTTCAAGTGCACTTGGAAGTGCAGTCGCTGTAGATCTGAGGGGGCCATGCAAGGAAAATAAAAACAGCATTTTTGCTTTTATATGATTGGATGACAAAATTAGCAGAGTTTCCCCTCATTTCAGATCTTCCCCTTAGATCTAAAGCGACTGCACTTCCAAGTGCACTTGTAGTGAAAAGTGGATTTGCCTTTAGTAAATCAACCCCAGTGTCCCCTGTACTATCCCTACTCACCGGGAACCACAAGATGGTCCATATAAAAATTGTTAATAAAATTAAATACACAAATTTTTCTGCGCTGCTGGTGAAAGAAGAAAAAGCAGCTACAAAACCAATAAACAAAAAAGGTGCATGTACAAAATAACAAATAAAATTGTAGCGCTGATAAATGTGAATGAACAAATGAATGAATATCCCCTGAAGGAAGTAAATGGTTAATAGTCCATCATAGTGAAAAAAACAACAAAAAACGTCTCTGGTAAATAATATCAAAGTAAGTTCGTGATGGTATAAATGTTCCAATAATGTTCCAACAATTCTCCAAAATGTGTTCGTGAATGATTAACCAGTGTCAAACAATCTTGAATAAATATGTGAAGAAAACCACCACCAATAAAGAGGAGGCTTACCGGACTCTGTGGACCCTGTTAGACATACGTCTAGAGGGTCAACTTAGGCTCTGGATGTATATCCCTGAAGGATCCACAACTGATGATTCACCCAAGGAGCGTCCCTCACAGCAACTCACAGTAGGAATACCCCAAACGATGCAACATCTTGCGAAACGCGTCGGGATATTCCACTATTGCCACTGATATTTCATGAAGCGCTTTTTATGACCACCTGAATGTAAGTGTATCTACCTACATTAAATATACTTTTTAAGCAGTATTACGCTATGTGCCCTTCTTTTTCCTTCCAATTTGGCTTTCATTTTGGCACACCATCATTGGGCCATCATCTTTCAAGCTTTTATTCATTCTCCTACTGTGAGTTGCTGTGAGGGACGCTCCTTGGGTGAATAATCATCTGTGGATCCTTCAGGGATATACATCCAGAGCCTAAGTTGACCCTCTAGACCAGTGGTTCTCAACCTGGGGGTCGGGACCCCCTTGGGGGTCAAATGATGATTTGCCAGGGGTCACTGAATCCTGGGCTGTTCCTGGAGCCCACGGCCACCCACTCGGCCGCTTCGCAGCCACCCATTCATTCAGTTCACGGCATGGCTGGGGGACAAAGACCAGAGGTCAGCTGACATGAGGAATGTGAAGTGGGAGAGGCTGGAGGAGACCCTATCTCTTGATTTTGGCATAGGTGTCACTGCTGCGAGACACCACACAGTCGAAGACACCTTGAATCCAGAGAAACAGTGAGTAACACTACCTGTGATTATATTTGCCATTAAAAGTCCCCACTACAGTTCTCAGATCAGCAGATGACCTTGATCAAGAGCACCTAAGTTGACTGATCAGAACTCCCCGCCAGCACTGCCACTGATCCCGACCCCCACCAAGGAGTAAGAGAAGGAATAAAAATAGAGAATACATGGAAGGGAGAGAAAAAGAGGGGAAGGAACAAAGAAAAAGGGAGCGAAAGACAGCTAGAGAGAGGGATGGGGGGAGGAAAAGAAAAGAGAACAAGAGGGGTACATCCTAAAATGTACCATAAGGGGTTTAAATATTGTACGAGTGGAAGGGACTCAGGGAGCGCTAAATGTCCGTGGCTTAGGGGCGCAAATTAATTGTCTTGCATTGGGTGCTGACAACCCACGCTATGAAAATAATTTTACTGTTAGGGGTCCCCACAACTTGGGAAAATTTATCAAAGGGTCACGGCCCTAGAAAGGTTGAGAACCACTGCTCTAGACGTATGTCTAACAGGGTCCACAGAGTCCGGTAAGCCTCCTCTTTATTGGTGGTGGTTTTCTTCACATTTTTATATGTCAAACAATCTTGAATAAATATTGTTGGGGGGTGGTCACTCTGCTCTGGGGTAGGGCCTGATGGAGGTTTATAGAGTCTACATAGATCGTTTTCTTCAAGGTATTCTCCTCTCTATACAACCTCATTATACAGTAGATCCCTTTAATATGATTTTGAGATGTCACTTTTACTAAATCGATACCTGCTTAGGAATCTCCTCCAGGGTTAGCAGACAGGGAAAACTGCAGAAAAGAATTGTGTCATGTGTAGATAACCCTTCACGTGGAGTTTTTGGAAGGTGCTGGGTTTCATTTCACTTGGTTGGCTTCCTGGTATTAGTTTGAGCTGATAAGACAGATGGTGGATGGCTTACGCATGGATGACTCCCAGTTTGCAGTGATTACGTTGTACGCTTCTGGGGGTTTTTGGTATGTCATGAAATAGCATAACAAGGCCAGAAGGGAATTCCGACAGGCAAATAATTCTTCTCCTTGCTGGTGCCCCTCAAACTCTATGGACAAGACCCAGTTCCGATCTTGTTCGTACATCAAGTATGTGCTTTTTTGTGCATGGAAACTTCCATGGAGGCGCTTTCAGAATCAGCCAGGAGAGGTTTTGGCACGGCTCAATTCATCCTGGTTAGGGATGAGCTTCGTGTTCGAGTCGAACATACGTTCGACTCGAACATTGGCTGTTCGATCGTTCGACGAAGATCGAACGATTTGGGCCGTTCGCGCCAAATTCGAGTGACGCGAACGGCCCACAATGCACTACGCCATCGCAGTGTCATCCAGGCGCTGTGATTGGCCAAGCATGCACTGTGACCCCGCATGCTTGGCCAATCACAGCGCCGGCAGCGAGGAGAGCAATGATTGGCCACAGGCAGGATGCCTGTGGCCAATTATTGCTGAGGGTGTTTAGTACACGCCCCACACTATAAAAGGCCGCCAGCACGGCGGCCTAGTGTAGTGTGTTCCGGAGCAGGGATAGAGTAGCATAGGCAGGGACAGTGACTGTTATTTCTTTCTTGCTTAACCTGGATTCCTTTAGTTTAGGGAAAGAGAAGGATAGGTAGGGAGAGTGTCAGTGTGTTTTGTGCTTCTGCTATAGTGTGCTTAAAAAAAACATTTATTCTAGGGACAGAAAACTCTAGGTAGGGACAGTGTCAGTTTCTTTCACTCTGCAAGTCCTTGTTTCCAGGGACCTGTAAGGACAGTGAGTTAATTGTCCTTGTGCTATATTGTGCTTAAAAAAAACATTTATTCTAGGGACAGAAAACTCTAGGTAGGGACAGTGTCAGTTTCTTTCACTCTGCAAGTCCTTGTTTCCAGGGACCTGTAAGGACAGTGAGTTAATTGTCCTTGTGCTATATTGTGATTAAAAAAAACATTTATTCTAGGGACAGAAAACTCTAGGTAGGGACAGTGTCAGTTTCTTTCACTCTGCAAGTCCTTGTTTCCAGGGACCTGTAAGGACAGTGAGTTAATTTTCCTTGTGCTATATTGTGATTAAAAAAAACATTTATTCTAGGGACAGAAAACTCTAGGTAGGGACAGTGTCAGTTTCTTTCACTCTGCAAGTCCTTGTTTCCAGGGACCTGTAAGGACAGTGAGTTAATTGTCCTTGTGCTATATTGTGCTTAAAAAAAACATTTATTCTAGGGACAGAAAACTCTAGGTAGGGACAGTGTCAGTTTCTTTCACTCTGCAAGTCCTTGTTTCCAGGGACCTGTAAGGACAGTGAGTTAATTGTCCTTGTGCTATATTGTGCTTAAAAAAAACATTTATTCTAGGGACAGAAAACTCTAGGTAGGGACAGTGTCAGTTTCTTTCACTCTGCAAGTCCTTGTTTCCAGGGACCTGTAAGGACAGTGAGTTAATTGTCCTTGTGCTATATTGTGATTAAAAAAAACATTTATTCTAGGGACAGAAAACTCTAGGTAGGGACAGTGTCAGTTTCTTTCACTCTGCAAGTCCTTGTTTCCAGGGACCTGTAAGGACAGTGAGTTAATTGTCCTTGTGCTATATTGTGCTTAAAAAAAACATTTATTCTAGGGACAGAAAACTCTAGGTAGGGACAGTGTCAGTTTCTTTCACTCTGCAAGTCCTTGTTTCCAGGGACCTGTAAGGACAGTGAGTTAATTTTCCTTGTGCTATATTGTGATTAAAAAAAACATTTATTCTAGGGACAGAAAACTCTAGGTAGGGACAGTGTCAGTTTCTTTCACTCTGCAAGTCCTTGTTTCCAGGGACCTGTAAGGACAGTGAGTTAATTTTCCTTGTGCTATATTGTGATTAAAAAAAACATTTTTTCTAGGGACAGAAAACTGTAGGTAGGGAGAGTGTTTTTTTTCTTTCACTCTGCAAGTCCTTGTTTCCAGGGACCTGTAAGGACAGTGAGTTAATTGTCCTTGTGCTATATTGTGCTTAAAAAAAACATTTATTCTAGGGACAGAAAACTCTAGGTAGGGACAGTGTCAGTTTCTTTCACTCTGCAAGTCCTTGTTTCCAGGGACCTGTAAGGACAGTGAGTTAATTTTCCTTGTGCTATATTGTGATTAAAAAAAACATTTATTCTAGGGACAGAAAACTCTAGGTAGGGACAGTGTCAGTTTCTTTCACTCTGCAAGTCCTTGTTTCCAGGGACCTGTAAGGACAGTGAGTTAATTTTCCTTGTGCTATATTGTGATTAAAAAAAACATTTTTTCTAGGGACAGAAAACTGTAGGTAGGGAGAGTGTTTTTTTTCTTTCACTCTGCAAGTCCTTGTTTCCAGGGACCTGTAAGGACAGTGAGTTAATTTTCCTTGTGCTATATTGTGATTAAAAAAAACATTTTTTCTAGGGACAGAAAACTGTAGGTAGGGAGAGTGTTTTTTTTCTTTCACTCTGCAAGTCCTTGTTTCCAGGGACCTGTAAGGACAGTGAGTTAATTGTCCTTGTGCTATATTGTGCTTAAAAAAAACATTTATTCTAGGGACAGAAAACTCTAGGTAGGGACAGTGTCAGTTTCTTTCACTCTGCAAGTCCTTGTTTCCAGGGACCTGGAGAGACATTGAGTGAATTGTCCTTGTGCTATATTGTGATTAAAAAAAACATTTATTCTAGGGACAGAAAACTCTAGGTAGGGACAGTGTCAGTTTCTTTCACTCTGCAAGTCCTTGTTTCCAGGGACCTGTAAGGACAGTGAGTTAATTTTCCTTGTGCTATATTGTGATTAAAAAAAACATTTTTTCTAGGGACAGAAAACTGTAGGTAGGGAGAGTGTTTTTTTTCTTTCACTCTGCAAGTCCTTGTTTCCAGGGACCTGTAAGGACAGTGAGTTAATTGTCCTTGTGCTCTATTGTGATTAAAAAAAACATTTATTCTAGGGACAGAAAACTCTAGGTAGGGACAGTGTCAGTTTCTTTCACTCTGCAAGTCCTTGTTTCCAGGGACCTGTAAGGACAGTGAGTTAATTTTCCTTGTGCTATATTGTGATTAAAAAAAACATTTATTCTAGGGACAGAAAACTCTAGGTAGGGACAGTGTCAGTTTCTTTCACTCTGCAAGTCCTTGTTTCCAGGGACCTGTAAGGACAGTGAGTTAATTGTCCTTGTGCTATATTGTGCTTAAAAAAAACATTTATTCTAGGGACAGAAAACTCTAGGTAGGGACAGTGTCAGTTTCTTTCACTCTGCAAGTCCTTGTTTCCAGGGACCTGTAAGGACAGTGAGTTAATTTTCCTTGTGCTATATTGTGATTAAAAAAAACATTTATTCTAGGGACAGAAAACTCTAGGTAGGGACAGTGTCAGTTTCTTTCACTCTGCAAGTCCTTGTTTCCAGGGACCTGTAAGGACAGTGAGTTAATTTTCCTTGTGCTATATTGTGATTAAAAAAAACATTTTTTCTAGGGACAGAAAACTGTAGGTAGGGAGAGTGTTTTTTTTCTTTCACTCTGCAAGTCCTTGTTTCCAGGGACCTGTAAGGACAGTGAGTTAATTGTCCTTGTGCTATATTGTGCTTAAAAAAAACATTTATTCTAGGGACAGAAAACTCTAGGTAGGGACAGTGTCAGTTTCTTTCACTCTGCAAGTCCTTGTTTCCAGGGACCTGTAAGGACAGTGAGTTAATTTTCCTTGTGCTATATTGTGATTAAAAAAAACATTTATTCTAGGGACAGAAAACTCTAGGTAGGGACAGTGTCAGTTTCTTTCACTCTGCAAGTCCTTGTTTCCAGGGACCTGTAAGGACAGTGAGTTAATTTTCCTTGTGCTATATTGTGATTAAAAAAAACATTTTTTCTAGGGACAGAAAACTGTAGGTAGGGAGAGTGTTTTTTTTCTTTCACTCTGCAAGTCCTTGTTTCCAGGGACCTGTAAGGACAGTGAGTTAATTTTCCTTGTGCTATATTGTGATTAAAAAAAACATTTTTTCTAGGGACAGAAAACTGTAGGTAGGGAGAGTGTTTTTTTTCTTTCACTCTGCAAGTCCTTGTTTCCAGGGACCTGTAAGGACAGTGAGTTAATTGTCCTTGTGCTATATTGTGCTTAAAAAAAACATTTTTTCTAGGGACAGAAAACTCTAGGTAGGGAGAGTGTTTTTTTTTTTTCACTCTGCAAGTCCTTGTTTCCAGGGACCTGTAAGGACAGTGAGTTAATTGTCCTTGTGCTATATTGTGCTTAAAAAAAACATTTATTCTAGGGACAGAAAACTCTAGGTAGGGACAGTGTCAGTTTCTTTCACTCTGCAAGTCCTTGTTTCCAGGGACCTGTAAGGACAGTGAGTTAATTTTCCTTGTGCTATATTGTGCTTAAAAAAAACATTTATTCTAGGGACAGAAAACTCTAGGTAGGGACAGTGTCAGTTTCTTTCACTCTGCAAGTCCTTGTTTCCAGGGACCTGGAGAGACATTGAGTGAATTGTCCTTGTGCTATATTGTGATTAAAAAAAACATTTATTCTAGGGATAGAAAACTCTAGGTAGGGACAGTGTCAGTTTCTTTCACTGTGAAAGTCCTTGTTTCAAGGGACAGAGAAGGACACCTGAAGGTAGCCCTTATTGCTTTTTTCCCATCTCCCTGCAGGCCATCTATTAGAATGTCTGGAAGGCAAACAAGGAGAGGCAGACAGTCAGGAGGCAATAAAAGAGGGCAAGCAGGCTCTGTGTCTGGGGGCAACAGTGCTGGTCGTGGACGCGGTGCATTGTCATCAGCACATGGCCATGGGACACGCTTGTCCTTCTTTTCGGCAGCTGGACATGTTGAGCCACATCATGCCGAAGACTTGGTAGAGTGGATGACCAAGCCCTCCTCCTCCTCCTCATCCTCTCTCACCCAGGCTCAGGGTACTGGAAAAGCAGCTGCCAAAGCGTCGTCTTCCCTGGTATCAATGTCAGACAAATCATCAGTCACTCCTTCCCTAGACCCACCATGTCCTCCTCCTGAGGAGTCCCCCGAACTGTTTCAGCACAGTGTTGGGTACATGCTCCAGGAGGATGCCCAGCGTTTCGAAGGGTCTGATGATGAAACCCAGCTAGAGGAAGGCAGTAGCGTGAGAGCAGACAGAGGGGATGCTCAAGAAGGACACCAATCTGGCAGTCATGTTCCAGCAGCTGCAGCATACTGCCAGATTGGCTCCAGTGATGAGGAGGGAGGGGATGATGAGGTCAATGACTCCACGTGGGTGCCTAATAGGAGAGAGGAGGAGGAGGAGGATGAGGAGGAGGCACATCTCCAACGAGGCAGGATGCCCTTTGGTGGCCAGCGTAAGGGCAGTACACCGACGGAATCACACCGCAGAGCTCCGCCTGTGCAGGGCGCTGCCTCTGCCCGTCATTCAAAAAGTTCTTTGGTGTGGGCCTTTTTTGAGGCTAGTGCATCAGATCGCACAGCTGCTGTTTGCAACATATGTCTCAAGCGTATATCGCGTGGCCAAAACATCAGCCGCTTGGGTACCACATGCCTGACCAGACATATGTTGACCTGCCATGCAGCTCGTTGGCAAGCCTACCTCAAAGACCCACACCAAAGAACAAAGCGGACCTCTCCTTGCACCGCATCAGCTGGGATCTCCAACCCCACTATAACTTCAGTCCTCTCTGAAACATGCACTGAGAGGAATGAAGGTGTAGAATTAGGTGTGTCACAGCCAAGTACTTGCGCCCACTCTGCTAGCAGTACACCGACGTCCGATTCTAGCAGGCAAATTTCCCTGCCCCAGCTGCTGGACCGTCGAAAGAAGTTCACTCCCAGCCATCCACATGCCCAGCGGTTGAATGCTAGCTTGGCTAAATTGCTAGCGCTTCAACTGCTGCCTTTTCAGTTGGTAGACTCGGCCCCCTTCCGTGAGTTTGTGCAATGTGCGGTTCCTCAGTGGCAGGTTCCCAAACGCCACTTTTTCTCACGGAAGGCTATTCCGGCTCTCTACCGGCATGTGGAAGGCAATGTCTTGGCCTCGCTGGACAGGGCGGTCAGCGGTAAGGTGCATATTACCGCTGACTCATGGTCCAGCAGGCATGGACAGGGACGTTACCTTTCTTTCACGGCCCATTGGGTCACTCTTTTGGCAGCTGGGAAGGATTCAGGACAAGGTGCAGTAGTGTTGGAGGTTGTCCCACCGCCACGCCTCCAAAATGCTACTACTGGTTGTGACACACCTCTCTCCTCCACCCCCTCCTCTTCTTCTTCCTCCATGGCCTCTTCCTGTGGTTTGTCCTATGAACCAGCGGTGCTCCGTAGCCGTTCACGGGGCTACGCAAGTACGCAGGCAAAAAGATGCCATGCCGTGCTTGCGCTGGTGTGTTTGGGGGACAGAAGCCACACTGGGGCAGAGGTCCTGTCTGCTCTGCAGGGCCAGGCCGAGAGGTGGTTGACGCCACGCCAGCTTAAGCCAGGAATGGTGGTTTGCGACAATGGCACCAACCTCCTCTCCGCCCTCCGACAGGGACAACTGACCCATGTGCCCTGTGTGGCTCACGTCCTTAACCTGGTGGTGCAGCGGTTCTTGGGCAGGTACCCGGGCTTACAGGATGTCCTGAGGCAGGCCAGGAAAGTCTGTGTGCATTTCCGCAGATCTTATAATGCCAGTGCTCGCCTGGCTGAGCTGCAAAAGGAGTTGAACCTGCCCAAGAACCGCCTTATATGTGACATGCCCACCAGGTGGAACTCAACGTTGGCCATGCTGCAGCGGCTGCACACGCAGCAGAGGGCCATCAATGAGTACCTGTGCGACTACGGCACCAGGACAGGGTCAGGGGAGCTTGGTTTTTTTTCTCCACGCCAGTGGGGCATGATCAGGGATGCATGCACTGTCCTGGCACCATTTGAGGAGGCCACGAGGATGGTGAGCAGTGACAGTGCATGCATCAGTGACACTGTACCTCTTGTCCACCTGTTGGAGCACACGCTGCGTGGAATAATGGACAGGGCACTTGAGGCAGAACAGAGGCAGGAAGAGGAGGACTTCCTTGCCTCTCAAGGCCCCCTTTACCCAGACAGTGTTCCTTCTGTCCCACCCATCGCACAGGAAGAGGAGGAGGAGGAGGAGGAGGAGGAGGAGGAGGAGGATTGTGTCAGCATGGAGGTGGAGGCTGGCACTCAGCATCATCAGCAGCAGTCTTTTAGGGATGATTTACAGTCCCAAGAAACCAGTGGACTTGTACGTGGCTGGGAGGAGGTGGCTGCGGATCATGTCGTCCTTAGTGACCCAGAGGACTCCGGAGCGAATGCCTCAGCAAACCTACGCTGCATGGCCTCCCTGATCCTGCAAAGTCTGCGGAAGGATCCTCGTATTCTTCGGATCAAGGAGAGGGACCATTACTGGCTGGCCACTCTCCTTGATCCACGGTACAAGGGTAAGGTTGCGGACCTTATGTTACCGTCGCAGAGGGAGCAGAGGATGAGACAACTCCGGGAGGCCTTGCAGAAAGGTCTGTGCAACGCGTTCCCAGAGACTGGGAGGTTGCAAACTCCTGGTCCTGGACAACGAGTTGCTGAGGCTTCGGCCAGTCAAAGAAGGAGCGGTGGGGAAGGTGGCCGTCTGACCGATGCGTTCAGACAATTCTTTAGTCCGCAGCCCCAAAGTATGATCGGTTCCAGCAACCATCGCCAGCGTCTGATAAACATGGTGCAGGAATATCTAGGGGCAAGGTCAGACTTGGACACCTTCCCCACCGAAAATCCTCTGGCTTACTGGGTCTTGAGGATGGATCACTGGCCAGAGCTTGCACAGTATGCAATTGAGCTACTGGCCTGTCCTGCATCCAGCGTTCTTTCGGAACGCACATTCAGTGCTGCTGGAGGATTTGTCACGGATCACAGGGTGCGCCTGTCCACCGACTCGGTTGATCGACTGACTTTCATCAAGATGAACCAGTCTTGGATCACCACCAGCTACCACACACCTGATGCTGATATAACAGACTAATTGATTTTAAAATGTCACATCCCTTCAAGACTGATGCTGATGCTGAGTGCCTGTGCTGTTATGTTGACTGCCTATCCTCCTCCTCCGAGTCCTCAATGATACGATTGATGATGATAGCTTGGAAGATCATTTTTGTTTATGGGTGCCGCCACCAGTGCCTAACGCCCAATTTTTCAGCCCCTGTTTAACAGTGGCGTGTAATTACAATTTTTGAAGCAATACTTTGCAACAGGGCTCATTGCTGTGCTCCAAGTACAGTATCTGTGAGGAGTTGCAGTGTTGTGCCACCAGTGCCTAAGGCCCAATTTTTCAGCCCCTGTTTAACAGGGGCGTGTCATTACAATTTTTGAAGCAATACTTTGCAACAGGGCTCATTGCTGTGCTCCAAGTACAGTATCTGTGAAGGGTTGCAGTGTTGTGCCACCAGTGCCTAAGGCCCAATTTTTCAGCCCCTGTTCAACAGGGGCATGTAATTACAATTCTTGATCTAATAATTCACAGCAGGGCCCATTGCTGCACCCACCAAGAGTAACTGTCAGGGCTTACAGTGTTGTGGCACCAGCACCACCATCAAAGGCCCAATTTTTACTACCACTGTTCAACAATTATATGTAATTAAAATTCCTGATATAATAGTTGACAGCAGGGCGTTCCAGCACCAACCAAGAGTAACTGTGAGTGCTTACAGTGTTGTGCCAACACCAACAACTAAGGGGCCTATTTCTGCAGAGTATATACGGCAGGTCCCTACTTTCAAACATCCAACTTACAAACGACTCCTACTTGCAAACGCAAGAAGACAACAGGAAGTGAGAGGAAATCTACCACTAGGAAGGAAAATTCTCTCCTGTAAGAATAAATATGGGAGAAAGGTGTCTCCTCTGTACTGATGCTTTATCAGCAATCCTTGTTTCAAGAAAAACACCACATTTCAAAAACAGTTGTCATTAGGACGGAAAGTGAGGTGAAATGTTCTGAACAGGGGCACAGACAGCAAAACAAATGTTACAGGGGTGATAACCCTTACCTATGTTTTCCAAAAAGTTTAAAAATAGATTTTTGGTCTGGAGCTACACTTCAACAATGTACCTGTTCAAAATTACAAACAGATTCTACATAAGAACAAACCTACAGTCCCTGTCTTGTATGCACCGCCTGTATACGGCTGTTCAGAGTATATAGGGCCTTTTTTATTTTATGTGCGGGGTTCCCCTTAATATCCATACAAGACCCAAAGGGGCTGGTAATGGGCTGGGGTAGGGGGGGGGGGTCATGGGGTAGCTATGCCATTTTTCTTAAAGATTTTCATCCATATTACCGGGACCAGACATTACATTAAAGCCGCAAGCAGTTTTAAATGGCTTTTTTTTCCTTTAGAAGTGTCATTTTGTGCAGGGACAGTTCTAAACACGGGAAACACGTGGCACTTCACAGGCATACTTTAGACACCCCCCAGGTACGATATTTAAAGGAATATTTGACTTTTTTTTTTTCACTTTATGCATCATTAAAATGACTGCTCCCGGAAAACGACCGTTTTTAAAACTTATTTTTGCATTGATACATGTCCCCTGGTGCAGAACCCGGGTTCCCAAACCCTTTTTAGGACAATAACATGCATAATAGTTGTTATAATTAGCACTTTAGAATTCGAACGTTCGCATCCATTGTATTTAATAGGGTTCTAATGTTCGTTCGAACTTTCGGTCCGTTCGCGGGTTCTGGTGCGAACCGAACCCGGGGGTGTTCGGCTCATCACTAATCCTGGTATTGAAAACAGACACAGCAGCCAAACTACGGTCCTGCCGAGGCATGCCATTGCTTTCGCACAGACCTAGTCATGCTGCTATAGGTTATGCCTACGAATTTTGTTGGGATTACATAAGATTGTTGTTTACTGCAAAGAGCCAAACAAAACTTTATTAAAGGCGAACGGTATAGGATGAAAATAAAGGCAACCTGTTAGGATAGAGATATGGAAGCTGCCATTACTGACCTTGCAGGGCTTTCATCTATAAAGGGACATGATGGGGTTGATTTACTAAAGGCAAATAGACTGTGCACATTGCAAAGTGCAGTTGCCCTCTGTAAGAGCAGTTGCTCCAGAGCTTAATAATTGAGCAGAAGCTTTGCTGACTTCCATCGTCCAATCATGTGCAAGCAAAAATGCTGTTTTTTTAATTTCCTTGCACGTGATTGGGTATTCTTTGCAATGTGAAGATTTACCTCATTTACTAAGTTCTGAAGCAACTGCACTTGCAGGGTGCAACTGCACTTTGCAAAGTGCACAGTCTATTTGCTTTTAGCAAATCAACCCCATTGGCTCCTTGCCTATTCAGTGACAGTGGGTTGATTTACTAAAAAGCAAAAAGACTATGCTCTTTGCAAGAGAATTCTCCCCAGAGCTTAGTGAATGAGGGGAAGCTCTGTTGACTTCCTTCCTCCAATTATGTGCAAGCAAAAATGCTGTTTTTTTTTCTTGCACATGGTTGGCTTCTCTTTGCAAAGTGAAATTTCACCACATTCACTAAACTCTGGAGAAAATTCCAACGCAAATTGCAACTTCCCTTGCATATGTAGCAAGGTGTTACTTTGGCACATAGCTCATGGACTACAGTTTGTGCCAATAAGAACTTAGCTCTTTCCAGTATCCGTTGCCCCATATTGCTGCAAGTTGTTGGGTTCAGCTATGGTAGGACAATGCATGATGGATCTTGTAGTGCGGAGAGACACAGACTCTATTATTACGGGTCAGGAATGGACTGCAAGGCCCACAAAGCCACTTGCTGGGAAGGAGCGTGGCGCCACGCACTGCCTGCTGGGAGGACCTTTTAAAAGGGGAGGCGGGTCTTGTGTTCTGTCTCTTGGGACACCATCTTGCAAGCGGCAAGGGGCCTGCAGCGAGGGTGCTAGGCCGGAAAAGCCTGGGCCTAAAGTGACGGAGGCCAGACTGGCTGTCGGAGGGCTCTCAGCTACACTCCTGCTGATCGGACCGGGGAGAGGGACAGCTGCGCACTCCTGAGCATCCAGAGTCACCTATGCACCAACGCCTTGCAACTGGCTAAGCGGAGGACCGGGGCCAACAACTCGTCCGGAGGCCGCGAACCAAGAGGGCCCTGTCGTAGGATCCCAGCGAGGCAAGGCCTCATGTGGTGAGAGGGCACCCGCCCGCAAATACAACTAACTGTGTTGCAGGAAGGTGACTTCCACAACTTTACTTGTTTGCTTAGGCTTGCTGGTATCTGCAGTACCGCAAGCCGAGTCACGTTGCATCCAGGATTAAGTTAGTGCCATGATAAGGATCAGCATTCATCTGTTCCTTCTCATCATATACTTTAACTGTTCAATCTTCTTCCATTTCCCTTTGGATTACAAATTATTAATGTGCACCAACCAAGGCTAGCGAAGACTACTGTTAACCAGAAGGAACAATTACAGGATTCAGCTTGTCCATCTGAACTAGTATAGTAGGACACGTGTATGGGAATTACCCGCTAGGGGGAACCATAGAGCATATAGACTCATATTATAATATAACTTGGTTGTATAGTTATTATATTTCTAAGAACTGAGTGAGACCTGGTGGAGAGGTGCTCCAGTGTTAACATATTGCATTGGGGGGAATCCCTCCGCTGTGTACTTACCTAGGTCAGGCCTCATTTTTGCATTGTTCAACCTGATTGTTATTGAATATACCATTGACTCTCGCAGGGCCCTGTTTGAAGTCAACTGTTAATGTTTGACTGTGTCTATTTTCTCATTCACCAAGTAAATATTCACTTCTTGGTTAAACTGCATTTGGTGTAGAGTCTTATCTGGTGTCATTGGAAAGGCGGCCAATACAAGGTAATAAAGCTTAACTGTATTTGCATTGTTACATGGTGTCATTGTGGTTCTCAACTTCTAGTGGGTTCCACAATCAGTGCATTGTCCAGTTGTGCCAAGGGGAATTGAGCCAAACTTACAGGGGGTTGACAGGCAGAGTACAGGCCCAACACTAACCAGCAGCTCCTACGGGGGTAGTGCTACACATAGTAAACAGCCTATTTGCCTTTAATAAATAAACCCCCCGGGGTCTTTTTAAAGCCATTTACCTCCTAATTGACCTTAATAGCACTCCCTTGTTGCTTTAGGCAGATGTAGTTTAGCCTCCCTGTAAGGGTGGCGCTGTTTAGCGTGGAGGACAAGGGGAAACTAGGTTCCTCTGAGGTGTCATCAGGGGAGAAGCTGTCCAATTGTCTTTGATGTGCACATAGCTTATAAAAAGCACTGGCCCCTTCGGGGTGGTGTGCATTCTGTGCAGTGGGTAGGTCAGGGACAGATCTCCCGCTGGTTAGAGATATTCGCATTAGCAAAGAGTCAGGATCCTGTGGAGGAGAGACAAAGTAGGGACTGTTGCTGTGTCTCGAGCAGTAGCCTTCCTGAATCAGAGGCCTCGCTGCCGGTCTGCCTTCCAGCTGCCTCAGATGCTATCAGATGTCTACAGTAGTGTGCACCATTACTCTTTGCCTAGCTGTGGCTGTGTCTACAGAGTTTGCTGTTCTCTATCAACATTACCACGATAATATTCATTGGTGCATCAACCAGTCTCTGTGTGAGTTCTGTTCCCCTCAGGCCTACTGATTGGCTTCTAGATCTGAGTGCTGTCATGGGGCAAGTCATATGTTCCCCATAGCAAGATATTCAGACAAGAGCACTCTCAAGGCGAGTTTGGGTGGGATGGAGGGGGGACGCATTGTCAATTTTCTCTGAATGGGCAAGGTGACAAAGGGGTTGATTTACTAAAAATAGTCTGTGCACTTTTGCAAGTGCAGTTGCGCTCTGCAAGTACAGTTGCTCCAGAGGTTATTAACTACTTGCCGCCCGCCCTATAGCGGATTGACGGCGGCAAAGTGGTTTTAAAATCCTGACTGGACGTCATATGACGTCCTCAGGATTTTAAGCCGCTGCGCGCCCCCGGGGGCACGCATCGGGGCGATCGTTGTTGCAGGGTGTCAGTCTGACACCCCGCAACTCCGATCTAGGTAAAGAGTGTCCGACGGAGACTCTTTACCACGTGATCAGCCATGTCCAATCACGGCTGATCACATGTAAACAGGAAAAGCCGGTAACCGGCTTTTCCTCACTCGCGTCTGTCAGACGCGAGTAGAGGAGAGCCGATCGGCTGCTCCTCTGACAGGGGGGGTTTGTGCTGATCAATTATCAGCACAGCCCCCCTGAGGATGCCCACACTAGACCACCAGGGATGCCACTGGACCACCAGGGATGTCCATTACAAGGTATGCCTCCCTAGACCACCAGGGATTGAAATCAGTGCCCCCTAATGGATGCCAATTAGTGCCCCTAATGGATGCCAATCAGTGCCCACAATGGGCATCACTGATTGGCAGGCATTATTGTTTGGCACTGATTGGCATCCATTAACACATTACAGTGCCACCTATCAGTGCCCATCCATGCCACCTTTCAGTGCCCATCCATGCCCATCTGTGCCACCTATCAGTGCCCATCCGTGCCGCCTATCGGTGCCAATCCATGCCGCCTATCGGTGCCCATCTGTGCCGCCTATCTGTGCCCATTCGTGCCGCTTATCTGTGCCCATTCGTGCCGCCTATCTGCCCATTTGTGCCGCTTACCGGTGCCCATCTGCGCTGCCTATCGGTGCCCATCCGCGCTGCCTATCGGTGCCCATCTGCGCTGCCTATCGGTGCCCATCCGCGCCGCCTCATTGGTGCCCATCAGTGCTGCCTTATCAGTGCCCGTCAGTGCAGCCCCATCAGTGCCCATCAGTGAAGGAGAAAACTTACTCATTTACAAAGTTTTGTAACTGAAACAAAAAAAATATGGGTTTTTTTACATTTTTTAGCAGAAAATAAAAATCGCAGAGGTGATCAAATACCACCAAAAGAAAGCTCTATGTGTGGGAACAAAATGATAAAAATTTAGTTTGGGTACAGTGTAGCATGACCGCGCAATTGTCATTCAAAGTGCAACAGCGCCGAAAGCTGAAAATTGGTCTGGGCAGGAAGCTGTATAAGTGCCCTGTATGGAAGTGGTTAAATGAGGGGGAGTGCTGCTGACTCCCATCATCCAATCATGTGCATGCACAAATGCTGTTTTTTTAAAAATTTTACTTGCATGTGATTGGGTGTTCCTTGTAAAGTGAAGCCTTACCTCATTTACTAAGCTCTGGAGCAAAAGTGCACAGTCTAGTTGCCTTTAGTAAATCAACCTCAATTTATTTTAAAGCAGTAGATGACTACTGGCGGATAGCTATTAGGGGAGAGCATCAGGTTAGAAGACTTTTCCTAACGTTACTGCTTTTTCCAAAGGTAGGCACAGTCAGGGTTGCTCTCCTGATCACCTCTGGTTGATCTATGCCTATTGCAGGTGTAGCACCCTCTAGCTAAGTGTGCTAGTGTTGTTAGTTGTAGTGTAGGTAAATTGTTAGCTTGGCTGAGAGCCAGGCTGGGTTGAATCTGGGTCAGGGCGAGTGACTCAGGGAGGCTGGATAACTCATCAGGCAGCACCTAAGGTACCTCCCCCTACTTGCTGGAACCTTGGAGAAGTTTCTGGAAGAATGGGAGGGAGGTTAACCTCCCTAGCGGTAATCCCGAGCGTGACTCGGGGTTGTTTTTTTATGCTAGGATCGGTAACCCCGAGTCACGCTCGGGGTAGACATTGCAGAGCTCGCAGCGGAGTTTCCCTACCTTCTCCTGGCGATCCAGCGATGATGTCCTCTGCTGTGATCGCCAGCGAGATCTCCGGCGAGTGTCGGCACTTTCGACCCCATCTGACTTCCTAGTTCCGTTCCCTGCGAGCCGCAGCGGCGCATGGGAGCGGAACTGGGCGGCAAATTCAAAAAGGTAAACACATAGTATACATACAGTATACTGTAATCTTACTGATTACAGTACTGTATGTAATAATTACACACCCCCTTTGTCCCTAGTGGTCTGCCCAGTGTCCTGCATGCACTTTTATATAATAAAAATCGTTCTTTCTGCCTGTAAACTGGGGATTGTCCATAGCAACCAAAAAGTGTCCCTTTATGTCAAAAGTGGTTTTAGACCAGCTAGAAAGCAGCGATAATAAATTAGAATCACTCGCAGAATTGAGCGATAGCGATTTGTGGGGAAATTCGTCATCAAACACTAAATCTAATGACAGCGACAATTCTGCAACTGAGCAAATTTCAGTGTTTTTGATTTGATTACATTATTGAATAATTTTTATTATAATTAGATTACTATTTTTTATAATTATTTATAGTTATTTATTATATTATAATTTATAATTTTGTGTTTTATATTTATCATACCCGGGATGTTTACTAGACTCTGGTTTGCTTAGGTTTAAGTAAGTAATTACTAAGAATTGCAGGCCTATAATACATAACACCAAATTTTCATGCAAAATAATTGTACCGCTTTTGGTACATAATTCCAGAAAGAATCATACCGCCAGGGAGGTTAAGAGGAGCTGCCTCGAGTATTGATGAGGGCCCAGACTATCCCCAGCCAAATGGACTGGCAAAGGAAGGGCTCTTCTTAAATACTCAGGGCCACGACAGCAGAGGGCAGTCGGGTGGAAGCTGGAGATTGAGTGCTGAGGAGACTGTCGGTTGCCCTTGAGAGTAATCCCCTAGTCTGGTGGGATGACCTTGGACCTGGGGCTTGAGTGCTGGAGGGATCCTCTTACAACACATGGAGAAGTCCTGTCCAGAGGCACGGGAGTAAGAGTGAGGACAGCAAAAGCCAGCAAGGCCATCCAGGTTTCTGCTCTGAAGAAATCTCTCTTTGTTTCACTAAACCAGATTGCAAACCCATTCTGAATGGGCGGGTCTGGTTTATTATAATCACCCGGTGATAAAATCGCTTAGTCTTCTTAAAAGTTGTAGTGTTGGCATCCCTTTAGAAGCCTTTAACGTTTGTAGAGTACCTCACCAAAACCAAATTTCCTAATACAGGAGATGCCTTAAAATCCGACTTGCATCTTAATGCAGACTACTGGGAAAATCGGTGAGCCAATCACACACACAAGCAGGAAATGACATTTCTGGGGGGGGGGGGTTCATATACCAACGGTGTAGAGAACATCTACAGGTTGCCACATTGCATTGAATTTTAGAGAAAATTACAGCAGCTGCAGATTGTAAAGAAAGGGTAATTTTTAATATCATTAAATTACAATATGGCTTGTCTATCGATTGTATATGCTATATTATTATTTTTTATTTGCTTTATTTACAGTATACTGTATATAGAAGTGGAGTCACTGAGGTTGAAATATATATATATATATATATATATATATATATATATATATGTAGCAGCCCCCTCTCTCTCCTCTCTTTATCAGCTGGTCAGTCTCTTGTCTAGGGGTACCTTAGAGGAGAGAGTTCGGGGTCACCACGCCAAGCCCTCACCGCAGGTGTTTGTGTGGTGTAAGCAAAGTTCTTATTTTACCTTCGGGTCAGTATTCTGCACCTGGAGCCTCCAAAGAGAGTTACCTTGAACCATGTCTGCCAGAAAACGAGCCCCACACCATTAAAGTCCAACACTCCTTTATTCTTCTCGAATGAACACCATCAGTTGGACCCCTTAGAGAACAGAACAGACAAGGAGGTGTGGATGCGAGTAGGCCCAGACACAATGAACTCTCCACTTTCCTTCCTGAAAGTGGGTTGCGGTCTCCGAGCGAGGGGGAATTTCCTTCCAGGCGGTCTCCGATGGAAGGCTCACATGTCACCGGCAATATGCTGCACCGGGTCTTTAAGCAAGTATCTCCCACCGGTCCATTACGCCTTCTGGATTCGGGTACCCGCTCCCGGGGTTCCCTAGGACCCCCTTCCCTCGCGGAACTTAGTGTTGGGCACTGAGCTCCAGACCTCCATCCGAGTACCTCACCCCAGGCCAAAAGGTGCCTGGGATGGAACACGACCTCCGAACGTCCTCTAGACCTAGAGGACCGACACGAACCACCGCCCTCAGGCTGAAGGTGCCTGGGACTCGACCCCGTGACAAAGATGGCCGGCCCCTTTATACCCTCTCCCAGCAAGCACGGCGGGTTCCCCGCCCCACCATACCGCTGCCGAGGGAGGACAAAAAGGAGGCACGGCACACAGCAATGATTCAACCCCAGCCCAAGGCTACAGCGCCACCCGTGGGGCTGCAGGGAACTGCACATCACTGGTGTCTCTGCCAGTTTTAAACACACAGAAAAGTGTATACCCGCTACATATATATATGTAGCGCCTTCCCCTCTTTTCTCTCCGTGCGACTCGCACTGTCTATTGTATAGGGGTATCTGATGGGGAAGAGAGAGAGCGGGTGGGCTACGCCTAGCTTCCACCACGTTGGAATACCTGTGGTATCAGCAATGTCTTGTTTACCTTCGGGTCTGTGCTGTGCACCCGGATCCTCCCTCCAAGAGTCACCGTGAACTTCGTCCACCAGGAAGTGAGCCTCACACCATTAAAGTCCAACACTCCTTTATTAGAACACACCATACAGGGACTTCCTTGATAGATAGAACAGAAAAGGAGGTGTGAGTGTGAATAGGCCCAGACACAAATTCGGTCCTCCACTCTCCTCCTGAAGAGTGGGCTATGGTCTCCACACGAGGTGAAGGGGATCCTTCTGGACGGTCTCCGACAAGAGACTCACCAGTCACCGGCAGTCTGCTGCACCGGGTCTTCGAGTGAGGAGCTCTCCCCGGTCCATTGCGTCTTACTCAGATTCAGGCCTCCATCCCCAAAGTGCCTTAGGACCCTTCCCTCGCGGAACCCAGTGTTGGGCACTGAGCTCCGGACCTTCTTGTAAGTACCTCACCCCAGGACTGAAGGTGCCTGAGGTGGAACACGATCTCCGTTGGTCCCCTAGCATACCTCCCAACTGGCACGGATTGGGCAGGACTTACCCGGAATGGCAACTCCTTCCCGCACTCCCGCACAAGTGGTTTCGTTCCCGCACAACGATGTGGGGAGGAGGAGGTCCTGGGGAGAATGATGGATGGTCTCCGGCGGCTGCAACCCATCCCCCTGCTGACAAATGTAAGTAGACACCCGTCTGACTTACACATGCGCCCCCCCCCCCCTCAACAAGAATGTCTTTGTCCCGCGGCAAACCCCCCCCCCGCTCAACCAACTAGCAGCAGTAGTCTGTAAAAAAAAATTCTGTCCCGCGCGGCACCCCCCCCCCCCCCCGCTCAACAATTTGATCTGAGGGGGAAAATTTGTTGAATAATGTCCCGTAGTGGACATTTACAAAGTTGGGAGGTATGCCCTAGGCCGAAGCTGAAGGTGCTTGGGACGAAGACCCCGTGACCAAGATGGCCGGCCCCCCGGTTCCCCGCCCCACCATACCGCTGCCGAGAGGGGACAAAAAGGGCCTCGGCACATGACAGCGCCACCTAGTGGACCGCAGGGAACATAGCACTGATGTCACGGCCAGATTCAAAAAATGCACCCGGGAAAGTAAGTACCCGCTACACATTCCCCCCTGTCTTTTGACACTGGACCCCAGTGTCTGGAGCGAATCACGCCCTCAACGGCTGACATAATCCAATGCAGAAACCAACTAACAATTTGAAAAACCAAAAATTTTTAGGAAACTATCCTAACGGAGAAGTTGTGTCTGAGCCCCTGCAACAAAAGAGGAGTGAAAGACAACATTTAAAACATTATACTTTTCCCTCCCATCCTAACTAAGAACCACCCCAGGTTCCATAATCTTGCCGGGACGCTCTCCTGCAGAGGGAAGAGAAAAGAAACAATAAAACCCTGACACATGTGTATGTGTGAGAGAAAAAGAAACTCCTCCGAAGAGAAATATCTTTTCCTCTAGTGTGAGTGTGTACAATGTGTAACGTTGCACGAGACCGCCACCTGGTGACAGCCTTGCGGTAACTGCACCCGTTGAACCATCTTCTCTTTTCTTGCTGCTTGACTCCAGGCCCTATCTACCCCAAAGTCTGCAACTTCTCAGCGGAGAGGAAAGAACAACAACTGGAACAGTTCTTCCTTGGAATGACACAAGCACCCCTCTTGCGGGGCAAAACACTGATGATGGCACCAGCAAGAAAGTCAAACAGCAAAGTTCAGGGGGTGCAAAGTCCTTTCAAAGAGCAAACAAATGGAGTCTTTTTTTTCTCCTCAGAGGTAGAAGCGGGGATGCGGCAGAACAATAGGTTTTAGATGCCGATCCATGGTCTCCAAATGGTACTCCACATCCTCACCTTCTTTGCGTCGGATCAACACTTTATCCGCATGGATGTGTCTTCCCCTCATCCACTCGGCCTTGCAGTCTTTGAACCGCTGAGCTGTCTTTGGAGAGCATGTCAAATACCTGCGGGCGTGTGGGACCTTAAGGTGGGTCCACACAAAGTCATTATACCAGCGCTCTCGGTACACCTCCACTTCGTAGAGTAACTCCTTGGGGAGGTACGGGTATTCCCACCCGTAGTCAGCAGCAACTTTCTGGCAGAAGAGTCTCTGAAGCCTTGACAGCGGAGGCATTGTGGCTTTGTCCCCTTCGCCGGGTAGAACTATAGAGTCCGGATGGCGAGGGGCCTTAACCACTTCTGGTTGGGGCATAGGTGCCCGTAGTATCAACTTCTGCTCCCCAGTACCTGATGCAGGTGGCACCGGAGATGTAGATGTGGGCTGGGGACAGGACCCTTGTTCAGGCGCTGGTGCCTCCACCCGGGGTGTACTCTCCCCCGTGGACATGGGTGAATCCCGAGGCCTTCGGAACGAAGCTAGCGGTACTTTGTCCCAGCCCTTCTCTGCGAACAGTTCGTCAATAGCTGTGTCATCTCCCATATCAGAGAGCGACTCCAGATGCGAAGTATCACACTCCTCCACGGGTATGTAGCCCATTGTAGAGACGGAGCTAACACCTCCCGCAGGCGTACTGGGCCATGCCTTCCCGGCACCTCCGCCCATGCACCAAGTCTCTTTGCCCGGCTCACCTCGGCCTTTACTTGAAGCGGGACATCCGGAACACTCGTCAACGGATCCGTCTAGGCCTGGCGTAAGCTGGCGAGATGGTCCGCCACCACCACTGGTCGGGGCCACCATGCTGGTTCTCTTCTTCAGTGGCGGACGCTGTGAGACAGTGGGGACCGAGTCAGCATCCTCGGATTTCTCCCGTTGAGTTTTAACGACCTCCTCCTCGGTCACTGCAGTGTGCGCTGGGATGGCTTTTACAGCAGTAATTCGTCCTCTGCGAGTAGTGTTACCTGAAGCCCGGCCTGGGTAGATGGTTCTCGGCCTTTCAACTACCGGATCCACCTCGAACAGAAACTCCCCACAGGCCTCACATTGTCCGAAGGGCTTCAGGTGGCACACCAGTCCCGAGCACCCGGGACAAATTACACCCAGGGCCTCTACGTCCATGCACGAATACAGGGCGAATCGACCCCTTGGCTTCAGCCGGATCCCGGTATCCCTTATCGGAGCAGCAGCAGTCATCGTGGTAGTAGCAGGTGAACTGGAATCCATGAAGTATGTCCAAACATGGTGACTTGTTGCTGGTCCATCGCACACTGCAGAGTTTTCGCGCCAATGTCCCACGTGTAGCCCTCTCACGTATTGGACTCCTCCCCTTTGCTCCAGTTCGCTGGCTTTTTCACTTTCTTTGGTTGAGCCACGCCCACGAACTAAGCGGCGGGGGTTGTGTCTGTTGGCGCAGTGCAATTAGAAGCCCCCACGTGTAGTACCTCACACGGCTGGGCCTCCCCCCGTTCACCGCTCTTCCTGCGCGGGCCTTTCCCTTGTCTAGGGTCAATTCCACGACTTCGAGCAGGGCTGCACTTTGGCCTATTCACTTAACTCATCCAGCAGACTTGTTCAATACTGTGATGCACAACACAATCCCGGATGAGCCCCCACGTGTAGCGCCTTCCCCTCTTCTCTCTCCGTGCGACTCGCACTGTCTCTTGTCTAGGGGTTTCTGATGGGGAAGAGAGAGAGCGGGTGGGCTACGCCTAGCTTCCACCACGTGGGAATACCTGTGGTATCAGCAATGTCTTGTTTACCTTCGGGTCTGTGCTGTGCACCCGGATCCTCCCTCCAAGAGTCACCGTGAACTTCGTCCGCCAGGAAGTGAGCCTCACACCATTAAAGTCCAACACTCCTTTATTAGAACACACCATATAGGGACTTCCTTGATAGATAGAACAGAAAAGGAGGTGTGAGTGTGAATAGGCCCAGACACAAATTCGGTCCTCCTCTCTCCTCCTGAAGAGTGGGCTATGGTCTCCGCACGAGGTGAAGGGGATCCTTCTGGACGGTCTCCGACAAGCGACTCACCCGTCACCGGCAGTCTGCTGCACCGGGTCTTCGAGTGAGGAGCTCTCCCCAGTCCATTGCGTCTTACTCAGATTCAGGCCTCCATCCCCAAAGTGCCTTAGGACCCTTCCCTCGCGGAACCCAGTGTTGGGCACTGAGCTCCGGACCTTCTTGTAAGTACCTCACCCCAGGACTGAAGGTGCCTGAGGTGGAACACGATCTCCGTTGGTCCCCTAGGCCGAGGCCTCCTAGGGGACTAGCACGAACCCACGTCCGCAAGCTGAAGGTGCTTGGGACGAAGACCCCGTGACCAAGATGGCCGGCCCCCTTTATACCCTCCCCCAGCAAGCACGGCGGGTTCCCCGCCCCACCATACCGCTGCCGAGAGAGGACAAAAAGGGCCTCGGCACACAGTGATATTCATCCCTCCGGCCACGGTGACAGCGCCACCTAGTGGACCGCAGGGAACATAGCACCTATGTCACGGCCAGATTCAAAAAATGCACCCGGGAAAGTAATTACCCGCTACACATACATATACATATATATATATATATAGTTGTTTTTTTTTTAAAGGGTGCTATGGACTTTAAATGGCTTCTATGATTAAGGAAGCTCCTTTCAACTGTTGCAGCCTCTCATTAGTATTATTTTGTTGTTGCAATAGTTAACGGTTGAAAGTAACAGGGGCAGTTTTATTGAAAGCATAGTACAGTACTGCATGGAGATTAATGTAGGCTAACAATGGCTATCATGTACATAGCCCATGGGGGGTTATCCTCATTACTGTATTTTACTTTTTTATCACAGAAGATAAAAAACAGCCCAAAACAAAAGGAAAATAATTTAGTATGACATTACACGGCAATCAAATGCACAAAAAGGAAAAGAAAAAACAAACAAAGAACAATAAAAGAAGAAAAGTAAACTACCCTGGATTGATTTCCTTAAGCACATTTCATAGCTCAATCAGCTAAATTGAGAATTTTTGCTTTGGTAAAATTTCACCACTAGGGGTAAGCTTAAAGTGGAATTCCAGGCAAAAACTACCTACAACCATTCTACCTAACCTGTGTAAGAAACATGTGTATACTTACCATTTTCAGCCCACTCGAATTTGTTCAGGTGATCCTGCTCCCTTTTGCGAGCCAGCAGCAGCTGCAGGGGATAGGAGGGAGCATCGACATTGTATGTGCCATAGGAGCCTATGGGTGACATCACCACTGCCAGTCATTACCAGCAGTTGTCAGCGCTCCCTCCTCCCCCCTGCAGCTGCTGCTGGCTGACACAGGGGAGAGCTCGCCTGTACACCTGGATAGGAGGGGTGGTGTGGGGTGGGATATAGAGGAACCAATCCCCTCCATTTTCCTCCTGCAACCGCTGAAAGCCTGCTTTTCCTCCTCTCCCTCCTGCAAGCTTTCAACAGCTGCAGGAGGAAAACAGAGAAGATCGATTCCTCTATATATCATGCCCCCTCCTCCCCTCCTATCCAGGTCACTTGCTTTCCCTGCCGTCGGGCCCCTGTGTGCACCCCCCTGGGTTTCCCCCTCCCCTCTACAGCAGGCTGCTGTGGAACATGTGTCAGGATGGAGAGCGGGGAAGGGGCCAGTAAATATGTGATTTATCTGTCCCTTCCTTTTCTGAATGGACAGAGTCAGTGATCGGTGCCGATCACTGACTCTGTCAATTCATAACTGAGGCCTTGTAAACTGCTTCAGTTTGTGAATGAATGGGAAGCTTTGTACAGAGCTATTCCTGTCCATTCATTCTGTGCAGCTGATTGTCCTCAATCTCCTTTCTCTGTCTCAAAGGTGAAATATCAGAGGTCTGTTTAGACCCCTAATATCTCACTAAAGCCCCCAATGGGGCTCCTAAATTTTTTTTATAAAAAATAAAATTGTAACATGTAGCGAGGTCTTTAAATTTAGGTGGGGTACACCTGGGTGGAAGTTCAGGTGTGTAGGTATGGGAGTAATGATCATTTGTATTCGTGGAGGATTGGGCTGTGTAATAATCTCCTTAGCCTGTGGGTGGCAGGTGCCCACAGGCTCAAGGTAGATTCACTGCCATAGTGCTGTCCTTTTTGTCCCTTCTCGGAGATGGTACGGCGAGGGCGGGGAACCTGCCGTGGCGTCATTAGAGGGGATAAAAGGGGGAGACTCCCTGGTCACGAGGTCTTGCTCTTCGGGAGGTTCTTCTTCACACACCCAGGCACCTTAGGCATGGGTGCTTGCGGTTCCGGATTCCGGCTCAGGTGCCCTAGGCCTGACCGGAATGGAGTTGGAGTCCATCCCAGGCACCTTCAGCCTGGGGTGAGGTACTAAACCAGGAGGCCTGGGGCCCAGTGACTTTGACTGGGTCCCGCGAGGGTGGAGAAGTCCGAGGGTCCCTGAAGTGGATGGGGCCCATGTCTGAGGTGAGGAGGCCGGGGAGGTTACCCATTCGGAGAGTCTGGAGCAGCATTAACCCGGTGACGGATGGGCCTCTGGTAACTCTCTTGGAGGGACATCTTCCCCTGACAGGGGCCGCAACGCAGCAAAGGTACTCCTATCTATGTTCTCTTGAGTCGCTGGTAGAGACTCTCAAGTAGTAAGTCCTTCCTAGCTAAGGCTATAGTAACCGCTGGCGAGATCGCAGTGGTTTAGCTGATAATTAGGATAGTGCCTCGACCTGCTCATCCCCCTGTATCAAAATGTTATCAAGTCGCAACCAGTTGGCTACTGAAGCACTGTTTATTGTGAGTTATGCAATAAAACAAGAGTTGGACTGTGATCGGTGTGTGGAACTCTGGTTAATGGGAGCAAAGGGAAGTGTTGGCACAGCAGGACTTAATCCTTTACAGAAGCACATAGGCCCGAGGAAATATCTGATACTGGCCTTCACCTCACCCACAGCTATGGGGAGGACATGGGCCGTAGTGCATCTCACCCTGTCGTGTGTGATACCCGTAGAAGAAAGAGATGGGGTGAGGCCGCTACAAACAAATAAATAAATAAAATGGTAAAAAATAATGGGAGAAAAAATCCCCAAAAAACTACTGACACCAGAAGGGGAACTACCAGGGTCACAAAGGTCGCACTTGTGACTGGGCCTTGGCGTTCCACCCGTGCGGGGGGGGCCCCAAGGCGGCAGAACATTGAAAGGGTCTCACTGGGTGGTCTAAATAAAGGGCTCCGTGACCAGACCGGAGCAGGCTGAAAATTGGTAAGTTTACAGATAGGTTAGTCAGAATAGGTGTTAGGAGGGGGAGGGAACAATTTTAGGAGTAGTTAACTTTTGCCCAAATATCTACTTCAAAGTTCCCTGCAAACATCATGTATAATACAGCAGATGTATTACTACCGTTTTTATACATGACAGCTTCTGGTTGTCAAAGGTTGTTAAGGACTCCTGAGGGTGCAGGCCAAATGAGCCATTTCTGTGTCTCACACACCCCTGATACACCGCATAGTCTGAAACATCAAGGCATGGATGAGCGAGTTTGGGGTGGAGGAACTTGACTGGCCTGCACAGAGTCCCGACCCCAACCCGTTAGAACACCTTTGGGGTGAATTAGAGCGGAGACTGCGAGCCAAACCTTCTCATCCACATTAGTGCCTGACCTCACAAATGCGCTTCTGGAAGAATGATCAAACATTCCCATAGACACACTCCTAAACCTTGTGGACAGCCTTCCCAGAAGAGTTGAAGCTGTTATAGGTGCAAAGGGTGGGCCAACTCAATATTGAACCCCAGAGCATGCTGGCTAACCCCCAGCCAGAACGCCTCTCCCCGCAGGGATGTAGTCCCAAGAGAAGGGGCGAGCACGCTGACTAACCCCCAGCCAGAACGCCTCTCCCCGCAGGGATGTAGTCACAAGGGAGGGGGCGAGCACGCTGACTAACCCCCAGCCAGAACGCCTCTCCCCGCTGGGATGTAGTCCCAAGGGAGGGGGCGAGCACGCTGACTAACCCCCAGCCAGAACGGCTCGGATGATGGGGGCAAGCTTTCTGAGGAGAAACAGGAATTGAGAAATTCAGACAAAGAAAAAAAAACATTTAGAAGGGAAATTGAAGGAAAAGGTAAGTGAACCAACAATGCACTAGCTTAAAGGAACCTATTTAGAAATTTAAAAACAAACCTTTACAACCCCTTTAATTAGAATTGTGCAGCTCTTTAGCCTGTTTATTTTTAGGCCAGTTTCTACTTAAAAACAGCTCAGCGGTTAAATAATAATAATAAAAATAAAAAAAACGAACAATAGATAAAAAAAAAAGGCAGCCTTATGAATCATTGATATATTTTTATTGATTTTGTATCTCTTACCAAAAGCGCGATTAAATAAACCTGCAAAGACGGCACAGCCCCGCCAGGAGGAATCATTCGCTGCTTTTCACCTTGGGACATATTGTCCCTTGTTACACCGCATAGTCTGAAACATCAAGGCATGGATGAGCGAGTTTGGGGTGGAGGAACTTGACTGGCCTGCACAGAGTCCCGACCCCAACCCGTTAGAACACCTTTGGGGTGAATTAGAGCGGAGACTGCGAGCCAAACCTTCTCATCCACATTAGTGCCTGACCTCACAAATGCGCTTCTGGAAGAATGATCAAACATTCCCATAGACACACTCCTAAACCTTGTGGACAGCCTTCCCAGAAGAGTTGAAGCTGTTATAGGTGCAAAGGGTGGGCCAACTCAATATTGAACCCCAGAGCATGCTGGCTAACCCCCAGCCAGAACGCCTCTCCCCGCAGGGATGTAGTCCCAAGAGAAGGGGCGAGCACGCTGACTAACCCCCAGCCAGAACGCCTCTCCCCGCAGGGATGTAGTCACAAGGGAGGGGGCGAGCACGCTGACTAACCCCCAGCCAGAACGCCTCTCCCCGCTGGGATGTAGTCCCAAGGGAGGGGGCGAGCACGCTGACTAACCCCCAGCCAGAACGGCTCGGATGATGGGGGCAAGCTTTCTGAGGAGAAACAGGAATTGAGAAATTCAGACAAAGAAAAAAAAACATTTAGAAGGGAAATTGAAGGAAAAGGTAAGTGAACCAACAATGCACTAGCTTAAAGGAACCTATTTAGAAATTTAAAAACAAACCTTTACAACCCCTTTAATTAGAATTGTGCAGCTCTTTAGCCTGTTTATTTTTAGGCCAGTTTCTACTTAAAAACAGCTCAGCGGTTAAATAATAATAATAAAAATAAAAAAAACGAACAATAGATAAAAAAAAAAGGCAGCCTTATGAATCATTGATATATTTTTATTGATTTTGTATCTCTTACCAAAAGCGCGATTAAATAAACCTGCAAAGACGGCACAGCCCCGCCAGGAGGAATCATTCGCTGCTTTTCACCTTGGGACATATTGTCCCTTGTTACCGAACCTCAGGGACAGAAGGCGAAACCGGAGGGTGCAACAGCGGGGAAGCGAAAACCTGATGAAATCGTTTTCGTTTAATGAAGGTACGGCCTATGGCCTCCGCAGCTATGCCATATGTTTGGGAAAAAAAATAAAAAAATGTTAATCCCTTTCAGCTCCAATACTTTTTTTTTTTTCTCATTGTCGCTGTGAAAAAAAAAAAAAAGGAGGGGGGGGGCTTTGCGATCGCCCGCAAGAGTACGATATCACACTTACAAAAGAACAGAACAGCCTGGTGTTGTTTACACACCTATTATACATAATAATTAAAACCTAAACGCAGCGGCTTAATTACGACATACGTTCTATTTTTCCCCAGGAAAAAAAGAAGTTCAACAAGGAAAGGGTCAAAGTGGAAGAAGTGAATAATTAATCAGCAAGATAACCGAGTTTGCCAAATAAAGCGATTGTTAGTATATGACTGAAGACCTTAGAATCAATGGAAGCTTAAATATAGAACGTGGAACGGGGCTGAAGGATCTGCTGTAGCAGCTTCCACTAATTGTGTCAATTATTATGGCTGACGTGAGTGCTAGTTAGCTAGATACATGACATTTCTAGACTGAAAAGAACATACATAGTTGTTAGCAGGCTGTCTACTAATTAGGCTCAACAACACATTATCTCTTTAAACTTGGAAACTTGGTAACCTCTCGTTTTAATGAAACCGGCACAAAGGGCTAAATGGTCATTTGTCAACTGAAAAATATGGTGTGTGTTTTTAATAAGTATATATTTTGAATCGCTAGCCGGCTGAAAAATGTACGTTTTCTTTTAAAAAATTGTTCTTGTTATGTGAGACTTGTGTTTTGACCACTTTGCTGTTCCATATTTCTCAGGTTGGTTATCTAGAGAAGGGGGCCTCCAAACTTTAGCCCAAGGGCCGGATGCAGCCCTTTGCTTGCATTTATTCGGCCCATAGGGCACTGTTCCTTCCACGGATGCAAATTTGGTTAAAAAGGAAGGCGTGCTCGGTGTCCAGGCACTTCCAGTGGATAGTGCCCAGTGATGGATGGTGGGCCCTCTCGGGGATTGGGCTGCTTCCTTTTCTGTTTGACCTTAAGGTCCTTTCAGCATGTGGTTTTGGATAAAAAAGGAAGCCGTGCCCGGTGTCCAGAGAAATGTGACTTCTAAAATCTGGTTCACGGATCTTTATTAAAATTGAGCAACATGTACATCAAGCCTACGCGTTTCAGGGGAACAGACCCCCCCCCCTTCTTCAGGGCTGTTGCTGCGTTCTGTTTGGTGGGAACAATTCCCATGAATGGTTATGTTGGATCAAAGTTCCTGGGATGCCAGCTTTTGTTGTATTGGCAGCAATCCTTTACAACAAAAGCGGACATCCTGCCATTCAGGAACCTTGATCCAACATAACCATTCATGGGAATTGTTCCCACCAAACGCAGCAACTAGCCTGAAGAAGGGGGAGTCTATACTCCCGAAACACGTTGGCTTGATGTACATTTTTGACCACTTTACTGTTCAATATTTCTATGATTTCATATTTCACAGGTTGGTGATTTAGAGTAGTGACTCTCAGACTCAAGTGCTCAAGTACCCCCAACATGCCATGTTTTGAGAATTTCTCTTAGGTAAAATAGCTGTCCAAAATACCAATCCATTGACTCTGATTTAGAGCACCTGTGCAAGATAAAGGAAAACCTGAAAACATGGCCTGTTGGGGGTTGAGGACTGAGGTTGAAACCACTGATTTTGAGTAGGGGTCTCCAAACTGTGGCCTAAGGGCCAGATGCGGCCCTTTGCTTGCCTTTATTCAGTCTCATTCCTTCCACTGATGCAAACTTGGATTAAAAAGAAAGGCATGCTCGGCCTCCAGGCACTTCCAGTGGATAGTGCCCAGTGATGAATAGTGGTGATTGGGCTGCTGCCTTTGCTGTGCGACTTTAAGGTAGTTTAAGCACGTAGACTTGGATAAAAAGGAAGGCGTGCCCGGTGTCCAGAGAAATGTGACTTCTAAAATCTTGTTCATGGATCTTTATTAAAAATGAGCAACATGTACATCAAGCCAACGCGTTTCAGGAACAGACCCCCCCTCAATTCTTCTGGGCTGTTGCTGCGTTCTGTTTGGTGGGAACCATTCCAATGAGTGGTCTTGTTGGATCAAAGTTCCTGGGATGCCAGCTTTTGTTGTATTGGTAGCAATCCTTTACAACAAAAGCCGGTATCCTGCCATTCAGGAACCTTGACCCAACATAACCACTCATGGGAATTGTTCCCACCAAACACAGCAACCGCCAGAAGAAGGGGGAGTCTGTTCCCCCGAAACGCATTGGCTTGATGTACATTTTGCTCATTTTTAATAAAAATCCATGAACCAGATTTTAGAGGTCACATTTCTGTGGACACCGGGCCTGCCTTTCCTTTTATCCAAGTCTACATGCTGAAATGATCTTAAGGCTACACAAAGAGGCAGCAGCCTAGTCCCTGAGAGGGCCTATCGCCACCACCCATCAGTGGCCACTATCCACCTGAAGGCATTCCTTCTTTTTTGCCCACATGAATACCCACTCAGGACTAGTGATCAATCCAGTCAGTCCAGCGCAATCTCCAAAACTAGATCCTTTCCACTGATGCCAGGCACCAATCCTCCCACTGGCACCAACAGTGGGGCACTATTTCTCCCACTAACACCAATGATGGGGCACTATTCCTCCCACTGACACCAATGATAGGGCACTACTCCTCCCACTGACACCAATGATAAGGCACTATTCCTCCCACTGACACCAATGATAGGGCACTATCCCTCCCACTGACACCAATGATGGGGCACTATTCCCCCCACTGACACCAATGATGGGGCACTATTCCTCCCACTGACACCAATGATGAGGCTCTATTCCTCCCACTGACACCAATGATGGGGCACTATTCCTCCCACTGACACCAATGATGGGGCACTATTCCTCCCACTGACACCAATGATGAGGCTCTATTCCTCCCACTGACACCAATGATGGGGCACTATTCCTCCCACTGACACCAATGATGGGGCACTATTCCTCCCACTGACACCAATGATGGACCATTATTCTTGCCCCTACTGACCAAGGCACTGTGTAATTTTTTTTACTCCAGTTGACCATCAAGCCTGAGACATTGTCTATTTCCACTGACCACAGTCGAGCCCACCAAAAATCTGAAGGACAGTAAACTTGCCCTTTCTTTAGGAAGTTTGGAGACCCCTGATATCGAGGATAGCTGTATAGCTATAGGGATTAGGTTAGTAGGCATCTGTTATGTCGCACTCCTTCTGGAATTGCTAAGCCTCTGGCTGTCTAGGGTGGTACTCTCAGTACATTTTGGATGGGCGGTCAGGGGCAGTAAAAAAACAGGGGGCTAAGCTACGGATTTTACCCCCCCCCCCTCCCTTGTCTGTCTACCTGAACTGTAACAGTACAGCTGGACAAGGTTGCCAACAGCCCATAAATGTACGGACAGTTTGTATAAATCATCAGATTTTTGCCTGTCTATAAATGTCTGTGATTGGATGCTGAGTGACCGCAAAAAAATATGGCTGTGATGGGCTTTGAAACTGTGCATGCGCAATTCCGAAGCCGGCTGAATGCTATTTGGGGACAGGTCTGGGAGGTGCTTACCCGCGCTGTGTGAGCCTGTGTGTGACGTCATAGCGCACATCGGGCGTGTGTTTTACAGCCACACCAGAGGCCCCTTTTCCCGCCAGCCGCCGTTCCATCTCAAGGAGCTGGGGGGGGGGGGGCAGGGCGGGACAGGACTGTACATATGCCACGGCCACGATGCTTTGCATTTTTCACTCACTGTGTAAGGTTGCAAGTGGCGCCACTTGTTAAACTCACCCGTTGAATTCAATGTGGCCATGCCACAACCGTGTGCAATGCACTTAGTAATCACAGCGTGGTGGTGCGGCATTACAGGGTAAATTAGGAGGTGATATAACGCCTCCTCACCGCCTGACAAATGCCCCCTAAAAAGTGATTTGAACACTGATCGCTTTTCAGAGGGCACCACAACTGTGAAGGAGCTCTTATGATATTATGTATTCTGGATTTACAATCTCTGTACAAACCAGCCATAACGATTAAATCTCTTTGCTACTGGGAGGTTTAAAGAGATCCTGTGTCAAAATTGTGCACACTGAAGTAGTTACATATTCTGAACAAAGAGTAAAGGCACTTTAACCACTTGCCTACTGGACATTATTTCCCCTTTCCTGCCCAGGCCAATTTTTAGCTATCAGCGCCGTCGCACTTCAAATGACAATTGTGCGGTCATGCAACACTGTACCCATATGACATTTTTATCATTTTTTTCACACAAATAGAGATTTCTTTTGGTGGTATTTAATCACCACTAGGCTTTTTTTTTTTCTTTTTGCTAAATAAATGAAAAAAGGCCCGAAAATGAAAAAAAAAAAAAGTCTTTCATAGTTTGTTATAAAAATTTGCAAACAGATAATTTTTCTCCTTCGCTGATGTGCGCTGATGAGGCTGCAACGATGGGCACTGATAGGCTGCACTGATGGGCACTGATAGGCACTGATGAGGAGGCACTGATAGGCGACACTGATGGGCACTGATAGGCAGCACTAATAGGTGGCACTGATGAGCACTGATAGGCGGCACTGACGAGGTGGCACTGGTAGGCTCTGATGAGGAGGCACTAATAAAGCTGCACTGATAGGCGGCACTGATGGGCACTGATAGGTGACACTGATAAGGAGGCACTGATAAAGCTGCACTAATGGGCACTGATTGGCAGCACTGATGACTACTGTTGGGGCTCCATTGATAATCAGGACACTGATAATCAGTGCCCTGATTATCAGTGTAGATGTCCCTTTCACGCAAGCCAGTTATCAGCTCTCCAAGGAATGATTGGACACAGCTGATCATGTGGTAAAGGGCCTTTTTGTTTGGCCCTTTACACCGATCTGTGATCAGCTGTGTCCCAAGGACACCCTCCCAGAACTGGCCGACCATGCTAAAGCCATCATTCGGATATAGCGCGGTCGGGAAGTGGTTAAAATAAGCTCTTATTGACCTCTATAGCTATAAGCTTTGTGGAGCAATATATTTTCAAAGTTTACAGTGGCATTAAAATCCCTTTCCTATTACTTTCTATTTCAGCTCTCTACTGCAGGGGTAGGCAACCTGGGGCCCTCCAGCTGTTGTGGAGGCACTGCAAGGCTGGCAGTTACAATTACTCCCAGAGGCATGATGGGACTTGTAGTTCTGCAACAGCTGGAGGGCCCCAGGTTGCCTACCCCTGCTGTAATGCAAACACATATAAAAAAAAGCGTAGTGTCCCTGAGGCTGGGGAGTCCCAGGTGGGGTGTACCATAGAAGTGAATGGACCTGTACTCAAGTAAATGCCAATGCTTCTTTTCACTGGTGTTTTCTTGCGCGGGGTATTCACTTCTACGGCCAACTGTATGCCTCACCTGCAGCTTCCTAGTGGCGGGAGACTGCGTTTTTTTTACCCTAGGCATATTTTATGCCTAATTACATGTGTGTGCATGACAGCTCAGATGTTAGAAACCAACAGGAACCCATCATTTTCTTTAATGACTACTGAGAAAACCTTTGATAGCCTTACAGAGAATCAGATATGAGCCAAGAGATGTGTATTGTGATAAAGGAGATGTGAAAGGTACACCCCCCATCAAAATTCGAATTTAAGGCCTCATGCCCACGGACGTTTTTACAGCCGAGTTTTCGAGCATTTTTTACAGCTTAAAAACGCCTGTCCATGTTATTGTATACATTTTTCGACCGTATTTTTTTCGAAAAAAACAAACAAAAAACAGCGGAGCTCAAAAACGCCACTGCGGCGTTTTTGCGCGTTTTCATGCATTTTTGCGTGTTTTTTAATGCTTTGCGGTTTTTTATGCCTAACGCCGACGCCGCGGAACGCACTGGTCCTGGGTTTTTTTTACAGCTTAAAAACGCCTATGCTATTTGCAGCTCAAAAATGCCTAGGTGGGCATGAAGCTATAGACTAACATGGACGGGTGTTTTTAAGCTGTAAAAAACACTCAAAAACGCGGCTGTAAAAACGTCCGTGGGCATGAGGCCTAAAAGTTGAAAAAATTAAAAGGTGAACTAACATTGTACACCTTCTTCATCCCCTCCCCCCACGGCCCTGCTGTACTTACCTCCATGGATGAAGAGCTGTCAGTACTCATCCCATGTAGCGTTCTGGAGATTTGAAATCCCTGCTCTTCTCCCTCTTCTCTGTGCAGCACTTCCAGGACAGATCAGAGTGATGCTGATTGGTCAGTGCTAGAACAAAGCATCACTCTGATCCATCCTGGAAGCACTGCGGAGAAGGGCGGGAATTTCAAATCCCCAGACCGCTACAGGGGCTGCTCAGCACCCATGGAGGTAAGTATGTAAGGGGGGCTTTGCGGTTGGCTAGTTTTGGCACCCCAAGCACCAGGCCCTACCCTCACTGCAGCCCTGCTAAAACCCAATCCCACCTGCTGAGGCCAACCCCTTTGCCATCTTGTGCCTTGCTCCTTGCTGTAGGCCTCCTCAGGACATCCATAGACCTTTATATTAGGGTGACCAGACATCCCCGGTTTCAGGGGACAGTCCCCGGATTGAGAACACTGTCCCCGGTCCAAATCTGTCCCCGGTTTTGTCCCCAGATTGGATTTGAACAGGGGCTGGGGCAATTTCAAAGACAGTCAGTGCAGAATTGAAAAAAATAAATTCTGAATTAGATCCCCCCACGCTCCGCCGCGCTTACTAGCTTGGGGGGGTGTATTTTTTTCCATTATCTGTGCCCCTTTCCGATGATCATGTGCTGGTCGGAGAGGAGGGAGTATTTTTTCAGTTTCGGGCGCATGCCAATTCAGCTCCGCCCGCATGTTCTTCTGCCTTGGGTCAAGTCCTGGCCAGCCGCCTGCCTGCTTATCTCCTTGCCTTCCCTGGTGGAGTGATCTTCTTCCGCTCCCCACCCAGTAGTAGCCGGGGCCCGGAGAGTAATGGCCCGTACACGCGATCCGAATATTGGACGAAAACTGTCATCCGAGGAAGAATCGTACGATTTTCGGATCGTGTGTACACTACTTTCGAGAGCCGATCACGACAGTTCATCCGTTATTATTTGATCGGACAAACACAAAAATTTTCCTGGTACGATACCAGATCGTACGATTTTCTTTTAGTCAGTCTAGTTGTCGTCCGAAAATACAAATACATTACAACACATGACATCACTTCCGATTTTTTTTTTCTGTTGTTACGAGAATCTTCGTGACTTTAGCAACCTATTCAATTTCTACTTGCGACTATCAAGCGAAAAAAGTCGTACGATATTCGGATCGTGTGTACGGGCCATAAGACTTGACAGGCTGTGAGGCGGGCGGCGGCGACGGGCAGAGAGTCATTACTAGTAAAAAAAAAAAAATATGTCCCCGGATTTCATTTAAAAAATCTGGTCACCTTACTTTATATCCATAGGAAGGAATGTCCACACAATAAATGACTTCACTGCACTTTAGTGGTGTTGTTCAGGGAGGACATACAGTACATTCAGGAGTCACTTGATATACACAGTCAATCACATAAAGTGGACGATCCGCGGTAATCTCAAGTGAAAGCATGTGCAGCACTTCACAGCCATCTTCCTTCAGTGTCTCCTCTGCCCACCCATGGTCTTAAGTACTCACAGGGCTGTGCTCTCTGTAGACACCTCCTAGCTAGGTACATCTGTCCCAGGAACCAGCCTCATACAGGGATCTCTAGCCTAAAAGGCCCTTTGCAATCTGACCTAGCCCTCGCCTCCTACAAGACAGAGAGCCGGTGCCTCCTGAGTACCGGTCCACTCCACCCAGCCCCCTGCCTTGTCTAGGGTCCACGTGTGTAGATTACATGCTCACAGGTGTAGGGAGTTTGGCTCCCATGCCCCAAGAATCCATGTGCCTTTTCCTACCTAGCTTATGTGGGTGCTGACTCATCCCTGACATCACTGTGGGGGGGCTGTTCCTAAACAGGGCCTAACACCTTGTGTCTCTACATGCTGTACCAGACACTATCTTGGTACAGAGCCACCTAGTGGCAGAGTGGCTAACTGCACCTGCCTACAAGTACGAGGGAATAGCAGAATGTCTACAGCTGACTCTTCTTAAAGCCATATGTAAACTGCTGAAAAAAAACCTGCAAGACAATAGCTTTGTGCACTGGTGTGCAGTCATGTTGGAACAGGAAGGGGCCATCCCTAAACTGTTCCCACAAAGTTGGGAGCATGAAATTGTCCAAAATGTCTTGGTATTCTGACACCTTAAGAGTTCCCTTCACTGGAACTCAGGGGCCAAGCTAAGGGACACAATCCTGCACCATAATCCCCCCTCCATCAAATGATTTGGACCAGTGCACAAAGCAAGGTCCATAAAGACACGGATGAGCGAGTTTGGGGTGGAGGAACTTGACTGGCCTGCACAGAGTCCTGACCTCAACCCGATAGAACACCTTTGGGATTAATTAGAGCGGAGACTGCGAGCCAGGCCTTCTTATCCAACATCAGTGCCTGACCTCACAAATGCTCTTCTGGAAGAATGGTCAAACATTCCCGTAGACACACTCCTAAACCTTGTGGACATCCTTCCCAGAAGAGGTGAAGCTGTTATAGCTGCAGAGGGTGGGCCAACTCAATATTGAACCCTACAGACTAAGACTGGGATGCCATTAAAGTTCATGTGCGTGTAAAGGCAGGCGTCCCAATACTTTTGTCAATTTAGTGTATGTACTGTATATATATATGTATATATTGAGTTATTGTCAATTAAGAAATCATTAAAGTAGTACTAAAGGCATGTCTTTTTTTTATTATTGTTATTATTATTATTTTAACACATTGGCTTTGATGAATATAGCTCAGGACAATAATTCATTCTGTTCAGCAGCGCTTTTTTTTTTTCTAGCACATCCTCCATGTTCCAGCGTGCTGCTTCCCTGAACTTCCACACACTCATCAAATGCTTAGGGACTACATATCCCATCATTCATTGCGCAAACAAAACCCTGCCGTTCTCAAAGGCAACCTGAGAAGACACCACAAAGAACACACGCCTCTGCTCCTCCTCCAATGGAAGTCATTGACAGTGAACTACTTTTGGAGGAATGCTGTTCCTTCGGGTTGCCATCAGCATAGGCGTGCACACAGGGTGTGTCAGGTGTGCCTGGGCCCACCCTAATCACCCTGTGTGGCGCAGATCCCCCCCTGTTAAAACCCCTGATATATTACCAAAGCCCACTAATGGGGCTCCTAAAAAATTTGTAAAAAAATAATGAAAAAAATGTAATTGTAAAAAATGATAAAAATAAAAACTACTGACATCATCCACTAGCCCTACTGACACCGTCCACTGCTCTACAGACGCCCTCAGCATATATACACATGGACATACTTATGCGTTTGAGCTTTGAGTTGCACTCCCTAATGCAATAGGCTGTGCACACCTATGGCCATCCGCATGTAGCAGGAGCATGCACAAAAGGGTAGCTCCATAGGACCCTGCCAGCCAAGGAGCCACACTAATAGTGGAAAGAGGGGCCAGCTGCAATGAGACTGGATAAAACTGACAGAAAGGAAACATTTCAAACACACAGGAATAGACTATAGTGTAAGGCTGTAAAAAAACAAAAAAAACAAAAATTAAAGTTTAATGGCATTCCTAAATGTAGGCAGTGCAAGTACCAGAATTTGACCTGATATCAGTATTTTACAATCCTTTGCACAGCAGAGAGGGGGATGGGGCTGCAGCACAGGAAACATGCTGAAAGGAGGAGAGAGGAGAGTGACAGAGAGGTGAGCTCTTTAGTCAAGTGCACTGACGAAAAATGTGATCGTTTTCATTTTCGCTTCATTCGTTTTTTTTTTCTTTTTTCGTTTTTCGGGTCATTCGTTATGATCGCAATTCGTAAATTCGAAAATTTGAAAAATTTGAAAATCCGCAAATAAGAAAGAAAAATCTGAAAATTCTAAAGAAAATCCGAAAATCAGAAAACTCGAAAGAATAACTAACTAATAATAACTATTAAATTAGGATATTGGAATTTCCTTTCAATTTTGACTGTTGGTGAACGTAACGAATACCAATTTATCCGAAGTTACTAAATTATAAGAAATGGGGGGCGTGGTCAAGCTGGCGGCCTGAGCAGACGTGTGCTCCTGGAGCTCCGCTCCGACCTGATTCTTCTATCCGGTTAACTCCAGCACAACCCTAACTTATCTACACCCGGTGCTCTTGGCAGACCCTTGGGTATGTGTAGGGGTAAATCTGGCTCCGGGCGGAAGAATTCCTCCACTTTGAAACCTTCCCCGCAACAGACACAACAGCGGGGCCTTCCCGCCAGCAGCCACATGGCGACGCAGACCCCGGCTCCGGCCTCAGCTACTGTGGAAGAAGATCGCTTCCAGGCACTGATGCAGGCCATATCCGAATGCAAGAACTCCCTCACTGCAAAGATCGATGTGCTGCAGACGGATGTTGGTCTAATGCGCAGGGACATGGACAAGCTCCGTGACAGGATGGGAGAAGCTGAGCGCCGTGTAGGAGACTCGGAGGACGCCATTAGGGACCACCACGCTTCTCTCCACACGCTGCAGGTCCGGGTGAAGGCGCTGGAGTCCAGAGCGGAAGACAGCGAAAATCGGAACAGGAGGAACAACCTTAGGGTTGTTGGCCTGCCAGGGAACGCTGAGGGACAGGACCCGGTGGCATTCACTGAACGCTTGCTCCGTACACTCCTGCCAGATGCGGTGTTCTCCCCACACTTTGCAGTGGAAAGGGCCCACAGGATGCCTCCTGTGCGTGGAGCCCCTGGAGCACCCCCCTGCACCTTTATTTTCCGTCTACTGAACTTCCGTGACAGGGATCTGGTGCTCAGGGAGGCACGATGAGTGGCTGAGCTCCGGTTCGAGAACACAAGACTTATGCTCTTCCCTGATTATTCAGTCGAGACCCAGAGGCTTCGCAGGACCTTCGATCACGTCAAAGCCCAGCTGCGCTCGAAGGGCATCAAGTATGGTATGCTGTTCCCTGCCCGCCTCCGTGTCATTGATGGGGAATCCGCCCGCTACTTCACCTCGCCGGAGGAGGCCTCCCACTGGCTGGATACCCTACCTGGTCCCCGGTAGCTAATTTCTCTCTTATTCTGACTATGATCAGCGTTTTTTTCTCAAGCCCGTGGTACTCGCTCCGCTTATGTCCCATATTTTGCACTGTGACCCCCCCCCCCCTTTTTTTACATTTCTGCCCCTGCATCATTTGGTTAATGCTAACCTGGCCTGTCTCCTACCCTCTCCCCCCCTGCCGTTCCCTTCGCGCTACAAACTCATAGTACTCTGAACAGTGAGGTGCGGAGTGCTCAATGGCGGGCGGCATATGTCCTCAAGACGGCTGCTGCTACCACAATGCCTACCCTCCATCCCCTTCTGTCCCCTGCCGAGGGTTGTTTGATATGACTGGGTGCCCCCGGGGGAGGAGGGATGCCGCGTTAGCCTACTATGCTGCGTGAGTTGCAGTGCTGTGCGGTGGCTAACCATCTGGGGACAGGCAGTTGCTACTGTTCTTTGAACCTGTTACTGATGGAGGTTTTCTTTTTCTTTTGTTTCTATTTTTTTCTTTTTCTTTTCTTTGGTTCATTTTTCACCTGATCTTCAAGTATATGCCCTTGGCTTCTGCTAAGAGACCTGCTGGTTCCTATTTTTCACGTTCAGGTTGGGGTTGGCTGCCTAAGGCTTGATGTGACTGTACGAACATTGCCTTAGTACCCCCCTTGGTCGCTTTGTTCTTCTCCTTGCCCCCATAGGAGATATACCTAAAGTGCTCTGAGTGAGCTCAGTTTTGGTTAAGGGAATGGGCACTCCGAGTTCCCCAACGGTTGTGCATGGTGGGGGGTGGGGGGGTTGTGGGTGTTATGATGTTAATGTTTTTATGTCACAGCGTAATAGTGGTTTCTTCTGGCAGTCCATATATGTACGGTCCAAGAGGGTCTCTTGGACACCTGGATTCCTCCATATAGTTGTGGGTACTGTATATTTTTTGTATCTCTCTCCGGGTCCTATTTTGCTGTTCTCCCCTGGCATCTCCATTTTGTGGTTCCCTCTATGGCCCATATGAAGCTACTCTCCTGGAACGTCAGGGGACTCAATGACAAGGTGAAGCGCTCCTTGGTGATGGCCTACCTTAAAAAGTATGCTCCCCACATCTGTGTCCTGCAGGAGACGCACTTGTCTGGGAGTAAGGTCCTTGGGTTGAAGAAACCATGGGTTGGCCATTACTACCATGCCACTTACTCCACTTTTGCCAGGGGGGTCAGTGTACTGATTCATAAGTCACTAACGTATGAAATGTTGGATGTTAAGGTGGACCCGGAGGGTAGATATGTACTTCTACATGTGGTTATTGATACGATTGAGATGTTGATTCTGGGGCTGTATATACCGCCACCGGCCACCACTGCCCTCCTGAAGTTGTTGACCCCTCTAATGTCTATGTACCCTACCGATAACTTGGTCATAGCTGGAGACTTTAATATGGTTCTGAACCCGTCCCTGGATAGGCTGTCACGGGGGACAGGTGTGGACTCCCCTCTGTCACGGTGGGTGTCGCTCTACGGCCTGACTGATGTCTGGAGGTGGAGGCACCTGGCGGACAAAGTCTATACCTGCCATTCCACGTCTCACCGAGCCATGTCTCGGATTGATCTAATACTTGTTAGTGGTGGGATGCTCTCCCGGGTTCACGAAGTTGATATCTTAGCGAGGGGGATTTCAGACCATGCCCCTGTGATGTGTAGTTTTCGCACTATGACGTCCCCTTCTGAGAGACTGTGGAGGCTCTCCCGCTACTGGATTGCTGATCCCTTAGTTGAGGCTGAAATATCCACCCACATATCTAGTTTTTGGCTGACGAACCCTGGAACTGCCGCAGTCCATACTTTAAGGCCTATATTAGGGTTTCGTACCAGTCCTCTATCTCTAGCGCCAGGAGAAACGCCTCTATTACCCCTGAAGAGGCGGAAGCTGCAGCTCAATCCTTGGAATCCCGGTACGTATTGTCCCAAAACCAGACTACCTATTTAGATATGCAGGCCGCGTACAGAGAGGTGATGCTCCTTTGGTTTGCCAATGCAAAAAAGCAACAGATAGCACAATCTCAGCGCATTTTTGAGCAGGGTGGTAAGACTGGGAGACTCCTGGCCTGGTTGGCTAGGGAACAGCAACCAACCTCCTCCATCGCTCGGATCCGCGATGCTGATGACACGATGGTGCTGGACCCCCTGGCCATAAATGCACGTTTTGCGTCCTACTATTCTGGCCTCTATTCCTCCAAGGTGGACTACTCTGGGGAGGAGCTTGGCTCTTTATTGGATCAGATTGCCTTCCCAACCCTCTCTGACACGGCGCGTGACAGCCTTGATGGATTCATAACTGTGGAGGAAGTCCAACAGGCCCTGCGTGATCAGCAGGCAGGGAAGACTCCGGGCACGGATGGTATCCCCCTATAGTTTTATAAGCAATATGGAGAACACATGACACGTAAGCTTCATGAGATGATAGTCAAGACCCTGAAGGACGGGAGACTCCCTGCCTCCATGTCGGAGGCAATTATTGTTGTTATTCCGAAGCCGGGTAAAGACCCAGTGCTGTGTACATCTTACCGCCCGATCTCGCTGCTGAATGCAGATGCCAAGATTCTCACTAAGATATTGGTGCGAAGCTTGAATGAGGTTATCCTCACCCTAATACATGAAGACCAGTCAGGTTTTATGCCAGGCAAGGGTACAGATATTAACCTCCGGAGGCTGTACACGGTTTTGGGATCGGACAATTTTCTTGCTGCTTCGGACGCAGTGGCCTCCCTCGATGCCGAGAAAGCATTCGACTCTGTTGAATGGGTGTATCTCTGGGAGGTCCTGCTACGGTTTGGCTTCGGACCTAGGTTCATCTCATGGGTGAAGGCTCTCTATACCGCCCCAAAGGCTAGAGTACGCACTGGCTCGGTCCTTTCTCCCCCCTTCTCCCTTCATAGAGGAATGAGACAGGGGTGCCCGCTCTCCCCGGCATTATTTGCGCTGGCAATAGAGCCCATGGCGATTCTCCCGCGGTCTGTGGCATCGGCATGGGCCCTGTTGAGGAGAGGATATCCCTATATGCAGACGATACACTCTTGTACCTTAGAAACCCAGATACTTCATTACGGGAGGCTCTCTTGCTCATTGATGTGTTTGGCAGATTCTCGGGAGTTAGGGTTAACTGGGGGAAGTCCATTCTATTTGCTCTGCACTCATCCCCTGCGGGGTTACCCACGGACACCCCACTCCAAATAGTCTCCCAATTTAAATATTTAGGGGTGGTTATTCATAAGACAATTTCCCTATATATTCCTCTTAATATCGAACCGGTCCTATCTTCCCTGACACGGAAGTGTGCGGCCTGGAAGACTCTGCCCCTCACTCCGGTTTGCAGGGTTAATCTTGTCAAGATGTCTGTGCTCCCTAAGTTTCTATATCTTTTTAGGCAGACCCCGCTCCCCATCCCCCGTACGTTCTTCCAAAAACTGGACAGCTTGCTAATCTCCTTTATATGGAACGGGGGAACCCCCAGTATAGCATTGTCTACCCTTCAACTCCCGGTTTCGTTGGGGGGCCTTGCGATGCCTTGCTTTATTAAATACTACTGGGCGGCGGTCCTTGTGACGGTCAGATGGTGGCTGTCTGAGGAACCGGCCAACCCTGCGGCTACATTAGAGGCGGCATTGCTGGGCTCTTACTCTGAACTCCGGAACTTGATACATAGAGGTCCCAGATCCAACCCTAACGTTACCCCATCCATGCGAACTACGCTGAGAGTTTGGGAAACAGTGGGGGCCAGGATTGAGAAACCTCACAGTTGGTCTCCACGCACCCCCTTATGGGGCAACCCCAGATTGCTGCATTTCCGGTACATTCCGGACCCTGTGATATGGGCCCGATATGGCATTATAACCCTGGCGGATATTGTCTCTGTCACCGGGTTGCGGACCTTTGACGACCTGAGGGGGGAGCGTGGATTGCCCAACTTTATGTTCTTCAGATACATTCAGCTCCGGCATGCGTATAGGTCTCAATTTGCTCAACCTATTGTCCTGGAGATGAGTGGAGTTGAAAACATGTTGTCTTTGGCTGGGGACCTCAAGCCCCTTTCGGCCCTATATGGCGAGCTTAGCGGTTTGGATACGTCTGTGGTCTCTTGCCTATTCTCAAACTGGCAGGCGGATATTCCAACTATGGCTGATGAGGACTGGGAGGAGGGGGTGCAACAGTACCTTCCTCTCGTAATCTCGGCAGTAGGGATGAGCTCGGTGTTCGAGACGAACATACGTTCGACTCGAACATCGGCTGTTCGATCGTTCGCCGAACAACGAACGATTTGGGCCGTTCACGCCTAATTCGCGGCCCACAATGCACTACGCCATCGCAGTGTCATCCAGGCGCTGTGATTGGCCAAGCATGCACTGTGACCCCGCATGCTTGGCCAATCACAGCGCCGGCAGCGAGGAGAGCAATGATTGGCCACAGGCAGGATGCCTGTGGCCAATTATTGCTGAGGGTGTTTAGTACACGCCCCACACTATAAAAGGCCGCCAGCACAGCGGCCTAGTGTAGTGTGTTCCGGAGCAGGGAAAGAGAAGCATAGGCAGGGACAGTGACATTTTTTTTTCTTGCTTAACCTGGATTCCTTTAGTTTAGGGAAAGAGAAGGATAGGTAGGGAGAGTGTCAGTCTGTTTTACTGTGGTAAACCTTGTTTGTAGGGACAGGGAAGGACAGTGAGGGAAATTCTCATTGTGCTATACTGTGCTAAAGCATTCCTCATCAACCATCTTTAAAAAAAAAATTTTATAGGGACAGAAAACTATAGGTAGGGAGAGTGTCAGTGTGTTTTACTGTGCTAAACCTTGTTTGTAGGGACAGGGAAGGACAGTGAGGGAAATTCTCATTGTGCTATACTGTGCTAAAGCATTCCTCATCAACCATCTTTAAAAAAAAAAAAAATTATAGGGACAGAAAACTATAGGTAGGGAGAGTGTCAGTGTGTTTTACTGTGCTAAACCTTGTTTGTAGGGACAGGGAAGGACAGTGAGGGAAATTCTCATTGTGCTATACTGTGCTAAAGCATTCCTCATCAACCATCTTTAAAAAAAAATGTTTTTATAGGGACAGAAAACTATAGGTAGGGAGAGTGTCAGTGTGTTTTACTGTGCTAAACTTTGTTTGTAGGGACAGGGAAGGACAGTGAGGGAAATTCTCATTGTGCTATACTGTGCTAAAGCATTCCTCATCAACCATCTTTAAAAAAAAAAAATTATAGGGACAGAAAACTATAGGTAGGGAGAGTGTCAGTGTGTTTTACTGTGCTAAACCTTGTTTGTAGGGACAGGGAAGGACAGTGAGGGAAATTCTCATTGTGCTATACTGTGCTAAAGCATTCCTCATCAACCATCTTTAAAAAAATTTTTTTTATAGGGACAGAAAACTATAGGTAGGGAGAGTGTCAGTGTGTTTTACTGTGCTAAACCTTGTTTGTAGGGACAGGGAAGGACAGTGAGGGAAATTCTCATTGTGCTATACTGTGCTAAAGCATTCCTCATCAACCATCTTTAAAAAAAAAAAAAAATATAGGGACAGAAAACTATAGGTAGGGAGAGTGTCAGTGTGTTTTACTGTGCTAAACCTTGTTTGTAGGGACAGGGAAGGACAGTGAGGGAAATTCTCATTGTGCTATACTGTGCTAAAGCATTCCTCATCAACCATCTTTAAAAAAAATGTTTTATAGGGACAGAAAACTATAGGTAGGGAGAGTGTCAGTGTGTTTTACTGTGCTAAACCTTGTTTGTAGGGACAGGGAAGGACAGTGAGGGAAATTCTCATTGTGCTATACTGTGCTAAAGCATTCCTCATCAACCATCTTTAAAAAAAAAAAAATATAGGGACAGAAAACTATAGGTAGGGAGAGTGTCAGTGTGTTTTACTGTGCTAAACCTTGTTTGTAGGGACAGGGAAGGACAGTGAGGGAAATTCTCATTGTGCTATACTGTGCTAAAGCATTCCTCATCAACCATCTTTAAAAAAAAAAAAATTATAGGGACAGAAAACTATAGGTAGGGAGAGTGTCAGTGTGTTTTACTGTGCTAAACCTTGTTTGTAGGGACAGGGAAGGACAGTGAGGGAAATTCTCATTGTGCTATACTGTGCTAAAGCATTCCTCATCAACCATCTTTAAAAAAAAAAAATTATAGGGACAGAAAACTATAGGTAGGGAGAGTGTCAGTGTGTTTTACTGTGCTAAACCTTGTTTGTAGGGACAGGGAAGGACAGTGAGGGAAATTCTCATTGTGCTATACTGTGCTAAAGCATTCCTCATCAACCATCTTTAAAAAAAAAAAAAATTATAGGGACAGAAAACTATAGGTAGGGAGAGTGTCAGTGTGTTTTACTGTGCTAAACCTTGTTTGTAGGGACAGGGAAGGACAGTGAGGGAAATTCTCATTGTGCTATACTGTGCTAAAGCATTCCTCATCAACCATCTTTAAAAAAAAAAATTTATAGGGACAGAAAACTATAGGTAGGGAGAGTGTCAGTGTGTTTTACTGTGCTAAACCTTGTTTGTAGGGACAGGGAAGGACAGTGAGGGAAATTCTCATTGTGCTATACTGTGCTAAAGCATTCCTCATCAACCATCTTTGAAATCCTTGTTTTTTGGACAGTCAGAGAAATTGTCATTGTGCTATTCTGTGCGAAAGCAATCATCCTCAACCATATTTAGAAATCCTTAAGTAAAGGGACAGAGAAGGACACCTGAAGGTAGCCCTTATTGCTTTTTTTCCCATCTCCCTGCAGGCCATCCATTAGAATGTCTGGAAGGCAAACAAGGAGAGGCAGACAGTCAGGAGGCAATAAAAGAGGGCAAGCAGGCTCTGTGTCTGGGGGCAACAGTGCTGGTCGTGGACGCGGTGCATTGTCATCAGCACATGGCCATGGGACACGCTTGTCCTTCTTTTCGGCAGCTGGACATGTTGAGCCACATCATGCCGAAGACTTGGTAGAGTGGATGATCAAGCCCTCCTCCTCCTCATCCTCTCTCACCCAGGCTCAGGGTACTGGCAAAGCAGCTGCCAAAGCGTCCTCTTCCCTGGTATCAATGTGAGACTCATCATCAGTCACTCCTTCCCTAGACCCACCATGTCCTCCTCCTGAGGAGTCCCCCGAACTGTTTGAGCATAGTGTTGGGTACATGCTCCAGGAGGATGCCCAGCGTTTCGAAGGGTCTGATGATGAAACCCAGCTAGAGGAAGGCAGTAGCGTGAGAGCAGACAGAGGGGATGCTCAAGAAGGACACCAATCTGGCAGTCATGTTCCAGCAGCTGCAGCATACTGCCAGATTGGCTCCAGTGATGAGGAGGGAGGGGATGATGAGGTCACTGACTCCACGTGGGTGCCTAATAGGAGAGAGGAGGAGGAGGAGGATGAGGAGGAGGCACATCTCCAACGAGGCAGGATGCCCTTTGGTGGCCAGCGTAAGGGCAGTACACCGACGGAATCACACCGCAGAGCTCCGCCTGTGCAGGGCGCTGCCTCTGCCCGTCATTCAAAAAGTTCTTTGGTGTGGGCCTTTTTTGAGGCGAGTGCATCAGATCGCACAGATGCTGTTTGCAACATATGTCTCAAGCGTATATCGCGTGGCCAAAACATCAGCCGCTTGGGTACCACATGCCTGACCAGACATATGTTGACCTGCCATGCAGCTCGTTGGCAAGCCTACCTCAAAGACCCACACCAAAGAACAAAGCGGACCTCTCCTTGCACCGCATCAGCTGGGATCTCCAACCCCACTATAACTTCAGTCCTCTCTGAAACATGCACTGAGAGGAATGAAGGTGTAGAATTAGGTGTGTCACAGCCAAGTACTTGCGGCCACTCTGCTAGCAGTACACCGACGTCCGATTCTAGCAGGCAAATTTCCCTGCCCCAGCTGCTGGACCGTCGAAAGAAGTTCACTCCCAGCCATCCACATGCCCAGCGGTTGAATGCTAGCTTGGCTAAATTGCTAGCGCTTCAACTGCTGCCTTTTCAGTTGGTAGACTCGGCCCCCTTCCGTGAGTTTGTGTAATGTGCGGTTCCTCAGTGGCAGGTTCCCAAACGCCACTTTTTCTCACGGAAGGCTATTCCGGCTCTCTACCGGCATGTGGAAGGCAATGTCTTGGCCTCGCTGGACAGGGCGGTCAGCGGTAAGGTGCATATTACCGCTGACTCATGGTCCAGCAGGCATGGACAGGGACGTTACCTTTCTTTCACGGCCCATTGGGTCACTCTTTTGGCAGCTGGGAAGGATGCAGGACAAGGTGCAGTAGTGTTGGAGGTTGTTCCACCGCCACGCCTCCAAAATGCTACTACTGGTTGTGACACACCTCTCTCCTCCACCCCCTCCTCTTCTTCTTCCTCCATGGCCTCTTCCTGTGCTTTGTCCTCTGAACCAGCGGTGCTCCGTAGGCGTTCAAGGGGCTACGCAAGTACGCAGGCAAAAACATGCCATGCCGTGCTTGCGCTGGTGTGTTTGGGGGACAGAAGCCACACTGGGGCAGAGATTCTGTTAGCTCTGCAGGGGCAGGCTCAGAGGTGGTTGACGCCACGCCAGCTTAAGCCAGGAATGGTGGTTTGCGACAATGGCACCAACCTCCTCTCCGCCCTCCGACAGGGACAACTGACCCATGTGCCCTGTGTGGCTCACGTCCTTAACCTGGTGGTGCAGCGGTTCTTGGGCAGGTACCCGGGCTTACAGGATGTCCTGAGGCAGGCCAGGAAAGTCTGTGTGCATTTCCGCAGATCTTATAATGCCAGTGCTCGCCTGGCTGAGCTGCAAAAGGAGTTGAACCTGCCCAAGAACCACCTTATATGTGACATGCCCACCAGGTGGAAGGGCCATCAATGAGTACCTGTGCGACTACGGCACCAGGACAGGGTCAGGGGAGCTTGGTTTTTTTCTCCACGCCAGTGGGGCATGATCAGGGATGCATGCACTGTCCTGGCACCATTTGAGGAGGCCACGAGGATGGTGAGCAGTGACAGTGCATGCATCAGTGACACTGTACCTCTTGTCCACCTGTTGGAGCACACGCTGCGTGGAATAATGGACAGGGCACTTGAGGCAGAACAGAGTCAGGAAGAGGAGGACTTCCTTGCCTCTCAAGGCCCCCTTTACCCAGACAGTGTTCCTTCTGTCCCACCCATCGCACAGGAAGAGGACGAGGAGGAGGAGGAGGATTGTGTCAGCATGGAGGTGGAGCCTGGCACTCAGCAGCATCAACAGCAGCAGTCTTTTAGGGATGATTTACAGTCCCAAGAAACCCGTGGACTTGTACGTGGCTGGGAGGAGGTGGCTGCGGATCATGTCGTCCTTAGTGACCCAGAGGACTCCGGACCGAATGCCTCAGCTAACCTACGCTGCATGGCCTCCCTGATCCTGCAAAGTCTGCGGAAGGATCCTCGTATTCTTCGGATCAAGGAGAGGGACCATTACTGGCTGGCCACTCTCCTTGATCCACGGTACAAGGGTAAGGTTGCGGACCTTATGTTACCGTCGCAGAGGAAGCAGAGGATGAGACAACTCCGGGAGGCCTTGCAGAAAGGTCTGTGCAACGCGTTCCCAGAGACTGGGAGGTTACAAACTTCTGGTCCTGGACAACGAGTTGCTGAGGCTTCGGCCAGTCAAAGAAGGAGCGGTGGGGAAGGTGGCCGTCTGACCGATGCATTCAGACAATTCTTTAGTCCGCAGCCCCAAAGTATGATCGGTTCCAGCAACCATCGCCAGCGTCTGATAAACATGGTGCAGGAATATCTAGGGGCAAGGTCAGACTTGGACACCTTCCCCACCGAAAATCCTCTGGCTTACTGGGTCTTGAGGATGGATCACTGGCCAGAGCTTGCACAGTATGCAATTGAGCTACTGGCCTGTCCTGCATCCAGCGTTCTTTCGGAACGCACATTCAGTGCTGCTGGAGGATTTGTCACGGATCACAGGGTGCGCCTATCCACCGACTCGGTTGATCGACTGACTTTCATCAAGATGAACCAGTCTTGGATCACCACCAGCTACCACACACCTGATGCTGATATAACAGACTAATTGATTTTAACATGTCACATCCCTTCAAGACTGATGCTGATGCTGAGTGCCTGTGCTGTTATGTTGACTGGCTATCCTCCTCCTCCGAGTCCTCAATGATACGATTGATGATGATAGCTTGGAAGATCATTTTTGTTCATGGGTGCCGCCACCAGTGCCTAACGCCCAATTTTTCAGCCCCTGTTTAACAGGGGCGTGTAATTACAATTTTTGAAGCAATACTTTGCAACAGGGCTCATTGCTGTGCTCCAAGTACAGTATCTGTGAGGGGTTGCAGTGTTGTGCCACCAGTGCCTAACGCCCAATTTTTCAGCCCCTGTTTAACAGGGGCGTGTAATTACAATTTTTGAAGCAATACTTTGCAACAGGGCTCATTGCTGTGCTCCAAGTACAGTATCTGTGAGGGGTTGCAGTGTTGTGCCACCAGTGCCTAAGGCCCAATTTTTCAGCCCCTGTTTAACAGGGGCGTGTAATTACAATTTTTGAAGCAATACTTTGCAACAGGGCTCATTGCTGTGCTCCAAGTACAGTATCTGTGAGGGGTTGCAGTGTTGTGCCACCAGTGCCTAAGGCCCAATTTTTCAGCCCCTGTTCAACAGGGGCATGTAATTACAATTCTTGATCTAATAATTCACAGCAGGGCCCATTGCTGCACCCACCAAGAGTAACTTTGAGGGCTTACAGTGTTGTGGCAACGCCACCACCACCACCACCACAAAAGGCCCAATTTTTCAGCTCCTGTTCAAAAGGGGCATGTAATTACAATTCTTGATCTAATAATTCACAGCAGGGCCCATTCCTGCACCCACCAAGAGTAACTCTGAGGGCTTACAGTGTTGTGGCAACACCACCACCACCACCACCACCACGAAAGACCCAATTTTTCAGCCCCTGTTCAACAGGGGCATGCAATTACAATTCTTGATCTAATAATTCACAGCAGGGCCCATTGCTGCACCCACCAAGAGTAACTGTCAGGGCTTACAGTGTTGTGGCACCAGCACCACCATCAAAGGCCCAATTTTTACTACCACTGTTCAACAATTATATGTAATTACAATTCCTGATATAATAGTTGACAGCAGGGCGTTCCAGCACCAACCAAGAGTAACTGTGAGTGCTTACAGTGTTGTGCCAACACCAACAACTAAGGGGCCTATTTCTGCAGAGTATATACAGCAGGTCCCTACTTTCAAACATCCAACTTACAAACGACTCCTACTTGCAAACGCAAGAAGACAACAGGAAGTGAGAGGAAATCTACCCCTAGGAAGGAAAATTCTCTCCTGTAAGAATTAATATGGGAGAAAGGTGTCTCCTCTCTACTGATGCTTTATCACCAATCCTTGTTTCAAGAAAAACACCACATTTCAAAAACAGTTGTCATTGGGACGGAAAGTGAGGTGAAATGTTCTGAACAGGGGCACAGACAGCAAAACAAATGTTACAGGGGTGATAACCCTTACCTATGTTTTCCAAAAAGTTTAAAAATAGATTTTTGGGCTGGAGCTACACTTAAACAATGTACCTGTTCAAAATTACAAACAGATTCTACATAAGAACAAACCTACAGTCCCTGTCTTGTATGCACCGCCTGTATACGGCTGTTCAGAGTATATAGGGCCTTTTTTATTTTATGTGCGGGGTTCCCCTTAATATCCATACAAGACCCAAAGGGGCTGGTAATGGGCTGGGGTAGGGGGGGGGGTCATGGGGTAGCTATGCCATTTTTCTTAAAGATTTTCATCCATATTACCGGGACCAGACATTACATTAAAGCCGCAAGCAGTTTTAAATGGCTTTTTTTTCCTTTAGAAGTGTCATTTTGTGCAGGGACAGTTCTAAACACGGGAAACACGTGGCACTTCACAGGCATACTTTAGACACCCCCCAGGTACGATATTTAAAGGAATATTTGACTTTTTTTTTCACTTTATGCATCATTAAAATGACTGCTCCCGAAAAACGACCGTTTTTAAAACTTCTTTTTGCATTGATACATGTCCCGTGGTGCAGAACCCGGGTTCCCAAACCCTTTTTAGGACAATAACATGCATAATAGTCGTTATAATTAGCACTTTAGAATTCGAACGTTTGCATCCATTGTATTTAATAGGGTTCTAATGTTCGTACGAACTTTCGGTCCGTTCGCGGGTTCTGTTGCGAACCGAACCCGGGGGTGTTCGGCTCATCACTACTCGGCAGGAGATAGATTCACCCAGCTTCGATTCCTCCACCGGGCCTATTATTCCCCAGACCGCCTGGCCAGAATTTACCCTGATAGAAGTCCTTTGTGCCCAAAGTGTAAATTGGAATCTGGCTCATTCTTTCATGTGGTGTGGTCCTGTCCACATCTCAGGGTCTACTGGGAGGGGGTAGTGGCGGATATTAATTCCATAGGCAAGCTCAGTGTTCCATGTGACCCACTCCCGATGTTGCTGGGCGTAGTGGACAACCTTGAGACAACCCGGAGTAGCAAGCTCTTTGTATTTTACGCAGCCTTTTATGCGAGAAAAGCGGTCCTCTTGCAATGGAACGACCCCTCCCCCCCGACGGTACAACAGTGGAGAGCCATGGTGGACAATGCACTACCACTTTACAAGCTGACATACTTGGGACGTAACTGCCCCAAAAAGTTTGACAAGATCTGGGCAGCGTGGGTTGAGAGATGATGGCCTACTGTAGTTTGAGGGTGATGTTATTGAGGTGGCTGGTGGTGATGTGGGTGCGCCTTGCCTATTTTTGCAGTCGGATCACCCCCCCCCCCCCCCAACGTCAATGACGATTTAGGACCTTAACATGTCTCTGGTTCTTGCCTCCTTGGGCCCCCTCCCTCCCTCCTTTTATCCGTTATGTTCTAAAACAGGCCTGGGCCCAATCCTCCAACTTTTCTACCTAGTGGGGGTGGCTCCCCCAATTTCCCCTGGGTCTTGTGTATGATTACCTACAAGCTGACCTGTTCGTGTCTAGTGACTAGATTAGCAATTGTATTTTCAACTGTTCTGATCTCCTACGGATGATGTACCACTGTGCTTGATGTTCCTTGTTGCTACATTGTATACTATTGTACTGTTGATTGATTTGTCCTATCGGAGATAGATGATGACTGTCAAGTATGTACCACTGTATTTTGCTGTGCTTTTTTTTGTTTTTCTTTTCCAAAATAAATAAACTTTATGTTAAAAAAAAATTATAAGAAATAACGAATGCCGCATCAAAACAAATGGAATGGAACAAATTAATAATAATAAACATTTTTTAATATTATTATTGTTATTTATTATTATCAATTATTATTATTAATTATTATATTATTATTATTATCAATTTGTTACGTTGCGTTCGTTTAGATACGGCATTCATTATTTCGGATACATCGTAACTTTGGAGAAATTCGTATTCATTACGTTCACTAACAGCCAAATTTGAAAGGAAATTCCAATACCTATAATAGTTAGTTATTATTAGTTAGTTAGTTAGTTGGTTATTCTTTAGAATTTTCGGATTTTCTTTCTTATTTTCGGATTTTCGAATTTACGAATTTACGAATTGCGATCATAACAAATGACACGAAAAACGAAAAAAAAAAAAGAATGAAATGAAAATGAACACATTTTTTGGCAGTGCACATGTCCAAAGAGCTCATCTATCTGTCACTCTGCTCTCTTTTGAAAGGAAATTCCAACCTATAATTTGATAATTAGAAAAAAATATTAGTTAGTTATTAATTTAGATTTTCGAATTTTTGGGTTTTGTTTGGAATTTACGAATTTTTTAAATTTAAGAATTTTGGAATATTCAACCCTATGAATATTTGTAAAAATGTGTTAAACAGGTTTTCGTTCATTCCGATATTTCCGAATTAACAAAATTTGTCAAAATTCGTTAAAGCGGAGTTCCACCCTGAATTTTTTTCCACCCATAATCAGACTCCTTTAAACCTAAAAAGAAACATTTGGAGGAAAATGTATTTTTTTCACTTACCAAAAACGCCCTGTTTGTTGCTATGTAGTCCTCCTAATCTGCCACTTCCTGGTCCACGGAGCTCCTCCTCACTTCTTCCCTCGCCTGTGCTCCTGGGAAATGATGTGTCATAATTTCCCAGGAGTCTGTGGGCAGTACTGTGATCTTTAGAAACAATCGACGCTACAGCCGCGCCGGTGAATCGCGCATGCGCAAGATCGAGAGGCGCATGCTGGTTACCCAGCATGCATCTCTCCAACGCTTATCCCGGAAGAGTTATCGATTGGGCTTCACATGCCCACAATCATGATGGCAACGGCCACAACAGGAGAAACAAACTTGTGAGTCTAAAATAAATATTTTAGCAACATACACTATTAACCTTGTATAATCGTTTTTTTATTTAACCGCTTCTTATTTTACCCCCTTCCTGACCAGAGCACTTTTTACAATTTGGCACTGTGTCGTTTTTAACTGACAATTGCTCGGTTGTGCGATGCCGTACCCAAAAAAAATTGCGTTCTTTTTTTCCCCACAAATAGAGCTTTCTTTTGCTGGTATTTGCGTTTTCTATTTTTTGCGCTATAAACAAAAAAAAAAAGCGACAATTTTGAAAAAAATACGATATTTTTAACGTTTTGCCGTAATAAATATCCCCAAAAGTTTTTTTAAAATTTTTTATTTTTTCTCAGTTTAGGCCAATATATATTCTTCTACATATTTTTGGTAAAAAAAAAAAAAAAAATCGCAATGAGCGTATATTGATGGGTTTGCGCAAAAGTTATAGCGTCTGCAAACTATGGGAAAGATTTTGGGCATTTTTATGCCATTTTTATTATTTATTTATTTTTTACTAGTAATGAGTGGTGATCTGCAATTTTTAGCGGTACTGCGACAATGCAACGGACAGATCGGAGACTTTAGACACTTTTTTGGGACCATTGGCATTTATGCAGCGAGCAGTGCTATAAAAATGCACTGATTACTGTGTAAATGTCACTGGCAGGGAAGGGGTTAACACTAGGGGGCAATCAAGGGGTTAAATGTGTGTTCCCTCTGCATGTTCTAACTCTGTGGGGATGTGAGTGACTAGGAGCCCTATCATTTTTCCCACTTCGTAGGAAGAAACGATAGGGCTCCTCTCCTCTGACGGCACAGGGATTTTCTTGTTCACACACACAAATCCCAGTGCTGGCGCTCGTGCATGCGATCGCGCGGGGCCGGCTGTGAACGTGCCCGCCGGCCAAGCGCATCAGGTCCCCCGCCGTTCAGTGCGCGCGGTAGGACGTACCCGTACGGAATTTCGCCCACCAATGCCATTGTTTTGCAGTATATCTGCGTGACACGGTTGGCAACTGGTTATTATTGCATTATGCTCAGGTGTAAACAGGACATAGGTACGTTCTGGCACATGGTCTGGTCGTGTCCAAAACTCCGGCCATATTGGACGGCGGTTGCCTCCAGGCTAATTGATGTGAGTGGGACGAGCGTCCCGGTCGACCCGACAGTTTTGTCACTGAGCCATCTGGAGGATGTGGAAGGGGATAGGTACTGTAAACTACGCCTGACCTTCTCCCTATTTTATGCTAGACAAGAAATTCTGCTAAAATGGAAATCTGAGGACCCCCCCACCTGTGCTTCCTGGCAGCGCTCGGTGAATTCAGTCCTGCCCTTGTACAGGTTGACTTATGAGAAAAGACAATGCCCGGGGAAGTTCGACAAAATCTGGTCTACCTGGATGATGACCCGCGCTGCCCTTGACCCCCCTCCAGACTGAGTGTGCAGGACATTTCCCCCCCCCTTCTGACGGTTGTTGTCTTGCTCTCCCCCTCCCCCATGATACTGTTAAGGGTTGTTTGAAGTAGCCGTGGCGTAACTGACAAGAAATAATTGTTATGTATGTTTGATATTTACCCGATCCTCACTTGCTACCGATTACTTGGGTTCTGCCCCTGGAAGTGATGTACACTCCTGATTTTCTGATTTCTACATTGCTGTAATTTCTGTGACGTATCTGTAATGTAATACTGATTTGTCTAATAAAACGTCTTTCTGATAAAAAATTGCATTATGCTCGGATCAATTAAAAAAAAAATGTGGCCGGAACTCTGCTTTAAAAAAAACGAATTCAGAACGAATTGCACATGTCTAGAGATCATTAGCCTGCTGCTTCTCCTTCTACTGCCCAGTCTGAAGCCTCGTACACACGACACGTTTTCTCGGCAAGACAAGACAAGAAAACTGTTGGGAGAGCTTTCTTGCCGAGAAAACCGGCCGTGTGTACGAGGCTTTCAGGTTTCTCGTCAAGAAAACTGCCCAGAATCTCGACGAGAAAAAAAGAAGACCCGCTTTATTTTTTCTCGTCGGGAGTCTCATTTTTCGCGTCGTGATTCTCATTAGACTGTATTTGGACGAGAAAACCGGTCGTGTGTATGCTTTTCCGAGTCTTCAAAAACCGCACATGGTCAGAATCAAGTATGAGACGGGAGCGCTCCTTCTGGTAAAACTAGCCTTCGTAAATGAGATAGCACATTTGTCACGCTGTAACGAACTGAAAGCACAAAGTCTGAAAAGCGCGAATCGTCTCTTCCCAAACTTTTACTAACACGCGGTAACACGAGATCAGCAAAAGCAGCCCAAGGGTTGTACGTCACCTCGCTTTAGACCGACGAGATTTTGGATTGACAGTGTATACAAGGAAAGCTTGACAAGAAACCCGTCGAGAAAAACAACGTTTTTTTTTTGCGACGAGATTCTCAGTTGTGTGTACAAGGCTTCAGGGTTTGGGGTGGGAAGGAGACCTGCAAGTGAAAGTGAAACCGTCGCAACAAAAAGTCAGGTCTCCTCCCCAGCTAGAAAGGGATGTACTGGGGGGGGGGGGGGGCAGAGTTGTGTAAATCTCAGGACTGGATGGACAAAAATACAAAACAACGGCCATAAATGTTTTTCATCTATGTAGCTGTTTTCCTAAACCACTTTATCCAAACTCAGGAAAGGTTTTGGCTGGAGTTCCATTTTAAAGCAAAGAAAAAGGCGTAAAAGAAAAAATAAATAAATCCATATGTAAATCTGCATTGGCAATCCATACGGCAATAATATTAATAAACGTACTAATCTTAGAATCAACAAATATCACCTCATCTGTAACGCTACAAAATTGCTGTCACCGAGCCCCGTGTCACATCGCCGCGCTTCCGTTCCAAACCTATCACTTCACTTTTAAGATAATAAATTCTGCGCAAATGTGTTTCCCCCACAAAATATCTGTGTATGAAAACACATCCTGAAAATTATGAAATCATATTTCCCTTCTGCATTTGCAGTTTTTTTTTTTTTTTAAGTTGCAAAATGACACAGAGAGCAAAAGAAAGGGAAAAAAAAAAAAAAAGATACAGCGTATTGCGACCCGTCTGGATACAAATACGTCTGGAGTGCTTAATTCCACACATCACAGCGGCATTGCGCTTCGGGCTACATTGTGGCACTACGGCTCGGTGTAACGCAGCATATTATTTATGTTTGCTGAGCCCTGGTTTATTTGACTAGGGGTATACACGAACAGCTAATTATCTCCTGAGAACTTGCTGTAATTTTAAGGGTTATGCACAAGATGTTAATTAATCACACAGCTCCCAGATATTTGTAACATGCAGCGTGGATGTGAAGACGCATTTCAATGAGGACGAGGAAGGGCTACAGATGCGCTGTTCGGTGGTGCTGCACAATAAGCAAAATGCTATATTATTTTAAGCGCGGATCATATGTTGTGTTAAATATAAATAAAATAAAAAAATAAATTGAAAATGTATGCAAGCTACGCAGATGAAGAATTTGGCTGATGGAGTTAGTTTGTAAACTTAGTTAAGATTCTTCCTAGGGTTTGCCATGCTTGCGTATGTATCTATGTGATGGAAATATGCAGTTTTAAGGTGTTGGTGACCCCAGGACAAACTCCTCATAGGTGTCGCCCCTCACCAAAAAAATGAAAGAGTTTACAGGCTATGCAGATTAAGAATTTGGCCAATGGAGATGGCTTATTCTTCCCAGGGGTTGCCATACATGCATATGTGTGTGTCTCTATGTGACATTTAAAAACTTCAGCCCCGGACCATTTGGCTGGCCAAAGACCAGAGCACTTTTTGCGATTCGGCACTGCGTTGCTTTAATGGAAAATTGCGCGGTCTTGTGACGTGGCTCCCAAACAAAATTGCAGAAGAAGAATTTGGCCGATGGAGATAGTTTGTTCTTCCCAGGAGTTGTGTAAGGGAAAATGGTTGTGCTACTAAATAAGATTAGAGCTAAAAAAACTCGAAATAATAATGTAGTGAAACAAACACCAATATATGCACAAATGAATAAATAAGTGAATAGACACTAATGAATAAACATAAAAAGCAAATGAAAATAGTGTACATACAGTGGGTACGGAAAGTATTCAGACCCCCTTAAAATTTTCACTCTTTATTATATTGCAGCCATTTGCTAAAATCATTTAAGTTCATTTTTTTCCTCATTAATGTACACACAGCACCCCATATTGACAGAAAAACACAGAATTGTTGACATTTTTGCAGATTTATTAAAAAAGAAAATCTGAAATATCACAGGATCCTAAGTATTCAGACCCTTTGCTGTGACACTCATATATTTAATTCAGGTGCTGTCCATTTCTTCTGATCATCCTTGAGATGGTTCTACACCTTCATTTGAGTCCAGCTGTGTTTGATTATACTGATTGGACTTGATTAGGAACGCCACACACCTGTCTACTGTATATAAGACCTTACAGCTCACAGTGCATGTCAGAGCAAATGAGAATCATGAGCTCAAAGGAACTGCCTGAAGAGCTCAGAGACAGAATTGTGGCAAGGCACAGATCTGGCCAAGGTTACAAAAAAAATTCTGCTGCACTTAAGGTTCCTAAGAGCACAGTGGCCTCCATAATCTTTAAATGGAAGACATTTGGGATGACCAGAACCCTTCCTAGAGCTGGCCGTCCGGCCAAACTGAGCTATCAGGGGAGAAGAGCCTTGGTGAGAGAGGTAAAGAAGAACCCAAAGATCACTGTGGCTGAGCTCCAGAGATGCAGTCGGGAGATGGGAGAAAGTTGTAGAAAGTCAACCATCACTGCAGCCCTCCATCAGTCGGGGCTTTATGGCAGAGTGGCCCGACGGAAGCCTCTCCTCAGTGCAAGACACATGAAAGCCTGCATGGAGTTTGCTAAAAAAACACCTGAAAGACTCCAAAATGGTGAGAAATAAGATTCTCTGGTCTGATGAGACCAAGATAGAACTTTTTGGCCTTAATTCTAAGCGGTATGTGTGGAGAAAACCAGGCACTGCTGATCACCTGTCCAATACAGTCCCAACAGTGAAGTATGGTGGTGGCAGCATCATGCTGTGCGGGTGTTTTTCAGCTGCAGGGACAAGACGACTGGTTGCAATCGAGGGAAAGATGAATGCGGCCAAGTACAGAGATATCCTGGACGAAAACCTTCTCCAGAGTGCTCAGGACCTCAGACTGGGCCGAAGGTTTACCTTCCAACAAGACAATGACCCTAAGCACACAGCTAAAATAACAAAGGAGTGGCTTCACAACAACTCCGTGACTGTTCTTGAATGGCCCAGCCAGAGCCCTGACTTAAACCCAATTGAGCATCTCTGGAGAGACCTAAAAATGGCTGTCCACCAACGTTTACCATCCAACCTGACAGAACTGGAGAGGATCTGCAAGGAGGAATGGCAGAGGATCCCCAAATCCAGGTGTGAAAAACTTGTTGCATCTTTCCCAAAAAGACTCATGGCTGTATTAGATCAAAAGGGTGCAAATACTAAATACTGAGCAAAGGGTCTGAATACTTAGGACCATGTGAATATTTCAGTTTTTCTTTTTTAATAAATCTGCAAAAATTTCAACAATTCTGTGTTTTTCTGTCAATATGGGGGGCTGTGTGTACATTAATGAGGAAAAAAATTACTTAAATGATTTTAGCAAATGGCTACAATATAACAAATAGTGATGAGCCGAACACCCCCGGGTTCGGTTCGCACCAGAACCCGCGAACGGACCGGAAGTTCGAACGAACATTAGAACCCTATTAAATACAATGGATGCGAACGTTCGAATTCTAAAGTGCTAATTATAACAACTATTATGCATGTTATTGTCCTAAAAAGGGTTTGGGAACCCGGGTTCTGCACCAGGGGACATGTATCAATGCAAAAAGAAGTTTTAAAAACGGTCGTTTTTCGGGAGCAGTCATTTTAATGATGCATAAAGTGAAAAAAAAAAAGTCAAATATTCCTTTAAATATCGTACCTGGGGGGTGTCTAAAGTATGCCTGTGAAGTGCCACGTGTTTCCCGTGTTTAGAACTGTCCCTGCACAAAATGACACTTCTAAAGGAAAAAAAAGCCATTTAAAACTGCTTGCGGCTTTAATGTAATGTCTGGTCCCGGTAATATGGATGAAATTCTTTAAGAAAAATGGCATAGCTACCCCATGACCCCCCCCCCCCTACCCCAGCCCATTACCAGCCCCTTTGGGTCTTGTATGGATATTAAGGGGAACCCCGCACATAAAATAAAAAAGGCCCTATATACTCTGAACAGCCGTATACAGGCGGTGCATACAAGACAGGGACTGTAGGTTTGTTCTTATGTAGAATCTGTTTGTAATTTTGAACAGGTACATTGTTGAAGTGTAGCTCCAGCCCAAAAATCTATTTTTAAACTTTTTGGAAAACATAGGTAAGGGTTATCACCCCTGTAACATTTGTTTTGCTGTCTGTGCCCCTGTTCAGAACATTTCACCTCACTTTCCGTCCCAATGACAACTGTTTTTGAAATGTGGTGTTTTTCTTGAAACAAGGATTGCTGATAAAGCATCAGTACAGAGGAGACACCTTTCTCCCATATTTATTCTTACAGGAGAGAATTTTCCTTCCTAGTGGTAGATTTCCTCTCACTTCCTGTTGTCTTCTTGCGTTTGCAAGTAGGAGTCGTTTGTAAGTTGGATGTTTGAAAGTAGGGACCTGCCGTATATACTCTGCAGAAATAGGCCCCTTAGTTGTTGGTGTTGGCACAACACTGTAAGCACTCACAGTTACTCTTGGTTGGTGCTGGAACGCCCTGCTGTCAACTATTATATCAGGAATTTTAATTACATATAATTGTTGAACAGTGGTAGTAAAAATTGGGCCTTTGATGGTGGTGCTGGTGCCACAACACTGTAAGCCCTGACAGTTACTCTTGGTGGGTGCAGCAATGGGCCCTGCTGTGAATTATTAGATCAAGAATTGTAATTACATGCCCCTGTTGAACAGGGGCTGAAAAATTGGGCCTTAGGCACTGGTGGCACAACACTGCAACCCCTCACAGATACTGTACTTGGAGCACAGCAATGAGCCCTGTTGCAAAGTATTGCTTCAAAAATTGTAATGACACGCCCCTGTTAAACAGGGGCTGAAAAATTGGGCCTTAGGCACTGGTGGCACAACACTGCAACTCCTCACAGATACTGTACTTGGAGCACAGCAATGAGCCCTGTTGCAAAGTATTGCTTCAAAAATTGTAATTACACGCCCCTGTTAAACAGGGGCTGAAAAATTGGGCGTTAGGCACTGGTGGCGGCACCCATAAACAAAAATGATCTTCCAAGCTATCATCATCAATCGTATCATTGAGGACTCGGAGGAGGAGGATAGGCAGTCAACATAACAGCACAGGCACTCAGCATCAGCATCAGTCTTGAAGGGATGTGACATTTTAAAATCAATTAGTCTGTTATATCAGCATCAGGTGTGTGGTAGCTGGTGGTGATCCAAGACTGGTTCATCTTGATGAAAGTCAGTCGATCAACCGAGTCGGTGGACAGGCGCACCCTGTGATCCGTGACAAATCCTCCAGCAGCACTGAATGTGCGTTCCGAAAGAACGCTGGATGCAGGACAGGCCAGTAGCTCAATTGCATACTGTGCAAGCTCTGGCCAGTGATCCATCCTCAAGACCCAGTAAGCCAGAGGATTTTCGGTGGGGAAGGTGTCCAAGTCTGACCTTGCCCCTAGATATTCCTGCACCATGTTTATCAGACGCTGGCGATGGTTGCTGGAACCAATCATACTTTGGGGCTGCGGACTAAAGAATTGTCTGAACGCATCGGTCAGACGGCCACCTTCCCCACCGCTCCTTCTTTGACTGGCCGAAGCCTCAGCAACTCGTTGTCCAGGACCAGGAGTTTGCAACCTCCCAGTCTCTGGGAACGCGTTGCACAGACCTTTCTGCAAGGCCTCCCGGAGTTGTCTCATCCTCTGCTCCCTCTGCGACGGTAACATAAGGTCCGCAACCTTACCCTTGTACCGTGGATCAAGGAGAGTGGCCAGCCAGTAATGGTCCCTCTCCTTGATCCGAAGAATACGAGGATCCTTCCGCAGACTTTGCAGGATCAGGGAGGCCATGCAGCGTAGGTTTGCTGAGGCATTCGCTCCGGAGTCCTCTGGGTCACTAAGGACGACATGATCCGCAGCCACCTCCTCCCAGCCACGTACAAGTCCACTGGTTTCTTGGGACTGTAAATCATCCCTAAAAGACTGCTGCTGATGATGCTGAGTGCCAGCCTCCACCTCCATGCTGACACAATCCTCCTCCTCCTCCTCCTCCTCCTCCTCTTCCTGTGCGATGGGTGGGACAGAAGGAACACTGTCTGGGTAAAGGGGGCCTTGAGAGGCAAGGAAGTCCTCCTCTTCCTGCCTCTGTTCTGCCTCAAGTGCCCTGTCCATTATTCCACGCAGCGTGTGCTCCAACAGGTGGACAAGAGGTACAGTGTCACTGATGCATGCACTGTCACTGCTCACCATCCTCGTGGCCTCCTCAAATGGTGCCAGGACAGTGCATGCATCCCTGATCATGCCCCACTGGCGTGGAGAAAAAAAACCAAGCTCCCCTGACCCTGTCCTGGTGCCGTAGTCGCACAGGTACTCATTGATGGCCCTCTGCTGCGTGTGCAGCCGCTGCAGCATGGCCAACGTTGAGTTCCACCTGGTGGGCATGTCACATATAAGGCGGTTCTTGGGCAGGTTCAACTCCTTTTGCAGCTCAGCCAGGCGAGCACTGGCATTATAAGATCTGCGGAAATGCACACAGACTTTCCTGGCCTGCCTCAGGACATCCTGTAAGCCCGGGTACCTGCCCAAGAACCGCTGCACCACCAGGTTAAGGACGTGAGCCACACAGGGCACATGGGTCAGTTGTCCCTGTCGGAGGGCGGAGAGGAGGTTGGTGCCATTGTCGCAAACCACCATTCCTGGCTTAAGCTGGCGTGGCGTCAACCACCTCTCGGCCTGGCCCTGCAGAGCAGACAGGACCTCTGCCCCAGTGTGGCTTCTGTCCCCCAAACACACCAGCGCAAGCACGGCATGGCATCTTTTTGCCTGCGTACTTGCGTAGCCCCGTGAACGGCTACGGAGCACCGCTGGTTCATAGGACAAACCACAGGAAGAGGCCATGGAGGAAGAAGAAGAGGAGGGGGTGGAGGAGAGAGGTGTGTCACAACCAGTAGTAGCATTTTGGAGGCGTGGCGGTGGGACAACCTCCAACACTACTGCACCTTGTCCTGAATCCTTCCCAGCTGCCAAAAGAGTGACCCAATGGGCCGTGAAAGAAAGGTAACGTCCCTGTCCATGCCTGCTGGACCATGAGTCAGCGGTAATATGCACCTTACCGCTGACCGCCCTGTCCAGCGAGGCCAAGACATTGCCTTCCACATGCCGGTAGAGAGCCGGAATAGCCTTCCGTGAGAAAAAGTGGCGTTTGGGAACCTGCCACTGAGGAACCGCACATTGCACAAACTCACGGAAGGGGGCCGAGTCTACCAACTGAAAAGGCAGCAGTTGAAGCGCTAGCAATTTAGCCAAGCTAGCATTCAACCGCTGGGCATGTGGATGGCTGGGAGTGAACTTCTTTCGACGGTCCAGCAGCTGGGGCAGGGAAATTTGCCTGCTAGAATCGGACGTCGGTGTACTGCTAGCAGAGTGGGCGCAAGTACTTGGCTGTGACACACCTAATTCTACACCTTCATTCCTCTCAGTGCATGTTTCAGAGAGGACTGAAGTTATAGTGGGGTTGGAGATCCCAGCTGATGCGGTGCAAGGAGAGGTCCGCTTTGTTCTTTGGTGTGGGTCTTTGAGGTAGGCTTGCCAACGAGCTGCATGGCAGGTCAACATATGTCTGGTCAGGCATGTGGTACCCAAGCGGCTGATGTTTTGGCCACGCGATATACGCTTGAGACATATGTTGCAAACAGCAGCTGTGCGATCTGATGCACTAGCCTCAAAAAAGGCCCACACCAAAGAACTTTTTGAATGACGGGCAGAGGCAGCGCCCTGCACAGGCGGAGCTCTGCGGTGTGATTCCGTCGGTGTACTGCCCTTACGCTGGCCACCAAAGGGCATCCTGCCTCGTTGGAGATGTGCCTCCTCCTCATCCTCCTCCTCCTCCTCTCTCCTATTAGGCACCCACGTGGAGTCATTGACCTCATCATCCCCTCCCTCCTCATCACTGGAGCCAATCTGGCAGTATGCTGCAGCTGCTGGAACATGACTGCCAGATTGGTGTCCTTCTTGAGCATCCCCTCTGTCTGCTCTCACGCTACTGCCTTCCTCTAGCTGGGTTTCATCATCAGACCCTTCGAAACGCTGGGCATCCTCCTGGAGCATGTACCCAACACTGTGCTGAAACAGTTCGGGGGACTCCTCAGGAGGAGGACATGGTGGGTCTAGGGAAGGAGTGACTGATGATTTGTCTGACATTGATACCAGGGAAGACGACGCTTTGGCAGCTGCTTTTCCAGTACCCTGAGCCTGGGTGAGAGAGGATGAGGAGGAGGAGGAGGGCTTGGTCATCCACTCTACCAAGTCTTCGGCATGATGTGGCTCAACATGTCCAGCTGCCGAAAAGAAGGACAAGCGTGTCCCATGGCCATGTGCTGATGACAATGCACCGCGTCCACGACCAGCACTGTTGCCCCCAGACACAGAGCCTGCTTGCCCTCTTTTATTGCCTCCTGACTGTCTGCCTCTCCTTGTTTGCCTTCCAGACATTCTAATAGATGGCCTGCAGGGAGATGGGAAAAAAGCAATAAGGGCTACCTTCAGGTGTCCTTCTCTGTCCCTGGAAACAAGGACTTGCAGAGTGAAAGAAAAAAAACACTCTCCCTACCTACAGTTTTCTGTCCCTAGAAAAAATGTTTTTTTTAATCACAATATAGCACAAGGAAAATTAACTCACTGTCCTTACAGGTCCCTGGAAACAAGGACTTGCAGAGTGAAAGAAAAAAAACACTCTCCCTACCTACAGTTTTCTGTCCCTAGAAAAAAATGTTTTTTTTAATCACAATATAGCAAAAGGACAATTCACTCACTGTCCTTCCAGGTCCCTGGAAACAAGGACTTGCAGAGTGAAAGAAACTGACACTGTCCCTACCTAGAGTTTTCTGTCCCTGGAATAAATGTTTTTTTCAGCACAATATAGCACAAGGACAATTAACTCACTGTCCTTACAGGTCCCTGGAAACAAGGACTTGCAGAGTGAAAGAAAAAAAATACTCTCCCTACCTACAGTTTTCTGTCCCTAGAAAAAAATGTTTTTTTTAATCACAATATAGCAAAAGGACAATTCACTCACTGTCCTTCCAGGTCCCTGGAAACAAGGACTTGCAGAGTGAAAGAAACTGACACTGTCCCTACCTAGAGTTTTCTGTCCCTAGAATAAATGTTTTTTTTAATCACAATATAGCAAAAGGACAATTCACTCACTGTCCTTCCAGGTCCCTGGAAACAAGGACTTGCAGAGTGAAAGAAACTGACACTGTCCCTACCTAGAGTTTTCTGTCCCTAGAATAAATGTTTTTTTTAATCACAATATAGCACAAGGAAAATTAACTCACTGTCCTTACAGGTCCCTGGAAACAAGGACTTGCAGAGTGAAAGAAAAAAAACACTCTCCCTACCTACAGTTTTCTGTCCCTAGAAAAAAATGTTTTTTTTAATCACAATATAGCAAAAGGACAATTCACTCACTGTCCTTCCAGGTCCCTGGAAACAAGGACTTGCAGAGTGAAAGAAACTGACACTGTCCCTACCTAGAGTTTTCTGTCCCTAGAATAAATGTTTTTTTTAATCACAATATAGCACAAGGAAAATTAACTCACTGTCCTTACAGGTCCCTGGAAACAAGGACTTGCAGAGTGAAAGAAAAAAAACACTCTCCCTACCTACAGTTTTCTGTCCCTAGAAAAAAATGTTTTTTTTTATCACAATATAGCAAAAGGACAATTCACTCACTGTCCTTCCAGGTCCCTGGAAACAAGGACTTGCAGAGTGAAAGAAACTGACACTGTCCCTACCTAGAGTTTTCTGTCCCTGGAATAAATGTTTTTTTCAGCACAATATAGCACAAGGACAATTAACTCACTGTCCTTACAGGTCCCTGGAAACAAGGACTTGCAGAGTGAAAGAAAAAAAATACTCTCCCTACCTACAGTTTTCTGTCCCTAGAAAAAAATGTTTTTTTTAATCACAATATAGCAAAAGGACAATTCACTCACTGTCCTTCCAGGTCCCTGGAAACAAGGACTTGCAGAGTGAAAGAAACTGACACTGTCCCTACCTAGAGTTTTCTGTCCCTAGAATAAATGTTTTTTTTAATCACAATATAGCACAAGGAAAATTAACTCACTGTCCTTACAGGTCCCTGGAAACAAGGACTTGCAGAGTGAAAGAAAAAAAATACTCTCCCTACCTACAGTTTTCTGTCCCTAGAAAAAAATGTTTTTTTGAATCACAATATAGCAAAAGGACAATTCACTCACTGTCCTTCCAGGTCCCTGGAAACAAGGACTTGCAGAGTGAAAGAAACTGACACTGTCCCTACCTAGAGTTTTCTGTCCCTGGAATAAATGTTTTTTTCAGCACAATATAGCACAAGGACAATTAACTCACTGTCCTTACAGGTCCCTGGAAACAAGGACTTGCAGAGTGAAAGAAAAAAAATACTCTCCCTACCTACAGTTTTCTGTCCCTAGAAAAAAATGTTTTTTTTAATCACAATATAGCAAAAGGACAATTCACTCACTGTCCTTCCAGGTCCCTGGAAACAAGGACTTGCAGAGTGAAAGAAACTGACACTGTCCCTACCTAGAGTTTTCTGTCCCTAGAATAAATGTTTTTTTTAATCACAATATAGCAAAAGGACAATTCACTCACTGTCCTTCCAGGTCCCTGGAAACAAGGACTTGCAGAGTGAAAGAAACTGACACTGTCCCTACCTAGAGTTTTCTGTCCCTAGAATAAATGTTTTTTTTAATCACAATATAGCACAAGGAAAATTAACTCACTGTCCTTACAGGTCCCTGGAAACAAGGACTTGCAGAGTGAAAGAAAAAAAATACTCTCCCTACCTACAGTTTTCTGTCCCTAGAAAAAAATGTTTTTTTTAATCACAATATAGCAAAAGGACAATTCACTCACTGTCCTTCCAGGTCCCTGGAAACAAGGACTTGCAGAGTGAAAGAAACTGACACTGTCCCTACCTAGAGTTTTCTGTCCCTAGAATAAATGTTTTTTTTAATCACAATATAGCAAAAGGACAATTCACTCACTGTCCTTCCAGGTCCCTGGAAACAAGGACTTGCAGAGTGAAAGAAACTGACACTGTCCCTACCTAGAGTTTTCTGTCCCTAGAATAAATGTTTTTTTTAATCACAATATAGCACAAGGAAAATTAACTCACTGTCCTTACAGGTCCCTGGAAACAAGGACTTGCAGAGTGAAAGAAAAAAAACACTCTCCCTACCTACAGTTTTCTGTCCCTAGAAAAAAATGTTTTTTTTAATCACAATATAGCAAAAGGACAATTCACTCACTGTCCTTCCAGGTCCCTGGAAACAAGGACTTGCAGAGTGAAAGAAACTGACACTGTCCCTACCTAGAGTTTTCTGTCCCTAGAATAAATGTTTTTTTTAATCACAATATAGCACAAGGAAAATTAACTCACTGTCCTTACAGGTCCCTGGAAACAAGGACTTGCAGAGTGAAAGAAAAAAAATACTCTCCCTACCTACAGTTTTCTGTCCCTAGAAAAAAATGTTTTTTTTAATCACAATATAGCAAAAGGACAATTCACTCACTGTCCTTCCAGGTCCCTGGAAACAAGGACTTGCAGAGTGAAAGAAACTGACACTGTCCCTACCTAGAGTTTTCTGTCCCTAGAATAAATGTTTTTTTTAATCACAATATAGCACAAGGAAAATTAACTCACTGTCCTTACAGGTCCCTGGAAACAAGGACTTGCAGAGTGAAAGAAAAAAAATACTCTCCCTACCTACAGTTTTCTGTCCCTAGAAAAAAATGTTTTTTTTAATCACAATATAGCAAAAGGACAATTCACTCACTGTCCTTCCAGGTCCCTGGAAACAAGGACTTGCAGAGTGAAAGAAACTGACACTGTCCCTACCTAGAGTTTTCTGTCCCTAGAATAAATGTTTTTTTTAATCACAATATAGCACAAGGAAAATTAACTCACTGTCCTTACAGGTCCCTGGAAACAAGGACTTGCAGAGTGAAAGAAAAAAAACACTCTCCCTACCTACAGTTTTCTGTCCCTAGAAAAAAATGTTTTTTTTTATCACAATATAGCAAAAGGACAATTCACTCACTGTCCTTCCAGGTCCCTGGAAACAAGGACTTGCAGAGTGAAAGAAACTGACACTGTCCCTACCTAGAGTTTTCTGTCCCTGGAATAAATGTTTTTTTCAGCACAATATAGCACAAGGACAATTAACTCACTGTCCTTACAGGTCCCTGGAAACAAGGACTTGCAGAGTGAAAGAAAAAAAATACTCTCCCTACCTACAGTTTTCTGTCCCTAGAAAAAAATGTTTTTTTTAATCACAATATAGCAAAAGGACAATTCACTCACTGTCCTTCCAGGTCCCTGGAAACAAGGACTTGCAGAGTGAAAGAAACTGACACTGTCCCTACCTAGAGTTTTCTGTCCCTAGAATAAATGTTTTTTTTAATCACAATATAGCACAAGGAAAATTAACTCACTGTCCTTACAGGTCCCTGGAAACAAGGACTTGCAGAGTGAAAGAAAAAAAATACTCTCCCTACCTACAGTTTTCTGTCCCTAGAAAAAAATGTTTTTTTTAATCACAATATAGCAAAAGGACAATTCACTCACTGTCCTTCCAGGTCCCTGGAAACAAGGACTTGCAGAGTGAAAGAAACTGACACTGTCCCTACCTAGAGTTTTCTGTCCCTGGAATAAATGTTTTTTTCAGCACAATATAGCACAAGGACAATTAACTCACTGTCCTTACAGGTCCCTGGAAACAAGGACTTGCAGAGTGAAAGAAAAAAAATACTCTCCCTACCTACAGTTTTCTGTCCCTAGAAAAAAATGTTTTTTTTAATCACAATATAGCAAAAGGACAATTCACTCACTGTCCTTCCAGGTCCCTGGAAACAAGGACTTGCAGAGTGAAAGAAACTGACACTGTCCCTACCTAGAGTTTTCTGTCCCTAGAATAAATGTTTTTTTTAATCACAATATAGCAAAAGGACAATTCACTCACTGTCCTTCCAGGTCCCTGGAAACAAGGACTTGCAGAGTGAAAGAAACTGACACTGTCCCTACCTAGAGTTTTCTGTCCCTAGAATAAATGTTTTTTTTAATCACAATATAGCACAAGGAAAATTAACTCACTGTCCTTACAGGTCCCTGGAAACAAGGACTTGCAGAGTGAAAGAAAAAAAACACTCTCCCTACCTACAGTTTTCTGTCCCTAGAAAAAAATGTTTTTTTTAATCACAATATAGCAAAAGGACAATTCACTCACTGTCCTTCCAGGTCCCTGGAAACAAGGACTTGCAGAGTGAAAGAAACTGACACTGTCCCTACCTAGAGTTTTCTGTCCCTAGAATAAATGTTTTTTTTAATCACAATATAGCACAAGGAAAATTAACTCACTGTCCTTACAGGTCCCTGGAAACAAGGACTTGCAGAGTGAAAGAAAAAAAATACTCTCCCTACCTACAGTTTTCTGTCCCTAGAAAAAAATGTTTTTTTTAATCACAATATAGCAAAAGGACAATTCACTCACTGTCCTTCCAGGTCCCTGGAAACAAGGACTTGCAGAGTGAAAGAAACTGACACTGTCCCTACCTAGAGTTTTCTGTCCCTAGAATAAATGTTTTTTTTAATCACAATATAGCACAAGGAAAATTAACTCACTGTCCTTACAGGTCCCTGGAAACAAGGACTTGCAGAGTGAAAGAAAAAAAATACTCTCCCTACCTACAGTTTTCTGTCCCTAGAAAAAAATGTTTTTTTTAATCACAATATAGCAAAAGGACAATTCACTCACTGTCCTTCCAGGTCCCTGGAAACAAGGACTTGCAGAGTGAAAGAAACTGACACTGTCCCTACCTAGAGTTTTCTGTCCCTGGAATAAATGTTTTTTTCAGCACAATATAGCACAAGGACAATTAACTCACTGTCCTTACAGGTCCCTGGAAACAAGGACTTGCAGAGTGAAAGAAAAAAAATACTCTCCCTACCTACAGTTTTCTGTCCCTAGAAAAAAATGTTTTTTTTAATCACAATATAGCAAAAGGACAATTCACTCACTGTCCTTCCAGGTCCCTGGAAACAAGGACTTGCAGAGTGAAAGAAACTGACACTGTCCCTACCTAGAGTTTTCTGTCCCTAGAATAAATGTTTTTTTTAATCACAATATAGCAAAAGGACAATTCACTCACTGTCCTTCCAGGTCCCTGGAAACAAGGACTTGCAGAGTGAAAGAAACTGACACTGTCCCTACCTAGAGTTTTCTGTCCCTAGAATAAATGTTTTTTTTAATCACAATATAGCACAAGGAAAATTAACTCACTGTCCTTACAGGTCCCTGGAAACAAGGACTTGCAGAGTGAAAGAAAAAAAACACTCTCCCTACCTACAGTTTTCTGTCCCTAGAAAAAAATGTTTTTTTTAATCACAATATAGCAAAAGGACAATTCACTCACTGTCCTTCCAGGTCCCTGGAAACAAGGACTTGCAGAGTGAAAGAAACTGACACTGTCCCTACCTAGAGTTTTCTGTCCCTGGAATAAATGTTTTTTTCAGCACAATATAGCACAAGGACAATTAACTCACTGTCCTTACAGGTCCCTGGAAACAAGGACTTGCAGAGTGAAAGAAAAAAAATACTCTCCCTACCTACAGTTTTCTGTCCCTAGAAAAAAATGTTTTTTTTAATCACAATATAGCAAAAGGACAATTCACTCACTGTCCTTCCAGGTCCCTGGAAACAAGGACTTGCAGAGTGAAAGAAACTGACACTGTCCCTACCTAGAGTTTTCTGTCCCTAGAATAAATGTTTTTTTTAATCACAATATAGCAAAAGGACAATTCACTCACTGTCCTTCCAGGTCCCTGGAAACAAGGACTTGCAGAGTGAAAGAAACTGACACTGTCCCTACCTAGAGTTTTCTGTCCCTAGAATAAATGTTTTTTTTAATCACAATATAGCAAAAGGACAATTCACTCACTGTCCTTCCAGGTCCCTGGAAACAAGGACTTGCAGAGTGAAAGAAACTGACACTGTCCCTACCTAGAGTTTTCTGTCCCTAGAATAAATGTTTTTTTTAATCACAATATAGCAAAAGGACAATTCACTCACTGTCCTTCCAGGTCCCTGGAAACAAGGACTTGCAGAGTGAAAGAAACTGACACTGTCCCTACCTAGAGTTTTCTGTCCCTAGAATAAATGTTTTTTTTTAAGCACACTATAGCAGAAGCACAAAACACACTGACACTCTCCCTACCTATCCTTCTCTTTCCCTAAACTAAAGGAATCCAGGTTAAGCAAGAAAGAAATAACAGTCACTGTCCCTGCCTATGCTACTCTATCCCTGCTCCGGAACACACTACACTAGGCCGCCGTGCTGGCGGCCTTTTATAGTGTGGGGCGTGTACTAAACACCCTCAGCAATAATTGGCCACAGGCATCCTGCCTGTGGCCAATCATTGCTCTCCTCGCTGCCGGCGCTGTGATTGGCCAAGCATGCGGGGTCACAGTGCATGCTTGGCCAATCACAGCGCCTGGATGACACTGCGATGGCGTAGTGCATTGTGGGCCGTTCGCGTCACTCGAATTTGGCGCGAACGGCCCAAATCGTTCGATCTTCGTCGAACGATCGAACAGCCAATGTTCGAGTCGAACGTATGTTCGACTCGAACACGAAGCTCATCCCTAATAACAAAGAGTGAAAAATGTAAGGGGTCTGAATACTTTCCGTACCAACTGTATAGCAATACGAATAGTGTGCACAAAAAAAGTCCAAATGAAAATAAGAAATCACATAAAATGTTGAACATAAATGTGGGAAAGTCTGCGTGAAGTGATCAAAAAATACAATCCAGAAAGAGAAAAGAGAATGGGAAGATGATCTAGATTATCAACCTCCACTGAAGGGAGCTTGGGGTATGCCTTTCCTTTGGATAAACACCGGAAGAAGTAAATACTCTTACCAGATAAACAGAACCTCCTGTAAGTAGTGAGGTCACCAGCGCCTGGAGATATAGCCCTCTGCAGGGTCAGAGATGAGTCCGGGATGTCGAAGCCTCTGCGATCCAGGCATCCGCCTTACTCCAGACAATGCCTTCCATCCGCTGTGCTACGGGACACGATCTCCCAAGTAGGAGCGAAGCCTCTGTATTAGCAGTGTAGCAGCGTAGCAGTGTAGCACCGCTGCCGGCCGTATGAAAACCATCTACAGCGGTGAATTGAAAACCAGCAGCACAGCGCCCCAGCAGGAGGAGGTACCCCATGACAGACCTGATGACATCTTCCTCTTCTAATGGAATTCATACAAATGCCCGTTTTTACTATGTAAATGTGAGTTGCTTGTAGCACTATCCTTTATTAAATTGTTTTTAAACATCTGCACTCAGAGGCGCCTCTCCCTTGCTTTTCTTCACAGTACCCTGGAACACGGTTTCGGTTTCTCCTTGAATGGCAGCCCTGAGATTGTGTATGTGACTTTTCCCATTATTGTTCATTCAGCCTGTTACACCCCCCTCTCCCCTTTCTCTCCTACGTACTCTTGGAGCCTGTACCCCATGCCCACTGACTGTACACCTATTGTACATGCGCCATTTGATTGTATACCTATGGGATATCAGTGATTTTGGACTCATGCGCATTCTTTACTTGTGCAGTGTGGGATCCAGATGGTGGAGCAGGTTCAGATGGAAATAGATCTGTCCTCCTGTGAATGCTGGGGCAGGTACAGCGGTGGGGGGAAACATACACTCCTGGGGTAAAGGCCACACTGGGAAGAGGGTCTGGAATGCTGTCAGAGTGAGAAGCAGAAGAGTTGCCATACGTGCATATGTATTTGTCTATGTGTTGAAAATAGTGACATTTTAAAGGTGTTGGTGATCCCAGGGCAAACTCCTCATAGGTGGGCCACTCACCAAAAAAATAAAAGAGTATACAGGCTATGCAGAAGAAGAATTTGGCCGATGGAGATAGTTTGTTAATCGCAGGGGTTGCCATACGTGCGTATGTGTGTGTCTCTATGAGTTGGAAATAGTGCAATTGTAAGGTGTTGGTGAGGTGACCACAGAGCAAACTCCTCATTGGTGGGCCACCAAAAAAAAAAGAAAATTATACAGGCTACGCAGATGAAGAATTTGGCCAATGGAGATAGTTTGTTCTCCCCAGGGGTTTCCATACGTGCGTATGTGTGTGTCTCTATGTGTTGGAAATAGTGCCAATTTAAGGTGTTGGTGACCCCAGGACAAACTCCTCATAGGTGGGCCACTCACCAAAAAAATAAAAGAGTATACAGGCTATGCAGAAGAAGAATTTGGCCGATGGAGATAGTTTGTAATCCTGGGGTTGTCAAATGTGTGTATGTGTGTGTCTCTATGAGTTGGAAATAGTGCAATTGTAAGGTGTTGGTGACCACTAGGGATGAGCTTCGAGTTCGAGTTGAACCCTTGTTCGACTCGAACATCATCTGTTCGGCCGTTCGGCGAATTTCGAACATTATGGGCCGTTCGCGCCAAATTCGAGTGGCGCGTCACGCCCCATAATTCACTGCGGCATCGCAGTTCATTGCTGGCTGATGATTGGCCAAGCATGCACTATGAGCCGCATGCTTTGGCCAATCACAGCGCGGAAAAAACATAGAGCCATAATTGGCCAAAGCCAGGGTGGCTTTGGCCAATTATGTCTCAGGGGGTTTAGTACACGCCCCACACTATATAAGGCCGCCTGCGTGGCGGCCTGGTGTAGTGTGTTGCGGCAGTGGTTAAAGACAGACAGAGAGAGAGAGAGACAGTGTCATTTAATTTGAGTTAGATAGAGCAGGCAGGCGAGTCAGTTAGCTGCAGTTACAGTGTGTAGAGGATATATATGCATCCCAGGTGTTGTATATATATTTATACACTGTATTCAGTTTAGCTAGATCCGTTCCTGTTATTCTCTTCATAATATACTGACAGGCAGGCAGGTGATTGTGCTAGCTGCAGTATTTTCACTTAGTGTACTGTGTCCTTTGCACAGTGTGCACCTAAAGCTTACCTGAATACAATTGCTGGTGTTCTCATACTAATACAGGCAGGGAGCTGCAGTATTTTGATTTAGTGTCCTTTGCACAATGTGTACCTAAAGCTTACCTGAATACAATTGTTGGTGTTCTCATACTAATACAGGCAGGGAGCTGCAGTATTTTCATTTAGTGTCCTTTTCACAGTGTGCACCTAAAGCTTACCTGAATATAATTGCTGGTGTTCTCATATTAATACAGGCAGGGAGCTGCAGTATTTTCATTTAGTGTCCTTTGCACGGCGATCACCTAAAGCTTACCTGAATACAATTGCTGGTGTTCTCATACTAATACAGGCAGGGAGCTGCAGTATTTTCATTTAGTGTCCTTTGCACAGTGTGCACCTAAAGCTTACCTGAATACAATTGCTTGTGTTCTAATACTAATACAGGCAGGCAGCTGCAGTATTTTCATTTAGTGTCCTTTGCACAGTGTGCACCTAAAGCTACCTGAAGACAATTGCTGGGGTTCTTCTGATCCTATTAATACCACAGGCAGGCAGCTGCAGTATTTACAGTTAGTGTGCTGTGTCCTTTGCACAGTGTGCACCTAAAGCTACCTGAAGACAATTGCTGGTGTTCTGATCATATTAATACCACAGGCAGGCAGCTTCAGTATTTACAGTTAGTGTACTGTGTCCTTTGCGCAGTGTGCACCTAAAGCTACCTGAAGACAATTGCTGGTGTTCTCATACTAATAATACTATAGGCAGGCAGTTGATTCTGCTAGCTGCAGTATAATCAGTATATATATATACATACCAGCTTTGTGCAGCTACATCTCACTGCAGGCCATTACTATGTCTGGAAGACAGTCACAAGCCAATAAAAGAGGGCAAGCAGGCTCTGTGTCTAGAGGCAACAGTGCTGGTCGTGGACACGGTGCATCCTCATCAACACGTGGCCGTGGGACACGGTTGTCCTTTTTTTTCGTCAGCTGGCCGTCCTGAGCCGCAACATGCCGAAGACTTGGCAGAGTGGATGACCAAGCCGTCCTCATCCTCCTCATCTTCTCTCACCCAGGCTCAGGGTACTTTGTCTGGCAAAGCAGCTGCCAACGCGGCCTCTTCCCTCGGCTCAATGGCATCAGTCACTCCTTCCCTAGCCCCACCATGTCCTCCTGAGGAGTCCTTCGAACTGTTTGACCACAGTGTTGGGTACATGCTCCAGGAGGATGCCCAGCGTTTTGAAGGCTCCAATGATGGTACCCAGCTAGAGGAAGGCAGTAACGTGAGCCCAGAGTGAGGGGGTGCCCAAGAAGGACAGCAATCTGGCGGTCATGTTCCCCCAGCTGCAGCATACTGCCAGGTTTTCTCCAGTGATGAGGAGGGAGGGGATGATGAGGTCACTGACTCCATGAGGGTGCCTAATAGGAGAGAGGAGGAGGAGGCACATCTCCAACGAGGCAGGATGCCCTCCAGGGGCCAGCTTAAAGCGGAGGTTCACCCTAAATCCTGACATTATATTATACTAATCTATGTAGGAGATACATATACATATGCCTATTGTTTTGTTTTTTTGCGCTTGTACTTACCGTGAATCAGTCGTTCCGAATCAGGACTTCCGGGTATTCCTCCCGCGGGAGTGGGCGTATCTTTTTCTTTCCCCGGCGCCCTTTGAATGACGTCACCCGTTATCATGGCAACCTCGCTCGCTCGCCGACAATACTGATGATACAGCGGTGAATGCTGGGATGCATTCACCGCATCCCGGAAATCTCTGCTTGTGGGCTTCACAGTGCCCACAAGCAAAATGGCAAAAAGAAGATCAATTTATAAAAGTCAGAATTTATAACTGAAATAGACGGGGGTTGTTTCTAATCGCAGGACAAGTGAGTGCTTACATGTTTTCTGTAACCCCATTACATGCACCTAGAAAAAAAAAAAACGAGGGACCGCGGAACCTCCGCTTTAAGGGCAACACACCGACTGCATCACACCGCAGAGCTCTGCATGTGCAGGGCGCTGCTGTCTCTGCACGTTATTCCAAAAGTTCTTTGGTGTGGGCCTCTCCTTGCTCCTCATCAGCTGGGATCTCCAACCTCACTATACCTTCAGTCCTCTCTGAAACCTGAACTGAGAGGAATGAAGGTGTAGAATTGGGTGTGACACAGCCAAGTACTTGCGGGCAATCTGCTATCGGTACACCAACGCCAGATTGTACCAGGCAAATTTCCCTGCCCCAGCTGCTGCACCGCCGAAAGAAGTTTGCTCCCAGCCATCCACATGCCCAGCCATCCATGCTAATTTGCTAGCACTTCAACTGCTGCCTTTTCAGTTGGTAGACTCTGCCCCCTTCCGTGAGTTTGTGTAATGTGTGGTTCCTCAGTGGCAGGTTCCCAAATGGCACTTTTTCTCATGGAAGGCGATTTCGGCTCTCTACCGGCATGTGGAAGGCAATGTCTTGGCCTCGCTGGACAGGGCAGTCAGCGGTAAGGTGCATATTACCGCTGACTCATGGTCCAGCAGGCATGGACAGGGACGTTACCTATCTTTCACGCGCATTGGGTGACTCTGCTGGCAGCTGGGAAGGATGCAGGACAAGGTGCAGTAGTGTTGGAGGTTGTTCCGCCACCACGCCTCCAAAATGCTACTACTGGTGATTCTGACACACCTCTCTCCTCCACCCCCTCCTCTTCTTCTTCCTCCATGGCCTCTTCCTGTGCTTTGTCCTCTGAACCAGCGGTGCTCCGTAGGCGTTCAAGGGGCTACGCAAGTACGCAGGAAAAAAGATGCCATGCAGTGCTTGAGCTGGTGTGCTTGGGGCACAGGAGCCACACTGGGGCAGAGATTCTGTTAGCTCTGCAGGGGCAGGCTCAGAGGTGGTTGACGCCTCGCCAGCTTAAGCCAGAAATGGTGGTTTGCGACAATGGCACCAACCTGCTCTCCGCCCTCCGACAGGGACACTTGACCCATGTGCCCTGTTTGGCTCACGTCCTTAACTTGGTGGTGCAGCGGTTCTTGGGCAGGTACCAATTTAGGAGGTCCTGAGGCAGGCCAGGAAACTCTGTGTGCATTTCCGCCGGTCATATAATGCCAGTGCTCGGCTGGTTGACCTCCAAAAGGAATACAACCTGCCCAAGAACACCTAATCTGTGACATGCCCACCAGGTGGAACTCAACGTTGGCCATGCTGCAGCGGCTGCACACGCAGCAGAGGGCCATCCATGAGTATCTGTACCAATATGGCACCAGGACAGGGTCAGGGGAGCTTGTTTTTTTTGCCACACCATTTAAGGAGGCCACGAGGATGGTGAGCAGTGACAGTGCATGCATCAGTGACACTGTCCCTCTTGTCCACCTGTTGGAGCACACGCTGCGTGGAAAAATGGACAGGGCACTTGAGGCAGAACAGAGGGAGGAAGAGGAGGACTTCCTTACCTATCAAGGCCCCCTTTATCCAGACAGTGTTCCTGCTGGCCCGCCTATCACACAGGAAGAGGACGAGGAGGAGTAGGAGGAGGAGGATTGTGTCAGCATGGAGGTGGAGCCTAGCACTCAGCATTAGCAGCAGTCTTCAAGGGATCAATTACAGTCACAAGAAACCCATGGACTTGTACGTGGCTGGGAGGAGGTGGCTGCGGATCATGTCGTCCTGAGTGACCAAGAGGACTCCGGACCGAATGGCTCAGCAAACCTACGCTGCATGGCCTCCCTGATCCTGCAAAGCCTGCGGAAGGATCCTCGTATTCGTGCTATCAAGGAGAGGGATCATTACTGGCTGGCAACCCTCCTTGATCCACGTTACAAGGGTATGGTTGCGGACCTTATCTTGCCTTCGCAGAGGGAGCAGAGGATGAAACATCTTCGGGAGGCCTTGCAGAAAGGTCTGTGCAACGCGTTCCCAGAGACTGGGAGGTTACAAATTCCTGGTCCTGGACAACGTGTTGCTGAGGCTTCGGTCAGTCAAAGAAGGAGTGGTGGAGAAGGTGGCCGTCTGACCGATGCGTTCAGACAATTGTTTAGTCCGCAGCCCCAAGGTATGATCGGTTTCAGCAACCATCGCCAGCGTCTGGTTTACATGGTGCAGGAATACCTAGGGGCAAGATCAGACTTGGACACCTTTCCCACCGAAAATCCTCTGGGTTACTGGGTCTTGAGGATGGATCACTGGCCAGAGCTTACACAGTATGCAATTGAGCTACTGGCCTGTCCTGCATCCAGCGTTCTTTCGGAACGCACATTCAGTGCTGCTGTAGGCTTTGTAACCGATCACAGAGTGCGCGTGTCCACCGACTCGGTCGATCGACTAACCTGCATAAAAATGAATCAGTCTTGGATCACCACCAGCTACCAAGCACCTGATGCTGATGTAACCAAATATTTTTTTTTGAAATGTCAGATCCCTTCAAGACTGCCTATGCTGATGCTGAGTGACTATCCTGTTATGCTGAGTGACTATCCTCTTCCTCCTCAATGATCATACTGATAGCTTGTAAGAACATTTTTGGTTCTGGGCACCGCCACCAGTGGCTAAGGCCCAATTTTTCAGCCCCTGTTTAACAGGGGTGTGTAATTACAACTTTTGATGCAATACTTTGCAGCAGGGCTCATTCCTGTGCTCCAACTAGAGTATCTGTGAGGGGTTGCAGTGTTGTGGCACCAGCACCAGTGCCTAAGGCCCAATTTTTCTGCCCCTGTTCAACAGGGACATGTAATTACAATTCTTGATCTAATATTTCACAGCATGGCCCATTCCTGCGCCCACCAAGAGTAACTGTGAGGGCTTACAGTGTTGTGGCAACACCAACACCTAAGGCCCAAATTTCTGCAGAGTATATAGGGCAGGCACCTACTTTCAAACATCCAACTTACAAACGACTCCTACTTGCAAACGAAAGGAGACAACAGGAAGTGAGAGGAAATCTACCCCTAGGAAGGAAAATTCTCTCCTGTAAGAGTTAATATGGGGAAAACGTGTCTCCTCTCGACTTATGCTTTATCACCAATCCTTGTTTCACTAAAATCCCCAAATTTTCCAAAAACATTTGTCATTGGGACAGAAAGTGAGGTGAAATCTTCTAAAGAGGTGCACAGACAGCAAAACAAATGTTACAGGGGGATAACCCTTCCCTATGTTTTCCAAAAAGCATAAAAATTTATTTTTTGGCTGGAACTACACTTTAAAAATGTACCAGTTCAAAATTACAAACAGATTCTATGTAACAACAAACCTACAGTCACTGTCTTGTTTGCACCGCCTGTATACTGCTGTTCAGAGTATATAGGGCCTGGGGGCCCCACACCTTTCCTTTTTTGAATTTGGGTGTGGGGTTCCCCTTAATATTCATACAAGACCCAAAGGGGCTGGTAATGGGCTGGGGGGGGTACCCATGCCATTTTTCACAATGATTTTCATCCATATTGCCGGGACCAGACATTAAAGCCGCAAGCAGTTTTAAATGACTTTTTTTCCTTTAGAAATGTCATTTTGTGCAGGGACAGTTCTAAACACGGGAAACACGTGCCACTTCACAGGCATTTTTTCACTTTAAGCATCATTAAAATCACTGCTCCCGAAAAAACTGACATTTTTAAAACTTTTTTTTGCATTGATACATGTCCCCTGGGGCAGGACCCGGGTCCCCAAACCCTTTTTAGGACAATAACTTGCATATTAGCCTTTAAAATGAGCACTTTTGATTCCGAACGTTCGAGTCCCATAGACTTTAACGGGGTTCTAAATTTTGCGCGAACTTTCGGTCCGTTCGCAGGTTCTGGTGCGAACCGAACCGGGGGGTGTTCGGCTCATCCATAGTGACCACAGAGCAAACTCCTCATTGGTGGGCCACTCACCAAAAAAAAAAAATGAAAATTATACAAGGCTACGCAGATGAATATTTTGGCCAATGGAGATCATTTGTTCTTCCCAGGAAGTGCCATACGTGCGTATGTGTATGTGTTGGAAATAGTTCAATTTTAAAGTGTTGGTGATCAAATTTGGCTGATGGAATTACCGTATATACTCGAGTATAAGCCAAGTTTTTCAGCACATTTTTTTGTGCTGAAAATGCCCCCCTCGGCTTATACTTGAGTCACCTTTTTGCGCCTGATCTCCCGGACTTTAAGGACCCGGTAGAGGCTGACTGCAGGTCCCTTGGATCCTTGGCACACATGTAGCCTCGCTATTCCTCTACAAATGTGCAAAGTTTGTTGTCTGGTGGACCTACGGCCGCGGAGCACTAATTTTTCAAACCCAGGCAGCCCCGCTTCCATAGACTTCCATGTTAAAAAGTAATTTCTCCGGTGACTTTGGGGACCCGGTACCGGCCCGTCATAGGTTCCCTGGACCCGAAAGTTGGCACACATGTAGCTCCATTTCTCCTCTATAAGTGTACAAAGTTTTTTGACTGGGGGACGTTTAACATGGGATTTTTCAAAGCCGGGCAGCCCTTCTATAGACTCCCATGTTAAACGTCAGTCTAGTCATGGACACAGTGAGGCATGGGCACAGTGAGGCATGCACATGGACACAGTGAGGCACAGTGAGGCATGCAGATGGTCACCCTAGGCTTATACTTGAGTCAATAAGTTTTCCCAGTTTTTTGTGGTAAAATTAGGTGCCTCGGCTTATATTCGGGTTGGCTTATACTTGAGTATATACGGTAGTTTGTAAACTTAATTAAGATTCTTCCCAGGGTTTGTGTCTGTCTTTATGTGATAGAAATAGTGCAGTTTTTAGGTGTTGGTGACCCCAGGACAAACTCCTCATAGGTGTCGCCCCTCACCAAAAAAAAAAAAAGAGTATACAGGCTTCACAGATTAAGAATTTGGCCGATGGAGATAGTTTGTCCTTCCCAGGAGTTGCCATATGTGCATATGTGTGTGCCTCTATGTGATGGAACTAGTGGCATTTTAAGGTGTTGGTGATCTCAGGGCAAACTCCAGTCCTCATAGGTGGACCCCTCACTAAAAAAATAAAAAAAAAAATGAAAATTATACAGGCTATGTAGAGGAAGAATTTGACCGATGGATTAAGGTTGTAAACTTAAGCATCTTCCCAGGGCTTCTGACTGTCTTTATGTGGTGGAAATAGGTACATTTTAAGATGTTGGTGACCCAAGCACAAACTTCTCATAGGTGGGCCACTCACTAAATAAAATAAAAGAGTATACAGGCTATGCAGATTAAGAATTTGGCCGATGGAGATAGTTTGTTCTTCCCAGGAGTTGCCATAAGTGCATATGTATGTGTCTATGTGTTGGAAATAGTGACATTTTAAAGGTGTTGGTGATCCCAGGGCAAACTCCTCATAGGTGGACCCCTCGCTAAAAAAAAATAATGAAAATTATACAGGCCATGCAAAGGAAGAATTTGACTGATGGATTAAGGTTGTAAACTTAGTTAAGATTCTTCCCAGGGTTTGTGTCTGTCTTTATGTGGTCGAAATAGTGCCAATTTAAGGTGTTGGTGACCCCAGGAAAAACTCCTCATAGGTGGGCCACTCACCAAACAAAATTAAAGAGTATACAGACTAAACAGATGAAGAATTTGCCTGATGAAGATAGTTTGTAAAGTTGAATAAGATTATTCCCAGGGTTTGCCCTGTGTGCGCATGCGTCTGTCTCTATGTGATGGAAATAGTGCCAGTTTAAGGTATTGGTGACCCCAGGGAAAACTCCTCATAGGTGGGCCTCTCACCAAAAGAAAAAAGAAAATCTCTGTGTGATTGAAGTAACAATTTAAAGCAGAACTAAAGCCTCCATACTTACCTGTTCAATAATCCTGTGCCAGGGCCAGCATCTTCTTCTTAGTGCCAGTCTTCACGCCTCTTTATTGGCCAGTAAGGGATGACCCCGCTCCTGCACATGCAGGGGCATTTTATTGCAGAAGAGACAGTGCATGTCTCTTTTGCAATGAAAGACTTCAGTTCTGCTTTAAGATGTTGGTGGGCCCAGGGAAAACTCCTCATAGATTGGGCTTGCACCTATAAAAATTTTTTTTAAATGTATGCAGGCTACACAGATAAATAATTTGGCCGATGGAGACAGTTTGTAAACTTATGCCTTGTACACACGATCAGAATTTCCGATGAAAAAAGTCTGACGGAATTTTTTCATCGCATATTCCGATCGTGTGTGGGCCCCATCGGACTGTTTTCCGTCGGAGTTTAGAAATAGAACATGTTTTATTTTTTTCCGATGGAAAAAAATCCTATCGGGAAATTCCGATCGTCTGTGTGGAACTCCGACGGAGAAAAAACCACGCATGCTCAGAATCAAGTCGACGCATGCTCGGAAGCATTGAACTTAATTTTTCTCGGCTCGTCGTAGTGTTTTACGTCACCCGCGTTTTTGACAGTCGGAGTATGGTATGACAGTGTGTATGCAAGACAGCTTGAACGGAATTCCGACGGAAAATTCTATCAGATTTTATCCCATCAGAAATTCCGATCGTGTGTACAGGGCATGCGTTTAAATTCTTCTAGAGATTTATCATACGCATCTCTTTCTATGTGCTTAAAATAGTGCTGTTTTAAGATGCTGGTGGGCAAAATCCTCATAGGTAAGGCCCATAGGGTTATTTAAACCATTTGAACTCCCCCAGGGTTTTTTTTTAACCAATCTGTATAACTGGCTAAGAATGATTCATTATGCATGGGTTTGATTTCTCAAACAGTTTTGTGAGTCTTGCTCAGGTTTCGTGAACTTTGCAGTGCATCCCATTAAAGTTTTTTGGGGGGGCATCCAAATCATTTGGTGGAGGGGGGATTATGGGGTGGGGGTTGTCTTTCAGGGGTTGGGATTGGCCCCTTAGTTCCAGTGAAGGGAACACTTAAGGTGTCAGCATACCAAGACATTTTGGACAATTTCATGCTCCCAACTTTTTGGGAACAGTTTGGGGACGGCCCCTTCCTGTTCCAACATGACTGCGCACCAGCGCACAAAGCAAGGTCTATAAAGACATGGATGAGAGAGTTTGGGGTGGAGGAACTTGACTTGCCTGCACAGAGTCCTGACCTCAACCCCATAAAACACCTTTGGGATGAATCAGAGCGGAGACTGCGAGCCAGACCTTCTCATCGTCCAACATCAGTGCCTGACCTCACAAATGCGCTTCTGGAAGAATGGTCAAACATTCCCATAGACACACTCCTAAACCTTGTGGACGACCTTCCCAGAAGAGTTGAAGCTGTTATAGCTGCAAAGGGTGGGCCAACTCAATATTGAACCCTACTAGATATGTGCGGTTCGTTTCATTCCAAATTAAAATTCTGACAAATTTACGTTTTTAGGAAATTCGGATGTATCTGAATTTCCGAATTAGAATAGTACCGAAATTTAAACAAATCCGAAATAACGAAATTCGAATTTGAATTGTTTTCAAATACTTTTTGAATCCGAATAGTTTTCAAATTCGAGTTCGAATAGTTTTCAAATTCGAAAAGTTTTCAAATTCGAATTTCCAAAGAGAATAAAATAGAATAGAAAATAAAGGAATAGAATAGAATTAATTTTTTCTGTTTTATTCCTTAATTTTCTATTCTATTTTATTCTTTTTAAAAGTTTTCGAATTCTATTATTTTTGGAAATTGAAAAACTATTCGAAAACTTTTTGAATTGATTCGAAAACGAATAAACTAAACGAATCCGGAAAAATGAATTCAACGGATGAAGCAAATTTAACTAAACAAATTTATGTAAATAACGAATCGAAACGAAAAAATAATTTTTTTGTTCTGCACATGTCTAAACCCTACGGACTAAGACTGGAGTGCCATTGAAGTTCATGTGCGTGTAAAGGCAGGTGTCCCAATACTTTTGGTAATATAGTACACACATATTTTTTTCTTAAAAACTTCAGCCCTGGAGGATTTGGCTGCCAAATGACCAGGCGATTTTTTGCGATTCGGCACTGCGTCCTTTAACTGACAATTTCCGCGGCAGTTTTCCCATAGGGAAACACTGCCGGGGAAACTACACACGGCCGTTTTTCTCGACCAAGAGAAAAAATGACGGGAAAAACGGCCGTGTGTGGGGGAACAAGCCGTTCCTCGTTTTTCCCGTAGATTTTCTCGACTGTGTTTTCACCGTAGAGAAATTTGATCGTGTGTACGCGCCATTAACCGCTTCAGCCCCGGACCATTTGGCTGCCAAATGACCGGGCCACATTTTGCGATTCGGCACTGCGTCGCTTAAACTGACAATTGTGTGGTCGTGCGACATGGCTCCCAAACAAAATTGGCGTCCTTTTTTTCCCACAAATAGAGCTTTCTTTTGGTGGTATTTGATCACCTCTGCGGTTTTTATTTTTTGCGCTATAAACAAAAATAGAGCGACAATTTTGAAAAAAAAATCTATATTTTTTACTTTTTGCTATAATAAATATCCCCAAAATATATATAAAAAAACTTTTTTTTTTCCTCGGTTTAGGCCGATACGTATTCTTCTACATATTTTTGGTAAAAAAAAATGCAATAAGCGTTTATTGAGTGGTTTGCACAAAAGTTATAGCGTCTACAAAATAGGGGATAGTTTTATGGCATTTTTATTAATATTTTTTTTTTTTTACTAGTAATGGCGGCGATCAGCGATTTTTATCATGACTGCGACATTATGGCGGACACATCGGACACTTTTGATGCTATTTTGGGAACATTCACATTTATACAGCGATCAGTGCTATAAAAATGCACTGATTACTGTATAAATGTGACTGGCAGGGAAGGGGTTAACCACTAGGGGGTGGGGAAGGGGTTAAAGTGGTTGTAAACCCTCGGATATAACACTATTTTAAAAATTGGCCCATAACACAGGCAGTTGATCGCTGCCTGTGAAAGTGTACTCACCGCCGTCATTAGCTGTAAAAGCGTATACCGTAAATACTCGAGTATATGCCGACCTGAATATAAGCCGAGGCACTTAATTTTACAACAAAAAAACTGGGAAAACATATTGACTCAAGTATAAGCCTAGGGTGTCCATCTGCATGCCTCACTGTGCCTCACTTTGCCTCACTGTGTCCATGTGCATGCCTCACTGTGCCCATGCCTCACTGTGTCCATGCCTCACTGTGCCCATGCCTCACTGTGCCCATGCCTCACTGTGCCCATGCCTCACTGTGTCCATGCCTCACTGTGTCCATGCCTCACTGTGCCCATGCCTCACTGTGTCCATGCCTCACTGTGTCCATGCCTCACTGTGCCTATGCCTCACTGTGCCCAATCTCCCTACCTGATCTCCGGTGCTGTGGGTCTAGACTGACGTTTAACATGGGAGTCTATGGAAGGGGTGCCCGGCTTTGAAAAATCGGTGCTCCCCGGCCGTATGTCCCCCGGACAACAAACTTTGCACACTTGTAGATGAAGAGGCTACATGTGTGCCAAGATTGGGGTCCAGGGTACCTAGGGCTGGCTGGTACCGGGTCCCCAAAATCACCGGAGAAATTACCGTTTAACATGGGAGTCTATGGAAGGGGTGCCCGGATTTGAAAAATCGGTTCTCCCCGGCCGTAGCTCATCTGGACAATAAACTTTGCACACTTGTAGAGGAAGAGTGGGGCTACATGTGTGCCAAGTTTGGGGTCCAGGGGACCTACTGCTGGCCGGGATCAGGCGCACAAATTTGAAGATGGACACAGACTCGAGTATAAGCCGAGGGGGGTATTTTCAGCACCAAAAAATGTGCTGAAAAACTTGGCTTATACTCGAGTATATACGGTATTTCGTTTTGATGACGTCACCGCGCTTGCGCATTGTAGCCCCTCAAAACCGGCATCTGAAGTTTGCCTGGTTTTCTTTTTCATTCTTTCCAGAACTGAATGTGAGTGAGCTTCCCCTCTGTCCGGCACAGAGAAGAAGTCTTTCAATGTTATAGTCCTTCTCCTATTTCTGATACTCCCCCCGTGTGACTGAACAAGACGTCACAAAGGGGAGTGAAAGAACACAATGCTGCCGCAGACACAGGAACGAATGACAAGTAACAAGGAGTTCTGTCGTTCACTGCAGAGAAAACAATCCATTCCGAATAAAGAAATAAGATGTAAGTACTGTGGAATATTCCTTTCCGTGTATGCTGGTTGCTGCGGTAACGGAAATTGAGATCGAGGCTTGGTTACGGTGGTATGGCGCATTCGCGAGATTTACAACAGGGAAACAGTAAGGGCGGAAATGACGTATGAAAAGGAATCACTAAACAGCAGTGGCAATGGCGCTTTCAGTACCCGGAAATGCTGCTAATAAAAACAGCATAAAAAAGGTATTTACAGGACTCGTTTTTAAAAGTGTTATTTGTAGAATGCATTGCGCTGAGCTGGTGTACTGTAACAATTCAAAAATAAGAAAAAAATCAGCGGGGGTTTACTTCCTCTTTAAGTGTGTCCTAGGGAGTGATTCTAACTGTGTGGGGGCGGGGCTTACTGTGACATGACACTGATCGCTGCTCCCGATCACAGGGAGCAGACGATCAGTGTCCTGTCACTAGGCAGAACAGGGAGATGCCTTGTTTATGACGGCATCCCCCCGTTCTGCAGCGGCGTGACACGATCGCAGGGCACGCGGTGGACATCGAGTCAGGGCAATGGTCATGGAGCTTACAGCTGGGGCGCACGGCACAAAATTCAAAGTGGCGTATACATACGTTACATTGCGCAGCCGCGCCATTGTGCCGACGTATATGTACAGGTGGCGGTCGACAAGTGGTTAATGTATTATATCATTAATTTTTTTATGATATGTTATATTATATTACTGTATTCTTGATGCACCTTTCTTGGCTTAGATCCCAGTGGTATTGATCACTGATACAAATAACCATTGTAATGTACTGTATGCACATCTCTTATCATCATATGACTTATAAGAAAGCTGTGTGAGTTATATGGCTCCCCGTCTTGTTAAATAAATGCCCAAATAAAGAGAAGGTACCCAGCGGGCCGTACGTCTTCCTCTGGAACTCCGGGTTACGGCTTAGAGACAATCACAACAGGGCAGAAAGTTTACAAGCTGACAAATCTGCAATTCCACAAGATTTCTCTCTTTTAATAAAATGGCCCGTATTCCACCACTCAGGCTGGGCCGCAGGACCAGATTTATTGCTCGAGTGTGTGACTGCGACAGCAAATCATAACATTAGCTTGTTTTATATGTTCAACCGCCTACATAAGTAAACATTTAATTTATAGATAAAAAAAAGACAAACACAGGATATGGTAGATAATCTATAGCTATCTGTATGACAACCATAATGGAAGGACAATAAATTTTACAAAAGCACTCAATACTTCACTGGCTGCATGATTGTTTTAGGTCACTATCACTAAGTTGTAAAGCAAAGGTAGCGCCCCTCCCAATATTTGGGGTCGCTATGTACAAATTTAGGGGTAGTCTGAGACAATAGTTAGGCTCAGACCAATTACAATTTCAATTATTTGCTTCTGCTCTGGGTGTGATGCTGCCTGGCAGTACAGTTCCCTGTTGCCTGTGGGTGGCGCTGTCACCGCTGGCTCAGGTTGAACCACAGGGGGTATCACAGCACCATTGGGTGTCCTTTTTAGGCAGCCGTACAGTGGGAGTGGTCAACCCACTGTGCATGCTGGGAGAGGATACATAAGGGGCAGACGCCATTGGGCGTGAGGTATTCCAGGGGACCCCTTGGCCCTGGAGGATGTTCGGCACGTACCCCACCTCTTGTGGCCCTCATGGCCAGGGGTGCGTGCGTGTGTTTCAGTCCCGGGTACCTTTAGACCGAGGCTGCAGGGTCACCATCAGGGGGGTACAGGCAGTACACCTGTAAGGGGCCCGGAGGTCCCCAGGGGCCCGGATGGCAACCCCCCTTCTTTTTTTTTTTTTGTAAGGGGCCCAGAGGTCCCCAGGGCCCTGGATGGTAACCCCCCTTTTTTTATGTATTTTTTTATAAATATATATATATATATATATATATATATTATTTTTTTATTGATTTTTTGTAAGGGGCCCAGAGGCCCGGAGGTCCCCAGGGCCCCGGATGGAACCCCCCCCCCCCCCTTTTTTCTTTTTTTTTTATAAAAATATATATTTTTTTATTTATTTTTTTATAAAAAAATATTTTTTTTGTAAGGGGTCCAGAGGTCCCCGGGGCCCCGGATGGTAACCCCCTTTTTTATGTATTTTTTATAAAAAAATAAATTATTTTTTTTGTAAGGGGCCCAGAGGTCCCCAGGGCCCCGGATGACAACCCTCCTTTTTTTTTTAATAAAAATAATTTATTTTTTATTCATTTTTTTATAAATTATTTTTTTTTTTTTTGTAAGGGACCTCTCCTCTACTCCAGGGGGCCCATGCCTGAAGCTCTGTAAGGTGCCCCAAATTTCCTGATGGCGCCCTGCCAGGCTGCATCGCTGCTTGGTAGGCCCAGCTCGGCTGGCTAGGGCCTACACCTCACAGAAGGATCCCAGGCTGCCCATTGGAAGGGGGCCCAACTTTAGGAAAGGAGTTCCAGGGGAAGATCAGTCCTGTCGGAGATAGCGACGGTACTGCTGTCTCGGGGAGAGGCCTGGAGTCCTACCTAAAGAGGGATCCATCATCATTGATACAAGCCCTGCAATACCCTAAAGGTTTCTCTCATTGTTGCTTGGCTGGGAGGTTTAGGACTGGATAATCCTGTGGCAGAGGATTCCCAATCGCATCCCCATTTCATAAAGGACAGAATAATGTGCGCTCTTCTCCGAAGAGGGACTATCCGGGAGAGCAAGGCCCACTCAGGCTTGAGTGGCGACGGTACTGAGTCTTGTGCCTGAACCTTCCCTACTTCGTCTATTCTCTCTCTCTCTCTCTCTCTCTCTCTCTCTCTCTCTCTCTCTCTCTCTCTCTCTCTCTCTCAGTTTTACCTCAAGATAAAAGAATAAAACCTTGCTGCTTAGGATTTACACCTGTGTGGACATTGGCTTTATTACAAAGGGACTTCCGCCTAGACCGGGGATCCACTCGTGAGAGGTATTTTGCTGCAGACCCAAAGGTAATTAAACAGTGGATCTCCACACTTAACCAAGTGTGGATCTGGCGTAGCCGCAGGGGAGGAGGAGGAGAGAAAGGGTAGTAACCCCCCCCCCCCCCCGGAAGGGAACACCACCATCACCACCCCACCCCGCAGGGAGCTACACAGAGATAAAAAATAATTGCCCCATTTTGACCCTGACAGGTTCTCTTTATTAAAAATGAATGCTGAACTTCAGGCAAATAGCTAAATGCATGAATGAAATACATATAGGAGAGGTGGTAAACCTGGCAAAGAATTTGTATTTCTGTCCATCCAGTCCTGAGATTTACACAGCTCTGGCACACAGCACAACCCTGTCTAGAAGGGAAGGGACCTAATCTTTCTTAGCTGCAGCTTAACTGGACAGTGAAAGGAGAAGCAGCAGATCGATGAGCTCATCTCTCTGTCACTCTGTTGTCTACTCCTATCAGCATGCTCCGTACACTGTGGCACAACTGACTGGCCCTTTGTGCTGCTTCTGCATCCCCTGTCTGAGCTCTGCTGTACAGTCATTGATGTGTGCAGCCTATTGCATTAGGGTGTGCACCCCAGAGCACAATCACACATGTGTATATCAGCAGAGGAGTGGACGGTGTCAGTAGAGCAAAGATTGGCTTCAGTAGGGCAGTGGACGGTGTCAGTAGTTTATTTTTATTTTATTTTTTACAACTACATTTTTTTATGATTTTTTTTTAATGTTTTGCTTTACAATTTTTTTTAGGAGCCCCATTATGGGACTTTGGGGAAATATCAAGGGTCTCTCACTTTTGAGACAGAGAAAGAAACTGAGGACAGAGACTCCCCCGTCCCTTTCTCTGCAGCATGCAGTAAACATGGTATACTGTGCTTAATTTAAGAATGAAGACAGGAGTGATCGGTACAGCTCACTCACTGTGTTCATTCAGAAAAGGAAGGGGCTGGTTAATTAAATATTTACCAGCCCTTTCCTCGCTCCTGAGAGGAGAGAAGCTGGCAGCACTGCAGGGGGAGATGGAAATAGGCACTGCACAGGGTGATTGGGCACACCCAGCACACACCTATGTGTACAGAATGAATGACTTGCAAACTGAGTCGCCTCTAGGTGCTTTTGCAGCCAGTGTCTGCTGCGGTCATTTTACCCCATAGGATCTCAACACGCTTGAGACACACATAAATACTGGGCCAATTTTGGACAAGATCCAATTAACCTACCAGCATGTCTTTGGAGTGTGGGGGGAAACCGGAGGAAACACACGCAGGTACAGGGAGAACATGCAAACTCCAGGCAGATGGTGTCGTGGACGGGATTTGAACCAGCGACCCTTTTGCTGCTAGGTGAAAGTGCTAACCACTACACCACTGTGCTAACAAGTAGATCACAAAGGAGCTGATACCAAGTAAAATTCATGAAATTTTAGTTCCCCCCTCCCCTTTACTAAAGCCCCAATGAACTTGGGGAAAAAAAATTATATATATACAGTATCTCACAAAAGTGAGTACACCCCTCACATTTTTGTAAATATTTTATTCTATCTTTTCATGTGACAACACTGAAGAAATGACACTTTGCTACAATGTAAAGTAGTGAGTGTACAGCTTGTATAACATTGTAAATTTGCTGTCCCCTCAAAATAACTCAACACACAGCCATTAATGTCTAAACCGCTGACAACAAAAGTGAGTACACCCCTAAGTGAAAATGTCCAAATTGGACCCAATTAGCCATTTTCCCTCCCCGGTGTCATGTGACTCGTTAGTGTTTCAAGGTCTCAGGTGTGAATGGGGAGCTGGTGTGTTAAATTTGGTGTTATTGCTCTCACTCTCTCATACTGGTCATTGGAAGCATTGCTGCAGAGGTTGAAGTGGTGGGGGGTCAGCCTGTCAGTGCTCAGACCATACGCCGCACACTGCATCAAATTAGTCTGCATGGCTGTCGTCCCAGAAGGAAGCCTCTTCTAAAGATGAGGCACAAGAAAGCCCACAAACAGTTTGCTGAAGACAAGCAGACTAAGGACATGGATTACTGGAACCATGTCCTGTGGTCTGATGAGACCAAGATAAACTTATTGGGTTCAGATGGTGTGAAGCGTGTGTGGCGGCAACCAGGTGAGGAGTACAAAGACAAGTGTGTCTTGCCTACAGTCAGGCATGGTGGTGGGAGTGTCATGGTCTGGGGCTGCATGAGTGCTGCCGGCACTGGGGAGATACAGTTCATTGAGGGAACCATGAATGCCAACATGTACTGTGACATAATGAAGCAGAGCATGATCCCCTCCCTTCAGAGACTGGGTCACAGGGCAGTATTCCAACATGATAACGACCCCAAACACACCTCCAAGACGACCACTACCTTGCTAAAGCAGCTGAGGGTAAAGATGATGGACTGACCAAGCATGTCTCCAGACCTAAACCCTATTGAGCATCTGTGGGGCTCCTCAAACGGAAGGTGGAGGAGCGCAAGGTCTCTAACATCCACCAGCTCCGTGATGTCGTCATGGAGAAGGGGAAGAGGACTCCAGTGGTGACCTGTGAAGCTCTGGTGACTTCCATGCCCAAGAGGGTTAAGGCAGAGCTGGAAAATACTGGTGGCCACACAAAATATTGACACTTTGGGTCCAATTTGGACATTTTCACTTAGGGGTGTACTCACTTTTGTTGCCAGCGGTTTAGACATTAATGGCTGTGTGTTGAGTTATTTTGAAGGGACAGCAAATTTACACTCTTATACAAGCTGTACACTCACTACTTTACATTGTAGCAAAGTGTCATTTCTTCAGTGTTGTCACATTAAAAGGTAGAAGAAAATATTTACAAAAATGTGAGGGGGCGTACTTACTTTTGTGAGATACTGTATGTTTACCTAGAAAAATGGTGACGTGTTCAATACGCATTTTACCCATTGTATATATGTTGTATAATTATTACATTATCGTATATTACACAAATATATACACTGTAGCCTGTGCGCTCATGTTTGCAGATATTGTGCACACACAGCAAAGTCCTTGATCAGAAGAATATCTTGTTTGTGCACAATTGTAGGTACATACAGTATGTTTTCGTAAATAAGGTCCCAGTGTACAGTGGAACCTCGGATTGCGAGTAACACGGTTAACGAGCGTTTCGCAATACGAGCACTGTATTTTGTAAAATCCTAACTCGGGTTTGCGAGTGTTGTCTCGCATAATGAGCAGGATTCAGGCCAAAGCGGTGTGCAGTACCGCATTTGGCCCGAGGTAGGGGGCGCCGGAGCCGAGAGGAGCCATTCTGAAAGACTCGGAAATACTACGTTCCCAAGCTTTTTCAAGGTTTGCCAAAGGCTGAGCTGTCCTCAGGGCTTTCTTTCCGTTTCCGAGGCTCTCCAGCGCCCCCCGCCTCTGGCCGCATGTGGTATTGCATGCCATTGAAGTCAATGCGGAGCAAATTATTTTCGTTTCCATTGACTTCAATGGGGAAACTCACTTCGATATGCGAGTACTTTGGATTACGAGAATTCTCCTGGAACGGATTATGCTCGTAATCCGAGGTTCCACTGTATTTTATTCTGCCATGCTTCGGCTCTTTTTATTCCACTTTACAAGTCAATGGGATCAAAAGCCAAATTCTGGATGAACGTGTAGTAAGCGCTTCTTATGTGCAATCTATTTTTCTCCACCATCCCGCTCTCTCGTGTGCCATATTTGACTTGCCTTGGAGTCTGTTTACCGAGTACACAATCCCTGAATAAGGTGAACCCATCTCAGAGGATTCCTTTCTTAGGCTCCTCAATAATCCATTTTCCAAACTTTTCATCTACACCAGCCAAATTATCTTTATCAGCGGGTGCGAGGCAATCAGCACTCCCCAGTGAACAATAGCGCTATTTTTTTTTTTTTTTCTTTTCTTTGGATAATACCAAAATAATCGTACCAGTAAATTGTTGTATTTCCAGAAAAGCTTCAAAACAGAGATTGGCCGGAGTGTTTGTTCTTTCTTTTCTTTGACATTTCATTAAACAGCAGACGGTGTTAGAAAAATGTTACAGGTAAATTAACATTTTGGTAAAAGGTGACACATCTTTGCATTGCAAACAAGCTCGACTCCATACTTTGGAAGTAAAATTCTAATTTGCGTTGCATAGTATTTTACTCCTCTTAGCATTAAAATAAATGGAGTTTTGTAACAAGTATAATTTAATTTCATGGAGGAGGATAAGAAAGTACAAAGGACAAAGTTTAGAGCTGTTTATACACTAAATTTTAGATATTGGCCTAAAACAGTAAATCTATGATAGTTGTAGAGAAGAGAATTAAATGGTTTTAAGACATGGAAGATTGGATGGTTTAAATATGTTTCAGGCAAATGGCAACTTTAAAATTCACTTGATAGCACTTATGCCTTGTAGCACTGGGGTCCTTGGTTCGAATCCCAGCTGGGACACATAGACGTTGATTAGTAAATCAACACCTATGTGTCCTGGCTGGGATTCGAACGAAGGACCCCAGTGCTACAAAACATAAGTGTCAAACACAAGGCTGTGAGCCGAATCCAGCCCTCCCACCTCCTCTGCAGCTGCCGGAGAGCTCTGGTCCTCCTCCAGACCCTTACTTTCTGCTTTCAAGCAATGTATCCAGATTCTTCCCAGCAGCAGCATAAGGAAAGGGGGGTGCACTGTAAAGTGAAGGGAGAGTGGGAGACTATTTCAGCCAATGAATAGGTGTAAGGCTAAGCGGACCAGATGCGGAACGTGAGAAGGGGTGGGTCTATTCATGTATTACACAGTGGAGGAAGTTCCCCATCAGGTCCGCTCAGGCCAATGACATAGGCGGGGTCTGACATACGAGGGGGCGGACCTGATGGGGGAACTTCATCCACTGTGTAATAAATGAATAGACCCGCCCCCTCTCATGTTCCGCATCAGGTCCGCTTAGCCTTACACCTAGTCATTGGCTGAGCGGACCTGATGGGGAACTTTAGAAGGGGCGGGTCTATACATTTAATAGACTGCGGAGGAAGTTCCCCATCAGGTCCGCTCAGGCTCAGCCAATGACGGACTGCGCTGGACATCGGATCGCCGCGGGAGACTGGATTTCATCGCTGGAATGTTTTTTTTTTAATAAAGGACTTTTCCAAGGTGTTTGTGTGGTTTTTTTTTTACATTTTTTTACACTTTCTTCGTGAAATGGTAGGAGTACAATGTACGCCTTACCAATTCACATAGGAGGGAGGCCGGGATCTGGGTGTCCCCTTTGTTAAAGTGGTCTTCCAGATTCCGATAAGCCCCCTGCCCGCAGACCCCCACAACCACCGGGCAAGGGTTGTGGGGATGAGGCCCTTGTCCCCATCAACATGGGGACATCCTCCCCATGTTGAGGGCATGTGGCCTGGTACGGTTCAGGAGGGGGGGGGCGCTCTCTCTTCCCCCCCTCTTTTCCTGCGGCCTGCCAGGTTGCGTGCCCGGATAAGGGTCTGGTATGGATTTTTGGGGGGACTCCACACCATTTTTTTTTTAATTTGGGGTGGAGTTCCCCTTAAAATCCATGCCAGACCTGAAGGGCCTGGTATGGATATTTGGGGGGAACCGCACGCATTTTTTTTTTAAATTTGCGGCGGGGTTCCCCTTAATATCTATACCAGACCTGAAGGGCCTTGTAATTGAATTTAGGGAGACCCCCACGCTTATTTTATTTTTTTTATCAATGACTTTTCTATGTATTGCCGGGAGCCGACAATTCATTAATAGCCGCGAGTGAGTTTTAAATGACTTTTTTTCCTTCAGAAATTACATTTTGTGCAGGGACAGTTCTAAGCACGGGAAACAAGCGCGACTTTACAGGCTTACTATACACACCCCCCAGGTACGAAATTTTAAGGAAAATTTCACTTTTATTTTTTCATTTTAAGCATTATTAAAATCACTGCTCCCGAAAAAACTGCAGTTTTTAAAAAAAAAATTTGCATTGATACATGTCCCCTGGGGCAGGACCCGGGTCCCCAAACACTTTTTAGGACAATAACTTGCATATTAGCCTTTATAATTAGCACTTTAGATTTCAAAAGTTCGAGTCCATTGTATTTAATAGGGTTCTAAAGTTCACGCGAACATTCTGTCTGTTCGCAGGTTCTGGTGCAAACCGAACAGGAGGGTGTTCGCAGTGCCGGGACAAGGTCATCAAGCGCCCAGGGCAAAGATGCCAAACTGCGCCCCCCTTTCCTTTAGGGTTAGGGTCTGGGTGCCCCCCATCCCTACAATAAACCATTGCACCAGGGGCAGCCGCCCCTCCTGTCCATCCCTTTTCCCGGCCCTGGGTGTTCGGCTCATCCTTAATTCCCAAGTGTCAACACTAGTTTCCTAATTAACTAGAGGCTATAATTCGAGGGCTACAATTCTTTCTTGAATTTTTTCCCCCATGTTCAATAGTAAGGAGTTTGGGCACTAGGATCCAAACCCACCTGTGCTAGCCTGATAGGCCAAACATCTGTGGGGTGGGGCATGCCCCGCCCCACAGCTGTGCGTTTAAAGAGAGCATGTGTACTTGCGGCTGTGGGGCAGGGAATGTCCCAGCTTCAGATGGTTGGCCCATACAGATGACAGTTTCCTGGGGGGCTCACACTAGGGATGAGCTTCGTGTTCGAGTCGAACATACGTTCGACTCGAACATCGGCTGTTCGATCGTTCGACGAAGATCGAACGATTTGGGCCGTTCGCGCCAAATTCGAGTGACGCGAACGGCCCACAATGCACTACGCCATCGCAGTGTCATCCAGGCGCTGTGATTGGCCAAGCATGCACTGTGACCCCGCATGCTTGGCCAATCACAGCGCCAGCAGCGAGGAGAGCAATGATTGGCCACAGGCAGGATGCCTGTGGCCAATTATTGCTGAGGGGGTTTAGTACACGCCCCACACTATAAAAGGCCGCCAGCGCGGCGGCCTTGTGTAGTGTGTTCCGGAGCAGGGAAAGAGAAGCATAGGCAGGGACAGTGTCATTTTTTTCCTTTACTAATCCTGGATTCCTTGTGTTTAGGGACAGAGAAGGATAGGTAGGGAGAGTGTCAGTGTGTCATTCTGTGCTAAACCTTGTTTGTAGGGACAGAGAAGGACAGTGAGGGAAAGTGACAGTGTGCTATTCTGTCCTAAACCAATCTTGCTGAACCATATTTGAAATCCTTGAGTTTAGGGACAGAGAAGGACACTCGGGGAAACTATCAGTGTGGTATTCTGTGCTAAACCTTGTTTGTAGGGACAGAGAAGGACAGTGAGGGAAAGTGACAGTGTGCTATTCTGTCCTAAACCAATCTTGCTGAACCATATTTGAAATCCTTGAGTTTAGGGACAGAGAAGGACACTCGGGGAAACTATCAGTGTGGTATTCTGTGCTAAATCTTGTTTGTAGGGACAGAGAAGGACAGTGAGGGAAAGTGTCAGTGTGCTATTCTGTCCTAAACCAATCTTGCTGAACCATATTTGAAATCCTGGAGTTTAGGGACAGAGAAGGACACTCGGAGAAACTATCAGTGTGCTATTCTGTGCTAAATCTTGTTTGTAGGGACAGAGAAGGACAGTGAGGGAAAGTGTCAGTGTGCTATTCTGTCCTAAACCAATCTTGCTGAACCATATTTGAAATCCTTGAGTTTAGGGACAGAGAAGGACACTCGTGGAAACTATCAGTGTGCTATTCTGTGCTAAATCTTGTTTGTAGGGACAGAGAAGGACAGTGAGGGAAACTATCAGTGTGCTATTCTATGCTAAACCAATCTTGCTGAACCATATTTGAAATCCTTGAGTTTAGGGACAGAGAAGGACACGCGGGGAAACTATCAGTGTGCTATTCTGTGCTAAACCTTGTTTGTAGGGACAGAGAAGGACAGTGAGGGAAAGTGTCAGTGTGCTATTCTGTGATAAACCAATCTTGCTGAACCATATTTTAAATCCTTGAGTTTAGGGACAGAGAAGGACACGCGGGGAAACTATCAGTGTGCTATTCTGTGCTAAACCTTGTTTGTAGGGACAGAGAAGGACAGTGAGGGAAACTGTCAGTGTGCTATTCTGTGCTAAACCAATCTTGCTGAAGCATATTGCAAATCCTTGTGTTTAGGGACAGAGAAGGATAGGCAGGGGACAGTGTCAGTGTCTTTGTTGCTAAGCCTCCTGCACAGTATACACCTGAAGGTAGCCCTTATTGCTGTTTTTCCCATCTCCCTGCAGGCCATTCATTAAAATTTCTGGAAGGCAAACAAGGAGAGGCAGACAGTCAGGACTCAGGAGGCAAAAAAAGAGGGCAAGCAGGCTCTGTGTCTGGGGGCAACAGTGCTGGTCGTGGAAGGCGGTGCATTGTCATCAGCACATGGCCATGGGACACGCTTGTCCTTCTTTTCGGCAGCTGGACATGTTGAGCCACATCATGCCGAAGACTTGGTAGAGTGGATGACCAAGCCCACCTCATCCTCCTCATCCTCTCTCACCCAGGCTCAGGGTACTGGCAAAGCAGCTGCCAAAGCGTCCTCTTCTCTGGTATCAATGTCATCATTAGTCACTCCTTCCCTAGACCCACCATGTCCTCCTCCTGAGGAGTCACCCGAACTGTTTGAGCACAGTGTTGGGTACATGCTCCAGGAGGATGCCCAGCGTTTCGAAGGATCTGATGATGATACCCAGCTAGAGGAAGGCAGTAGCGTGAGAGCAGAGAGAGGGGATGCTCAAGAAGGACACCAATCTGGCAGTCATGCTCCAGCAGCTGCAGCATACTGCCAGATTGGCTCCAGTGATGAGGAGGGAGGGGATGATGAGGTCACTGACTCCACGTGGGTGCCTAATAGGAGAGAGGAGGAGGAGGAGGATGAGGAGGAGGCACATCTCCAACGAAGCAGGATGCCCTTGGGTGGCCAGCATATGGGCAGCACACCGACGGAATCACACCGCAGAGCTCGGGCACCACATGCCGCTTGGGCACCACATGCTTGATCAGACATATGTTGACCTGCCATGCAGCTCGTTGGCAAGCCTACCTTAAAGACCCATACCAAAGAACAAAGCGGACCTCTCCTTGCACCGCATCAGCTGGGATCTCCAACCCCGCTATACCTTCAGTCCTCTCTGAAACCTGCACTGAGAGGAATGAAGGTGTAGAATTAGGTGTGTCACAGCCAAGTACTTGCGGCCACTCTGCTAGCAGTACACCGACGTCCGATTCTAGCAGGCAAATTTCCCTGCCCCAGCTGCTGGACCGTCGAAAGAAGTTCACTCCCAGCCATCCACATGCCCAGCGGTTGAATGCTAGCTTGGCTAAATTGCTAGCGCTTCAACTGCTGCCTTTTCAGTTGGTAGACTCGGCCCCCTTCCGTGAGTTTGTGCAATGTGCGGTTCCTCAGTGGCAGGTTCCCAAACGCCACTTTTTCTCACGGAAGGCGATTCCGGCTCTCTACAGGCATGTGGAAGGCAATGTCTTGGCCTCGATGGACAGGGCGGTCAGCGGTAAGGTGCATATTACCGCTGACTCATGGTCCAGCAGGCATGGACAGGGACGTTACCTTTCTTTCACGGCCCATTGGGTCACTCTTTTGGCAGCTGGGAAGGATGCAGGACAAGGTGCAGTAGTGTTGGAGGTTGTTCCACCGCCACGCCTCCAAAATGCTACTACTGGTTGTGACACACCTCTCTCCTCCACCCCCTCCTCTTCTTCTTCCTCCATGGCCTCTTCCTGTGGTTTGTCCTCGGAACCAGCGGTGCTCCGTAGGCGTTCAAGGGGCTACGCAAGTACGCAGGCAAAAAGATGCCATGCCGTGCTTGCGCTGGTGTGTTTGGGGGACAAGAGCCACACTGGGGCAGAGGTCCTGTCTGCTCTGCAGGGGCAGGCCGAGAGGTGGTTGACGCCACGCCAACTTAAGCCAGGAATGGTGGTTTGCGACAATGGCACCAACCTCCTCTCCGCCCTCCGACAGGGACAACTGACCCATGTGCCCTGTATGGCTCACGTCCTTAACCTGGTGGTGCAGCGGTTCTTGGGCAGGTACCCGGGCTTACAGGATGTCCTGAGGCAGGCCAGGAAAGTCTGTGTGCATTTCCGTAGATCTTATAATGCCAGTGCTTGTCTGGCTGAGCTGCAAAAGGAGTTGAACCTGCCCAAGAACCGCCTTATATGTGACATGCCCACCAGGTGGAACTCAACGTTGGCCATGCTGCAGCGGCTGCACACGCAGCAGAGGGCCATCAATGAGTACCTGTGCGACTACGGCACCAGGACAGGGTCAGGGGAGCTCGGGTTTTTTTGACCACGCCAGTGGGGCATGATCAGGGATGCATGCACTGTCCTGGCACCATTTGAAGAGGCCACGAGGATGGTGAGCAGTGACAGTGCATGCATCAGTGACACTGTACCTCTTGTCCACCTGTTGGAGCACACGCTGCGTGGAATAATGGACAGGGCACTTGAGGCAGAACAGAGGCAGGAAGAGGAGGACTTCCTTGCCTCTCAAGGCCCCCTTTACCCAGACAGTGTTCCTTCTGTCCCACCCATCGCACAGGAAGAGGAGGAGGAGGAGGAGGAGGAGGAGGATTGTGTCAGCATGGAGGTGGAGTCTGGCACTCAGCATCATCAGCAGCAGTCTTTTAGGGATGATTTACAGTCCCAAGAAACCAGTGGACTTGTACGTGGCTGGGAGGAGGTGGCTGCGGATCAGGTCGTCCTTAGTGACCCAGAGGACTCCGGACTGAATGCCTCAGCTAACCTACGCTGCATGGCCTCCCTGATCCTGCAAAGTCTGCGGAAGGATCCTCGTATTCTTCGGATCAAGGAGAGGGACCATTACTGGCTGGCCACTCTCCTTGATCCACGGTACAAGGGTAAGATTGCGGACCTTATGTTACCGTCGCAGAGGGAGCAGAGGATGAGACAACTCCGGGAGGCCTTGCAGAAAGGTCTGTGCAACGCGTTCCCAGAGACTGGGAGGTTACAAACTCCTGGTCCTGGACAACGAGTTGCTGAGGCTTCGGGCAGTCAAAGAAGGAGCGGTGGGGAAGGTGGCCGTCTGACCGATGCGTTCAGACAATTCTTTAGTCCGCAGCCCCAAAGTATGATCGGTTCCAGCAACCATCGCCAGCGTCTGATATACATGGTGCAGGAATACCTAGGGGCAAGGTCAGACTTGGACACCTTCCCCACCGAAAATCCTCTGGCTTACTGGGTCTTGAGGATGGATCACTGGCCAGAGCTTGCACAGTATGCAATTGAGCTACTGGCCTGTCCTGCATCCAGCGTTCTTTCAGAACGCACATTCAGTGCTGCTGGAGGATTTGTCACGGGTGCGCCTGTCCACCGACTCGGTTGATCGACTGACTTTCATCAAGATGAACCAGTCTTGGATCACCACCAGCTACCACACACCTGATGCTGATATAACAGACTAATTGATTTTAAAATGTCACATCCCTTCAAGACTGATGCTGATGCTGAGTGCCTGTGCTGTTATGTTGACTGGCTATCCTCCTCCTCCTCCTCAATGATCCGATTAATGATGATAGCTTGGAAGATCATTTTGGTTTATGGGTGCCGCCACCAGTGGCTAAGGCCCAATTTTTCAGCCCCTGTTTAACAGGGGCGTGTAATTACAATTTTTGATGCAATACTTTGCAACAGGCCTCATTGCTGTGCTCCAAGTACAGTATCTGTGAGGGGTTGCAGTGTTGTGCCACCAGTGCCTAAGGCCCAATTTTTCAGCCCCTGTTCAACAGGGGCATGCAATTATAATTATTGATCTAATAATTCACAGCAGGGCCCATTGCTGCGCCCACCAAGAGTAACTGTCAGGCCTTACAGTGTTGTGGCACCAGCACCACCATCAAAGGCCCAATTTTTACTACCACTGTTCAACAATTATATGTTATTACAATTCCTGATATAATAGTTGACAGCAGGGCGTTCCAGCACCCACCAAGAGTAACTGTGAGTGCTTACAGTGGTGTGCCAACACCAACACCTAAGGGGCCAATTTCTGCAGAGTATATACGGCAGGTCCCTACTTTCAAACATCCAACTTACAAACGACTACTACTTGCAAACGGAAGAAGACAACAGGAAGTGAGAGGAAATCTACCCCTTGGAAGGAAAATTCTCTCCTGTAAGAATTAATATGGGAGAAAGGTGTCTCCTCTCTACTGATGCTTGATCACCAATCCTTGTTTCAATAAAAACACCACATTTCAAAAACAGTTGTCATTGGGATGCAAAGTGAGGTGAAATGTTCTGAACAGTGGCACAGACAGCAAAACAAATGTTACAGGGGTGATAACCCTTCCCTATGTTTTCCAAAAAGCTTAAAAATAGGTATTTGGGCTGGAGCTACACTTAAACAATGTAGCTGTTCAAAATTACAAACAGATTCTACATAAGAACAAACCTACAGTCCCTGTCTTGTATGCACCGCCTGTATACGGCTGTTCAGAGTATATAGGGCCTTTTTTATTTTGTGTGCGGGGTTCCCCTTAATATCCATACAAGACCCAAAGGGGCTGGTAATGGGCTGGGGTGGGGGGGGGGGGTGATGGGGTAGCTATGCCATTTTTCTTAAAGATTTTCATCCATATTACCGGGACCAGACATTACATTAAAGCCGCAAGCAGTTTTAAATGGCTTTTTTTTCCTTTAGAAATGTAATTTTGTGCAGGGACAGTTCTAAACACGGGAAACACGTGGCACTTCACAGGCATACTTTAGACACCCCCCAGGTACAATATTTAAAGGAATATTTGACTTTTTTTTTTTCACTTTATGCATCATTAAAATGACTGCTCCCGAAAAACGTCCGTTTTTAAAACTTCTTTTTGCATTGATACATGTCCCCTGGTGCAGAACCCGGGTTCCCAAACTCTGTTTAGGACAATAACATGGATAATAGTCGTTATAATTAGCACTTTAGAATTCGAACGTTCGCATCCATTGTATTTAATAGGGTTCTAATGTTCGTACGAACTTTCGGTCCGTTCGCGGGTTCTGGTGCGAACCGAACCCGGGGGTGTTCGGCTCATCACTAGCTCACACACGTGGGTTCAGGTACTAGTCCAAACACGCCAGACCTCATCATGATCTCCAACTAGGACTCATTGGATTTGGGGCTCTTTCATACTTCTTATTGAGTGTTATGTCTTCTGATTTTGCTTGCAGGATGACTACATCACAGTTTTCCTGAATGTTGGTAGGTCTGTGACACCTTAACTGTATTTCTTAAAAAATTTATAAAAACAATAAAAAAAAAAACATGAAGCCACAGAAAAATAAGGTTCCAAGGTCTGAATCGCAACATGGTCATGGTAGTAGGATGGATGGAAATTTACATCTGCCAATTCGTACGGCCAACAGCAAATCACAGAAATTGCTATGTGTAGCTGATATGAATTCCCATAATCCACCGTGGCTTGTTCAAACTGTCAAGTGGTAGTACAGTAACACATTCAGGTACCTACACTGGATTATTTATTGCATTAAAAAAAAAAAAAAAGCTCAATGATGTAAGAATGAATACATAGTTACATTATGTGTATATCTGCGTAGAGTTCAGCTTAACCACTTCAATACCATGCACTTATACAGATTCCTGCCCAAGCCAATTTTGAGCTTTTAGCGCTGTCGCAATTTGAATGACAATTGCGCGGTCATGCTACACTGTACCCAAACACATTTTTTATCATTTTGTTCCCACAAATAGAGCTTTCTTTTGGTGGTATTTGATCGCCTCTGCGATTTTTATTTTTTGCACAACAAATAAAAAAAGAGCGAAAATTTGGAAAAAAACTATGTTTTTCTTTGTTTCTGTTAATTTTTTTTGTAAATAAGTACCTTTTCTACTTCAATGACGGGCACTGATAAGGCGGCACTGACGGGCACTGATAAGGCGACACTGATGGGCACCGATGAGGTGGCACCAATGAGGTGGCACTGATGAGGTGGCACTGATGGGCACTGATGATGGGCACTGATAGGCGGCACTGATGGGCACTGATATGTGGCACTGGTATGCGGCACTGATTGGCACTCATAGGCAGCACTGATTGGCACTCATAGGCGGCACTGATGGGCAATTATAGGCAGCAATGATAGGTGGCACGGACGGGCACTGATAGGTGGGCACTTATGGGCACTGATAGGTGGCGCTGATGGACACTAGTAGGTGGCACTGATGGACACTGATGCCCAGCAATGCCAGCCACCACACATTGTGGTGGTGCCATCATAGTGCCAGTCAGTGCCCATTTGTGGGCACTGATTGGCATATTTTGTTTTTATTTTTTTTATTTTATTACATGTGGATGGCCATGGGGGCCATCCACATGCTTGGGGCTTCCTGGGGCATCCTGGGGGGCTTCCCTGGTGGTCTAGTGTGGGTATCTGAGGGGGGGCTGCGCTGATAAACGATCAGCGCGAACCCCCCCTGTCAGGAGAGCCGCCGATCGGCTCTCCTCTACTCGCGTCTATCAGACGCGAGTGAGGAAGAGCCGATCAACGGCTCTTCCTGTTTACATCGTGATCAGCCGTGATTGGACACGGCTGATCACGTGGTAAAAAGCCTCCGCCGGAGGCTTTTTACCAAGATCAGTGTAGCGGTGGGTCAGACTGACCCACCGCTCCACCGATTGCCGCGATGCGCGCCCCAAGGGGGCGCGGCGGCTGTTATCCCGCAGGACGTCATATGACGTCCAGTGTGGATAACACAACCACTTCCCGGACATCAATCTGCTATTGACGGGGCGGGAAGTGGTTAAGCCTTGGTTCACACTGACTGCGGGAAAGAAATCTGGTGAGTTCAGCTGAACTGGCACGATTTCATTCCCGCATGTCAGTCCAGACTTCGGAGGAAATTTCAGAGACATCTGTGCAGGTTTCTGCACAGATGTCAATGGAAATCGCACCACAAAATCGCAAAAAGTAGTACAGAAATGACTTTTGGAAATCGGTGCGGCACCGCAAGTGCGGGGTCGCACCAATTAGGACGGTGCCATTTCTGGCAATTGCTGCCGATTTGGCATGTCAAATTGCATGCCAAATCGCACCAATGTAAACCAGGGCTTAAAGTGAGATGCTGATTTTGTTATACATTGCTAGGATTTAAACAATTTGGGTCTTTCGCGCTACTGAAGAGTAGGCGAAATGTGAATGGAGTGAAAATGTGCAAAAAGCTGCAAAAACTAAAAGTGTTCACCTTACACAATAGTACAAAAAATATATAAAATTGTTCTTGCGCTAAAAGCAAATATACATACTACAACTCGTGGGATAAACACTCTCCTGAACCAGGATGAAATACAATAGTGAAATCAATCCGTGAATAAAGGTGATTATTACAAAATCAAGTGCAATGGAAATAAAAACAAATGATGGCATAAAAATGTAAAGTGCAAATCAGTGCAACAAAGTGCCTATGTGAGGTAGCAATGGCCTACAAACCTATGCACAAATGCTAAATAATATTGCAAACACATGCCATAAACACTCCAGAAAAGATGGAAATAAAAATTCCTAGTAGATAAAGAGTGATCTCCAGGTATAAGTCTCTGTAGGGAAGTGGTCAACCCATAGGCGTGCGCAAGGGGTGTGCCAGGTGTGCCTGGGCACACCCTAATCCTGGGGTTGGCAACCTGTCAATGGTGGGCAGGTGATCGGTAAACCACAATCCTTCCTTGCCTCAGGACCCTCAAAACCTGGACAGGAGAGGTAGTGGGGGTGGAATTTAGTGGAACTGATCTGTATTTTCCCCCTGCAGCAGCTGAAAGTAGGCTTCTCCTCTTCTCCCTTTTGTCAACATTCAGCTGCCACAGGAGGAAAATATAGGGGATCGGTACTAATATATGGCATCCCTCCTTTCCCTGTTCCATTTCCTTCTGTTGCCTGGGTCCCCCTTGTGCTCCCTCTTCCCCCCCATTGTTTCAGAATGGAGGGCGGGGAAGAGGCCGGTAAATATGTCAAACGCATATGTGTTGAAGGTTTGGGGTGCACACCCTAATGCAATAGGCTGTGCACACCTATGGGTCAACCAGCAATGAAATGTTGAAGACACTCGTTCAAGTATTAATCCACTAGAGATAGGGTATCACTGAAGTGTCCAAAAGTGGTCTCACAGAACTCTCACCTCTATGTGGTCAAAACTGGGCATCATCAGTAATATCCTCTCTCCTTTATGCTGGTTCCACTAATGGATGTCCCGACTGTTCTCCTCCACCGTCTCCACTCGTCACAATGGTATTGGGTTACCTAAGGGGGGGATAGCTCCATTGCATTGCTGGTTGACCACTCCCCTACAGAGACTTATACCTAGAGATCACTCTTTAGTTACTAGGAATTTTCATTTCCATCTTTTCTGGAGTGTTTATGGCATGGAGCCTTGTGTACTATGCAACTGTATATGTATGATATTTCATTGGCAACAATGATATGTTTACAGTGAGTGATTTTGTGATTGTCACAAAATATATTTTTAATCTATAAACATGTACATGAAATTTCTTTTATAATAATAAAAACTTTTTATATTCATATTTTTGACTGTACATCAGTTTCACATACGGTGCCATTATAGTCCACTTAAGCCTCTTCCTCCTATACAATATTTTGATGGGACGAAGGCACCAATCTAATTCCTTTGATACTCTCAGCACTTTTCATATAGGCTGCATGAGAGGCAAAACAAATACAGTGTCTGTGGTAGGGTGACTACATTTCCAAACTGCCATTCAGGGACATACCCATTCTCTCACCACAAAAAAAGAAGATGAGGGGGGGGGGGCGGGGGGAAATGTAGTCTCGGGGTTAATGGGGAATTTGGCGGTGGGTTATTTGTCAGGTGAATGTGCCACTTGCCTCCAGATGCAGTGCCACTTGCCACCCATAGCCTGTCACCAGATGCAGTGCTGCTGTCACTCCCTCTGTATGAGCCACATGCGTAGAAGGAAAGGAGTGGCATCACTATCTGAAGAGTGAAGATCACACCAGTCCCTGCTGCTTGCTGCTGGGTGCCGGAGAAGGAGGAGGTGCCGAGGTGGGTGGAGACAGCAGTGCTGCACTAGGCGCAGGCCTCGCTCCCGGTCTCACTGTCTGAGAGTAAATGGTCACTGGTTGCAAGATGCCAGGCAGCGCTGGCCCTAGCAACCAGTTCCGGAAATGTAGTTATTAGTTAGTAGGGGGTGGCTGTGTCCTCTATTTCATTCTGGGACATTGTATTGTCCCAGAATGAAGGTGCCCGGGACCCAGGACAGACATGTCAATTGCAGGACAGTCCCGGGCAATCCGGGACACGTGGGCACCCTAGTTTGTGGGTGAAAAGAAGAAAATTTAAAATTTTCCAGCAGTTTTTGAAAATTCTGTCTGACGGCAGATTGAAAAGAAAAAGGTAATTTTTAATAATATTAAATTACAAAATGGATTGCGCAGCAATTATATACGTTATATATCAATTTTTAACGAATGCTTAGTTTTTCTTTAATAATGCTGTCATTTTGTGGTCAGGGAAAGGATAAAGACACTGAACCTTCAGAACAGCCATGAAATGAAGTTTGCAGACCCTCAGTATGAGCCTATTCAGCTGCTAATTCAAAGTAATTAGGTTTATCTACTAAGTGATTCATTTATTACTGGGGAAACGTGGAGTGGAATCTATGGGGAGAAATATATTAAACCGCAGGATTTGTCCTTAAATAGCAGGTCACCATAGTTCAATTACATGTAAGAAAACAGAACTCTAGTGTTAATGATGTCTTCTTACATGTAAAGAAAAAGGAAAAGGATTTCATCTACAAAAGAAACTGTAATTTAATAGACTTCTGAAAAAGTCACATTATGTAGAGAATAGCAATGATCATGGCTGTATATGAAGGGCTCCGTACCTGCACATGAATTGAAATATTTCAAGTGAAACTCTAGTATCCTCCTCTCCCCTCCTCTCTTCATCCTCAGATTTCTCCCCTCTTCTCTTTGTCCTCGCCTCTCTCCACTCTTCCTTTCCCTTCTCTTCCTCTCTACTCTGCTCTCTCTGTCTCTCCTGCTCCTCTATTTGTCCTCTATCTCCACCCCTCCATCACCTACTCACTCCCTTTCCTTTCCCTTCTCCACCCTCCTCTCTCTGTCCCCTTTTGCTTTATCCTCCCCTCCTCTTAAGTTTTACCCCCCCCCTCAACTCCTTTCATCCTCCTCTTGCTTGCCCGTCCTCTTCCCTCCCATCTCCGTGACGTCACCGGATCTCCGACGGAACTCCCTGAAGACCCGGAAGCCGGCGGAGAGGTGAGTACCGATCAAAAGAATTTTGATCGATCAAAATTTTTTACGATTAATCGAGGAATTAATCGTTAATTTCCACAGCCCCAATATATATATATATATATATATATATATATATATATATATATACACACACACACACAGTATCTAGTAGAGCATATTTATTATTGTTTATGTAATTGATGTACTTCTTTGGTGGTGATTTTTTTTTTTACAGTGCATCTGGAAAGTATTCACAGCGCTTTTGTTTTTGTTATGTTACAGCCTTATTTCAAAATGGATTACATTCATTATTTTCCTCAAAATTCTACCAACAATACCCCTTAATGACAACGTGAAAGAAGCTTGTTTGAAATCTTTGCAAATTTATTAAAAAACAAAAACAAACGTTCTAAAAAGTTTTGTCAAAATTTGGGAAATGATTCTTGTATTAATTGAGGTATTGAATAAAATTTTACTTTTCAGGAGGGGTGTACTCATTTATGCTGAGCACACTGTATATACAGTATATATATATATATATATATATATATATATATATATATATACAGTATATATATATAGTCACGACAAAGGGACACTTGCTCCAGTTTGTAAGAACGACTTCTTTACTTGTAAATCTTCAATCAATGCCATATACAGACAACATTTTTTTTCAAAAGCATAGCATAGCTACTGTACAGTTGCGAGCATCCCTGCTCTTCCTCAGGCTAATAGGCTAGGTGTAAAAGTAAAATTCAAGAAAGACCTCACTTTATCCTAAACACCTGAGGGTGTAACCCAACAGGTGAATCCCATTTCGCTTGATCGAGGAGCGATCCAACCAGATGGTTGAGACTCAATTAGCCCTGTGCAGGTTTAGGAACAGAAATACTACCCGACACTGGACCACACATAGTACATGTCAATACAGTGTGCCGGTAGTCATAAAAAAATACATAATTGAAGATCTACCAATAAAAAGTTCAATACTGCAAAAGGTTATACAAAAAAATATAAAGAAACAAAAGACGAATCTCATAAAGACACACTGCAAAAAAGGTTTAGAACAGAAAAACTTCCATGATTCAAAAAGATAGTTCATATCTGTCAAAAAACGATGTTCCAATACGAATATACATTTTCTTCCATTTTACAGTTCCCATCAAGGAATACTTGGTCATAATCTACAAAAAAGATGCACAGAATTTCTAAAATAATCAAAAACATTACAAAAATAAATACAGGTCATAGTCCCTGTTCATCCTTTCCGGATGCAGGGACTGTAACCTGTTAATCCACCAAACCTCTCTTTGTTTTAATTTCAGTATCCTATCCCCTCCTCTTCTATCTCGTGGAATTTCTTCCAAAACCATAAAATGTAAATCTGAGTCCCGGTGTGCCTTCTCCAGGAAATGCCTGGAGACTGGCAAACCAGGCTGTTTATGTCTAATGGTACTGCGATGCTGAGCAATTCTGTCCTTAATTTTCTGGGTAGTTTCCCCAACATAAATAATATTGCATGGACAAATAAGGATGTATACAACATAAGAGGACTGACATGTAAAGAAATTTTTAATAGTGATCCTATCCCCATTGCTGGGATTGATAAAATGATCACCCTTTAGCATAAGGTTGCACTGAATGCAATTCTGGCAGGGAAAACACCCTTTCCTTTTTTTTTTTCCAAAAAGTCGCTTTTACCTCCCGTTCTTTTGGTCTATATTCAGATCTTACCATAGTGTCACGTAAAGTCTTATTTCTTCTGAAAGATTTAATGAGAATCTGCTGAAAGACCTCAATCTGTGGATAGGCACATTTCAAAAGGGACCAGTGCTTTCTAATAATTTTAAATACCGTATATACTCGAGTATAAGCCGACCCGAGTATAAGCCGAGGTACCTAATGTTGCCACAAAAAACTGGGAAAACTTACTGACTCGAGTATAAGCTGAGGGTCAACAATGCCTTACTGTTCCCATCCTTACTGTTCCCATCCTTACTGTTCCCATCCTTACTGTTCCCATCCTTACTGTTCCTATCCTCACTGTTCCTATCCTCACTGTTCCTATCCTCACTGTTCCCATCCTCACTGTTTCCTATCCTCACTGTTCCTATCCTCACTGTTCCCATCCTCACTGTTCCCATCCTCACTGTTCCCATCCTCACTGTTCCCATCCTCACTGTTCCCATCCTCACTGTTTCCTATCCTCACTGTTCCCATCCTCACTGTTCCCATCCTCACTGTTCCCATCCTCACTGTTCCCATCCTCACTGTTTCCTATCCTCACTGTTCCTATCCTCACTGTTCCTATCCTCACTGTTCCTCTCCTCACTGTTCCTATCCTCACTGTTCCCATCCTCACTGTTCCCATCCTCACTGTTCCCATCCTCACTGTTCCCATCCTCACTGTTTCCTATCCTCACTGTTCCTATCCTCACTGTTCCTATCCTCACTGTTCCTCTCCTCACTGTTCCTATCCTCACTGTTCCCATCCTCACTGTTTCCTATCCTCACTGTTCCTATCCTCACTGTTCCCTAGCTCAGTGTTTCTCAACTCCAGTCCTCAAGGCGCCCCAACAGGTCATGTTTTCAGGATTTCCATTATTTTGAAAAGGTGATTTGATCCGTTTACCTGCCTTAGTAATTACCACAGCCGTTTCATCTGAGGGAAATCCTGAAAACATGACCCGTTGGGGCGCCTTGAGGACTGGAGTTGAGAAACACTGCCCTAGCTCACTGTTTCCTATCCTCACTGTTTCCTATCCTCACTGTTTCCTATCCTCACTGTTTAAATTTTACATTGGAAATAGTACCTGAAAAAAAGTTGCGGCTGCGGCGTCCATCGTTCAAATCCCGCGGTCTCTTCCTGGTTCCTTCCGTGATAGGCGATTCTCATCAGACACTCTCCGCCTATCACGAACGTTCTCTCATCCTCAGTTTCCCAGCAGACACTGTGTTGGGTGTTCCGCCAATCACAGACGTCTGCTGGGAAACTGAGGATGAGAGAACGTTTGTGATAGGCGGAGAGTGTCTGATGAGAATCGCCTATCACGGAAGGGACCAGGAAGAGACCGCGGGATTTGAACAATGGACGCCGCAGCCGCAACTTTTTTTCAGGTACTATTTCCAATGTAAAATTTTGCTGACTCGAGTATAAGCCGAGGGGGGGGGGGGGACTTTCAGCCCAAAAAAAAGGGCTGAAAATCTCGGCTTATACTCGAGTATATACGGTACATGTTCACTGTAACTGAAATTGCATAGAAAACGGTAAGCGTACCACTGAGGATTTTTTTTCTATTTATGGTTATGTTCTTTTCCCTTTGTTGTACTTTACTTAGTTCTTGAAAAATAATTGTTTTAGGGTATCCTCGTTCACAAAACTTAGAACACATTTCTTTAATCCTTGTTTCTCTTATAGCCTCATTGCTAACAATACGTTTTACCCGTGGAAGCCTGGCTTTTAACCACTTAACAACCACCTGCCGACAAATAACGTCGACAAGGTGGTTGCTTAACTCTGGGAGGACGTTATATAACGTCCTCCCAGAATCGCGCTCCCGCGCGCCCCCTGGGGCGCGTACACGGGAAACTCCGTGACCGCCGGGTCCAGAGGACCCGGCGGATCACGAATCGCGGTAAATCGCCGCTGATAGCGGCCGTTTACCACGTGATCGCTCCGTCAAATGACGGAGCAATCACTTGTAAACAGACCGGCGTCATTTGATGACGCCGGTTCCTCCCTCCCCTCTCTGTACCGATCGGTACAGTGTGAGAGGGGAGGGGGAGGGAGCGGATGGCAGCAGCAGCACTGTGGGCTGGATCTGTGACAATTGCAGTCACAGATCCATCCATCCATCCATCCCTGCTCAGCCATCCCTGTGCTATACCCTGCCAATACTCTGCAATACACCCTGCCAATACTCTGCAAAATACCCTGCCAATACTCTGCAAAATACCCTGCCAATACCCTGGTGCAATACTCTGCAATACCCTGGTGCAATACTCTGCAATACCCTGGTGCAATACTCGGCAATACCCTGGTGCAATACTCTGCAATACCCTGCGCAATACTCTGCAATACCCTGCAAAATACTCTGCAATACCCTGCAAAATACTCTGCAATACCCTGCGCAATACTCTGCAATACCCTGTGCAATACTCTGCAATACCCTGCGCAATACTCTGCAATACCCTGTGCAATACCCTGCGCAATACCCTGCAAAATACTCTGCAATACCCTGGTGCAATACTCTGCAATACTCTGGTGCAATACTCTGCAATACTCTGGTGCAATACTCTGCAATACTCTGGTGCAATACTCTGCAATACTCTGGTGCAATACTCTGCAATACCCTGCGCAATACTCTGCAATACCCTGCGCAATACTCTGCAATACCCTGCGCAATATTCTGCAAAATACTCTGCAATACCCTGCACAATACTCTGCAATACCCTGCACAATACTCTGCAATACCCTGCACAATACTCTGCAATACCCTGCACAATACTCTGCAATACCCTCCACAATACTCTGCAATACCCTCCACAATACTCTGCAATACCCTCCATAATACTCTGCAATACCCTCCACAATACCCTGTGCAATACCCTCCACAATACCCTGTGCAATACCCGTGCAATACCCTGCCATACACCGCAATACCCTGCCATAGTCCGCAATACTCCGCAATGCCCTGCAATACTCCGCAATGCCCAGCAATACTCCGCAATGCCCGGCAATACTCCGCAATGCCCGGCAATACTCTGCAATAACCACTTCCCGCACTCCGGCCGTCATATGACGTCCTTGACTTTGTGCGGGGATATCTGAATGATGGGAGCAGCTACAGGCATCATTCAGATATTAGCTTTTTCACCCGGCGATTCACTACACCATAAGAACAATCATAGCGGCTGTTCCGCCGCTTGATCATTCTTACGGGAGGCGAGAGGGGATGTCCCCCCCCCCCCCGCCGCCCTCCGGTGCTTCTACCGACTCACCGCTACGATCAAAGCCAGGATTGTTGTTTTTTTTTTGTATTTTTTTCAGGCTTCCCAGCCTAGAGGTGAGATGTGGGGTCTTATTGACACCCCCCCCCCATATCTCACTGTAAAGAGGGCCTGTCATGCCATATTCCTATTACAAGGGATGTTTACGTTCCTTGTAATAGGTATAAAAGTGATCAAAAAAATGTTTAGGGCGGAAAAACATGTCAAACTAAAATAAATAAAGTAAAATGAAGAATAATTTTTTTTTTTTTTTTAAAGCGCCCCTGTCCCCGTGAGCTCGCATACAGAAGCGAACGCATACGTAAGTCCCGCCCACATATGAAAACGGTTTTCAAACCACACATGTGAGGTATCTCTACGAACGTTAGAGCGAGAGCAATCATTTTGGCCCTAGACCTCCTCTGTAACTCAAAACATGTAACCAGTAAAAATATTTAAAGCGTCGCCTATGGGGATTTTTTAAGTAGCGAAGTTTGGCGCCATTCCACAAGCGTGTGCAATTTTTAAGGGCGACATGTTAGGTATCTATTTACTCGGCGTAACTTCATCTTTCACATTATGCAAAAACATTGGGCTAACTTTACTGTTTTTTTTTTTTTAAGCACAAAACATTTTTTTTCCGTAAAAAACGCGTTAAAAAAATTGCTGCGCAAATATCGTGCGAGATAAAAAGTTGCAACAACCACCATTATATTCTCTAAGGTCTTTGCTAAAAAAACATATATAATGTTTTGGGGTTCTATGTAATTTTCTAGCAAACAAATGATGATTTTTACATGTAGGAGAGAAATGTCAGAATTGGCCTGGGTGCTCCAGAACGCCTGAAGGTGCTCCCTGCATGTTGGGCCTCTGTGTGTGGCCACGCTGTGTAAAAGTCTCACACATGTGGTATCGCCATACTCGGGAGTAATAGCAGAATGTGTTTTGGGGTGTAATTTGTGGAATGCATATGCTGTGTGTGAGAAATAACCTGCTAATATGACAATTTTGTGAAAAAAAAAAAAGAGAAAAAAAAAATCTTGATCTTATAGTGCAAAAAATAAAAAACCCAACAGTGATTAATAACCACCAAAAGAAAGCTCTATTTGTGTGAAAAAAAGGACAAAAATTTCATATGGGTACAGTGTTGTATGACTGAGTAATTGTCATTCAAAATGTGAGAGCACCGAAAGCTGAAAATTGGTCTGGTTATTAAGGGGGTTTAAGTGCCCAGTGGTCAAGTGGTTAATAATGGATCGAAATACATGGGGGGGATGAAAACTGTCAAATAATAGTAATTGGTTTCTATCAGTTGGTTTAACATAGAGGTCAGATTCTAATCGGCCCTGTTCTATGTAAATCCTGGTGTCTAAGAATGGAACTGACACTCCCCCAACATTTATTTTGAATTTAATTTCTGGACACAAATTACTCAACATGGCATCGAATGTGATCAATAACTGAATGTCGCCACGTCATCAATAAAGCGCCACCAAGTGACACAATGTTCTTTAAACAACTCATTCTGATAAATATATTTTTGCTCAAATTAATTCATGAACGTGCATGCATATGGCGGTGCGACATTAGAGCCCATCGCGACTCCCATTAGTTGTATAAAGAACTGGTCTTTAAACAAAAAATTGTTATTAAACAATAACAGTTGAAACAATTTTTCAAAAAGAGAGATCTGTGGTTCGGAATACTCATTACTGCCTCTGATTAAACTGATTGCAGCACGAATGCCTGCTTCATGGGGAATCGATGTATACAAACTAGTAACATCCCATGTAACCAAAATCTCATCCCCCTCACACCGTGAATATTCTCTGATCTTCTGTAGAAAATCGTCAGTGTCCTTAATGTAGGATCTTGTGTTCTTTATTAGGGGAGATAAGACTTTGTCCAAAAACTGTGCAGAGGGGACAAAGATAGAATCACGTCCAGATACTATCGGACGACCAGGTGGAAGATGACTGTCCTTGTGAATTTTGGGTAAAGTATATAAAACTGGTATCCGTGTGTGAGCAGGTAAAATAAATCAAAAAGGTCACGGGCGATTACCCCACCTTTAAGTGCTGGTTTCAAGATATTTTCAAGCTGTTTCCTTATTTGCCAAGTAGGATCAGTAGTTACTTTTTTATATACAGATGTATCGTCCAACTGACGAAAGATCTCTTCCTCATACAGTTGAGGATCCATGATCACCACTTTGCCCCCTTTGTCCGCAGGTTTGAGTATCACATCATCCCTACGACTGAGGTTTTTAAGAGCTAATCTTTCTTCATGAGATAAATTATTGGAGACATGATCCCTATAATCTGTCATGGATATGCAGTAGTATTTGTCTGTCAGCTTACCTTCCTTCCCATGTGTTCATCTTAGAGGCCTGAGCCCTTTCACCTGGCTTCCTTTATAATCTCTTCCCAGCCTGACTCCACCCCAGGCCCTATCACTGAACACTATATTAACCTGTGCACTGCAAGCCTGCTTGGCTGATCAACGTGTTTTGTTAGGCATTGTGTGTTTGGGTTCCTGCCTGCCGTGTGCTACGTCTGTCTCTCTGTTACGTTATTGGCTTGTCCCCGACTATCCCTGTCTGCTCGTGACCCTTGACCTTCGGCTCGTTCTTCGTTATCCTTGTCTGCTTGTGGCCCCTGACCTTCAGCTTGTTATTCGGTTCTCTCTTATCGTGTGCTGCTGCTTCCCCTCTTTTCCCCTTATCCTACGGGGCGTGAGCTAGGAAACTCCAGGGGCCGCGACCTGGTCCCAGCCTGCAGCATAACATCCTCACCACTAGAGGCCCTGGAGAAGACCAGCTGGGTCTTAGACTCCGCGCCCTGGGGAATCTTGGCTCTAGCTTCCGTTAGGATCCCGGTTGTGCTCCTCTGGTCCCGCTTTCCACAACCACCCAGTTTCCTATCCGCAGAAGCCAGCCATAGGGTTCACTACCTCGCGGTGCACTCCTGTCCCCCTACGGTGTGCATCTGTCACCTGGCCACAGGTGACCTTGACAGTTTGATCAGCCATGAACCTGGCTGACATCCCGTTACCCGTGGATGATCCGTTGCAGGGCATAGTTTGCAGACTTGAAACCCAGGAATCGAATCAGACTCAGGTGATGCGATTCCTCCAGGATCTGGCTTCTCGCTTCGAGCAGCTTCAGGCCTCCTTGGGAACCCTGAATCCGCAACCTCAAATACAACCAGCGGCTGCACCTATTGCACCAGTCACAGCCACACACTCACTACAACTGCCAGCTCCGTCCCGTTTCTCTGGGGACTCCAAGGCTTGCAGGGGGTTCCTTAGCCAATGCACAATTCATTTTGAGCTCCAGCCCCAAAACTTCCTGTCTGATCGGGCTAAGGTAGCCTATATCATTTCCCTCCTCTCTGGTGAAGCTTTAGCCTGGGCAGCCCCTCTGTGGGAACTGAATGATCCAGTGGTTTCTAGCCTGTCTGGCTTCTTGAAACTTTTTCGGAATATCTTCGAAGAACCGGCTCGTGTCTCTTCAGCGGCCAGCGCCCTTTTACGTCTCCGCCAAGAGTCTGCTTCTGTGGGACAGTATGCCCTTCATTTCCGCATACTGTCGGCTGAGTTGAGCTGGAACAATGAGGCCTTAGTCGCAACCTTTTTGCATGGCCTGTCTGATAGAGTGAAGGATGAATTAGCAGGAAGAACCATCCCCACTGATCTGGCCGGCGTTATCTCCTTGTGTAACCAGATCGATATTCGCTTTCAGGAGAGGACCTTAGAAAAGCAACGCCAGCACTCCTTGGTTCTTAGTCAGCCTGAGCTCCCCTCTCTTCGACCCGTAGAGCATCTCCTACCAGCTGAGGAACCTATGCAGCTGGGTCGGACCAGGCTATCCCCCGAGGAACGTGCTAGGCGCAGAACTCTTGGTCTGTGTCTTTACTGTGGGGGCAAAGGTCATTTTCGTGACACTTGCTCTCTTTGTCCAGAAAAACGTTCGGGTCCACTTCATCTGGAAAGTGGAGTATTGGACCCAGAAATATCACCTTCCCCTTCTCGTCTTCTGCTTTCTGTGTTCCTTCATGTTGGTGCTTCTTCTCATTCGGTCTCAGCATATCTGTATTCCGGAGCCGCTGGTAATTTCATGGACTGGGAAATCGCATCGTCCATGAGACTTACTCTTTTGCCCTCACCACACCATTGGTGGTCTTGGCGATTGATGGTACTGTTCTCCCAGGGGGACCTATCCTCTTCCAGACCCTCCCTGTTAAGATGTCGGTAGGGACACTCCACCAGGAGTGGATATCCTTCCTTATCTTACCCAAGGCCTCAACGCCTATAATTTTGGGGCTCCCATGGTTACAGCTCCATTCTCCTCATGTGGACTGGACTACTGGACAGATCCTGGCTTGGGGTCCCTCCTGTTCCTCGTCCTGCCTACCCAAGGTTGCCCCCTGTGAATCTGAGCCGGTCATTCATTCCAGGTTGCATAACCATTTACATTTCTCTGTCCCTAACCACCCTTGGACGCACAGCCAGGCTAGCTTGTCTACAAGTCCTGCAGTCGCTACGTCTTGCGATGCGATTCAGGTAGTCGCTACACCTGACTCAGCTATTCACGCTGCCTCTGTACTAGTTATGCCAGTCCAGCCCATGCCCAGTGAGCCTCCTACTTTTTCTTGTTCGGGACATTCTGCTTGTCCTTCAGCTATTCAGCTTGACTCCGGCGACATGTCACCTTCTAACCAACCTGACTTCAGGGTTCCACTGACATCTGCCCAGTCTGATGGTCCTGTGCAAGATGACCAGTTCCCCTTTAAGGGTCTAGGGGACCCTCCTCAGATTCCTGTTGATCCTCTCATGCCCTTGCTTATTCCTAGAGAGCCTTTGGTCCTCAATAGATCTTCTTGTCATCTCCCTACCTCGTTTTCGGTCTCTGAGGATAATCTTAAGTACGAGGTTAGACAAGTTCTGGATTCTCGGCTCTGCAGAGGCATTCTTCAGTACCTTGTGCATTGGAGAGGTTTTGGTCCTGAGGAGGCGTCTTGGATCGCTGCATCTGATGTCGCTGCACCTCATCTGTTGAGAAGGTTTCATCAGAGATTTCCCTTTAAGCCTGGGCCCAGGCGGGGGAGGGCCCATAAGAGGGAGGGTACTGTCATGGATATGCAGTAGTGTTTGTCTGTCAGCTTACCTTCCTTCCCATGTGTTCATCTTAGAGGCCTGAGCCCTTTCACCTGGCTTCCTTTATAATCTCCTCCCAGCCTGACTCCACCCCAGGCCCTATCACTGAACACTATATTAACCTGTGCACTGCAAGCCTGCTTGGCTGATCAACGTGTTTTGTTAGGCATTGTGTGTTTGGGTTCCTGCCTGCCGTGTGCTACGTCTGTCTCTCTGTTACGTTACTGGCTTGTCCCCGACTATCCCTGTCTGCTCGTGACCCTTGACCTTCGGCTCGTTCTTCGTTATCCTTGTCTGCTTGTGGCCCCTGACCTTCAGCTTGTTATTCGGTTCTCTCTTATCGTGTGCTGCTGCTTCCCCTCTTTTCCCCTTATCCTACGGGGCGTGAGCTAGGAAACTCCAGGGGCCGCGACCTGGTCCCAGCCTGCAGCATAACATCCTCACCACTAGAGGCCCTGGAGAAGACCAGCTGGGTCTTAGACTCCGCGCCCTGGGGAATCTTGGCTCTAGCTTCCGTTAGGATCCCGGTTGTGCTCCTTTGGTCCCGCTTTCCACAACCACCCAGTTTCCTATCCGCAGAAGCCAGCCATAGGGTTCACTACCTCGCGGTGCACTCCTGTCCCCCTACGGTGTGCATCTGTCACCTGGCCACAGGTGACCCTGACATAATCAATATGGGATAGCAGCTCTTTGACCTCTCGGGTGACTTCCTTCACAAACGTTTCGACCGGGGCATAAGTAGTGGGTGGTACAGATTTTGTTTTCACCCATAAACCTAAAGATTTACAGTTCAATGTACAATCTATAAGATCCTCTACAATAAAGGGTCTATGTGTGAATTGCACCCTCCATCTAATATTACGGAACAATCTGTATAAGTCCTGGTCAAGTTGAAATGCATTTAAGTGGCTTTTAGGACAGAAAGATAGACCCCGGTTGATCAATCTTACCTCCTCCGGATACAGGACATGCCGTGAGATGTTGTGGATCAGGTCTGACGGGCTCGACCTCGATAACCCCAGGTATATATATATATATATATATATATATATATACACACAGTGCTGTGAAAAAGTACCGTATTTATCGGCGTATAACACGCACTTTTTTCCCCTTAAAATCAGGGGAAAATCGTGGGTGCGTGTTATACGCCGATACTCACCTATCCTCGGCGATCTCCACTGACTGTGAGCGGAGCGGAGCGATCGCCGCCGAGATACACATAGCCGAGTGTATTCGGCTATACTCGGCTTTTCTCGGCTCCGCTCACAGTCACGCCCAGTCCCTGGCGTGACTGTGAGCGAAGCCGAGAAAAGCCGAGTATAGCCGAATACACTCGGCTATGTGTATCTCGGCTCCGCCCATCCCTGCGTTCTCAGCGGCGTTCGCCGCGCTCCGCCCTGTATCAGCGGCGATCTCGGCGGCGCCAAATTTAAATTCAAGGCTGCACTGGGCACTGGCAAGGCTGCACTGGACACTGGCAAGGCTGCACTGGACACTGGCAATGCTGCACTGGACACTGGGCAATGCTGCAATGGACACTGGCAAGGCTGCACTAGACACTGGCAATGCTGCACTGGACACTGGGCAATGCTGCACTGGACACTGGCAAGGCTGCACTGGACACTGGCAAGGCTGCACTGGACACTGGCAAGGCTGCACTGGACAGTGGCAAGGCTGCACTGGACACTGGGCAAGGCTGCAATGGACACTGGCAAGGCTGCACTGTGACAAGGCTGCAAATGACACTGGTAAGGCTGCATTTAAATGTACATTTTCTTTTTTCTTAAACTTCCCTCCTAAAAGTTTTTTTCCCTAAAATTCCCTGCTAAACTTGGGGTGCGTGTTATACGCCGGCGCGTGTTATACGCCGATAAATACGGTATTTGCATTTTTGCATATTTCTCACACTTAAATGATTCAGAGTATTAAACATATTTTAATATTACACAAAGATAACCCGAGTAAATCCAAGATGAAGTTTTTAAATTATTATTTCATTTATCAAGGGAAAAAAGCTGTTCCAACTTGCCTGACCCTATGTTAACAAGTAATTGCCCCCTCCCATGCTGAATCATGAATGAACTGTGATTAACCACAATTTTTTGGAAAGCTAAATTTCACTTGCTACACCCAGGCCTGATTACTGGCAGACCTGTTGAATCAAGAAACCACATAAATAAAAGTTGTCTGACAAAGTGAAGCACACTAACAGATCACAAAAAGATACACATCATGCCACAATCTAAAAATATTAAAGAACAGATTAGAAACAAAGTAATGTACATGTATCGGTCTAGGAAGGATTTCAAAGCCATTTCTTTGGAACTCCAGTGAACCACGGGGAGAGCCATTATCCACAAATGGAGATAACTTGGAATAGTGTTGAACCTTCCCAGGAGTGGCCGGTCTACGAAATATACTCCAAGAGCATGACGACAACTCATCCAAGAGGTCATAAAAAAACCCAGACCTACATCTAAAGAACTGCAGGCCTCACTTGCCTCAGGTAAGATCAGTGTTCATGATTCAACAATAAGAAAGAGACTGGGCAAAAATGGCATGGGAGAGTTCCAAGGCCAAAGCCACTGCTGACCAAAAAGAACACAAAAGCTTATCTCACATTTATCAAAAAAAATCTTGATTATCCCCAAGACTTTTATGCCGTGTACACACGATCGGTTTTACCGATTGAAAACAGTCCGATGGACTTTTCTCATCGGACAAACCGATCGTGTATGGGCCCCATCGGTCTTTTTTCCATCGGTGTGAAAAAATAGAACATGTTTTAAATTTATCCAAAGGGAAAAAAAACAATAGCAAATTCCGATCGTCTGTGTGGAACTCCATCAGACAAAAAACCCACGCATGCTCAGAATCAAGTCGACGCATGCTCAGAAGCATTGAACTTCATTTTTCTCGGCTTGTCGGAGTGTTTTACGTCACAGCGTTTGGGACGGTCGGATTTTTGACTGATGGTGTGTAGGCAAGACTGATGAAAGTCAGCTTCATCGGATTTCCGATGGAAAAATCCATTGGATTAGAATCCATAGGAAATCCGATTGTGTGTACAGGGCTTTAGGCAAATATTCTGTGGACTGATGAGACAAAAATGTTACTTTTTTAGAAGGTGTGCGTCCCGTTACATCTGGCATAAAACTGATACAGCTCAAAAGTAGACCAGCACTCTGCAAATCATGCTACTCATTGCAAATTATGCATGCTTTTGCAAAACTGCTGCTCTATACAAAATACAAGATTCCAACCTATTTCATAATACTTATAAAACTTATAATACTAGTCAATTTCCTTAACCAGTGGGTCCAAGCTAGAATATATGACCCCATATCACCATAGTGGGGGTCCTTATGCAATGCCAATTACTACAATAACAAGAACATTGTACCAACAGTCAGACATGGTGGTGGTAGCGTGATGGTCTGGGGCTGCTTTGCAGCTTCAGTACCTGGACAACTTACCATAATTGATGGAACCATGAATTCTGAGCTCTACCAGAAAATCCTAAAGGAGAATGTCTGGCCATCAGTTTGTGACCTCAAGTTCAAGTGCACTTGGGTTATGCAGCAGGACAATGATCCGAAACACAATAGCAGGTCTACCTCCAAATGGTTCAAACAAAGCAAAATTTAGGTTTTGGAGTGGCCTAGTCAAAGCCCGGACTTAAATCCAATTGAGATGCTGTATCATGACCTTACACAGGCCGTTCATGCTGGAAAACCCTCCAATGTGGCTGAGTTAAAACAATTCTGCAAATAAGAGTGGGCCAAAATTGCTCCACAGCGATGTGAAAGACTCATTGCCAGTTATCGCAAACGCTTGATTGCAGTTGTTGCCACCAAGGGTGGCACCACCAGTTATTAGGTTTAGAGGGCAATTACTTTTTCACATAAAGCCAGGCAGGTTTGGACAGCTTTTTTGCCTTAATAAATGAAACCATCATTCTAAAACTGCATTTTGTATTTACTCGGGTTATCTTTGTGTAATAATAAAATTTGTTTGATGATCTGAGTAATTTAACCGCTTGCCGACTGCCGCCTGTACATATACGTTGGCAGAATGGCACGGCTGTGCAAAGTAACTTACCTGTACATTACTTTGAATTTCGCGCCGTGCGGGCGCACTTCGCCGGCCCGGCGCGTGCCTGCCCCTGCCGCGAGCTCTGTGACCGTGTCCGCGGGGCCCGCGGACTCGATGTCTGCCGGTGTCCCATGATCGTGTCACGGAGCTGCAGAACGGGGAGAGGCCAGTGTAAAAAAGGCATCTCCCCATTCTGCCTAGTGACAGGACACTGATCGTCTGCTCTCCCTCATCGGGAGCAGCGTTCAGTGTTGTGTCACAGTAAGCCCCGCCCCCACACAGTTAGAATCACTCCATAGGACACACTTAACTCCTTCCCCGCCCCCTACTGGTTAACCCCTTCCCTGCCAGTGTCATTTACACAGTAATCAGTGCATTTTTATAGCACTGATCGCTGTTTAAATGACAATGGTCGCAAAATAGCCCCAGAAGTGTCCGATGTGTCCGCCATAATGTCGCAGTCACGATAAAAATAGCTGATCGCCGCCATTACTAGTAAAAAACAAAAATCTTAATAAAAATGCCATAAAACTATCCCCTATTTTGTAGACGCTATAACTTTTGCGCAAACCAATCAATAAACGCTTATTGCAATTTTTTTTACCAAAAATATTTAGAAGAATACATGTCGGCCTAAACTGAGGAAAAAACCGTTTTTATAGCAAAAAGTAAAAAATATTGCTTTTTCTTTTCAAAATTGTTGCTCTATTTTTGTTTATAGCGCAAAAAATAAAAACCGCAGAGGTGATCAAATACCACCAAAAGAAAGCTCTATTTGTAGGAAAAAAAAGAACGTCAATTTTGTTTGGGAGCCATGTCGCACGACCACGCAATTGTCAGTTTTAATGACGCAGTGCCGAATCGCAAAAAGTGGCCTGGTCATTTGGCAGCCAAATGGTCCGGGGCTGAAGCAGTTAAAGCCGCGTACACACGATCGAATTTCTCGACGGTGAAAACACCGTTGAGAAAATCGATGAGAAAAATGAGGAACGGCTTGTTCTCCTACACATGGCCGTTTTTCCCATCATTTTTTTTCTTGGTCAAGAAAAACGACCGTGTGTAAGCTCCCCGGCAGTGTTTCCCTATGGGAAAACTGCCGCGGAAAAAAATGCTGTGAATCACGACGAGAAAAATTAGAGCATGTTCTAATTTTTCTCGTCGTGATTAATGCCGTTTTTCTCGTCGGGAAAAATGACCAAAAGCCTACACACGGTCGTTTTTCTCGTCAAAGAGAAAAAAATTAATTTTTTCCCGACGAGAAAAATGGTTGTGTGTACGCGGCATAAGGCCCCTTTCACACTGAGGGCGTTTTGCAGGCGCTATAGCATTAAAACTAGCGCCTGCAATCCGCACTTAAACTGCTGCTCTATTGTCTCCAGTGTGAAAACCCGAGGGCTTTCACACTGGAGTGGTGCGCTGGCAGGGCGTCAGGAAAAGTCCTGCCAGCAGCTTCTTTGGAGCGCTCCTGACCATTGAAATCAATGGGCAGCGCCCGTCGTACCGCCGGCAATACGCCGCTGTAGCGGCACATTGCGGGCGGTTTTAAAGTGGTTGTAAACCCACTTTTTCAACTTGCACCTACAGGTAAGCCTAGATTAAGGCTTACCTGTAGGTGCAAGAAATATCTCCTAAACCTACACGGTTTAGGAGATATTTACTAAAAATGACAGGCGCCGCTGTCTATGGCGCATGCACGCCGTAGACAACGGCGCATTCATGGGGTTAATCCCATTCACAAAATCGGCTAGTTCCCAGCAATCGCTGGGCGTAGCCGATTGTGACGGCTCCCGCGCGCATGCGCAGAGTGACGTCTCCGCCGCTCCGGCCAATCACAGTGCCGGAGCGGCGCTGTGATTGGCTGGTGCGGCGATACCCGGAAGTAACCTTCCGGCTATCGCCGCAGCGATGGATGCGGCTGAAGAGGGAGACGAGGACGGCTTCGGGGGCCCCGATCTAAGGTAAGTGATGCATAATGAGCTATTATGCTAGTCATATTAGCTCATTATGCCTTTCTCTTACAGGTCGTTTAAAAAAAAAAAATTCTAAGGGTTTACAATCACTTTAACCCTTTCTCGGCTGCTAGCGGGGGTTAAAGGAGCCCCGCTAGCGGCCAAAATGCGTCGCAAATTCTGACTGTAAAATAGCAGCGTTTTACAGCACCACCAGGGTGAAAGAGGTCTAAGTGTGACAAATATGCAAAAAAATAAAAAATCAGAAAGGGGGCAAATACTTTTTTATAGCATTGTATATTGTGTGTATGTATATATATACAGTATATATATATATATATACTGTATATATATATATATATATATATATATATATATATATATATATATACTGTATATATATTACATGTTTGTGTTCTTCTAAAACACCAACCTACAGTTAACACATCAAACCTCCAAATCCCCCACTATATCCCTTGATCATCTAAAAATATATCTTCCAATAAGTAATCAACCCAATTACACTATTATAGTCTAGCACCCTAGTGGAAAATCGTTCCTTCCCCTGCTGACAAACATCATAATAATCACAGATGGTTAATGAACAGAATTAATAATATGTTAACGGAAATGAAGAGGGAACTGCTATTCATTTTTCGTCTGTAACTGTTGATGCTATTTAAAGGGAACGGGTTTTGTAAAGTTGCACGGTCTATTGTTAATAGGGATGCCGGCTATATTATACTGCGTTCAAAGAATACAAAATTCCCAGGGATTGTGTTTAAAAAGCCCACTATAGTGAAACATTTTGTGTTCTGGTGTGTCTTTTATTATATTTTTTCTAACCAAGCTGTCCAGCTGTATAAAGGTTGGGATAAAACCATATAACACTGGCAGAGGGGTGCTTACAATGGTCAGCTTTTATTCGTTTGGTTTAAACCTTTTTTTCCCCAAAAGAAAAGATGCCATTAAAGCAACATTTAAAAAATGTTAGCTGAAATTGTTTGTCGATTACTAAAGCCCATTTACATTTTTACACAACATGGCGCGATTTCTAATGCCTGGTACACACGGTCGGGATTTCCAACGGGAAAAGTCCTTTTGTAAATTCCGACGGGAAAATTGGGAACCTGCTCTCAATCTATTTCTGTCGGAATTCCCGACAGAAAAAGTCAGATGGAGCATACAAACGGTCCCATCTGACTTTTTCTGTCGGGAATCCCGACTGTGTGTACGGGGCAAAAGTAGTGCAGCAAATCGAACAACATCGTCACATGAATCACATGCATACTGCTTTACCTCATTACCAAGGTAATAAAAATTTTACAATTGAGAACAAAACTGCTGGGTTAATGCTACTCACAGACCATATCATATACACTATACTACCAAAAGTATTGAGACAACTGTCTTTACACACACATGAACTTTAATGGCATCCCAGTCTTAGTCCGTAGGGTTCAATATTAAGTTGGCCCACCCTTTGCAGCTATAACAGCTTCACCTCTTCTGGGAAGGCCGCCCACAAGGTTTAGGAGGGTGTCTATGGGAATGTTTGACCATTCTTCCAGAAGAGCATTAGTGAGGTCAGGCACTGAGGTTGGATGAGAAGGCCTGGCTCGCAGTCTCCATTTTAATTCATTCCAAAGGTGTACTATTGGGTTGAGGCCAGGACTCTGTGCAGGCCAGTCAAGTTCCTCCACCCCAGACTCACTCAGCCATGTCCTTATGGACCTTGCTTTGTACACTGGTGGGCATTCATGTTGGAACAGGAAGGGGTACTGATCAGTGTACTGAATTGGGGTCTACACACCACAGCAATGGCACTACATATGTTGCAAGTCATACACTTCTGCAGGCAGAAAAGGCAATGATTATCAGTAAGCAGGGCTATTTTTTTCAGCGGGAACTCAGTACCGGCACCTCCAGAACTGAATGTATGTAAAATTGTAATGGCAAGGGGTGCTGAGGTGTGCTGGAGGGTCTATTGATTTTGGGTGCTGGGGAATCTATTACTGCTGGAGGGGATATATTTTTACGGAAGAAGGGGGTCTATTGTTGCTGGGGAAATCTTCTGTTGCTCATGGGGGATCTATTGTTGTTGGAACGGGTCTTGTGTTGCTGGGGGGTCAGTTGTTTCTGGGAGGGGTTTACTGTTGAGAGAGGGGTCTTTGTTGCTGGCTGCTGAAGGGTCTATTTATTCTGGCTACTGGAGAATCTATTGTTGCTAGAGGGGGTCTGTTTTTGCAGAGGGGCTGTTGTTGCTGAGGAGGTCTATTGTTGCTGGGGAATAATCATTGCTGGAAAGGGTCTACTGTTGTGGAAGGGGTCTAATGTTGCTGGCTGCTGGAGGGTCTATTGATGCTAGCTGTTGGGAGTCCATTGTTGCTGGGGTGGATGTATTGTTGCTGGGGTGTCCATTGTTGCTAGATCTATTTTACTGCCTTTCTTGTTATCATTATGTAGCAACCTCTACTTTAGGTAGGTGCTAGAAGTACAATTTTTGAAAGTGCAGGTAAATTAAATTAGGCCTAGCTGTAAGCTAGACCTGTTTGTTTTGACCCGTGTGGGCTAGGAGTGGCTCAGAGTAGGCTGGTGACTCACAGATAGCATTATCTTTTGGTTACCTCCCTTCTGCTTCTAGAGGATTCTAGAAGAAAGGAGGGGAAGAGAGGTGGAGCTGTCTGGGGTGTCTCACCAAGCCCTGACCAATCCCCAAACAGGATTGGAAGGGGGCAGGCCTCCTTGATATACCCAGGGTCAGCCCAGCTGGGGAGGAGTTGACGGGTGGAAGAAGCTGGAGATGGAGCACTAGGTTATCAGGGCCTTTGGAGTACCCCCCAGTCTGGGGGGGGCGACCTTGGGCCTGTGGGATTCGGGTGCAAGTCAGAGCCTTTCTGAGAAACAAAGAAGGATCTGGACAGGAGGCACAGAGAGGGACCGAGAAGGACAACAGGAGCTAGTGTTGCCGGGCAAGTCTCCAGGGGGGATCCACTGGAGTGACAGGCACAGTTGGGAGAGCTGGGGAGGCATGCCGGGGCGGACTGGGAGTGTACAGTCTGAGATGGATGTAGAGCCAGCAGGACTGTGATGTCATGGGCAGTGGAGTCGGGCAGCTGCAGTCAGGAGGGCTGGCAGGGCCTGAAGACTGACAGGGAGCAGTAGTCCACCATAGGACAGTTAGCACTAAAATCCTCTTCTTCCACTATTTGTTGCTACACTAAAGGGGCCCGTGGTTCCTGCCTGTAAATAGCAGTTGCTAAGGCCTGACAGAGTCAGAGTTGGGCCTACCATTTGCTAGCTGTGCCTGGAACCAAGTATTGTGCAGGAGAGAGAGAATCAGTCTGCAAATAAGCATTGTACTGGAGCAGATGGGAGCTCTAGAAGTGTATACACCCATGTAGAGGTTCCAACTGATCATCCTATTGATTCTATTATTGACTCTGGGCATCCCATAATTTCCCTTACCCTATCCAAGTTCAAAATCCCTCAATAAAATACAAAACAAACATACAGATTGTTCATTGTCTCTAAAGTGAATGACATACCTCCCAACTGTCCCTGATTTGGAACAAAGTCCCTCCGTCCCTCTTTCCTCCTCATTTGTCCCTCATTTTGGTCTTCTCTATATAGTTGTTAGGGATGAGCCAAACGCGGTTCGGTTCGCAGCAGAACATGCAAACAGGCAAAAAATTAGTTTGAACACGCGAACACCGTTAAAGTCTATGGGACACAAATGTGAAAAATCAAAAGTGCTAATTTTAAAGGTTAATATGCAAGTTATTGTCATAAAAAGTGTTTGGGGACCCGGGTCCTGCCCCAGGGTGTCATGTATCAATGCAAAAGAGAGTTTTAAAATGGGCCGTTTTTTCGGGAGCAGTGATTTTAATAATGCTTAAAGTGAAACAATAAAAGTGAAATATTCCTTTAAATTTCGTAACTGGGGGGTGTCGGTAGTATGCCTGTAAAGTGGCGCATTTTTCCCGTGTTTAGAACAGTCCCTGCACAAAATGACATTTCTAAAGGAAAAAAAAGTAATTTAAAACCAATTGCGGCTATAATGAATTGTCGGGTCCCGGCAATACAGATAAAAGTCATTGAAAAAAAACGGCATGGGTTCCCCCCCAGTCCATTACCAGGCCCTTTGGGTCTGGTATGAATATTAAGGGAAAACCCGAACCAAAATGTAAAGAAAAAAAATTGCGTGGGGGTCACCCCAAATTCCATACCAGGCCCTTCAGGTCTGGTATGGATATTAATGGGAACCCTGAGCCAATTTTTTTTTTCAAAAATGATGTAGGGGTCCCCCTCAAAATCCATACCAGACCCTTATCCGAGCACGCAACCTGGCAGATCGCAGGAAAAGAGGGGGGATGAGAGAACCGTACCAGGCCACATGCCCACAACATGGGGAGGATGTCCCCATGTTGATGAGGACAAGGGCCTCACCCCCACAACCCTTGCCCAGTGTTGTGGGGGTATGCGGGCGGGGGGCTTATCGGAATCTGTAAGCCCCCTTTGGTAAAAAACACAGTAGACAGCTTGGGACATGTCCTTTATTAAAAATAAAAAAAATAAAAAAAATTCCAGCGATGTACCCACCGACACGATCCCCCTCCATGTGTGGTTCCCATCTAATTACACTACACCCGCCACGACAGCTCTTAAATAGCTGAGGGCGGGGCCACCCATCACGTGTGCGGGTGACCCCACCCCCCTCTGACGCAACGGGAAACGCTGTGGGGTTACCCAGTGACATGTACGGGTGACCCCGCCCGTGCGTGGGGGTGGGGTCACCCACGCACGTGACGGGTGGCCCCACCCTCATCTATTTAAGAGCTGTCATGGCGGGTGTAGTGTCATTCGACAGGAACCACCCATGGAGGCGGATCGTGTCGGTGGGATCATCGCTGAAATTTTTATTTTATTCTTTGTCCCAAGCTGTCTACTGTGTTTTTTACAATTTTTTAAACACTTTTTTTGTGAAATGGTTACCAATTACAATGTACAATGTACCTCGTTACCAATTCACATGGGGGGAGGCGGGATCTGGGGGTCCCCTTTGTTAAAGGGGGCTTCCAGATTCCGTTAAGCCCCCCGCCCCCGCCCGCATACCCCCTCAACCACTGGGCAAGGGTTGTGGGGATGAGGCCCTTGTCCCCATCAACATGGGGACATCCTCCCCATGTTGAGGGCATGTGGCCTGGTACGGTTCAGTAGGGTGGGCACTCTCTCTCGGCCCCCTCTTTTCCTGCGGCCTGCCAGGTTGCGTGCTCGGATAAGGGTCTGGTATGGATTTTTGGGGGGACTCCCCATGCAGTTTTTTTTATTTTGGCGCAGGGTTCCCCTTAAAATCCATACCAGACCCTTCAGGTCTGGTATGAAATTTAGGGGGACCCCCATGCAATTTTTTTTTAATATTAGTACGGGGTTCTCCTTAATATTCATACCAGACCCAAAGGGCCTGGTAATGGACTGGGGGGGGACCCATGTTGTTTTTTTCAATGACTTTTATCTGTAGACATGCAATTCGTTTAGTTACAAATTCGTTATTCGTCAAAATTCGTTATACTCGTTGATTCGTAAACATACGAATAAACGAACGGTTTGATAAAATTACAAACGAACAACGAATTATCGGAAAGAACGAATATGGAAAACAACGAAAATACAAATTTAGTAAATTTGAAACAGCCAAAATACGAAAAGTAAAAAACAAAAACATAAAAACAATGAAAATACCGAACAAAGATCAAAAAATAACGAAAATCAAAATGAATGAAAACACGAAATTACAAATATTCGGAAAACGTAAAACAAAATAACGAACAAAGATCCATGTTAACGAAAATCAAAATGAACGGAAAAAAAATTACGAATCTTCAGAAAACGGAAATCAAAACAACGAAAATTTGAAAAAAATTAAATTCTATTTTGTTAGTTCTGAATTAGTTCTGGACGTTGGCCAATGTACCATAAGCTTGTCCCTTCCCCTGAAGAGGTTGTCTCTTCCCCCAATGAGCTTGTTTCTTATTCCTTTGTGTGTTTTTCTGTGTTAGACTGCAGTGCATTCCATCCACAGTCCAGATAGGGTGTCGTTGGGTAGGTTGCACTGTTCTGTTGGATTTGTGAGTAAAGTTGTGACTTGTGAGAGAGAAATTCTTTGTTTCTTAAAGGGGTTGTAAAGGTTTGTTTTTTATTTTCTAAATAGGTTCCTTTAAGCTAGTGCATTGTTGGTTCACTTACCTTTTCCTTCAATTTCCCTTCTAATTTTTTTTTTTCTTTGTCTGAATTTCTCACTTCCTGTTTCTCCTCACTAAACTTCTCACCATCATCCGAGTGGTGTGGAGTCAGCCAGAACAGCTTACTGAACAGCTTACTGAGGAGGAACAGGAAGTGAGAAATTCAGACAAAGAAAACAAAGAAAGAAAACATTTAGAAGGGAAATCTAAGGAAAAGGTAAGTGAACCAACAATGCACTAGCTTAAAGGAACCTATTTAGAAAATAAAAAAACAAATCTTTACAACCCCTTTAAGCATACTCTGTCTAGATTCTAATTTCTATATTTGTATTTTGTAATATCTCTGACATATTTTTGTTTTCTCCTATTCTGACACATTATGTAAAATTACGAATTATGCTCCGATTACTAATCTACGAAAACAATTTTACGAAAGTACGAATAAATGAGCCAGTCAATCTCACAAAAGTACGAATTACAAAATTACAACGGAAAATTTGTTCTAACGAAAGTACGAATGTAATTAAATCTACAAAAGTACGATTTTCCAATCAATGGAAATTAGACACAAAAATACGAATCATTGCAAATCAACGAAAATATAGTTCTTACGAAAATACGAACGCGGCCGAATATAAAATATAACGTAAATACGAATTTCGAATCAACGAAAATTAGACGAATACGATAACCCACGTCTTACGAAATTACGAATCAACGGAAACGAAACGAAACTAAACAAATTTTTTATGTTGTGCACATGTCTATTTATCTGTATTGCTGACAATATTATAGCCGCAAGTAGTTTTAAATGACTTTTTTTTCTCTTTAGAAATGTCATTTTGTGCAGGGACAGTTCTAAACACGGGGAAATGCGCCACTTTACAGACATACTATAGACACCCCCAGGTATGAAATTTAAAGGAATATTTCACTTTTATTGTTTCACTTTAAGCTTTATTAAAATCACTGCTCCCGAAAAAACGGACGTTTTTAAAACTTCTTTTTGCATTGATACATGTCCCCTGGGGCAGGACCCGGGTCCCCAAACACTTTTTATGACAATAACTTGCAAATTAACCTTTAAAATTAGCACTTTTGATTTTTCACGTTCGTGTCCCATAGACTTTAACGGTGTTCGCGTGTTCGAACAAATTTTTTGCCTGTTCGCATGTTCTGCTGCAAACCGAACCGGGGGGTGTTCGGCTCATCCCTAACAACTACAGTATATAGAGAAGACCAAAATGAGGGACAAATGAGGAGGAAAGAGGGACAGTTGGGAGGTATGTCATTTACTTTAGGGACAATGAACAATCTGTATGTTTGTTTTGTATTTTATTGAGGGATTTTGAACTTGGATAGGGTAAGGGAAATTATGGGATGCCCAGAGTCACTTTTATTGTTTCACTTTAGGCATTATTAAAATCACTGCTCCCGAAAAAACGGCCGTTTTTAAAACTTTTTTTGCATTGATACATGTCCCCTGGGGCAGGACCCGGGTCCCCAAACCCTTTTTATGACAATACCATGCATATAAGCCTTTAAAATTAGCACTTTTGATTTCTCTCGTAGACATTTAAAGGGTGTTCCGCGGCTTTCGAATTTGCCGCAAACACCCCAAATTGTTCGCTATTCGGCGAACAGGCGAACACCCGATGTTCGAGCTGAACATCTGGTTTATCCCTAATAGTTGTATATAAAATGCACTTTTTATCTTTCAAAACGTATTTCCCAGTGCTAAACATTTCATCCAATTTCTAAATTGCTGCATTTGTAAATTTCAAAAGCCAATATAAAGGAATAGTAGTGGTAAAAAACAAAAAGCACTTGTGAGTTTAACTATTATTTTTGTTTTGTATAATTCCCCTTTAAAGGGGCATGGCAGGGGGTGTGTCCTATGCCTACATACTTTTGCTAATAGGTGTCCCTCGTTCTCATCTCAAAAAGTTGGGAGGCATGTGAATGGGTAGTGAATGCCGGGCTGGGCAGAGGTGATAGGTGGGACCACAATATCCAGCAGCCCTTACGGGGGTAACGCTACAATTAACACATACAAAATACTTAGCACCACAAAATGATACTTGATTCTGTATTCTCTATAAGGGGTGGTACTAGGGTTGCCCCCTTTTTTTCAAACCAAACCCGAACACTTTAGAGGCCTGGGACACCTTTGGGTGCCTCAAGAAGAGTAGTAATGCAGTGCGCATAGGGTGCTGCAGCAAACAGTGGGTGTGGCCAAATTGCTCTTGCTGATCTCATAACCGGGCCCCTCCCCCCGTGATGCTGAACCTGCCCTCAGACAGCCACCCACAGCTCCTGGATGTGTTCAACTATCTTGGTTACTTGGGGAGCCACAACCCAAGCTAAATAATGTGTCCGGGTTTCAGCCTGCCTGAAACCCGGACACATGATTCAAAACCCGGACTGTCTGGGTGAATCCCAAACAGGTGACAACCCTAGGTGGTACCGGGAGGTGGGTAAGGGGTGGAACCAATGAACAGTGCTTGGAGGTGGGTAGGGGGTGGAGTCAAGGGATAGAGTTCCTGCACCTATTCTCTCAGAAAAAAAGCCCTGTCAGTGAGGCACCTTTCAGTAGTAATATAACATAAGCTGACAGACCACAGAATGCCTGCAGAGCCCTTCCCTTGTAGGAGGTAAAAGGCTACTGGGTCACCTTACGATCCCCAAAGTCCTTGCAGCTATCTGGCTGCTGGTGGGAGATCCAGGTTCAAAGTTCCAGGTTCAAAGTTTTCAAAAGAGACACTCTGTAAGGGGGAAGCCTACTCCTTCCCTCCTTGCCAGGTACCTCTCCCTATCACTGCTCTTACCCTCTCCCAAACCAGCGAGGCTCTGTCCCGAATATACATG